>OY747134.1:14612841-16029959 GCA_963556465.1 Berberis vulgaris
TATGTAGCATGTAGTTTTCATTATGTAGCATGTAGTTAGTTTTGAAAGCTTTGACAAATATAATGATCACCACCATATATGTCGGGTTTCCAACTCACCAATTTTCCATTCTTGTATGTGTCTCCTCAGTGGAAAATTGTGAAACAGTTCCCATTTAGCACCTAAAAACAAACACCTTTTAATTTTATAACTTCTAACCAGCAGCCCATTCAGAAGTAAAACAAAAGTTCATTCAGAAGCTCGTTCAGAATTTCTTACTCCAATTAGAAGTTAGCTTCTAAGCACTTCAAAAAACAAACACCACCTTAGTAGTTTCATAACCATCTTTAAGTAGCTTCACAACCTTCACTATACATCTATCTTTCTAGTCAAGGAATTGGGTTTTGGTTCATCATTCTCAAGGAGGTATATTGATTTGTTGAATTAGATCGATAGTTTTTTTTTTTTTTTTTTTTAATTTCTATCATGAATAAAGATCATCAGTTCACTATGCCATTAAGCCATTTTATGTGAACATTTATGCTTCTCAAAATTTTACTCATGTTATCTATTTCTGTTTTCCCCTTTCAGAACTGGGATTAACCTTATCTGCAGTCTTGGGAGTCTCTTGCTTGCTACTAGGTTTGGCCATCGGTGGTGTCATTAGCTACCATTTTCTCAAACCTCGTGTAAGTCTCTTTTTTTACCATGAAATTTCATGCAAAGACGCAGATTCTTACACCTTGTCGAAACCCGACTTTGTAGACAGGAAAGCACCAGGAAACCCTGGTTCAGCGAGACATGGAATCGCTCCCAAATCCGTCTGGGGAGTCAAGTTCAGATAGTTTGCTCCGACATCAAAAGCGCAATTGCTAGCTCTAGGGTTTACTCGCTGATGTGTAGACTTGTTAAAATTAGCCTCTCACATCTCTATCTTATGTTTAGTAGCATACATGGGGTTGAACAGACTCGATGCAGGCAGCCTATTAGTTTCTTTGATTCAGACGGTGCAAGTAATCACAAGGAAATTAAGCCAGAAATTTGTGCTGACCAGTTGAAGGATTTGATTACTTTTGATGATGACTTGCATGCATCAGATGAGATCAAAGAAACTTTTGAGCTAGGAGATGAGGATGGTAATAGTACTGATGTTTTAGCGAATAACCTTGGGACTGTAGATAATCTGATGCATGCCAACCTTTTGGATTTTTCCCAGGAGGCTAGACAGCAATGCCCACCGAAGGCTCCTTTCTACAGTTCTGGTTTGGTCAAGAGGAAATGAAAACTGCTCTATATTTCCTGTTGTGAAGTGATCAATTGTAATGATATATGGGTTCATCATCCTTAAAACTCATCTAAATAGTCGCTATCTTTGTACTTATTAAACTTGGTTGAATGAGTCATCTTTTTAGCTACGTTAATTTGTAAAGTCTCAATTGCATGAACTCTAGGGTGTTTTTTTGGACAGACTTGCCTTGGATTATTTTCGGATTCTAGCCTGATTCCTGGCATTGTGTTTGAGTTTGACTAGGCTCATTAATGAATGTCCGAGTTTTCTTTTGAAGAATAAACTTAGCTGAGTGACCATGATTTTGGGTAGCTTGTTATAACAATTCACAAAGGCTGGAAAGGAATACTCAATGTTCTATTTACATGCCTGAAACCTCTTAAGTTGATGGGGCTTTTGGGCATATTACTGTTGGTGTGTTTAAGACACGTTGAGTTGTGATTCCATAAATGTACAACTCGGAGATTCTTTATACCTGGATTCGATGAACTGTGACTGTGGAGTTACTAATGTGGGGATGAAAGGCTTAACCACGGGGATGATGACAAGGTCTTCTCCCCAGCAGTTATCTAACAGTGATCCTGAATTCTCCTGACCACTGTTCTGTGAGTGAAGATGTGTAGGTGCTCTAAACAAGGTAGAGCGTTGAGTCTGACAAATGGCTTACCAGTGTGGTGGATGGATGAGACAACTGGCATAAATGAGCTATAATTTTCATTGGGACAACCTTTTTGCGACCCACCAATGTAAGGCATAGATAATAGTATTATGGTTGGTGTGCTATTATTCATGCTCTGTCTTCTCGTAGCAATCTTGTAGATTATGGTTTTTTTTTTGGCATGCTCACATTATAATAAGCTGTTGGATCAGCTTCACATGACATCATTATTTGTTCTATAAAGAAATTGTAGAATATCAAGTGGCCTGCCTTTGTCTGCCCTAAGTTTCTGAATGAGTTTCAGATCTTCTGTTCAAACAAAAAGAATGAGTTTAGATCTAAATTGTGAATAAAACAAATCAAGATAACTTTAGCAGTGATATTGTACATACCAATGTACTCTCTACCATATTGTAGCTAAAGGTGGCCATGCTAATATATCTTTATATTTTTTTATGATTATAATATTGGTATCTGAACCTTGTTAATTTCAAATTAGAATCAAATTGTGGTCTACATGTTAAAAACATTTCAGTGGCGATTCAACGGTATGTCTTGAAGTTGTTTATTTGGTTAGAAAACTTCGAAACAGTCCATTGATTTGTGAGTTTCATCAAAATAGGCGAGTTATAAATCATTAACAATTTTAGTGAACAAACTCATCCAATGTAGTGAACATATCATCCTAGCAAAATATTCAACCATTCTAAAATTTTGAACAATATGGACAACTTGTGGGTGACAAGGGCAAACAATATGGACAATTTATGGCTGATATAGGCGAAACCAATGTCTTATTGTTGCATTCCCTACTAGTGAACGTACTTTGTGATTGTTAAGCCAAAACTAGTACATAACCTCTATTACAAGATCCTCCTCATGTATTGGTGTACTCACAGTTAACAAACATTCCATCAGCCTGTCAATGCAGTAGAATATGTTTTCAGTAGCAAGGATCCAGATCCACATAGATCTTGAATTATTGTTCACACTTGAGCTTGTTGACATAAGTTGAAACCATATGAATATCACATAATGTCATATTCTAGCTGCATTATAAATCAATTGTTAGCATGTGACACCTTCAGTCTGTACAATTCAATTCTATGGATGCTTCACAGGTAAAACATGTTGAAGGTTTATACATATTTTACTGCATAAATATCAAGAGAGCAACATCTCACACCATTTAATACATGCTATAAGAACTAATAGTACAACAGACATCAGCAACTACAGCTGCTTCCTTACAAATACCTCACCTACACTCCTACCACTAAAATTGAAAGAAATGAACACCAAAATTAATTTACTACCCTTCATATGCGGCAGCAATAATGATATCAATAACCATTGGTGTATCCTCCCATATAATTCATTCGAGGGCTGATGTTGTGATGATTATATTTAGGATCACTATAATCAACTGCCTTAATCACCACTGCCTCACGTCGCCCAGCCTGTTCCTGAACTGCCCCAAATACTATCTCATTACTTGACTCATAGCTTTGCTCGTAATATGTTTGTGGACCAGAAGAGTAATGCCTCTGATGATGCTGTTGCTGACGCTGATGTTGGTGCTGATGCTGAAGTTGTTGCTGTTGAAAATCAGCATCCCACCCATTGTTGTAATAAGGTCGACTCTGTCGTAGATGGTGACTCTTTTCTGCTTCCTTAGCCATAAAGGCGTATGTCTTCCGTGGGGTAGGAGATCTGGTTTCTAAAGCTGGAGGTTCGTCTTCGTCACGTATTTCATAGCTCTCTTGCAACGGCCATGCATTTGAACGCTTTGGCTGTTGTTGATATGAATATTGGTTTTGATGGTTGACTGGCTTCTTTCTAAAGCTAAACAACCCTCCCATGATTTCTGCCATAGATGTACCTGCATTGACGAATAGCCTTCCCAGTGATATAACAAAGCCCTCTTCTTGCTTCTCTAGTTCATCTTCAGTTGGGATTAGAGGTGGCCTTACTGATGATTTTAGAGGCTTCTGATATGGATTTGATGGAATGTCTGCTCTTCTAGCATATGGATCCTACAAAAGCACAAGAGATTAAAAAAAAAAAAAACATAACCTTTTTGTCTTCTTGAACTGTTCATAATGTTGATCAAGAAAATTGTGTTCCAAGTGCAACAAATTTCTCCACCTCTAAAAAATTGCTGAATACGCAACGAGAGACTGGACTCAAGTGTGAAACAAATGCACAGCAAAAACAAAAGTAAAGGACTTCACTAACATTTTGGGAAAACAACATTTTACTCATTCTATGCTGCAGCAACGCCAGCATGTAACCAATGAAGCCAGCTGCAGCAAGCACTGCAACCCCTGCGATTTGAGTAAATCAAGTTTTTATTATTGTCCAATATTTACAAAAGAAGAACAACCAAAAATTTTAAGTCAGATTAGTCACCTAGAGGGAAACCGGATCCATATTGGTAGGCACAATCATCAAAATGGAGTTGAATCTCTCGGATTGCTTGGTTTCCTCTGTCAATTACCAGGAGTGAGCAGCTGCTTCCTACATAAAACACATCAAAATCTGTCGAGAATTTTGCATCTTCACTTGGCCCATCGATGTGCCCCCCTCCTCTTCCCCAGTTGCCTCCTGCTATTGTTGTAACCCCTACATGGGTAACATTTGAACCATAATACTTGTTAAAATTCTGTGAGCCCTCACATCAAACTAAACCCATTTAAGTTGACAGGAAAACTCATGTCAGTTATGGTTAGCCAAAGTGATGCTAGTGTTGTCAAAATTGAACACTTGGAATTCAAAATGTAAGCAATAACAAAACAACAGATGGGGAGAGAATATATGTCATGCACTAAGTTTCCAACTTTCCACTACGTCAGAAAGAGGTCACACTCTTTTGAGGCTGGATTTACCTGCATCACTAATCTTTCTGATTGCCATGTTTGTGGTGTCCGCAATGTAAATATTTCCCCTGTCATCCACAGTAAGCCCTTTTGGGTTGCTCATCCTTGCTTCTCTTGGCTTCCCATCTACATGTCCAGAATATCCTTCAGGTGAACCAGCAACCAGCTTTGGTCTGCTATCTGAGATTTCAAGAAGTAAAATAAGAATTACAGTGGATGAAATTGGTTTCATGGTATACGCATAACTATGAAGTTCAAGCATCATTGCATTATTCAAACAGTGTGCTACAAAGTTTAGGAGCTCATTTCCATAATTTCACATGGGAGAAGCTGTCTCACAAAGCTGTCTCACAGTTGCGTATGAGCATAAGGTCAAATGCAGGTAAGTTCTAAAGCAATCACATTCAGTTATTATTAGTTGAAGAAAAGTGGTTTGTACTTGTTGCAGAAGCTTAACAAACAGTACATTTTTCCAACACATTGGATCTGTTTTTACTTTACAATAATCAAAAAACATAAATCTACCTGAGATGCACATCAACCATAGACCAGACTAGAAAAAGGCGATAAATTGGGGCTAATTAAGTTCATTTGAGAACTCAGTCCCAAAAAGAACAGATAAGATCGATCACAAATTTCGAAAAGATGTAGTTGGGTTTATCAGAAGGAACTTGACTAAAAGGCTCATTGTACTTTAATAAGTAGATTTTCTCTTCTGAGAAGTGTTAAACAAGGCATATCAGCACTGAAACTCAGAAAAATATGAAAATGAAGAACCTTGGAATTTGCACAAACTCAATCAGAAGAAAAAATTTCAGCTAAAATTGTTACCTTCCAATGACAAACCAATGAATAGTTTGAAACAATAAAATTCTCAAGTAGTTATCTTAACTTCACAGCAAACAAATGGAAAGCACAAACTTATACTACATGACAAGAACTTGAGCATCAAAAAGACCCAAATCAATAAACATTCCAAGCCAATAGAAGAAGAGAACCACTTACAGAGTGACAATGGTTGAGAGATCCTATAAATGTTATTGTTAGCAGAATCCAAAACCAGAAGCTCCCCACTTGGCAAAACCTGGACGGAATATGGTTCGATACCCAGCTTACTACCATCAAATACAGTCTCCACAGTGTATCCACTCTCAAATTTCATCATTGGACGACCAGCAATAGCTGAAAAAAAATAAAATTCCCATTTACAATTAAAACCTATAAATCCAAAAACACAACACAATGAGGGGCTCTACCTAACATCCTCACCTGTTTTAGTGGTGGTTTTCAATGACCAGATCCATTTAACAAGAGCTGAGACTGCATTTGAAACAACCCCATTGACAATTCCTGCAAATATTGGATGTGGGATAGTCCAATAAGATAAATTTCAGCTAAACAATGAAGAACAACAAACAAACAAAAAAATACTAGAAGTTTACAAGTAAAGAGACTCACTTGAAGGGGGAGCAGCTGAAGTTGATGAAAACCCACTAACCAAAACCATGAAGATGAGTAACAAAACAAACCCATTCTTCTCCATCACTTATATCCTCAAGAAAACACTTAAATCAGCTCAGATAACAAGATTCAAACTCAGCATTCTCAAAGAACCCAAAAGGAAAACCCTATAAGTTAATTTGAGGTCTGGGGTGGCTCTACTTTTCTGTTAATCAAAATCTCTTGTGAAATGAGCGAGAAAAGAATGAGTGAAATGATGTTGGTAAGAGAGCCAAATAGGGCTGAGTGTACGATAGAAGCTAGCTCAATGGGTATAAAAATGTACCCTGTGTGGAATGAGGTTAAAGAGAAAAAAGAAGATGGAAAAGAGAGAGGAATCAGTGCTCTGATTGTGTCTCAAATCTCCTAATGCAGATGGCCTTTTTTTTTTCTTTTCTTTTTTGTTTTAAATGTAATAATCCCACACTGCCTGCTCTCTTCACAATTCACATGCTATCCCCAACTTATATTTTGCATTTTTAGAGCCCCGTGGGAGAAATGAGTAAAGTTGGGGAATTTGCTCTCATCTTGTTCACAAGTTTCAAGGTGAGTGTGGGTTTTTTTGGCTTTTGGTTCTTCTTCAAACTTTTGGAATTTCTCCTTGGCCCCATGCTTTAATTTCAGAAAATTTTGTAACAGGAATTCTAAATGTCGAGGAAGCCAGCGAGGAAATCAGCGAGGTTTGGAGAGAGGGAAGGTGGGGATCGTCCATCCCTCTCGAGATATGCGCATGAAAAATACCGACACGCATCCCAATGAAAATGGGCGGCCCACACCTTTCCTCTCTCCTTTCCTCGCCCATTTCCTCGCTGGTTTCCTCGCTAGCTAGAATCACTCATTTTGTAAACATCATTCCAAATATTATCAACACCAAATTCTAAGCAACTACCATTTTTTGCTTTAAAGTGCGACTAAGTAACACCATCACTTCTGCTATCTAATGTCACTGCCCCAATTCTAAGCAACTACCATTTTTTATTTTTTTGTTAAAAGCAATAATACATTAAAAACTAGGAAACATACAAGGGCCTCTTTACAGAGAAGGCTAGGTTATGAGCCTCATAGTTGAGGTCTCTAGAAATATATATATATAATGTCAATTAGTAAGCAAAACCAATAAGCACTTGCTACTACAAAATTAGGGTTCCAAGCCCAATCTAAAACAAATGAGGAGGTATTATCCTTTGAAGTCAACGCTTTTTGGAGATTGGCTGAGTCCCCAAAGAGAAAACCACACTTCCACCTTTGAGCCTAGATTAACATGAGGGTGGCTTCTCCTGCGAAGAATTCTACCATCGTACTGTCCATCATCTTACCGCGAATCGTACTCGCTACTGTCGCCAGAACACGGCCTCCAAGGTCCATTGCTATTATTCCAAAAGAGCCCTGTTTTGAGTGGTCATAGAAGTATGCGTCAAAGTTTACAATCACAGTATCAGGGTCAATCATGTCAAAACAGTCAAGGGGAGCTATAAAGTGATGATTGGCACTGTGGGACCTGGCAAACTGAAGTTGAGATTGGATGAGGGGGAGACGACTTGCTACAGATATTGGCTGCGGGTCCAATTTGTTGAGTGGATGTCAGTGCTAGGTGAGTGGCTGGATCGGAGCGACTAAACCATTGAGACGCCCATTAGATCCAAATATTAGCAAGGGTTAAGGTGAACTGTTGTGTGCTGAATTTGGAGCCATTGAAAATGATGTTGTTCCTCAGTTGCGAAATAGAAAGGAGAGTGGTTGTGAATTGAGAGAGCATCTCGTCTGTGTAGAGGTGGTGCTCCTTAGCTGAGGTCCACATAAATTTGAAGAGGTGAGGTATTGATGCCCGTTGGAGAGATGGGGAACTCCAATCCAAAGGAAGGGAAGAGAAAAACAAAAGCTGCCTAGTAACAGAGCACGTGAAAAAGAGGTGAAGGGTATCATCTTCTTGTTCATGGCAAAAGGCACACTTGTTTTCCAGCGGAACATGAAGTCTTACCAAGTTGGACATAGTGGGCAACAAATTTTGGCTAACCTTCCAAAGGAAAAGAAGGGCATTGGGGGGGGGGGGGGGGGGGGGGGGGGGGGGGGCGGGGAAGCTTTTATATGCCAGAGATGACGCGGGATTTTGGGCTCCCAAGTAGATGGATTTGGGGCCGAGGAAGTGCTAGCAATCAAGTTGGAAGATAAAAACTCGAGTAACACTTTTAACCGAGAAGAGGTCTTTTTTGTTACCAGTCCAGATGATTCGGTCATACCTATAAGTCCTACGGATACGCCAGAGGTCAGAAAAGCGGAGACTAGTGTTGGAAGGATTCAACACGCAGTCCTCTAACACCAGCCCTGGTTTGACCCAGAAATCCTTCCAATGATTGACCTCTTCCCCAGAGAGCACTTGCCATTGAATAAATCGCTTCATAGCTTAGAGAGCTTTGAGAGTGTCTCGCCAAGCATAAGATGCCAATGTTGGGGGTTTATTGAGCTAGAATAGGGTCTCTGAGTAATAGTAAATGGTTCGAAGTAGTTGGGATCAGAGAGAAGAGGGGGAAGTGGGGGCGTTCCAAACATTTTTGGCCATCAAGGCTGGATTTTTGTTCCTGGAGCCAGGAATATTGAGGTCGCCAAGGTGGCAGGGGAAAGTGATCCTATCCCAAGTGCAAAGATGGCGAGCAAGTCCAACTTCTTGATCGTTCCACAAAAAATTACGGGCCAAAGAATCGATGTGGTCCGTAAGACTGGTGGGAAGAAGAAAATATTGCATGGTATACACTGGAATGGAGTTAAGGATGACTTTGATCATAACCATTCTTCCAGCCTGAGAGAGGACCTTAGACTTCCATGAAGCCAGTAGAACAAAGATTTTATTTAAGATAAACTGAAAGTCCAAGGATTTTTTATGAGAGAAAAGTAACGGAAAACATACCCAAGTATTTTTCTTTGCAATTAAAAGGTTTTGCTCCCAGGATTCTAGAAATAAGTTTCACATGTTTGGGATGCACATTGGAACTGAAAAACTGAGGATTTGGCAAACTTGACGCCTTGCCCAGAAGCGGAGCAGTACTGGGTGAGAATGTCTTTGATCGAGTGAGCTTCAGCCAAGGAAGCACAACAGAAAATGACCAGGTCTTCCACATACAAATGATGGCTAATTGAAGGGGAACAACGCCTGATCTTGATGCCCTGAAGGATACCGTTCGCCTCGGTCTTGGTAAAAAAGCGTGAGAGCATTTATGCCACAAGAATAAAAGAATAAAGAGGTAAGGGGATAGAGGGTCGCCTTGTCTGAGTCCTCAGGAAGGTGAGAGGGGAGACAAATGAGAGTCGTTCAAGAGAACTCGAAGAGAAGTAGTGGAAATACATTGTTCCACCAAGGTGACCCAGTCAGGTGAAAAACCTCGTTGGCGGAGAATCTGAAGCAGAAATGACCATTCCACTCGGTCGTAGGCTTTCGCCATATCGATTTTGTAAGCCATCCACCCATGTTTCCGTTTTTTGAAATGTTTCATTTGGAAAAAGGTTTCATGAGCTATAGAAACATTATTAGTAATGGATCTACCTTTAAGAAAAAACATCTTGATTCAGGGAAATGATGGTATCCAAGAGAGGTTTGAGCATTTTAGTCAGAAATTTTGAAATGATCTTGTAGATGACATTACACAGACCAATAGGGCGGAACTAGTTGGGGATGTAGGATTATTCACCTTGGGGAGCAAGGCTATAAAGGTCTCATTGAGTTTCAGGTCCATACGCTTTGTGGAAAAGAAAGTTTGCACCACCTTAATAACATCGTGCTGAACAATGTCCCAATAATTTTGGAAAAAGAAAACGTGAAAACCATCAGGATCGAGAGCCTTGTGACCCCCTAAAGAAAACATAGTATCTCTGTTAAGCTCGCCATTGGGGATAGCCAAAAGCGAAATGTTATCTGAGTTAGAAATGACAGGTTGGAATAGTTGGAGGAGAACCGGATCCGATCGAGGCTGGGAGGACTGGAATAAGGTGGAAATGTATTGACTAAGAAGCAACGCTACCATTGAATACCCAAAATCCGCTGTTTTGGCTCGATTTCAAGCGAGATGTAGGTAGATTCTTTGACCTTTTTCGATCTACAACACATCTTCACATCCCTTTCGACTCCTCTCAACTTATCTCTCTTGGCTCGCTTGACCTTTTTTGGCATCTTTCTCTCATCTCTTGCATTGCACGCCCTTTTGTACACCATTTTCAAAGTACTATTTCCATGTGCCTTATGGAAGAAATATCAGTAAAAGAAAGTAAAGTGGGGAAATTTGCTTTCATCTAATTCACAAGTTTCAAGGGGAGTATGGCTTTTCTAAAATTTGATTTTCCAAGGTGATATAACTCCAACCGTAGATACTAGGAAACCAGGTTTGCAACCAGGGTGACTCGGCGTGATCTTAAAGAATGATGAAATCCTCAAAGTTTTTATGTGTATCTCGAGGTTGTAAAAAACCTCCTCTGATGATGCCACATCATCCTGGTTGCAAAACTTTGTTCCCTAACCTCACTCAACTCTAACATATAAGAAAAATATTTGCACCAAATCAAAGAATATATACTACATAAGTGGTACTTGCATTAGTTCTTAATAGCCAGTCAGATGAAACATTAAAATTGTTAACTTGTATGTTTTTAATTACCAGAGTATAGATAAGCTC
The DNA here is from genome assembly GCA_963556465.1 of Berberis vulgaris. NCBI lineage: Eukaryota > Viridiplantae > Streptophyta > Magnoliopsida > Ranunculales > Berberidaceae > Berberis > Berberis vulgaris. The sequence continues at coordinate 14,623,804 of OY747134.1, forward strand.
CATTAAAAGAGGAAAAAAAACGTTTACTTCAACTGGGTGTTAATGACATGTTGAGCAGAACTCTACGTTTTCTTTTTGTCTCATTCCTGACCTCTCTTTTTCATTTTCCTCCATGGTTGTTTCAATGGCTTATTTACTTCTGAAGAAGGTTCTATTTCCAACACCCCTCCAAATAAATATCCTTCTTATCACGTCACCGATAGCCACAATTCTTTCTTTTGAATGGAAAACAAAGATAGTCAAGTTCTTTGTGTGGTGCAACTTCATCATCTTCACATCATAATTGTCGTTGGAAAAAAATCTTTCATAACTTATTTTTAATGCCATAATATTCCTTAGGGGTGCTGAAGTTGATAAGCACTTGTTCTCGAATCTCAAATACATATATAGCCCATATTCAACAATGTGTTAGAGGTCACCTAGCTTACATATAATAACAAAATAAATACAACATTATAGAACTAAACAATTAAAAGTTGTTTTTGTAACTTTAGAGCCTATTCAATTTTTAATGTGGAATATCTAAATTAACATAAAAATAATCTCACAAAAACAAGAAACAATTCGGACCCCAAACATAAGCCACCAAAAGAGTTTTGGTTTTCAAATAATTAAATAAAAGAAAAAGTTGTTGCGCATCACAGATCATCGCTTCATCCTTTCCATCTAACTTCAAACTATTACAACATTGTCGTCTTCATCACTTAGTTGTTTCATTGTGATGAAGACTAGCTGGATCGATACTATGTGATGAAGATGATAAGTTTTAGCACTTTGAAAAACCAAAAAGCTTTCCACACTCTTACTTTTCCCTTTGTATCAAGTAAGTATGTTATGTAGACTATATAAGGGGAGTATATTTGAAAACAAATGGCCATTTTATCAAGTATTTTTCAATTTGTAAAATGATAAAAATAGAGTAATAACACACCTCATACATTCTCAAAGTTGTCAAATTACCAATTTCATTGCAAAGTCCATGTATGATTAGGATTAGGTTTTTTGTGTGTATGCCTTCAACCTATACATGCGAAACTCTGTGAAAACTGCATATCTCCATAAAGAGTTTTTTATTTGATATGCATTTGCATATGTACAATCTTTCTTTAAATCTCAATTGAAGTTATCTTCCAATGTTTGTAAAACTTAATTCATTCAACTTCACTTGGTTGTCGATTTGATTCAAGTTTAGATTTTGAGGTTCAAGTTAAAAAATTGGTTTGAGGGAATAAAATGATCATAGGTAATTTTATTTTTCGTAATGCATGAAGTGGACACATTACATTCTTTTTTTATTTGACTAACTAAAGACAAAATTTGTGAAAATAGTTGAGAGATGGGGGGTTTTCTTTCTTGCCTCGTTTGTCTGTGATAGGGGGTTTTAGGTCATTGAGGGTTTTCACTGGATTTGGACTTCGACGATGGAGGATTTTAGGTCATCGAGTTTTTTTTTATTGGTTTTCTCAATCGCCTTCATTGAGGATTTTAGGTCATTTTCGTGGTTGATTTGTTGGGATGGAAACTCAAGATGGTGTTGGCGAGGAGTAAGTCGGTGTGAATTGGGGGCGGCAAATAAGATTTTATTGATATTGGGTCAATGTTAAGTTTTCACCTCCAAAAGAAGATGAATATGAAGAAGAACATGAAGAACATCAACCTCCACAGTTTCCAAATTTTCTTGTAGATGTTTTGCTCGGAAATATTTTGGTGCACATATCGAGAACATGATCAACTCTCTTGTTGATATCTGACTGAGACTTGATCAATTGGAGGTTCAACAAGAGGCTTTTGAAGCCCATTTCAAATAAAGAATTAATCATGTCTCACAATCACTTACACATAAGGATTGGGTAAACGAAATGATTACTGAAATGAAAATGTATATATATATAAACTCATTGTTTCATTTCTCTATCTTTTTCATTATTATTATTCCCTATATACAAAGTTTCTACTTCATCATCTCTGTAAAAACAAAGCCTATACATAGGCATATAAGTATCATGAGGTGGAATAACATTACCATATCATGACATCTGGCACACATCATGCCACATCAAAGTCATGAAGTGGACATCCACAATGTTCCATAATGTTCTACATTACTCCCCCTTGGATGTTCACTGCATGTTGTTTCGTTAAAAACTCCAGTAGGAAAAATCAAAGTAAAAGAAAAGAATACAGTGCTTATGTTTCTCATAGACTTGTGCAACAATTAAGTCTCATCTAGATAAAATGCTCCCATTGATAAGCATAACAAAGAAGAAGATTGTAAAACTGTAGTATTCTATTTCCACGCAATGATTTTTGAAAGTGGTATTTAGTCTCACGTATCTTCTGGAGTATATGAGTATATCCTTGTGCAATATTGGTTGTATTTCCACCGTTGTTGTCTCATTAAAAACCTTGCCAATGAAATCAAATGGGAAAACCTGGACGAGAGGTAAAAGAGTACAACATTTTTCAATAAGATGGTGGGTGAGCATAATACTACCTCGATAAAACTTTGACAGGAAAAACCCAGTGGGAGAAAACCAGTCAACGGAAAAAATACAACTACCAATTTTGCATACTTTAGAATGTTTCATGCGTATAATGTTGCCTCGTTAAAACCTTGAAAGAAAATCTAGTGGAAAAAACTTTATTGAAGGAAAAAAGAGTACAATGCCCATAAATCAAATATAACATACTTCTATATGATCTCGAAGCATATTTCTAGATGCTTTCGTAGCATACTTCTGGATGCACATCAAGAGGTATACTGGTGGATACTCTCCTGATAATAACTCCACCTCATGATAATGGAACTTGAATGACTTTGATGATTTAATCAGCGCATGTCAATCTCGTAAACCAATTTGATGAAGAAATCTGCAATGTTGTCACTATACTGAAATTGTTCGACTTCAATCAAATGGTTCTTTTGAAGCTCATGTGGGTAAAAGAACTGTATTGAAATATGTTTTGTTCAATCTCATTTGATGAAGCATCCTTACATTTGAACAATACATGCCACATTGTTGTCATATATTGCAGTCAACTGATCAATAAGTTTGTTTAATAAACTCCCAAGAAATAATTGCACTGCAACTCATACCTGCCTGTGAGCTACCCTTATAAAGATCAAATAAAGAACCTAAGTCAACTAGGTGAGAATGGTTAGATAAATCAAAGGAATAAACTCATATCAATGGTTCCACGGAGATATATGTGTAATTTCATGCCAATATCTATAAGTTTATGCAAAACTAGAACTTGTTAGTAAATATACAGAAAATATTGTATCATGTTATGCACTTAGTGCCAAATATAACAATGTACCAATGATATTCACATATGGTACTTCAATACCAAGTATCATTTAATTGGTTGATACAAGTCCTTTTCGAGATCTAAAGACCGAATAACTATGGACGTACTAAGTAGATGGAAGTTGTCCAGAAATTACAATACTTAATGGAAATGTAGTTATATCCATAATCGAGAATATATTTGAACAAATATTGGGTTTCTGCAAGAGCCCTTGCGCCACGAATCTAGACAATTTCATTTTTCTTATTTTGTTTTTTTACAAACACTCATTTGAAACAAACATGGTTTACACTTAAGTATTTGTATTATAGGTCCAAAGACACCACATTTATCAAGGGAACTCAATTCCGCTTGGACAACATCTTTCGATTTGGTCAATCATTTTTTTTCGACATTCATAGATTTTTCGTGGTTGAATATCATTATTTATAACATTTCCCTTTGATGTTTCGGTAGCTACCATATATATGACTATGCCATCGATGATCATTTCATTTGATTTCACAATGTTCCTTAATATATTGAGATTTCATTATTATCAAGTACATGAGCCTCTTCAGGGGTTTTTCAAATAACTTCAGGCATGTGAATAACCACTTTTGGGGTAATGGGAAAATTGAATTTTTCAAATATGATAACTTTTGGAGCGTCATTTAATGCTACTTTTGGAGCTTCATGACCTCGTCTAGAACATCGTGTAATGATGCTTCTGGAACTGCATTACCTCTTCTAGAGCGTCATGTAATGCAACTTCTATAGGAGTTTCAAGATTGCTTATTCAGGAGCATCTGAGTCAGAAATGACAGGTTGGAACAGTTGGAGGAGAACCAGATCCGATCGAGGCTGGGAGGACTGGAATAAGGTGGAAAGGTATTGACTAAGAAGCAACACTACCATTGAATACCCAAAATCCACCGTTTTGGCTCGATTTCAAGCGAGATGTAGGTAGATTCTTTGACCTCTTTCGATCTGCAACACATCTTCACATCCCTCTCAACTCCTTTCAACTTATCTCTTTTGGCTCGCTTGACCTTTTTTGGCATCTTTATCTCATCTCTTGCATTGCACGCCCTTTTGTACACCATTTTCAAAGTATTATTTCCATGTGCCTTATGGAAGAAATATCAGTAAAAGAAAGTAAAGTGGGGGAATTTGCTTTCATCTAATTCACAAGTTTCAAGGGGAGTATGGCTTTTCTAAAATTTGATTTTCCAAGGTGATATAACTCTAACCGTAAATACTAGTAAACCAGGGTACATTGAAAAGTACTACTAGAGTAAATACTTTTTAGTACTTGTCTACATAACCTTAATTAATGGACTCGGACTCTAGTAGTACTTTACTTGCCACCACCATCAATGGTACTACAAAACACCAAGGGTCAAAGAGGATACTCTATTATTATTCTAACTCGTGTTCCAACATGTGTGATACTGTGATGTGTGTGATAAGGGGTTTCAGATTTAAACACAATTTGAATTCCAAGCATGAAATGCCACCATGGAAACTGTGCTTTCTGGTAAGGCAGCATCCACTAGATGTAATATATATATATATATATATAAATATATATATCATAGAATCAGTCACATTAAAATTCATAAAAATATAAGCTCTTATTCGAATTATTTACCTCTAAACTATTTTGAATAAAGAGTTTTGAAAATTAAGGCGAAGAAAAATTACTCGAGATGAGCTTCGTGTTCAAATATCCTTAGATCGAAATGAAATATAATAATGACGTATCGCTTAATTGGTCGGGGTTTCGTACGCTCAATTGGTTGGAGTTTCATGCTGATAACGTGTTAAAAATAAACATAAAGGGAGTATAATATTCACTATATCAATTCACTGTTTCATTTTCTCTCCACACACATTACTATAGCAATTCACTGTTTCATTTTCACACACACAATTCACTGTTTCATTTTCTCTCCACACACACACACAATTTTAAATACAATTATTCTACCAATGATGCGTCCTAGCTCATACGAGTGAGATTAATAGAACGTTACGTGACATCCAAGACTTGATCCAAGGACTTGTTGTATGACGAAAGAGCTACAACCTATGTTGTTTTTGTTGTTACTGAAGAGCAATGGATGTCACAAGTGCATGACTGAAGAGCTGCAACCTATGTTGTTTTTGTAGTTACTGACTTCGAAGTTCTAACTGAGTATATGTGAAAAGATTTAGTTTATTATGTGTAAAAAAATGTGTCCCTTGATCTTCTTTTTTTTAACTGGATGTTTTTCACTGATCAAAAGAAGCAAGAAAATAGGGTGGACACTTTTTTTTTTAGAAATTCTAATTCAATACATGTTTGTAGAAAGGCAGTGTTTCAATTTTATTTTTATAGTTTTTGAGAATTTTGTAAAGCTAATGATGAATCTCATTTTGTAACAACCTATGAGTGCATTATATTTTATTTTAATACTCACAACTAGCCCGATATTTTCTTGTAGTCAGTCTCCAACCCACGGACACGTGTGTCGTGGTGGACACAACACGACGACTTGACAATTTTCCAAAAACTAGGACTCGGTGACACGTCGACACATCATACTATTATTTTTAATAAAAGTCATATAAACATAAATAATAATCTAATAAAAACATCTTTCTAGAGTGCCTCAAAGAAAATCACACTTTGTTGCAAGAAAACAACAAAATAGTTAAATATACATGTATGTGTGTATATATATAATAGATGATGCAGTCGATTTCTGATCCCTGTTTGACCTAATCCCGCTGACCTGTACAAGTAACGCAAGTAAGCCACGGACTACCGTTGTGGTGGTCGATGGCACTCCGATGCTAAAGTCAGATAGGGATTTGAGGAAAGTGTAATGTTGTAATAGGGAATTTGTAGCGTACCTTAGCTTACCAACCTCATGTCTTATTTATAGTGCAAGGAGTCCTGGTTCTACCAGGTCATCGAGGGCGTAGTTTAGGAAGGAGATCTTCGTGGATATCCTTCTCTAATTAGGAGTCGTGTTGTAGAAGAGAAGTTCCTTGTTAGCCTTGTGTTCTTAGATACACGGGAGATAGTTCTCAATGCGAGAGCAATCCGTATAAGGAAGATTCCCTGTGTGGGATATACTCTGGTATTTGCTTCCTAGTTGGAAGCAGAGAGTTGTTGTAATTGTTCGGACATCCACGAGATACTTGCCTTAGTAGGACTTACGGGTATAGAGGATAGCTGTGAGACGTGTGGGCCCAGCATGCTATGAGAGTTCGGGTCCGTCTGGTGGACTAAATTGGGTGGGCTTAGAACCGTTTGGGTCGAATCGGTGTTGGGCTGATGTTGGGGCTCGTAATTCCTCGAGATCATCATGACACGTGTACGACTCAGGGGTGTGGCCGTTTTTATGTATAGAAGTGTTTGCATTGTTCACCGTTTCGTTACAGGCCACAATTAGAAGTGTTGGAGGGTCTTTTGGTTAATTCACTCCCTCCGAATCCCGTCGAGCAACCGAATGGTCCTTTGGATAATTCGTTTTAGGTCGAATCTTGCACCAAATGGTCGATTATTCGTGATAAAGGAAAGGCCACGAAGGAGAGCTTGAGGACAGCGACAACCGTGAAGGGTGGTGCTAGCATAATTCCTGATCCGGGAAAGCTTCATCCGAATTCGCGGATAAGCTTGTTTGCACCGGACTTGGTCAGGTCTGGCACCAAGAGGTGGACGTAGTGTATGCTTGGAGGAAGCATATAAGCAGGCGTCACAGCTGGCTGATGGATTGCACTACAAAACCCGAGGAGGATACACCAGAAGGGTGTATGGACAAGGGCTTGAAGTACCTTATGTTGTGTATGTCTCACTTGAGCCACGTGGTCGTTGCTGGGACAGAGGTCGAAACGACTTACGAGAGGGTATACACCTTGGAGCGTGTCTTCTCGCACATGTTGGCGTTGTATTCTGGTGCACTTTATGACATTGATCGGCTATAGAAGCAGGCTGAGGAGAAGAGTCTGGATCAATCAACCGTGGCCGCTGAGACTCAAAAGGCTCGTCTGGAGGTCCTTGAGCGTGATCTGTCAGAGGTGGCGTTCGAGAGAGATAAACTCAAATATGAGTTGGACTAGACCTGCCGAGATGTAGAGGTTGCGCAGGAAGCTGCAGCTAAGGCACATTCTGAACTGCGGTCTCTTGCTGAAGAGAATGCTTCGAATGAGGCCGACTGGGCTGCTCAAAAGCAACAGTTAGAATCCAATGTGGAGTTATATGCTCGAGAAGCGAGGAAGGACGAGGACCAGCTCGAATTGGAGTGGCATGTGCTTACTGTTGTGAAGAGCAGTCTCAGGTCGACGCGCTGACTGACAAGTTGGAGCTATTGAAGCGTGAACTTGTTGATGCAAAGGTGGGAAAGGAGGAACTTCTTTAGGAACAAGGCAAACGTGAGTTCTGCTGGGTTGTACATGGCAGGTTGGAGCTGCTGGCACTGATGAAAGAGGAACATCCAGAGTGGGATCTCGGCCATTATCAGAAGATGTCGTACATAGACTTGTCTATTACCTCTACGTCATCGGACGAGGAAGACAGTTTGGACCCTGATGTCTAGGTCGTGGCGAATTTGGATGCAACTCCTGCTCCTTCCACTAGGCTTAGCTCTTATGTTTCTGTACCTTATCCTGATAAGGAGTAAACTTTGTGTGTTTGTACCCCTTTTCCGTTTTGACCATTAATAAAAATAGTTTTATCCGTTTCGTGCTTGTTGTCTCTATTGCATGTTTTTCGTATCTCCTTGTCGTCTTCCTTTGGCATAGGCTGGTTGAATCAATAGGAAATCGTCTGGTCTCTCTGTGTTGCGAATGACTCAGGGTCATCGTTGTGTAGTCATGTCCGATGGTGGGCATATTGCGGATAGTTTAGCTGAGGATAGAGTTGCCCGAGCTGTGTCTTGTTCCCAATGTAAGCTGCTTGAGGCTTACCTCACTTGTCTGATCAATCGGCTACTGATATGGGCGAGTTGCAATGGCTGAGCGTATGTGTTAGAGCGTTCATGGCGAGTTAGGCGCTGTAAGCTCGGGTTGGCATCCTAAGTAGCTTTTATTTGGGCAACGACCTTCGTATCAGTGTGAGTGGCCTTTGCTAATATTAGAATGTCAGTCCGTTTGAGCGTGAAGACACTGAATCAGCTAGATTCATGTTTGCGGCCGCTGTTTTGAATGAGAGCGGTGGTCACGCGACAAGCTGCTTTGGGCTCTCACTTTTCGAATCATCTATGCCCGAGCAATGTGGACTACAGATTCGAGGAGTGAAGGTTTGGCGACAGATTCGGGGAGTGAATGTTTGCCAAGAGCAGTAGCCCCATGGCGAGTCGTCGACATCAGTTAAGGACTGACTAGTCTCCCACCTTCCAAACCATCTACAACCGCCCCACGCGGTGGGGGCTACAAATTCGAGTAAAAAGGGTTCGATGACCAGGCTGAAAAGCAGTGGTCCTGTGGCAAGCCGTCGAAATCAGTTCGGGACTGACTAGGCTCCCACCTTCCAAATCATCTACATCTGTACGCATCAAGCTACAAATTTGGGAGTTTTCGGCGGCCACGCTGAAAAGCAGTGGTTCCTTGGCAAGCCGTCAAAATCAGTTTGTGGTTTACTAGGCTCCCACCTTCTAGACTATCTACACGTCGCGCAGTGGGGGCTACAAGTCTAGGGTTGGTAATTTGGCGGCCATGCTGAAAAGCAGTGGTCCCATGGCGAGTCGTCAGAATCAGTTTCGGACTGACTAGGCTCCTATCTTCTAAACTACACCAACGCAATGGAGGCTACAAGTCCAGGGTTGGAAATTTGGCTGCCATGCTGAAAAACAGTAATCCCTTGGCGAGCCCTCGGAATTAGTTCAGGACTGACTAGGCTCCCACCTTCCAAACCATTTACACCCATGCAGTGGGGGCTACAGGTCTGGGCTTTGATCAGAAACTTTCGTTGCTTGTCGTCACCAGCTAGACTTACCTAATTGGGTTCGACAATCATTGACCGACAAGGGGGCAATGATTCCTGGCAAGTCATCGTCACCAGGCGTGATAGCGTTGATTAGACTCCCATTTCCTAGACCATCGAGATTCGCGCTGAGCGGATTAGATGTCGAGAGATACAGGAAGCTGTCGTCATCAGTTTTGGCTGACTAAGCTTACCCGGTTGGATAGGGGTTCCACCCGTTTAAGGACATGCGAACCCATGTCCGCTAGTGTCATGCACCGTGTGGATGATATTGCCTTAAAACAGACAACGATACGATCTGTGCGTGAAGGCTGCTTTGGATTTGCGCTCGTGCCTAGCATGAAGTAGAATACTATTTGAATGATGGGCCGAGTGGATTGAGCCTTTGGGCCCGCAAAGGAAGAGTTAAGGTTTCCTATATGGTTGCGCTACGTGTATGACATAGATCGCGCGGTGACACGTGTTCGGCGTAGGCTGTGGGACGGTTGAATATCGATTACTATCTTCATTTGCCTTCTTCCATCCCTCTGTATGCCAACAACCGTTTGAGGAAGTCTAAATGGGGTGGGATGTCTCTTGAGGAAATCAACAATCCGTTGTAAGGTCTACAACTCCGTTGTACGGGCACTTTTTTGGGGTGATTCGACGAAGCCATATGGTTGTTCAGTCCTCTCAATTCTCTGACACCTTGTCTTTATCTTGGTAAAGGGTTGAGCGAAATTCGTTTCGCATATCTTTGTTGTCACTTGCAAATAGTTTGCATGTCCCCCTTCAAACACCTTTACGTGGTCAGGTTGTCTAAGCGGGTCTCTTACTTCATGTCGCACTGTATTCAGATGCTTATAGTATGTAGTCTTTTGTATCCGCCTCAAGGCGCTTGTTGTTACATATTTCCAATAATCAATAGAGTTTGTTTTCATAATTCTTTCTTTATTTCTTAAATGATTGCAAATCACATAAGTTTTAAGAACTGAAACTCTACATTGACTATGGAAAGAGAAACAAACGACTGAAAGTAGACTAACTGTTGACAGAGAGAAATTGATCTTGACCTTGAAGTGAATTCGGTTTGCTCTTGTGGACCGTTCAGTGGACTGTCGAGACGCTTCAGAGGTTACTGAAGAGTAAACCTTCTAGAGGGGTCAATCTCTGTACCGACGGGATGTATTCGCGCTTGCCTTGGCCTTTTCGTTTCGTTGGGCGAAGGAGCTTATTGTTCCTGCATTGTTTGAAGGTAATGCCTCCGCTGTCGTTTGGCCCAACAATGGTTCATGCTACCCTGTAGTATGTAGTTGGATCTAAGAACATTCTATTTGTTTCAGTGCGGCATAATGGCAGCCTCATGTTGTAGGTTGGTCTCCCCATGTTGTCCTTTCTGAGTAGTTAGCAGTGTACTTAATACACTGGTGAAGGGTGGAGACTACTGCCTCCATCTGGTGGAGCCATGGTTTTCCCAATATAAGGTTATAGGTCGACGGTGTGTCTATGACTATGAAGTCCAGAAACATGACATTTCTTAGCTGCAGCTTTCCTGCCACGTGCCCACCAAAGCTTTCTTTACCTCACACCTTGCAATGGAGACCCGGATGACTAGGGCGTCATTGTGTGGCGCTCGGACTCCTTCGAGGTCTTTGTCTGTAAAAGTCAAGGTGTGAATGGGGCTTTGCACCTGTGAGTAGCAGATGTGTCTGTCCTCATCCGCAAGTTGCGGCTGCATCTCTAGTAGAGTCCACTTGCGGAACCTATATGACTGGTCTTCATTCGGTCTGACTCCATGAAGGACATATATTATCCCTGGAGTCTCATTCACTATTTCTTTAATTGATTCCCCCTGTCCCTGGTTTGTTTTGGTCGCTTATCAAAGTTCAAGAATTCTTTCAGTTTGCCTATGCGGATTCAGTACTCAACCTCATACCTCAGACTTTTGCAGTCATTGGTATCGTGGCCACCCTCCTTATGGTACGCGCAGTACGTGTCGTTGTCACGCTTGGAGGGGTCTCCGCGTTGCTTCAGGGGCCATTTCAGATCCTACCGATTTTTCAAGGAGTTTAGCATGTCTGACAGGTTAGCATTTAGGGGTGTCACAACTCTGGATCCAACGTAGTTTGATGATTTCTCTGACTTGGACCGACTAGGGTTTGACCTATTGTCACTGCGTTTCCTCTTACCCTGTTCTCCGTCCTCGCGTTTCTTTCCCTCCTTGTTGTCCTTGGGAACGGAGGGCTTATTCTCGCATTCGGTTTCCCTCTTCACGGTTCTCAACTCCTCGAAGGTAATTTGCTTATGAGCGCTATTGAGGAGCTCTGTCATGTCCAGAGGGATCTCTAAGGTGAGGTCTTCGTAGAGTTTTCCTTCCTTGAGGCCCACAGTGAAGGTTGTCATGGTCGTGTGTTGCTGCATCCGACAATGAGAGTCGGCTCATTGTTGAAGCGCGTGACATACTCTCTTTGAGTCTCGTGGGACCTCTGCTTTAGATAGAGTATGTAATGTGGGCCTTTTCGGAAACGCTGGCTCTCTACAAAACGTGTCAGGAACTCCTTTGCCAGTGTTTTAAAGGAGTCGTTCGACCTTGGCGGAAGGCTATGGAACCATGTCAGTGCTGAGCTTTTCAGACTAGTGAGAAAAGTTCTGCACATGACAGACTCAGATCCTTCTTTGAGGGTCATTACGTGCTGGTAATGACACAGATGGTCGAAAGGATTAGTGGTTCCATCATAGAAGTTGAGATTCGAGGGAGTGAACTTCCTCGGAAGAACCTTATTCATGAACCGGTCCACAAATGGTGGGACGGAGAGGCAATACAATACATCTGGGTCGTGCACCCCTCTACGAAGGGGGTTCTGAGTGTCGAGTCTCTCTGCCTTGGCGGTGGGCTCATCGTTAGCCGCACAACCTCCTCTGCTCCAGTGAGAACTGGCGGGGGTTTGGCTTTCCTGTGCTTGCTCCCTACCATCCTTCGAAAATGGAGGCCCATGATGTTCCTGGTCTCCATTGGCAGGTGGTGGATTTTGTCGCTTGAGAGCCTCCACCGCCTTGGCTATCTGCTATATTTGAGATGACAACCTATCGATTTGGGGGTCTGCTGTTGCTGTTGTCGGCGCGAGGGCGTGAGTCTGCAACTCGTGTATGACCGGAGCCACTGAAAGCGGCGATGTTGCGCCCACTGGAGCGTTTGACGTGTCCCCTATCCTCCGTTGTTGCATGACCTAGTTGTCACCATCTCTCTGGGTTTTAAAAGAAGACGACGCTAATGAAAAGTTAAGAACTTTGTCGTTACCACGGACGGCACCAAACTGATGTAGTCGATTTTTGCTCCCTGCTTTGACCTAATCTTGCTAACCTACTGACCTGCTTAAGTAACACGCGTGAGCCACGAACCACCGTTGTGGTGACCAATGGCACTCTGATGCTAGACAGGGATCTGAGAAAGGTGTAATGCTGCAACAGGAAATTTGTAGCGTACCTTAGCTTACCAACCTCATGTCTTATTTATAGAGCAATGAGTCCTGGTTCTACCATGTCATCGAGGGCGTAGTTTAGGAAGGAGATCTTTGTGAATATCCTTCTCTAATTAGGAGTTGTGCTGTAGAAGGGAAGTTCCTTGTTAGCCTTGTGCTCCTAGGTACGCGGGAGATAGTTCCCAATGTGAGAACAATCCGTAGAAGGAGAATTCCCTATGTGGGATATACTCTGGTATTTGCTTCCTAGTTGGAAGCAGAGAGCTGATGTAGTTGGCCGATCGAAGCTGATCCTCGAGATACTTGCCTTAGTAGGACTTACGGGTATTGAGGATAATTGTGAGACGTGTGGGCCTAGCATGCTATGAGAGTTTGGGTCTGTCTGGCAGACTGAATTAGGCGGCTTAGAACCGCTTGGGCCGGATCAGTGTTGGGTTGATGCTAGGGCCGTAATTCCTCGAGATCATCATGACACGTGTACGACTCAAAGGTGTGACTGTGTTTATGAATCATCAGTAGATAAGAAGTAGATGAGAGAAAAAACAAACGAGTAAAGAATAAGCAAAAAAAACATAGACTACCCCTATGCTTTAGTGATTTTCTGCCATATTGTCTTAAATCACAATTGAAAGAGTTATTCACTTCAGATGGATCAACAACCATTAAATTATGTGGTAATTTGCACACATTAGAAAGTAAACAAAATAAAACAAAGGTGGTTGTCAAGTCTTGACCAAGTTTCAGGTATAACAAAGGTGTGTCCGACACGTTGACCACATTGACCATGTGTATAACATGTACCGACTCATTGACCACATGTCCGATGCGTGTCGAGCGAGTGTCGGTATCGGATACGTGTCGGACACGATTACGACAAGTTTTTCAAAGAGTTCGTGCTTCCTTGCTTGGGAGAGGGGGTTACGTTTTTACTTGTATCTAGATTGATCATTTCTTCTAGATATATTCTTTACTTTTTCAAATGTTGATAATTTTATATCATATATAGGTGGAAAGGAATGAGTTCTTGTAGTCTGCCAACTAGAGACGTGGAAGAAGTAATTCTTGCCACGCATTGGAGCTCTACTTTTATATTTCACTGATTTTCTAGATCTTACTCTTTTCTCTGTAAGATTTTATTTCTTAGATATTTAGCATATTTTCGATAATTAAATGAAATGTATGAAACCTACTTTGGATAAAGAAATAAAAGTACAGTATTTATTGAGTTTTACTGAGGTGTCAATGCTGCAGGTATCTTGTGCGGATAATCAAATTCATTTGCTAAAGATGCCTTCAATGGAAAATTTGAAATCCATATCCGGTATTAAGGTTCGTGTCAATCATAGTTGTATTGTGTTACTATTTTGTTGAATAATTATAAGGGAATGTGGCTCACCTGTCATACACTAATGATCCACCAACTAATGGGGTCCATCTCCATGGTTAGAAATTCCAGTAGAAAAAGTTCATCATCATGACATCATCAAATGTTTAGTCTTCATTCGAGAGTATTTTTATTTGTATATTCATTTTATTTTAATATTTTTTCTTTCTTTCTCAGAGTTATGATTCTGAAAAAGAAAACGGATTTTTATCTATGGCATTACCAATTAATAGGGAAAGATTAGGTTCTAACCCTAACAGTTGGCCCAATTTTAATTTTAGTAAAGTTCTTGTATTGTAATGTTGAAATTCTAACTGATGGTTATATCCTACAAGCATGCAGTTATTCAGAGGAACACCCTGTAGTCAATATTGAAGAAAGAAAGGAATATAAGCACAAGAAATAGAATACACTAGATGCAGTAACTACATTATTTTGTTGATTTTCCTCATTGGTAGTTTTATCATTCTAATTCATTAGCTGATAAAATAAAATAAAACCTATCTAAATATATAAAACGAAACATAATAATAATTGAAAAAAACTGAGTGAAGAAAAAGAAAGAAAGAAACACTTGATCTTTTACATATATGAGACATAAATACTCAATCTCTAGAAGAAGACGATTACCTCTACTGCCTCTATTGGTGCACGACAAATATGTGAGTTGCAACCAATATCCACATTTACTATATCTATAACAAGTGTCATATCTAGAAGGATTTTCAGTATCATTCGCAAAAGTTTTATCATTGTAGCAGGCGAGAGTTTTGAACCATGTGAAAAGTGTTGTGACTACCTCTACTGGGGTAATCATCTTTGTTAAAGTAATTGTTATAATCATCACTGCTGGATTGATTATTTGACTACATCTTCTTAGGTTATTACCTTGGTTACGACTTCTAAGGCTACCACTTCGAGAATTGCCTTTTTTATATAGTTTATTCACTCATAAAAGGTGTGCTACATGGTCATTAGAATAACTATCTATAAGGTGTGTAATGCACGTGACATAACACTTAAGAAATAAAACCCACATATAAATATATTTTATGAAATTTATATAGTTAGGTGCATAAAATACACGTATAGTAAACTTTGTTTTGCATACCAGATCTGTTAGTTTCACAAAAGTTATTTAAGTAAGCTTGTTTTATGGGATGATATGGCCAAAACAATGATCACTGTGACAAATTTATTTATTAAAGCAAATAATGTTTGTGTTTAATTGCTTGCTTACTTACTTCGAAATAACAATACTTGTTAAAAGATTCATATCTGACAACAAAGTGGTTATAATAGACATCAATTTGGGTGTAAACAATTATGCCAACACCTCACTGTAATTTGATGAATGAAATTTGTCATAGATAGGAAGTAATTCCACCTAGGTAACCCAAAACCATATTGAGAGCATACAATGCACCATTCAACACCTCGGTCAATAATAACACACGGGCACACCTACCCACATCAGTCAAATGAACTTAACTTGACACCACCTAGCTTACCACCCATATCTTGTTTTTCCATATGTTTCATTTGGCAAACCATCAGGAAAAATCATTTTTTCAGAGATAGGTCGGTCTCTAGCACATACTTTGATGTTTGGTATGTTTATCACCCATATTTATCCATCTGGTCTATTTACCCAATTTTCAACAAGGTTTTGGGTTTTAAGAAAAACCAGTGAAGAATGTAAATAACAGAAACAGATCGGGAGCTCCAATAGAGAAAACACGTTAGAAATATTTGAGGTTGGGTCTTGTGAAGAAGCCTCTGAGTTTGGGTGTTGTGTAATAAAAATATTTTAATAGTTTGATGCCAAACAAATCAATTTGAAACCATAAGCAAGGTCCTCAGTTGTAAGGTACTTGAGCATGGAGAAAATATATACGGGGGCGCTAGTGATGATATGCTTGGCATGGTTTTCAACCTTGAGAAACCTGACGATTCTGCCTACGCGAGTTGGAGTTCAACCCTAGAAGGCAATTTTGGGGACAATCAATGTCAAGAAAAGAAGAAGAATAAGCCGATGAGGTATTGATTGTTATCTTAGTATTTAACATTTTTCTTATTGGTTATTCTGGTAGGTTGAGTATTTTTTCTTATGTGAGTGGTGTATACATGACGAAAATCAGCCTATACTTTGCCCAATTTTAGCACCACCATCGATGGTATTACAAATTTTCTTGTTGTCAGTCTCCAACCCATGGAAAACAATGCTTCAATTTGGTCTATTGTAAAAAAGATTTGGTACATTAGGTGTAAGAAATAAAGTGATCATGTATAATATTGTCATGTTTCAACCAGCAACGTAGGGCGATTATGGATGAAGAAGTAAATAAACAAACAACAAGCTTTTCCAGTTATCTGCGAGAGACAACTAGAGAAGCTAGACAACTGGAAAAGCTATAGAGTGTTAACTTGCTAAACTTACTTTACCCCGTTTATGTTTAAGTCTTTACAGAAGGCTTCTACAAGTATCATCCAAAAATCCCAAGCATGTGCTAAGACTTGGTTGTGTTGCATCATATGTGGTGGTGATCTTAGGCAAATCATTAAGTCTAATGGAACACTATCATAAACCTTAGTATGGTATCCCAATCATAATTCACAACCTATTACAAAAATAAAATCATTCGAAGCTCAAATTAAAATATTGTTTAGTGTTTTAAAAATAGAGTCAACGAGTATTTTTTTTGGATATGAGACAAAACTATTAGAACCTAAAACAATTAAATCCGATATAACTTTGAATTCATAGCATCTGCTGACGCACTTGTATGATAATATGTGTGTTCATGAGACTTGTCGCACGATGCTAAGTCTCTAAGCACTCCTAAAACTTGACCCAAATCAACATTTATGTTAAATTAAAAACGTAGTAATGTATATGTTAAATTATTATTTTTTATGAATATAATTTTTTGTTTTGAATTTGTGAATCCATTAAGAGCTTACTTTATCCTCCGAAGGAGACTTGCCTCAAAAATAGATTTAGAGAGGGAAGGGCCGATGAAGAAATTCATGGAGATAAAAAGAGGACAGAGAATAAACTTAGGACTAATGTTTCAGAGACAAGTGAAGAGTATGATGAACTTTGGATAAAAAGTTAAATAAATTGTGGAAGTGAAAAAAGTTGGGTTGGAGAAGGTGACACAGTGAAAATAACCACAAATAATAATCATGAATAAGTGCTCACCTTCCCAAATTCGTGGACTAATCCATCAAATTTATTTTTTGTTTTGTTTTTGTTTTTGTTTTTGCATAAAATGCTATAGACTTTTCTTCATGGTACTTGTTTGCTACGAGTCTCTTGCCAGTATTTAGTCTTGGACACAATTTACCCTCTGATTAGGTTGCATTCCCAAACAATTAAACTCGCCGACAATGCCTCACGGTGCGACATGTCTCTCAGCCTCTTCTGCACCTCCTTCAAGGGGACTTGGGTCCGGTCCATCGCTGAGGACGCTTCTACAGGCTTTGCCGTCGGATTCTCAAGCTGGTGCTTTTATCCAGAGGGGGCAAAGATCAGAAGCTTGGGTGTCATTATCCTGAGTTTCGGAAAACCCTTAAACCCTCGTAAAGACCCTTTAATCTCTTTCCCTCGTCACATCTCTCTTATGTCACCACCGTCCGCCATTAGCGTCATTCAAAGTTTAGTCCAAAACTAGGGTTTCGTTTCTTCTTCTTCTTCATCAGTTGGTAACACTCAGTTAGTCGCCGCTTTTCGTCTTCTTCACCAAACCTTTCTCTTTTCATCAATATCAAAGCAATGATTACAGGCGGCAGAAGCTTGGTTTCGCGACCTCCAGCCTTCTCCACTGATGGAAGAAAGCTTCTCGTCTGCACGGGCAACACCGTCTCCGTCTTCAGCACTTCCACCGGCATGCAGGTTCGCTCTTCGATACACTTTTATTTCACATTTTTTTTTGTTTTCGCAATTTACAAGTTTTTCTTTTTTGTTGAAAGAGTTCCTCATTCAATGAAAGAGTCACTCATTCAATAACGTGGTGGTATATTGATGCAGATAACTGAGTTGGAGGGTCACACAGCCGACGTCACTTCGGTGATTGTTGTCCCACAACAGGGTTCTTCTCCTGCTAGTAAAGTTCTCTGCTACTGCTGGACCTCATCTCTCGATGGAACCATTCGGTATTGGGATTTCTCTGTGCCCGAATCAATTAAGAAAATAGATGTTAAGCATCCCATTTTCCACATGGTAGACATTTGATTCATTTAGTTGTTTTGTTAACTGAGATGACTAGCTAATACTTGGGGAGTAATTCTGATTTACAACTGTTTCTCTTAGGTGATTCCAAATATAATGAATGCGACCGCAGAGAGCAAAGAGAAATCATCTAATCTTTTTGCATTTCTTTCTCTCAAACATCGAACTCAACATCTTACTGGTCAAA
Source organism: Berberis vulgaris (assembly GCA_963556465.1). Lineage (NCBI taxonomy): Eukaryota > Viridiplantae > Streptophyta > Magnoliopsida > Ranunculales > Berberidaceae > Berberis > Berberis vulgaris. The sequence continues at coordinate 14,642,332 of OY747134.1, forward strand.
TTCGCAAATGCAACTTGACAAAGTCAGTACTAGCTGGTCCAATATTGACTGAGGTGTGTTAAACTTCTCTACTTTCTTCCTTCATTTTGAATTTCTATATGGACCTCAGAAGTTCAAATCAGTTGTATTTTTGCAAAATGGATAGACAAACTGCTTTAGTTTGTACAAATTTAGTGATTTCTTTTGCTTAAGATTTGACATGCAAGCCTTATCTTATATGAACATTTTGTTTTTTCTAAAGCATGAGGTGTGTTATGAATTGTTATGTCTTTTACTCCACTTTAAACTTCCCAACGTATTGAAGACCTTCCTACTTTATTTTGGCTTTGCCCTTGTTCTTTTCATGTTATTTTTTTGAAAATTTCCTGATAGACAGTTAGTCAAACCAAATTTTAATTGTTTGGTTCGATAGTATTTTATTCTTATATATGTAATATAGGTGACCTCCAACACGTTACTTGAACTTTGGTTCTGTGTGTTTCAGACTAGAGAACCAGAGTTTATCAACCTAAGCACCTCCGGGGAATATTTTGGCATCCGAAACAAGCGCAAGGTTCATGTATGGAAAATTCTTTCCAAGGACTCCAAAAATGATGTCAAGATGATGAAATTGCATCACACAAAGAACTTGACTGCCCTTGCTTTCCATCCAAAAGAAAGGATTATAGCTGCTGGTGACGTAACAGGAAGGATTTTGATTTGGAGGGGTGTTGGAAATAGAACCTTCTCTGGAGCTGCAGAAAGAACAATGGAGGAAAATGAAGAAGAGAGGCCCGGAGTGAGACACGATGATGATGCAGAGTCCTGCTCAACATGGCATTGGCACCCGGCTGAAGTAAAAGTTCTTTCTTTCTCTTCCGATGGAGCTTATCTATATTCTGGTAAGTGAAAACCATACAGATTAGCAATTTAATGTTTCATCTCATTGGCTGTTAGGAACTAATGCAAGTAACACTCATGTATTAGGGCTAGGGGATTAAAGGGTTCTAAACAACTTTTGTTGTCTTTACCTTGTAGATATTCTTTTTGATTTGTTGCAGATAGTTTTCTTAAATGTAAGAATTGCAACACCTCATGTAGTCACATTTCCGAAAATTAGTTGACATGTCCCATGCCCTTTCTGTACTATACTTGAACACAAGGATTGTGATTTCGCAAAATTTAGCCTAAATTTTTGTTTTTTTTTGAAATTACGAAAAGAAAAGGGCAAAAGAAAAAATTACATTTTTCGAGGGTTATTTCGAAAAATTTTGAGGTTTTTTTTCGTAAATTTTGTAAAAATATAAAAATCAACTACTAAAATTTACATTTTTTTGAAATTTTTTCGGAAATTTTTCGTAAATTTTGAATTTTTTCTTTTAATTATCATTTATTCGAATGATTTATTGCTTTTTGAAACCACCACCTAATTTTCTAATTATTACTTATTTTACTTATATATTGATTTTTTAAACTAGTCCTTGATTTTCTAATAATAAGTATTTTGGTTTTATTTAACGTGTTTAATATATTTATTTACTTGCATATTATTTTTTTTACATATTTAGTATACTCTCAAAATTCATTATATATTTCATGTATCCTTGAAAATTTTACATTTTTTTCGCACCGAAATATTTCTTAAAATTAGGATACCGAAATTAACTCAAAAAACAAAATCACAATCCTTGCTTGAACATATTGGTAGATGGATGATGTATAGTTTCAAGCATATGCATCCCATGGGTTGTCTCTCATTTCGTTTGGGAGGACATTGTGTATAATAGCAATACTTATATACTTGGGAGCAGGGATGCATGGACACGACACAGTGACTCGACAATTTCTCAAAAACTAGGACTTGGTGACACGTCTACATCATATTATTTTTTAATAAGTCATAAACATATATAATAATCTAATAAAACGTCTTCTTAGAGCGCCTTGAAGAAAATCACACTTTGTTGCAAGAAAAAAAAAGTAGATAAAAAATATCAACAATACTAGGGAGCCATGTTTGGTGGCCACTTTGGAGTTTTTTGACATTTCTACCCCTTCTATTAATGATGTTTGTGGTTGTGTCTTAAAGACAATGGGTTCAAAAGTGTTAAAAAAAACAAAAAATGGCTTCCTAGACTTACTAAAAAATATAGTAGATTAGAAGTAGAGGAGAGGAAGCAAATGAGTGAAGCAGAAACAAAGATGAAGAAACATAGACTATCTCTCTGCTTTAGTGGTTTTTTGCCATATTTGTCTTAAATCACAATTGAAAGATTCACTTCAGATTGCACAACAACCATTAAATTAGGTGGTTATTTGCACACATTACAAAGTAAAAATAAATAAAACAAAGATGGTTGTCAAGTCTCGACCAAGTTTTAGGTATATCGGAGGCGTGTTCGACGACACGTTGACCATATTGACCATGTATATGACATGTGCTGACACATTGACCACATGTTTGATGCATGTCGAGTGAGTGGCGGTGTTGGACATGTTGACCCCTTGTCGGACACGAATACACTATTCAGTTAAAACGGATAACGAACCCATAATGGTCCAAGAGCGTTATAAGTTATAACATGATATATCGGGATATAACGATATATAACGGAATAGTTTTTTAAATATATTTTTAATATTCCCACAAAGTATTAATATATTATAGAGTTCAAAAAGTAAATCATGTTCATAACATTAAATTCAAAAACAAATTTTTTTTTAATAAAAACACCTTTCCTTCGTATGAGAGTGAGATCGCAACAGAGAGTGCGATCGACTCTTCGTCTGCTGTTCTTTTATTCTCATTCTCTGTCAAACGCGAGGTCTGGTTCTCTGTTGATTGATGACGGCTTGCTCAATTCCTTTTCTATGAGTCTAGGGTTCTCGTTCGATCGAGAATGAAATGAGTGAATTTTTTTAATGTATTAGAACAAAACGTTAAAACGGGGTTATTGAAAAAAAACTTTATCTCAATAACGGTCATATAGCGCCGTTATATCGGAGTTGTTACACCATAACGTGATAAAGTCATAATGTAACGACTCACCCTCGTTAAGAGTTATATCAGCGTTATAACGCCATTTCAATTGCACAATGAATTCGACAAGTTTTCTGAAGAGTTCATGCTTCCTTGCTTGGGAGAGGGGGTTATGTTCTTACTTGTATTTAGATTGATCATTTGTTTTGGATATATTCTTTACTTTTTCAAATGATGATAACTTTATATCATATATAGGTGGAAAGGAAGGAGTTCTGGTGGTCTGGCAACTAGAGACTGGGAAGAAGAAATTCCTGCCACGCATTGGAGCTGCACTTTTATATTTCACCGATTCTCTAGATCCTACTCTTTCCTCTGTAAGATTTTATTTCTTAGATATTTAGTATACTTTCGATAATTAAATGAAATGTATGAAACCAACTTTGGATAAAGAAAGAAAAGTACAATATTTGTTGAGTTTTACTGATGTGTCAATGTTGCAGGTATCTTGTGCAGATAATCAAATTCATTTGCTAAAGATGCCTTCAATGGAAAATTTGAAATCCATATCTGGTATCAAGGTTAGTGTCAATTATAGTTTTACCGTGTTACTATTTTGTTGAATAATTATAAAGGAATGTGGCTCAGCTGTCTTACACTAATTGATCCACCAACTAACAGGGTCCATCTCCATGGTTAGAAATTTCAGTAGAAAAAGTTCATCATCATGACATAATGTTTAAACTTTATTCGAGAGTATTTTTATTGTGTATTCATTTTATTTTAATTTTTTTCTTTCTTTCAGAGTTATGATTCTGAAAAAGAAACCTAATTTTCATCTATGGCATTACCATTGAATAGGGAAAGATTAGGTTCTGAACCAAACAGTTGGCCCAATTTTAATTTTAGTAAAGTTCTTGTGTTGTATTGTAATGTTGGAATTCTAACTAATGGTTACATTCTACAAGCATGCAGTTATTCAGAGGAACACCCTCTAGTCAGTACTGAAGAAAGAGAGGAATACAAGCATAAGAAATTGAATACATTGGATGCAATAACTACTGTTTTCTGTTGATTTTCCTTGTTGGTAGTTTTATCATTCTAATACATTAGCTGATAAAACAAAATCAAACCTATCTAAAAAAATATAAAACAAACGTAATAATAATTAAAAAAAAACTGAGTGAAGCAAAAGAAAGAAAGAAACACTTGATCTTTTACATATATGGGACATAAATACTCAATCTCTGAAAGAAGATGGTGATCTCTAAAGTAGACTGCGAGGTGTTTATGGTGAAGAAAGTTACAATGAGCCAGTGAAGGGCTACGGTATTCTGGAAACTGGCACAACAATTTAGTGTGAGTGTTTTCTTTTAAATGAAGATCAGAAACATCGGGTGAGAAATATTTAGTTGAAACAGTTAAATCAGTTTTCATAGGCTTCAAGAAGTTGTGTAAGGTGGGGGAGAAGTTATTGCTGGTGGAAGCATGCAAAGATTGGGGAGATCCCTCAAATTAGGAATTGGATGGGATAGATTATTGGATCATTCCTTAAAATATAATCATCAGCCTGTGGTTTATTAGTTGTTATTAACTTGTTCCTTTTGTATTCGTTAATCGTGTATTGCAAAGATAAATTCCAAAGTTCTCTCTTCTAGACTTTAAGGAATAGTGGCGAAGCTGATTTCACCTTATCAGATTGATTCCATCAAGGACAGATGGATTCTAGGTGCTTCCATGATAGCAAATCAATTAATTGACTCACGACAGAGAAGTGCTATCATGTTTAGTTTGGAAAATAGACTTTGCGAAAGCCATTAATGCAGTCAATTGGTTCTTTATTGATTACATACCTATACCGATGCCAGTTTGGGATGAAATGGAGGAATTTAATCATCACCATCATAAAGAGAACCCCATTCTCCATCAGTAAATGGTTTTCCCAAAGGGATCTCTAAAGTGACCAGGCGTATTCAACAAGGGGACTGCATCTCCTTATTTTTTCACTAATTCCTGAAGGGCCCTTAACCTTGATTATGAAAGCAATTGATCACGACATGCTTGTTGGCTTCAGGGTGAATGATGATGTTGCCCTGGTCCCCATTCTCCAGTATGCTTTGAATTAATCTTGCTTGTCAGTATTCTTCAACAAAACAATATTACGCCCAATGGGGAGGTGCTGAATGTAAAGTCTAAACGGCTTGCGGATATCCCTTTGTCACAAACATAAGCCAAAACAAGCTTGGGAGGGGGTGGGTGATATGAAAGAGGTTGGCAGTGTTGTAAGGAAAGTACATGTCAAAGGTGGATCATGGATGTGTATGGGGGTGTATAGGGAGTTGGGTCTAAATATATGTAGGAGGTATTGTATCAGGCCTGTGAATTCATTGCTCACAAGTGTATTTCCCCCCCAATATATTTGCATTGTTTTATCAATTAAAAAAAGATGGGAAGGGTCATTTCAATCAGTAACACTCTCTTGGCCATACCAATACATCTCATGTTGATCCCCACATCAATTCCCAAAGAGTTGGAAAAAATCCCAAGCCAAGAGACTTTTTATGGGGAACTTCCATCAACCACAAAAAGTTTCATATGGTGAAGTTTGCAAAGAAAAAGATAAAGGAGGCCTAGGGATTAGACATCTGAAAACTCTCAACAAGGCTCTTCTTGCTAAATGTCTGTGGTGAATATTGCACAAAGAAGTTAACTTTATGGAACTGCATTGTGACTTTGCTAGATCTGTGTCAAGTGGATTAGGTGATGCCTGGGTCCATTGCGGATGTGCTCCAATGGTTGGAAGGGTCAAGCATTTGCCAAGGAAAAGGGAGGGATTGTGTGGTCTTTCTTCCCTTATTCTCTTGTCTGGCTCATTTGGCAAGAAAGCAATAGTTTGAGAATTCCTTCCTAGCTAGAGTTTGTGCAGTTATTGATGTGATGGGGTTTCCATGATATATGTGCTATTCTCATGCTGCTTTCCATGATATATGTGCTATTCTCAGAGAGCAATTCATGAGGGTCAATTGGGTCTCTTTCTCGTTGTGGGGGAGCTACAGTCTGTTGTGTTCCTTTGCTGTAAAATTTTTGTTCATTCAATAATATTTGAACTCAACCTCATGGATGTGCTCTCTGGAACGGAAGATGTTCACTAATTCAGTTTTCCCATAGCATGTCTCATTGGTGGTTGGGATTGGCGAAAGAACTGACTACTGGAATGATGAGAGGATCAGTGATCTCCCCCCTCCGACAAGGATTTCAATACATTTTCTCAAATTTTATCAGACAGCAGGCATGTCTGAAAATTCGCAAGTGCTCTTCAAGGTTCTGTGATTGATCTGGGGCTGGGAGGTCTTCATGACTGGAAACTGGATCAGATGATTGCCCTAATAGAGGTCCTAACTCCAGTAACACTAAGTGATTCAGAGGATGGCTGGTGATGAAATGACAAATCAGGGGTCTTCTCACTTCTCAGTGTCTTCTTGTTATGACCATATGATCAACAACAACAGCAACACAATACCTACCAGTGAACAAGGTCATCTTATGTAGCAGCCCCATGTACCTTCTCCAGCTAACATCTTCTTTTGGACTGTTGCAAAAGCTAATATCCTAACAGATCCTTCTCTGCTCAAGCCCAATAGGTCAATTGGAATTCCAGTTGCTACTCTTTGGATGATTTGAAAGGAAAGAGATCAGAGAATGTTCCGCAATTCATCAACATATCTGATTCTTATTATTAGAAATATCAAAATTTTGTATTTGGGGCTGGGGAAATAATTGGGGAATCCTTAAGAATGCTCCTTTTCATGTTTGTCATGCAACAATTTAGCCATACTGTAATCGATGTAAGTATGTTGTCATGCAAGTATGTTGCCCTTCTCACTCAAAATGGGCTCATTTTTAACTATAGTTCCTGTGTTTTACAGATAAAAACCATTAATCTTGTACCCATGTAGTGTTACCCACTGAACATTGATGTCCAGCTCTTTTACAGTACTTTTGCAGTAATCTATTCCTTATTCTGTTCAAATTTACTGGCAATGGTTTCTTGAATTCTCACCCAATGTATATTCAGCTTCCTTGTCCATTTCCAGAGATCTGTGAAAGTATGCAATATGGGTTTGCATTTGATCGCGATGCTGGATTGGTTGCCATACGGACTGAAAACTATGGCATACAGTTCTATAGTTTGGTTGACGATCATGAAGTTTCTCAGGTTGGCACTTTTATTTGAGTGGGATTTTTTATTAATTTTTTTTTTTGTGTAGTTTAATGCTTTAGTGTTAAGAATTAATTATTTGATTATTTTATTCCCGCTCTCATTTGGTTGAATTTTATCTTTTCTTTAACTAACATTTGAGCATTAAAAAGAAGAAAATCAATTGTTGGGTGCTCTATCCTTGGAGTTATGAAAATTATTGACTACAAAACTTCACCTTTTGAGTGGGAGGAGATTCAAAAATTAAAGGCCTTTAGAACCATTTCAACTTTCAATATTTAAGTTAGCAATTTTTCCTCATACATATGTTTGTATCCTGTTAAACTGAAGCCCTGTTTAGAGGAGAAATTCATAGAGGTCACCAAAGTGGCAATGCTTGATGAGGAAGACATGAGATCACACAAGAATTAAAGTTTCTTTCTTATATTGATCCTTGGCATATAGAGTTAAGTGTTGCACTTGCTGTGATGGTTTCACCTTAACCAAAATAAGATAAATAACACAAAAAAAGAAGAAGAAGACTGAAAGTTAAAATAAATACACTCTTTCGAGTCTTTTCAATTCAAATTAGAGTTCTAATGGTGACTACATAGCCTTGTTTATAACAACTTAGACTTGTTAATTAAGCCATTATTGCCTTGACCATAAAAGAAACCTTATCCCTCTCTGGGCGACAAGCTTGACTCAACTTTCACAAACAATTCCTTATCCCATCACAGTGTAAGTGATTGGATCTCTTGGTGGCTGCTGGACATATTGAATTTGCTGATTGATGGTTTCGACCTGCTTACATAAGGTGCTTTGGCGTTGTAGTGGTCTATACTCGACACTTCAATGGCGATTGATCTTCTGATCTTCAATGCCATGTACTTTATTCTAGATCATATATTTTCTGATTTTTGTTGACTATACTTTTGGTATTACAAAAGGTAGTCTGTTTGTGTTTAACTGTCAATCTTCTGATTGATTAACAATCATCACCAAATGACTGCATCCATGTGGTAACTATTATATACTGTTGGACACTTGGACTTGCTCAAATCTAAAACTTCTTACATGCTATGGATTGGAATTCAAATGTATAAGATTTCTGCATTCTTAATAGTTTGTCTTTGTTCTTTCATAGCGTGTGGAATCACGATTGTTTGGTAATTTGCAGGTTCAAGTTTGTGAAAGAAATCATCAGCCTGATGAGAGCATCACGGTATAGTCCTTCTCTCCAATTGTTTCTGTTTCTGAGTTTCTCAAAATAATTGCCATAATATTGAGAAAAGGCTATATTGCAGGTTGTTTCAGAAATGTATTCCCCAAACTTCAGGTTAAAAAATAAATCAAAATGGGATTTGTTTGTATAGTCAAAACTTGGTGAAAACTCACTTTAGTTTCTTAGGTTCATTAGGTTGCGTTTCATTAGATCATATTCATTGAATTAATTTGTCTGGGATTGCTGTTTCATGTCTGTGTGCATAATGTAAGATTATAACTTCACAATGGTCATCATTTCCCAGGAGATCAAGTATATGTACCATATTAATATAGCCAAGGACCAAGTCAACTAATTTTTAAGTTGCTTTGTAAGGTGTTTCCACATAGGACCTCGGATTGTGTCCATTGCAGGCACACCTTTCAGACAATTCATCTGATCCCTTTTTTAATCTTTTGTCAAAATATCAAGAAAGAAGATATTAAGTTAAGAATCTTTGCCAATTTATGGAGATTTTAGCTTTGTTATGGGATGTAATTTGTACAGGTTTAGGGACATCCAGTTTTCTTTTCCTATATTTGATTAGGGGTGCATGGTTCTCCCTAAGAGTTCCTGATGTATATGTTTTGGGGGAGCTAGTGTTCTTTTCACTGCTCTCTCCCCTCCCTGTTTTTTACACTCAATAGAATTTCTTGTTTTTCTGGTTAAAAAAAAAAGCTTAGTTGTATCTGTTTCCTTTGTCTAAAGAAATTGATTTCCTTTGCGCGTAGTTATCAATATTTTTTCCCTAAGAGAATAAGTTGGAAACAAAGAATTTATGGTGTTTTTGTTGTTCTTCAAACAGAGTATGAGCTTAGTCAGGTTGTTTATGCCTGATCTCAATCCTGACCATATTTGAATTGGTATAATAGATCTCAATCAAAAGTTTCAGACCCATGATTATCTCAAATTTTCCCATTCTCACTTCCGTCTCTTGAGATAATGTTGTATTCAACCTTCGTTTCTGTTGTTCACCATTTGATTATACAACTGAAGTTGGATATTTTATTCTTGTGGTTGCAGTTAGTTGTGACTTTATTGGTTCTTTCGGTAGATGGCTCCAAGCTGGTTACCTCCGAAGTTAAACTTCCTGAAGATGGGGTTGGTGGACTTGTTTGTCTGAGGTTTTGGGATTGTAGTTCTCGCAGGGGAGAGTTTACTTTGTCTACCATCATTTATGAGCCTCACAGGTTTTGTCCCATCTTATCACATTTTCTTTACTTTGGAACAGGCACATTTATGCTTTATGCTCACAACATATGTATGATATGCCATGCCAGGATCAATTGAACTGAAATACATAATCTGGTAGTTTGGCCCACATATAAGTTTCAGAGCTGGTTGAATTTCGGTCTGGATGATCTCCTCGCCACATTGGCATCCCCTACTAAAATCTAGCAATTCTAAAATTCTTTTGGATATAACTTTACATATTTTTAGAACCAATACCCCATAAAATTTTCAACATGTAAGCCAATTTTTCTGGGGTAGGAATTTTAGGTAATGGAGTTTTGCTGGCGTTAAAATTAAATCTTGATAATCCTCAAACTATTGAGATTTGTATCCTTAATCAAGTGACGGTATACCAACGGTTACGATTTTTAACACTGGTTTTGGTGGGGTTGATCTGTATATATATTGAATTAGTTATGATCTTCGTACTGAGAGTCAGCCCATTTTGAAACCTATATATAGGCCAAATGACAAGTGTCCTTGTTGCATTAGTGTTGAATAGTCGAGAACTCTGGTTCCCATATTTGTTGTCATCAAAAGGAATTGACAGTTAGCCTAAGACATCCATATTGATTTCTAGAGACACAGGCTTTTTTTTTCTTATTTACTAAGTTGAAGATTTTGTTAAATCAACTTTAATTTATCTATTGGTGGCATTGGGGGTTCTTTATTGTTTCTGAGAGGATTTTTTTTTCTTCTTTTATCAATCGTTAGTGATGCTGGTGTTTCATCTCTAGCATTCCACCCTTCCCGGGATATGTGTGTGAGCTCTTCTTTAGGTGGAGATTTTAAGGTAATCTTAGTCCACTGAGAGCTATGATTTTCCTACTTTTTCTGTATCAATGAAACTCTCTATGCCTTGATTTAATTTTGATGTTTGGTTTTTGTTATTCAGATTTGGGTTCGTAATCAAAACATACATGAAAAAGATCAAATGCCTTCAAAATCCGGCTGGAGATGCCATTCTGTTGGCTCATACAAGTAAGTCTTTTGTCTTTGGAAATTTTCTTTTCCAAGGCCATTATCACCTTAACATAAGAATTAGTACTTGGAGTTATGTGAGCCCAAAATATTGTGAAACACAACCTGGGATTGTCTTTAGCCTAAACTGATGCAGATTTTTATAACCAACCTTTTGGTGAGTTTTAATAGAAAATTTTACTTTATGATTCTTATGCTGATCTGTATGGAGCTTGGTTTGTTATGCAGGAAAAAACCCATGACTGCTGTTGCATTCTCTGCTGATGGTTCAGTTTTGGCTGTGGCTGCAGAAACTTTTATTACATTATGGGACCCAGACCAAAATGTTCTTGTTGCTGTAATTGGAGAATCTCAAACGGTAATGCCCTGAGTACCAAAAGTGATTGATAAAAAGGCTATATGATGGTAAATAGTGTTGTATATAATGCACTACAAATTAATAAACCTAGACCTTTCACTCATTGGAGTAATGGACCTCGTGAGTTACCAGAGTTTTGATCAATTTGAGACAAAATAAGAGACTACACTTGGCAGGCCTGATGGTTAGAGCCATTCTGGATCTAGAACTATCTAATAGGATTCCTAATAGGGTTAATGGTATACCACGTTTAGGGTATTGGTTCCAGCACGTCCAATCCCTTGTGTGATTGCACCATCATATTGTCTCTTTGTGTTAGCTGTTAATAAGTAATTCTTTAATTTTCTGTTTCAGAGGATTGTTACACTGTCATTTCTTGGAATGTCGGAGTATATCGTGTCAACATCCAGGGGTTCAGAACTGCCACAACTCTCTATTTGGAGTCCAGCAAAGCTTTCTATATCTTGGTCGTATAAAGTTCTCACTGAAGGTGTGTATATAGTATTCACAGCTTGTTTATTTAACCAATGAGGGTTGAGGGTTTCCCTTCTACCATTTGACTCTTGTATTTGTGCATGAGCTCAGTCTAACCAGTTGAATGGCCAAGTCATCAATGAGAAATTGACTAAAAATCCGAAGCATTTTTTTTTCCATTCATGATTAATGTAATTCTGCGGTTTAATGTCTAATATAATCACAAAAATTTATCAGTCCCTTGCACAATTACGAGATCTCTTAAAAGCTTGAACCAACATGTCTATGCATTTGGTAGTTTCTAATAATGTCTAAAAGAAATAGTTCTTTTATCTTTTTCTGATCCAAGGGATGTACGAGTAAAGAAAGCTCTTCATGCAGTGTACTTATTCAAAAAAATTGAATAAACAAACATAAGCCTGAAATGATTCATTTACAATTTGATTTAAAGGAGTATGAAAAGCAAAGAAAGATTTTCAGACACTGGATTGGATTACATAAAAGAAGACAGGTTTGTCCATTGGTGTTCTTGTGGAAGGTTTCATTCCAGATGTTTTGTATGTACCCTGCAATTGACTATTGCTGCTAAGAAAGATTAGTGTTGTCACTGTTGTGCTGATATGGACTGTGCTGCTGTTTGGTACCGTTGGATGCATCTGTAGCTCACAGTGCCAGCCACTCCATTCCACTAGGCCACTTAAGCTATATCTGATTTTACTGCCTACAATAGAGGAAAAAATGTAATGAAATTCTTATTCCTACCATTTCATCTTCCATCTCTTCCTAAGCAGGCCCGACCCAACAGCTAGGCAACTAAGGCCTTTGCCTAGGGCCCCACCCAAGTAAAGGGCCCCATAATTTAATATATGGGCTATCATTATTTTTCTTTATGTAGAAAATGATATTCCTTGTTGCTATAGTGGTTAAGTTGGGTTTCACCTTGTTGTATGGGTTTTGAGTTCGAATCTTTGCACTCACTTAACTTCACTTTATTTTATACTTACCAAAAAATTTTGGGCTCCATTTCCTAAGCTGCCTAGGGTCCATAATGTAAGATTGCCTAGGGCCCCCATGCCTTGGGCTGACACTATTCCTAAGCTTTTCAACTCGTCATGCTAAAATAGGAATTAAGATCCACTGTACCATTAAGAATTCATCTGCACTGTTCTCTCTAATATCTACTATCTATTCCTATGGCAATAACTTGAAACTCTCATAATCACCTACTTCAAGTTGCTTTATTTTTTCTCATTATAAAATTGACAAAATAAAGGTTTATGAGGTTAATCTTATTATCAATTTCTTGTTATTCTATCATTGCGATCCAAGATTAATTTTGCTCTGCATCAGACTATAACCAAAGGAATTTAATCCATTTTTTAACAGGAAATGTCTATTGTGAATTGGTTGAGTTAGTCGTTAGAGAGGTCTAACGAAAAAGATCCATAGGCACTCTAGAAAATTTTGTTGTCAGGAGCGAGGCGCTGCTGCAGCAGAGCTTTACTACTACTATTATTATTATTATTATTTATTTATTTTTAAATTTTTTACTAGGGTAGTAACCTCCACCTTGACTAATGTAAGGCTCTGCGGCGTTGTAATGCTAGGGCGAGGCACATTAAAGCAAAAATAGAGCCTTGGCGGATCCCCCGATAACATAAGTAGAAAAGACATTTCATATTGTGTATTTCTCTTATTGTACCAGAGTTCTACACAATGCAATACTTAACCACCAAGAATTATTGTTGCACATCTCCAAAGACCAGAGTCCAAACCCGATCTTAAACAACATACAATCTACTTGACGTTTTCTTGGCCAATCTTGCCATAATCTGAAGTCAGAAGCATCCAGGAGCTTTGGTGCCAGTGTGTATGTCCTAATTGTATGATCCTTGCCATCAGTGTTACCAGTTGATTTCGGCCCCTTCTGTGTATTAGCGTTTAGTGAAGTTTTTCATTTTTATTGAGTGTTCTTTATGGAAATTGAAGCTCTGATATTGATACCTTTGTTTTTAGCATCTTGAGATATTCTGGTTCTGTTTTGCAGCTGTAGCCTGTACCAAGAATGGTTCTTGTTTTGCTATTTTAGCTCTTGTCCCTTCTAAGCAAAAGGCCCCTGATGAGATCCCCATGCAAAGCAGAGATGGGGTAATCTTATTATTTGATGCAGCAGATCCAGTTCCATTAGCTACATGGTCCGTGAAGAAGGTACTAATTTTGGTATATGTTTATTAGGAATAAGGTCTTACATTCCTTTTCATCCAACAAATAAGTGGACTCTTAATGGGTCTTCTTTTATCCAGTAATATATGGTTTATTTGTACAACAGAAGTGGTCCAAAATATAGTTTTTGTTTTTAAGCCCCATCGGTTACTATATTTTGATGATTCATGACTTCAGTTGGTTGTCATTACTGTGAGAGTTTTGGGTTATTGGTTGCACCAGAGCTGGCCTTTTCAAATCATAAAGTGCTTGTTCATGGTTTTGTATATGCTACTCAACCTCAACATTTTGGTATTGACTTTAAAATTGAGATGGAATCCATATTTGTGCGGCTTTAGATAGACCTCTACTTTGTTATGGGGGATATGAGTAGCCAGTGTTAGCTGATGACTGTTAGGATGTGTAGAAGTAGGGAGTATATGCATTGTTATGACAATTCAACTCATTACTGTTTCATCTGTATTTTCTTTTTGTATCCTTGTTAATGCCTTTCCAGAAAGAAAACCAACTCATTACTGTTTCATCTGTACTTTCTTTAGGCCAAAGGAGGAGGAATTTCCTTTATTCAAGTGGATCCGTCTTTGTTTGATAAGAGAGTTTCAGATGAAAAACCTCTTCCTGAATTGCTTGCATATGTAAGCGGTGATCACGAGTACATTCTCTTCGATCCCTACCAAAAAGATGATTTTCAAGTCACACGGAACCGTCGGAATAGCATTGTTCCCGTTAAGGAAGCAGGTATGCATTTTTCTTTTACTCTCTTTGTTCATTGAGAATTTTCATCTGAACCAGTTTAATTTGTTGCTTTATTTTTGGAAATAAAGATTGAAATTTATGATTGAATTGGATTGAATATATGGTATGTAAAGGACATTTTTTTTCTTGTTTTATGAGGTAGTGTAACTAGAGGTAGACAACACGATCTATAGCCGCATCACATGTCAACTATGTGTTATCTAAGGAAGCATAGACTCTTCGGAAAACTTGTCATATCCGTGTCCGACACCGGTGACACGTATCCAACACCTCGACACGCGTCAGACACATGGTTATTGTAGTCAACGTGTTGGACACTCCCGCGACACACCCAAAACTCAGTTAGAACATAATCAAGACTCGACAACCAACTTTATTTTATTTTTTACTTTAGGTGAGCGCATATTACCACCTAATTTGAAAGTTAATCCATCTAAAGTGAAAAACTTTCAATTGCGATGCAAGATAAAGAGCGTGATGAAGCATTGGAGTAGTCTATGCTTCTTCTAATTTCCTTTGCTTCTTATCTCCTCTACTTTGCTTTTTTCTTGCGACAGAGTGTCATCTTATTCTCCACTTTTTTTTTAAATTTTCCTACACAATTTCTGCATCATTTTCTTCTTCACACTTATTATATGACATAAAAAAAAGATATATGACGTATCGCTGTGTCCTCGAGTCCTAGTTTTTGAAAACTTGTCGAGTCGGATGTCCGACGCGTGTGCCCGTGTCTGTGTATCCTTGGTGCTATCATTGGGATCAATCAAGAAAAAACTATCAGCGAAATAACACATTGGTAATTCAAGATCAATCAAGGATAAAAAATAGTAAATCAATAGTCATCTATGCACAAACATGTCTCTACTCTCTGCGCGCATTTAATTATTACTTTGGAAGTCTGAAAAAGCATGATATGGAACAAATATAATTAACAGAGGTTTCCTTATGTTGGACTAGTATGGGATCAATCATTGAAGGATATATTACTTGGATATCCTTCACTCAAAATAATTATATGAAACTGTAGGTTAAATAAAAGGAAAATTGGTGGAGTGGGTGCCTGTAATCAGTACATGATATTTTAACATGTTAAATTCAGGGGCATTGGCCCAAAACAAAAACTGAGCTGATTTTTGGCCAGTTGCAACTCATGGATGGAGTTAAACTTTTGTTTTTGTTTCATGAATCAAGATTTGTTGCATTTCAAAGTCCAAACAGGCGCCTGGTGTCATGTAATCCAAATCTTGAAGTTTTCATCTTTTTGGCTTGTTTTTGTTTGTTGCCAGGAAAACTCGGATATTCGGCCATCTATGGAGATCTTCCACAATTTCGTCTGGAAAGATATGAGACTCCAGTTCCAATTGTACCGTCGGGAAAACCATGGGAGACTATATTCGGTAGACAATCGCATGCTCTTCCACCCCTGACAACGTTGTGTTCAGTCTTTTTGGAATCTTTGCTAGAAAAGTTGCCAGCCGTTCAGGGTTAAGCCCGGTATCGAAGAATCTTCAAGGCATACCTGTTGTCAGATGGAGGTGTTCCTAGTATTATTTACCTCAACGCCTTTACACAAGGCTAAAGAAACTTTAGCACCGTTGAATACCCTCGGCTCATGTTTCAGTTGGCAAGTTGGTCGGATCATTTATGAGGTGCTCCGAGTGGAAGGAAAGTGTTATAACTGTCAGGTTTAGCCACACATTTTTTTTAAAGAGATTATTTGTGAAGGGAGCAACGGCGGCTTCTTCATTCAAAATTTTGTAATATTATTGGCATGTAATTTAAGAATTTGTCCTTTCATTCACCTTTTCCTTTGTTATGGAAGTAGATGATAACACAAGGATTAAATCTTATTTGAAGTCGTCACAGGGTAAAAAGAAAAAAAGGAGAGGAAAACTCATTGTAAGTTGCTTTTCCTTGGAGTTCAGAAAATATTTGAATGGTGGTATTTTCTGCATGCAGTTGAAGAAATTGGTTTCAATTGTGTTTGGATCACTGAACTCGAGCATTCTTTGATGTTATAATGCCATACAAGAATGCAAGGATTAGGATTTTCTTCCCGTGTATTTCTACATAACTGCAGTTATGTTTTGCAAGGGGAACAATGCACTTCTAGCTCGTTTTGTCATGTTCTTCATTTGTGTTGAAACTTAAAGGGGATGCAAAGATTCACCTCAAGGAGAACGCAAAATTAATTGAGCCCCACCTAAACTTTGTTGTATGTATGGATTCACCTCAAGCAACACAATACAATGCATATCACTTTGCTTAAAAAAAGGTGTGGTGACGTCTTTGGTTGTACTGTCATCTACAGCTCTAATTGAACTCAAATTTGTTAGGGAATATCAGAATCAGGCTAGGAAGAAAATCTGTCATTGCAGCTTAACCAATTGTTGGATTTGGAGTTATGCCTACGTACAGTTGGTTATTATGTTTCTGGCTTTCTGCCAAAGGTGCACTTTCAGCGCGAAACTGCTATGTAATTTTTTTAATTTATTTATTATTTATCTTCTTGAATGATGAGCAGAGCATAGTTTTCAATGGAAAATACCATCTGTCACAAGTATTACCGTTTGAACTAGCACCATTGAATGAATCACAACTTTAAATGTTCTCGCTACAATATTGTCAAAATTAAGATAGAAAAGCTAACTCAAGCATGCTAGCGATACATGTTAGCAGTTGCAGCCCCATGGATGATGTACTATTATCAGAAAAAAAAAACCAAAACCAAAACCAAAACCTTTTCATCTATAAAGATATACACTTACACAAAGAAAAAAGTATAACTGATTTAAACTATGAAACAATTTTAAACATTGTAGACCATCCCCACCTCCAGAGTAGAGGCATGGGGAATGCTCAGTGCATATGTTGGTCCTCGACTATTTCTTCTTAAGAATTCATACCCAAAATTGATTACCAGCCTCTTCAAAAAGCTCGAGCCACTCTTTGCCTTCACATGAGAGTGCCCAAGTATGAATGCCATTCCTGCTTCCCTTGCTTCCATCAGCTCTTCCAATTCTTCCTGCATCCCCACATCAATTTGAGGACTATTCTCAGGCAGAACAAACCTAACTCTTTTTCTTGCCCCGACGGGAGATGGTGACCTGATTTCTTTCAATTCAGTTGGTGATGGTGTAGCATTTACAAATTGATTATCAAAATCCTCGCAAATCTGGACCACATCTGCGTTCCTTGAGGATGTCCCAACAACAGCCAATTTCTCATCATCCTTCTCTAAAAACTCTGTTCCTCCATTTGTTTCAAATCTTTCTGACCTTATAAATTCTGCTATACTGCAAACAAGATCTTTCTCAAACTCCATGTCATCCTTGTGGACATCACGATAGCCATACCGCACAATGCACCTGTAAAGCCTGTACTCTTTTGGACCAATTCGACCCACAAGGAAACGCTCTTCAGGACGCACATGAGGCACAGGGACAGATTTGATGCAAAGGAAAACTAGGATCTGGTGGAATGCTGGGAGATTGGTTACAAAGTTAGAAAATATTGCAGGGATCCCAGAGACCAGCTCAGTGTGTACAAGGCCAATTCCCCTAACACGAACAATGCCTAAGCTGGGCCCAAGGCTGAGGAGCCAGTTGATTGAGACCTTGTTTTGGACATCAAATTCGTACTTCTTAATAGTACCATAATGCCAGACATACATAACAACCAAAAACGTGAAAGAGAGGGCAATAGGTACCCAAGCCCCTTCACGGAACTTCATAAGAGCTGACACAAAGTAAAGTGCCTCAATAGTCCCAAAGAATAATATGAAGCAAATAGCTAGAAAAACACTCTGGTGCCAGCACAGAAATATAACCAGAGACATCAGGCAAGTGGTGACCAGCATGACTGTTATAACTGCCAACCCTGTTACAAAAATTGTGTGAAAAGGGTCAGGAGCATGTTTCAAAGTATTATTCTTTAAGTTTGAAAATCAATTTAGGTAATACATCCTCCCAAAACAGCAATAAATAGCCACTATTTTCAAAAAATTTGGTACGGATATATGACTCGTATGTTGATTTCCTGTTGATAAAAAGGACATTGCATATATCTGAAGCAAGCAGGAATCATATTGCTTGTGATTTCTAGACAATATAGTCAAACATGCAAGCTTTTGAATGAAAAGATAATCACTTTAACAGCTAAAAAGATAAAGTGCCCATCGTCCTAGCACAACTCTGGATATATATAAGCGAGGGACATATTGATACAGCATTATATGTGTGTGTGTAATCCTACTAATAATTGATCATAGTATCACATGTACTTGGTGCATTCATACATAATCAACATAATCATTGGATGGAAAATTGACAAGACCATTTATATCTGTAGTACATTCATACCTGATGCATTACTCAAGCGTCTTGTGTCTCCAAAACCGATTGTAACAGCCAAGCATAAAGTCATCAATATCCAGTTGATCTCTGGGATGTAAATTTGACCATGTATCTTAGATGATGTATGTACTACTTTGACTCTTGGGAAGCATCCTAAGGCAGAACACTGTTTGATGATTGAGAAAGTTCCTGTTATAATAGCTTGGCTTCCTACAACTGCTGCAAGAACAGCTATTGCCGTCACAGGCCACCTTAACCTTTCTGACATCAAAATCAATTACTTCAAATTAGCTTAAGCCCACTACAAATGCTTAACATGGAGGGAAGGGGGAAGCAGACACAGATAAAGAAATATCAATTACCTGGCACAGACACATAGAAACCAACTTCGAAATCGCTTTGAACACGGTGATGCTTTGATAGAAAAGCAGCTTGACCCATATATGCAAGAATCAAGGAAGGATAAACCACGGAGGTAAAGGCAATCTGTTGTAGATCGATATTCAATTAGAATGCGTGTGAATTCCCCCTAATGTTTCTGAGCAATTGAATATTACTTAATGTGGATCTGCCTTTAAGTGAAAATAAGAACTTCACGTGATGTTTTTCCAAAAAGAAAAAAAAAAAACAAAATTAAACCTGAATCGGAGGTTCTACCTCTTTTACATAAGAAAAATAACTTTAGCATTCAAAAAATCTGATACAATAACTTAAGAAACGATGCAGAAGATCCACCATATTTAACACAATGCTAGCTTTTAACATGGAATGGTCATATAATCAAATGTGGCTTGCACAATTTTATGAAAACTAAACAGTTGTCATAGGGAGGAGTACTCTGTAAAGCCTGTTATACAGTAAGGAGAAATTTAAATGCCATTTTAACCAAATATGACCTATGTAATGAGAATATTAAAGGTACCAACAGTCACAAGCCAGACAACCCTACTGCAATAAGTTTTTAAGCATGGTGTGCTAAAGATCAGCAAGAAGGGGGAAAGCCATGTAGAGACCTCATCTAATCAGTTTGGTTGCAACTAATGCAAAATGTTAAATGACTATGAGAAGAAAATAGGAAAAAGTAATGAAACAGAAACTTACAATGGATAACTAGTATTTAATACCTGGATTGATAATTGAGAGAAGTGTCCGAGATCAGCAAACATAGCTTCTGAACCTGCAAAGACGGAAAAAAAAATACATATCAACAAATAACATTTTTTTTCATTGAAAATGGCATAGAAATCAGTTATTTAAAAAAAATACCAATTACCTGTTATACACAAAAGGATTCCACCTAATGACATCCAACCTCCCTTTTGTGTCTTCTTCAAAAATGTGTACATGTAATACGGAGATAATGCTCGATACACGTGGGGATTCCAATGGATAATGTTATAAAGTCCGATCGAACTAATGCATGAAAGCCATGTTATAATGATTGGAGCAAACAAGAACCCCACCCGGTGTGTGCCATAATGTTGAAGAGCGAACAGACACACCAATATGACACATGAAACTGGAAGTTCTATGTCTGTAAAATTGTTAAAAAACCAGTATCAGAAAATTACACACATGAAAGGATGAGGTCATAGTAATCCAGAAACCAAATGACCATCAAATAAATGTCTAACTTAGGAATATAACTGTTCATTAGTCGATTTACTTTCAACTCAATGAGTTTCTAGCGTGGCTGCTGTTACGGTTTTGTTCTTATATGTGACAATTATTAGTGGAAAGCAAAGAAGCACTTGGTAACCTTCAAACCTTTTGTTTCATTACTCATTGGACATTTTTACCACATTGAGGTCCTGCATTTTTTGCTGGAAAACTGGTTATGCCAAATAGATGGGCACTTATCAAATAATTCGTGTTAGTTGCAAGTGTGATTGTAATGCTTGTAGTACCCTTGCATAATGGGCTATTGCTAGTTCCATGCTTGCATCAATGAGTTGGGCCTAGATTCTAACAGTTATGAAATTCCCTAATGAATCAATAAACAATCACATACACATCCTGCAACAGCCTCAAACATGTATTTAGAGATGGGCCAATGGTTGCATGAGAAGTGGATAAAGATTGGCAAGGGCATGTATAGACTTCAATGTTTGCATTTTACATCTCTTCACTTCCCTCTAAAGATACAATTATTTCCTTCTTTCCACATGGTCCATGTAGCTGCCATCTAAAGATGTGAATCTACGATTATGTTTCTATGCAGAAAATAAAGCAAGAGAAGGTACCATAAGAGTAGTGGGATGCTGCTTCAGCAAAGATGGAACTTCAAACTTGTATGGTGAAGGGGCACTAAAAAACAGATGGTCAATTGTTTCCACTCCAGCCTCACAAAGGTTGCATCTGTTAGGAATGACAATGCCCTCTTGTTCAAGTTGTACACTGTCAAACATTTTCCATGCCCAATTACCCACAAAAGAAAATTGACTTTTGAGAGGACCTCTTTCATCCAAAAGAATCTGTTCCCAGATAGAGTTGGGACTTGGGAGACAACCACGATTTTAGAGGAAAGTGTGTTTACTTAACTTTTACTGTGATGACTATGAACATTTCATATATTTGAGTGTTGTGGAACTCGAGCCTTTAGATCGCTAAAGTATTCACGACATATGCCTATATCAAGGTATCAACTTATAAACATTTTACCATTTCCACAACAATACAAAAGAAGGCACAAAAAATAAAAAACTACATTTATTGAGAATATAAGTTCGCTTCTGTTGTTTATGGACCCTAACCACTTGGTATTTATAAATTCTCCTTCTCTCAGATTAAGATTCTAGAATAGATGGCAATTTAACATGGGATTAGACCACTGTTCTCAAACGTCCACTCCCATTGTCCATTGATATATGATATATTTGTCTTCTCTAATAGTTTAAGCTGTTGATAGTGTAGATGGCAACTTAACAACTATTTGTTACAGCTAAACTTAGACTTAAAACAAATAAAGATAATAACATATATATATATCTTCCTTACAATTCAGCTCGGCATTTTATTGTTCATAGACACTGTAGACAGTCTGTATGTCCTACGTGGCATATGTTATGGTTTGGCCACAACTTAAGTGAAATTTTAACACCCCGATGTTTTCCTCTGGTTCTCAATACTTCTTATCTTTTCTCACAACCTCTCCTTCTCTTTCTCTTCTTCCTCACAAACATTTCTCTCTATCTCCTCATCCTCTTCCCCTTATCTATTCTTTCAACCGGCCTCCCCCTTTCCTTCCGTCGACGCCTCTAGATCCACCGCCCAATCAAGATACAACCGCCATTGCTTTTGGCTGCGTATCTTCTACGATGAGTAGTAGTAGTAGAAGAAGAAACGATGGTGGGTTGCCTCCCCAGTGTGAAAAAACCAAAGAAGACTAAATCAATCCCAGAAGAAGAAACCCATCGATCCAATCGAACCCACCTCCTTAGGCACCCAACCCCACTCTCGCACAGAAGAAATCAAAATCAAAATCATCTCATTCTTTCTTTGTACAACAACAACCTCTGATTTATGCCTCTATGCAAAAACCCGGCCATGAAAAGAAGAAAAAGAAGTGAGAGAGGAAGACAAAGACCTCTGATTGAAGGGGTTGTGATTTGAGCAATTTTTTAGATTTGGGGATTGAACTATAGATTGGGTGTTCGAGACTATCCGATTGATTAGAGTTTTGTCATTGAATTTTTTGTTTAATAATTTAATTGTTCCATGGGGCCTGAAATTTGGGAAAGGATTTCCTTGATGCCATTACTTCAATGTCGATTTGATGGGATACCATACCAACCATGGAGAAGAAAGGTGGAGGGGTATGTATAAAAGCCTATTGAAAACTTAGGGATGGCTTGAGATTGATTTGTTGAATCATTATTTTGGGTGAAGACTATGAAGGTGAGAATGAATTGAGGTAGCGGTTTAGGCGAGGAGGTGGAGGTGGTGGCGATGATGGTGTTGGTGTAGATGGGATTGAGTTGGAGCTGATGTTGTTGTACAAAGATGGGGAAT
This sequence comes from Berberis vulgaris, assembly GCA_963556465.1. NCBI lineage: Eukaryota > Viridiplantae > Streptophyta > Magnoliopsida > Ranunculales > Berberidaceae > Berberis > Berberis vulgaris. Next base: position 14,665,144 of record OY747134.1, read on the forward strand.
AAGAATAAAAGTCTTTAGGGACCTTTTGATTGTTCTCGAGATACATATAATCAACATTTATTTGATAATAAAACAAGCTTATAGGATTTCATTTGGTCAATCTCAAAGAAAACCACCAAAAGATTCCATAGAAACCACCAATGACAGAAAATATGCATTTTATACGAATTTTTTTTTTTGTTTCTTTTTTGTACATATCTTCCCTGATGCAACTTGGTTGATTAGAAAGATGAATCTCATAAACGCAAACAATGTTAATTATATGCATTATTAAATTCCTTATCACATTGGTTGCGTTGATCGATATTATTAACATTGTTTGTGTTTATGAGTACTGAAATTTTTTTTTTAAATGAACTAAAAATCGTTGTTGCAAGAATTTGACATAGCCGTGAAAGTACGATGTACTTTGTGGTAGTGCCAACGACACGGGTATTATACTAGTATAGAATAAGATGAAGATCTTACTCACCATATCCCGCTTCATGCAATCACGCAAAAACCATTTTCCTAACCAAGATATCGGGGCCTCTAATCAACTCAGTACTAGTCCAAGTGATAAACAACTTTCTTTCTTGGCAACTCTTTACATTATTATATTAATATAAATACTTGTTTTTCTGATAAAGAAAAAATGATGTTCGTAACCTGACTATTTATGTCTTTTGAATGGAATTACTATACTAGTTGTTTGAAAGGAAAAGTGAAATGCATTGTCTTTTATAAGTAGAATGCCCAATATATTCCTTACTACGAGTATTTTATAACATTAGATGGCCTCTTGGAAAGTTTTGGCCAAGATCTGGCAAGGGAATTTCCGAAAACAGGTAGAGTGGATTAAAAGAGAATTTCAAAATGATGTAAAATGTAGCTTCAAAGGCATCAAAAGTGAATGCCACAAAGTAACGATGTGGTTGTAAGAATTGATGCAGATATTCATATTTCAGAGGAAACTCCGCAGGTACAAGCTTTTCAAGGCACACAAAGTAGAGTGGTATGCAATGGGGACACGAGCATTTGATCAGTGTGTAAAAGGAATGCATAGTGGAATAGGGTGCCAAAGTTACATGGAAAGGTCTGGCATTATAAACTGTAAAGGCACATGGAAAGGAGATGGGAGCCAAAGGGGGGTATTTGAGCTAGCAGCATAAAGATGTCTGACTAAAGTCATGGAGTCTTTAAGATAGGAAAGAACAAACATATAGAAATCTTTTTTTATCATGCATAAACCCTAAAATCACTACCCCTTCAAAGAAACTAAAAGGAGAACCAGAATTCAAAAATATCAATCTCATTTATGAACCACAGCAAGTCCTACCTTTGAACATAGAATGCTCAAAAGTATTTGGCGTATTCCCCTTCCCATATTCTTTTCATCTTTCTCCCCATTACAGGTAAGGCTTCTTTACGAAAACAAGCACCATACTTTGATCAATTATGGAACATATGGCACATTTGTGTTTCTCCCAAACAATATCCATCATATACACTTTCACTCCAAAGAGCTTAGACCACAACCCCCTAGTTTTAACATATACAGAATTGACTGTAGGAATCCACTGGACACAGAAGGATCTGAAAATTTTCAGCCAAGTGGAAGGAGCGATTGAACAATGGCTAACCTTTTCTGACAAGTTACGAAACAAGTTTTTGAAAAACCTTTCTAAAAGAAAATTTCATGATTGAACATTGAGATTTTACAGGACAACAAAGAAAACAAATCCACATATTGATACTATGGTAGAACATCCAAAATTCAAAAAACATACAACATTGTAAAGAATATGTTGTAATTGGGGACAGAAAAAGGTAAATAGTGATTTACATATACACAGGAAATTAGGCACAAGAAACAGTGAAGATTTGATAAAGCTGTGTATATGAGAAAAATTTGAAAAATATAAATATATAAATAAATAAAAGAAGTCAAGTCCTATACTTTTTGTTCAATATAAAAGTGGTCTAGAAGTTTAGAGACAGTGCAATCACCAGTTCATCAGTGAACTTTGACAAAGCTAACAATGTCAATCTACTAAAGCATCTAATCACCCAAAACCCGATTCCTGTACTAACTGAATATCATGTTCATAAACTTTGTCAAATAGCAATTCCATGTTTCATCCCTACCCGTCTTTATCATGTACAAGTATATATTAGTGCTCCAGTTTCTATCAGCACTTATCATCATCCATGATGAGTGTTAAGGCTATTATTACCAAATGGATTCTTATATTCATTGCAAAATTTGAAATCCCCAAAAGTACTCAACATAGTTACAGAGATTTGGATGCCACATCGTCTCTAACATAAGCAAGCTATACAGGCTACACTTTCCCTTTGTATATTTGCTCCCTGTCTAGCTGTTGCTTCTTACTCATAAATTTCAAACGTCTGGTTTTTCTATACCCAACTTTGTGCCCTCATGGATCCCTTTGTTTCAAAATAATTAGGAACTGATAGAGTTTGAAAACTTTACTACCTGGGAGGGAGAACCCATCAACTCCAAGGGTAGGAAGATGTTATACAATTCAGCATATCCCCAATTTTTTGAACATCTTTTGTGCGCATAGATTGAAAAGACATTGCTTCTAATTTTGATTTCATTTAATCGAATTTGAAGATAGTTTCTTGATCCACTGAATGTCACCTAAATTAGAATTGATGAAAAGAATGTTCTTGTTTATCTATAGCAGTCTTTTTTCATGAATATAGATGTTCATATGAAGTGTCATGTTTTAGGAGTCGGGTCCTACAGTTTGGAGTATTATCAGTGTGTACTTTCTTTCAGATATTGTTGCCTAACTCATTGGTTATATCAACATGTCACTACCACTAACCACAAAGATGAGAGACTTGTTAATGAGGCCCACACAATGACAAGAACATTTTGACAATCAGTCGATTCCATAAGCAAACATAAAGGATAAAAAAGGATGAGAACATACTTTTGTGATGCTCTTTTGACATTGAAAGTTCAAGACCCGACACTGCAGAGAAAACTGCAAAAATGACCGAATATACTAATTTAGTTTGTAATTACAAGAGCCCAAATCGGAAACTTGATGAAAGACATTAAGTTCAGCCAATTTACCTGATATTGCCGGCGTGAGGACCCCATCGCCAATGACCATGCAGGTCCCAATCAAAGCCAGAACAAGCAATATCTTTTGCAACACCCTGTGCTTCTCTAGTTTCGATTTAAGTCTTGATCGAATATTCGTGTTTGGGGGGTCAACATTAACCTTCCTGTAATTATATGATGACAATTCCTCATCAGCTATTTGACCATTAGGCAAGGTGCTCACCCTAGCATGCCGGCACAGCTTCGAATAGAGAGCAAAAGTCCCTCCTTCACCATTATCATCTGCCTTTAGAACTATAAACACATATTTAAGGAGTGGAATCAAAGTAAGAGTCCAGAACACAAAAGACAACACCCCATATATCTCCTCGTTGGTCTCTGAGTGTTTAATGTCCTCAGAAAATGTACTTCTGTAAACATAGAGAGGGGAAATACTCAAATCCCCATATACAACTCCCAAACTCTGATAAGCCAAAGTCAATACAGTCTTCCACGAATCCTTCTGCAAACAACCCAAAATTAAAAATCAAAACTTGAAAAAAAATTCACAAAAATCAAAACTTGAGAACATCCCATTAAGGCATTTCAGCGAATACCCATCATACCTTCAGAGGATTCCTGTAAACCCCAGTTTCCAGATCCATCTCAAAACGCCTTCAAGATCAAGAAAAAACCATTCTTTGTCCCAAACATCAATACCCAGATTGAGAAACACAACACCCTTCCTTCTACCCAATTCTTCTTCTTCTTGAACAAGTAAAACTAGTTTGGTGAACAACCCATAAATGACAATAAAAGAAACACGAAAACTGTACAACCCCAGAGTTTATAGGGAAAAAAAAAGAAGCAAAAATACTTACTTAGACAAGTAGTTGGGAAATGGGGGAGAAGTAGGAAGTACAAGAGAGAAAAAAAAATTCTCACTTTCTTTTTGTTGTGTTGTTGGTGTAGATCTCCACTAGGCCAAAGAAAAAGTAGAAAAATGGTGAATTTGAGGAGGAAATTCTCTGAAATATAGCAGAGAAGAGCAGACATAAACACAAGAGAAAATTTTGTTTTATAACTCCACTCTCTTTCTCTCTATAAACGCCGACTGTAGCCAGAATCAACTGACCGTTTTTTTTATAAATCAGTTTACTCACTAATTCTTCAATATTTAGTGTCATAGATCAGCACTGAGTTGGATCAATGACTCATTCTATGTAACTCAGTGTACTACCTCACCATACACACCTTTTTTTTTTTTTTTTTTTTAATGTTTTTATAGCTTTGATTTTGGAAGTACTTGATGAAATTCAAGAATGTTGAAATTTCCCAAGATGAATATAAAATAAAAATTGACTTTAAGAATTGAGGTGAACACATAAAGGATTGTTTTGAAAATTAACTACCATTGTCACGTGGTGGTTATTTTTTTTTTTTGAAAAAAAAGCTTAGATTTCAAACAGCGGTGCATATTTGATTTTTCAAATAGAGTACACCAAAAACGGAAAATAGACATAACTCGCGGTATTAACAAGGTTTGAAGATATTCTGGACGCTGAAAGGATAATTTGAACAAGTTTTGACATTAATTATAGGAGGAGAGTGAGGCCAGAGAATCAGATTTTATAATTAGGTTATGTAATCATAATGATATGACAACTTCGAGATACACATACACTCTAAGAATTTTCATCATTATTTCAAGATCACATCATGTAATCCTTAGTTGCAAAAATCTGATTTCCTAGCATTTTTCATAAAAGAATGTGTTATTATGGTTGTTTTTGTTGTTGTAACAGTTGTTTATCCAATAATAAGAATAATAATTAAAATAAATGTAAAAGTTATGCTTTTTTGGCTAGTAACAAATATGGGTTTTTCTCACCAGGCATTGTAGTAGTGCTCAACAAATATTGTGTGCAGTATCTTGGATGGCAAGGAACGACCACACATGTTGAAGTTGCACATACTTTCATCGTTTTTCGTTTTTCTTACACAAATTATTGTAATCTTACCATCCCTTTGAAAAAGTAAATTCATATCAACGAAAAAGACAAACTCCAGTGAGTTTTCGCCAAAAAACTGAATCCTCTCAAGCACAGGGATGAAATGCTCATCTCCTCTACTTTCCGATGTATTATTTATGACTTTCTGTCGTTTTTGAGGTCTTTTGCTCAAATTTGAACTTTGTTGTATTCTTTAGAAGCTTGTTTGAGTATGATTTGGAACGAGCAAATTTTGGAAAGTTGATAAAAGGGAGAATAATTCTACGGTGTCTCTTTTTTTTAATCAAACAAAAACCCTCCTTGTACCACCACACATTTAAAAAATAAAAATTGAGTATCTCTAATGATACTCAACTAAATTTGTGTATTGTTATTTGAAATTATAATTTTTCGTGTAAAAACGTTCCAACTAGATTGGGGTATCATATTCTCAAATGATATTTCTACAAATTTTTATTATGCTCACAAATGTAAGCACATTCAGTGGGTAGGTAGGTAGGTAGGTTTTTGTAGAAAAAAAAAAAAAAGATTGGGGCTTTCATGTATAACAAGTTTTAAATCAATCTTCTTTAAACCTTAGTAACAAGTAAAGTTCCAAAATTTTGTTACAAAATGGGATGACCTACAAAACAAGCATTACTCAAAGAATGTTTTGCTTGAGAAAATTGATTTGCACATGAGTTGAGTTAAAAATTGATGAAAGGGTGCTTTCGAAGTTTCCAGGAAACTGCTGGTTAGAGTGAAAGGAGGGCATGTTCACTAAAAACAGAAGAAAATAAAATATATTAATTTCCATATGAAATGAAATGGGAACCTTCCCTTGGAATCAATTTAGGTCTCCCCCAATATGCATGGTTGTACTAATCTAAGACTAACCACGTGATTTGCAATCCAATTAAAGTATAATATTGTTTTGAAAATTATTTGTGGTTAAAATAGAAGAAGAAAGAAGAAAAAAATGAAAAGGCTAAAAAGTTATTGTCAAAGTTGGGCATTTGGTCTATACTTGGAGTCTTGGACAATGGCTTATGGCTGACCATCCCTTGTCTTTTTGACTTTGTAGGATCTTTGTTTCCCTGAGTTGACTCAGTTTGTATAGAGAGATAGATAGTGATGAGTCAACTCCATCAGTCAGGAGAGCCAATTATGCCATAGACGCCATCTTTTACTTGTTGTGAAAGGAAACATCTAGAAAGAAAGAAGAGCCCATTTAGCCATTGAGGAAAGGGGTTAGGAGTGGGTATTATCACTAATCTCTTTTGAGATTCGTGAAAGTGTGTAAGTGTTCATCTCGAGGGAATGAGCAGTCACACCCACCTCCTCGCCCGTTTCCTTGCCATTTAGAATTTTTCAAGAAAGAAAGATGCATAATTGGAAACCAATGTGATTAACGGACATGGTGATACAAACAATGTTTTTATTTATTTTTTCGATATATAACAAACAATGCTTATTAATTGGTGTACGTTAATGTGCCGCTACATTTCTCGTAAAGAATAAGTTTTATTTAACAAATGCGTTCCCTGGCGTAAGAACTTCCATTTTTTTTTAAAAGTCATACAGCATTAATGATGAGGAGACAGAAATCACTAATCACTGCAATCTAATCAGGCCATGCATATCATCAACTCCAAACTAACCAACAAAGATTTTTAAGGCTATCATTAGGCTAAATAGATAGATAGATATACAACCTCAATATTATTTTATTCAAGTAGAGGTTTCGTATATATCTGGAAATGGATGGACTGTATAATATCGACACGTCCATATACCACGTGTTGGCAAAATTCACCAATGGAGAGAGCTTCGTTCGCCATGTGTCTCTCGACAATACGTACGTGGAACTATATTAACCCAATTGGCCTAGTCCCATGCATACTCCATCATCAATATTAATTAATTCATCAACAGAAATTCCAATACAACCCCACAAACACACACAAATCAATGGCTCCATTTCAAATGTGCGTGTGTCCCAATATCATCAATACGAACCCGTCTAAGTGTCGAGGAAAATAGCGAGGAAAACAGCGAGGGGGAGGGGGTGGTGGTGCGGTAGGGGAGACCATCTATCGCTCCGAGATGCATGCTTGATTTTTTAATGCATACATCCCGAGGGATGGACACCCCCCCCTCCTCTCGCTGTTTTCCTCGCCATTTCCCTCGACAGTTAAAATTTTTGCATCAATACGTCCAATCTTTCTTTCTTCTCATTTCTCAGTAAAGAGATTCCCGATTCTTTATTTAATTGCCTTTCTCCACTTCTACTATTATTACTAACTTGTCTTCTTATCACTTAAACACAACTCATCATGTGCAAGCAAATCGACTTCTTTGGTTTGGATTCCTTCCTTCAACTCCAAAAGTTACCTAAAAAGTGGTTTAATCAACTCTTTTAATTAGCCCCACACAAGAAAAGTACTTAAAATGAATAACTTTTTTTCACTCTACCTCTTTAATAAAGGGGTTAGGCTTCCTAATACAACTTTTAGAAGAAACATAATCAGGAAAGAAGGAAAAATAAGAAAATTTCAAATGTAGGTTACCAATACCTCAGCAGCCCGAGAAGCAAGTGGTATATATTGTGTGGTTTATTGAAAATACTGACTTATCTCTCTATTAGAGAACACAATTAATTAAAACTAGTTTATTCAAGATTCATTAAGAAATATAATAATATATGGTTAATATGTTCAACTTGTCAACCGACCCCATGTATGCATTACAATGACTCATGAGCCCTTCTAGGGGGCGAGGACCAGAGAGCGATGACTCATTGGTCATGAAGTGTTTTTTTTATATATATTATTAGTGTAATCTGATACGGTCACTGCAACAATTAAGACATTTTCAAAAAAAAATTTCTCGACAAAAATCAAAATTTTGTTGGAAAAAACTTTTAATAAGGAAAAAATTTGTTATTGGGTTCGTGGAGGTAATCCCGTAGCTAAAGATTTTTACCAAAAAATTATATTTTTGTTGGTAAAACAATTGATAAGTCAAGGAAACGCGGTGTTGGTAATATTGACAATTACCAAGAAAATTCGTTGGTAAAAATCAAATAGTTTTACCAACAAATTGTTTTGTTGCAATAAAACTTTTGTTTACTTATCAATGTTTTTCTTGAAAAAACTTAGAATCTTCAAGGAATATTGTCGTGGAAACTACTTTTATCAAAGAACTTTTTCGTTTGTAAAATGAACGTATATCAATGAAAGTTGTCATAGGTACTGTTAACAATTATCAAGAAAATTATTTTCAATAACAAAAATTATATATTGAAACGATCATTCTCGGCTCTTAGACGAGCTAATCTAGGTCTCAATCTCTAAGGACACCACCCACTATGAAATTTCATATATATTATATTTATTTTTAGGCTCAACGGGAATCGAACTTCTGACCTATAGTAAAATATGTTGCAATACTTACCAATTGAGCTATTTGAATAATTGTGTTGTGGGAAACAACTTTATAACTTATTAAATCAAATTACTCATTTTTTGCAATAAAAAAATCATTGCTATGTATATGATAGAGACCAATATATAATATTTTGTCACTAGAACTAAATATTTTCACGATTATAAGATTTATGTTAAATATCTACCACTTTTAGCAATGAAAAAAAGTTCACAATAATACCATTATAATTAGCAACAAAATAGTAATAGCATTTCAATGCTATATGTTATTGAAATTGGTTATATCCCTAATAAAATAAAATAAAATTGTTGTAAATAAGAAAATGAGCCTTAATAAGAAAAAAATTCATGAAAATTTTATCAATATTTAGCAACGAAATAAATTGTTACCATTAATATTATAATTATCAGTAAAATAATATTGTATTGTTAAATAAATTTTATTTTGATTTTTCAAATGAAATAATATCACTGCTACTAATAAAAAACTTCAACGAATTGATATTTTCCACTATAAAGAGGCTAAGATCTTTAAATATAAATAAATTTCATGAAAAAATTTAATTATAAGTAACCAAATAAATCGTTGCAATAACGTGGTAATTAACTAGAGAAAATTAGTTTCATTGTTGAAGAGACACGAACAAGTGTTATAGTGCATTTACTAAGAAAATGTTTGTCAATAATATTAATATTTATTAGCAATGAAATAATTTATTGTAAATGACGTCATTATAATTAACAAACTAAAATTTTGTTGAAATAGAAATATTTTGTTGCTAAATAATGTTGGAGGGAAATTGGTTTTGGAATGAATATTTTTCGCCACCTCTTTACAAAGAAAAGTTGCCAACAAAATAAATTTAGGGGGGTGTATTGTATATGGATTCTTATGGAATTGATAAATAATTTGAAAAGTCCACGGACTCTTTAAATTGTCCACAGACTCTTTAAATTGTCCACGGACTTCTACTGATTTCTTAAATCCATAGACTTTTACTACAGACTTTCTAGAGATTTATGAAAATCCACGGACTTTGTATGAACGACTTTTACAGATTTCTAATTATTTGCAAGATAAAAAAGAAGTTGGTAAATAGTGATGAAACAAAAAAAAACGTCCATAAAATAGAGATACATGTGCTAAAAAAACTAGAAAAAGAAAAGGTCATTAATTAGCATCTTTAAAATAAGAAATAAACGTCCATAAAATTGTATATGACCATTCTTCTCCTTCATGATTATTGTCATTTTCTTCATTATCATTGTTAGCAACGTTGATGTTTGCTTGAACTGCTGCCCACATTTGATTAGCAATACTCATTCTCCATTGATTAGCATTTTCTCTTTGCTGCTCTTGCGTTTGAATATCATCCCATTCAAAATTACCTTCATCATTCTCTACCGGATCATTTTCTGGTTCAGGAGGAAATTCATCTGAACGACATTCTTGTCGAAGAAAATGATGCAATCCTGCACATGCCAAAACAAGCTCCGCTTGTGTCTTGTAAGGAAATGGTGGTGCTGATTTGAAAATTTTAAATCGCGACTTGAATATTCCAAATATTCTCTCAATTACGTTCCTCAATGAAGCATGACGAAGATTAAATAACTCAATTGCGTTGACAGGATGGTTTCCTGGACCGCCAAAATCTTTGAGATGATATCGAGTGCCACGAAATGGAGCTAAAAAACGACGTCGGTTTGGAAATCCACAATCTCCAAGGTAATATTTACCTGATCATAAAAAAAATGTGCAATTAGTATGTTTATACTTTATACTATATGGTATAAAATTCAATAAGTTTGCTGCATTTTTAATGCACGTAAAATTATACCTGATGGTATTTTGAGTCCATTTTGTCTAGAAATAGCATCATTTAACACTTTCGAATCATGAGCAGAACCCTCCCATCCACTAAGCACATATATGAATTGTAAATCAAAGTTGCAAGCTGCTAAAACATTTTGTGATAGTTTCCCATGACGGTTCCTGAATCTACTGACCTCACGTCCAACAACCGTTGCAGGAATATGTGTGTCATCAATAGCTCCAATACAATCCTGAGAAAAAAGAAAAATAATTACAACATATGTACAAAAAGAAAAAAAGAACCAATATTAAAGCAATACAGTGATATAAATATTTGCTATAAAACTTACATTGCGTACCTTAAAGAAATGACAAAACCTTGTACTTTCTCTTATGTTAGGTGGTGTGGTATCAGGTAGTGGTGGTTTAGCCATGAACATTGGAGCTATTGTATTCAAGCTCTTCAAGATTTTGTTGAAACTTCTACTAACAGTGAAATGAGATCGCTCAAATACCATTCGAGGTTCACTATATCGATTGTTTTGACCGACAACTAGTAAAAAGGTCGCAAACATTTCTTCAACACAAATATATCTAGTACTCCGTAGAGGTGTTTTCTCTTGTATGATGACACATAATTTTCGAAACACTTCAGGATACATTCTGAAGACATCCCGAAAGATATGTGGGTCTCCATCCAATAACTTATTCATGTATATGTATCCATTTGATGTCACCGGTCGTCGAGTCAATGGATGTCTAATACGTTCATCACTTATATTTGGCACAAGATTATATAGCACATAAATCACTGCTTGTATTGCCGTTAATAAAATTCTCATGGCCTTGTAAAACTCTTCATCCTGTTCATCAACTCCATACATATCCATTTCACAGATTGCTATCAAAGCAAGTACCTGAACAAGGTCATCATATATTCAAACCAAATATATTAGACATTAGAGAACAAGACATGTATCTGACAAAAAACAAAAAAAAAAGATAACCAGGCAGGTAATGACATGAAAAATCGCAATCCAACATTCAACATAACCAAATTAAAAATCATCACTTGCAAAATGAAATCAACACACAGTATTTAGCCTTATGCATATAAAAAAGTATCAAACTACATGACTTAAAAATTCAAATGGCCTATAGCTTATTAGCTTTATGCATCCCTTTGTGCCCAAGTGATCCAATCAAGTCTTTGGTCTGGACTCATCTTCAAGAAGGTGTCTTGCTTTGTTTTAGTGTTAAGAAAACTAATCGCAAAAAACTGAGCACCATTATTCAATCCTGGGGTCTCTTGAATAGCAATCCAACATTCGTTGTTCGTTGATTCTCTCTTCTCCATTATGCCACAAATTGTTTTAAAACTGGTGACAATTTCACCAAAGCCACTTGATAAGTTTTTCAGAACTGCAGCTTGAGTAGCTACCCCTTTTGAGTTGCTACTTTGTTCATAATCAGCTCTACTTCTTTTGCCATGAGCTTTGCTTTGTGGTGCATCATTTGCATTTTCAGTTTGCACAAATGCATTGATGTCTTGATCAAAGACCAAGTCATCCATGCCACCAAATTCCCAAGATTCATTTCCTTCTTCATCATATGTTGTGGCATCTGTATCATCACCTAGACCTATTGACCCCATCCCAGTTGCAGTTCCATTACCAATTGCAATCTTCAAATCCTCATAGTCTGCAAAAGTTTCTGACTGAAAGTGCGCATGCGCTGGATGTGACTGAAAAAAAGATTCAAAATATAAAGAAAGTTAATATGTTAAAGAGTCAAAAAAATTAAGCTGTAAAATAGAATAAAAGTTCAAGATATTTAACCCACCTTCAAATAGTCTGCCCATACTTCATCAGGCGCAGTGAATCTCTTTGTGATCGAGTCCCATCCAAACCCAGAATTGTGGCGCATAAGCTGAGAGTAATTGCTGTATTGCTTTTTAAACCATTTCACTCGGCTTTGATACTGGCTATAATTTATCTCCTTACTAATTTTCTCCTTAAGTTTTGGAAGTAACTTTGCCTCTATGGTTGTTTTACTTATAACACCATTAATATCCCTGAACCCAAGCATGGCGCCTTCAACCATGAGCTGGAGCAAAGCATTGCTCTCTTCCGCGGTCCAAGTTTTATAATCTTTTCGTTTACCGTTACCTTGTGAATCTCCCATCTATATATTACAACAAGTATTTTATGAAGCAAATATATGCTACTGTATCAGACACAACTCGAAAGTAGTTTCATTCCTCTATATGATCACTACATGCATGAAGCTAATCTATCATACATGAAGCATGTATGGTTATGCCTATATGCTATATGTCATATCTAATTAGAATTGGATGAACGTTTTATGACTATTGTTTAACCTCTAATGAATTCATATATATGACTATTGTTCAACCTCTAATGAAGACATACAGTAGGATATCTCTAAGACATTACAATTTATATACAAACATACATGATCCAACCATGATCAACTTATATGGTCCAATCATGATCCAAACACATGGAAGTCAAAACCATAGTTACATAAATCTAGTCATACACAACCAACTATAGCAAAATATCATATATGTAACATTTATGATCCAATTAACCATCAAAAACATAGCTGAGAAGATAACCGGCGTCAAAAACATATATAGAAGATATTGTGGAAGCAGACCATAGTTATATAAATTTGTTTAATTAATACTACGAGGTATTAAAAAATAGTGACCTTAATAGCCTTTAAGTCCCTGAAACAATAGTCTCCAAATTAGCAAACAAATTCTCAAAGAACATTCCTTGGAAAGATGGCAAGTGAGACACCCATTACTAAAGAGTTATAAGGACCTCCATGATCACCGACATCAGAGATGATGTCTTCTCACAAAAATTATGTTGTTATGTTCCTTCCACACTGTCCAAGACATAGCACAAGGGAGCAACTATTGCCCACATATCATAGGCTACACCATCACTACTCCACTTTATTATATAATCAGACAATGCTTTTGCTCTTAATTGTCTAATACAATGTTAAATCCCCTATATATACAGATTTATCAAATCCAACTTGGACATCAAAATCAGCACTTAACAGACACCCCAAAGGCATATAGTTGTGAAAATTCAACATAGATACCACAAGACCAAGCCTCTTATGACTATAAGTGTCTAGAAAAGTAAGTTATGCCGTGATAAAGGAAGCAATGGGCAAATCAAGTTGTAACTCTTGGATTATCCAATAGACAAAGAATAGCTTACATAAATCCCAAGTTCAAATGCCACTAATATAAAATACCCAATATATGCAAACACTTTGGACATGACGGGACAAAGTGAAATTGTTTCCACCCACTACACTTTTGCTCGATCACAGTGATGGTCACAATAGCTTAAGGAATAAGAGATAGAAGAATTTGACAGTCTTACAACTGTTTGAAACACAAATTATACAATTACTCGTGAAATTGGAATCCATTTCCTAAAAGGATCCAAAGAAATTGAAAAAAATTACCTCAAATCTACTTTCTCTTAATTCCCAAAGATTCTCCTAGCTCTCACCACTTGACACTGATGCATTCAAGTCCATTTGATGGGCTTCACCTAGTTCAGCTATGCAGTGATCCTCACAAGATCTAATATCCTCCCACATACACTGGAAAATCATGTGCATTCGATACACAGTGTTATGATGATACTGAAATGGCTGCATCATGCTAGAGTAGATGACCCCATGAGATACAAGACCTTCTCCAGCAAAGCATATCAATTTCACTTGGGTTATGTCCTCTGTTTCATATGTTATTGCCCTCTGGAGGCCTAACTACTACTTTGCTTCAAAAGCTAGAGCTGTTACATGATGATACAATCATGCCAAAGGGACTGCAGAATCTGTTCCTCTTTAGCTAGAAAAATAAATGATTTGTCCAATTTATAACAAATCAAGATACCCACTCCTTCCAGTATATATATAGTCACTATCTCTTCTTCACCGTAAGACGGGAATGCTGATAGGAGATGATATCAAATCAATCTGCTTTATACACTTCAGAGTAAATGGATGGAATATGAGTAATTTATAATATTTTATTTATCTTAATTAAGCCTTATGTTTTAAATAATTTGTCCGTTCCATAGCAAAGCTCTGTTTTTGTTCAAGTAAACTAGAGTCTAAAGTTTGTCATCAGTTTCGAGAATTTATTGAAAGGAGTTTCTAATTTAATCCAAACCCTAACACAACTTATAAACCCTAATAATTTAATTCAAATCCTAACCCAAAATCATCAATGATGCAACTATGAACACTATGCAAAGATAGAAAAAGAATTGAGAAAACAAGAGGATGAGAACCAACCTCTTCACGGGTGACACAAGGAAGAACTCTGGGAGATTTTTTTTCACGTTGAAATCTTTGACATTGAGGCTGGCAAACTATTGAACTTTGTTATTTATACCTAACACTACAAAGTCCATGAGAATCCATGAGTTTCCAAATCCATAAATATGAATGATATTTTGAATACCCTAAAACTTTTGTGGACTTTTTGAAATCCATATTGAATACCCCTGGACTTTGTGGATTTCAGAAAGACTTTTTAAAATCCTGATTGAATACCCCTAGACTTTTGTGGACTTTTTAAAATCTAAATTGAATACACTTGGATTTTCAGAATCCATGGAATTTATTAAATTGCCCACAAAATCCAGATACAATACACCCCCCTTAGTTACAAAAAGTGACAACTCTATGGTTTTTTCAATGAAATTTATTTTTGCTAGAAATAGTAACATATTACCAACAAAATTATTGCTACGAAAATTATTTTCCTCTCACCATTCAAATCTATCTTTAATTAAAAAATTTCCTTAAAATAGCAATAATTGATACTCTATAATTAGTATCGTGCTGCATGTTTCTTATTTGATTGGGTCTTATCCTAAACTCCAACCAAGATATTGCTCAGACAAAAGGCAATGCCTACCTCGCACCACCATTTCCTCTCTCTCACACCACCATTGATTTTTTATTATTTTTTTTAATTTTCTCACACCACTTATATAAACAAAAACCTTCATTTTTTTCTTCTCACCATTCAAATCTACAATAGTTCCTCCCTCCCTCCCCCATTTGAAATCTCTTCCAAATCTCTTCAAAATCTCTCCCCATACTCAAATCTTTTGCAAATCTCCTCAATTTCTCTAAAAACTTCTCAAAATCCCTTTAAAGTCGAAACCCTTAAACCCAAACTCGATAAATATGCATAACATATAAACCCAAACTCAAAAAGAAAAATAGGGTAACTTTCGACTAATTTAAACCCTCAATTGAGACTCATTTTCAAACTCATCAAAATATGAAAATTGTATTAATATGAGTTATCTAATAAACACAAAATGAGCAATTTATGGTCATTTTACTAAAGTCGCGCAAATCTATCTGAAAAATGAAAACGGGATAGTGTTTATAACTTTAGGCCGATTTATGTGCTCGATCTAGACCGATTATCAAGTTGGTCAAAACACAACAGTTGTAGTACTTTTAGATATCTAATAAAAAAAACTTGAATCAATTGAAAATGTTTTGAAATGGGAAAGTTATGGTCATTTTATTAAAGTCGTGCAGAACAGAAAAAAATGTTTTTGTTGGCAACGAAAAAATAAAAAATTTTGGGAACTGCGAACAATTTTTTTTTTGTTCTTGTTCTACGCGACTTTATTAAAATGACCATAACTTACTAATTTCAGAACATTTTCAAGTGATTCAAATTGTGTTTATTAGATAAATTAGAGTACTATGACCTTTGTGTTTTGACCAACTTGAGAATCGGTCTCGATCGAGCACATAAGTTGGCCTTAAGTCAGGAACATTATCCCGTTTTCATTTTTCGGACAGATTTACGCGACTTTAGTAAAATGACCATAACTTGATCATTTCAAAATATTTTCAGGTGATTCAAGTTATATTTATTAGATAACTCAGAATACTACAAATTTGTGTTTTGATAAGCTTGATAATCAATCTCATTGGAGGGTTTAAACTGGTTTGAAAGTTACCCTGTTTTTCATTTTTTTGTTTTGAGTTTGGATTTGTCTGTTATGTTAAGTTATGCATATTTATTGAGTTTGGGTTTAAGGGTTTCAATTTTAAGGGAAGTTTGAGAGTTTTCGAGAGAGAGAGGGAGGAGATTTGAGTGTTGAGAGAGATTTGAAAGAAGAGATTTTGAATGGGAGAAGGATGAATGACTATCGATTTGAATAGTGTGGAAAAAAATGAATGTTTTGGTTTATATATGCGGTGTGAGAGAGTATGGTGGTGTAAGAAAGTAAGTAGATGGTGTGGGAGAGTAGAATGATATAAGAGAGATGAAATGATGGTGCGAAGTAGGAGTTGCCTAAACAAAATGCAATTGCAATATATACTCTCAATCTCCTTATCGCAAATGTGGAGACCTTCTTTACAAGAAAAGGTCTAGAAAACCCTGCAAGGGTTCACCATTAAAGCAAATACAACAACCGTATGTTTTCAAATTTATAGACTTTTGCATTTCCAAGAATTGGCCTGCCTAGCTAGCTAACCAGGGCAGTCTATCTTTAGAGTAGAATGCTCCAGTACAAAAATACACTATTTGCAATGAGTTTTAATTGTCTATTTTCAAAGTTTTACTCCTCTAGGCCTCTTAGTCGATGGGGATGGTCTAGACTTTGATGCATGGAGTCTGAATCTGTTTTTAGTCCAAGATGTTAGGAACGGGTCATACTTGTACTTACTCCTATGGGAAACATTTCCACTTGATGGACTAATTAACTCTAATTTTTTCAACTACATTATTTAGGTTGTCTTTATGTAGGAATCATATGTATCCTCTAATGGTCTCACAAATTAAACAAAGTTTAACAAATTCCCTAAATGATGGAACTGCAAGGAAATAGTGGAGAAAACAAAATGGCAAGTAG
Source organism: Berberis vulgaris (assembly GCA_963556465.1). NCBI lineage: Eukaryota > Viridiplantae > Streptophyta > Magnoliopsida > Ranunculales > Berberidaceae > Berberis > Berberis vulgaris. The sequence continues at coordinate 14,682,420 of OY747134.1, forward strand.
ATTGGTGGCAAAAACATTTTTGGTTGGATACAAAGGTATTAGGTACATGGTTTGGTGATTAACTTTAATGATTATAATATAATTAACAAAATAGTTTTGCGGTGTTCCGAGTTGAAACGATAAAGACTATGATTGTTCAAGCTTAATCTATATACCTAATGTTTTATAATTTATAAACATCAGGAATAGAGACTTTGCAAAAAGTTCCACTGATATATTGAAGTTGTTGAATGCAAAATGATTTAGTTTTCTATTTAACATGATTTCCAAGCTCATAGTGAAATAAACATTTTTTACAACTTTCACCATCATGAGATGAATGTTTTTTCTGGTAACCGTCTCCCCTGTAATCAGTCCCCTAAATTTCCGATTCTTGGGATCAAATTCTTTTACGTGTTCTAAAGTAAAGTGAGGTTGCAGATGGGTGCCGCTCTATTTAGCATCATATTCAAAATGTTTAAATTTTAGTTTGAAACTGCTAAAAAACTATCGAAAATTTTTAAGAGACAAAACACAAACACTTAAACCTCCATTGGTTTTCAGGTCAGGGGTTTAGGGTATCTCGTTAGAGGTGCCATTGGAGATGCTCAAGGCACTATCTAGCAATCTCTTTCCATATAGAAATTTGTGATGACTTAAAAGTCCAGTTATGAACCAGGTGATTTGGGTGAGTGTTTATTGTCCATATCACTAACAAACTATCTTTGATCTTTACTTGAAATTTTTGACAAGTGATGGGTCATTTATTTGTTTTGTTCCCACTGGAGTAAAGTGGGTAATGGCCTAATGAGGTGGCCTATAATATCCAAGTAAAAATATTTGGGATCAACCAAATAGATAACCCACACACGAGCAACCTTTTTATGAATACAAAAACAAGGGCTTCAACAATTCTCTCAAAACCTAATTTATAGCTAGTGCCTGTCAACATTCTAGAAGTTGGTGTCAACCTACCAACACTTTATATCTACTTGCTAATTTCCTGACAATATGTTATGTTTTTGTGATTCTAGGGGTATATAGCGCATCGCGAGGAGGGTGGGCGGTGTTGGACTGCCCTCGCCCCCTCCCTCGCGCCGTCTCCCTCCCTCTCTAGATGTAATGATGAGATGTGTATTAGATAAGTAAAATTCTAATTGTCGAGGGAAGTAGCGAGGAAAACAGTGAGGGACCCCACAGGGGGGAGGGGGAGCCGTCCATTCCCCCGGGATGCGCGATTAAATTTTCAACGCACGCATCCCGAGGGGGAATAGACGGCTCCCCCTCCCCCCTGTGGGGTCCCTCGCTGTTTTCCTCGCTGCTTCCCTCGCCAATTAGACGGGTTCATTAGATAATGGTTTTTAAGGAATCCTATAAAACTTCAGTGGTGTGCATGTACCCAAAGCACCTCTAAAAAAACAATAACATAGTTAATTGCTAATATTATATTTTGGAGTATTATTTTACACTATCTCCAATGCGCGGTTCATAATCAAAATTTTAACCAAAATTATTGTATGGTACCATATCTATTCCGAGTCCTTCTAGCCGTCGAGGAAAGGGGCGAGGGGGGTGGGTATTAACACTCATTTCCCTCGAGATTCGCGAGGCTGTGCATCTCGAGGACACATGCACACATCTCGAGGGGGATGAGCAGTCACATTCACCCCCTCGCCCATTTCCTCGCCATTTATAATTTTCCTATCTATTCCAGTCGTTCAGTTTAAATCTAGCTTATTTTTAAAGAAAAAATTCAAGCAGCCTCGCACTTTGCTTCTTCAGAGAACAAGGTGTGTTTGATAAAGTGCTTCTACAGAGAACAAGGCGTGTTTGATAGTCCATAAAATCGTTTTCTAGTTAAATTTTTTTATTAAAATTATCCTTTTTTTTCTTTCTTTCTAGATTTAGTCTAATTTTAGTCTACCATTAAAAGTCTACTTATTATTCTCATTTATTTTTAAAAAATAGACTAAACCTTTGCTACATTGGTTTATTAAAAAGACCAAGGAATAAATGATGATATTTAAATCTAGCTTATTTTTAAAGAAAAAATTCAAGCAGCCTCGCACTTTGCTTCTTCAGAGAACAAGGTGTGTTTGATAAAGTGCTTCTATAGAGAACAAGGCGTGTTTGATAGTCCATAAAATCATTTTCTAGTTAAATTTTTTATTAAAATTATCCTTTTTTTCTTTCTTTCTAGATTTAGTCTAATTTTAGTCTACCATTAAAAGTCTACTTATTATTCTCATTTATTTTTAAAAAATAGACTAAACCTTTGCTACATTGGTTTATTAAAGAGACCAAGGAATAAATGATGATATTAACTATTATCATTTATTCCTTGATCCATATAATAAGCCAATGTAGCAAAGGTTTGGACACGGAATGCAATGCAATGCAATGCAACGACGGTTTTGAGTCCAATGTAGCAAAGGAATAAATGATGATATTAACTATTAGACACGAAAAGCAATGCAACGGCAAGGGTTTTGAGTCCCACTTATCAGCGTTCTCAACCCTAACTTCTTGCTAGCAATCCTTTCAAATTCCACAACCTAAGAAATGTTCTTCCTAGATATCAAATTCTGTCACTGTTTGTTGTTGTTTTTTTTTTTTTTGCAGGTCTCGGTTTGTGTACTTTCATCCTCCGCCACAATAGCTACATCTCACGACGCCACCATTACCAATACTAACTCATCATTCCATTCCCTTAATTAGCTGCAGAAAACACATCAATCGCCGCCGCTCTACCCAAAATGGAGCACCGCATCATCCTACTCATTGAACAGATGTCAACCCAGAATCTATCCAATATCTCCCTCAATCAACACCATCACAAACATCTTGGAGGATCGCACTCCAGCAGCTTAAGGTCAACAACCACTAACGAGAGTGTTTTCACCCACGCATTCCAAGATCATTTTTGTTATCACCACAGTCAGATGCAATCGGAGGGACAACAGAATAACATAGATACATATAATACCCCAAGCTCTGCTTCTCCACCTTCTTCACCTCCTGCACGCCCCGCACCTATCAGAACACAGATTATTTTCAATCCACTTCAACATTTTCACAATGTCCATAGTGTTCCACCTGCACCGTCCCAAATGGATCAACAACCAATACCCATTCCCATTGATAGTATCTCCGAGTATCAAAATAACTCACAAAATGCAATGATTGTCCATCAATTAGAAAAAAATTAGCCAAAAACTTAACCTTACCAACTTCGACCTTCACCACCAAGCGCCCCCAACCCATGGAGACCCGAAACTAAGATCGGTTGCTAAATTCTACCACCATCAACAGATAAGGAAAGAAACCTTTGCAATGAGAATGACCCTGCAATGGGAAAACAAATATCCTTTTTACATAGAGAACTTGCCAAAAAACCAGGATGATAGTAGCTGCTATTACCTGATACAGTTTACTCACGCAGAGGACATGCAAAGAGTTTTGAGCAATGAACCGTGGTCTCTTTTCGGCTAGCTCGTATCCATCAAGGAATGGGAACCTGAGTTCCATAGGATTGACAATGATTAGATTCCGGTCTGGGTTAGAATCCATGAGTACCCACTGCAAAAATTTACCTTTGATGATACCCAAATCCTCGCCTCATGCTTAGGAACATTCATGGAAGTGGATGTTGACTCTCAATCTCGTACATTAGATTTAAAGTATGGCTCAACGCCACTAAGCCGCTCCCATGTAAAATGGAGATTGATTTCGGGATATTGAGAGGTCGCATGTTCCTAGTCCGGTTATGTTATGAGGATGTTCCACTGTTTTGCTTCTGCTATGGCTTGATAGGTCGCACGTTCACTGCAGCATGCTCTATGTTCAACACTGCAACAAAAAATAATTCAGAGAATTAAATCCGAGCAAAAACATAAAAGCTCTGGCACTACCTTTCCATATAAATTCAAGAATCAAAGTTCGCAAGGAAACATCTATGGGCCGGTCTCCGGTGGTCAGTCGTCGCCAAGCTCCACGATTCCTCCAGAAGTCGTTGCTTGCTCCCCACTTGTCGGAGATGGTAATTGATTCCATCCATCCTCAGTTAGCACAAATACAGACAGATAACCACAGATCTAATGCTAAGGAACGAGGAGTAGATCATGAACAAGGAGATGTGCTGGATCGAAGCCTTGAGCTTGCTAGAGGAGGAGATCTAGGTAAAGAAGGTGACTCAGAACAAGGTGAGATCCATGTTAAGGAACTGAATCAAGATCGAGGAGCAGATCTGATTTCCCAGCCACTCATGCTCTTTGCTAGAGATGGCGAGATCTCCGATATCTTCACCGATAGTCATGGATGAGGTGGTTGGAATACCGATCTCTTCGCCGACGCCAAACATGATCTCTCCAACCCCGACTAAGTCAAAGCCTCGTGAAACACACCTGTCAGAAGACCATGGAAAAGCCACCTCTCCCCCTCCACAGTTAGAAAAGGAGCTCGAACATACAATATTCCAGACCTCTCTCCCCTCTTGCCAACCCAATTCCCCACAGCTGCAACTCTCTTCATTTCACACAACATCACAGTATCCAACACAAACCACTATGTCCCTTAAACCTAACCCTAAAATAAATACCACAACCTACCCCTCCCCCTTATTAAACCCTAACCAGACCCCATCCTCAAACCCTAACCCTAAAAAAATACCCAAACTACCACAACAACCCACACGGCCCGACCCATTACTACTCAAGCCCGTGTTGCCACAAACCCAAGTCTTTATGTGACTAGTTCAACAACATCCACACACTTTGGCCATCCAAATACCACAGCCCAAACTATGAGCTCGACCCTATCCACTGGAGCAAATACTCAAGCCCAAACCAACACCACCACCATCTCTTACGACCTCAGCTCGCTGCCACAAGATCAAACTCAAGCACAAGTTCTGGCCACCTATACTCACCATCTTGGGCAAGTGATATAGTAGTTCTCGGAACTCAACCTCGCTTCATTGACCGAGGGACATCACTCTTGGGCTTCGACAATCAATCCGGTTATAGAGACCACCTCCCCATACCGAAGAATTGAAGAATAAGGTCAGTTCAGTAATGCACAAGTTGAATATCACAAAAACAACATGACTCTTTCCCTCTCTGAGGTTCCCAATGATGCACACATGATACTACCTCCCTGCATACATAACAGAGATTACACTTCTCAATACTTTCAGGAAGAAGCTCAGATGCAGGAACAAATTGAGTTAGCACAAAGACCCTCGACACTTACCAAGACTGGCTTGGGGATTGATTACAATAATTTCGTCCAGGGTGCTTAGTTACAATTGAACCAACAACAAGATCTTCCGTTCAGTTCAACATCGGTCATGGCCAAATCAAACCCATCGATCTCCTTCCTTGAAAGCCCTACAGAAAAATATAAGAAGTCAAAATCTAGGAAGAAACCTGCCACCTTGGTCACGATGGGGGAAAAAGGTTTTGGGAAGTGAGATGGACAAGAGATTGACTCTACACATAATTAGGAAATACCAAGTAAGAAGAAGCACTAGAATAGGTCAGTTTAGAAAAAACAATCACTGGGTACCACATGGAGGAATCCGAAATTCATCAGAATGGAACTCACTGGGGAAAACCAATCACACACTAAGGCACATCCAGAAATACCATTATCTGAACATACATGAAGCAGGTTAATACAAGAGTACCAGGGTACAAATGAGATACTCATCTACAACTCACTGAGGCAAGGGCGGCAACCGATGATGGGCCGCCATAAACATCATGATACTAGCTTGGAATGCTCGAGGCTCAGGGACTGCCAAAGCTTTTAAGAACCTAAAGTCCCTCTCCAGACAGTCCAATCCAGATATTTTGTTCATATAAGAAACCAAAGCTAGTGAACTCAGGATGGAAAGTACACGCCGGAGACTTGGTTACAAACATGGAGTCTCAGTGGCAGCATTTGGCCAATCTCGGGGAATAACTTTTTTTTGGAAGGAAGGTACGCAAGTTGCAATTATTTCTTCATGCAAATATTATTTTAATTGCATTATAGATGATTATTAATCTACTACTTCTTGGTCCGCCATGTTTTTTATGGTGAACCCAATCCGGCTCTGAGACACCAATTCTGGCATCACATGACAAATCTACATGCGACTCAACAACTTCCAGGTCTTATAATAGGAGATCTCATTGTACTCCTTAAACCTGAAGACAAACTGGGAGGACTTCCACCCGGTCCCTCCTCTTTCCACAATCTTAGAATTTTCCTTGACAATACCAAATTGATGGATTTCCCACTTAATGGAACCCAATTCACTTGGAATAATAAAAGAAAAGACAAAAATGGGATTAAGGCTAAACTTGACAGAGTTCTAATTTCAACAGACTGGCTCCAATTATACCCCACAGTTATTGGCTGTTCTATCCACACTTCAACATCGGATCACCGAGCCATATCCCTCCAGCTGATTTCAGATTTTACTCCTAAAGGTCTCAAACCCTTTAAAATTTTCCACATGTGGGCCCGAGACTCGTCCTTCAGACCCTTAGTCACCTCCACCTGGTCGACTAACTACCACCCTCTCTCGGTTGAGAACTTTCATTTCAAAACCAAGAATCTCAGTCACAAACTCACCAAATGGAATAAATTGGAATTTCGTAACATCTACACCCGTCTCGAGGATACCTAGGAAGCCCTTTATCGTCTCCAAGATGCCCCACCTTTAAAAAGCAATGCAATAGAAATAGGGATCTTGGAAGACAAACTTGACGAACTCCATATAAGAGAAAAATTGTTTTGGAGGAATAAGTCGGGGCAATCCTGGCTTCGAGATGGGGATATGAATACTAAGTTCTTCCATTTTTCCGCGTTGCTCCGCAGGAAACGAAACTTGATCCTTCGTTTGATGGACAACTTAAATGTTTGGCATAATAGTCATGACTCGGTGGGTAATGTTTTAAATGACTATTTCCACAACATTTATCGAAGCTCAAACCCTCTTCCAGACATGGATATCCTATCTATGTTCTCCCTAGTTATCTCTGACGAGATCAATAATAACCTTCTTATTATTCTGTCTAAGGAAGAGATTAAGGAAACAATCTTTGCCTTTTGAAGCCACAAAGCCCCGAGCCTTGATGGTTTCCATGCATTCTTCTTCAAACATTACAGGGACATTGTAAAAAAAGATGTCATTGGGGTTATCACCAACTTCTTCACCACCCGGGTAATCCAAAATTAAATGAAACTTTCATTGCTTTAATTCCCAAAGTCGGGAACCCAGTTACTCCTGACAAATTTAGACCTATAGCCCTTTGCAATGTTGTTTATAAAGTCATTTAAAAAATTTTGGCCAATCGTTTTAAGCCTCTGTTGGAAGACATCATTTCTCCCAACCAAGGTACCTTCCTTAAAGGTCGCTCTATCACAAATATTGTCAGTCTTTGCCCACGAGACTTTCTACCAGATGAAACATTTTCGCAAGAAGAGGCAAGGTTGGATGTCCATGAAAATTGACATGGCTAAAGCCTATGATAGGGTTGAATGGTCGTTTATCATCTCTCTTCTCCAGAGACTAGGTTTCTCGGAGAATTGGATCAGGATGATACAACAATGTATCTCCACTACAACTCTTCAAGTACTCCTCAATGGCACGCCTCTCAACCTTATCACCCTTCCGGTGGTCTTAGACAGGGGGATCCTCTTTCCCCCTATCTCTTCATTCATTTTGGTTGTTGAAGCTCTCTCTCGTACCCTCCAACGGATTGAATCTAGCAACCTGATTAAGGACATTAAAATTAGACAACACTCCCCATCAATCAGTCACCTTCTTTATGCAGATGATCTGATGTTGTTCTATAGAGCTTATCTGAATGAAGCACATACAGACAAGGACATGCTTACACAATATTGTCAAACTTCGGGACAAGGTATAAATTTTGATAAATCATCAGTTTACTATAGCTCAAATGTCCACCAGAAACATGCCAAAATGATAAATACGATTCTGGGATCAAAATTTTACAATCCAAAAGATAAATACTTTGGTTCGCCACTCCTGCTTTCAAAGCACACGAATAAAGATTTCCAATTTATTATTAACAAAGTCAACACCAAGCTCTCAAGTTGGAAATCAAAAGTTCTCTCTCAGGCAAGCAGAACTGTCATGATCAAAGCAGTGATCAACTCTATTCCAGTGTATAACATGCAAACCTTTCTTTTGCCCTGTTCCATCTCTACCAAAATCGATAATTTGGCACACAATTTTTGGTGGGATGGAACAGGGGAAGGAAGTGCGAAATATATGTGCACCTGGGATTGAATCGCCCAACAGTGCTCCCTGGGAGGTCTCAACATCCCCTTGACCAGGAAAAAGATTTTGGCCCTCATAGCCAAAAGTATGTGGAACATCATATCTTTTCCACACACCAATCGAGCGACACGACTCAAAAGTCTATACTTCAGAAATAGAAGTATTTCCGAGATTTTCAAAGCCCTATCCATCGCTTCTTTTGCCTGGAGGGGCAATATCATGGCACTCCATAAAATCAAACACTTGGTTGTCTGGCAGGTTAGATCTGGTCAAAATATCGACATCTGGAAATACTGATGGGTCAAACCTAACATGCTCCTCAAAGATGTTCTCCTTAATCAAAATCAATAGAATCTTCCGGGTTCCATCCTGGGTCTCTGATTCAACCCAACTGATCAGAACCCTCACTAGAGGTACAATTTGATTCACAACCTTTTCCAAACTCCGGTGGCAAAGGATATTTTGGATATCAATATCAGACATACGGACTCTCCAGATACAGTCATATGGATTCCGAAAAAAAAAGGTCTTTTCACGGTTAAGAGTGCGACAAAGGTTTTCTCCAATGAGAATCTAGGTGCCTCTTCGTCAAATCATAGCAATGTGATTCCTGACCACAAATTCTTTAAAGAATTTTGGACAATTAAAGCCCCTCCGTCAACTCTTCTAATGGTTAGGAAAATTGTCAAGGACATCATCCCTACCAGATCAAACTGGATGCGACTTCACACTCCTGTTGATGATGTCTGCCCTCTTTGCGAAAACCACCGAGAAGACACTTGTCACATTTTCTTCCAATGCCCAGTCACACATAGACTTTGGACCGATTCCAATCAAATGGCTGGCTCTAGAATTTCAACAGCCCACCCCTCCTACTTTTTTCAAATGCATGTGGAAGACGGCCAAAACCAGTGTGAATGACAAAGACCAACTGCTGTCCCAATTTGTCCTATTCTTACACACCATTTGGTGAACCCGCAATGATTGTATCTTTAACAACCTCAAATTTTGTCCCACCAAATTCTTAAGACAATTTCAAAATTCCTGGCAAAAGTGGTATAAACAATGGTACTACAATCAACAAACCCCCCTTCAAGATACCACCAACCTTCATGAAGCTTTGACTATGATATACAGGGTCCCACAATTCTATCACCAGACTGACACTACCTATCTACCCATATATGGTCCACTTACCAGAGAAGGAAACACTCGAGTCTGTCGTATACACGAACAAATTCTTTGTGCCAGAACTCATCCTATTAACAAGACAAACAATCCTATCCTATCTTTTCCTTATCCCCTCCACCCATATATGATTGTAGTGTCTTATGATTCTAGTTTTTTTTCCTGATTCTCAATAGGGTGCGATGGTATTTTTGCGGTTAACTTACAGGGTGAGGTTCGCCCGATAGATGGGAGGATCCTGGATAGCACTATGGCTGAGTGTCATGCAGCTGAGGCTGCACTTTTGTTGATACAAGTAAATCAGTGGAGATCAGGGATACTACTGGGAGATTCAGGTGTACTCAACACTACTTTGAAACATGACTTTCATCATTCACTTTTGGCCACACAATGGGTGTGGCGCCCTGTTATCACTAATATTCATCGTTTACTCTCTATTCAGAACTTATGGTATTGTAATTATAGTTATCGAGATCTCAACTCGAATGCACATGACTTAGCAATGTCGATAGAACGATGTTTTTGTAATATTTCTCATCTTGGTTGAATGAAACTGCGAATTTAACTAAAAAAAAAACTATTAGACACGTATATTAACATGTGCAATATCAGAAATTCTAGCCAGTCTGGTTTGCTGGCCTTGTTGGTTTTTTTTTACAATTTCACCCATTTTATAAGTGATGTTTATGGTTGTGTTTTAAAGATGAGGGGTAAAAAGTGTAAAAAAACCAACAAGGCCAGCAAACAGGCCGGCTAGACTTACTCGTGCAATATACATACACCAGTACACAATCACTGGTACAAGTATTACATCAACAAAAAAAGTCAAATGCGAAAATGACACCCATTTCATTTCGATTTAGACCTTTTATCATATTCAAATATCAACTTAAAATCCATTTTAAGTAAAATGTTTTAAATGAAGAAACTTGAGCTTTTGGAAGATGACCTCAGGGGGATTATAAGCACAAATATCAGTCTTTGACACAATTTCATGTGAATTCCATGGTAAGTTATTTATTTTATTATTCAATTATTCATCTTAAACATTAACTAATCCTACACACAAACCATATAATAACACAGTTGTAGTTATCTTGAAATTTCTCAAATGAATAAATTGCTTAAAAGAGAAGCTTTTATTTGTTATTGTTATTGTTATTGTTATATTTTAGTATGTGTATGCAACGCGGGAAAATTCTGAAAATTAGGTAGGTTTCTATGATGTCGATCAACACGAATATATGGTGTCGTCATAAAATCTGTCATCCTGAATTCATATTTTAAATTGTTGGTCTCCAATGACCCTACATTTATTAAAAATACCTTAAGATAGGCTGAATATACAATGTACCTACGTATTAGAATAGGGTATGCTTTGGTGACAGTTCCCCTACCTAACATTGATTAGTGGATGGGATGCTATTAAAACACACTTATTATATACTGATTACAATTGAATATTGGATGAAGGTGCTTCTTTCCATGTCCTGATGATGTAATATTTTATATTTTTTGTCAAATTACTCAACTTGCGTCTTGAGTACAAACTCTTTGAGTTTTGGGATGATTCTTTTCATGTTCCAGTTATATTGTTGAATATGAACAATTTGTGAAATGAATCATTCTGTGCCTTGAGCACAAACTCTTGAATTTTGAATGAAGGCTTTTTATTTTTATGGTCATATATTAATAGAATTATAAATATGAACAGTAAGTGAAATGTCTCACATTCTGTGAAATCAGTTTCAGTTATCTTCTATTTATTTATTTTGTTTGTTGCCAATGGGTATCAGCTCATTGATAGGCCTGTGGCTATTGGAATCACAGGTTCAAGGTTTAAACCCTGCCAACAGCATCTAGTTTGGTAGGGGTTAAGGGTTGAGAAAAAAGGGTTGTCATGTTTTTGTTCTCCATAGTCCATAGAAAGCAAATGTCAAGGCAAGAAAACTTTCATATTCTCTTTTGACAAACTTTCACAAAGTTGACAGATTGTTTTCATTGAGATCTGACCATAAAAAAACCAATAAGACTTGACTATAAGAGAGCTTTATCAACTCAAAAGAGACGGTTTCATGCAAGCATAACACTATACGCTAACAAGTTCATTGTAAAGGCAACAGGAAATTTCATCCTTCATGTAAATTCATGAGAACATGTCCATGTAAATTCATCAACATTATGAAAATGTTCAAGGCGTTCCATGGACGATAGTACATTCCACAAAAAGAATGCTTGAGTTTTTCTTTTTTAAATATCACATATTATATCTCAACACAAGGTTCCTAAGTCTCTACCTTTGTTTATGAACCTCGCTGATGGTACAATCAAACCATGTAAGTCATTCCTACCTGCATGACATTCATGTGAGGCACACTCATATTCGCTGGCCCGGCTCTGCAATTTCTCCTCAAGAATGCATAGAAATAATTTATGACAAGCTTCTTAAGGAACCAAGATTCTTTCCGTGCTCTCACACCCCCATGTGCAAGCAGATAAGTGAAACCCGAATCCATGGCTTCTCGAAGAGCCAAAAGCTCGTATTCCAAGCTTGGGTCCTCATCTGATGACATGATACTAGACGGTAATATTGATACAACCTCGGATGAAGCAGAAGTCCCTGCCCTGTCTGTTTTGTGATCATGCATCAACGGAATCTGAAGCTCCCCAACCTCAGAACCCATGAAACCGTTGTCCCTTGAATTCACTGAAACTGAATCGAAGTCTTGGTCTGCCAAGCCCAGTCCCAAGCTGTTCTCTAGTGCAAAGTCTTGAGCTTCCCTTCTCAAGAACTTTTCCAAGCTTTCAACCAAAAGCTGCTCAAATCTACGGTGATCTTCTTTCCTAATATCTTTATACCCATATCTAGCAATGCAGCGGAACATATGATAGTCTTTGGGGCAAACCCTTCTGAACAGGAATCTTTCCTCTTGAGGAACAACAGGGACTGGAACGTATTTTATGCATACAAATACGATTGTTGAATGAATAGCTGGAAGGCTGAGTAAGAAACGCCCAAAGATTGAAGGAACACCTTGGACCAACTCATTATACAACAATCCTATCCCTGGTGTTCTGACGGTCCCGAGAGTAGAGCCAAGTTCGAGCATGAAGTCCATGGAGATCTTTTCCCTAATTTCACTCCGGTACTTCAAGACACTTCCATAATTCCAAGTATACATCACACAGAGGAAACACGAAGCAAAAGCAAGAGGGAGCCACCCACCCTCCTTGATTTTTGTCAGAACTGCAGACAAGTAGATCAGCTCTACACTTCCAAATACCAGAGGAAAACATAGAGCTAAAAACACGTTCTTTTGCCATATTAGAAGCATTACAAGTGTAACCAAAGTAGTGCTCACCATCATGACAATCACCTCTGCAATACCTGCAACAAACATTTTGACCAGATCAGATTCGTATTAGTAACCAAAGTAGTACTAATCAATCACCTGTCCTTGCTCTTTCAAATTATTTTTATCACAGGGGAACTAACACATAAGTCAGTATCTAACATGGTAAGACATGTCAGCCATTTATATGAATTTGATGCATAATCTCTCCGAAAAGAGAAGTAAGAAATTGTCACGGAGAATCCTTAGAAGATGACTGTATTGTCATATATATACAGACACATCGCTTTAAGCAAAGCAGACTCGTATGCAGTGATTTGGATGTTAAGGATCATTCAGAAATTACCATATGCATTGGCTATGTCGGTGGTGCTCCTGAAAGATGCGACTACTGCGATGCACATGATCATGAGAAACCAATTGATGACAGGGATGTAGATCTGACCCATGAGTTTCCTAGAGGTGTGAACTATCTTCAACCTAGGGAAACATCCAAGTGCCATCGACTGCTTGATGCATGAGAATGTCGCAGATATCATAGCCTGACTGGCAATCATTGCAGCAAGTGTGGCAATCACAAAGACCGGCCAGAAGAGAGCATCTGTTTGTTCATAAATGTTCAATATCAAATTTGCTGAGTAACATTGATTCATCTACAGAACATAAAAGGAAAATAGAAACTAACTTGGGACAGAGTCGTAAAATATTCTTCTTGCCGAGGTTGGATACTTCATCAAGTATGCAGCTTGACCCATGTACGCCAAGAGTAGGCAGGGAAAGACGAGACATGTGAAAGCTATCTGTGAATTCCAGAAGGTTTCCATATGATGATCGAGCAGTCCATGTTTCTTGTACCCATGAAAAAAATTATGAAAGTGGAAAAGCTTACCTGTATGGATTTTACAGAGAAATGGCCCAGATCAGCAAACATTGCTTCAGCCCCTGCAATAAAATCCAAGGGTTAGCACAAGGCGCAATAGAGACAAGGAGAAAGAAATGGACTGCATAAATCATGCATGCTGTCATATATATATATATATAAACGAAAGACAATTTTATATTCTGGCAATGTCATTAGTATATTTCAAGTTTCACTTTCTTATAACCTGTAGTGAGTCTTTAGGAAACTCCTTTACAACCAAATTGGTTCTGCTCGTCAACCATATGGTTGGTGTTTGGAGCACATTAACCCCACGTCCAGTAGGAAAACAACCGTGGTAAAGATCCATAAGCGTGGCGACAACTCTCTAGAAATCCACATTTGATAACTCCTTTCTAAGTGGGGAATTATCAGAGTTTAAGAAAGCTCAGTTCCCTACGTTGTGGTGAGCTTGAAACACACCAACTGGTTTGTGTTATTTGTTGCACATCAAGTAGAAATCAGCCATGACAAAAATTCACAACTATGGTGCCTCCCCTGTAATGACGTCTACGACTTTTCATTCAAAACCCTACACCTCCATGGGGGGAGGCTACTGGGGACAGTATTTGAGGAGAGAAAGTAGAAAGGGGCATTACATTGACCTACTGTATAAATCCTGAGAGAGCAAGTTACCACGGCCATTTTAGTTCTTTCAGTCTAATCATTTCATCTCATTCAAAGTAGTAGTGGAAAAGCCTTGCCAACAGACCATCTTATGCACAGTATCCACCACAATAATGAACAAGAATTATGGGGGTGGAACCCTTGTGACATTTCTCTGGAAGATTATGAGCAATTGGTCGACATTCATAAGAAAATTATGGAATACAACATATTCAACAAGCTAAGAACCATTACAAAACACCAGTCTCTTTTTTCTTTTTCCCTTTGTACCAATAACGCTGACGATTTTACTATTTTTCCTTTTGAAGGTATGACAACATTTTAGTAACATATACTATCTCAAAGGGAAATTTATGATGTTTTAATTGACATATTGCAAAGATATGCGCAAAGAACTCAGTACTTAAAAAGCAAGGCACAAAGTCATCATACAACTAAAAAAACAGAGTTACCGATGTCACAGAAAGGGAGTTCAAAGGGAGGCACCTGTAATGCACAAAACACAACCCCCAAGAGCTGACCATGCCTTTCCAGTGTTCTTCTTAAAGAAAAAATATATATAAGCTGGATTAAATGCCCTAAGAACCATGATATCATGTGTAACTATGTTGTATATTCCAATTGATCCCAGACTAAAGAACCAAAGAGCAAGTGCAGGGGCAAATAAAAATCCCACTTTGCCTGTACCAAAACTTTGTATGCTAAACAGCGCTATGAGGATTACAATTGCGACAATTACAACAGCAGCTGCAAGCAACTAAATCTGGATCAGTAAAAAATGATAGTTGGTGAAGTTCATCAACAAAAGAAGTGAGATAAAACGTCATAAATACACGTAAGTGATGAATGATAAGAAAGAAGCCCGTAATCAGGAAATCATGCCAAATTGTCACTTCATATACTCCAAAGCATATTACATAAAGATCACTTCATTTTCTGCACCTTCAGTATGCAATCCACTAAAAGGTATTTAATAATTAAACAGTCCGCTTCATTGTATGATTCCTATTTGGTTCCAAAATGTAACATTTAACGAATGCAAGAAAAGAATGAGTTTACTCACTTGTACTAAAACCTGGAATTTGACCTTGCAAACCACTTACAGCAGACATTACTGCAAAACAATAAATAAACAAAAGGAACAAATGATACATATTAGTGTTAATATATCACTTATCAATGAAAAACTAGCTTGGAAATCGAAAGCAAAGATGCCAAATCAAAGATACCAACTTTTTTAAGACAAACATTACTGTCGTCAGGAGGTGGTCATCTATGTAGATAAAAACTCATCATTCATACCAACTGAACTAGATTCCGAATGTGCGTGTTTTCACTAATCACCATCACATACAAATTAATACCAAATTACTTATAAGGATATAAATCTCCCTCAATGCTAATTTCTTATGTTGTCTACTTATTCATTTAAACAAGACCCTTTAAAAGACAACTTCAACCGTTTTTATTCTTCTTCTTTCCTCCTTTTCAGTTTTCCTGATTGATAAAGGTGATTTTATGAAAGAAAATGAAAAACTAGTCACGACAGTTCTATGGGCCACTAAGAATCAACAAAAATAGAGTACAGGATTCACAATCCCATGGTGCATGAACCTTCACTCCAATAGCAAACTTCTTTCGTGGATTTTAGATGTGGAGTTTTCTCTAAGTAAGACTCATAATCCATTGAGCATATGAAGATTTGTGCATGTGAAATTCATTTCAACGTCCAAAATGATGAGTTAGTAGGGCAATATATACAGCACAGCAAGTGGGGATAATCACATAACAAATTAACAGAATGGTTAGAAATCATCCTTTCTTTCTCTCTCTATTTAAAGGTAAAATCTATTTAACTTAGCTTCATAATAGTGTTGTGCATCGTATGCACCCAAAAGTGCAGCAATAATGATTAATGAAAATGCATTTCCTGTTTCCATGATAAAAGATTTTCCCAGTGCACTAGAGAAAACTCGAAGCTCACTCCGCGTGAATCTGGATTAGCCGACCCCTATGCCCTATATTTTCCTTTGGGTGAATTTTTTTTGATAGAATTAAATTTGCAAATAGAAGGAAAGTGAAAGATAATGCGGGATTTGAAATTAAATAAATGAACCATAAATAAAGTAAATCAAAGATAAAATAGATAAAATAAATAAAATAAAATTCTTTTCATCAATCAACCTACTAACAATGAACAATTTACACCCCTTTTATAACTGACCTAACTTCTATGACAAGAAACAAACCCTAAACCTAATTGAAAACCAATGTCCTAATTATTATGGACTATTATAATAATACTAGAACTAATACTACTAAACGAACCCGTATAGATCAACCATCCAAGGTTGATGAAGCTCGTCCTCGAGCTTGAAGTTGAAGAAAGTAGACAAGCACAAGCAATCGGTGACTAAACATAAGGTGAAATACACTAGCAGAAGTCGGCTTCTAACCTTGCCACAATACATATTGGTGAAAAACAGAAGAACCAACTCAGAAATAAACCAAAGTGACTTAATGAATCAGAAGTTGCAAGAAACTTGAGAAGATGCCTGCGCATAAACTCGTGCCACAAAAATGTCCCAATATGAATCAACATAATCATCATCACTCACTGCATCTGCCGTTGTAAGAACATTCTCTGTTAGCTCAAAAAGGGAAAAAAAGTCGCACAAGTCAAATGGCTCACAAGTTGGAAATCGAGTGCAGTGCCCTTAACTTCCTCAAAAAGTTGGATGGACTCTGACAAACAAACAGTATGGCTCATCCTGCTCTTTGTGCCTCTATTAAAGTTCATCTTCCTCCCATATTTTGTTGCGAAGCGCTCTAATCTCATCGTCAATCTTCTGATTCCATCATTCTATCATTTCTCTTAAATCTCTGTTGCGCTTCTGGGCAAGTTCATTGCTTCCAATTATGTTTGACGCTATCAAATCTTCCGTTGCCTCTCCTCCTTCCTTGTTGCTTCTCGTTCTCTATAGCTATTGAAAAATGTGTCATTCCAATCTGCTGAATCTCGCAAAAAATTTTATATGTCTATCTCAACCTGTATCATAGTGGGGAGGGTAGTGGGGTGTATGTCATTAGCAGATGGGAGTGGGGGTGTAGAGCAAACTAGTTCAGGTGATAGTGGTTTTAGGTCATAGGTCATTGAAGGAGAGGTGGTATAGGAGAAACAGGTTCAGGTCGGGTGTAAAAGGGGACATAAGTGGTTCGTGGTGGAAAATAGTAAATTTGAGAATAATCATTATAAGCAAGGATTGTGATTTCATTTTCGAGGTAATTTCGGTAAGTTGATATTAAGAAATATTTGCCCAGATGATCAAGAAATAATTCCTAAAGGGTGCTAGCTAAAAGAATAATAAAACTATAGATGATAAAGAGTTTCACTCGCTAAAGCTACAACACGATCTACTCAATAGATCCTCAGAAAGGAGCTAGTTTCAAATTACTTTCCATGTGAAGTTGTGTGCACACGTCATTTTAAGGCCAATATAACAATAGCCTGTCGAAAACATAACATCGGTATCATCTTAGTCATTTATCAAGCAAGAAACAATGAGGGGAGAAAGCATACCTGACATTGCTGGAGTTAGAATACCATCCCCTATAATCATGGAAGTTCCCATAAGCACCAAAAGCAATAAAAGAGTTTTCAAAGATGATTTCCTTTCCAACATATCTTTTATGCGAAGGGCCCTTTCCAACTCTGGTGTAGGCAATCTGAGCTTGAAGCTGGAAATATACTCATCAGCCTGTTGTCGATTTGGGAGTAAATTAACATTGGCATACCTGCAAATCAATGAGTATAAAGCAAATGTGCCTCCTGCAATCAAAATTATAAATTGTTTCAAAATATGATAAACCTGGCATGTCTTAGAATCATTAGCATGAATCATTTAAAAGAAAGGTAAAATCGTTCAGACTGTAGCATCCATACCTTCACCATTATCGTTCGCTTTAAGTACTATAAAAACATATTTTGCAAAAGGGAGGAGGGCAATGGTGTACATGACTAGTGATAAAGCTCCCAAGACATCAACTTCGGTAGTTATTGGCACTTTGCTGAAAACATCGGTAAAGACATACAAAGGACTAGTACCAAGGTCCCCGTAGACCACACCAAGTGTTTGAAATGCCATTGCAAGAACTTGCCAAGTTGTCATATCCTGAGTCGTATAATGTAAGAAATAAGTAGTGCTACTCACTTAACAGAAGGTTTTCCTAAGCAAACTACTACATGAAACAAACTCAACTGAATTGTCACTATTCCCTTCCATACATAAAGAAGCATGAGCTGCAGCGCTTTGACATAAAAAACATGCTTGACGTGACTATATGCCTTGCTGAACAACGCAATCAAGCTAAGACAATATGCTTGCATACCAAGACAGCTAAACTAAATCTTTCTTAAATATATAAATACATATTAGCCACGTATGCAAAACATTTAGCCAGTAATGTAACAAATATTGAGAAAACAATGAACTTTTTGGTATGAGCATTTGTGCTTTGCCCATTTCTCCCTTTACAATGCACAAGATCAGGATGAATTGGCAGAAAAAAAATGGTAGAAAAGATGTTTCTTTTGTATGATTGTCCATGACAGTCGTGGTATTTTCTTTATACTGGAACTTCACTTTTAAAGCTATGAAACAAAAGACACAATAGGAAACATAGACACCTAACACGTGTAGAACTCTTTTAAGGCTCCGGACCCTGACGTGTGTTTATCCACCAGCGAATACCTAAGCACCCATGCTGGCCTCATAATCCCCCAACAGACTACACCACCATGTCCAAAACATGTTTCCTAAAGGACGAGTCATACAAATATATATAAGGAGTTAAGGACAAGAAAAGGTTAAAGTGACTAACACTGGATCACAGTAAATGAAACGTGGCAGCTTCAACACTTTCCTTCCATAGGTTCTATTCTCCAAAATGAATAATTAATACAATGTAAGAATCATCCCATCAATTTTTTCTTTTTTTCATTTTTCTACTGAGCATTACCATTTTCACATGTTTGACCAACCTAATCCACTTGGATTTTTACTATATTTTTTCAGAAACATCTAATATACAATACAAAGAACGACTTTTAACATTTGGTGGCTTCTTTTAAGTTTTAAACCGGCTTTTTCTAATATGGATTGACTGCTTTTTGAACCGGTCACAACTGGCAAACAATGAATTTTGACAAAAGATATGACAGGTGATCAATTTTTGCATATTGATTTAAGAAATTCAAACACCCTCACTGTTACACAATACATAATGTATTGAGGACTCCCTCAAATAAAATAAAATTTAAAAAAAAAAAAAAAAAAACTCATTAGACTTCAAAAATCTTCTATTTCTTATATGATAGGTAGCTGAGCTTTTACATTATATATAGAGAAGATTTCCATTATATTAAATAAAATTAGAGTATGCTCCAACTCGATAATTAAACAGTGTAACAAGAGCTCGGACTCTATAGGTAAGTTATATCCAAAGACTTTGCACAAAGATCAACCTGCTACAAAGTTCACCAAGATTGATTTTGATATTAAATCACAATTATAGTTATGGATATATAAACCACAATATAAAAATCTGGCTAATGAATCCCACGACTCACTCATATAGAATTGCTGCAACAGCTAATATATAGGATAGCGAAAAAAATGTGAAAAAACATGTAATTTGTAAGTGGCATCAATGTCTTTGACCAGCTATGTTGTCAAGGTGAGGCGCTAAGGTCCACCACTAGAGCCTTAGCAAGGCATAGCATTGCCGAGGCAGTGCCTTTTTTGAAAGAGTACAGACTTTAGTATGGTAGCCCTCACTTAGACAAGTATATGACCCTGTGGTGCTCTAAGGTTGGGGGGATTAAAAAAAATAAATAAAAAAAATGGAACCTTTAGAGCCTTGGCAGAGCTCCCGACAACATAGTTGACCAATATATCCTATATTCCTTTCTGAGATTTACTTCATAACTTTCAACTCTCCAGACTACTCTATTTAGTGACAGTTACCAATACCTCCAATCATACTTTTGTGAAGCGAGGACACCTTTCTAATCTCAATTAATAAATAGTCTGGATACAAATCGAGCGCACATTAAGCATCTGATTAGTTATGCAAAACTGTGATGGGTGTGGCTTGAAGTAGTGCTCTTCATCCTTCAATGAGGTTTGTCTGCTACCTTCCATTACACAACTAAACATGATCAACATTTGACAAGAGTCAACATATCAGGTTTTCTCCAGAGTTCTAATACCTTCTATTCCTATGGATACTACTCGACCAATAATTCACCAAATAACACGGTTACAACAAATAATTGACTTGATCTGGATATCAAATCATAACTGTGTAAAGAGTAATTAATACTCAGGAATGATCTGTAATGCTGATTGGGATGATTATATTCCTCCAAACTCACTTCAGATGCATCCACTCACTGACAACAAATTCCTCCAAATTCAATTAAGAAATTTAGGGGTTTATTCAATCTTTACTTCTCAATCGGAAATGAATGGTCATTGAATTGATTCACTTCGACTTTATTTTCTCTTACTGTAAGGGACTATCAATGTCAACTACTGAAAAATAAGATGTATGTGAGCGACACCGCATGTTACTTCAATCAGTTCAGGTTCTTGGGATGGGGCCTAGATGTCGAAACTCAATTGCTATCAACAGTTTGACGAGGTGCCCAAGTAAAGACCATATCTCTAGTGACACTTCAAAGGTTGTTGTGGTTTTCTCTGGGTTGGTTTGTTTTCGAACTTGTATTTTTCAGCGTTTCATTCGCTTATGGATGCTTATCTACTAATAATACTATCTACTCAGAAGACGAAACAAAAAAGTGGCTTTGGTTCTTGTTAGTATGTACAATTTCAGAATCAAAAGGTAGCCTGCCACCCTTTATGGACTGTTGATGGAACTTTGGTTTGCTTATTTATTTAACAGAAATTCTAAATGGCGAGGAAACCAGCGAGGGGAGGGAGGTGGAGGGGGGTGAACGGTTCACCCCCTCGGGATGCGCGCGCAAAAAACGATGGCACACATCCACCTCCCTCCCCTCGCTGGTTTCCTCGCTCGTTTCCTCGCCATGTAGAACTTTATTAAATAAGCAAACCAAAGTTCCATCAACAGTCCAATATCATCAACAGTGAAAGGGAAGCACTTAAGTACATCAATCAAGCAAATAACTAACTACACGCATCAATTATGAATGTCATTCAGAACAACAAGAAAAACAAGTGATAGCAAATAAAGTAACACTTCAATACCTTTGAATGGTGCTTATGAGCATCAAAGATTTCCATGGCTTCAGCATCAAAAGAATCCACTCTCTTGGGTTTCTTAGCAAGTCTCCTTCTAGCAGACCCATGACCTTCCAGGTACTCTTCATCCATCATTGACAATGGTGGAGACTCTGAGTCGACTTCACTTCCATCCACCCATCTTGACTCGGATCGAACCAATCGAACACCTTCCTCAATTCCTTCTCCTTTCATCTTAGTATGTCTCCTTCTATACTTACAGCAACTTCAGACCAAAAATCTCAACAAACTATTAAAACCCAGTACAGTCTTGCTTCCTCGACGAATTAAAAAGCTGAGATTTTTCCAATCTTTGGTCAATATCTTCAAAACACAGTCGCAAAAAAGTGTATCAGTAAAGAACACCCAAAAAAAAAAAAGGGGCCTTTTAACAAATTCATATACACTTTCTGAGAAGACCAATTGAAAAGCTGAGATTTTTCCAACTTTTTTTGTTCAAATCTTCAAAACCCCATCAGAACCCAATGGCATAAAAGCCTCCACATGTAGAAAAAACAAGCAGGCCTTTTGAACAGAAAAAGAGAGGCGAATAAGAAAAAAGGTTTTGAGTGTGCTAAGCAAGATAAACTAAACTATGAATGACCTCATCGATAACCAAGGCAATGATAGAAAGAAGAAGTTTTGGGGAAATAAGACACTGATGAGTGAGAATCGAAACGAAATGAAGAGAATGGTCCCACGTTTATCTTGCTTGATTTCACTATTATTTTGAGAGAGATAGAGAGTGACACCATTTTCTTACTAAAACTATCCTCTCACATTGAAAATTGAGTTGTCTACAGCTTGCTTTTTGGTTGTGGCAGGGCAGCTAAGGGAATCGAAAACATAGGGGCATTAAGCCCGGTGCCTCCAACTGATTTATGGTTTTATTTATATCATTCAGTCACGTGAAGCTAACTAGAGCAATCCACTAAGCAAGGGTAGATATACTTCAAACATTTTAAAAACTAGTAACAATTTTATCATAGTACCCGCTTGCTTCTTGCACCATCTCACTTTGAGATGACACGGGAAGATGGGCCTCCTATCTTCTTCATTTCAAATTCAACAAAAGGAATTGGGGTTTCAAAATTTGTGTTAACTTCATGAATTCTCTGCCAAATTGAAGAACATAACTTATGTTGGATTGCTCTCATTGGAGGCTTTCAGTCGAGGCATAACTTGAATGAAGTGGGTGTTTGAATTCAGTTTTCAAATTCGAAAACACTAAAGAGAAATATCCAAAAGAGATGATAGTGCTCGTGGACTAAGATTTAGTCAATCTATATCAACTCAACTTCATGTAGCAGCTTCTTCTAAGTGCTACAAGTCTAGATGGACGTTTCACATGAGAAGGATGGCAACAAAATGTAAGCATTTCCAGCAAGTCTAGATGGACGTATTCCAACTTCAGAATAACATGCATGTTTGATGTTAAGGGTTTTTTTTTTTTTTTTAATAACAAATAAATGATGGGGATATGATGTACATATATTGAATTATAAATATAGTCACTTGTAGGGGTTGTTTCGAATGGATAAAAGTAATAAATGGTTGTTGCTAGATAGGGTGCTACATTTGAAAGCGCGTGATATCTGAGAGTTGCAAGAGTTTTACATAATTTTTGGTTTTCTTACAAAATCTTTCTCAACTATTAGTGAGCACGATTTGTTTTCTCATCTCCATCATAAACTATGTTCTTATGGGAGTTGATAAATTGCATTTCTCCTGATAATGAGAAAAGACTTGATTATCTGATTAGAGAAATTTGCACTTGGCTTCAAATTTCTTTTCTTTTTTTTTTTTAAAAAAAGGGGAAAAAAAAAACCCAAACATTTTAGTGATTACAACAATTAATTAATTAAGTTTGAATATTTCTAGCTATAACAAAATCAGCAGTACACCAAGAAAAATATTTTCAATGAAGCAAGATTTCCTTCTTGTCTGTTAAAAAAAAAAAAAAAAAAATGGATTGTGCATATAAATGTATGACTCCCTTTTTTGGATCTTTGTTCATCAATTCACGTGGGAAGAAACAGCAGTCATATTCATTGGGATATCCTTTTTGATTTTCCAGTTTTAAGACTGCCTATGCAACCACAACCACCCCCTTAATTCCCTTTTCCATTCTTTATGCATTTCGTGCGAAACAACAACCCATTCACATGTAAAACGAGGCTGCCCACCATTCTGGTCGTCAAATTCCAAGTGGTCAAACAACACATTGGGGGTTGGGATTTCCAACTGATTATGTGGATTCCAATTTCCCTTCGTCCCTTGCACATTCTCAAAAAGCAATTACTAAATGATACCACTAGTTCTGTTGAAGAACACCATCAATACTTACTTTGACCACCACTCCCTACCGAATGACACCACCAATATAAGCTTTAACCATTTCAAAATCAATTTTTTTTCCTTCTCTCCCACAAAACGGTCTTCTTCTTCTCTTAAAATTTGAATCTTTGCACCGTTTTCCTGCCATCATTCTCCTCTACTTTATACTCTTTGTTCTTTCCCTTACTCACACTGTATGATACAAAACAAGGGTTTTTTTTGTGCGATTTGTGTCGGACTAGGAGGACAATTTGATTGTTGCGATTTGGGGATGTGTTGGTGTACGATTCTCTGCGACTTGGTGGTGATTTGCTGCGTGGTCATATTATTTGCTTCTTTTTGTTTGATTGATGCTGTGGGAGTTTGTCAGTGCATTCAACCAAACCCACGAAGTCAAGTAAACTCTAAACTCCAATTCAAAACTCTAAATATTCATGCCAAAACTCTAAATCTACACGCCTCATTTTTGTTTTAATTGTATCATTTTGTTTTAAAGGTTTAGTATGGTAAAGACGATGTGTCTTCTTTCGTTGGTATTGTTGGTGGTGGTAGTAATGGGGATCGTCTAGCTCAAAGATGACCAATGACGACGTCTTTGAAAAAGGTCATTGCAATAAAAAATAAAGAAAATAACGAAAAAAAATATACAAGAACAGATAGAGAAAAAATATGAAATGAAGAGGAGAGATGATGAAATGGGGAATTATTTGATTAACTCAGATGAAGCGACGACACTTCTATTGCAATTGCAAAGTCAACGTGATGTGGTTGGTCAAGGTGTTGCACATGAGGTTGAGGAGGTGGGAGAGGGTGAGGGGGATGAGGAGGGTCAAAATGAAGAGGGTGATATTGAGGAGGTTCAAAATCAAAAGGAACCATTTACTTTTGTTGAACCTGGTTCCAACGAAAAGGAAGAACATGACAAAGTTTTGTATCCTGGTGGTCCCAAAGATGGCTCCTTATTAGAGGATTATGATTACCATGTTTCCCCGTCCATTTGGCCTGGCGAGGAGGTAATTATAATATTTTTAAGTTCTTAAAATATGCAGTACTTATTATTTTTATATTATTTGGACAATAACTAGTTTTTCTTATTGCTTGTTGTCTTTACGAACGAGGCGAGTTAGGATGTCGACATCAATATAAGAATTTATAGTTTGGAAGTTGAGTGAGGAGCCAAGAGATGTAATTTCAATGGTCTATAAAAGTGGTCTACGACCCTTGATCGAACATTGTACGGATCATGTCGACATTGTGGCCATTTATGCATTTGTCAAGTGTTGGCAACTTGAGACCAACACATTTCACTTCCCTTTTGGAGAGATAGCCAACACCAATCGATGACGTCTACCGTATCACTCAGTTGTCGATTGTTGATAAGTCGGTTATAGTGAAAAAAAAAAAGTTAAATGAAGGCAGACGAATCTATGCAACTATTGGTGTATGGTTTGGGATTCAAAAGAGTGAAGCACAAAAGCATGTCCGGAAAAGAATGGCTATCTTTGCTGAGCATGGCTATCCACTATTTGTATGGTTTGGGATTCAACTATTGGTGTATGGTTAGGGGTTATTTGTTATTTTTTCTGAGCATGGCTATCTTTGCTGATTAGAATGGAACAAAGGTTAGCATTGAATATTTGATGTTGTTGATGAAGGTGGATGATGTTGAGAAGTTCGCATGGGGAGTTGGTACTTTGACGTTCTTATATCGTCAACTAGGTTGTGCCAATAGAGCAGGTACCAAACAAAAACCTGGATATTTGCCTTTTTTTAGGTATATTTAGACTTTGTTATTCAATTAATTATTTTTTCAGTGTTTTAGATATTGAACTAATTTATTGATATTTTTTAAGTGTTGGATATACAATCACTTTATGCTTTGAGCTGCCAGAGCCTCATGGAATGACCATCTCCCCACCATGACTTAGTGGAATTGCCCCCAACTTAGTGGAGTCGTGACTGAAGAAATCCTGACTTTTAGGGAGCATCTCGATAACATGTCTTCTGAAGAGGTAAAATTTAGTCATTTAAGTTTATGTTTCATCTCAGGTCATCGTTTTCATTTTTTCTTCCATAATTTAATAACTTCATGTTTGTATTTTCAGATCATTTGAGACCCTTATGTTAAATCCAAGCAAGAAATCCATTTTACAGCATTATATGATTCCAAGGCTGCTTGTTATGCCTCGACGTAGAAAAAACCTATCACTCAAATCAAGCGATGAGACGAATGGGAAGGATACATGTCATTCACCCCCCATTCAAGCTAAATTGAAGAATAAATGTCGATTTGGCCATAACTACTTGGTAAAACATGAGATATTGTCGTCGTTCGCTACAATTTGACATAATCATCTCGTGTTAATTGAAAACCAAGGTGCATTAGTGAAGTTTCCATGGGATTGCAGCAAGGACTACTTAGAGTATTTCATGACATTAGTCATCCGTTCATCCAACCACCAAAGACTAGGAGGACACATCCCTTTATATTGCACAATTGGGTAATTGATCTATACTTTATCAAATTTGCAAACAATTGAAATACAAAACTTAGGGGGAGGTATTCAATTCGGGATTTGAATGGAATCTGAATAATTTTATATCTCGTGGATTTTAAAAGGTTTCAAATGATTTTACAAAATTTATTGGATTTTGATGAATTTTAAATGATTGAATTTTGTAGATTTTCTAAAGGTTTGTTATGGATTCTTATAAATATGTTATTAGTCATAGGAAGCAATGAAAGAACATCACCTACATTGTTATTCATGCCAAAACAAATCATAAAACATCTCTCAAAACATCAATTAAACAATTGTTTGTATGTTACGAGAATTTTACTTCAAATTAAAAAAAATTCAAATACATTAAAGATGGTCCAAAAGTAATACAAATAACTATTTTACTTCAAATTGTTATCCCCGCCACCTCTCCTTCTCCCTTATTTTTCATCTACTTCTTCAATCACCACCACCACCACCTCTCCTCTTCCTCCCCCATCTTCTTCTTCTTTTCCATCAATCACCACTGCCACCTCTCATCCCACCTCCTCCCATTTTCATCTTCTTATTTTAAACCTCCTCCCCCTCACCTCTTCTTCTTCTCCTCATCCATTTTTTTTTCTCCTATCTTTTTTTTTTCTTCTTCTTCTTTTTGCCTTCACAAAGGTTCTAGCAAATGGGGAACCTCCACAAGGGCGAAAAATAAAATAAAAATTGGAAAAGAAGAAAATATGAGAAAAAAATAGAAGAAGAAGAAGAAAAACAAAGACAAAAGAAGAAGAAGAAATCAGAAGAAAAAAATGAATAAAAAAACAAACATGAAGAGAATAGAGGACAAAAAGAAAAGAAAATAGGAGGAAGAGAATGAGAAGAACAAAAGAGAAGAGGAAGTGCGAGTGGTGGTACAACCAACTGTGGTAGGGCATGATGGTGTGCCGAAAGTTATGGGGCGAGGTGGTGCTGCTCTTGTGAAGAGAGGAGAGAATGGAAGGTGGTGGTGTCCTTCAGCATATCACAAAAAATGGGGTGGTGGCATTCTTCAACGAAAATGGTGGTGTTATTTAACAATAGCCAATACAAATCCGATGAAATATGAGAGGGGAAGGTTGGATTTGGAATAACTCTTATTATATATAATTTCCACTCACAAATCCTTCAAAACCATTTTTATAGGATCCCATAACCCATAAAGATGTCGCAAGCTGGGTTTGAACCCATGACCTAGTGGTACCATTCGTCAAGCTCTAACCGCTGAGCTGTCATGCCATTAACTACAAACTTTACAACAATCAAATTATATATATTGCATCCTCTTGTTTTTTCGAGGTTGAGTTGAAGTGATATTGCCATGCCTCTTCTTGGTTCTGCACTCACTTCTTCCACCAATCAGGACTTCTTCTATGTCATCACCATCATTACCCCTTCTTTTTCCACCATCATCATCACCCATTCCTTTACCATCACCAGTATCACCCCTTCCCCTACCTCTACCACAAACACTAGCACCCCTTCCCCTACCTCTACCACCAACACTAACACCACCACCATCATTCATTCCTCTACCACCAGAACCACCATCCCCCTTCCTCTACCACCACCACCACCACCACCACCACCACCATCACCCCTTCATCTACCACCAGGAGCACCAACACCACCACCTCCATCACCCCATCATCTACCACCACTTGCAGCACCACCATCACTACTTGGACCATTATGTTGCTTTTCCTATTTGTCTTTGAAGGTGACATGCGCAAACATTTGTCTTAACAAGTCACCTACTTTCTTTTGCGTTATAAGCAACACAACCTTATCGACATTTCCGCATTGTTCAATAGAGGTGTCTACCAACCCAAAAACCTCATTGCCAACTTGTTCTGCAAGGGAAAACATTGATCGCAGTAAAAAAAAACCATTAAGGGGGTGGTATTCAATTACAAATTTTAATGGATTGTGAAGGATTTTAAAATCCATTAAAATTAAGGGGTATTCAATTAAGGATTTAAATAAT
Source organism: Berberis vulgaris (assembly GCA_963556465.1). Taxonomy (NCBI): domain Eukaryota; kingdom Viridiplantae; phylum Streptophyta; class Magnoliopsida; order Ranunculales; family Berberidaceae; genus Berberis; species Berberis vulgaris. Next base: position 14,710,959 of record OY747134.1, read on the forward strand.
ACATGTAAATCTAGGGGTATTCAAATACGAATTTTAAAGGATTGTTTAAAATCCATCAAAATCAGGGGGTATTCAATTCATGTTTTTCAAAAGTCCACCATAATCAGGGGGTATTAAAGAAGTAGTGGATTTTAATGAATTTGTTAAAGTAATGATTATACATTTATGAAATGAATTAAGATTTCACAATTATGATAAGGGACAATATATATGTATGATTCATATCACTGTAATAGTTACAAAGTTAACTGTAATTCAATTAAACATAAGAAATTTTATTAATCAACTCGTGGACACAAAGTCAAAGTTCAATGAAAGCAAAATTTTATGACGGCAAATTCAAGAACCACTGCGAAAACTAATTGTCTAGTCGTAGAAGCCGCAACGATGAAAACAACAACAATCGCAGAAAGAGTTGTGTCACTGACCTGACTATCTATCGCAACGATAAATGCGACTCCAAAACAAGAATTTGCATAATATGTTGCAACCAATGTATGTGATTTCTGTCCATTTGCAGAGGACCTTGCGAGTAGGAAAATCCCACTCACAGGATCCTCTGCTAAATGGCAGAAATCACACTCTGTCCATTTTTTTTTTAATTCCTATGGTTTAGATACAATCTTGGCATATTTGATTTATAGTAAAGCTCTAGACATGACCTTCTCATCATGCATCTAATTTTTCAATAAATCAAATATGCCAAGAGTGTATCTAAACTATAGAAATTAAAAAAAAAAAAAAAATAGTCAAACGCAAAAAAAGGACAAAGTGTAATTTCTATCCATTCGCAGAGGACTCTGCGAGTAAGAAAGTCCCACTCCAGGATCCTGTGCGAAAGGACATAAATCACACTCTGTAAATTTTTTGTTTTTGTTTTTGTTTTTTTTTTAAAGTTCCTATGGTTTAGATACACTTTTGGAATAATTGATTTATTGCAAAACCACCATTTCTATAAATACACGATGAGAATGTCAAAATGAGGTTTTGCAATAAATCAAATATGTCAAAAATGTATCTAAACTATAGGAATTGAAAAAAAAAAAGTCAAATACGAAAAAAACTAAAATGGATAGTCTGATTTCTGTCCATTCGCAGAGGCTCTTGAGAGTGTAACTTTCCTATTCGCATGAACAACTGCGAAGGGACAAAAATTATACTTAATGGTAGCATATTAGTCCGTGATTACATATTTTAGAGTCACATGAGCTGCTGCGAAGTTGAGTCAGGTTTGTAATGCAAAATATTATGCTATTTTGGTTGTCTTCTTCGGAGCGGCTTCATCGATTCTCGTTATAGTTTTCACAGTGGATCATGCATTTGCAATAATAAAATTTTGTTGTCATTGAATTTTGATTATGTGTGTCCAATTTTCCGGGTTGATTGATCAAAGTTATCATATTTAATTGATTATCAGTTAACTTTGTAACCATTACCATGATATAAATTATTTATACAACTAGTCATCCATAAAATGCAAATAAAAAAACTTATCATGAAATGTAAAATATAATTTGTTGACATTTAATGATCACAAAGGTACAACTCATCTATAAATACAAAAACGGTGATAATTTTTTACAAATAGATCATCGTATGTATACATGTCACTTACAAAATGTGCAAAAAGTTGCAATAGGTGGATCAATCCATAATGCGAACGACATCTTCCGAATTCTTCTTAGATTTGGATGCATTATACTTATTATTTATTAACGATCATGTCACCTATCTGGCCATCAAACGAACTTTTCCATGATATTATTACTGGAAACATGCGAGAGGGCCAAGTCAGTATTATCCGAGACAATGATGGTTTTGGTGTCATATGGAGCAAGATGAAGTGAGAACTCTGGGCAAGGTGTGCCATGAAGCATACCTATACGTCGTTCTAGTTTGACGGCGGTTGAACATATGGAAAACATATAGTGTTTTGGTTAGGGAAGGCAACGGGGCGGATTTGGGCAAATCCATCCTCGCCCCACCGGAGATTGCGGATCCCCAAATCTTCCCTGGATATCCGTTTATACAATTTTTTTAAAACCCATCCCCGCTCCGGACAGATTGGCGGATATCCGCCCTGCCCTAAATTACCGGGAAAAAAAACCATGTTGTCAACTGTCTACAGACATTTAACCAAACAAACTTAGGCAACTCAAATTCAAACGCTGAAGTTTTTGAAAAATGAGGATGTTCATATTTGTATGACAATTTAAAAAAATCTCCACTTCAGAATTTAATGTTCAAATAGGTTTTTAGAGCAACATCTTGCTTTTCACTTGAGAGTGATTACTTCAATTTATTCCCTTATTTTAGAATAAAATAGTGAGATCTAAAATCACCATGAAATAAGAAGTCCAAATCTGGACATACATAAGTGATGTACGAGAAGTTAACTCTGGAAGCCACGCAAATTCAGCGACTTCGGCCATCGAAAGTATGACATTCCGAGTGAGAAGTCGATCTCCAACCACCATAAACCAGACTATGAAGTCGATGAATCCTTCCCATGGATTGGTCGTTCTCTATCTTTTGAGAAGATCAAAGGAGGAAAAGGAGATGCCAGTGAGTATAATTGATGGATTTTTGAGGAGATTTGGGTAGAGAGAGGGGTGAATGGACTGAGATCTGAGATTTGAGCCACGAGAAAGGGGTGAATGGACTTCGATATGAGATTTAAGCAGAGAAAAGGGGCGAATGGACTGAGATCTGAGCAGAAGAGAACTCGCCTGAAACCTTTAGAACATGGGAGGAGACGACAGTGGATGGTGGAGGAGACGGAGATAGGGGTGACTGGTGGTGGAGGCGGAGATGACTGGCTGTTGGCTTGTTGCATGCCAGTGAGGAGACGGGGTGACTGGTGGTGGAGGCGGAGATGACTGGCTGTTGCATGTCAGTGAAGAGACGGTGACGGGGGTGGCTTTTTCACTGAAGAATAAGAGAAGAAATGAGAGAGAGATGAAGACAAAGGAAAGGCAAAAAATACTTAGGGTTATTTTTTTTTTATAAAAGGACCAGGGGTATTTTTTATAATTTTCGTACTTAAACAGATGTTCGTGGGGCGGATATGGCTAAATATGTATTTGCCCCAAATATTTGATGGATGTTGTTTGGATATCTATATCTGCCCCGAAATCCGTTTAAGCATATCCAAAACCGCTCCAAACGGATTGGGTAGGGTGGATATCCGTGAAAATCCGCCCCACTGCCATCCTTAGTTTTGGTTCACATAAAATACAAACACACAACCATAAAGGTTATCTGCCAGCTTTAGCATATTTGGTTGAATCAACCAATTTCGGCATGTAATGCATAAAGTGCCTTATGGAATTGTCAAAACATCCTTCACAATCTTCACCCCACCTTCGTTCCACATTCAAAGTCACAACTCATGCTTAGTTTCTAGCTACATTAGTAGTTCCTTTCTGACTTGTTTCCAATCACCATTCTTGTCGTAATCTAGAAAGTTGCCTTTGCATCTAAATCCACAATGGCCGTCAGCGAGTACATTCTGGATGTCCTCAATATAATTCTGAATCCACAAAGGAATTTGCTTTATAAACGTAGTTTTCCACTTCTTCGCCTTCTGCTTTGGCTTGGAAACACTTTCTTGACTTCTAAGTTTCTCTTGTGTCTTGGTGTACTTATGATCAGACGGGTTCCTTATCATGGGCTTCTCATGCTTGGACAATTTTTTTTATAATCTCCCCCTGGCCTTTACAGGTTCGGATGGTTCGATCATGACACTTGAACCATAGCAACTCAACTCTAAAAGTTTTCTCTTCAACACCAACTGCGTATCAGGAGTGGATTAAAAAAAGTTTTGCGTAATGGTGTCGACCACTAGGTCTATAACCACATCTGCACTTGCATGAAATGTGATTTGCCAAGTTGAATCCAATGCTTGTGTAAGATAAACAATGGAAGTTGTCTTGTAGGAGCGAATATATTGTGTCATTTCATGAGAGCAAAACAATTCACGAGTGGTTCGAATCGCACATCGACCCTTGACTGGGTCGTTCCTTACAACTTCAGCTTTAGACCTACAAATTTCTGATAGCATCAAATTAAGAACCCTATGCGACACGAGCCCATGAAGTTTTCCAAATAAAGGTGACATATACTCTTTATTGACCCTCGTCAGACTTTTTTCTATAAGGATGCGTCAATCTCTATAAGTTGGACTTGGATTGTGTCGTGCATTTTTATCCATACATAATAAAATTTTCTTGGGAATTTTCCAAAGTTTTCTTTAATCCGGAGTGTAAGCCGATTAGTTTCGTAGGTGAAATCCATAAGCATCACCGGTGGAAAATATTTGCTAGTTGAATTGACTCAGGATGCGACTAGAAAATATTGATGACTCTATTATGATCGGCGGCAGTATGCCAGTCAATATAACCATTCTCGCTTCATTGAGTCTGCCAGCAAAGGAATGGGAAGAAGAAGTTTTGATTGTGGGTTCCAAGCCATCAAGGACAACCTCGATGAGAATACCTACAAAAAAATAACACATACCCACATTAGGAACACTAATAAACTTGTTGCTAAAATCAATGAACCTGTGAAACTTAATTAGACAAGAATGAAATGCCTATAAGAATTAATCTAACCTCTTTCGTAATAAATTAGTCGTCATCATCGACTACCTCTTCCAATGTTCATTCAACATCATCATCTTTCTACATTAAGTAATTAAAAAACTTGTCATTATAATCATATATTAAGAAAGGTAATGAAGAAAATGATTAAGGCAATGGTTAACTCTGGAAGGTTGTTTTCTTCCAACTATGATTTAAGTATCTCCAGATTGTCAAGATTATTTGAAGGTATCTCGAAATCTATTAGATTGACGATAGTATCCTATGCACAAAATAACAACAACGATCAAACTAACCTTAAAACTTTTTTTAAGGTTTAAATATTAAAACTAACTCTAAAAATAACAATGCAGGTTCAAATATAGACAAAAAAGACAATTAAACATGACATTAAAATAATCAAAACAACAAAAAAATGCCCATGCAAGTTCATCTCAAGTTGAGAATGTACCTCAAGTGGAGTACGTAGTTATTCCTCTTGAAAATGTATGTCTTCTTCATTTACTTCTATAAATGGAGGACAATGCTGACACTCAACTCCATCATTATCATGTTCAAGCCTACGGACATTATTTTCACTTAACTCGTCCATTTCTAGATACAAACTTCACCCAAACCCTTCCAAACAGAGATGAAGAAGTAAAAGAGAGTGTGATAGACGATGAAGAGGTAGAAGAAACGTTGGCGTTTGGGTTGTCCGGCGAGCTTGGGAGGGAAGAGAGGCCATGTGAGTTAAGTTCCTTTCCTCGCGTGGAAAGAGAAGATGAAGTGGTAGAAGAAAGACATAAACAAGATGAATAGGTATAAGAGAGAGGATGAAGACGTGCTAAGACAATTGGCGTTTCTGGGGAGATTTGGAGGGGAAGGGGAAGAGACGCTGCGAGTGGGGTTCCATTTGTTGCTGGATTTGGGAGGACAAAACATTTTGCTGGGTGTCATTTAGTAGAATCAAAAAAGAAAATTTAGGGTGGTGGTGTCCTTCAGCAGAACAGATTTGAACTGTTGACACGAGGATTTTCAGTCCTCTGCTCTACCAACTGAGCTATCTCGACTCTTCCTGGTGCATCATTTCCATGTTACTACTAAATTCTACTATAAGAAATGGTGCTTAGGCTATGTCAATTCAATTAAATAGACTGGTGGTGTCATTTATCATCTTTTTTTCTTTATCAATGTATCAGGTTATCCATTTGTTAAAGTTGGATCAACCATAAATTAAAACGATCACTACTTGTATTTGGAATGAAAATGATGTATTCATATGGCAGAGAATGTCATATGATCCGTATAGAGTCAAGTCGAGACGAGAAATCACCACAAGATCGTGTATATAATTTAAAAACCTCAAAGAGGAAAATACCATTATTAAAGCAATCTGCTATTATTGAAGTAACAAAAAGGTCAACCGGAATGCTTATCATTGTAGAAACTTCACCTAATCGAAGAACATAGCAAAATTGAACGTGGAGTGGTGATTCAATGTGGAAATCAGTTTGATTGAATGGTGTAAAGCCTCGTCCTCATTGAATGCAGTGAACTTAACCTCATTGTAAAAATGAGCAGTAGAATAATTAGCAAACTACGAATTCTCCTTTTGCAATGAGTGAGTGATTCAACAAGAGGTTCACAGACAATAGAACGATTGAAGAATATTAAACCATTTGAGGTTATGACATGTAATTGACGCAACATAACATTTTAAAGGTATGGAGTTTTTTCGAGTTCAAATTATCAGAGAACTCAGACTCCTACCCTCTCATTCTCTCACCTAAATATCACTTTTTCTCCTCCCTTCTTCCCTGAGAGAGTGATCCCAGGTTCTTTTTAGTTTGCTTACTGTTTTTCCTTGTGTTTTGCAGGCCTCGGGCAAAGTGCTTTCCATCCTCTCCACCCCTATTAATTACTCCTACACCATTACTAGACGCTGCAACCTCCTTCAACAATCATTTCTTTCCTTAATTAATCGTCGTATTCCCGTCAACTCTATATAACTTATCAGAATGAGCAATCACAACATCAACACTCTTGCTAGTAGATTTCGCAATGATCTTAGTAATTACATTTTGATATGACCTAGGCATGATCAGACCAGAAGAATCACTCCACTCTCATTAATTTCTTCCCTCTCAACTGCAGGCCCTTACCTATACGTTTTCCAAGCTATAGTTATCTTCTTATTGATTCATCAGGTCAAAACACTGCCCCAATCCAACTTCCCATTCCCAACAGATATTTACTTTCCACACCACCCAATCAACCACCATTATTTTTCAATCCTTTACACCATATCCATAATATCACCTCTACTGCTACACCAATGGAACCCCCCCACCAGCACCCCCTTCAACACAAACTGATTCCGACCACTCTCAACTTGCGCACACAGAACAACTTATTCGCAATTTGGAAACCCAATTAGAAAAAAAAAATTGACACTTTCAGCCCCATCCTTTGAAACTTGCAGTGCTTCATTCTCTGATAATCATGACCTACGTGTAGTGGCCAAATATTTCCATTGCTAAAAACTCCGCAAGGCTATCCAATGGGAAAATGCTCACCCATTTCATGTTGAAAACCTACCAAAAAACAATATCCGAACAACAATTACTACATGGTACAGTTTACAAATGAAGATGATATGGCAAAAGCTCTTACATCTGAGCCTTGGACTCTGTTTGGTTGGCTGGTCTTAATCAAACGTTGGGAAGATGATTATCTATCAATCAAGTTCCCCACAGTGTCGGTCTGGGTTCGTTTCCATGAATATCCAATCCAAAAAGACTTACAAATTTTGGCTTCATGCCTTGGGGACTTTCTGCAAGATCTATCTGTTCCTTACATGCGTTTCAAAATTTGGTTGGATACGTCAAAATCTCCCCCTTGCACTATGGAAAATAGTTTTGGGGTGATTCAGGGGCATATCTACCACATCAAGTTTTGTGATGAGGATGCCCCAACATTCTGATTTGGATGTGGAATGATTGGTCATATCTTCAATCCAACATGCCCACTATTTTCCTCAACTTCCCATTCTCTTCAACAATTGCAGCCAAGTCAAGGAACCCAAGGGTTCTCTTTACCTTTCCACAGAAGCTCCAACATCAGAGTTTGATCCGAAGGAAGAACATGGGCGCACCCCAGCCTGAGCACTCCAGGACAGGTCGACGCTGAATTTGGATCGAAAACGGTCAGCACGTCTGTGACCCTGACCTCTGTTGGGAGGTTGAACCCATCCAACCCAATGATCCAGGATCGCGCACAAGACAAGATCCATGTCAACTCAATGAATTAGGGCTGAACAAAAAACCGATCAAACCGACCGAACCGATCAAAACCGAACCGATTGGTTCGGTTTAAATTCGGTTCGGATCGGTTTCGGTTTTAAAAAATGCAAAACCGAAGTGGTCGGTTCGGTTTTCGATTTCTATGTGATTTTAACCGACCAAACCGAACCGAACCGAATATTTAAATATATTATATTATTTATATATAAAAATAAAATATATTTTATATATAAATAATATAATATGTTTAAATATTCGGTTCGGTTACGGTTTGCATAAATTAGAATCGGTTCGGTTTCGGATCGGTTTTGTTAATGGTCGGTTCGGTTTCGGTTTGAAAATTTTAAAACCGACCTAAGTCGGTTCGGTTCACGGTTTAAGTGAAAAACCGAACCGTCGGTTCGGTTTTCAGCCCTACAATGAATCCAAATCGTTCCAATTCAAAGCTTACAAACTCACTCTCCCCAATTCTCTTCAACTCTCTGACTTATTCTGCGGAGAGAGTTAATGCTCCTTTTTTCTTGCCATCAAACTTTTTACTCCAACAGTCAACGATCCCTCTCCATCTCTTTCCTCCCATCCTAATGATCAACATTAACTACTTCAATCACCCTAATCCAATGACCACCTTTTCATCTGACCAAGCTCTCAATCCAATGGCTTATCTACTTGACCCGACCCCAAACTCAACTTAGAACCTATTCCCCAGTTAATCAATACATACACCCGTCATCCTCTCCAACAAAATGAAACTACTATCTTAGACCTCTCATACTCTAACTTTACTCCAACTCATTCACAAGCTCATCACAACCCTCTCAACGTCATATCTTATTCATACTTATTCAACACTACTCTCCTATCCACTATTGGCCCCACTCCATTCCAATCCTCATAGTTTGAAGAACATCACTAGGAATCAAATCACACTACCATCTTCAATGCTCTCCACCTCACCGTCGATCGATTCCTTACACACTTTCAACCCAATCCTTCTCAACACCATTTGGATACAACAATCCCTGACCCAAGTATTCACCCCATATTATCAACTCCACCTTTACTCAGCACACAAACTTGCCATTTAATCACAGAAGTAGACGAGCACACTTGCTATAAAGGAGCCCATGTTCAGTCTGCTCAGACTGTACCAGCATGCAACCACTCAGTTGATCCGACTCTTGATAAAACTGGAAACCCATAAGGTACAGAGTCCAATCTTAATGAGCTCGTAAACACAAGCAACATTACTTTCAAATCCAAACCCTTGTTTGCAAAGCTATCTGAGGCACAAGCTCATATTGATACGAATCCTGGCAGAAAGTCTTCTCTTGCGATGAACAAAATGGAGCCCAAACCTTCCATGCTATCCTCAGAAAGCACAATGAAACAAGCCTGCAAAACAAAAAAGAGAGCATCTACTATGCAGGGAAAAAGTTTGAAGATGGGTAAACGCAAACACAATAGCCAAGAATCTGATATGGCATCGGAACACTCTCATATGGCACAAGGTGTTATTTCAAAAGATACAAATGTAAGCTCCAGCATGAAAAGAAGAACAATAGCTAAGATTTGGGGTGATCAACAGTATACAAGGTCTATCTCCTCTGAGGATAGAAAAATACAGAGAGCTAAACATATGGAGACCCATCTGGCCAATGTAATAGTCTATTTGGTTGAAATATAGAGGGCCCATGAACCACTCATCTATGCTTCCACCCAGTTTGTTGAGGTATCGATGACCGCCACAGAAGGGTCGCTCGAACAATCATGATTCTCTCTTGGAATGCGCTGGGCATTGGGCCTTCCCGCGCATTTCGGAATCTAAAGGCCATGTCCACACAATCCAAACCAGATATCCTTTTCAACTAAAAAACCAAAGTGCCTTCAGCCAGGATGGATAGCATACACCAAAGACTTGGGTACAAACACCGAGTCTCACTAGCTGCAAACGGTCAATCTGGGGGTATCACTCTTTTGGAAAGAATGTATTCATCTTACCATCCTTTCATCTTGTAAATATTATTTCAACTGCATTATAAATAATTATTTTGCTATTGCACCGTGGTCGGCTTTATTTGTGTATGGTGAACCAAACCCTTCTCTCCAAGCCCAATTCTGGGAAAATATGTCCAATTTAAACAACATACAAAACCTTCCTGGACTTATCATAAGGGACATTGATGCTATCCTTAAACCAAGGGAAAAACTGGGGGAAATAGGCCTATTTTTTCTACTCTTAATCACCTTCGTACTTTCATAAATAGTCACGATCTCTTGGACTTTCCTATTAATGAGTCGCAGTTCACTTGGAACAATAAACGAAAGGATAAAAATGTAATCAAAGCAAAATTTGACCGTATCTTGGTGTCCGCTGAATGGATGAATTGGTTCCCCTCGGCTATTGCCCGCTCTATCCATACCTTAGCCTCTGATCATAGAGTTTTCTCTCTCCAGCTACTCTCCAACATTACTCATAGGGGCCCCAAACCCTTTAATTATTTTCACGTGGACTAGGGATCCCAAATGCAGGCAACTGGTCAACTCATCCTAGTCTCCAAGGCACCATGATCTCCAAGCATATAATTTCCACTTGAAAACCAAAAAGCTTAGTCATAGCCTCACCAGATGGAACAAGAATGAATTCAGAAATATTCATCTTAATATCTAGGAGACTAAAAAAGCTCTTGATGCCCTCCAAAATGAACTTCCCTCTAAGGACAGTGCCATCGTGATTGTGAACTTGGAAGACAGGCTCGATGAACTTTTAATCAGAGAAGAATTGTTCTAGCGTAATAAATCTGATCGTTCCTGGCTTAGAGACGGTGATTAAAACACCAAATTCTTTAGCCTCTCGACGCTACTTCGCCGCAAAAAAAATCTCATCATTCGGCTGAAGGACGATGCCAATGCCTGGCATACTAGTCAGAACTCTGTCGGGAAGGTTTCAAATGATTATTTTACAAATATCTTTCAAACTTTCTATCCTGCTCCAAATCCGAAAATTCTCTATATTTTCACCTCCGTGATTACTGCATATGAGAACGAAGCTCTATTTGCCATTCCGAGTGAAGAAGAAATAAAAAACATTGTTTTTGCAATAGGGAGCCACAAATCCCCTTGTTCTGATGGCTTTCATGCCTATTTTTCCCAATACTATTGGGATATATTGAAACATGATGTATATGGAGTTGTCACACATTTTTTCACTACCAGACAATTGGACCACAAACTCAATGAGACTTTTATTATTTTGATCCCTAAGGTTGGCAACCCTTTAACTCTGGATAAATTTAGACCCATAGGGCTTCGTAATGTTATCTACAAGGTTATCACTAAAATCTTGGCAAACTGGCTAAAACCTTTGTTAGATAATATTATCTCTCCTAATCAATGAGCTTTTCTCGGTGACCGTTCAATCGTGGAGAATGTCGGTCTCGCCCATGAAATATTATTTCAATTAATACATTTTCTTAAGCAAAAACAAGTGTGGATGACAAACAAAATTGATATGGCTAAAGCCTATGACAGAGTTGAGTGATCTTTCTTGACCCAAATCTTTGAGAGTTTAGGTTTCGCCGATGTGTGAATCCAAATGATCAATCAATGCATTTCCACCCCTTCTCTTCAAGTTCTTCTCAATGGATCACCTCTTTCATCCATCAAACCTTCTAGAGGCATCCAATAAGGGGATCCTCTTTCCCCTTATCTATTCATCTTGATTGCTGAAACACGCTCCCAACTCCTTGCCCGGGCTGAATCTGAGGGCATCATCAAAGGTATAAAAATCAAACGTCATTCTCCTCTATTAGCCACCTGCTTTTCGCAGACGATCTCATGTTGTTTTGTCGAGCCTCTCTAGCCGAAGCTCATTTGGTTAAAGACATCCTCACTCAATAATGTCAGGCTTCGGGGCAAGGGATAAATTTTGATAAGTCCTCAATTTTTTACAATTCAAATGTTCAACCAAAACATTTTAAGATGATTAATCGAATCCTCGACTCAAAATTCTACAGCCCCAAAGACAAATACCTCGGCTCACCACTTCTTCTTTCCAAAAAGAAGGCCAACAATTTCCAGTTTTTGATTGACAAAGTCAATGCCAAACTCTCGAGCTGAAAATCCAAAGCGTTCTCCTAGGCTGGTAGAACAACTATGATTAAAGCTATTTTGAACTTTATCCAAGTTCATACCGTGCAAACTTTTCTCCTTCCTTGCTCAATTTCTACCAAAATTGTCAATTTGGCTCGCGATTTTTTGTGGAATGGTTCGACTGATAAGGCCAAACATATGTGTACCTAGGAACACATCTCGCAACCTCGCCATCGGGGAAGACTGAACATTCCTTCAATTAGGAATAAAAATCTTGCCCTTATGGCAAAAAATATGTGGCAATTTTTTCCTTTTCCACTTAATGGTCGGACCCTCCAACTCAAAGCTCTTTATTTCAATCATAAGAGTATTTCCCAGATCTACAAAGCTTCGTCCATAGCCTCCTTTGCTTGGAGAGGCAACATCACAGCCATGGGATAAATGAAAAGTCACGTCTTATGGCAAGTGATGTTTAGCAACATTATAGACATTTTGAGAGATTGTTGGGTTAAACCAGGCTTTTTGCTAGTTGACTCTGTCCCGGACCTAGCTGTTCCTAACCTTCCCATCACAATTACAGATTTCTGGACCACGCACCGGTCAAAGACTTCAATGGAACGCCGCCTTGATTCACTTGCTTTTCCCTATCCCAATGGCAAGGGACATTCTTTACATCCTGATCAGACCCTCGGATGAGTCCGACTTTCCTATTTGGCTTGCTGATAAAAATGAGATTTTTTCTGTCAAAACTGCGACCAAAACTTTCATAAGTGAGAACTTTGTCTATTCCACTTCACGCTCACTTTTCTCCCACCCATGATACAAAGTTTCTTAGAGAGTTGTGGTGAATTCGAGCCCCCCTTGTGCCTAGTTCTTACTTTGGAAGATTGTCCAAAACATCCTCCCTACCACGACTAATTTGGTTCGACTCCACACACCTATCGAGGATATTTGCTCTTTCTGTAACAACCACACAGAGGATGTTACCTACTTAGTTTTTCTTTGCCCGATCATTCATCATTTTTGACAAATTTCTAGTATCCCGATAGACTGGCTTGATGGTAGTTTCGACATCCCCACTGTTCCCATGTTCTTCAAATTCATGTGGAACTTAGCCAAAGCCAACTCGAAGGTCAAGGAAGAAATGCTTTCCCAATTTGTTGCCTTTCTTCATACCATCTGGCGATCCTGCAACAACTGTGTTTTCAATAAAACCAACATTTGCTCCCATGAATTCATCTATGATTTTCACCGCACCTGAAAAGCTTGGCATCACCACTGATTTTCTACTTCTTCCACGCCCTCCAGTGTTCCTAATGGCCTCATCGGGACTAATACAGATGGACTGATCTCCATCCATCACATCCTAGAAACTGTTGTTACCAACCCTCAGTCTCATAACTCCTCCATTAGTTCAAACCCCGACACTTTTGGGCCCTTTACTGAAATGGCAACCACCCAGATTGATTTGATCAAGGCCCATATACGGGCAACCAAACGTCGTAGGCTCAATTCCACAGCGGTCCAAACCCAACCCTTTCCCCACTCTTTGGATCTGGATTCGGTTATTGTTACTTGTGATGCAAGTTTAGTTGCTAACAATCAACTAGGAGCCATCAGTGTTTTGGCGGTCAATATTCGAGGTGAGGTGCTGGTCCAGATTGCCAACCCAATTGCAAAAAAATGTTGGATAGTACCATGGCCAAATGTCATGCAGCGAAAGCTACACTTCTTCACATTCGGGCTAAGCATTGGAGGACGGGATTTATGTTAGGAGATTCAGGGACCCTCATTTTTATTCTACAAGAAGATCAGCTACACCCTAGGACGCACCTCAGGATAGTCAAGCACTGGATATGGCGTCCGCTCATTAGTAGCACCCAGCGATTGCTTTCTGTCAATCCTTTTTGGTATTGTAAACCATGAAGCTCATACTTTAACTATTACTACAGGACAATGTTAATATAATTATACTTATTAATAAATATATCATTAAGCTTTAAAAAAAAAAAATTAAGGTGTGAGGTGTACTTGGATCCAAGGATTAGTCATGTGATCATCACCATTACCACCGTCCATGTAACTTTTACCACAACCACAATTACCACTTTCACATCCATTACTGCTATTATCACCACCAACCCACCACTGCAGTTAAACCACAACTAAAATCATTACCATCACCACAACCTTAACCATCATCACTACCAAGCACCCAAAACCAGCATTTTTTTCTTCAGAAAAATAGAAGTTTTTCCGAATACAAAAATTTTCATAATTCTTTCACAAACATAAAATTTTGATTATTAGGGAAAGAAATTCCATGCGGCAAAACCACACAAAAAAAAATAATAATAAATAAAATAAAAAATGAAAACCAATATAAACCAAAGAAAAAGCACCTACACATTTACTCTAAACCTACAATGGACAAGGAAAGACAACCACAATGCTTAAAAAGCTAAACCCATGCGAATCTAGAGCACCACAGCATCAACAATGTTGAGACTGATTTAAACCTAATTACCCCAAGGTCTTTGGAATTTAAGAATAAACTACAAAGGGAATCCACAAAACTATCAGGCACTAACATAATGTACGAGAATAAAAAAATTAAATCCGACGACGAAATCAAAACCCATTCTAACAAACATATTCTGACTAGTCAATAACCTTGAAAAAAAACTCAAGCAAAATTTGCCATGATAAACTAGATGCCAGTATGTGAAACAAGATAGAATAAAAATGTTGTTGTGCTCATCGCTTCTTGGAAACACCGACAGTCTTTCCCCTGCGCCCAGTAGTCTTTGTATGCTGTCCACGGACTCGAAGGCCCCAGTAGTGTCTGAGACCACGGTGGTTCCTGCCACAGTAAAAATGTTGAAGATAGTTAACAAACTGCTAAGCAGGATTCAATTAGAAACTTAGCAAACCTGGATAATAAAAGACATAAAACCAGAACAAGCCCTAGCATAAAACTGCAAAAAAAATTGGGATCAATTGATCTGGAATGGGGAGTAGGCAACTTCTTAAAGATAGAACATGAACGCGGACACACCATTCAATAATATAGTGAACTACTATGTGCTTACAAGAATAATTATTGCAACCATATGAAAAACGTAATAAATGAAAAATTGAAAATCCATAATAATTATTGGTATAGCTTCAAGAAAACTGACATGTTACTCAGGACTACAAGCATCAAAAGACTACAAGCATCAAAAGACCAGAAATATGTTATGAAAATTGTTGGGAGAAAGGAAAAAAGTATCCATTGGTTGATTAGTGCGATAAGCACCCAGAACATCGAATTTTACACCCTAAATATTGCTAAGTCTAATAATCCAATAAAAATATATCATTTACTATGCAGTTGAATCGAAAAGCGATCGCAGCGCGGTCCAGGACCGAATTACGATTAAGCGGGATTAATCGGATTTAATTGGTCAATTTTTTCAAAGCATATATTTTCAAAATTTAATCATAGTCATAGATTACAAAAATAAATAATTAATCAAAATGGTTTAAATTTGTAATTTTATAACTTTACTAATTAATCATAGTCATATATTACTTTACTAGTAATCAAATGAATTTAATTTTGCAGATTGCATACGTATATCACTACAAACAACCTAACTTTCCAATATAGCAATAAATCGGCGAGTCGGCTGGGATAATTAATCGAAGACTCACCGATTAATCGGTGACGGCTAAACCCCAACCAATTTCACCCAATTTGGTTCGGTCAACCCCCGAATTACAATTAATCGGCGATTTTTTGCCGCATTAATAACTTAGATCGTTTAGAAAATCAAGCACTAATCATACACAAAGTGACACAATACGACTAAATTCAACAACTAGAACGCCCATTGGAAGTTCACATGCATTGATAAGACCAAAGATTTTCAAGCCCAAAACCCATAAAGTCGAGCTGACAAAACATTGGCAACTACGAATCTCGAGAAAATCAGTATGAAGATTTAGACATCCACATGGCCAACTTTATCATAGCAAAAAATCTCTACAAGACATAATTCACTCAAACATGTTTCATTATTTCCCTCCATCACATTTCCTTATTTCACTCAAACATGTTTCCTCATTTCACTCCACATTTCTTTATTACACTCAAACACGGTTTCCTCATTTAACTCCAACATCTTTCCTTATTTTACTTCACCTCATTAGCATTAAATATTATCACATTTCTTAGCTATAAATACATCATAATTGGAGTTCCTAAGGAGGTAGTTTTTATTTTAGAGAGTTTTTGTCTTGAAGATATTTTTGACTTTAGATTTTTGCTTGATAGAGAGGTGCATGTATTACTTTGTCTCCAACATTTTAATTTTCTTTTGAAGTAGAAGTACCATTTTTATTCAAGCATTTCTTGTTTTTCATTTTAAACAATTGTTTTTCTTTTTTAACTATCTTTTTTAATTTTTAGTTTACTTTCATCATTCATGGAGAGCTAATCTCCCCTCTCAAGTAGAAGAGATTGAACCCCATGAAGATATAATGATAGTTAGATTGCATTTCATTGAGGAAGTAGAACAATAAATTGTAAGTACTTCACAAAAAGACATCATTTGTTAAATGGATAATAATTTTGATTTGAAAGAATAAAATTATTTCCACATCTTTTAGTATTTTTCCAATGAAAAACATAACCAAAATTCAATGATGTTTTAGAAATAAAATAATAAATTTTGTTAAAGTTTGAGTGAAATTAAAACTTACTTTTCTTAAATCCCACAACTTAAGTCATGTAAGTTGAAAAATCATGTGATTTGAGTATCTTGGGAGAAATTGAAATTACATTCTATAATATCATTATGTTGGACTGGGATAATTCTCATACCCTTAAGATTTATCTACATTTCATTTTTATTACAAGTTAACTATTTTATTTTGAAATCATATCATCTCTCAACATTTTATCATCTATTATTTTGTTATTCTCTTTATTCTTTAAAATGAAATTCAAATGTTGTCCTCTAATCCAAGTTATAATCCTAATGCCGAATACATGAATATCATGTTTACGGGGAAAAAGTTATAAACTGTAGTAAAACAAGTGGAATGAATGTAAATGGACACCGAACATTTTATCATCTATTCATATCAACAGTTTCTAATAGTGCCAAAGAGCAAAAATCTACTTTAATGTCTTAGATTGAAGTAATAAACATGGAACTTCTTTGGGAAATGTTATTACATTCATTCCCTTGGATCATCTGGAGGGAACAAAACAACAGGGTCTTCTAGATGTGACGAATACGTTATGTCTTTGGAGTGCATTTAGAGACAATTCTTTCTCTTCTTGTATGTACGAATGGATGACATGGCTTCACAACTAGGTTTACAATTTGATAGTTTGTGATTTGATATGATGTATAGATTTCCAGCTAATGGGCATGGTTTTTTCAGAACACTGACCTTAGGCTTTTCTTTTCATGGGCTTTTCTTCTTTTATCAGTTTATGTATGACTGGGGTACATTGGAATGTTTTGTCTTCTAAATTATGCTAGAACCAAATCAATTCTAGTCCAAAATAAGTGGAATGCCGATTCTTGGTATAGGGAGCTGCTTTCATCTTTAGGGCATGTAATATTAGCCAAAGAGTCAAATGCCCCATGGAGTCTTCAGTTGAGTAGCATAGTCATGCCTACTACATTATAATTCACTAGGGAATTAGGGATGGCAGTGGAGCGAATTTTCACGGATATCCGCCCCACCCGCTCTGAATGGGACAGATTTAGATTTACCTTTACGGCTTTTGTGGTGGATTTGGGGATTCAAATTTTATCCGTTAGGAATTCGGGGCGGATACGAATTTAGCCATATCCACCCCACGGATATCCATTTATATGTTGTAATTACTAAAAATACCAGATAAGTTATAACATTCCTATCCCTATCCCTAACCCTAATTCCTTCCTTCTTCCATCCATCCATCCACAGAGAACTATCTGCCACTCCATCCCTACACCAAGACCACCGTCATCCCCTCACCGTCTGCTCCTGCCAACGTCTTTTTCAGGTGAGTTCTCCTTCTTCGTCCATTTCCCCCTTATCTGCTCAACTCTACACCACCATCACTGGCCGACCATCTCTCCCTCTTCCCTCTCTTCTTATTCTTCTTCTCAGTCCATTCCCCCTCTCTCTAATCAAATCGACAACCATCATGTCGGCCATCTCTCCCTCTTCCCCTCATCTTCTTGTTCAACAACGACGACATCAACAAGAAGATTAGCAAGAAGACCTTATTTTTCTTTCTCAATAGATGAAGTTGAGAGCTTCCGATTCCAATGTGGTTATGATATCAATTGGAACACCATGGTTGACCACCTTAAAGAACTCAAACTCTTCACAAGCTTTGACAAGGAGAATTTGTTTAAGATCAATAACAAGGATGACGTTAGAGTAGGAAGAGAAGTTGTTGGTTTTGGTGGCTGTTGCTATTGCTTTCCAGCAGGTTTTGATTGGTGAAAATTGGTCTAGGGATGTCTTTGACAACACCACCATAGCTTGGGTTTAGATAGTAGGATTAACAAAGAGAGAAGAAGAAATTGCTTCTTTTTTTTTCTGGGTTTAGTCATTAGTAGATCTGTTTTCCCCTCTTCTTGTTCAACACAACGACATCAGCAACAAGATGAGATCTGTTTTTTTCCCAAAAAGATGGTATCTTCAATCTCTCTCACAGGTTGGTTATCTGATTGCTTGGTTGCATACAAGAGATGAATGTCAATTAATGGCAATTGATCCTGCTCAATAATGGTTATCTGCTTGCTTGGTTACATAAGATGATGGTCAATTAATTCAGTTCAATCTGATTGCTAAGATCAAATCCATCTCAACAGAGATGATTGTCAATTAATTCAATTCAACTATGTAGCTAGCTCTTCCTTCTTTAGCTCAACCATCTTCTATACAGTAGATGATTGTGTCAGTTGAGTGTATTCCAAATAGGGTTGTGTCTGGTTAATTCAAATATCAGTAAGGAACCATGTAACCAATAACATTTGACCTTGGTAACTGTTAGATACATTGGTGCAGGTCAATTAGATTAGTCCTAAAAAGTGGTGAAACACTATATGTCCCATCCTTGACATTAAATGTAAGTTGATTAATTCCCCAGAAAATAAACAATGTAATCTCATAATATTTAAGAAATTCCAAAGTAAAACCGTAGTAGTAGTAGTAGTAATAGAAAGTGTCCTACCTGATCTTCTTCAAACGCTCGAGATCATCCCTGAGCTTCATATCGAGTGCATTAGAAACAACCTGAGAGTACCTGCCATCCTTGTAATCTTTCTTTCTGTTCAAGAACCAATCGGGGATCTTAAACTGGCGAGGGTTTGCAACAATCACCATCAGTTGCTCAAGCTCAGCGGCAGACAACTCACCAGCTCTGAAATCATCACATACGTAAAATAAATTAAACAATGAAACCAAACGAACTAACCAAGTTTAAGCACCTTATACCTTTTGTTCATGTCAACATCGGCCTTCTTGCAGACGATGTTGGCGAGACGGCGACCAATACCCTTGATGGAAGTGAGGGCAAACATGATCTTCTGCTTCCCATCGACGTTCGTGTTCAGAACACGAAGAATGTGCTGGAAATCTTCATTCGCCACCAGAGACTGCAAAACAACACAAGATTCATCTTAGTTAGTTACTCAGATTTGCACAAACATAAGATGAAGAGTGAGATTCACTCACCATGACTAGAGGCTAGGGTTTCGATCAGATCTCTCTCGATCCTTCTCTCTGGTCTGCCGCGAGTTTTTTAAGAGAGTTCACTATAGCGGCAATGGAAATGTAAAACCCTAGTAGCGAGAAAAGAATGAGTAATGGACCGGGTCTGCCACCTCTCTGGTCCAAGCCCACTCAGCTCCCTTAGGCAGACTCCGAGTTTAGTTTATGGCATAATCGTCGGGTCCGGATCGGGTCACGAGGTAACCGAAATTTATATACATATAACTTCATCATAACAATATAAAATGTCATCTCATATTGCTCCTAATTGTATCTTGTATGAAGGGTTTGTCTAAATGTCGAGGGAAACAACGAGGAATCCAGCGAGGGAGGGGGTGAAGCCGTTGACCCCCTCGAGATGCATGAAATCGCCTCGAAACACGGGCTTACACGCATCTCGAGGAGGGTGATCGGCTTCACCCCCTCCCTCGCTATTTCCCTCGACATTTAGAATTTCCCCTTGTATGAATGATATAAGTTCTCAAGTGTCTTAGTATAATAAGTTAAAAAATGAAAAATATTGTTCATTAACAAAATTTCCAACCACATAATTAATAGTGCAAAACTAAACAAACCATCATTTTCTTTTATTTTATACAAGAATAATTGTCCTGTAACCAATCTAAAATGTGAAAAAACATAAATTTTCATGGGTTTTATTTGATCAAAAATGGTTTTTATCTAAACAAATAGTACCAAATCAAACAAGTTTTCAAACAACATATGTTTTGATTTAATTTCAACACATCCTAAAATTTTCATTAGAATTATAGTTTGATTAAAATTAATAATAATAAATATTAAATAAATAAGTTCGGGATGGGATGAGATGAGATCGAGATCGAGATCGCGAGATGGGATGCCCACCCGTACTAAAGGTACCTCAGAATAACCGGAAAATTTTCTCAAATTCAATAACCATTAAAGGATCTATTCAATTTGGCTTGAAAAAGACTATCAGAAACCCGCCACTTTGATGTTTGAACAAATTTCTCTGAGACTATGGAATAAAGGTTTCCGTCGGCCATTACATCAACCTTGACCCAACGACACGACATTAGTTTCGTTGGATATTCGTTATTATTAAATCGTTTTTATTACATATATATATGATGCAGTCGATTTCCATTCTCTGCTTTGACCTAATTCCGCTGACCTGCACAAGTAACGCACGTGAGCCACGAACCACCATTGTGGTGGCAATGACACTCCGATGCTAAAGTCAAACAAGGATGTGAGGAAGGCGTAATGCTGTAAACAAGAAATTTGTAGTGTACCTTAGCTTACCAACCTTCCTCATATCCTTGTTTGACACACCGTTGTGGTGGTTGATGACACTCCGATTCTAAAGTCAGACAGAGATTTGAGGAATGCGTAATGCTGTAAATAGGGAATTTATAACGTACCTTAACTTACCAACCTCATGTCTTATTTATAGTGCAGGAGTTCTGATTCTACCAAGCCATCATAGGCGTAGTTTAGAAAAGAGATATTCGTGGAGATTCTTCTCTAATTAGAAGTTGTGCTGTAGGGGGGAAGTTTTATGCCCCGTGCTTCTAGATATGCGGGGGATAGTTCCCAGTCCAAAAACAATCTGTAGGAAGAAGTTTTCCTTCGTGGAATGTACAATGGTATTTGCTTCCTAGTTGGAAGCAAAGAGCTGTTGTAGATTCCCGTTTGAAGCTGATCCTCGAGATACTTGCCTTAGTAGGGCTTACGAGTATTGAGGATAATTGTGAGATGTGTGGACCTAGCACGCTGTAAGACTTCGAGTCCGTCTGGTGGACTGGATTAGGGAGGCTTAGAACCGCTTGGGCGGGATCACTGTTGGGCTGATGCTGGGACCCGTAATTTCTCGAGATCATCATGACACGTGTATGGCTCAGGGATGTGATCGTTTTTATGTATCATCAACTACTCCCCCCAAGTTATGGATCCCATCAGAACTCCGCAGTTAAGCGTGCTTGGGCGAGAGTAGTACTTTCCAAAAAAACTACTCCCCCCAAGTTAGTGGGTCGTCAAATCAGTTCACTAAGTCATCTCTTTGAAAAGATACGTCGTTCATGATGATGATTGAGTCTGAGTAGTTGTTTGAGTCGCGCGTTACATTAATTGAATGTGTGTCGGTTCAGCGGAAAAGAAGCGGAAGCCTAATCCCTATTTAAGTCATTCGTAGTGCAGACTCTTCTATTTTCCTTGATTTCGAAGCTACCGCTCTGCTCATTTTCTAATTAAGGAGGATTGTTCATCTTCGTCATGGCTCAACAAAATCTTCTTGACGACTTAACCTTGGCCAAGGGCTTGGAGTTCTTCGAAGACATGTTGTTTTCTGAGCCTGGCCTTGCTGAAATCCGTATGAAGTTCGAGGTCCCCGAGGACCTGCCGTTGTATGTCCTTGAGGATGACCAGACGCTAATGTCGCCACCGGCTGGGTTCATCTATTTGCATCGAGGGATGCTTCAAACCGAAGTACGTTGTCCTATTCTGGATGTGATCTGGGAATTCTTAGATCTTTTGAGGATTACTCCGGTCCAGTTGGGGCCTAATGGATATAAAATCATCATTCTCATCCTTATTAGGGCAAACGAGGATGGCGTCCGCGTGACTCCACGAGTAATCTAGTTGTTGACCTCTCATCAACTGATGAGTAATGTTGTTTGTAAGATGATGTCGCCAGCTTGTTTCGTGAATCTGCTTGATGATTTTAAGTTTTGGCAGAAGTACTGCTTCTTAGCCCCTGCAAATTTGAAGTATTTCTGGTGCAAGGGTCGTTCGCTCGAATGAGAGTTTAGGCCACTTGGTATGTTCAACCTTTTCTCTTAACTTCGATATGTCTGATTGCAAGCTAGCTGATCACCGCTTGTGTTTCTTTGCAGGAAGGTTTCCCATCATTCCCCTTACCCTAAAGGAGCAAGATATTATGAAGACGTTTCGCGACTTGTCGACGAATAGCGTGGTGGATGTCATAAGCATCTCCAACTTCATTCGTAGTAGGTTGTGGGACAACTGGCACGTGGCCCCCACTATTTACCGAGCGTCGCGAGTCAAGTCGGAGGATGGGACCCCTTCTAGGAAGAGGAAGCCCGCTGGGGCCAAAATTCTCGTTTCTGTCTGATGTGGAAGAGCCATCTGAAACGCTTGCCTCTTTTGTGAGTTCAAAGAGATCCTGTGTCCAATCTGGGTTGCCTTTAGGACGACCCGCTCCAGGGGGAAGTGCACGAGTCTGATCGGCCTGTCAGGGCGGAGACTAATGTGTCCGGCTGGGAGAATGATTACTTGCGGTTTGCAGGGGTTGAAGACAAGTCGAATCTCAATGATGCTCAGGCCGAAGCTTTTATTGAGCATCTAGTGTGGATTGCAATGACAGCTTCTACCGGTGTTGATTTGTGCAAGATTTTCCCAGCAGAAGGCTTCAGTGAAGGTTTGCCTTAGGTTGCAGAATATGATCGTCCCATTGGCATGCCATCTAAAAGTGGGCATGGCACAAGCAAAGTTTCTTGCAGTCCGCACTGTTCGCCGTCTCGTTCCAGGCCACAACTAGAAGTATTGGAGGTTCATTTGGATAATTCGCTTCTTCCTCTTCCTCCGGACCCTGTTGACCCGTCTCGCACTAAAGGGTCGATTGTTCGTGACAGGGAAAAGGTCGCGGAGGAGAGCCTGGGAACAGTGGCAACTGCGAAGGGTGGTGCCGGTGTGATTTCTGATCCGAGAAAGCTTCATCCAGATGCGCGGATAAGTCTGTTTGCACCGGACTTGGTGATGATGAGTTATCAGATCTGGCACTAAGAAGTTGACGTGGAGTACGCTTCGAGGAAGCATATAAGCAGACGTCACAGCTGGCTGATGGGTTGCGCTCCAAAACCCGAAGAGGATACGCTGGAATGGTGTATGGATAAGGGTTTAAAGTACCTTTATGTTGGATATGTCTCACTTGAGCCAGATGGTCGTTACTAGGACGGAAGTGGAGGTGGCTCGTGAGAGGGTATACACCATGGAACATGTCTTCTCGCACATGCAGGCGATGTATTCTGATGCGCTCTATGAAATTGAGCGACTGCAGAAGCAGACTGAGGAAAAGAGGCTGGAGCAATCAGCCGTGGTTGCCGAAACTCAGAGGGCTCGTCTGGAGGCCCTTGAGCGTGATCTAGCAGAGGCGGTGTCCGGAAGAAATAGACTCAAACAGGAGTTGAACCGGGTCTGTCGAGACGCGGAGGCTGCATAGGAAGCTGCGGTTGAGGCACGTTCTGAACTGCGGTTTCTTGTTGAAGAAAATGCTTCGAAGGAGGCCGAATGGGCTGCTCAGAAGCAGCAACTAGAATCCGAGGTGGAGTTCAATGCTTGAGAGGTAAGGAAGGCCGATGACCAGCTCGAACTGGAGCGACATGAGCCCAGTGCCGTGAAAAATAGTCTGGCCACAGAGCAGTCTCAGGTTGGCGCGCTAACTGGCAAGTTGGAGTTGTTAAAGCGTGAACTTGCTGACTCGAAGGCGCGGGAGGAAGAGCTTTTGTAGGAATAAGGCAGATGCGAGTTCCATTGGGTTGTACACGGCAGGCTGGAACTGCTGGCGCTAATGAATAAGGAACATCCGGAGTGGGATCTCGACCGTTACAAGATGTCGCATGTAGACCTGTCTGTTTCCTTTGCGTCGTCGGACGAGGAGGACAATTCGGATTCTGATGCCCAGGCCATGGTGCGTGGTGACGCAGCTCATGTTCCTTCTTCAATTAAGCTTAGCTTTTTTGTTTATGTACCTTCTCCTAATAAGGAGTTAACTTTATATTTTTGTACCCATTTTGTCGACCGTTAATAAAAGACAGTTTTATTTGTTTTGTGCTTGTCGTCTCTATTGCATGTTTTTTGTTTCGCATTGTCGACTTTTTTGACATAGGTTGGTTGAATCAATAGGATGTCGAATGGTATGCCTGGAGTAGAAAACTTGACCGCTCTATCTTACAAATGACTCAAAATCATTGTTGCGTAGTCATGTCCAATAGTGGGCATGTTGCGGACAATTTAGCTGGGGGTCGAGTTGCCCGAGTTGTGTCTTGTCCCCAAGGTAAGCTGCTTGAGGTTTGCCTTGCTTGTCTGATTGGTCGCCTGCAGCTGCTGCTATGGGCTAGTTGCGATGGGCAAGCGTATACGTCAGAGCGTTTTTGCAATCAGGCATCGTAAGCTCGGGCAGATACACACTGTAGCGTTTATTTGGGCAATGGCAGTACGATCTATGTATCGGCTCGAGTGGCCTTTGCTAGTAATAGGGTGCCAGTTTGTTTGAGCGTGAAGATGCTGACTCAGCTGGATTTGTCTTGGCGGCCGCTGTTTTGAAAGAGAACGAGAGTCGCGTGGTGAGCTGTGTGGGGCTCCCACCTTCTGAACCATCTATGTCCGAATGACATGGACTACAGGTTCCGGGAGTAAGAATTTGGCAGCTACGCTGAAGAACAGTAGTCTCGTGGCGAGCCGTCGACATCAGTCGGGGACTGACTAGTCTCCCATTTTTCGAACCATCTACACCCGCGCGATGAGGCCTACAAGTTCGAGTAAAAAGGGTTTGATGACCAGGCTGAAAAGCAGTGGTCTCATGGCAAGCCGTCGAGATCAATTCTGGACTGACTAGGCTCTCACCTTCCAAATCATCTACACTTGTGCACATCAAGCTACAAATTTTGGGAGTTTTCGGCGGCCACACTGAAAAACAGTGGTCCCATGGCAAGCCGTCAAAATTAGTTATTGGCTGATTAGGCTCCCATCTTCTAGACTATCTACACCCGTGCAATGGGGCCTACAAGTCCAGGGTTGGTGATTCGACGGCCACGCTGAAAAGCAGTGGTCCCATGGTGAGCCGTCGGAATCAGTTTGGGACTGACTAGGCTCCCATTTTCTAAGCTATCTACACCCGTACAGTGAGGGCTACAAGTCAAGGGTTGGTAATTTGGTGGCCACGCTGAAAGGCAGTGATCCTGTGGCGAGCCGTCAAAATTAGTTCGGGACTGACTAGGATTTCACCTTCCAAACCATCTACACCCGCACAGTGGGGGCTAAAGGTCTAGGCTTTGATCATAAGCTTTCATTGTCAGTCATCACTAGCTAGGCTTACTTGATTGGGTTCAGCGATCATTGATCGCGAAGGGGGCATTGATCCCTAGCAAGTTGTCGTCACCAGGCGTGATATTGCTGATTAAACTCCCACTTCCTAGACCATCGAGATTCGTGCTGAGTGGACTAGGTGTCGAGAGATACCAGAAGTCATCGTCATCAGCTTAGGTTAATTAAGCTTGCCCGGTTGGAGAAGGGTTCCGCCCGTTTGAGGGCGTGAGAACCCATGTCCGCCAGTGTCGCACACTGTGTGGACAACATTACCTTAAAACAAACAGCGATCCGTAGGTACGGTCTGCGCGTCAAGGCTGATTTGGATTTGCGTTCGTGCCAAGCATGTAGCAGAATGCTATTTGAATGGCGGGCTGAGTGGATCGAGCCTTTATGCCCACAAAGGAAGAGTTAGGGTTTCCTGTACGGTTGCACTACGTGTACGACCTAAATTGCGTAGTGACACGCGTACGACATAGGATGTGGGACGGTTGAGTATCGGTTACTCCCTCTGAATTGATGGGGTTGCGTGCAATGCCATGAATTGTGCGAACGTGGTCTATGCATTTTCCTTGGGAACCGTCATTTCTTCATTTTTCACACGGTATTCTATGCTTAGCAGTTAATGTAAGAGGTCAGTTTGGTGATCCATTACGCCTATATAATGATGTCTTCCAATTGTTGTAGGCACTATCTTTCGCAGAACTTATCTCTTGAATGTTCTTGTTTGAAGAAAACAATTTAGGGTTTTCAAAGGCTGAAGGGAGATCTTTAGCAATGGAGTCCTCGAATGTTCTGACATTTGCACTGGTCAGGCACGACAATAGTTGTTGTTATGTGTGGTCACCTATTCTAGGTGAGCACGTAGTTGATCTGCTGAGGTTTCATAATTTTTTCTCATATCACGGAAAAGTAGTATGGATTTGCTACCAAGGAAGATGCCTTGGTATTACTTCGTGTCGCTTGCGTCCGTGCGTGCGTGGATCCCGCTGCTAACCAATGGTTGATTGAAGTGTTAGCCGATGTGCGGTGCTTCCAAGTGTGGTATCTCTCAGCCACTCCTGGCATCGTTTATGAGAAAACTGGTCTCACTTGGTAGTACTGTGAGACCTCGTTTGCTTCGCCGCTTGTGGTCATCCTCATTTGCCTTCTTCCATCCCCTGGATGCTAACAACCCTTTGAGGAAGTCTGTAAGGTGGGTGGGATGTCTCTTGAGGAAATCAGCAGTCCGTTGTAAGGCCTACAACACTATTTTAAGGACACTTTCCTGGGGTGATTTGACGGAGCCATTTGGTCGCTCAGTCCTTTCAATCCCCTCTAACACCTTGTCTTTATCTTGGGAAGGGGTCGAGTGAAGTCCGTTCGCATATCTTTGTTGTCACTTGCAAATAGCTTGCATGTCCTTTTTCAGACACCTTTACATGGTTAGATCGTCTAAGCGGATATTTTACTTCATGTCACACTGTATTCAGATGCTTGTAGTATGTAGTCTTTTGTGTTTGCCTCAAGGCGCTTGTTGTTACATCTTTCCAATAATCAATAGAGTTTGTTTTCGTAATTCTTCCTTTATTTCTTAAATGATTGCAAATCATGTAAGTCTTTAAGAACTTAAACTCTACATTGACTATAAAAGGAAAACAAACGACTGAAAGTAGACTAACTGTTGACGGGGAGAAATTGATCATGGCCTTGAAGTGAATTCGGGTTGCTATTGTGGATCATTCAACAGACTGTCGAAGCGTTTAAGAGGTTACTGAAGAGTAAACCTTGTAGAGGGGTCAATCTCTGTATCGACAGAACGTCGGGGGCATGTATTCCCGCTTGCCCTGGCCTCTCCGTTTCACTGGGCGGAAGAGCTTATTGCTCCTGTGCCGCTTAAATGTGACGTCTCTGCCATCGTTTTGCCTAGTACTGGTTCAGGTAGCTCTGCAGGATCTGGAAACATTCTATCAGTTTCAGTGCGGCGTAATGGCAGCCTCATGTCGTAGGTTGGTCTCCACGTATTGTCCATTCGGAGTGGTTAGCGGTATACTTAATGCACTGGTGAAGGATGAAGACTATTGTTTCCATCTAGTGGAGCCATGGTCTTCCCAAGATAAGGTTTGATGACGCATCTACTACCATGTAGTCCAGAAACATGATCTTTCTTAACTGTGGCTCCCCTGCCACTGTTGCTAACCTTATCTTTCCGAAGGGGAAGCATTTATCCGCGCTGAATCCAATCAGCGGGTGATCCGAGGGTGTCAGGTTCTTTACCTTGAAGTCCATGTTGCGGTACGCACTATAGAACAAGACGTTGAGCGAGCTTCCTGTATCCACCAGAACTCTCTTTACTTCCCACCTTGTTATGGAGACCGAGATTCTTGGGTGTCGTTGTGTGGCGCTTGGACTCCTTCGAGGTCTTTGTTCGTAAAGGTCAAGGTGGGGATCAGGCTTTGAATCCTTGAATGGCAGATGCGTCTGTCCTTGTCCGCGGATTGTGTTCGCATCTTCAGTAAGGTTTGCTTGCGAGACCTGTACGACTGGTCTTCATTCGGTCTAACCCCATGAAGGACATAGATTATCCCTGGGGTGTCTTTCTCAATCTCTTTAACTGACTCTTCCCTGTCCCGGTTCGTTCTAGCCATTTTTCAGAGTTCCAGAATTCTTTCAGTTTGCCTCTGCGGATCAAGTACTCAACTTCATACCTCAGACTCTTGCAGTCGTTGGTATCGTGGACACCCTCCTTGTGGTATGCACAGTACTTGCCATTGTCACGCTTGGCGGGGTCCTTGCGCTGCTTCGGGGGCCACTTCAGATCCTCCCAATTCTTCATGGAATTTAGTAATCCTAATAGGCTGGAATTGAGAGGTGTCACGGTCTTGGATCCAACGTAATTGAGTGTTTTCTCTAGCCTGGACCGACTAGGATCTGACCTTTTGTCATTGCGCTTTTTCTTACTCTGTTTCTCGTCCTTGCGTCTTTTTCCTATTTTTGTCCCTAAGAGCGGAGGGCTTCTTCTTGTCTTTGGTTTCTGTCTTCACGGTTTTAAGTTCCTCCAAGGTAATATGCTTCTGAGCGCTCTTGAGGAGCTCTGTCATGTTCAGAGGGGGCTTTAAGGTGAAGTCTTTGTAAAACTTTCCTTCCTTGAGGCCCCAGTGAAGGTTGTCACGGTCGTGTCATTGCTGCATTCGTCGATAAGAGTCAACTCGTTGTTGAAACGCATGACATACTCTCTGAGAGTCTCATGTGGCCTCTGCTTTAGAGAGAGTATGTAGTGTGGGCATTTTTGAAAACGCTGGCTCCCTACAAAACGTGTTAGGAACTTCTTTGCCAGTATCTTGAAGGAGTCGATCGACCTCGGCGAAAGGCTGTGGAACCATGTCGGTGCTGACATCTTCAGGCTAGTGGGAAAGATTTTGCACATCACCGACTTTGATCCTTCTTTTAGGGTTATTACGTGCTGGTAATGACGCAGGTGCTCGAATGAATCGGTGGTTCCGTCGTAGAAGTCGAGTTTCGGAGGAGTGAACTTCCTCGGAAGGGCCTCATTCATGATCTGGTCCACAAATGGTGGGACGGAGAGGTGATACAGTACGTCTGGGTCGTGCGCCCCTCTACGAGGGGGGTTCTGAGGGCCGAGCCTCTTTGCCCTGGTGGCGGGCTCAACGTTAGCCGTGCAACCCCTCTAGTCTAATGAGAACTAGCGAGAGCTTGGCTTTCCTGTGCTTGCTCCCTGCCATCATCCGGAGACAGAGGCCAGTGATGCTTCTAGTCTCCATTGGCAGGTGGTGGATTTTAATTGTCGCGTGAGAGCCTCCACCGCCTTGGCTATCTGTTGTATTTGAGATGACAGCCCATCGATTCGGAGGTCTGTTGTTGCTGTCATCGACGTGGAGGCATGAGTCTACAACTTGTTTATGATCGGAGCCGCTGAGAGTGGCGGTATCGCGTCAGCCTGAGCGTTTGATGTGTCCCCCTGTTCTCCGTTGTTGTGTGACCTAGTGGTCATCATCTTTCTGGGTTTTGAAAGGGAACGATGCTAGTGAAAAGTTAAGAACTCTGTCGTCCCCACGGACGACGCCAAACTGATGCAGTCGATTTTCGTTTCTTGCTTTGACCTAATCCCGCTGACTTGTTGACCTCCACAAGTAACGCACGTGAGCCATGGACCACCGTTGTGGTGGTTGATGGCACTCCGATTCTAAAGTCAGACAGAGATCTGAGGAATGCGTAATGTTGTAAATAGGAAATTTATATCGTATCTTAACTTACCAACCTCATGTCTTATTTATAGTGTAAAAGTACTGATTCTACCAGACCATCTTAGGTGTAATTTAGGAAGGAGATATTCGTGGAGATCCTTTTCTAATTAGGAGTTGTGCTGTAGGAGGGAAGTTCCTTGTTAGCCCTGTGTTCCTAGATACGCGGGATAGTTCCCAGTCCAAAAGCAATCCATAGGAGGAGGTTTTCCTGCGTGGAATGTACTCTAGTTTTTGCTTCCTAGTTGGAAGTAAAGAGCTGTTGTAGTTGCCCGTCCGAAGTTGATCTTCAAGATATTTGCCTTAGTAGGGCTTATGGGTATTGAGGATAGTTGTGAGACGTGTGGGCCTAATATACTGTAAGAGTTCGGGTCTGTCTAGCGGACTAGATCAGGCGGGCTTAGAATCACTTCGGCCGGATCAGTATTGGGCTGATGCTAGGGCTCGTAATTTGTTGAGATCATCATGACACGTGTATGGTTTAGGGATGTGACCGTTTTTATGTATCATATATATATATACATGTTTTTTTCATTATGTGGTTAAAGTGATTTATTTTTTCATAACAAATATTGGAGTGGTTGAATTGGAAGCAAATGAATGTGTTATGAAATACATCCGGGGTTATACTTCTAGTAAAACATCGAATATCCTTGCAGATGTTATGAGATGCATTTAAGTTGTTAATCTCAAATTTAGTGAAATACAATCCATCACATACACCACCATGTTAAAACATTTGATGTTATAATAAAAAAGAAGATCTAAATAGGAGAACATGGTAATGTTATGGTTAATTACTGCACCCTTTTTTCTTTCTTTTCTTTCTAGCATGATTTTTTGTATTCATGCAATTTTCTTTTTACTGTTTGGAATTTATAAGGATAACAGACAAAGAATCTACAACGCAAAGTAGAGAAATGGATTAGGAATGGGGAGTTCGTGTCTGACATTAAGCTGTGGAAATACGAGGAGAATTTGTTGTTTAGATTTGGGTTCATGAGATGAATTGTATTTAATTGTCAATAACGCAATACACAAATGGCATCATTCAAATGATCAAATATGATTTGAAAACTTTGTGTTTTTAATCATTTGATGTATATTTACTTGTGCTACACTACTCTTATTTTTTAAAATAAAAAAAATCTTAATGTACATTATTATTATTTGGCCAAACACGAAGATGTTTATTAAAGATAAGAAAAGAAACAAAATACAAATGGAATAATTCATATATCAAGGAATGCCAAGACACCATGAATGTGTAAAAAAACAAGTCCCTAAACAAATTACAAGCCGAACCCATCCTCCACAACAATTTTCTAATCTCGATAAAGATAGAATGCTTTGATCTGTTGAGCCCTTCAAAAACCCTCATATTTCTCTCTTTCCACACACACCACATGAGTATATGAGGAACCTTATAACATAACCACTCCACCCGCTGGGAAGGATTAGTTTGGGACCACCAACTTAATCAATCTAAAATGGAACCTGAAACATCAAACTCAAACTAAATTCTGACAAAAAACAACTCCAAATAGATTTGGAAAATTTGCAGTGAAGCATCAAATGTTCCAACGTCTCGTCAATCTCATTACAAAGCACACAAAAACTTCTTGTGAGGATTCCTCTTTTCCTTAACCTATCTTTAGTCAAGATCCTCTCATGTAACACTGACCAACTAAAGAAATTAATCCGAAAAAAAAATATTTTTTCACCCAAACTTCCTAACTAGGTCATCTTCTATGCATGTTCACAACCATGCATTTGCAACATTCATATTATTATTACATAATGATAACAATGATAAAAATGGAGAAAGGAAAAAAAAATCATACTCTTGCAAACTTCCTAACATACGTCATCTTCTATTGCATGTGTCACAACCAAGAACTATAATTTTGCGAAATTTTACAAAATTTCACAAAATGTTTCAATTTTTGAGATCTCAGAATTGAAAAGTACATTATTTCGTGAGTTATTTCAAAATATTTCTTTTTTTTTTGCTGTAAATTTTGGCATTTTCGTGTAAAACCCAATAAGTTTTGAATCAAAATTATAGTTTTTTTACTAACATATTTCATCATTTTTGTGGATTTCGATATTTTCATGTAAAACCTAAAAATTATAAAGAAAATTACATTTATAGGGATACTTGTGTACTTATGCTTCATTTAATATATTTAATATTTTTATTAGTTTAATTTACTTGTATCTTATTTTTTCGCATATTCATTATATTTGATGTATTTTCAAAAATTTTACGCTTTTTCTACATACAACTAAAAAAAAATTTCAAATGTTTTTTTTAAATAAGAAGACCGATATTACTTTGAAATAGGAAATCGCAATCCTTGGTCACAACTACAAGTGACACCAACTTGCCAAGCAACTCTTGAATCCCCGTATATTCCTTCCACTCACTAAAATATATGATTTTAATTCACACGATTTTTGCAACATCGACATTTATTTGGCAACCAAAATCGTAATAACTGCTACCTACAACATAGGTAGTTGTTTTGGTAGCAAGTTTGATAAATGAATTTGCGTGGGAGAAAAAAATTGAGAAAATATGATGATTATTTTAGATGCCAAATTGTTTAATAAGTCAAAAAGAAAATAAAAAACCTACAAAATTTAGCAAAAAGTATAAAATATTGTTGAATACATACTTGGATAGTTTTAAGTTGCTTTTGAGTGCTAACATAGTGCTAGTAAATTGGGAGACTTGTAGAGGACGATATTATAAATCCAAGGTTGGAACCTTGTCAAAGGCATTTAATTGTTACACAATCTAGTAAAAACCTTGCTTACTCATGCCAGTAAGTTTGGTAAATGAATTTTGTGTGAGAGAGAAAAAGTAGAGAACATGTATTACAAAAACACAGTGATGGATAGTTATTTTAGAAGCTAAATTGCTTATTAAGTCAAAAATAAAAATATTAGCCACAAAGTAACTAGCAAAAAGTATAAAATATTGGTGTATCCATACTAACTAGGTAGTTCGGCGGTTATAAGCCAATAAATTGCTTTTGAATGAGTTCCCAAAATGCAACAAATTTTGTTTTTGGAAGAAATATTTCAAAGATTATTTCATAGTCAAACAAGTCAATGAGAACAATTTCTCTATGACTTATTGGTCCTGTCGGGGCTCGAACCACACCTTCGGCTCATTAGACCAACACTCTCTATCCATAGTGTTTAGTATGAAAACACAGAATATTCAAAACTCATGCAAAATGTGTTAGAAATACATTTGAGCATGTTCGCATGTGTGAATCTTTATTTGAATCTTTAGTATGAAAAAAA
Organism: Berberis vulgaris; assembly: GCA_963556465.1. Classification (NCBI taxonomy): domain Eukaryota; kingdom Viridiplantae; phylum Streptophyta; class Magnoliopsida; order Ranunculales; family Berberidaceae; genus Berberis; species Berberis vulgaris. The sequence goes on from OY747134.1 coordinate 14,744,355, forward strand.
GAATTACAGTTTGTCTTATTTTTACTTAAAATTATATTCATCATCTTTTTAGAACATCCAAATTTTAGAATTCCCCAAAAATAACTTTTTTTTTTTTACTTTTTTCTAATAAGTTATGTATTGGGTTATTTAGACTTTGCACATAAGATTGCAAGTTGGATAGGAAAATCCGATTCCGACCAAAAAAAAATTTTAAAAAATCTGACTCATAAACTATCCGAATTTGAAAATGCTGATTTTGATAATTCCAAAAATTTTTAGAACGAAATTAGAATGTCTCAGAAATATTCTAATTCCATTCCGAATAATTTTGAAACTTGCCAACAGTATTTTGATCCAAAACTTTTTGAGATTTTCTACAAATAACATTTTATATATTATAGTATAAGTTATATATATTTGCATTTATTCTCATATTTATAAAGTAAGATTATATATAATTTACAAATTATAACTATATATTTGCTTTGTCATCATACCAAAAAAATTAAGATCTCATATATAATCAATTGTAAGTTGTAGTTAAGTTTTTTTTTTCTTCCCTACTTTGGCCCCCATTAGTAAATTGCCCAACAAGTATAACTTTGTCCCCTAGCTATTTTAAACTTAATTGAGTCTAACCCCCATTTTATGAAAATTCAATTCCAAAGTTTTTTTTTTCTTCTGGAAAACCATCAAAATTCCGAAAAGTAAACTTCCGAAGTTTTGGGAGATAGAAATTTTCAAGTCCAATTCCAAAATTTTGGAATGGAATTCATAAACGAATTTCAAGAAAACACCCCATTTAGAGATAATCCCAACTCCTTCATAGACACCCTAACCACCACCACTACAGCCACTACTATCACCATACCATAACTATCACAATCACCACCACCTTCACCGCTACCACCGCTGCTGCCATGACGACGACCACCACAACCTTCATAGTCACTATCGCTGCACCCAACACCACCACACCTACCAAAGCATAACCACCATAACTGCTGCTGCTACCACCACCATCATTATAGGCACCGCCACCACGATTACTAAAGAGTAACAACACGACCACCAATATGATCACAATCGTTGCCACAACAACCACCACTACGATCATCCATCGCCACAACAAGCACTATAACATAACCACCACAACCACCTCCATCTTTACAGTCACCACCATTGCCACCACGAACGCTCGTATTTGCAGCCACCACCACCATAACAACACCATAACCATCGCTCTTTTTTGCAGCCACCATCACCACCACTACCAACACCACATAGAGAGATCATACTTGTCCAGCTTTGTTTCAATTCATTTTAATTACTAAGAAATGCCTGTAAAGAAATGCATTGCAAATTGCATTAATTTGCAAAATGCATTAACTTACAATATATCAAACTTAGCCTTAATCACTTTTCTTCTATGCATATTCTTCCCTGGGATTTGGATTAGTTTTTTGTCCATCATTGATCTCATTCTCTTGGAAGTTTTCTCGAAATGTCAAAATGTGCACTGATACCAATTTAACTAGGTGGGTCTATCTCATTGCCATCCACCTTCTCAAGTTGGGATCCATTAACACGATTTCGTACAATGTCGACATCCTCCTTATTTCAATTATTATTGAGTAATACTACAGTGCACTGGCAACTTGCCTGGTGGCTACCAGGCACTTTACCAGTGCACTTAAGAAAAACTGATTATTATTGGCTACCTTCTCAAGTTCATCCTCATTAACACGATTCAGTACAATGTCATCGTCCTCCTTATTTCAATTATTGTTGCCTATTTCTGTTCCCTAGGCCAAGAAGGTTGAAGAAAGCCATCAATGTAGCAATTTTCTGATGAAATATGTCTATGTGCAACACTCCCGCCATTATTCGTTGGTTATTTCATTGTGATAAGTTGGCTTGCATGCTTCTGTGTGCAGTCACCATGATTGAAACGACTATAGTCGGAGGATTCTTAGTCATAATATATTAAAAGTTTTGGATTTTATGAAAGATGAACCACTGCAAAAACATTTGCTAATGAGGTTTTCATTAATCAAAGTGGAGGCTCGGAAAACGATCAAATATTGTCATAATCTTAACCATAAATGATGCCGAACTGGGATCACTGGATGTTGCTTATATGATTGTTCTAGGACCCAATGGGATGTGAAACCTTTTCGTTTCCGAGGGCATTATGGTCCCAAGGTTGAAAATTGGTGGATTTTCCTATCCTTTTGGTTCAGTTCATTTGGTGCTTTTGTGCAAACATGACTTGCCTAAAGAATGTTGCATTGAAAGGGGACGAACTTATTTCTGGCGGAAGAAGTGATGTAGAAGTTTTATATGTAAGCTTGATTTTGCATAAGCTATATAGATACTGGTACACATTCATGTTTGAAAGCTAAATTAAGTTTAAAGTTTGTCAAAAAGAGTTTAGATAAAAGAGACACTGTTCTGCTGAGAACTTTCAAATAAAATCAATAATCAGTATTAACTTTCAATCTTTTTAAATCAACCTTATATACAATTTTGAGCAAGTATAACCAGCCATATTTGCCAGCATTTTTTGATTTTTTTTTGTGTTTTTACATTTTTTACTCCTTCTCTTTAAAACACAACCACAAACACTAGCAAACTTGGCTGGCTAGAATTGTTGTATAGTTTTATAAGTCATTTTTTTCCAACAAACCATGAAAACCAATTGCTGCATCATCTTCTTCCAAATCAAGTCGATATACACTAGTTTGACAACAATTGTGGCATAAATGACTCCTTGAGCATCCCATTTCACATGGACTGAAATGGATGTACTATAGCACGTACGAAATGAAGCAAAGCCTGAACAAATCCACGAACCCAATTGTAACACCTGTACTTTTTCAATGACGTTAAAAACACACACACACAGTTTCAATTTATTATTTTAGTTTCTTGTTAAAATATTATGAATATACGCATGTAGTAGCCTTGTGTCTGCATGTTTGGTGTGTTGCTTTGTAGGATGTGGAATTTATTTTATGAGTATAAGATCTGAATAATTTCTCATTTGAAAATGTATTTTAAAAATCTCATTTCGTTGCCAAGTTGTAATTTTTTTTTCAAAATTCACATGACTCTCTTACCTTCCAAATCTTGGGACGAGATTATTTTGAGGTGTACATATAGTAATACCCGTCTAATTACATAAACATAAATACTATTTATTTATTAATTTGTAATGTATTATAATTTTATATATAATGTGTAAAACCTCGTTTTATTTATAGTGGGTTAAGAAAGTAGAAAATGTGAGTGTGTTTAGCAAATTATTAGTGAAACATAATCTGAGCTCTGTTTGATTATAACATGGGTTTGAGCCTTGTTTGATTAGAATGTGATTTTGAACTTGGGCCATTGGGAATGAGAGTCCAATACCTTATCCCAGAAAATCTTTTTTTTTTTTTTTTTTTTTTTTTCTTCCTTAAAACCCTACTTTTAGATGGTCTTCACCCATTTTGGTTGGCGGCTAGGAGATTGAAATAAAGAAAAAGAGAAAGAGAAAGAGAAAGAGAAAGAGAGACATAGCTTGAGAGTGTTTCAAGCTTATCAAAGATAAATTGAAACTAATTCGAAGGGAACCTTGGTGAGTATTGCGAAGAAAAAGCTTGTACTTGGCTTGAGTGTCGATTTGGAAGGCTTGGATTGCTGCATTTTGTTGATTGTGAGTGAGATCTACCTAAACTTTAATTCGGATTAATTTGAATAAGGGGTGATTATTACTACAAGAAATTTTGTAATCAATAGCGTTTAAAAACCGCTATGGTAGGATACCATAGCGGTTTAGTAACCGCTATGATAGCCGGAGCTATAATAGACCCAGGGGATTTTATAGCGTTTCAAAACCGCTATGGTAGCCTCTGCCATAGCGTTTTAAAAACGCTATAGTAGACCCTAAAACCGCTATGGTAGACTCTACCATAGCGTTTTAAAAACGCTATAATAGCCTCTAAAACCGCTATGGCAGAATCTACCATAGCGTTTTAAAAACGCTATGGTAAGTCTACATAGAAATTTTTTTTTTTTTTTTTTTTTTTTTTTCTTTTCTTTTCTTTTCTATCAACTGTTAATTATTTTCAACTCAAAAGTATAAACATTCACATTATAGAATCCAAATAGGATCACTAACAACAAAATTATAATTTTTTTGCTATCAACTCAAAATTACAAACATTGTTACAACAGATGAATGTGCGAGTAACTCAAAATTATAATTCTTACTTCTAGAATATAACAACTGGAAGAGTATTCTCACTTGGTATTTGTCTATGTACATTGTTACAACAGATGAATGTGCGAGTAAAATATTGTGCATTGCTTTGTATGGTTCAACAGATGAGTTTCCTGCACTGCAGTTATATGCTCCTGGAGGCGAACATCGCCGAGGTGGAAACTGTCCATAACCATAAGATGATATGGCCATTATATTTGGTTCATTGACAGTGGTCCAATGGGAGATTCGGTCACCAAACTCTCTGAAACACACATCTGCAAGGGCTGTGAAGTCCTCACTGGATGAAAACAAATCAACATAAAAACGGTCAGAATTATATTGTATAGTTCATATGTAAGATACATAGTCAAAAAAAAAACAAGAGGGGCATAGATTAATGTATTGTAAGGAGCGGATGTGAAATTACACGATCTTTGGGCTCAGCCATCCTTCATATTCATCTTCAAGTATTTGTGGAAAATCTAAATGAGAAAGCGTAGCATGCAGTTCAATACCTACAGTTCATAGAAAATATATATCAGAAAATCATCGTCGTGTCAGTTTAAATGATTTAAATGCAATAGATGTCTTGATATTTTAAATGCCAAACACCAACAAATAAAATGGCAGAAAAAGGTCTCAGGTGTCAAATACCTGCAATTCCTTCTGCAAGGCCATTTCTGAATATAGCTTCTCTAGATCATTTACCCTCTTTGTCCTTCCTTCCAGCTCTCTATAAGAAACAACCATTTTCCTAGAAGACAGACAGATTTGTCAGATGTCTGAATCCAGTCCATGAAAAGTATGGGAAAATCAGTGTGCCAGTAACTGGACCAAACAAAGAATGGAGCATAACCCTGGACAACTTAACATGTTTGTGCGTATGTGCAGTATTAAATATAAAATAAATTAAATAAATAAACAAACAAACAAACAAACTGGGTTTGCCCTGCATGAAACTTAAATGGTCAAATTTTCCTGATTAATCTATAATAGATATTTAGTTAATTTTTTTGTAAACCCCTGGAACCCGTCAATAACCCAATTTCACCCATACTATATCAACCAATAAAACCTAAGAAGGTTCAGGGTTTCTGGAGTAGAAGCATGGCCCCAGAATCAAGTGGTGTTGGTGGTCTGATTCAGTGGGGGTGCATGCGGGTGGTGGACATGGTGGTGGTGGTGACTCCTACTCCAGGTTTCTTTTGAGTTTTGTTCTCAATTTCTTGGGACTCCCACATGAGAGGGATAAAATTAAATTACAAAAAAAATGTTAGGAAACATTTTGGGTACTAATCCTCATTCCCTATTAGAAGAATGTCAACCTTCAATTACAATATTTCCAAGGGGAAGACGTCATGAAGATAAAAATTTATGTTCTCACCTTTTAATATTATCCGGGACATCGTCTGAAGCAGGCAAGTTTCCCATTTGCGATGATTGCGGTCTTATTTGTTTAGCCTCTTCTCTGTTAACCAAAAAGAGAGACTACAATAATAAGTTATGGATAAAGAAAAATGACAGGCAAATTAATTTGCAGCAAAAAGATTTCAATCCACTGTACATGTATTATAAGGCATGTGTATCATCCTCTTGGAATCTAAGAATAAGATCTATCCCTAATATCTATTACTATGAACACGGGAGCTAATGTTTCAAGCAATTTTAGTTTCCTTCTCAGCAGGATTGGATTTGGCTTTTGCAGAGGAAACCAACTCACACTTCCTGACTATCTTCAATTATATGGGCTTTGGGAATCAAAAAGGTCTTTCCATAATTAACCTAGCCGGTCAAGAAAAGATGAAAATTACAACTGATGCAACTTGGACAATGTACAAAATACATAATGAAATCTGTAAAAATTATATTCTAACAAGAATGTCCATCTACATTTCACATATTCTTTCTTTTGTCTTAATAGGATAAAAATGCTCTTCTAATTACAGGCTGCATCCTATCAATTCTTGCCTTTGGCTCACTTTCTACCAATTCTAAATACGACAAACTACTATCCTAATATATAATCCTACAAGAATGTAATGAGCTAGCCCCTCAAGCCCACATCAGATAATAGCAACCAACAAACTTTATTTTATTTTGAAAGGCGGGCAAGATTTTTAATGGATCCTAGAACCAATAAATGAGGACTTATTCCTATTAATATGGACTGATTCTTCCTAATAGATGTGTGCTTTGTAGCCAGGCCCACGAAACATTGAGCACCTCTTGTTAGGTTGTGAATTCACTTCCAGCATTCGGAAAGCCTGATTGGCTGAGTGTAGAATTAACACTCATTCATTCACTTCAGTTCTTGAGCAGAACTATGGGTGGATGCTATATGAATAGATTCAGTTTGTCTTTGTTGGGAAAGTGGATCTGGCAGAGGATCATCCATGCCTTTGTGTAGGTCATTTGGAAAAAGAGAACCCCATAGGATTATCAGAAATATCTCCAAAAATGTACATAATTTGTAGATAGATATCAAAGTGACTTTGTGGGTGTCGGGTTTCTCTTGGGGCAACATTACGGATATTATGACAGAAAAAAAAATATGGATAAATAGATACTAACTTCCATCAGCTCTAGGTAGCAGATATTATGACCGTAGAACCATATTGTAAAGGTATTACTTTTTATTTCATCTCTCTTGAATTTTATTTTATATTCTTAATTTCTTTAAGGTTTATACCTTGCTTCTAGACTATAATTTTCTATTTGAAATTATATGTTTCTCATGCTATTAGTAATTGTTGTTTGAGAGGAGCCTCCCAACTTGCCATGAATTAAGAGACATATAGCATTAACATCTCTCAACTGCAGATCAGCATGGACATGAAACAAACAAAAAAATTAGCTTAAGTAAGCACAAGAAGAGACAAATGAGAGATTGGAAATGCAGAGGATCAGTTTGTTAAGAACTGACCTACTTTGTTCTTGTTTCTGCAGAATTTGGAGTTCCAAGCAATGCAAGATCAGCACCAGTGTCAGAATTGGATAAATCTCTGTATGTTGTGGAACCAAATCTTGATATGAGCTGCCTGTTTCAGTTCCAGAATCTGACAAAGACTGAGATTATGTAATACCAAAGAAGTTCAGTAGCAGTAATTCATAACCAAAAGATGTAGACAGAGAAACTATGGAATGTATTAAAATTGTTGTAATATGTACAAGTGGAGAGGAAAGTTACAAGTAGGCTATTCGAGTGGCCATACACTCCCAAGAGCAAATGCTCTGATGTATATTTCTATTACAATCAATGAATGCCTATTTTCCTTCCTAAACTATTATTTATAGCAACATACTAACACTGACAGTAAGATAACAGAGTACTCCGCATTAACAGAGCACCTAACAGAATGATAACAGGAGTTGTCATCAGAAATCAGTGAAAATCCTCGTGAGAAAACCAGTCCAACTCTGGAAAGTAACATTTTTAAATATTCACAACAATTCCCTCCGAATGTTTAAACTGATGTAAAAATGTTTAGAAATAAGTTCGTCAACCAAAAGTTAAACAGAGGAATTCACTCTCGATGTCTGCTTCATACTAAATTATGATGCAGTATTTTTTGATCTTATAATGCTCACATGGAACAACTTTCTAAATATTGATTTCAATAACAATGTAGCATGGGATTCCTTGTTGTGCAAAAGATTGAGAACTAGCATAGTTTTCAATATGATACAGAGATCATTACAACTTACCTCGCTTTCTCTCGAGCTCTTGATCAAGCTCTTCTTTCCACTTCATTTGTCTCTCAGAAAAGTTAGCACTGCAAGTAGTAAATGCTTCACTGTAAGATGAGTAAGAATTATACATTTACATATTATTAACATTGACTCAACAAAAGCATTAAGCAATTAATAAACCTTGGATTTAGTGGTTGCTGTTGAGAATCAATAAGTCCTCTCCATTCACTCAGCTGAGGCAAAGGAATATCCTGCAAATTTTTATTATCCATAACACCAAAACTTGACTCACGCCTGCTATTACTTCTAGGGCTTGTCGTAATGGCTGCTTTGGATGGCACTGGTGGAGTACTACCTGTACCCCTGCCAGGTGACCTGTTGTTGGGAGGTAACTTCAAATAACTGGCATTGCTATCGTCGTGTATATTCTTGAGAGCACCAGGAGGACTAGAACCATTCAAAGTGTTATAATAATCTTCATCTAATGGTGTTTGCATCCTCTTCAGCTCCAGGGCCTGCAATTTTAATATTTGGAAAGCAACAATCAAAGAACTGAAATTACAAAATGACTCCCGATCATTTTCGCATGTCATGAAAGAGATTGATAATCGTAAAAGTGATACCTTCTCATCAATGAAGGCTCTAATTTTCGACTCTGTAACTTCATCATTATCATCTTCGGACACTGATTGCCCACAGGGAAAGGTGAAGTCTTTTTCATCCTTCCTGGATGTTCTGCAGGAACCACCAGCCCCATCAACTATATGGTCAGCTTTGAAGTTCATTCCTCGTCGTTCAGGTTCTGGACTTTCATCAAACTTGCACTGCCGGTCTTCAGAGGGCTCACACATAGGATTGAAACTCTAAATTCAAGCAAACAAATTCCCAGGTAGTTAGCAACTAAACCTCATTTCTCAACCTAAAGACTACCATGTCAATGATGGAAACAGAATTTGCTAAATACCTTGTTAAAATCATTAGACATTAAGCCAGAATTGAACTTTACTGATGCACGAAATCTTGAGAATTGAGAATTGCAAGGTTGACTGCATCAAAATTATGAAAAATTAATATTCAGCTCAAATTACCCGTAGCAATTCAGATGCAGCTGGCCTCATGTTTGGCTCCCTGTCATCACATTACAAACACATTAAAATCTTGAAAAGAGAAACTCAAGTCCAATTAATGATCATGTGACCTAAATTTAAATGTGAATGTTGTTTGATTTGGTTTTCAAAATTTTCTACAGGAAATTTTATGAAACTATGGCTTCTGAACCGAAACTTGCAACATTTTGGAATTGGTAAGTCAGCTCATTAGAGTCAGTAGTACAAGGGGTATATTTGAGCTTTTCATCTTTTTGTTCTTTATTCAAAATGTGGGAAAATACTAAAATGCCTATAAGGTAGCAATTGTTTCATGAATTTCATATGAAACAAAGTATGATGAATTATATGGAGTGGTTATTTGTGGAAGAAGGTCAAAGTAGGCTTGACGTTTAATATTATGTAACACATGAATACCATTACTAGGTCGCCCTATAGGTGACATCTACATGGATTAGACACCTTGTGACGACCTCGATGGTGAAAATTGCATGGTTTACAACGTTGGGAAATTAAAATTGAAATAAACTCGACCAATTTAGGTTTTCATAGAAGGCTAAATAAGAGTGACAGATAAAGAAGGACATTTCAACAACATACTCTTGCAGACATTTCAAAAGAAAATCCTTTGCCTCGAATGAAGGATGATCAGGAATAGGTGGATGAGACTTTGTTGTCCCTATATGAAAACTAGCAGCAACCTGAAAGAGAAATAATTTTCAGCATAACTAGCAAGAAAGTTAGAAAATGTCAAAATGAACACATCCAAAATAGATAGACTAATAACAAAGAGCATTTTTCTTTAAGATACACCTCTTGGTATTGTTGGCTCCAAGGAGGCTTTCCGGTAGCCATCTCAATAACAGTACATCCAACACTCCAAATATCAGCAGAGCTACACATTTTTTTTAGAACAAATCAGAAAACTTGAAATTCTTCTGGTGAAAAACCAAACAGTGACATGAAGAAATGGAAAACTGATGCAGTTAACAGAACATCTTCAGCACACCATTGCAAAGCAGATGTCTTTCGTTATTTTGACATTGTGAAAAGAGGAAGGTATTACAGAAAAATGTTTGTTGAACTGTTGCTGTGTATACTAGATTCCAATCTATCTTACAACAAGATGCCTTTGAGAGATAGAAGCAATATGCAATTATATGATGGAAGACATTGTGCACACGGCTAAAAAAATCAGCATTTGAGATTGAAAGTCATGGTTTATGATTTATCAAACTATCGCAATTTCTAGCAATCTATTTGGACCAATTGGCCTACTAAACCCTGAGCAAAGTCAATATAAACTGAGCATTCAATATTTTAGTTGGAATACCAACTATAAGAGACATGTAGAGTAGAATGGCATATTGGAGCACTGGAGGCCGAAGAATAGGAAGTGGAGTAGAAAACATATTTGGTCACTTGAAATATGTTTACTAGGTGATGCCAAATTTACCTCTCCATGTTTTTGTATTATGTTAAGCTTATAAAACCGTGTAAAAAAACCTAAATATTGAAGCATTCAACATTTTAGTAAATGGTGCCTGGATCTGCACCGTATAGCATTGCTTCTTAATATTATCTGAATAACAACGAAACCAAAAATTTTATTGTAACTGTCTCAGGTATCTCAAACCTCAGTTCTTTGGTCCTCCAAATGTTTATCTTTTGAACCCAAGCGAGATGTTCACTCGATTCAAGAAAATATTGCCTTCCTATTTGGAATAAATTGCAAAGGGTGCTTTTATTCAGTTAATTCAACCGAATCATAGTGAAGTGATAGTAGGTTAGTGTGTGACTCGATACAATACCTGCATATGGTTGAGGTTATCCCAAGGGATCTTCTCCGTGACTAGCTCCCATAGTATTACACCATAGCTGTACACATCAGACCTAAAGGTTTCCAGGTCATCAAACAAACAGAACAAGAACATTTGTTGAGTCGTATAATTGCAAAATCAAAGATAGATATTTCTAAAACCTTAAAATTCAACTTACTTCTCATCTGAGCTCTCATTACGAAGGGGGCAGTGAAAAACCCATTAACAGATCTACAGCAAATAACACGCATAAGCTCTCATTCAAACTAAACCCATCATAAAAATTCAATCTTTATTCAAAATTTCCAGCTCAAATAACAAATGAAGCAATACCCAGACACTAAAATTGAAAGATCTTCAACAATATAAAATACCCATGATTACCTTCTAAAAAAATGAAGAAACAGCCCATAGATCTAGAGTGATTTACCTTCAAAAATTTATATTGCACAATCATCATGAGTACTCACTGTCCCCAAGGAATTGATTGAGAACTTTCAGGTGGTGACTCGAAATTCGTTCCTTCTATGTATATACTTCGGTAAACCAAACTTTGAAAAGAACTTAGCCACAAAAATGTCAACCAAAATTTGAATCATTGATACATTTATAAAGATTTTAATGTCAAGTTTGTATTGGCATATAAAAGAAAATTTGTTACTTAAAAAAACACATGAGATAGACTACAAGAAAAAGGCATAAAATAAACAGACCAGAATAACAAACTAAATACTTAAATGGGCAATTATCCCAATAACTCCATAATCCACAAACAGACTCCCCTAAATTCCAAAAAAAAACCCTACACCAATTGTTGGTTTCGCAAGATAGTCAGAGGGTGGTTTTCCCTAAAACTAGATAGGAAGTATGGTAAGTGAAACAGAAACCAATGAGCAAAACAAACTTCATCTCGTTTGTGTTGAATCTTGATATCAATTTTAGGTTTCCCTGTTTCTTGAAATCCAGAGATACATTTAAGCTCATCCAGCATCTTGGTCTATTCAGAAGGACACTCAAATAAGATGAAAGAAATGAGAGAATGATGGAAAAATTGCAAATTTTAGGATTAAAATTTGATTTACAAAACCAGATCTACTGAAAAAGAAGATGTAGAAGAGTATATACCTTAACAGGACCAAAAATCCCAACATCGGTGGTCTCACCAACCATTACTTGGACTTTAGATCTTGCTTGAGAGGATGAATCGAGCTATATTTTCTTCTTACATTTTGTTGAGGACCCAAGGAGGAATTACTTATTGTTCCCTCAAGTAAAGTTGGAGACACAAGCTTTTAAGGCAGCATGTAATTCCTTGAGATGGCCATATTTAGGCTGCCTAATCATACCTACATTTATCAGCAAAACTAATTAATGATTTTCAATAAAAAAAATAATTATATATATATATAACAAATAAAAAAGGTCTATTTAGAAATCCATCTCCTTACCATACTCGTCGAGAGGGGCTTGATCATAATAACTTGTTGTCACATATGAAGATCTTGTTCTTCCAAAATTCATTCCTCAGTGGTATTAAGTTTACAACTTAAATCTGAGGACTCTTGAAGCTGAGTGTTATACTTTTCTTGCAAATCTTCAATTTATTGTGAACAAAACGAGGAAAATACAGTCACTGAAATGATTTCACATAACTCGTAGCATCATAAAAAAAAACAGTTAAATAAGCAGTCTCACCTTTAGATTCGTTTCTAATGTAATTCCCATCTGCTTTATCTGATCAGCCATTGCCTACCAATGAAAATAAAGTACATTTATGCAAATAGGTGAGCATAAAGAAGCAAAGTTACCTCTTCCAGATTTATCAAATATATAAACGAAATGACAGACATTCAGTATTCACTAAACAAGGAAACAGGAAAATCATAAAGAAAATGATACAGTATATAGAAAGAGCTAAATAAAGTTGTATGGGAAATGGGATTATTCTAGTGATGATTATATAAATGTCAACTAAACAAAAAGGACGAGATTATTTTCATTTGATCAATCACTACCCTAACTGCATAAAAGCTATTTCAAGGTTTAAGAATAATAACTTTCATTGCTAACTTGCAATATAAATCTCTAGTTAAGGCAATGACACCTAACATAGATGTAAGAAATTGGGCATATGTATCACAGGTCTATGGTTGATACCCTGCCACAGAATATTATCAATCTGAGATACGTAAACATAGAACAAAAATAGAACAAACATAAACAAATCTCTACTCGAGAAATCCAAAAATATGAGAAACTAGCAAAGTGTTAGATAATCCCTGGTCAAGATTGCGTTAGAGAAGAACTTAGTGTTTCCTCAAGACAGTGAACAACTGGTGACACAGTCGCAATGATACATGTTTTGGCTTTCATATCAAAAAAATATAAATTTTACCCGTTTTCTACCAAAATTGTTAAAATAAAAAATATGGGTTTCATCCAACATAGCTCAAATTCATCAAATGTATATGAAAACCCAAAAATCCATTAACACAAACTATAGATCTATATTTTTTATTGTAAAGATTGTAAAGATTGTGCTATTGTAAAAATCCACTAACTTCAATTGTAAAGATTGTGCTATGTAGTGTGTGTCAGCTATAATTAACATTGACAATGCTGGAACAAAATAAATGGGCCGTCTTTCATGTGTCCTTATTGTCTTAAAATGCTATAAAAACAAAAAACCTTGTTCCATTTTGTCTCAATTCAACATGTCAATTAGCCTAACTAATATGGTTGCTGTAAAATCAAACAAATGAAACAAACATAACATAACAACAAACCCAATTGCCAATCAAAACCAAAATCTGAAAATCAAAACAAAAAATAATTCAATACAAATTGGGAACTAAGTGAGTGAGTGAACTTTACCTTTGGTGGGTGAGTTCTGATTGAAGAACAGTAGAGAGTGGTATGAGCTCCATTGATCTTCGAAATAATGAAAGTTGAGTCCAAATCAAACTTGGGAACAAAAGGGTGTCTGGAGTGTAAAAGAATCAACAAGAGAAGAGAAGAGTCTCAAGTGGTTCAATTTCTAGTCAGTGTTCTTGTTTTTAACCTTCACTTAGTGATGAAGCTTATAGTGTATACCCATGGATCTCATTGATTTGAATTAAACAATCGAACCCCCGAATATCAAAACTGAGCCAAAATTACTGAAATTGAGATTAAAGAGAGAAAATATAAAGGACCTCACGGAGGGATTTGACAGTGGGTTTCGATTCTTTTGTATCTGATGGCGAGATGGAGAAGAGGAGGCCATCATGTATCTGTTGGTGGCTGCAGATGGACCTGTGGCTGGCGACTTGAAGAGAAGGCTGTCGAGATTGTGTTTGCTGCTTGCATGGAGGAAGAAAGGGCGATAAGGAGAGGAAAGCTTTGTTACTTGGCCTATGGATCTCTCTCTACATCAATTTCTTTGTCTCTCAATTTCTCTCACCCAGGGTCTCGCTCCTATTCTTAAGTCAAAGAAAATTAGGGATTTCAGTAACCCTAGCTCCAAATCAATTGAGACAGACAATGGAAGAAGAAGATAAACAAATAGGAAAAGAAAGACAAAATGAGGAGAGCAAAGAAGAGCATCACAAAGAGACCGAGAGAGGGATAGTCAGAGAGAGAGAGACAAGGCGTTGTGAGGGAGAGCGATCGGAGAGGGAGAGGGAGAACGATCGGAGAGGGAGAGCTGAATGCAGAGGGAGAGCAGAATGCAGAGGGAGAGGGAGACAGATCGAGCGGGATTCTTCTTCCTTCCTTCCCTCTTCTTTGTTAGCTTTTATTTTTTCTTTCGATTTGCGCGGGATAGTTGGCGCCCAGCGAAATCAATCCCGCCTTCACAACATTTCATTTAGCGCACAAATGAAATTGGATAGATTGCTTTTTACAATTGTTTACACTGTTTCAATAGCATTTTATAGCTTTTGTGTAAAAACCGCTATCCTCAAAAGCTATAAATGCTCATTTTTGTTGTAGTGATTTGACTATTTTTGCTTTGGTTTGGGATGTTGAAGTAGTTATGCTTCAATACGAATTACAGTTATTTCTAGTTTTGATTTCATTAATAAGAATATATCAATAAAAAAGTTGAATACGTAAGTTTTTATAAATATGTAGATCATTAATTTTGGCGTAGAATTGCACTAGTTATAATTGAGAAAAAGCTACTTTGTACACAAAGTTTAATGTAAAACAGAGGTACATCGTTCTATGTGAGTTCGGATGTACGTATAGTGATATATATTTGCCATGGATCAAACTTCGGATGAAATGACATGTCCCTCGATATGACACCACACTTGGGACATGTACACCACACTCTGAGTGGTTTCAAAGGCAAAGGAGACAAACTTTGGTGAGGTGTGCTCGACACAGGAGGGTAGTGCGATATTTGAAAAGAAGTGAAGTTGTTTTTATATATGCAAGATTACCGTAAGGGGAAAAACTAAGTGCTCATTCCATCATTGAATGATAACTACATGTCTTCCTTTAGTTAAAATGTGTATTTGTTTATATATCATAAGGGTGCATTATGACTATAATTTGTGTTATGTTGAAATTTGTTCTAACCATTTCGTGTAGGTTGGCAAGTCTACTATACTAATGTTTATGCAGGTTAGACTTGCCATGGTCAACCTTCACAATGTAAGTATAGGTAACATATAATTTACTTTAATTACGATAGAACTTATTAGAGAGATACATTTGCCTCGTTCAGGAATTACATGTCTTTGATTCATGGTTTATTTGTGTATGTATTTTATGTAACTTGTTTTATTTAATAGAGATTGAAACTACTCATACCAGCTACTTCGTTGACCAAATAAGTTTATGCTTCTTGGGCAAGGAATGTGATTTCTTGAAAAATGTCGAAATTTCACGAATTTTTTTTTCGAGTTACTGAAATTTCTTTCGAAATGCGAAATATTTATTTCTTCCATCAGGCCAATCTCAATTTTCGTATATTTAAACCCATTATAACTTTAGTTTAGTATGTTTTTTTTAAGTAATATGTAGTTTGTTTCACAGATGTCTTGTGAGACTCTTTATGTAGTATGTAAGAGTTTAAAATGCTTAAATTATATTGATAATTTCAAAATTACAACCGAAATTCTTACGCTTTTTCAATTAAAATCAACTTACTGAAATTATCTTGAAAAATGAAATTAAAATCCTTGTTCTTGGGTACGTTCTTATTGGAACATAGTCAATTAGTCTTTATCAGGTTAAAGAGTTTTCGGCCAACGCTGTTGAAGGTTTACTGATGGGGCAAACATCTTCAAAGAGTTTCCCGGTTAAAATTTTGTTTGCTTCAAATTTTTTTTTTTGTTAAATTTCACATAAATTTGGGGGAAACGGATAATCCTACGTGAATATATTAGACTATTTTGACTATAGTACTTTGAGATGGCCAAGCCATCAAACTCATTTTTCTCCTCCAAAACTGCGACACCCATATTACATGTACCATTGAATTCCACCAGTTTTAAAAAACACAGCAATGAAGCCTACTACTCATACCACACTAAAGCACACATCATCTGGTGAATGCATCATGAGTCCTACAAAAATCCAACTCACCAAAACACTAACAAATGACATCAATGGAACAGTGAATAGTCTGATAAGATGCCTTCCTCTCCACCTTGTTGTGAAGACGAGTGGTTGTGGGATTTCTCTCAACTTCATCAGTCCCCGCCCTTTTGAGGTAAAGAAAGTGGTTAGATTGCGGTTATAAAGATGAGAAGATGCATCGGAATTATGTAACGAAAATTAAGTTCAATGAGCTTAAAAAGTAGGGCATAGACCCAATTTGCTTGTTGGTGTCAATCGGAAATTGTATGAACCTTGAAGCTAATAATGTGATTATGTGGAAAAGAATTAGATCATGGATTACCATAGTACAAAATGATATGGAGGCCTCTGCAGGTTAAGTAGAGAAAGTGGAGAGGAAGTTCAAGGCCTTTTTGAGGATCTCACTTGACTTGTGTATTGAAGGATGCCTAGCTTTTTCTTTGGCTCAATTAGACTCTTCTCCATCTCCATCCATGGTTTAGTTTGCCTAGGATTTGTTCTTGTTTTCCTACTTTCAACCAAATAAATGGAAAGATTTCCAATGTTTAACAAATGCTAAAAGTCTTCTTCTAGGTAGTAGCAGACTAATACATTTTATTTAACTACTGAAGCATACTTGTTGCCCAGGGTTAATTAGCATAAAAAAAAAAGAAGCAATTATTATCATCAGGCATGTTATAATTTATATAGTCAAACATATACTCCAACTTTGCACATTTAGTGCAAATGGTGGTATTTAAAAAACAGGGCGTGGGGGAAACTTGAAGCAATTGGGAATTATGAAATTATGAACTACTATAAAGTTCAGAACTCAAATAATTTGACTAGCTATATTTCAATATAAAATAAGTGAGTTGCAGTAGATACTGGAGAGATGGAGAGAGAGACAGTTTAGGTTTGCACTTGCAATCAAATAAAAGTTGATCATCCTATCAACAAAAAATATTTTTCTCATAAAAGAAATGGCTCCTAAGTAATTAACAAAATTGAGGAGTTTCTTGGAGTTGTAATTAAACAATTAAAACAGATCCAAACAACTATTATGTTTTGATCTTTGACTTCGTAATGTGTTTAAAAAGAAACACATGCAAGCTTATCAAGTAAATTAAAAAAAAGGGCATGTTTCAGAGATTTCAAATTCACTCACCAAGCAAAGTGTTCATGCATTTGATCTATGCATACATGATTATGCTGTCATGGAGTATTTTAAAGATTCTCGATAAACAAGTTTGCATTCACTCACCAAGCAACTAACATGGAAGAAGTTTTGACTGTTTTTTTTTTTTTTTTTTAAAGATTGTCAATTTTGAGATTGAATAGGTAATCCTGAATGTCTGAAATGGAGAAGGGGAAGAGTCCGCGTGTTTCAATGAAAGAGAAGCTACCCTCACCTGTAAGTCATGGTATCTTCAAGAGATTTGTAAATTTTGCTCTCAAAATTTATTGTGCTATCAACTTCAGAATTGGTATAGCCCTTCAACTATTCTTTACAGGTTTTGTCCAAGATTTTATTATCAAATACATGGAAACGCAAATATGCTTATGTTTCATACACTTCCCAATTCACTTCAAACCAACAGCTTGGGCTCAGGCTATTGCTCCCATGTGTTCTACCTGTTCAAGCTCAATTTGTTTTATATGTTTTGAGTTCCATCTCATACTTCTGCCAACTGTGGTCCTTGTTGTTTATTTCACTTCAGTGGTCCATTTTGGAGAGTGGAGAACAATGAAGCTCGATCATAGGAATGTCCGAGAGGCAGAAATGGGCTTTGATCAATTTCACTTTTGTTTCATTGGCATCCTTTGTTAGTTATTTGTTTATAGTGGTTTGGCTTACAATCGTGTCATCAGACAGTACGTACTACACAGTGTTATATGTACTGGGTTTCACTGCATTCTCAATGAAATGGTTGGAGATGCATGCGATATGGAACGTGGGCATTGCAATAGCAAAAGAGAGCCACGGACTAGAAGTCGTGTCAATCTCAGCTTGTTATAAGGCAGGTCACCAGAAATACGCCTTTTTGATAATGTTGCTTTTCGTTGGGCATTTCAACCCGCCTGTGAGAGAGTCTTAATGTTGTTTATGGTGGATTTATTGCTGCATTGTTTGTTGAATATTGTATAATGATTTGATTGTATGATCCATGGGATTGAATCAAATCAACTGGTCTACTTCGGACAGAAAATCAACAAATTTGTTTCCAAGTAATCAGTAGCCAGAGAATGCAAGTCTTGTTGACTCGAAAGTGTACTCATTGGGTCTTCACATTATAGCTTTTGGAAATTTTCACTAAATTCAACAATAAATTTACACTAAAGGCAATTAAAAACATTACGTATTGGGGTTTTAATTCCCAAACGACGCCAATTTTAGTCCAAATAAAAAAAAAAACATCAATAAACACCTATTTAGTCCCCATTTATATGACCAAAATCCTAGAAGTATCACTACATCAAATTGGCATTTTTGTAACAACTCTCCAAAAACAGTATCACTTTTGAGCTATAACAATCCACCAAATAATTTTACATATTTTTCACAACTAAAGTTATATAATAATTGTATCACCGCGAAGAATATGGTGCTACAAGTGATATTATTCATGGTGATTTAATTCATTGTATCATTTTTTTTGTAAAACCGTTTTTCAATTTATGACTGGATTTAGTTTTGCCTTGAAGGGGCAGATCAGAGCATCATGGATCCTAATTCTCTCGACTCTCCCGAATTGCAGCAGTTCATCAATCAAGAAAAGCAGAAAGCCATGCTCAACGAGATGGTGGCAAAGCTCACAGATGCCTGCTGGGACAAGTGCATCACTGGTACCCCAGGGAGCAAGTTCAGCTCTGGTGAAGCAACTTGCCTTTCTAACTGCGCTCAACGCTACATGGATATGAGCCTCATGATAATGAAACGCTTCCAATCCATGAACTGAACTGAAGGGCAATGTACGAACCTGTCCCATACCAAGCAGCATAGCTATTTTTAGAACTTTTATGGTAGAATAGCTAATGGGAGGTGACCTTTATGAACGAGTACAATCTGTTTATCTGTTTTAAGAGTTGTATGCAACAAGTAGCCAGCCTTCTTTAGTAAAAAAAAAAAAAAAAAAAAAAAAAAAAATTTTGACTTGAAATTGTTTGGTGGACTGCTATAGCTAAAAAATGATACTGTTTTGGGGGTTGGGGTTGTTACAAAAATGCTAATTTGGTGGAGTGAGTACATTAAAATAATCTATCACAAATGATTATAAGTAAAATCATTTTGTGAGCTTAGACAATACAGGCCATGGAGGAAATTCAGAGCAAGTTCATGGAAAAGCTTGAGGTCTTTGGGATACTAAAAGAGTCTCTCAAAATCCCCTACAAGAATCACAAATTCATTTTCTTAACCTTTCTCACCTCCCTTCCTCTTATTTTTATCATGATACTTCATGAAATTATCCTTCAAACAACCATGATTCAAACCAAAATATTTCTGACCTCTCCCCGTCCAAATCTCTACAAGGATATCTTCTATGAAGATGACCCCTACAACTACTACTTCAACTACAACTCTTTCTTGTTCTTTTCAGAGCCATCAGTAAAGACTTCAAAAAGATTGTTTCAAAACATGTCCCCTGTTCTCATCCAAATGTGTTTCCTTTACTTTGTTCCCCTCCATGTCCTAGATCTCATCAACACTATTATCACAGTCAATTCAGCATCTGTGATCTACGCAGAAGAGAAACCAATAAACATCAAGCAAATGCTATAGAAACTCAGAGATAAAAAAGTTCTCAAGGGATCTCGGATCACATCTATATGTGTTCTATCCTTGAATTCTGTTGTTCTAGTTGGGTTTATCTGGGCAATAACAAACTATATAATTCCATCTATGGGCATGTTTTTTGTCGTCGTGTATGGGATTTTCTCTGTACTGCTCTTAGCAAAATGGATGGAGTGGAGTGCCTTATGGAACATGGCTATCGTGTTCTCAGTATTGGAGGAGAAACATGGGCTTGAAGCATTGAGGATCTCTGCGTATTTTAGTAACGGCAACAAGAGGCGCAGGCTTTACTTGATGGAGATTTTCTTTGTTTGGAGAGTTGCTTTGAGGTTGGCATGTGTTTATGTTGGTGGCAGTTGCAGCCACCTCGGTGTTGAGTTGTACAGGCAATGTAATGAAATTGGTTAACAAAACAATTTTAAGTGCTTGGTGTCTGTTAGCGAGAAAATGACAACCTTCTTGACTTCGAAGTCTACTCACTGGGTCTTCACTAGTTTTAAATAATACTACACAACCCCACATTAGAAGATTTTGAATTTGATGCCATATCTCTTATAATAACACCATCGAAGTGTGAATGAGGAAGTCAATGAAATTCATTCATCCCAAATGAATATAAGAAGATGCCTCAGTCATGTACAGAGATAGACTTAGGAAAAACAAGTCATGGAGAAACTTGAGGTCTTTGGAATACTCAAAGAGTCTCTTAAGATCCCATA
This sequence comes from Berberis vulgaris, assembly GCA_963556465.1. Lineage (NCBI taxonomy): Eukaryota > Viridiplantae > Streptophyta > Magnoliopsida > Ranunculales > Berberidaceae > Berberis > Berberis vulgaris. The sequence continues at coordinate 14,765,264 of OY747134.1, forward strand.
CAACAATCCCAAATTCATCCTCTTAACCTTCCTCACCTCTCTTCCTCTCATCTTTGTCATGATACTTCATGAAATTGTCCTCCAAACAACCATGATTCAGACCATAACATTTCTAACTGCACCTGCTAGTCGCTACTCTGGTGTCGTCTTATCTGCCGAATCTGACTATCGTTCCAACAATTTCTATGATTATGGTTCCTTCAACATCACCGAATCTGCCTTATCTGACTATGGTTCCAACAATTTCTCTGGTTATGGTTCCTTCAACATTACCGACTATGTTCCCTACTCTGATAATGAGTCCTACTACTCTTATTACTTTTCAGAGTAAATCATTTTCAATAAGATTGTTCCGAAACATGTCTTCTAAAGTTTTCCAATTGGTTTTCCTTTACTTTCTTCCCCTTCATCTCCTAGACCTCATCAATACTATCACCACTGTCAATTCAGCATCAGCAATCTATGCAGAAGAGAAACCAATAAGCATTAATGACATGTTATATAGACCCATGGAGGAGAAAGGGTTCAAGGGGCCTTTGATCACCTCTCTTTTTGTTCTTTCCTTGAATTCAGTTGTCCTGTTTGGATTGATGTGGGCAGTAACAAACTCCATAATTCCATCTCTGGATACCATTTACCTCTTGATATATGGGATTTTGTCTATTCACTCCACCAAATTGGCACTTTTGTAACAACTCTCAAAACAGTATAGACTTTTGAGATGTTACAATCCACCAAACAATTTCAAGTCAAAACTAAATTTAGTCAAAAAAATGAAAAACAGTAACACAAAAAAAATGATACAATAAGTTGGATCACCATGAATAGTATCACTTTTATAACCATACTCTTCATGGTGATACAATTATTGTATCATTTTGTTTTGTATAAATGTGTAAAATTGTTAGGTGGATTGTTACACTTCAAAAGTGATACTGTTTTGGGGGTTGTTACAAAAATGCCAATTTGGTGTAGTGATTGCACTCTTAATGAAATGGATCGAGTGGAGTGCACTGTGGAACATGGCTATTGTGTTTTCGGTATTGGAGGAGAGACATGGGCTTGAAGCATTGGGGATTTCGGGATATTTTAGCAGAGGAAACAAGAGACGCGGGCTCTACCTGATGTCGATTTTCTTTGTTTGGAGAGCTGCTTTGAGGTTGCTATGTGTTTATGTGGGTGGCCATGAGAAATGGGTTGCACTTGCAACCACATCAGTGTTGAGTTGCGCAGGCAATGTAATGAAATGGGTTGTTTGCACAGTTCATTTCTACAATTGCAAGAAACGCATTTTGGAAAAGAAAGTTGATGTGGAGAATGGCCGGAGAGTTAACAATGCCAAAATGGTTTCTTGATGTTGCCTATGGTGGAATTGGATCTTCATTGCCAATTGACTTATTTCGTTCTTACCAACTCTGTCATTAAATTTCAATGGTTACACAGGTCTTCCTTCTTCTTCTATCATATATGATTTGATTTGTATTTATGATGTTTTCTAATTTTTATTTTGTTTGTAGAGCATCTTATATATCGAATTCTATTCTTTCTTTTTCTAATTGCTCTATTTTCTCATTTTCTAAAATTTCATTATTTTTCTTCATAATCCAAGGTTCATTCAATATGTTTTGAAATTTTTTATGTATAACTTTTATTTATTTATGTCCTTGATTTCCATACGATGCCCGATGACCTTGTACATTATAAATAGTTTAAATAACATATCACGGGTTAAATAATGGGATAAAATCGACTTGGGAGTTGAATTGTAAAGAAACTAAAAAAAAAAGTGCTAATATTAATAAGATTGGGAGTTTGAATTGATTATAATAGTATGATAAAAATGTTAAAGATGAAGTCAGAGTCAATGAATGGGAAATTTAATGACCCCAAATGATTATAATTTAGTAATCCCAAATGATTATAAGAACACATGCCATCCATGGGGCTTAGAAAATACTCTTAAGCCATGGAGAAAACCCAGAGTACAGTCATGGAGAAACTTGAGGTCTTTGGGATACTCAGAGAGTCTCTCAAAAATCCCTTACAAGAATCCTAAACTAATCTTCTTAACCTTCCTCACCTCCTTCCCTCTTATCTTTCTCAGTACTTCATGAAATGTCCTTCAAACAACTATGACTCGGACCAAAACATTTCTAACGCCACCACCTCCTGATTCCCGCGAAAGCCTCAAAAGATCCAAACTGGCAGTTGGCTATGGTGGATGAATACAATGCTATCCTAATCTTATAAATACCTATTACAACCCTTATTACTATTTTTCCTTGTACTCAATGTTAGAGACTTCAGCAAGATTGTTTCCAACTGGGCTTCCTTTACTTTGTTCCCCTCCATCTCCTTAGATCTCATCAACACAATGGCCACTGTCAACTCGGTATCAGCCATTTATGCACAAGAGAAACCTCTAAACATTAAAGAATAAATGTTATATAGAGTTATGGAGGGGAAAGGTTCAAGGGGGCTTTGATCACGTCTGTTTATGTTCTCACCTTGAATTCCCCTTTTCTGTTTGGCTTGATTTGTGCTGTAACAAATTCTTTAGTCATATCACTTACTACCTTTTTCGTCCTCCTCGTATATGGGACTGTTTCTGTAGTGCTCTTAGTGAAATGGATGGAGTGGAGTGCCTTGTGGAATATGCGTACTGTATTTTCAATTTTGGAGGAGAGACATGTGCTTGAAGCATTGGGGATATCCGGGTATTTTAGTAGAGGGAACAAGAGACGCGGGCTTTACCTGATGTCAAGTCTTTTTTGTTTGGAGAATTGTTTTGAGGTTGTCATGTGTTTACATGGGTGGCCAGGAGAAATGGGGTGCACTTCTAGCCACATCGGTGTTGAGTTGTGTGGGCAATGTCATGAAATGGGTTGTTTGCACAGTTTATTTCTATGATTGCAAGAAGCGTGTTCTGGAAAAGAAGGTTGATGTGGAAGAAGGCAGAACAATTACTGCTGCTGTTATGGTTTCAATATCAGAGCAATGGCCACAACTTTGCAATTTGTAACATGTGAGTATTTGATCATTCGATTTATAAAATCATTCCTGGTGCATGGCTTTTTCCTTCTATTACAATTTAAAAGGAAATAAGTTATGATGTCACTCATAGATTTTCTTTTCAACCATTTCTGTCCATTGTTCTCAGTATTGTAAGTACCAAGTAGTACCAATTGAAGTTGACTAGGTGCACTCGTTTTCGGTTTTCTCCAACAGGCATACTTCCTATGTCAATTGATGAAAATAATCCATCCCCTCCCAGAAATAAAAGACTGCAAGACACCTAATTTCCTACAATCAAGTAAAAGAGCTCGTGTTGTTCACGCCATAATTTATGTTCATGACATCAAGATATGAACCACAATCTTGTAAACCATAACATACAATTTTCAATATTACCCCAACATATTACTGAACCTGTGTAACTAACAATTCCTCCATCACACGCTTTGAATTCTAATATAAACCATTGGGATTGAATCAGACCACAAGTATCCTTTCGATACGGTCAACAAACAACTTTATTAGTGTGGGGTATTTGGAAACCATGGCGAACTAGCAAGGAGTGCCAGTCAGTCTTCTTGACTCCAAAGTCAACACATTTTGATTATCTAAAACATATGTTTTGGTATCTTCCACAAAGGTAAATGATATTGAGGCAGGCTTTTCTCTTATGATAGTATAAAAAAAAATGTTACGATGAAGTCAGAGGCAATGAATGAGGAAATTTAAAAATCCCAAATGATTATAAGAAGATATTGTTGGATTTTCTATATGATGTTAGGCCCTAGATCAATTAGATGCTCTAAAAAGCACACTAGAACTCATTAAGAGCAAATCTGCAGGAGTTGCAGATTAGCGGTTACTTCCAGCACAAGGAAAACCAACAGAAAACCAAAAGTTTATCATTCTTAAACCATTCTCTAGTGAATTTAAGACCCAAATGATTATAAGAAGATATTACATCCATGGACTTGGAGAATATGCAAGGCATGGAGAAAAATCAGAGTATGGTCATGGGGAAATTTGAGGTCTTTGGGATACTCAGAGAGTCTCTCAAAATCCCTTACAACAATCCTAAACTAATCTTCTTAACCTTCCTCACCTTGCTTCCTCTTATCTTTCTCATGGTACCTCACTTCATGAGATTATCCTTCAAACAACCAAGATTCAGACCAAAACATTTTTAATCCCACCTCCACCTCCTCCTCCCATTTATCACCTGAATACCTGTCACATCTCTTATCACTATTTTTCAGAGTACTCATCATTAGAGACTTCAGTAATATTGTTTCAAAGCATGTCCTCTAGTGTTTTCCAATTGGGTTTCCTGTACTTTGTTCCCCTCCATCTCGTAGATCTCATCAACACAATTGCCACTGTCAATTCGGCATCAGCAATCTATGCACAAGAGAAACATCTAAGCATTAAAGATATATTATATAGACTGACAGAGGGGAGAAGGTTCAAGGGGCCTTTGATCACATCAGTTTATGTTCTCGCCTAGAATTCTCTTTTTCTGTTTGGCTTGATTTGGGTAGTAACAAATTCTGTACTTATATCACGAAGTACTTTTTTCGTTGTCATATATGGGATTTGTTTCTGTAGTGCTCTTAGTGAAATGGATAGAATGGAGTGCCTTATGGAACATGGGCACTGTATTTTCAGTTTTGGAAGAAAGATCTGGGCTTGAAGCATTGGGGATCTCTGGGTACTTTAGTAGAGGTAACAAGAGACGGGGCTTTATTTAATGTCTATTTTCTTTGTTTGGAGAATTGCTTTGAGGTTGTCGTCTGTATATGTGGGTGGCCAAGAGACATGGGGTGCACTTGTAGCCACCTCGGTGTTGAGTTGTGCCGGCAATGTAATGAAATGGGTTGTTTGCACAGTTTATTTTTATGATTACAAGAAACGCGTTTTGGAAAAGAAGGTTGATGTGGAGGAAGGCAGAACAGTTAGTACTGTCGATATGGTTGACGCAAGAAAGGAGGGGGAAGCAATATTGTATGAGGACCAGCTGAATGGATGAATTGGGAATGCACGGAAATAAATTAAAGAACTTTGTTTGCAGACTCCGAAGGATTGTTGCAAATTTGGGATTTGTAACATGAGAAATTTTATATATTCGATGTAGAAAATTAATCCTGGTGGTTTTCCTTCCAAACACTTTACTTGAAAAATGAAGTCAGTCATGATCCTATTCGTAGATTAGGATTTATATCCATAACTTTAATGAAATAAATCATGAATTGCAAATTACAAGTGGTTTTTAAAAATGCTGGATTTTGTGCTGTTCGAACTAGAGTTTTAACCAAAGGAAAGTCTCCAATATTGTCTTTATCTCCACTCAATATGACTCCAACCCTAATGAGCAAGTTCACTGTCTTAGAAACTGTCAAACAATCTCAACAAGAGTTGACATACTGGAACTAAAGGCACTTTGTAGTTTGCAATCTCCAATCTATGAGCAATAAAATCTTTGATACTAGCCTCCCTTAAACGACATAGCCAAGGAAAAAAAAAATCCCCATCAAAGTTTTGGCAATACAGATAGGTAGCACAAAACAGCAAAACATGCATACCTCCAATGTAGCTTGATCAAAATCATTCCCCCATCAAGATAAAAGTCTACATTTGCAGACACCTGATTTCTTATAATCTTGTAAAAGAGCTCATAGTCTTCTTGGCTCCAAAGTTTACTCAATGGGATCATCAACGTAGCTATGGAAGTTTACACAGAACTAAATGATAGCATGTCACTGAGATAAGCCCTCCATGAACCACATTAGATTAAGACCCACGTCCAAATTTCATTGGCATATTTCCACGTGTGGAAAATTAAGGCCATTGCTCTTAAAAGTATACAGAATAGGTGCTAATTCAATCGTCCTAAATGATTATATATTCAATTGATGAAAAGAGACGGGCTCAGAGAATACAAGTCTTGCAGAAGAACCAAAGTAAGTCATGGAGAAGCTTAGGCCTCTGGGATACTCAAAGAGTCTTTCGAAATCCCTTGCCAAATTGATCCCCTTTCACACTTTACACTTTACACCTACAATACGTACTACATCTCTTGCTTCTTTCCCCAGCACTCGTCATTTTTTAAACTTCAATAAGACTGTATCAAAACATGTTCCCAACTGGGTTTCCTTTACCTTGTTCCCCTTCATCTCCTAGATCTCATTAACACTATCACCACTATTAATTAGTATCAGCGTCTTTGCAGAAGAGAATCCTCTAAACATCAAGCAAACATTACATAAACTCATGGATGGGAAAGGTCGAAGTGGGGTCTTTGATCACATCTATTTATGTTCTCTCCTTGAATTCTCTTATTCTGTTTGGATTGGTTAGGTCAGTAACAAATTCAGTAGTTATATGATTATATCACTAAATACCTTTTGGGTTGCAATATATGGGATTCTTTCTGTGGTGTTGTTAGTGAAATGAGTTGAGTGTAGTGCTTTATGGAACATTGGTGTTCTGTTATCAGTTTGAGGACAGACATGGATTTGAAGCATTGAGGTTCTCACTTTTTATTTTTTTAACAAATGGGGGTCAAATGGAAAATAACTCATTTATTTATTTATTTATTTATTAATCCATGCCCGAAGGCTACATGACTGACCCTATAGGGTTAACCAGGCCAGAAAGCTACAATATTGTTGCCACTTAATATCTTTGTCGCCTCCATCTCACATGGAGACTTGCTTTCGCTTCAATCCCATCACCTCCACCTTGCATGAAGACTTCCTTTCGCTTCGCTCTGGGTTGCAACCTAAAGGCTTATCAATAGCGGAGCACACGTGCTCTTCATAATCGGGCGAAAACTCACCAAATACTAACTGGTGAGTCTCGAACCCGAGACCTCTCACAAGGAGAGTAGATGTCCGACCAACTGATCTTTGGTGGATAATGAGGATCTCACGTTATTTTAGTCGAGGGAACAAGAGTTGGGGGCTTTACTTGATGTTGGTTTTCTTCATTTGGAGAATTGCATTGAGATTATCATGTGTTTATCTGGTTGGCCATGAAAATTGGGGTGCATTGTTTGAAGTAAATAAGGTGGCAGACCACCTTGCAAGCATGTATCCAAATGTAGAATTTTTCGAAGTAATACCTAGTTCCTTTGCGCAGAGGTTTTGAAAAAAATTGTATATGAAGATGCTTGTATATGAAGATGCTGTAGGAAAGCTCTACAAAATAATGTAATCATTTCGTGCTCATTTATTTTATAGGTTTGGGGATCTAAACAAACCCCAACTCACTTTCCAAAAAAAGGGAAGAGAATTGGGGTGCATTTGCTGCCACGTCTTGTTGAGTTGTGCAGGCAATGTGATCAAATGGGTTATTTGCACAGTTATTTTATATGATTGCAAGAAGGTCAATGTGGAGGAAGACAGAACAGTTAATGCTGCCAATATGGTTTCGGTATTGAAGAAAAGGAAAGAAGAGGAACCTATACTGTATCAGCACCAGCTGACAGGCTGAAATTGTACATGTGATTGAAACAAATTTAGTTTGCATTTAGCACGAAGACTCCTTACGTCTGTGAGAGGGTTGGGTATCAACAAAGATGTGTATGCCTACTCTGCCTCCGAGTGGTGGTGTTTTTGTACTCAAGTTGTATTTAGTTCAGGGGCGGACCCAGGATTTTAGTCGAGGGGGGGCGAAATGAAAAATACTTATTAGTTGATAATAATACTTATCAATGGTAAAGCCAAATTTTTTTCTACCAAAATTAGTAACTAATAAAAAAAAATTCAACTATAAAAAATACAATGCATATATCAAATTGGATCAAAGTGTAGTTCGTTTTAAGCCAAAATAAGGTCAACCTTGATAACCTTAGCAAAGAGCAAACAAACATAAGAACTAGAATATATAACTAATATCACAAAAGAGTTTGTCTAGGCAGCCAAGCTTTAAAGTCATTTTTTGGCCAGGCTAGAATATTTTTACACCTTTACCCATTCTCTTTAAAATACAACCACAAAAATTATCTATAGAAGAGATAGAAATGTAAAAAACTCAAAACCTGACCAAAAAGTGGCTATAAAGCCTGACTGTTTAGAATTGAGAATCACAAAATAATTAGGATAAGTTCTAGGTGAAGCTAAAAAAAAAATTGAAATTTGCGAACCTAATATGATCATAATACAAATTCAAAGAACAAATAGTTTATATGAGGCTCAAATTTTATACGAGTTGGCTAATGGTATACATTTTCATTGAATTCTATCGTTATTATTTTAGATATTAATTTTAAATATTTTTTTGTTTGAGGTTTTATATCACTTGTGAAAAAAATTCATTTCGTTAATGTTAATAGATTTTTATTACACTAAATATTTTTTAATGTTTGCAATTACTAATAAAATTGCATTGAAAATAAAATAAAAAATGCACTTGAAGAGTATCGAACTCACGTCTTTTACTAAAAATTATAATCCTCCAACCACTACAACAACAAAGACATATGTGAATAATTTCATAAACAATTTTCATATTGTATTGTATAATCGATTTTTTTAAGATTAAAATATATATATTAAAAATGTTTTAAAAGTTGAGGGGGGGCAGCTGCCCCCCCTCGCCCCTTAGTAGGTCCGCCCATGATTTAGTTCACAGTTTTCTATTTACAGTGCAAATGGTTTTCGATTATTCATTTCTTGTAGTTTGGCCAATGTCTTGTTATCAGGACTACAATATCTAGTGCCACAATGAGAAGACTTCTTGACTATGTTGGAGGATATTATTTTGTGTCACCAATTCAAAAAATCAAGCTGGTAAAGAAGTATTGTCAGGATGCAATTGGATAAGATAGAGTCTGATAGACCAAAGATTCTGAAAACGAGAAGACAACCATTTCTGAGACACTTGGATATATAAATATCCATCTAACTCATTAACAGTAGAAAATCTCTCTAAATGATTTTCTCACCATGTCAACCTATACTGGTAAGAAGTACCATAAGCCTCAACTTATTTCATAATGTAATGATGACAGCTTACTTGCAACAATTATTCCTTTGCTCCAAGGCTAAAAGAAGCTTGATCAATTGTCGTAGATCGCCTTCCGTGCAAAAGGAGGCAAACAGAATGCAGCTGAATGCATCTGGAGAGGGAGAAAAGGGGAATTCAAGTAATAGATCAATAATCTAATAATGAAACAAACAAAAGAATAAGTGCATAGACGCCTCCTAGTGTAATATTTTTTGTTGATCAATAAAAGGGTGGGGTCCTTGCGACCCTAACTTGTTGTGCCAAAACATAAAACAAAATAAGTGTATACACACCTCTGAATTGTAAAACTTTAAGGGCCCTTTTGCTTTACAATGACTTGAACTCTCATCTATAGGATTCACCGGATGCAGGAAATCAACTGGGGGGCCCTCCGTGGAGCAAAGCATGAAACCAATCATTCCACTGTAAATAAAACATGAAACAAAAATGACTATAATAGAACGGTAAAATAGAAATATTGATGTGCAAGTGTTGAGATGGTCTTAAAGGAAGGTGACTCATTCGAAGAGATGCATGCCTTGGGTATGTAGGAACTGTTGTCCATGCATAGTTGACAGAGCCTTTGAATATCTCACGGCAGTTTGCAAAAATTTCTTCAATAATTGGCAAATGGAGCCATATGCTTTCTGCTTGGGTAGACACAACTCCTCCAGGGCGGAGAGCTTTTGCTACCGACGTAAAAAATGGTTTTTCAAAAAGCTCCTTGGCAGGGCCTGATGCAAGTTGAGGATGGCAATGAAGAAATCAGATAAAACATCACAGAGACTTTGCAGGACAGTTGAAAAGAAGTGGTAAGAGATAAGTACCTATAGGATCAGAAGAGTCCACTATGATAGCATCATAAGTACCTTCAGGGACCTCCCTTAAAAATGCAACTCCTACACAATTAAGAGAAATTAATGAATCAAACTTGAATTAAGAATCTAGCCCTCATCAAGAAATTAAAGTTATAATTAATCATTAACGATAAAATATAGAAACCAACTTTTCCCCTTACAATTAGATTAAATGTAGGATAATTGATAAACAATCATACCATCACCAATGTGAAGATTTACGCGAGGATCGTCAAACCCAATTGCTGTGTCTGGAAAAAATTGCTTAGCAACCTGAAGTTAACATTCAAAGAAACAAAGGTAAACTTGTCACTTCAAAATAAACAAATCCTAGATGAGTGTAAATGTTTTGTAACCAAATTCTTTTTGTGTCAAAGAAAAGCGAGTGACAGAAAGGGAAAAAAAAGGAAAAAAAAAAAAAATTAGTTGCAACTGACCTCGACAACCATCTTATCAATTTCACACAAATCTATATGCTCCACAGAAGAGTGACGAGTAACCTCCCGCAGAACACCACCATCTCCTCCTCCAATAACCAATACCTGAAATTAGTAAACAAGCCTCAAGGAAGGCCTTCAGCTATTTTTACATTCCACCTAGATACAGTTTGCTTAGCACTACAATTTTCTTGAGCTGCAATATTTGATCAAAACATGCTTCCCATAAAATAAAAATTAAACACAAGAGGATGATTAAAAAAGACCTTCCGAGGGTTTGGAATGGAACAAAGAGGAAGGTGAGCAATCATTTCTTGGTACGCACACTCATCTCGCTCTGTGACTTGGATTACCCCATCCAAAACAAGAACCTTGCCATAAGTTGCTGACTGAAAAGGAAGAATTTAAACATGGATTAATTGGCAATAATCAATATATCAAAAGTAATGGAAAGTATTTGCATGAGGTTGAGGGAAATATGAAGAGAGCAGAGGAGTGTTATGGGAGAGCGATCTTGGCCAGCCCAGGAGATGGAGAAGTTCTTTCTCTATATGGGAAACTCATATGGGAAGCTCATAAAGATGAAGAGAGAGCTGGTGTTTATTTTGATCGAGCTGCTCAGGCATCTCCTGTTGATTGCTTTGTGCTGGGATCATGTGCACACTTTTTGTGGGAGGCAGAGGAAGGTGATGAAGAAGAAATGCAGCAGATGAAAACAATTTTGCCTTACCCTGCTATGGTTGAAGCTTTCTGAGTTCCTCAAGCTTCTTCCATTGATCTCTCTGTCTCAACTAATCTTTACAAAATTATTTTATTCCCGTCAGCCAGCCTGTACTACTACGATTAACCTACTAACAAATAAATGGGGAAATAACAAAACAAAAGTCTTGGAACGTCGAGACTAGTGCTATGAAGGTGCTGCGATAGAAGAGTCTGGGAGGGAGAGGGAGTTGTGCTACGAGGCATTAACTGAAGCTTTCTCTTTGATTGATCCACTGATTGATGTTGTTTTTTGTACAGTGTAACACATGTTTTGATTATATAAATTATGATGATGAGAACTAAAAAAAAAAAAAGGGGTATGTCAAATACCTGAAATACCAAAACATTTTGGTAATCGGACTTCTCTTCAAATAAGACATTTTCTACTTTGAAAGAGTGTGCTTCTCCTGTAAAATTTGGACAAATGGTTAAAACTACCACAAAAAATAGAATTGTCGATGATGCTAATATCAAACGAGTGAAGGCCACACTGAGGGAAACCCGATACTTGAGAAAATCCAAACTATATCTACGATTAGAAAGGGAAAAAAAATGATGTCTCAATAGAATATTTGAGATAAGTTTTGCAATATGGATTTTCATATACGAATGTATAACCATGGTCTTCAAATGCCATACAAAAATCTTTCCTCTTAACTTGATCTCTTGATCAACTGAACCAAACCAAGCAACATAGGAACTTCTACAAGACCATGTACAAGAAAACAATAGCTATAACCATGACAAATAAAAAAAACACACACACAAATCACTTCACTCCCATTGCCTCTACTAAGAGCACCATTGATCCTAAACAGCAAACAAGATTTGGACAACAATTATCATGAAGCAAACAACCATTGTCTGTATTGATGCTTCTATCCACTGGATTCATTCTAAAGCCTGATATGGCTTTATCACTTTCACTGCTAGAGTCATTACTAGCATAAATGAGGGTCAAGTGAAAGATAGGTGCAACACCAGTTTCAGGCAAAATTGCAGGCAATAAAGGAGGTTTTGAGTTGGGAAACTTGTAATCAAACCAGGAAACTACTTATTCTCACAGATGCCAATGATATAGTAAGAGCAGCAACAGAGTCTGATGAACATCTTTTTTATGGAAAGTGAGCAGAGTTTTAAGGACTCCCAATCCTTTATATTAATTAAAAAAAAGGTAAAAAATGAATACAATCACGCAACTAATTAAATGTATTGTCAATATAGTCGAGAGGATTTATCAAATCCTCAACAAATAAGCTCAACCTACTCCATAAGGGGAATAATCTCACAAAGTGAATTGCTTTCATAGACACACATTTGATATTAGTCAAGGATACATTTTTCGTGCGGTTGGTCGAAATCTTCGTAATCAATGAATTTAGGATTTGCCTTCCTCGATTTGTTTGATCTACGGAGGTTGATTACACCCTTTTTTTTATAACTGAGCTTGAGTCCAAGCATCCACATGCAAAAGTGGGTTGGAGTCTGAATCATCGTCACTGATTTCCTCTTCTTCATTCTAATTGCTTTTGTCATCATCTTCATCTACATCGTCCACCACTTCTAAACTTAGTGTTGCTCACTCCATTCTCAACATTATAATCCCTGTCAATGTCATTTTATCTTCCATGGTTACAACCTTAGTGTTGCTCGCTCCTTTCTCAACGAACTTTCACTCCCATTCTCATAACTTTCACTCGCATTCTCATAACTTTCACTCCCATTCTCTTTACACTGCCAATTGTTGTCATAGGTTTTTCTATTTTGCTACTATTATTTCCTTCATTTACTCCTTGTTGTTATTACCACTCAGTTGCTTCCATTAATACTTCCTTCTCGGCCATCGTATAAATGGTGTCTTGGTGCGTTCCACTCACTTCTTCATCCACTTCCAATATTTTGAACCTATTGATATTACTTTGAATTCTCTTCATGTCTCCAAGTGTCGTGCCCTTGCCTATCTGTTTAGATCAGCTAGCAAGCCATTTTGCTTGGTTGTCTTGGTCATGTTGTTGTCTCCCCTTACCCATAACAAGCTCCCATTGTCCCTCTTGGTGTTTTTCTCTTATTGGTTCCTTTTTTTTTTTCTTTTTTTTCTCACCGTGCTTTCGTAAAGGTTTTTCTTGTTCACCATTTTGGTGATACTTTTCTTGTTCCTCCATATTTTGATGGTTGGTTTTTTTTCATTTGGGTGATACATTTCTTGTTCACCATTTTGATGAACATCTTTCCTAGTACCAGCAGCTTATATGGAAGAATTTCAAAACTACTTTAACTGTTTTTGTTTTCTGCAAAATTATGTTTATTCCAAACTGCAAGAACACTATTGCCCATTCTTTTGGCAGCCTCAGTTCACTGTTCCCGTCTTTTTGGATGAATAAAGTACTATTTTGTATAAAAAGGGGGGGGGGGGGGGGTAAATAACAGTGTTCTAAAAATCGCTAGGCGCTAGGCGGGCGGCGAGCAGGTGCCTAGCGCCCAGGGGCCTAGGCGGGTGCCTAAGCGGTCTTAGGTTTTGTATTATAACTTTAATAATTTACAAAAGTTAAGCATAATACCTTATCAATTACATCCAATTTAATGTCAATATACATATGCAAAATTTAAAAACATGAAAAATTAACAATCGTGAACAAAATTTATTAAAACTCAAATGACTGAAGTTGGTCATGATGGGTACTTTATATAAATTTGAATTTGTGTACTCTTTTATTTTTCTTCAAATTGCATGAATAACCTCAGTTATGTTTGATAAAATCTACATTAGTAAAATTGGTACCGGCAGATCATTTGAGAATTCCATTAAGTAATCATCCTTCGCTACATTTAGACATATCATCATCATCATCATCAAAGCCCATTCCCGAGATTTTCTAAAAAACAATTAAATAGTTTATTTCTAAAAAATAGGAAAGAAAAATAAAATAAGAACACAATCAACCTTATTAAAAAATAAAAAAATAAAAATCTCCCAAACCGCCTAGACCCCGCCTAGAGTCCGCCTAGACCCCGCCTAGGCCGCCTAGGCCGCCTAGACCCCGCCTAGGCCGCCTAGACCCCGCCTAGACCCCGCCCAGACCCCGCCCAGACCCCGCCCAGACCCGCCTAAACCCGCCCAGACTGCCCAGAACCGCCCAGACTGCCCGCCCAGGCATTAATCTGGGCGGTTTTCCACCTTCTAGCGCCGCCTAGGCGGCCGCCCAGACCGATTTTTAGAACACTGGTAAATAATTATAGTATCAAATTCTTATCATGACTCAATGACTTATTAATGACATTGAAAAACTCTTAAATAAAAACCACAATTGCCACTCTCAGGGGAACCTCTTATCTACATTGGGGTCATCTGAAATAAATTGCAAAGTAAAACATTACCACTTCAAGGAACTAAAAATGGTAATGAGGAAGAACAGAAGTAGCACAGAATACAGTCCTTAAGCGATAAGTGTATCCTTGAACATACCATCCAACAGTTAAAGCAGATTTATTTCTCAATTCAAATATTAAAAAACCACAATCAGAGTGAAATGATAATCATTATAACAAGGGTAACCAAATACACAGTCTACCCTTCTCTCCATGGGTTTAGAGAAGGTAGAGAGGGGTGGAGTTGCTCTGATCACGTGCATACCACCCTGGTAGGGACAAATCAGTGCTTCCCGACCAGGCTCTCTTAGAATTTTTCATCCAACAATTATAAAAGAGCAATTCTAACCATCTATTAAGAAAACCCCATATCAACAAAACCTAACGACATTTGGCAAAATAACAAGAAACACATAAAATGATTTTCTTATCAAATTGCAAAACTCCACCAAAAAAAATAATAAGATCAAACAATCACCCATAGCTTGAAACCCTTAAAGAAACATCCCAAACCATCAAAACAAAATACTTGCTATAACAAAAGCAAAATATTGGGAATCTGAAAAGAAAGAAACCTGGCCACATTGTGCTAATCTCAGAAAACCATCCAGGAAGGAGAGCAGAGATAAGGTTATTCTCTTTAGTTTCCTCCACTGCACCAGCCAACGATGCATCAGCACCACTGTTCTCGTTGACAGATAATGCAGCAGCAGAGGCAACAATACCTTCGTCCGCCATTGATTCTCTCTTCTCTTCTATGCAAAAATGAGAAAACAGCATAAAAAAGGTTTTTATAATTAATAGCGAATATATATAATTTTGTAGCCGCACTACGATAACCCTACTGATTATTTACTTTCTAGACATAATCTACTCACCTATAAAAACTATCCCAATAAAAGCGTGGTGGGATACAACATAAAAATGGGATACAACATAAAGTGTGATCAAAAGTGTGGTGGGATACAACATAAAAATGAACTTGATAGCACTCTTGAAATTCCTGAAAGAGAAATTCTAAATGTCGAGAAAACGAGCGAGGAAACGAGCGAGGGAAGTGAGGTGGCGGGGTGGGAGCTGTTCACCCCGCTCGGGAAGCGTGCATTGACTTTTCGCACACGCATCCCGAGCGGGGTGAACGGCTCCCACCCCGCCACCTCACTCCCCTCGCTCGTTTCCTCGCCCGTTTCCTCGCTGTGTAGAATCACTCTTCCTAAAATTCACCCCAATATATACATTTTCAATCAAACACTATATAAAGAGCCTATCCACGATTTCAATGTCATAACCACGGATTACTTTTTCTTCAATAAACCAAAAAGAAAATTAGCATATAATAAAAAAGATATCCTAGATAATATCATACGAATTGCTGAAGAAACACAAGTCTTGGGAGAAGATCCGATAAAATATTTGTCTCGTAATAAATATTTAGCAAAATTAGAAATTAAAAATCCTGATATGTCCATTAAAACTGGAACTATGACTCATACTCCGGTAGACATTGAGGAATTCTCGATACAAATAAATGAACTTTTAAAACTCGGAGTAATAAGACATAGAAGCACTGCCTTTTTAGTACGAAATCATGCTGAATTAAAACGAGGAAATACCCGAATGGTAATTAATTATAAAAGACTAAATGATAATACACATGACGACCAATATCTTATACCAAACAAAGACCAATTACTAAATTGCATTCAAGACAATACTTTCTTTAGTAAATTTGATTGTAAAAGCGGTTTCTAGCAAGTTATGATGGACAAACAAGCTATCCCATGGACTGCATTCATGTGTCCTGAACGACATTTTGAATGACTTGTTATGCCTTTCGGTCTTAAAAATGCTCATTCTATCTTTCAGAGAAAAATGGATCTCATTTTTGGTAAGTACAAACACTTTGTTCTCGTCTATATTGATGATATTTTAGTCTTTTCTAAAGACCTTGACTCTCATTATGATCATCTTATACTTGTTTTTAATGAATTTGTTAGCAACGGACTTATCATATCAAAGAAAAAGATAGAACTTTGCAAAACCTATATCGATTTTTTAGGAATGAAAATAGGAAAAGTAAAAATTCAGCTACAGGAACATATAGTAAAGAAAATATTAGAATATCCTGATAATATTGAAAGTACTAAACAACTTCAATCATTTTTAGGTACCCTAAATTATTGCCGTCATTATATTAAAGATCTCTGCCACGTGTACGGCCTTAATGATCGATCATTTTCTTTCATGACATGTTCTAGTTTATTTTCAGTTCTGTGTTGGGTTGATAATTTATGAACTAAGTGAAGGAAATAAACATTTCACAGATTGGCTATTTTGGTCATGAATAACAGTTAAAACTTGTGCTATTAGTATTTGCAATCATCTTAGTGCTAATTACAGTTGGTTCTGCACTATTGAGCTGGTCGTTCTGGTTTCAGAGGTTATGTCATTTAACTTTTAAATAGATTTGTACAATTGTAATTTAATTTTTCTCGATAATAATTGTGTACAAACAATGTGTTTTTCGACTTGGATATGACACTATTCTTTGATTTTAATTCCTACGACATTCAAGCTTTTTTTTACAGACTATAGTAACATATATTTGATCAAAACATCATGCTTGTTGGAACTTTCTAACTATCCCTTGACAATTCTTATACTCTAATGAAATATCGAAAAAAATAGCTACAATTCTTCGCTTCCAAAAATGTCTTAATAATAGTATCAGATAACACATATTAACAAATTTAGACATTAATAGTTATGGTTTTGAGGACTCAATTTAATTTTAAACACAAGCTAGAGTAGTGTTACTCACTTGGAAAAAAAAAACTTTATTTCTTGTTTGAATACTTGCAGTCCTTGAAACAACTTCTAGAGATAAAATTCAATTAGCAACAAAATTTGGTGCTACCATCCTTGAGGGAGGTGGAATTGGGGTTAATAATAGACCTGAATATGTGCATAAATGTTGTGAAGCTAGTTTTAAGCAACTTGGTGTAGACTATATTGATCTCTACTATCAGCACATAATGGATAGGTCTGTGCCCATCGAGGATACTGTAAGCATTTTAAATTCGTTCTCATGGTTTTTATTGTCATGTTTGAGGTTGAACATGGAAAAATGATTTAGTGATGATTTAAATTTTGGTTTGAAAGATGGGAAACCTAAAAAAGTTGGTCGAAGAAGGAAAAATGAAGTATGTAGGATTATCTGAGGCTAGCCCTGACACGATAAGGAGAGTGCATGCAGTCCATCCCATTACAGCTGTGCAGATGGAATACTCTCTATGGGGTCGTGATATTGAAGAAGAAATCATCCCTCTTTGCCGGTATGTTTTCATTCACTATAGCTTTCATTGTTTCACTTATTGTTAAGGTGGGAAAATCCTTGTATGTCTAGTTAAACACATGCAAATCTATATGGAAGTCATCACTGCAATTAAATTTCACCCATGAGCTATATATATTCCACAAAACTTAGATTTCTATTGGATCAAGGGATGAAAATAAAACTCGCTTTAGTCCATTGTATGGAACAATATTAATTGAATTTAACTGAAGACATGGTTCATAGCCTTGTTTCTATGCTGACATTTACTTCTAGTTATAAAAGTACTTTGATGGTGTTTTGACATGTTTGGTTCCATTGACTAGAATTTAATGCAAGGTTGTTCTGTTGGATATTGTCGTTTCCTTTTCACGTGTGGATAAGGTTCGACTCTGATCAGATTTAGAATCGGACGCTTTGAAGCTAGAGATGTCAACACAACCAAGTCATAGATGGAGATGCCATGCAGACCCAGGTTTCTATCAGGCAATTAGTAGATTGGAAAAGGATCAGAGTGACAGCCATTTTTCTTTTCTTATCAGTGGCCTCCCCTATTGTTGACACATTGGACATTTTGTGTGTTCTTATGTTTGAGGACAATTTTTAGGATGTTCCCAATATGGAATTATTGAGAGCGTGATTAGTTGTTAAATTACTAATGATGTACTTGATACATGTAAATTTTTTTTTAATACTGATCCAATATGAAAATGATGTTATAATTGATTGCAACTATTTCACTTTGTAATGGCTGCAAAATTATTTTAATTTGGGTATTAACATTGGTATTGGAATATTTGGGTTTTATAATCTCATTGGATGTCATTAATTTGGTGATACTTTTTCTTATTTATTTAATTAAAAACAAATAAAATTTTACATATTAATTCGTAAAAAAAAAACACATTTGTAACACGTCGAGATGTTAATATTTGAACATTGTAACATTCTACAGTGGACAATTGTTACGAACGTTGAAGGTTGTAACACGTCGAGGTGTTACTAATATTTGTAATGCCATGATTTGCAAGATTTTTGTGGTGTTAAATTTTTTTTAGGAACAATGCTAGTGTGTTACAAATTGTCATTTATGGTGTAGTGGATAGATGAGAGAAAAACAAAAAATGCAAGAATGGAGGGAGAAATAAGAGAAGAGTGGATGAAATGGGGATGACTTGATTGATGAGGATGAAACGGCGCTCCTATTGCTATCACAAAGTCAATGTGGTATGGTTCGTGAGGTTGAAGAAACGGATAAGGGTGAGGGGATGAGGAGGGTCGGAGGGATGCGAAGGGTCAAAAGGAACCAATTATTTCTGCCGAACCTGGTTCTGATGAAGATCAAGAACCTGACAAAGTTTCTTATCTTGGCGGTCCCAAAGATGCATCCATATTAAAGGAATATAATGGTCGTGTTTCTCAATCCATTTGGGCCGGTGGGGAGGTATTTAGAATATTTTCAAGTTTTTTAAAATATATTTTACTTATCATTTTTCTTATTATGTAGGAATGAGGGGAGTTGAGATGTCGGCATCAATATAAGAATTTTATAGTTTGGAAGTTGAGTGACGAGCCGAAAGAAGTAATTTCAATGGTCTCCGACCGTTGATATACAATTGTAAGGATCATATTGATAGGGTGAGAATTTGTGCTTTTGTCGAGCGTTGGCAACCTGAAACTAACACTTTTCACCTCCCTTTTGGAGAAATGACCATCACCATCGATGATGTCTATCATATCACTCATTTGTTGAATGTTGGTAAGCCGGTTATGGTGAAAAAAAAACTCAAATGAAGCCAGAGGAATGTGTACAACTGTTGGTGAATGGTTTGGGGATTCAAAATAGTGAAACACAAAAGCATGTGCAGAAGAATCTTAGTTTCGTGGAGATGAAATTTCTTAAGGAGCATTGTTGTGGGAAAGTGAACACAAGTAATTATCTTCAAAAAAAAACCACAAGTTGCACGGGGTTACTTGCTATTTCTTCTGGGCATGACTATTTTTGCTGATAAGACTGGAACTGAATATTTGAAGTTGTTGATGAAAGTGTATGATGTTGGGAAAGTTGCATGGGGAGTTGGTACTTTGGCGTTTTTGCATCGTCAACTTGGTTGTGCTAACAGAGCGGGTACCAAACAAATATCTGGATATCTGCCTTTTTAAGTACAATTTTTAGGTTGATTGTTCAGTTAATTATCTTTTTAGTGTTTCAGATATCTAACTAATATATTGATATGTTTAATTTTTTTGTAGTATTGGATATATGATCACTTTAGGCTTTGGGGTACGCCTCGAGCCTCGTGGAATAATCGTCTCCCCACCATGGCTAAGTGAATTGCCCCTAACTTAGCGATGTCGGGAGTGAAGAAATCTCGGTTCTTAGGGAGCATCTTGATGACATGTCGCCTGAAGAGATAAAAATTAGTTATTTAAGTTCATGTTTTATCTCAGGTAATTATTTTTTATTTTTCATCCATAATTTAATAAGTTCATGTTTGTATTGTCAGGTTATTTGGAACCCTTATGCAGAATACAAGCAAATAACTCCACTTCACAGCATTACATGGTTCCAAGGCTGCTTGTTATGCCATGACGTCGAAGAACCCTATTATCTAGATCAAGTGATGAGACAAATGGAAGGGTACAGGTCATTCTGAATCCTCTCATTCAAGCCAAAATGAAGAATAGAGGTCGATCTGGCCACAACTACTCAGTGAAGCACGATATATTGTCTTCGCTCGCTGCAACTTAGCAGAATCATCTCGTAACAATTGAAAACCAATGTGAGTCAGTGAAGCTTTCATGGGATTGCAGTAATGACTACTTGGAGTGGTTTCATGAAATTAGACATTCGTTCATCCAACCACCAATGACTTGGAGGACACATCTCTTAAGAAATCAATTGTTCATATCTCACAATTGGGTAAATGATCTATACTTTAACAAATTTCTAAACATTTGAAATATATAATTGATTTTTTTTACTAAGATCAATGTCTTCCTTGCCGAACAAGTTGGTTGCTAAGGCTCTTCAGTTGGTAGACACCTCTATTGAAGATGGAGGGAACGTGGATAAGGTTTTGTTGCTCAAGAGGCAAAAGAAAGTAGGTGACCCGCTAAGACAAATGTCTACTCATGTAGCTTTTAGTGATAATGAGGAAGAACAACAGACTGGTCCAACTGGTGATGGTATTGATGCTCCAAGTGGTGGTGTTGCAGGTGGTGGCAAGGGAAAGGGTGATGGCATTGGTGGTGTTGGTGCTTATGGTGGTAGAGGAAGGGGTGGTGGTGGCATTGTTGTTGGTGCTCCTGGTGGTAGAGGAATGTCTAATATGGTGGTGGTGGTGGTAGAGGAAGGGGTGATGGACATGCTGGTAGAGGTAGGGGTGATGTTGCTAATGGTGCTGATGACACTGAAGAAATCCTTGTTGGTGGAGGAATTGAGGGCAGAACGAACAAGAGGCATGAGAAGAATATCATTCAAACTGAACCACGAAAAAAGACTAAGTGGACTTGATATATACAATTTTCATATATGTTTTTGGTTGTTGTAATCTTTATAGTTAATGGAAATGTGATATTTATAGTTTATGCAATGACTTATGATTTTGCAATTATGATTCTCATTATTATTTATATATATCTCAGTATTTGTTACAAAGTGAACTATAATCCGAATAAAAGTAAGAAATTGTATCAAATAACCTAAAAAATTGGACACAAAGTCACCTATCTGTCAAAACAGAAAGTTCTAACTGCAAACACATGAGCCACTATGAATGTGAAATAAAATTTTGAAACAACAATGCAATTTAGTTTGCGTAAGCTACCTAAAAAACAACTGAAACCAAATGCAGCGGACACTACAACCAAATTTTTACAATCGCGGTGGACACTGCAACTTAGAGTACCAAGATCGCAGCATCCGCTGCAATTGGACAGATTCCACACCTTGTCCATTTTTGTGATTTTTTGTATTTGATTTTTTTGTTTTTTAATTCCTATGGTTTTGATATAGTATTGACATATTTGATTTATTGCAAAACCCCAATTTTGACCTTCTCAAGTTTGGGTGGTCAAAATTGGGGTTTCGCAATAAATCAAATATGCCAATAGTGTATCACACCCAACTAAATTGAAGAAAAAAAAATCAAATACAAAAATCACAAAAATGAACAGAGTGTGAAATCAGTCCAATCGCATCGGTTGATGTGATGTGTTTCTCCCACTAGCATCACCCGCTGCGATTGAACAAATTTCACACTGTCCATTTTTGTGATTTTTGATATTTTTATTTTTTTGCTTTTGTCAATTCCTATGGCTTAGATACTGTCTTGGCATATTTGATCTATTTCAAAATTCAAATATTGACGACCCCAATTTGAAGTCAAAATTGGAGTTTTGCAATAAATCAATTATGTCAATAGTGTATCAAACCCATAGGATTTGAAAAAATAAGTCATATACAAAAAATCACAAAAATGGACAGAGTGTGAAATCTGTCCAACTGCAGTGGATGTTGTGAATGCGCAGTGGATGCTGTGAATGTGTTTCTCCCACTCGCATCATCTGCTACGATTGAGCAGATTTCAAACTTTTTCCATTTTTTGGATTTGTTTGTATTTAAATCTTTTTTTTAATTCATCTGGTTTAGATATTGTCTTGTCATATTTGATTTATTGCAAAATCTCAATTTTACCCACCCTAACGTAGGAAGGTCAAAATTGAAATTTTGCAATAAATCAAATATGCCATTAGTGTATCAAATCCATAGGAATTGAAAAAAAAAATCAAATACAAAAATTGACAGTGTGAAATTTGTCTAATCGCAATGGATGTTGCGAACATGTTTCTCCCACTCGCATCATCTGCTGCGATTGGACAAATTTCGCACTCTGTCCCTTTTTGGGATTTTTTGTATTTGTTTTTTTTCAATTCCTATGACTTAGATATTGTCTTGGCATATTTGATATATTGCAAAACCTCAATTTTGACCACCCCAACTTGAGAAGGTCAAAATTTGGGTTTTGCAATAAATCAATATGCCAATAGTGTATCAAATCCATAGGAATTGAAAAAAAAAATCAAATACAAAAAATCACAAAAATGGATAGAGTGTGAAATCTGTCCCAATCGCAGCGAATGCTGCGAATTTGTTTCTCCCACTCGCAACACCCGTAGTGATTGGACAGATTTCAGACTCTATCCATTTTTTGGATTTTTTGTAATTGATTATTTTTTAGTTTTTTTTCAATTTCAATGACTTTGATACACTATTGGCATATTTGATTTATTGCAAAACCCTAATTTTGACCTTTCCAAGTTGGGGTGGTCAATATTGGGGTTTTGGAATACATCAAATATGTCAAGACAGTATATAAGCCATAGGAATTAAAAAACCAAAAAAAATCCAAATACAAAAACTCATAAAAATGAACAAAGTGTGAAATTTGTCCAGTCATAGCGCTTGATGCGACTAGGATGCTCATTTTCATAGAAACAACTGCGATTGGGTCGCATTGTCCGCTGCGTTTGGTGGTGATTGGTTTTCAGGTATCGTATGCAAACTGAATTGTGATTCATTATATACGATTCACAGCGACCTTTGCGATTATGTGTATCACACTCGCCGCGGCCTGTGCGTCTGCAGTCTGAAATTTTTGCTGTAATTTTTTTTTTGAAGTTTTGTGTTTTTGCAGTCTGAAATTAAAAAAAATAATCATGTTTAATTTATTATAAATTAACTTTTTAGCCATTACCATGATATAAAGCATCTATACATTTAATCATCCATAAAATGCAAAACCAATACAAATCTTCATGAAAATGTAAAATATAATTTATTGATATTTAATGATAGAAAAAGGTACAAGTCAAGAGTACAAAAGATTGACTTTTATTACAATTAGATCATCATATGTATACATGTCATTTAAAAAAATGTGTAAAAAGTTACAAAATGTGGTTCGATAATCAATGTCAACAACTTTTTCGACTTCTTTTTTGCTTTGGATGCATTGTATTTCTTAACCATCACGTCATCTATCTGAAAATGGCCACCGAACGAAGTCTTCCATGATACTGCTATTGGAAACATGCGAGAAGGCCAAGTCAGTACTGTCCGAGGCAATGATGATCTTGATTTCATATGAAGTAAAAAGAAGTGGGAACTCTGGTGAATGTGTGCCATGAAACATATCCGTAAGTCGTTCAAGTTTGACGGCGGTGGAACATATGGAAAACATGTAGTGTTCTGGTTCCTATAACACACAAACACACACAACGATTGGCCACCAACTCTAACATATCCGGTTGAATCAACCATTTTCCCCTTGTAATGCGTACAATGCCTTCAAGAATTGTCAGAGCATCTTTCACTATGTTCACCCCTCCATCATTCCACATTCGAACCCACAAGTCATGTTTACCTTCTAGCTCCATTAGTAGTTCATGTCTCACTTTCCTCCAACCAATCTTTTCGTCGTAACCTAGGAAGTTGACTATGCATCTGAATCCACAATGGCCATCAGCGAGTACATTCTAAATGTCCTCAAGATAATCTCAAATCCACAGAGGAATTTGCTTCATAAACGTAGTTTTCCACTTCGGCACTTTATCTTTTGGCTTAAAAACACTTTCTTGACTTCTAAGCTCCTATTGTGTCTTCGCATACTCATGACCAGATGGATCCCTTTCGTGGACTTTCCATACTTAGACAAATTTTTTTTGGTCTCCCCTTGCCATTTATAGGTTCAATTGGTTCAATCATGACACATGAATCATGGCAACTTAAATCTAACAGCTTCCTCTTCAACACCAACTGCTGATCAGGAGTGGATTCAAATAACTTTTGTTTACCGGCGTCTACCACTGGATCTATAATCACATCAATAGTTGCATGAAGATGTGTTTTGCCAAGTTGCATCCAGTGCTTGTGTAAGATAATAGTGGAAGTTGTCCTGTAGGAGTGAATGCACAAGGCAACCCATGAGTGGTTATTATCACACATCGACACTTGACTGGGTCGGTGCCCACAAATTCAACATCAGACCTACCAATTTTTGATAGCATCAAGTCAAGAGCCTTATGAGACATGAACCCATGAAGTTTTCCCAATAAGGGAAGAATATGCTCTTTCTTGACATTCGTGAGATTTTTTCTAAATGACGCTTCAATTTCTACAAGTTGGAATTGGATCATGTCATGCATTTTTGTCCATACATTATAAAAATGTTCCTTGAGAATTCTCCAACATTTTATTTAATTTGGAGTGTGCACCTTCAACGCTACTAGTTGTCTGTTGGCCAAAATGCATGAAAGTGTCGGTCCATGCATTCACAAAGAACTCCTTATGCAGATACCAAACAGTCCGCAGATAGTCCAAACACTTGGGATGTGATGCTCATCTTCTCTCGAATTCAACAATGCCCTTATTCCATTCTTGCTCTGTAGTTAATCTAAACAAATCCGAGAAAGATTCAATAAACTCGTTCCATATTTCATTATCCTTAAAGTATTTTTTGCAAGTCTTTTCCACATTTGTAATTATGTGCCACCTGCACAACAACCTCCTTGCTTATGGAAAGACTCCATCAATGACTTGGATCAACCTAAACTCTCTGTTAGTCATAAACACCTTTGACAAGTTGTATGGCTCAAACGCTCCCAATAATTTTTCCAATGTCCAAGTGTACGACTGTTTATTTTTCAGATGACATAAAACAACAACCAACATTGAAAGTCTTGTCGATCGACGTCACACCCACAATCTCAAATAGCGGCATCATGTAGTGATTGGTTTTGTAGGTGCAGTCCATAAGCATCACCGTTGGAAAACACACTTAGCCAATAGAATTGACTCGAGATGATACCAGAAAATATTGGTGACTCTATTATGATCCTCGACTGTATGTCACTCAATATAACCATTCTCGCTCAACAAGTGCATTGTGGCTTGCACAGATGTTCTACCTTTCAGTTGGAGTGTCTTTAGCTGATGAATGACATTGTAAACAATCTTCAAATATGGCACATTGTTGGGAAATGTCTATTTCAAATAGGACAATATATAGCGAAGGGCTACATCATATGCTGACATGTTATGCAAATATGCGATATCTGCTTTGTTGAGTCTGCCAGCAAAGGAATGGCCAAAAATAAATTTTGATTGTGGATGATTGTGGGTTTCACAAATCACTTGTTGCTTCCAATGATTGTTACCTCGTGACACCCCTCTCAACTGGAATAGGCGCCCACATTTCTTTATATTAGTCGATTGACCAACCTCCAATTTTTGAATTTGATTTTTCTTGATCTTTCATCCCCTCTCACATCCCAAGTGAATCATTCATTTACGTCTACTATCAGTGGATTTTGACTTTGTGATAATGAAAACTATATTATTATCTCTACCAACACCTTGACACTAAGTTATTAAGGATGACTTCGATGAGAATACCTACAAAAAGAATAATGCATGCTCAAACACTAATAAACTTGTTAATCAATTAACTTGTTAAACATGATTAAATAATGTCATGCCTACAAGAATTAACCTTACCTCTTCTCTCATAAATAAGTCGCCATCATCGACTACCTCTTCTAGTACCCGTTCATCATTCGCTTCAACATCATCATCGTCATTCTACATTAAGTAAATAAAAAAATTGTTATTCTAATCATATATTAAAAAAGGTAATGAATAAAATCATTAAGACAAAGTTTATCTCTAGAAGGTTGGTATCTTCCAAATATGCTTCAAGTGTCTCCGGATTGTCATGATTATGTGAAGGTATTTCGAAATCGATTAGAACGACGATGGCATTCTAATCATAAAATAACAACAATAAAACAACAACAACAACATTAAATAAATTTCGGTGTGTAAAGAAAAAACATAAAAATTTTGAAGATACATGAAATATATATTATGAATTTCGAGGGTATATGAAATATGTGAAAAAATAAGATGCAATTAAATAAATCTATTGAACACATTAAATAAAACTATACCAAGAAATGAAACAAACATGAAATCAATATATAATTAGAAAATCAGATAGTGGTTTCATAAATCAATATATATGTAGAAGAAATGATAATTATAAAATCCGGTGGTGGATTCAAAAATCAATAAATAATTAGAAGAAATGATAATTAGAAAAAAAAAACCCTTGAAATTTACCCAAAAAACTCGAAATTTTTCGAAAAAAAATCCTCGATAAATGTAATTTTTGGTAGCTGATTTTTTGGTATTTTTACGAAATTTACAAAAAAACCTCGAACTTTTTCGAAAAAATTCTCAAAAAATGTAATTATTTATTTTGTGCTTTTCTTTTCGTAATTTCAAAAACACGAAATTTCACGAGAGTACGCGAAATCTCATTCCATGACAACAACAACGATCAAACTAACCCTAAAAATAAGAAAGGTTTAGGGTTCAAATATTAACAACTAACCCTAAAAATAATAATGTTGCTTCAAATATAAACCAAAAAGGAAATTAAGCATGATATTACAATAATGACAAAAACAAAAAAATACACATGCAAGCTCATATCAAGTTGAGAGTGTACCTTGAGTGGAATGAGTTGTTTGTCATTTTGAAAATATTCATCTTCTTCGTTCACTCCTATAAATGAAGTACAATGTTGACTCTCAAGTCCAACATTATCATCTTCAAGCCTACCAACATCATTTTCACTAAACTCATCGATTTCTTGATACAAATTTCACCAAAACCCTAATAAACGAAGATGAAGAAAGAGAGACGACGACGATGACGTAGAAGAGAGGGAGAGATGCCGATGTTGGGGTCGTCCGACGAGCTTGGGATGGAAGACAACCAATAGAAAATGAAACAGTGCGGATGAACATGTTTTCTCGCGCGAGAGAGCAAATGAAGCAATAGACAGTGGAGAGGGAGGATGAAGACGAGTAAGAGAGGGAGAGGGAGGATGAAGACGGTGGTCGATCGTTTATTTTCTGACAAGATTGGAAGGTGAGTGAGGGTGGGAGAAGAGGAGTCGTTCGTGCGAGTGGAAGGGGGTTCGACTCTAGATTTGGGAAAAAAGACAAAGAAAACATTATTTTGTGTATATAATGGTGGTGTCCTTCAGAGAAATTAGTGGTGTTATTTAGTAAAGGCTTAAGATAAATAATTGGATTGTGAATAAACACAATAGGTATATATGTAAGGAGATCAAAACTTGAAGACTATTATGTCCACAGAACATTTTTAACAATATACATCAAAAGATAAAATCATAAAAAAAAAATCAAATGATTGATAAAACAAAAACATTTGCAATGATTCAAAATTTGGAAGTGAAGATTCGTAAACCATAAAGCACACATTCGAGAGCAATTGGCCAAATCGTTAGAACATGGTTTGATAAACTATAGAACATGGATTTAAAATAATTCGCCCAAAAGCGCTAAAGCAAGGATTTAGGGAATGAGCATCACCCCTGGTAGAAGGTTTATGTGACTAGGGATATAATTGCTATGCTGAATGTATTTATGTTTTATTTTATAAAAGAACAAAAAAATGGTTGGATGATATTGATCAAGGGAAGGAAACTCATTTCTCAGTGGATCATTAAACCCAAGCAACTCCTGTCACATATTAAATTGTTTGTGAGGGGCTAATGATCCAATTCATAAAACAAGTTTAAGATTTTTGTATTGCGAGTCAATACTACTTGAACACGTGTCAAGGACAAAGCTTGAAATTCAGAAGTTTAAGTATTCCTCAAGTGGGACTGAGTAACACAACCTCAATGTTAAAAAATATATGGATAATACTTAATGGCCTCTTGATTGGTTTGGAAGCCCTTGTACTTCAAGCAGTGTTAGACCTACCACTGGATCGGATCTTAATTTGAATATGATGTATTTAATATAAGATGGATTTTGATAGTCAATCCAATAGTCTGGTTATGATCCGAATCCGCTAGTTCGTTAATTTAACAGAGCAAATATGGATTTGAGCATGTCCGATCTGATAATAGCCCGATTTGATTCCATCTTGTATAAAGTAATAAATGCATATATATACTTGGTTAATAATGAGTAATAATTAAAAAAATAATTGAAAATTTAAAAATATAATTAAGATTTAGATTAGATTGTCGGATCGAATACCCGTACAAATCAGACATGGATTTGAGTATTGATAATCCGTCGAATTATCGAATAGGAACTAGGTCACCTTTTTCCTTGTTGGATCAGATACAGGCTAATCCGATCCATTTACAGGTACTATTTTGTAGGCTTAGAAGACGATCGCTTCTTCCTTCAATTGGATAAGCACTTTCAAAGGAAAGTAAGTCTCCTTTCCTCATTTACAATGGAGAATAGGCAAGGATACTAACATCAACATTTGGAATGATGTTAGGGGAATACCATACTTTCTCTCTCATCAACATTTATATTGGAGGCCGGTGTTTGACAACAAAAGTGGTGGTGTTACACAAGAATTTCTCAATGTAAATGAATTTCTCGAGGAATTTTTCGTGTCATAGTTCGATTTGGGTGTATTTTTTGTCCTCAAAAGCATGGTATGCTATGCTATTCACTGATCCTCGAAATTCATCACATTTCTTTGCCTTTGACATTAGTGGTGGAACAACCCATACATGATTATGATCAATAGGGGTTGGAAGAGTCATCGGTTTTACTCTGATTATTCGTCAAAAGACAAGTGGTTCCCTGGTGCGCACTATTATTGTGATTTGTGTGAATCTTGGTGGCGGTTAAACTTGTGATGGTACTCAAATGGTGGAGGCTTCTCTTTCCTAGGTCTTCTCTATTGGCTATGTCTTCTCTATGCTTGTGTAACACTGTAATCTAAGTATATATATATATATATATTTTTTTTTTTAATTTTTTTTATTTTTTTTTTCATCACCTTTTGTAAGGGTTTGAACCCCTCAATTAGCATGCTATAGTTAATGATGCGTACATACATATACTCAATTGGATTGCCACCACAATAACAATTGAATGAAGTATTGAAAGCGTAAATTGGGTTTACCAAAGAGAGCAATAAATGCTTATAAAGTATAGTATTACAAGTCATAATTCTCTATTGCGTTGATGTCTTACTTATATGAGTAATGTGATTTTGGAGAACTCACTTATTTATTAGGTTAATTTAAAATAACACTTCTTAATAACTAAATCTGAAACAATTCTTAATAATTTAGACTAAAAACTAAATCTTGACTTATTTTCAAGACCAATTTATTGCTGGACCTCAATTCTTATGTTGTAGCATTCAAATTTCAAAAGAATGCCGGCATATACTACCCTTTGTTGACATAGTTGTTCTATTTTGGTTGTCTTCTCTACCTTACCTTCTACGATAAATTTTCATACTTGGAGCATTCTCAAGACAAAAAAAGTCATATTTAGCGAGCCTTTTACATATCAAACCCAATTCTAAGGGTGTTGCGCTTGCATTCATTATCGTCTGTCTTTTATCCATATCATTCATTATATATATAACTCTCATTATTCCTACTTTTTTTATGCTTTCATTCAAGTTCTTGTTTGTTTTTTTTTTTTCCATCACTGATCGTCGCTCCTTTTTGGTTTAGTCAATTCTCTCGTGTTTGCTTTAGCTTCAGCGTAGCACGCTAGCATGCTCGGGCCAAGAACGAACAAAGTGAACATGTCGTATGGTGTCAGTCTTGTAATTTTTTTTCCCTAAAATGAATAAATATTAAAAACTGCGTGAGGTTCACGCGAGGCTAGTGAGAGTTTATCTAATCGAAGAGTCATTGGCCACTCCTGTATTAGGAGTCTTACTTAGTTCTTTCTGGTCGCACACACCTCCGCCACCACCACCGCCAGCCAGTACCACAGATTATAAAAAGTGGGAACACATTCTCTGCTCCACTCTTAATTATTTCTTTCAGAAGCGCGAAAGATGCAGATATTTGTGAAAACCCTAACCGGCAAAACCATCACTCTCGAGGTCGAGAGCAGCGACACCATTGATAACGTCAAATCCAAAATCCAGGTATCCAATCCTTTCTTCTTCACTTCAATCAACCTTTTCAAAGGGTTCTCTTTGTTATCTGTTCAAGTTGAGTTGTGATTATCTTCTTGTTACGATCATCGTTATCGTTGTTGATCGATCAATCTCTCTCTCGTGTTAGGCCATTTTGTTATTTATCTTAGGAAAAGGTTGGTTTTTTGAGTTTGAAGTTTCATTTTTGGGTTTGATTGTTGTTTTAGGGTTTATTGTAATCGATTCAGGTAAGTTGTGTATATGTTTAGGGTTTAGCTTGGGCGCGCATGTGTGTCCATTCTTTCTCTGATTTGGATTAACTTTGCTTCACTTTTTTCTGACTTCAATGAGTTTATTACTACTTCAAGCTATGTTTTTCATGCAATTTGATCATCAAAGGGTTGAGCATTAAAAATAGGTGGGTATTTTCGGGAGTTCAAGTGGGTAAAAAGATTCAATTCATCTACATACAGTGTTCATTTTGGGAACTTTACCATCCTTAGAGAAGTAAATTTACCACAAAAAGAGAACTTAGTACAATATCTATCATGGAAGGCCTAATACAATATCTATTGCCGTGAATGTTGGTAATGTGACTTTGAAGTAGATGATTTGATATAAATGGCAAACACAGAATTGAGTCCCTTTCACGTCCGAAAAAACTTGTATCACATTAAATCCTCAGCGTAAGGGGATTGTCTATCCAAGTAGAAATTAAATTTATGTAGACATTTGAATTTCTTACTAGATCTGAAGACTAAAACCTTAATCAATATCAATATTTTGGTGGGTTGGGGTGGGGTGGGGGGGCTTAAACAGTCTTTTGTATTTTGATGGTCATATCTACAATTCAATTTGTTCATACTGGGATGTCTAATGGGAGGCTTCAAACATAGAATTTTGGGTTTCAATTGTCATATCTTCATGACTAGAGCTTGCTTGATTAAAAGAATGGTGTTCCATAAAAACCCTGAGTGATGCACTGTGCTGGTAGATGAACAAAGATGGTTATAAACGCTAGCCATTTGTTCTCCGATTTTTTTTTGGGTTATGGGTGTGAATTTTATGGTACCTTAATTGGGAGGAGCACAAAAAGAATGTGTAGAGGGCATTTAATTTATTACCTAATAACTATTCCTCTATAAGTTCTTCTCGCTCTCTTCTCTCTGCGGCCTCCAACCCTTGGGAAGCGAAGATACAGATATTCGTGAAAACTCTCTAACTGGGGAAACCATTACCATCGTTGATGAAAATGTCACGGCTAAAATCCAGGTTCCTTTCTTTCTTCCTCATCGTCTTTGTTTATACTCTGATATCCTAGTTGCCTAGGGTTTCTCTGTTTGTTATTTTCGTCTTGTTGATTTGTTAGTCTCACATCTGTATTGATCAATCTTGTATTTGTCCTTTGAAAGGCTTGGGCTTTGGTTTTCTTTGGATGTGTTTGATTTTTGGATGTTTCATGAAAAAAAAAAATTTCCCCCAAAATTGAGTTCTAGCGTTTGATTTTCTTGGAAAAAGAGAAATTTTCCGCCAGTAAAATGTTTTTCCGTTTGAAGCGGGAAAACTTTGTTTAGGTTCCCACTCGGAGAGCTTTTCCCTGTTCAATCTTTTCACTCACCAACGACTCTCTCATCGACTTAGAGCTCTCGAGAGACTCAACGTCGGAACATTCAAAGCCTCGTTGAACAATTCCTCCACAAAGTAGAAAATGATTTTTTTCTTTGGTGAAATCAAACAGTGAAAAAATTTTGAAATTTTTTTTCCAAAGAATTTTTTTTCTTGAAATTTTTTTCTAAAAAGCAAACACACCCTTAGAGAAAATGTTTTCTATCGATGGGGTTTGGTTTGAAGCACTTGTATCATGTGGCTTTAGTTGAAACCAGTGGATGTAAAAATCCATAAGAAAGTATCACCTCATAATTTTTAGGTGCTTTTTACTTAGGAATGTGTGATAGTATCACTTCATATTTTTCAAGCAAGGAAGAAATCGTTGGGTTAATTTTAATGCTGATAAGGGGAATATGTTTTTCTTTGCGATTATTGTGTGGATCTTGAACAGTCAATGATAAACTGAATAGTTGGTGAAAGGGGAAAGTTTGTCCAAACCAGAAATCAAGTTAATGTAGATATTATAATTTCTTATGAGATCTAACAGACTAAAACCTTAATAATATTATCAGTTTGTTTGATAGATTTTAAAGTGATAATTGATTAACTTTAAATTGCTTGTTTTAACATTGCAAGTCTTTAGGACGTACATTAGGTGCTCTAAACAATGCAAGTGTACTGTTGCTAACACTTCCTCTTTGCATTTCAATTTTCTAGGAAGCCCATGCCATAGAATTTACAACCCCATTAGGAATTAGATAACATAGGGATATGTTCTCTAATTCAAAAATTGATTCAATGAGCTTTAAAGGAGTCACCACTCGTTTTACGAAAATAATGAACTATTATACAAGCCATATCAAACAAAGCAAAGAAAAATTTAAAAAGAAAAGGAAGGCTTGCAACCAGGCACATTACACCTTCATCTAGGAATAGACAATTCTTGAAAGAACCTTAATTTAGTTTTCTCTGTTTAATGGATTTGCCCGAGCCAAATTGCATTATTTACATATATATATATATATATATATATTTGATTTAATTGATTGATTTATTTTTTTCTTATGGGAGTTTCTGTGTGATATCGAAGTACTACAAACTTTTTTTTCTCGGTTTTTTTTTTCTTTTCCCAGATACAATAGGAGAATATTCCCTTTCATCTACCAACCATCTTAAAAGGATAAGATAATGCCATTATTATAGTTTTGTTGGCTTGAGCGTCTATAGCATGAGCACTAAAAAAAAATCCCAATATGTCGACATTGTTGGACAACTACACTCCTTGGACACTTATCAGACTTTTGTTGGATACTTGGTCAACGTGTTCGGAATGTTTGACTAGGTCGGACACTGTTTAAAAGATTTTGTTCCCACATTTAAAAAGTGGGATGTAATTAAAGAATGAAACATTTTGAAAGATGCAGAATTGAAGGTTAATGCCAATATAATAAAATTTTGACTTGTGACATGAGTTATAAATTTGAGTTATGTCAATTATTTGAATGTTTTGTCGTTTACCTTGATCTTAATATGATTTTGAACAATCGTTTATTTTGCTTAAGGTTTTACACACATTTAACAATTTTTAATATATAATAAAATTATAATTGTTATATTATACAATATCCGTGTCCTACTTTTTTGAGATTTGTTGTCACCGTTGTGTTCGTGTGCTTCCTAGCGTGAGACATATAATGTTAATCCAAATCATATAAATGTATAAATTTATTTTGGAAGCTCCATAATGTACTTCCAAAATGGATTAATGCACCTCTTGGAGCTCATTGTTTTTTTATACTGTGCTCAATAACTAATAAAATTTGCTAGTACTGAGCAACAAAATTTACTCTTTTTTTGTTGGTTAATTTTGTTCAAATATTGAATTATAGCTTTTCAGTTGCGATGTTTGTTTTCATGGGTGATAAATAATAATATTTAGGTGTAATGGACATCACTACTACTAGGAGGCATTTTTAAGTCCACACAATCACACATACACAAATAGTGGACAAGAAACTATAAAATGTTTGAAAAAAATAATAAAGTGACAAACTTGCCTACAATGGCTACCGATGGAACTTGCGCATGGAAGCTTCAATCAAAGACATGCCCTAGGTGCTCATTCGTAAAAGTCCCACGAAGATGGATTGTGATTCCGAGGTGCAAGGAGTGAGATATTATGATTTTGGTTTTTCTTTACATGAGTTTTTTTTTTTTTTTTTCCTCAGAGAAGATGAAGTAGTGTTTTGTTAAGCTATTGGGTGTAAATAAAGGATATGAAAAGGGTCCAAAGTGGAAAAGTAGAAATAAAAATGCTATCCAAACATTTTTGAATTAAAAAAATATGGGTCTTGATTGGTACACCCGGTAAACCGGTATATAACAGTTGGTACACTCCGAGACATTAAAGCGATATTTTTAACCGGTTTATACCAGTTAGCAGCCAGTACGATACGTACTGTCCAGTAAAACGGTATTTGACAACTATGGATATATCCTATAAGGGGTGTTATGTGAATTACTGAAGTTGAGGACGTGGCTGGAAGCCTGGAACTAAAGTAAGGAGTGTGGTACCTGTCCTGGCCCTCTTTTGCTCTGAAATTGACTTCTTCATCCAAGGGAAAGTTCATTAAAAGGGATAGCCACATAAAGGCTAGGCTTTGGTATTAGTTGGGAAGCACGGACTCGCGGTAAAACCCACCGAATCCCAGTAATTCTCTTGTCGGATACGGATACGCGTGCGATTCGCGTTCGATACGTATTCGACACGCGGTCAACGTATCGGTCAACGTGACTTGGTCAGGATACGGCTTGACCCGGTCCGGATACGGTCTGGACACGGTCAGGATTCGGTTGCTAATAATTTTTTTTTTCCAGATCTTGATAAAATCGGACGGCTGAAATCTACCCAGAGAGATCCAAAGATCGAGCATAGAGATCCATCGATCAGAGAGATCGATCGAGCGGGGAGATCAGATCGATCGAGCGGGGAGGGAGGTCGATCGAGCAGATCTGAGCGGGGAGATCAGAGCAGATCGATCAGATCTGAGCGGGGAGGGAGGTCGATCAGATCGATCGAGCGGGGAGGGAGGGAGGGAAATTGCTAATTCGTAGTAGTGGTGGACGTGGTTGTATTAGCATGACCACTAGCGTTGTCGCCTTCGTCTACTATTTGCTCCATGGAACGTCCTTCCTGGACCTGGATACTCTCAATGTTCTTGAGATTCTGTAGAAGAGTTATGACAAACATATTCTTTAAGTGCTTAGATCCTCCAACAGACAAAGCCTTGAGATTGGAGAGACAATCACGAGGTACCACACCCTTCCAAAAAAATGTGAAGGTTTGATTATTTAGCGAGGAAAACAGAGGGGGAAGGGAAATTGCTATTTATATGGATTAGTTGGGTAGGGTCCAAATTAGGCCCGGCCCATATTAGAATTCATTATCCTAATTTTCACTCATGTACCCAAACTTTTCATTCATTCAAATAATTTCATTAATTAAGCTCGTTACATTTAGATGTTTTATATATTTAGATTATTAATTATTGTTTATGAGTTATGACATTATGTTAATAGTTTTTAATAAAATATAAAAATAAAAATAAGGTTTGACGTGTCGCCGAGTCCCCGAGTCCTAGTTTTTTGAAAATTGCCAAGTCGCCGTATCGTATCCGTGTCCGATACGATACGCGTATCCGAGTCCGTGCATCCTAGGTACACCATTTCCCTCTTTTTTTTTCCTTGGTCATCTTGTTTGATCCTCCACTTGTTTATTTCTAGTTGTCTGAACTCAACAAAGAGGAATATGGTTTGCTTACAAGTTTTGAAGAGATGGTGGAATGATTTATAGGAAATTTGATAGAGTGTCCATTAGCAATTTAGCATTAAGTTACAACTGCCTTTATTTTGTTTGTCGTGTTGTTGAACTTTCTCTAAAAAAAAATTTAATTAATCCTATATTTTTTATGAATACATATTCATTGATACTGTGGTTTCCTTCCAGATTGTGCTTGTTTTCCTCAATGCACAGTGCTCTCATGGATTTGTCTAATACTTGAACTCTTTAGACTAGTAAATCATAAAATAGATTCTTGGATGTAGTATCTTGCAACTAATGTGAATGTTGATGATTATTGATTATTATCCCAGGACAAAGAGGGCATTCCTCCTGATCAGCAAAGATTGATTTTTGCTGGTAAACAATTGGAAGATGGTCGTACCCTTGCAGATTACAACATTCAGAAGGAGTCAACTCTTCATTTGGTTTTGCGCCTTAGGGGTGGGACTATGATCAAGGTGAAGACTCTTACTGGGAAAGAAATTGAAATTGATATTGAACCAACTGATACCATTGATCGGATCAAGGAGAGGGTTGAGGAGAAAGAAGGGATCCCTCCGGTGCAACAGAGGTATGCCTGGTCTCTCTTCTATTATACTTATATTCCAGTCATTCTTGTTTCACAAGATGTACCTTACTAGAAAGTAGTAATAACTTTAGAAGCCTAATATAATGGAATCTGGTTCTATGCGATTCTTTTACATGATCTTTTTTTTTTCGTTCCTTGGGCTTTATTAATTTTTTTTTTTAAAACACAATCTGCATTTGTAAATCATTTCCTGACAAGAAAAGAAGGCTAATGGCATGCTTACTCTTGATCCTGAAATATCTCGAAACCTTATTTTGCCATAAATGCTACTGATGTAATATGTGAAAGTATTGCCTATCAATGATTTACTGGATGCAGACATGCATAAAGTGCCCCTGTTCCCTTTATCTCAAAGATGTCTCACATTTCAAGTCACCCCTCCTGAAACCCCATTTTCAAAGCAATATTGTGACTTTCATAATCACATTTCTTATTTCCAGGTCTTTCTTTATTATGTTATCTCATTCTACCCAATTGCCCTGACAAAATGGCATATAGTAGTTTGCACACAACAACTTTAATCTCTTCCTCGAGTCCTCGTGTGAGTATTGCATTGGTTGTATGTAATGGCCTCATCCATCACTTACAAAAGTTTCTAAACCATTCTAATGTGATTTGCTAAGGGTGTGTTTGGTTCAAAAGAAAATTTTCCCAAGAAAATTTGCCAAAGTTGAGAGTGGAGAGAATATAAAAAGAAAGAGGAAGAGAGAATGAATATTTTCTCAAAATTCATGGTCATCTTTAACCTCAACTGGAGAGCTTTTTCCTACTCTCCCCCATCGCTTCTCATTTTTTGCAGTTTTTATTTTAAACAAACTTAGCCTAAAGGGAAATGATAAAAGTATGGAAGAAGAACACAGTAAACACTCATGAGTTTGCATTCTCCTCATTATTTCCTAATTGGGAGACTGTTTGAAATAGCCAACCATTGTTATGTAGGGCGTAAAACAAGGTGGTTATGTTTTATTCTCTTATTTGATTTGGATATTATGGTGGCAATATCAGTAAATAGACCAAGGGGAATGAGGGCTGCGTGTTTATGAATTTATATCTGAATTCTTTTGCTCTTTCTGGCCATCTTATGATTTATTCTCTTATTTGATTGGAATATTATGGTACCAATATAAATCAAGCAGAGGAGTCCATTGACCATATCCATATCCATATCCTTTGCCTTTTTGTAGCCCAGTTATGGACTATCTGAATTCCACATTCAAGCTACTCTTGGTCTTTCTTTATTGCATTGCGTTGAGTTAACGGCTTCAAACAACACTAGAAATCTCTCAGGTCTCACTCTTTTTGGTAAATGGGCTTGGGATAAATTAATTCATGCTTTGGTCTTGTTTATCTAGAGAGAAACAACAGGGTCTTCAAAAATGTGAGCAAATCAGTGGTTATGGGGCACAAACTGGGATACATCTAAAGATGTAAATTTTGCTTCTTGCATGTTTAACTGGGAATGTATAGTTTTTCCACCTTCCACATCTTTATGTGTAGTAACAGGGAGTGCTGGTGGCCTTTGTTGTTACCACCATCTCCCAACTTTTTTACACTCCATCTATATTAATAGTCTTTGTTATTCTGATAAAAAAAAAAAATACTATGGTGGCAATATCAGTAAATAGACTACAGCCTATGTGTTTCTGAATTCATATCTGAATTGGGATCCATCCGACTCAGAATCTTCCCTATTTTATTTCATTTGTTCCTTCCTAACAAGTAGGTGTTCAACAAATTAGTGCTGAAATGAAAATTGTTTTGATCATGTGATGTCTCTGATTTCAGGCTGATTTAACAAGTAGGCATTCAACAAATTAGAGCTGAAAAGAAAATTGTTTTGATCATGTGGTCTCTGATTTCAGGCTGATTTATGCTGGTAAACAACTCGCTGATGACAAAACTGCCAAGGACTACAACATTGAGGGTGGTTCTGTCCTGCATCTTGTGCTTGCCCTGAGAGGTGGGGCTCTTTGAGCATTGTTTGGTATTTGAAAAGTTTACATGTGGTTCCTTGCAAACTTTATAGGGGGTGACACATCTAAATGTTGTGCACCTAAGATCGGATATCTTAAAATTTACAGCGGGATAGAATTGTTTTGTTGGTACTATATGACAACATCCTGGTGCTTTCTTTGACTATGGTCTGTTTTGAAGTTTACATTACTAGTTTGTCCCTTTCTTTTACTTTGTGGCATGGTTAAAGTTTTATATCGCTTGATGAATATTAGTGGTCTACAGTGTTTGAAAGCATGCTAAATATCAATTCTCATCAAGAGAAGTACCGAAAGCGGAGGCATATTGATAATTTTGAGATTTCATATGATTTTGCAGTAAAAGTTTTATAGACAGGTTTAGGGGCTTGAAACTATCATTGCCCTGATTCTTGGATCTGGTTGACGGGCTGACAGTTTCTCATTTACTGAAAAGTGGAATGAAGCCTTCAAACCAAAAATATTCTGGGGTTTAGTGCTTGATACACTAAACTGCCAAAATTCCTAAAATGGGCTTTGGGTTCGATCTTGAAACACAAGGCACAAGGTGGAGGCACATTTCATATGAAAAACCTTGTGAGCATTTAAACCTGAATGTTCTCTGCTAAATGGGCAATACAGAAATGGGGTGCTATGAAGTCGAAACACAAATGATATGGTGGATATGAATCAGCAGTGTTGTTTAGGTGGTATCTAATTATTATTGGACCCTTTTGAGACTCATTCATATATGATGGATTGACACCTGATATACCTACCTACCTCATACTTCAGTTTCATAGAGGTGCCATTTATATGCACGTTTATTTTATAGTCTGATAAAATAAATGATAGGATTCCATTTTCAGGCAATTTTCTCTAGAAAAAATTGCCAAAAGTGAGAAGGGAGGGGGAGGGAAAGGAGAAGAGAGAATGGTCTGCTAAGACCTGTGGCTGTTGGTATGACAAGTTCAGAATCGGTACTGTGACATTTTTAGTCTGCATCCAAAGTGATTTTTTCAGAAAGCGTCATCATCAAAAACCCCACTCGTATGAGAACGTTCACCTTGTATCCTAGTAATAATCTTCTGTCTTCACGGATTTCTTTTGACATCCAAATCCAAAGTTTCCTGGTAGTCAGCATCGCCCCGCTAATAGAAAGAGAAAAGAGTGATGGCCTCTCTCTCATCTTATCTCCTATGCCCAGTTGCCTGGGTGATCAGTCAAAGAGGATCTTCTTCTTTTCTAATTTGGCATCTACATTCAATTCAATAGAATAGGTGATGCTGATTTGAATCATCTATTTGACTAAAAACAAGAGAGCAAAATGTGTTTGAGCCGTTTACACTGAAATGAAGACATTTGCAGCTCCTCTTGTCATTAGGCGAGATCATTATGATAAATTTGGCTTTGAATTTACATTTATATTTTTTTGTAAAATTACATTGTCTCTGTAGAAGACGAGCAAATTTCTCGATTTCTGTCACATTAGTTAGTTCGACTTATGGTGGTGCACATGTTTGTTAGATGCTAAATCTTCTCATCTAAACTAATATTTCTTCTAAGCTACCCTAAAACAATCTCCGTTGTTTTCAAATTTGATTATTTAAAACGAAGAATCAGGTGCCAAATTTGACTATCAACGAGGTTAAATGCAAATTTTCATGTTAAAATTTGAACTATAGGACACATATACAAGTGCATCCATATCCTCTTATACTATTTCCCATCCCATATTGTGGCCACTTTATAATTATTATATATTGGTGGTTCAACACACTCAATAACCTTTGAGAAAGACAGAAATGTAAATATAGTATTAGAAAAGTAAGGTTTCCTAATCAAATCACTATCAATCCAAGCGCCTTACCTACTTATGATAATGGTACTAAGTAATGGATGTAAATGAGTAATTCTTGCTGGCCTGGCCCCGCTGCCTGATTGCTGTCTGGGGGGGGGCGAAAATACCCTCTTTAAACACCTCTTTATACACTTTTCTAGTATCGTTTTTGCCCCCCCCCCCCCCCCCCCCCCCCCGTACTAGAAAAAGTAAGGTTTCCTAATCAAATCACAATCAATCCACGCACCTTACCTACTTATGATAATGGTACTCAGTAATGGATGTAAATATAGTACTAGAAAAAGTAAGGTTTCCTAATCAAATCACAATCAATCCACGCACCTTACCTACTTATGATAAATGATAATGGTACTAAGGAATGGACTTTTACTCCTACTCCTCCTCTATTTGCTTGATGTACCGCTCTTTTAACATTGTATCAAAATCAAAACCCAAAATATGTTCTTCTCAACATCAAATATAAAGTCTGAAGGACACACAAATTGACTCCAATATTTTGATATTGAAAGCAGAGAAATTATACCAAGTTTTGTGGAAAGGTCAGCATTTGAACAATTGAATAAGTTATCCAAAATGACTCTAAAAAATCTTCTGCGAAACTCAAAACATTCTCATTCACACTCAGAATATAGTAATAGAATTATCTACGCATCTGATAAAACACACTTGCATATTAGAAATCAAGCTAAACAAAATTATATTAACAAGCTTAATTATTAATTCCTCTGCAGTGAGAATATGATTTAAAATTTCTTGGATCTACTTAAATTACTATTTGTATTACCATGTATGTATTGGATTATAATACGCATTTTTGAAAATTAAAAGGCACTAACCTGACCTCTTGTAAGATAGGAGTAAGCGATCTACATATAGAGATAATATTCAACTAATACATTTAATTAAACAAAGTTTGGCGTGTAATAAACATTTGCAATTATATGAATTGAAACCTTTCGATAGTACCAATGTTATGTTGCGATAAATCAGATTAGGGATTGAACTTTATATAATCTTATGGTTTTTTTTTTTTTTTTTGTCCTGGTCCCTGTACATCCTAAACCTTTCGATAGTACCAATGTTATTCTGTTACAAATCTGATTAGGGACTGAACTTTATATAATGTTATGGTTTGTTTACCTAAACTGTTCAATAAATTTGAATGTTAGCATTATTGGTTTTCATTTTTCTTAACCTTACTCTCTGACCACATTATAATTTGGATGCTCTTTTACAACTATGCGAGCGGATAAAATGTCCGATATTTTGGGAAACTATGTGATAAGAATCACATAGCATATCCTCCTCCTCTATGAAAAATAGTGATTACATGTAATTGTCATGAGCTTTGTCCTGTCCACACACACACATTATTTCCTCTGGGGTTGGAGTTTGGAAGGTCATGATGGACAAACTTCCTCATGCAAACCATAAAGTTCATCTCTTCTAACTTTATCATCTTCCACTTAATAAACATATTGTGAACAGATAAAAATTATTTTTTTTCCTTCTAAAATCCAATTAGCTATGTTGTTGTCTTTGTGGAAAACACGTCAGCTGACAATAAAAACAAGCACTGTTAAGTGACTTTCAGTTGGACATTTTCAAATGCTATTCACTGCTCATTCCTCCTCAGTCATTTTTTGCACACAGGGCAGGAAGTGAGGGAGCTACGCATACCAACTCACTCTCTTCTCTTCTCTTCTGTTCTGTTCTGTTCTGTTCTGTTCTCAGAAGAATAAGAGAGAATTATCTTATATAAGAGAAGAAGAAGGAAAGGAAGAGTTTCCCATTTTATTTTTTTTGTGATTAGTTCAAAGATTTTCATCCTAGCCTAAGCCTAGCCATGGCGGTCCGAAGAATGTCTTCATTGCTCTCTCGCTCCTTGCTCAATTCTGCTCCTTCCTTGCGCTGTTTACTACTAGGTAATCAATCAACCAGAATCAATTCAATTCAAGGCTTTTGGATTGGATTTTTATGTCTTTTTTTTTTTTTTTTTTTTTCACTTATTGAGACTTCAAGAATATGAATCTTCCTTTTTTGGAAGAAGATAAAATGAATTATGTTTGATGATTGGTTTTGTCTTAAGCCTGAGATTTCAAATTGGAAATCAAAGAATTGATGGTAGAAAAATAAGAAGAAATCTGTCTTTTCTGTGAACAAATTCTTCCCTGCTTATCATTTCTTCTGTAATTTAATTTAATTGTTTTCGTTTTCAAGATGAAGAATCAACTTTTGGATTAGGCCTAAAAGAAGCACATAATTTGCAGTCCATCATGACATGAAGACTTTAGAATTGTTGATCGGATGAGATCACCATCAATTGTATTTACAATAGTTGTGTTTGAGCAATCTGCATAGTAGTTGACCATTTTTTTGGGTAAGTTGAAGGAACTTGCAGATTAGAGTCAAGTCCAAAGATTCATTCTTTGAGTGGCTTTAGTTATTGCAGTTTCATTCTTCGTTGCATATATTATTCTCACTATCACTTTCTCTATGGACAACAAAGAGTGAGGTTCCTTTGTAATTTTGAATGATGATGTTGCTAGCAGATTGCAAAATCATTCATTGGGTATGTGTATTGCCAGAGGTTTTATGCCTGGAGTAGTTATCATAACTAAGCAACTAGTTTACATTTATTTGCTTGCTAGTTTGGTGTAGTAGTTTGTTTCTATGGTTTAGGTATTATACTGAATGTGAGCTATGTTGAAAACCATAATCTACAGGTACAAGCTCTAGCTTGCCAAGAGGCACATATAGGTATAGCACTGCTGCTGCAGCTGAAGAACCAATCTCACCTAACATTCAAGTGGAACACAACCAGCTTCTAATTAATGGAGAATTTGTGGATGCAGCATCCGGTATGTTCACCAGCTGTTATTTGGGTATTGAGTTATTTTAAGAAATTATGTTGAACCAATGTTGCAAATGTCTTCTGTTCTCAGGAAGAACTTTTCCAACCTTGGACCCCAGAACAGGAGAAGTAATTACCCATGTCGCTGAAGGAGATTCAGAGGACATCAACCGTGCTGTTGCTGCGGCTCGTAAAGCATTTGATGAGGGACCATGGCCAAGAATGACAGCTTATGTAATAATTGCATTTTGTTTTTATTGATGTTGTGCAGCATAATGCTGGATTACTGAAGTAAAACTCAAACTTATACAAATTTCTTTCGTTTGCAGGAAAGATCAAACATACTTCTTCGCTTTGCTGATTTGCTTGAAAAGCATAGCAACGAACTTGCAGCTTTGGAGTCTTGGGATAATGGGAAGACTTATGCTCAAGCTGCAGGGGCCGAATTACCAATTACTGTCCGCAAGTTCCGATACTATGCTGGTGGGCACAACATTTTGAATACATTCCTATTTCTTTTGGTTAAGCATCCTGAATTATGCAGAGTAACTACACACAATGCTTGGAAGTTCTAAATCAATGTGGAATTTCTCCAGGTTGGGCGGACAAGATTCATGGTCTTACAGTTCCCGCTGATGGACCATATCATGTGCAAACCCTTCATGAGCCCATTGGTGTTGCTGGGCAGATTATTCCATGGAATTTTCCTCTTCTCATGTTTACTTGGAAGGTCGGGCCAGCATTAGCTACTGGTAACACTATAGTACTAAAGACTGCAGAACAAACACCATTATCTGCTCTGTATGCAGCAAGACTGCTCCACGAGGTTAATTCAGAATATCCACCTTATTCTCTCAATTTCGATAATTACCTTGAGCTTCTGTTTCAAGAAAGTTCGATGAAGTACTATCATCAATTGTGAATAAGGTGTTACCACAATGCCTTATTTTCCCAAATGTGCCCCTATGATTTAATCGTTTGGACGCTGTTGGGGATATTATTGTATTGTTCCTCATGGTTAATGCATATCTAGGCATCAAACTTTATTCTGAAAAATAATAGTAACTTTGGAGGGACATTTGTAATTCTGTTATCAGATTTTCTTATCTAGATGGTACATGGCTAGATAATCAAATTTCACATGCCTAATTATCTTCTCAATCTCCATAAAGATGTAAAAAGTTGGTTTCATCACCTTTGGTTATCTATAGAAACTGTTTAAAAGTCGTGCAACTCACATTGCAGGCTGGCCTTCCTCCCGGTGTTCTGAACATTGTTTCTGGATTTGGTCC
Organism: Berberis vulgaris; assembly: GCA_963556465.1. Classification (NCBI taxonomy): domain Eukaryota; kingdom Viridiplantae; phylum Streptophyta; class Magnoliopsida; order Ranunculales; family Berberidaceae; genus Berberis; species Berberis vulgaris. The sequence goes on from OY747134.1 coordinate 14,810,074, forward strand.
AACCGCTGGTGCAGCTCTAGCTAGGCATATGAATGTGGACAAGGTATTTAAAATACTCGATATCTTCTTTTCTGCTGTTAGACGTATGAACTAAAATGTGGTTTATTTAGTTGAATATTCCCGACTGTTAGGTCACGCAGGAAGTGATATTGCTTAACTTGCAGGGTGCCAGTAATTTTGATCCTGCAGATATGTAAATTACTGCTTATTTACGTGAGGCATGTTGACTCTCATTGGATTTGAGACTCAAAGTACTGACCTATATTTTATGAATGACTGGTTTACTTACATAGGATATGGTAAAAATATCAACAGACTTCATGCTGATCTAGAATAAGGAAACACATCTTTGTTATCAAATACCCTGAAATAAATAGATAATTCTATTTCCTAGATAGATATACAGAAAACTAAATGTATTTGGTTTGTTTTGTTGGTAAAGAACCCCATAATTTATTTTAATTCATTATTATGGCTGTCCTTTTGTAACCATTCAAGTTTTGATCCAAAAAGATTGAATATCAGTTACCAGATTGTCTTCAGGTTACTGATGAAGTCGTTATCAAGTTGTTTGTATCTTTGACATGACAAAGATGTTTTAGAAAACAAGCTTGATGATCTTACAAACACAGGGGTCTGTCTCAGTTTCTAAAAGATCCATATAAGTTTCATTTGCCATTAGACCAATTGTGTCAAGTGCATCCTAGAAATCTCCCTATGTGATTTGGTGTTGATTGACTTGAAACCAAATGGAAGCTTCCTATTCCAAATAAGCGATGCAGTTGGAGCATTGCTATTGTGGTGACATTGAAGAATCTTTCAGACAGTGGGACTTAGTCAAAAGGCATTAGTAGCAGCACTATAGTGGGGTCAATGAGTTGAGATAAGATGCTCATAGATTGTTCAGTTACTTGTTAAGAGTCCCAAATGAATAAACCTCTTGACAATTGCATAACTTAGTGATGATGTGTAATTTGGATTGCTTAAACTCTGCATTTTGAGGTTGCTTGATCACAAGTTCAATTGATCTGCATATTGCTGGGAGATTCACAATCATGTGGTCACTATTGTCACTGAAGCTGATGGACGTCTAAATCAATCACCCATGAGTTTGAAAGATTCATTCATTGGTATTGAGCCATGGAAGTGATATGTTGAATCCTGCTTTCTTTGTCTTTGAAGCTGATTAGCTCTATGTCAACCCTAGGACTCATGCTAAGCTTCATTCATTGTTTTTGAGCCATCAAATTTATATCTTTGATACTTGATAGGGCTCATAACCTTTGTCCTTTGGCATTCACACTCATTCAGAAAAGAAGTTACATCTTAGATAGGTGCCTCTAACTGCACTTAATACTGAAAACTTTGATGACAAATTATCGGAGCACTACTTTCCTGAAGTTATATTTGCTTTGCAGCTTGCTTTCACGGGATCAACTGCTACTGGGCAAGCTATACTTGAACTGGCGGCAAAAAGTAACCTTAAGCCAGTGACATTAGAGCTTGGAGGAAAATCCCCCTTCATTGTATGTGCTGATGCTGATGTTGATCAAGCCGTTGAGCTTGCACACTTTGCCTTGTTCTTTAATCAGGTATATTTCTCATTACTTTTATCCATTGGACTGGTAAGTACTTAGTAACGTATCTTGGACAATTGGACAAACTCTTCTCTTTTTTCAGGGACAATGTTGTTGTGCTGGATCTCGTACATTTGTACATGAAAGTATATATGATGAGTTCGTTGCAAAATCTAAAACAAGAGCTTTGAAACGTGCTGTTGGAGATCCCTTCAAGGAAGGCATTGAACAAGGTCCTCAGGTAAAGTTACCAACATCCTGTAAGTATTTTACAGGGACTCTTCATTCTTAAGAACTGTCTGCATTAAAGACCTTGGTTTCCTCCACATGCACACACCAATGGTTATTATTGACATTTCTCTATTGAGTTTGTAGGGTAAGTGTATCTCACTTATCATACCAACTATGGATGTAGGATACTAAATACATGCTTATGTCTTTCTCAGTAGCCCCGGTAGTTTTGCAAGCGGGAGATTACCTTGTTTAAAGAACTTCCGATATATTCATCTTTTCCAATTATTTGTTTTTTCCAAACTGTCTTAGTTTCTTAGCTGTATAAGCTCTCATGGTTGTTAACTTTATCAATGCTTCTGATCTTTTTTTTGTTGATTATGATTTTGTTTTCTAATAAGATATTATATGTTAGCTACTAACTGTGTGTTCATCACCCTTGCAAATCTCAGATTGATACCAAGCAATTTGAGAAGATCTTGAAGTACATACAATCCGGTGTTGATAGCGGGGCTACACTTGAATCCGGGGGTGGAAGATTCGGGTCAAAGGGCTTTTATATTCAGCCAACTGTCTTCTCAGATGTCCAGGTATGCGCAACCTCCTGTTAGAGCTTCACATTAGATGAAGAATACTATTAGAGGTGATAACATGATTGTGGTTTTTTTTTATGAAAATTAGGATGACATGTTGATCGCCAAGGATGAAATCTTTGGCCCAGTCCAATCAATCCTGAAATTCAAGTAAGCTATGATCTAACTATACATCTTCCTTTAGAAGTTCGTCACCTTCTTTTTACTTGAACTAATGTTTTAATTGATGGCAGGGACCTTGATGAGGTGATTAAGAGGGCGAACAACAGCCACTATGGTCTAGCTGCAGGAGTATTCACCCAGAACATAGACACAGCCAACACTTTGTCACGTGCATTGAAAGTAGGAACTGTATGGGTCAATTGCTTTGATGTATTCGATGCTGCAATTCCTTTTGGTGGATACAAGATGAGTGGCCAAGGCAGAGAAAAGGGTATCTACAGTCTTACCAACTACTTGCAGGTGAAGGCAGTGGTTACTTCCTTGAAGAACCCAGCATGGTTGTAATCTCTTGGTCTGTCTCGCATCTTTCCTGGTTTTGTCATGAAGAAATATGTCGTGAAACCAAATGATAGTTGTGATAACTTACAAAGTCTGGATATTTGTTTGGATTTTACGGTTAGCTCGAACAATTTCCCCTGTTTCTCCTTAATAAAAAGATATAGATAAAGTTGTTACTTGTTCCGCCTTATTTGATGTTTATGCTGAAAATGCCTAGAGGTGTATCAAGGTACTGAAATTTCCTTCACATAAAGCATCTTCGGCCCGGCAAAACTTATATGGGACTTAAATACCCTTCTAGTAAAACTTTCACCCAATAATTTTTCCACTTATAAGTTTTTAAGAAAAGTAGATAAGGACTTAAATACCCTTCTAGTAAAACTTTCACCCTTCTAGTCTCGAATTCCAACCAAACTTTATTCTTCTTCCTCCTTCCTTAGTCATTGTCATATCTTTTTTATTTCTCCACTTTATCTTTCTCTCGGCTTTTGATATGTTTCCCTTTTTTTTTTTTCTCTCTCTTAAAGTCAATGCTATAATTTAGAATATGGTACACATATGCACGCCTAACCCAACACATCATTGAAAGAAATTCATTACTTCAATACTTTTACTTTCAACAAGAGAAAAATAGAATTAGTAAAATGAAAGAGAAAATGATAGGTGCAACATATTAGTCTCTTTAAGCCCATATATACATTCAAGTCATACATTCTTTCTCTCCCTGCTTACAATTCTTTTTTCTTTTTTCTTTTTTCTTTTTTCATTCTTCTTCTTCCTTAACACGTAGAAAAGAAGACAATTGAAAAAAGAATAAACAAAAGAAGAAGAGGTGACGGAAAAACATGGAAAGAAATAGAATACAACCATATATATATATATAGTGAATTGCAAGTTTTTGGTGGCAAATTAAGTAGTGGGATAAACTAAGTATTTATTGGGGTAGATCAAGAAACTCCCAACTTATATTTACTAGAAACCAAGCAATTTTTAACTCCACTGATCTCGTCAGAGATTTAGAAAGATGTGGATAATCAGTTCAAATAATAATGACGATGTTGAGGCATTCTCTCAGATAAGTCTTTAAACAATACAATTAGCAAAATGGTCGTATTCAACTATGATAGTTTTGGTCCTAAGATCATATCCAATAGGGAGATCCACAATTAGTACATGGTAGAAAGTACTAGCGTCACACCTCCAAATTGAGACTTCACAATGCTCATACACCACATAAATTTATGGAACGACTTCTGGGAGGTTGTGAGCTATACATTATGGTTATAGTCAAATGATCTATATTTATAATATATCTATATTTATACCATCTGAGGGTGTATAAGCCAAGGTCCTTTTTTTATACTACCATGGAAAGCAGTTTTGGGCAAGATGGTAAAGGTCCCTATTTTAATGCATTGTTCAATTTATAATGCAATCACAGTTAAATGGCAAACAAAAATGTTGCAAAGATCATTTCTTACACTAAGCACCACATTAGATAGGGTTTGTTTGACGAGAGAGAAACGGAGTTTGATAATTCCTTAAGGTTGTCTTCTCATTACAACGCCTTAGAGAAATTATACTTCTATACTATACGTCTCTACTAAACTTCCATGAGTGAAAGTATATATTTTCTAGTAGAAGTGAGGTCTCACCTTTACAAGTATGAAAGAATGAGAATGACTTTTTATCTCTAGCGTATAGATCTCAAACCAAGAAGTTGTTTGTTCTAACTAAAGCTCACATATAAGCGCTAAACACTTGACCTCAACCAAACAATTTATAGGACATGTTTATAAATACGCAAATTGCTCACTTGCTCAAAACAACTTGGAAATTTCGGTGAAACTTGACAGAGTCGCTAAGAGTAATTTAAGAGTCATTCAAAGAGGAAGAATAACAAGTTCTCTCTACAAGTTCAAGAGACATTTCGCTAACTGTCTATAACCATTTTGAGTGAACTTTACAAGAAAAGAGAGTTGTGGGACATTGAATGTGAGCTTAAGTTAGACCAGACAACTTCTTTGTTTCAGATATATATATAAAAAGGCCAATCGATTCTCACCCCAAACTTCCATACTTGTAAGAGTGAAATTTTACTTCTAAGATATAAAGAAGTAAGACTTCAACTCAGAGTTTTTCTAATCCGTCTAACTAAAAGACAATTGTAGAGAGCCTCAAATCAAGTGTTGTTATCGCTTGTTGAAGTCTTATTGTGGACGAGTATAACTGTGCGAGGTAGTGGTTGTAGTTTCGAGATAGGAGTTCTTGTTGGAGCAAGCTTTGTACTATGGTTTGTGAAAATAAAGTAATAGATGCTTGTGGCGTGCATTGGTCATGTCATCAAGAAAGTAACCAATTGCAGCTAATCAAACCTCAATTTAGGTGAACTTGTTAAATATTTGTCTCTTATTCTCTCTTTACTTTATCTCATTCATGTTTGTTTACTTCATTGCTTAAGATTTAAAATTTTAATGCACATGCTTGAAGGTTTTCAAATTAAACTTGCTCACTTGTGAATTGCTAAAATCAAGACTTGGATCTATTAATTTTTTTTTTTTCGAATCTACCCATCTGATCCCAAGTCTTGATTCCAACTATACACTTTGACTTGAATTAAATTTCTCATACTCTACTCTAGTCGTGCTTATCAAATCTTAGCCCATTTTCAATGCTCCCCCTTCCCCCTCCACTTTGGATTTTAGCAATGGAAACCCTAAGCATTTTGCCATTTTTATCAATTCCTTAGTACTAAAGGGAAGGAGATCTATTAAATGATTTTATCGTCAATGCATATGATACGAAGGAGATCTATTAAACGATTTTATCGTCAATGCATATGATACCACTGTTGCACAATATCATGAAATTTTTGTTGGACAATAACTATTTAACATTTACAAATTCACATTTAATTGTGCATATGGGGACAATATGCTCCATCTGCCACGACCATCTACGTATTGTGTGTATATATAGTGATAATACATCAAAATAGACTGATCATCACGGCCGTACACGTGACAGAGAACATCCATCACGAGGATATGACGTCCAATCTATTGGGCCAACTCATAAAATCGAAGAATAATAAAGGCAATCACAGAGGCCCAGACAAGGCCCACTAATGAGAAGATATAAACGAAGCCCGAACCCAGACCTGAACGAATCAAAGCTCGAATCCAGGCCAGACACGAGTTCTCTCATAAAGAAGATAAACGTTGCACCAAAAAGAATCGTGGAGGGTCCACGGACGCATATCCATTAAGGAGGAGACAGTTACGAGAAACATCTCCTTTCATTGCACCTCACATGCTTAAGTCACGCAGAGAATTAACCGCGACCATTATAAAAGGTAAAGGGAACATTCGACATAGTAACTTTAATTGAGTTTTGTCCAGATTTATTTCCTTATTCAAACAGAGTTGCTTACTTAACCATCGGAGTGCCTTCGGCCACTAAAAATGTGGTCCTTGGCAATCTAACATCTGTTTTGTAGGTTAAACTCACAGGAGGTCGATTTTTGGACGCATCAGTTTGGCGTCGTCCGTGGGGAACTACAAGTTTCCTTTCCAAAATGAATTTAACAAAGCTCACTGAGACTTGATTAACAATCAAACAACTATCAAGATCAATGGAACGCTCCACAAATCCTCAATCTAGCGGTGAACAAAATGACATGTCACCTAACATCGATCCAGCGACAACCGTCGAATTAATCACACCTGTTAGAAAAGAGCTCAACAAATAACAATTCAGACGTCTCTAACATCTTGGGGAATCCCCTAGGATCCCCGAGTAGAAATGCTTATGGCTCAGATGAACCATGTAATCGAGATGGTGGACAAACTCATCCGAGACCTAGAGGGCAGCAAACCTCAAGAAGAAATCACCCAGCTTAAGAGACATCGGGCCAATAATAGTTTCAGATTTAATCAAGGGAAGTTCGAAAAACTACAACCAAAGAAGCCTAAATGCAAAAAATAGTTGCGACCTTGATAGCAAGTCGGAGCGAGATCCTTAAAGCTATGACAAGAAGGAAAGATGTCAAATGGCCACAAAAAACAAGAGGAGATTCGGAGAAACGGAGTAAGAACAAATATTGCCTCTTCCACAACAATTACGGCCACGATACTGAAGATTATCATAGTCTAAAGGACGAGATTGAACGCCATATCAGATAGGGGCGACTCGGAGAATTCATCGGACTCGAAGATGAAACAATCATCTCAAGAAGCAAGCAAAAGCGACAATATACGCCTTGCACGCTGCAGCTGGAGAAAAGGAGCAATCTAATCGATCTCGAAAACTTATAGTCAAAAACCTGCGGGCAAATATCAGATACCAAGAATCGCCAGCACAACGCGCAAAAACGATGCAGAGGACTCTAACTTTCTCGAACGAAGATGCAGTCGAGGTTAACTTCCCGTACAATGATGCTTTAGTGATCTCGGTCAAGATAGCTAAATAGGAAATCAAAAGGGTGCTGGTCGACACCGGCAACTCGACCTACCTCCTATTCCTGACATCTTTCCGAAGGATGCGGTTCACCAATGAAATGTTTTCACCTAGTGACAATCTATGGTGGGTTTCAGTGGGGAACAATGTCATCCCTGGGAATGATTTAACTACCGGTCGAAGTAAGAGAGTCAGGAAAGCAGCGAGTATTATTTGCACGCTTCCTTGTCATTAATGTTCCTATTGCGTACAACACGCTACTCGGGGGGAACCATGGATACACAAAATGGGTGCAGTCTCCTCCACTATGCATCAATGCTTAAATTACCATACAGACAATGGTATCAAAATAATCAAAGGAAATCAACCAACAGCCGACCGTGAGTATCATTTCGCAGCGATAAAGACTCCTCATAAATAGCAATTACTGCAATGACCGAAAGAGCCTTCACAACAACTTGTAAAGAGTTCAGACTCTCCAGACGACAATACGACTCCAACCAGTCCGCGAAATCGACCAAACATCGGACAACCAGAAGAAGAAACAATCGAAGTCTACCTAGACAATGAAATGATGAAAGTTGTCCGAATTGGCACAAAGATTCATCCCGAACTCGCCAAGGAACTAATCCAGCTGCTGAAAGATAACCAAGATGTTTTTGCATGGACAATGAAGGACATGGTAGGGATGGACCCATTCATCATCTCTCATAAAATACAAGTGAACCAAGAGAAGAAGCCGGTTCGACAAAAAAGAAGACCCGTGGCCCAGAGCGTAATCGGGAAATAAATGAGGAAGTGTACTGACTACTCAATGCAGGGATGATAAGAGAAGCTTATTACCCAAGCTGGTTGGCAAACATGGTGCTAGTAAAAAAAAAGGCAAATGGAGGATGTGCGAGGACTATTTTGATCTAAATAAAGTCTGCCCTAAATACAGTTTCCCACTTCCGCGAATAGATCAGATAGTGGATGCAACTGTCGGGGACAAAATGCTGAGCTTCATGGATGCATATTCCAGATATAATCATATACAGATGTGTCCTCCCGACCAAGAAAAAACATTTTTCATAACGGAAAGGGGTACATACTGTTATCAGGTAATGCCCTTTGGATTAAAGAACGCGGGACCGACGTACCACCGGCTAGTTAATAGAATGTTCAAAGATCAAATCGAAAAAACAATGGAAGTTTACATTTACGATATGATTTTCAAAAGCTCACGCCAAGCAGACCATGTCACAGATCTTGAACATTTTTTTTCAGCTGCGAAAGTATAAAATGAAAATGAACCCGGAGAAGTGCACCTTTGGAGTAGAGTTAGGGAAGTTCCTCAGGTACATGGTCAACCAAAGAGGAATTGAAGCGGATCCAAAACAGATACAAGCGCTTCTCAACATGCAGTCACCAACAAACGTAAAAGGTGTCCAAAGTCTTAATGGGAGAATAGCAGTTCTGAACAGGTTCATCTCCAAATCATCGAACAAATGTCTACATTTTTTCAAAATTTTGAAGGGGAACAAGACATTCGAGTGGAATGCTGAATGCGAGAAAGCCTTAAGACGTACATGAAAAACATAAAGCTACTAACGAAACCGATCACGGGAGAAACACTGTATCTGTATCTATATCTATCCGTGTCCGATCACGCGATGAGCTCGGCGTTGATATGGGAAGAAAAATGCGTGCAAAAACCAGTGTACTACATTAGCAAAACACATGCGGATGCAAAAATCAACTATATGGCCCTAGAAAAATTGACACTTGCTCTAATCGTGTCGTTAAGAAAATTGCGACCATACTTCCAAGCACACCCAATCACGATTATGACCGAACAACTGCTTCGATCGGTACTACACAAATCAGATCTATTGGGAAGAATGGTGAAGTGGGCAATAAAACTCAGGCAATTCGACATCAGCTATGTCCCTAGAACCATTATCAAGGCTCATGCATGAGCATATTTCACCGCCGGGTTCACAGGAAATAACAACCAACAAACGGAAAACGAAAGCGGAGAGAACAATCCAAACCAATCACGGACGGATGGATCTTCCATTGTGACGAAGCGTCCAATGAGGCGAGAATCAGAGCTAACTAGTCTTGTACAACTCGAAAGGCATCGCATTAGAAAAGGCAATAAAATTCAGCTTTAAAGCCTCCAACAACGAAGCCGAGTACGAAGCTGTGGTAGCGGGGCTACAGTTAGCAAAACACTTGGGAATAAAAGACATTAGTGTCTTTACTTGTTCCAAACTGGTGGTCAATCAACTAAACGACGAATTTCAAGTCAAAGAAACCTGAATTAAAGCCTACCACCAGAAAACCACAGAGCTAATAGAAGGCTTCCGGAATGCTACCATTTAACGGTGCACAAGGGCAGAGAACAAAAGAGTCGACGAACTAGCAAATGAGGCATCAACAACTAAGGACAATGACAACCCACTCGTCATGACGCAAGGAAGATCCATACTCGAAAACCAAGAGGAAGAAGCATGTGCCTTGAATCAAGAAAACAACTAGATAACTCCAATCTTGGCATATATATCAAACGGAGAACTCCCAGTAGATAATAAGGAGGCCAAAATGCTACAAAATCAGGCAGCAAAATACATAATGATCAATGACAAACTATACAGAAGGTCTGCCACGAGCCCGTTGCTAAAGTGCCTTGCACCAGGAGATGTTGAATACATTCTGCAAGAAATCCACCACGGCACATGCGGAAATCATCCAAGGAGAAGAATGTTGGCCCATAAAGCTTTCACATTGGGTTAGTACTGGTCAATGATGCAAGCAGATGCTCAAAAGCTCGTTCACAAATGTGACAAATGCCAAATATTTGTCCCGTGCACTCACATGCCGGGACAATACCTGATCCCGATGAGCAACTCCTGGCCATTCACACAATGGGGAATGGACATCGTAGGACCACTCCCAATGTTCGTTAAGAAGAAGTTTATCCTCGTAGTGGTAGACTACTTCACTAAGTGGGTAAAAGTAGAGCCCTTCACAAAGATAGGAAAAGCCCAAATCGAGAAGTTTCTTTGGAGAGACATCATATGTAGATTCAGGATCCCAAGGGTAATTGTCACAGATAATGGGAAGCAATTCAAAAGCAAGAAGGTTAAGGAGTTATGCAAAAACCTGAATATCCAATAACATTTCTCTGCGCCTACTCATCCACAGGCAAATGGACAAGCCGAGGTCACCAACAAAAAAACCTTGGAAGCAATCAAAATAAGACTCGAGACAGCAAAAGGATTGTGGACATCCGAGTTACCCGACGTCCTTTGGGCGTACAGAACAACAAAACGAACTCCGACAGAAAAAACACATTTTGCCCTCGCGTATGGGTCAGAAGCAATGATACCCGTGGAGATCGAAATGCCAACATTCCAAACCGAGGAATTCCGTGCTATGGACAATATCGAAACACTGAGAGTTGGACTTGACCTTCTTGAAGAAAAGCGATGAACGACCTCCATCCAAACAACAGCCTACCAACAATGTATGGCAGGATATTATAACGTCGGAGACTGGGTACTACGAAATGTCCAATTCAACACGAAGGAACGTGGCATATGCAAGCTAAACCCTAACTGAGAAGGATCGTACCGAGTAACAAAAATCAACAGATCATGAACATACTGGTTGGAAAACAAAGAGAGCGAAATGATACATCGACCATGGAATGTAGAACACTTGAAAAGATATTATCAATGAAATTTTTCGCTCACAAATTCAAAACGACAATAATTCAATCTGGACAAGGAAGTCGGATTAAAAATCCAACTCAAGAAAATATTCGGCACGACTAGAGTATCAAGTAAAAACAAATATATGTACTAGATGAACGAGTCGAACATAAAAACAAAAACTTCTGGCCTGATCAACCATGAAGTTATAAAGTACCAAGACATAAGAACAAAACTTTTTATCGTCGACTGTAATGTACGACATTGTAATTCGAATATAGAATCGGATTCCGTAAACTAGAGCTTCTACACGAATAGAATGTTGAACATCAAAGCCATTCATAAAAATCTGGACGAACGAGTCAGAAACATCCCAGAAATGTCGCAAATAAAAGCTAATAAGCTAGACATACTGGACACAACAAATGCGAAATAAAAAATTACCATTGATCTTCTAAAAAAGGAGATTACAAAAAGCACTTAAGAAAGAGAATCAACATCAACATCAGGCAATATGGTCTCAGAAATTTCTCCGACATTTGAATCACCCAGTGAATCTGGAACGACTTCCTCGACCTCATTGAACTCCTGCTTAGCAAAAGAACGATATTTGGACATGTCCAAACCTTGCGTCTCTAAGAAATCCAAGAAATCGTGGCGACCATCGACCACTATTTTCCAATCTGCAACCTCTGCAGCATTCAACCTTTCAGTAACAGATGACAGCTCAGCTTGGGTTGACGCTAATTCTCTGTCAACATCCGCAAGTTTAGCAGAGATCGCATACTTGGTATCGACAAACTCAAAATTCAACTGAGCGATTCGAATAACAGAAGCCTTAAGACTGGCAAAACATTTTCAGCAGAACGAACGACCTCGTCACGTTCAACATTTCGGTAGGGCAACTCTTTCTCAGCAGCATCTAGACGGGAACTCAAGTTGCCCGATTCTACTTCAAATGTCTCAAGATCAGAAGCAAGTGCATCACGAATAGCCTCGAGTTCCCTAAGCGACGTCTGCACAGAATCCACAACCCTTTCATGCTTTATGCACTGCACCTTCAACAAATCAAATCAGCGGAGAACATGAGAAATGACTAAGATATGTTCTGCTAGTTTTCGCTCAATATGTGCCACTTGGTCATGAGCAACCTTACAATCCGACCCCATCACGTCCCATAAGTAAGATGCGTTATCCCCTCCATAAGGTGTTGGAGACCTTTGTCAATATGGCGTCGTGGCAGGCATACGGGCATAAGAGCCCTATTAGCCAACCGCCAATGAGGTTGTGAGGGTTGTCCTGTACGTCAACCTTGAAAGGCTAAAAGATCTCCCTGGGCACAATCGGAGTAGGATGAGACACGTAGGGAGTAGCGAGCGATCCCGAGGTCCCAACCACGACAGAAGAAACAGTAAGCTTGAAGTCTCGAGCTCGGGTAGTAACTCGATCCTTCATTGTCAGATCGTATTCGAAGTCATCCAAGGTCTTAGTACCTTTCAGATTCTCTGACCACCAAAGACCAAGCTGAGGCATTTTATTCTCAATAATGCGCGAATCATCAATCGGCAGGCCGACAGAAGCGGGCAAACCATAAGAAGCAACAAGATTTTTCTCGGGGTCATCTAGAGGACGGAAACTTCCTTTTTACTCCTTTTGAGAACTCGGTTTACCTCATCGTCCTTTCGAGCAGAAGAATCATCCTTCGAACCATGACTTCCTTTTCGGAGAGAGGCAAGACGAGAGGGAGCCCTAACAGCATCAAGAACTGAGGAAGCAAGCTTCTTCCTCTTCGACACACGGTCGGAACTAACAGTTATCATCTTGGAAGGACTGGGAGACTTAGGAACTTTCCTTTTCCTAACAATCGAGCCAGTACTCTCGGAACCTTGGGCAGCGACTGAAGTAACTCGGCCTACGCGCTCATCAACAGAATCCTCTTGGTGGCCGACGTCCACATCACCAATGCGCGCAACAATCACTTCCGAAGTGCGACCCGCTTCACCCAATGAATATAAGCCACTACGGATAATGGCATCCGTAATGAGAAAATCTTCCACTGAGACTCGGGGAAGATCACAAAATCGACTTCAGAACTCTTGCTCTTCCAAAGACAACGACAACTCGATTCTCTTAGGCTCCCGGAATGACCGCAGAATCTGATTTCCACGAAAGCCAAAGTAATTGGAATAAAAGGATGCATAGAACCAAGACCTTGACCATCCCCCATACTTCTCTCGTAGGTCCTTGAAACATGAAGGATAGCGAAGACAACATGTGTGATTGGGGTTTACGCTAAACCCCACTAAAGAATGCAAAACCCTGGCATTCATAGGGATACGAGTTGCGGAGACCCTTGCTAAGGTTGAAATCATTACTTTCCAACCATTAGGGACCAGTTGGGCCGGAACGATACTAACCAAATTCAAGTACTCCCAAACAATTGTAGGAGCTGGAAGCCTGAAACCAAAGTGGAACATACCAGGATACAAATCGATGTACCCATGTTTTGGATGACAAGGACTGTCACCCTCTTCAGGGAGAACGATTTCCAAATCAGTCGGCAATGAGTAATCGTGATGAATGTTGTCCAGAGTCGCATGCGTTGCCCGCTTAGGCAAAAAGAAAATTTCACAAACATCAAGAACATCGTCGCTCAAAACCCTGAAGTTAGACATGATTATGGAACAAACGCGTGGAATCAAATAATTAACAACTAGTAAATGAAGAAGTGCAAAAGGAAGTAAAACATACTAAAAAAATTCTTTTTATAAGGACGAGCAGCAAAAAGTCCATCTTGGGAGAATGTACAAGATATGACAGCCATACGAAATCACAGAAATCACGCCAAAACGAGCAGGCGGACGGAACATCGGAGTGACAACAACAACAACAGATAGTAAGAGCACTAAATGTGTTATAATGTTGAAATTGAAAACGCGCACAATTAGTGGGTACATGAACATACCCACTAATTAAGGGGGAGTAGCTGATGATACATCAAAATAGACCGATCATCTTAGTCATATAGGTGGCAGAGAACATCCATCACGAGGATATGACGTCCAATTTATTGGGCCAGCTCATAAAATCCAAGAATAATAAAACCAATCATAGAGGCCCAGACAAGGCCCACTAATGAGAAGATATAAACGAAGCCCGAACTCGAGCCTAAACGAATCAAAGCCCGAATCCAGGCCCGACACGAGTTCTCTCATAAAGAAGAGAAACGTTGCATTAAAAAGAATCGTGGAGGAAGTTACACCTCCACGAACGCATCTCCAATAAGGAGGAGACTATTACGAGAAACATCTCCTTCCATTGCGCCTCACATGCTTAAGTTATGCAGAGAATTAACCGCGACCATTATAAAAGGTAAAGTGAACATTTGACACAGGTATGCACCTTTAACAGAGTTTTGTCTAGATTTACTTCCTTTTTCAAATAGAGTTGATGACTTAAGCATCGGAGTGCCTTCGACCACCAAAAGGTGGTCCTTGGTAGTCTAATATCTGTCTTGCAGGTCAAACACACAAGATGACGATTTTTGGACGCATCATATAGTAAAGAAAATCGGGGAAGATAATATTTGTACAACTCTATTTTATACATGAGAATAATCATACCAACCTTTACTTTCGGCCTAGCAACCTTCATTTTTGTCCATTCGACATAAAATACTCAATAACATCATCATTTTCAATTTCAAATTCACTTACCCTTAGCATAAAAATCCCCAACAAAATCTCTTCGAACTTTTGCTACAAATTCTGTATGTAAGTACTCGATTTTACCTTCATGGGAAAACACTTTTCCTTTTGATGAAATGTGCAAATGAACCAGATTTGACAAGATCTTTACGGGTTTACTCCATTTTGTTTTTTCTGTTGGGTACAATTTGTAATAGTGAGGAGATAGGATAATCTGAGCCTTGCTTAATGCAATGTTCTTAAGACAATATTTGACCATTCTCGATGACGTTGATGGTCATTAGTCTCCCAAGATACACCAAATTCGTCTCTGTTCCTAATGCACTTTAGGACAGAAACTCAGGCGAATAAAAATAAGAATTGACTTTGAGATGAACAAGAAAGATCCTTTTTTATTTGAATGTAAACTCTTCTTCTATGTGCCAGGTTGTTGTAATGATGAATTGCTAATATTTTGGATATCTCAAATGGCCTATTTGATATTCTACTCAGGCGAATAGAAATAATATTTTTGGCATTTCCTAAAAATAACAATCAACGGTTTTTGCTCCTAGTTTGTTCCTTTTGGGTGGTGGAACAAAAACCTTCACTAAGCACCCCCATACTTTAATATGTTTATAGGATGGTCGTCTACCTTTCCATGTCTCATATGGTAGTTGATCAAACTTCTTGTGAGGCGCTCGATTAAAATACAATTTGTCATATGGAGTGCTTTCCCTCACAAGTTTTCAGGTAGACCGGAGTTGATAAACATGATATTAATCATGTCTTTCAAGGTTTTATTTTTCCTTTCAGTAACTCCATTTCATTGCGGAGAGTAAAGATCAGTAGTTTGGTGTACAATACCATTTTGTTCACAAATCTCTGCGAATGGAGATTCATACTCACCGCCTTTATCAGATCTCAATATTTTGATCTTTATATTTAACTGATTTTTTACTTTGTTTTGTATTTTACAAACGCATTGATTGCTCCGTTTTTACTATTTAATAAATACAAATAACAATACCATGAGTAATCATTGATAAACTTTATAAAATATTTCTTCCCACCTCATGTAGGAATTGATTTGAAATCACATATATTAGCGTGTACTAAACCCAAAATTTGAGTGTTTCTTTGTACTGAATGAAAATGTTGTTTAGTAAATTTGGCTTCCACACAAATCTTGCATTTGTGTTGTGATTTATTATCAAATTTAGGGATTAACCCTAGACTAGCCAACTTCTTCATTTTCTTAAAATTTACATGACCTGGTCTATCATACCACAGTAAAGGGGATTCAAGCAAATAAGAAACATATTTTGCATTATTAATGACCATTACATTGGTCTGCCTAGTCGGAATCGACTTATACTTTAGTATTTGTTTCCTAGTCGGAACCGACGTATTGTTGGCCTACCTGTCTTGGGTCGATCACCCAGATACTTGCCTTATCAGGGCTTACTCTTGCCTTATCATGGTTTACGAGTATTGGGACTGACCGCATGACATGTGGGTTCATTTGGCACATTGTGATTTGGATCCGACCTTCTGGAGCATGTCAACACTGGGCTTAATGTTGTCTAGGCCTCCCTAAATTGAACATGCAATCGGGCCTACTTTGTTCCGTTGATGAGATTATCATGACACGTGTACGGTGCTGATCTGAGGACGGTTTGATGTATCATCAGTAATAATACAAATAAATCAATTTTTTGTCCCACAAAACTTTAATTAGACTAAGTACTATAAAAACAATATCTTAATCAGAGTTCATTAATTTATAAACTCTGTGTCTAATTTGTTCAAACTACTATAATAAAATAATAATATTGATAGAGTTCTAAAATATGTAAATTCTAAAACTTACTGGACAAAAATATATGTTGAAATTAATTGTACAAATAAAAACATGTACTGTAAAAAATAGTGTATTAAACACATTTGCATAAATAAAAGTTTATTGTACTAAACAATAGATGAAACAAACTCGAAGTCTGTAAGCCAACATGTTTTGACCAAAGTGTGTACTGTCACGACCCGATTTTTTTGAACAACCTAAATAAATAGATTGTCCAAAACCAAGGCATGACAGGAACACATTAAATGGTACAGTCATAAGGCAGAAAACAACTAAAAAAATTCCTCAATATTCTTCCTCTAAAAATGAGGTCCACAACGAATAAATGAAAATTTCAATAATAAATTCCCCAAATAAATATCTGACAAAACTGAGCATTTATATCTAAATCCTATATCTGATTACCTAAGAATAATAATAAAGATCTAAAAAGAATAAAACGTGTCGACTCCTCAGCTATCGCCACACAGCTACTATCCTTCCTTAAGCTCCAATTAACCCTGATAGTTCTCTGGGGCTACGCTCATTAAGAACGTACCCAAATTTGTAAAACAATACAAAATCTGGGTCAGTATAATCATACTGGTGTGAGCAAACTTACAAATCAAGACAATTAAATATAAAAGGACAAAATGCAAATTTCACCTTAAGGAAGACAGGTAGTTCTCATTCGAGGTTCGAATGAGCTGTTAGTTTCTTCCCTCAAGGCTAACCTAGTACAAGCTAAAATAATCTATACAAAATTTTATGGCATGCTCAATTCAATGGTTTTATTTAATTATTTATTTTTGTTCTCTAATTATTTCTTTTCCACAATCGCACTCTCCTCCTGTGCCGAACACACCTCACCCAAGTGTGCCTCCCTCGCCATCGAAGCCACTCGGAGCGTACATGACCCAAGTGGGGTGTCACCTCGAGTGTCATGTCATCTCACCCGAAGTTCGATCACTGGCAAGTATTCTTCCTAAATCTACACGTACAACCGAACTCACATGGAACGGTGCACCGATATGCAAGCAAGTCTGCATACCCATAATAATATCACACGTATACAAGCAAGTCTGTATACAAATAATTTTTTTTCTTTTCACATTTTTTTTTCGGAGTTGTGGAAAAAGAACATTTACCAAGTATTTTATTTGAGCCATTACTTTTCCAAGTCAATTAACATCACATCACATTCCCCCTACAAGAACCACGGTTATATTCACAACATTTTAACCATGACCACTGTTCTAACATAAATAGGTTATGGTTTATGGAATGACGTCTTTCACTGCTACAAAAATTTTCAACGTTTAGCAATCAATGCAAAAGCAATGGTCCAGAATCACTAACGTTTTCTCTATTTAACAATATATGATAAAGTTGGAACGAGAAGGAGACTTACAGATATGAAAAGAAGAAATAATAATAATAATAATAATAACTGTTGGGATGTCGCCAACCACAAAGGAAAGCTGTCGCCATCCACCAAAACAAAACCGTTTTCTCTTTTTTTTTTTTTGGCTAAACCAAAACCAAAGCAGTTTTTTTTTTCTTTCATTCATTAAGTAAGAGATGTCACTATCCACCATCCCATCAACAAACAAAACATTTTTCTAAACCTTTTTACCCTTAATCTTTTTTTTTCTTTTAAGTAAAGATGTTTGTCAGCTATGATTTCAAGATTTCATCAAAAGTGATTAACAAGGTCCCCATCAATTCCCATCAACAGTAATGAAAGATTTTCACAAATTTCCCTAGCGACAGTAAAACCGATTTCACGACATAATGAAGCCTATCTCACAAAATGTCTCTATCAATAGTAAACCATAAAAATCGATTTCACATATTACTAGCTACTTCATTTAGAAAAAAATAACAATGAAGGGAATAGAGTTTCACTCACAAGTATTTTTCTTTGCAAGATTCCAAGCTTCTTCTTTTCAAGCGCCTCCCACTTCTTTAACGCAGGTTTTTATTTATTTATTTATTTTTTGTGTGTGGAAAGAGGAAAAACTAGGGTTTATCTTTTTAAATAAAAATTTAGGGTTGCATTAGCTAAACACACCCATCTCTTATCTCTTACCCACCACCAGCCTAAACCTAAGTTTGAAATTAAAAATCATAAACTATTATTACTTGTAATTATTATCAATTAATAATTACTACCAATAAATATTATTAACTTCTAAAATAATGCAAGTATATTGGTAAGTGAATTGGGCGGGTATTACAATATACACACCTTAAAAGAATCTCGTCCCGAGATTCGGTAGGATAAGGATTAGGCAAATAATTCTGGGTGCATACGCTTTACTTTGTCCTCCAACTCCCAGGTGACATCGTTCTCCTTTTCACTCCACTGAACTTTGACCAAGTTGACTTTCTTACGTCGTAGTTGCTTCACGTCACGATCAATTATCCTCACCAACCCAACTGTATAGGTCAAATCCTCATTCAGTTCAATAGTTGTAGGTTGAACAATATGAGTTGGGTCTTTCACACATTTTCTCAGCATCAAGACATGAAAGACATCATGAATCATCGACAAACTGGGCGGCAACGCAAGCTTGTAAGCTAAGTGACCAACACATCCGACAATCTCGAATGGCCCAATATACCGCGGGCTCAATTTTCCTTTCTTGCCAAATCTCATCACACCTCGCATGGGAGACACCTTAAGGAAAACTAAATCACCAACCGCAAACACTACACTCTTGCGCTTTTGATCTGCATAGCTTTTCTGTCTACTCTGACCAGTTTTTATCCTTCCCCGAATAATCTCAATCTTCCCTGCAGTCTCCGTAACAATCTCTGGTCCCAACAATACTGTATCACCTACCTCTGCCCAACAACTAGGAGATCTATAAGGCCTACCATACAAAGCCTCAAAGGGTGTCATGCCAATGCTCGATTGGTAACTATTATTGTACGAGAAATCCACCAACGGTAAGTGATCCTCCCAACTACCACCAAAATCTATGATGCAAGCTCACAACATATCCTCTAAAATCTGATTTACCTACTCAGTCTGCCCGTCAGTCTGTGGATGATATGCTGTGCTCATAGCCAAGGTAGTACCCATAGCACGTTGGAAACTTTCCCAAAATGCTGATGTAAACAATGGATCTCTATCTGAAACAATGGTAATAGGGACCCCATGCAACCTTACCACTTCTCGGATATACATAGCAGCTAACTTGTCAGTATTTCGAGATGCACCAATGGGGATAAAATGTGCACACTTAGTCAAACAGTCAACAATAACCCAAATGGACTCATTACCCCTCCGAGATCTAGGTAACCCATCAACAAAATCCATTGAAATGTGTTCCCACTTCCACATGGGTATTTCTAGAGGCTGCAATAAACCAGACGGCCTCTGGTGTTCCGCTTTCACTTGCTGACAAGTGAAACAGTGTGAGACAAATTCCCCAACGTCTTGTTTCATGCCTTCGCACCAAAAACTCCTTCTCAAATCATGATACATCTTCGTACCCCCTAGATGAATAGTAAATTTAAAACGATGAGCCTCGTCCATAATCTCCTTCTTTAATGCCGAAATATCTGGTACACAAAGTCTACCATGAAATCGCAATCCTCCATCTATGTCAACGGGCCAATCAGTAGGGCAGTCATCCAACATATCAATTATCAAATCATTTATTTTGTTCATGAGAAACGGGTCAGTGTGCTACACGGAAATGACTCGGGTAATCATGGTAAGTTTTACTGTCAAACTACAAACATAAGCTCCTCTAGTATGCGGAACAGTCAAAACATCATGAGCTGCAATAACCTCGAGAATCTTCCACTCTTGCACCATAAGAGCAGTCAACACACTATGTTGTCTGCTAAGGGCATCCACCACCACATTCCCTTTGCCTGGATGGTAAAGGATTTCAAAATCATAACTACTAATGAACTCCATCCACCTCTGTTGCCTCATGTTTAAATCCCGTTGTGAAAATAGGTACTTCAAGCTTTTGTGGTCAGTATACAACTCAAATTTTTCTCCATACAAATAGTGCCTCCATATTTTTAAAGCAAAAACCACTGCTGCTAATTCCAAATCATGTGTGGCATATCGCCTCTCATGTGGCTTTAACTGCCTAGAAGCGTATGAAACTACTTTCTGGTTTTGCATAAAAACACATCCCAAACCTGTTCCGCTAGCATCTGTAAACACCACTAACTTCCCGCCACGCGTGAGAATGATCAAAATTGGAGTTGTAGTCAATCTTTGCTTCAACTCTTGAAATGCAGTCTCACAGTCCTTAGTCCATACAAATTTGACATCCTTTCGAGTCAGACTCGTCAAAGGTGTTGCAATCAACGAAAATTTCTCAATTAACCTCCTGTAATATCCAGCCAACCCTAAGAAACTCCGAATTTCACTTGCATTAGTGGGTTGTTTCCATTCCTTAACTGCTACAACTTTGTCAGGATCGACGGCTATCCCTTCGCTAGAAATCACATGCCCAAGAAATTTCACCTCTTTCTCCCAAAAGTGGCACTTACTAAATTTAGCATACAGTTTGTGATCTCTTAAAGTCTGCAACACTACTTTCAAATGCTCTCGATGGTCCTCCATGTTTCGAGAATATACCATAATATCATCAATGAAAATGACAACAAATTTATCAAGGTACGGACGAAAAATATGGTTCATCAAATCCATAAAGAAAGCAGGAGCATTGGTCAATCCAAATGGCATGACCGAAAATTCATATAACCCATACCGAGTCCGAAACGCCGTCAGAGGCATGCTCTGCTCTTCAACACCCATCTGATGGTACCCAGTCCTCAAATCCAACTGTGAAAATACAACCGCCCCTTTCAACTGATCTAACAAATCATCTATCCGCGGAAGAGGGTGCTTATTTTTTATTGTCACCTTATTTTGTTCTCTATAGTCGACACACATCCTCAAAGTACCATCCTTTTTAGAAACAAAAATAGCAGGCACACCCCATGGAGAATTACTTGGTCGTATAAACCTAAATATACACACCTTAAAGGATTAACCATATAGTTACTCACAAATAAGCATATATATATATATAACTATTATAAAAAAAACATACGAGAAAAATTTCTTACCCCTTCTGGAGTAATTCCTCCTGTTGGACTTTCATCTCATCCAACTGCTTAGGAGCCAATCGGTATGCAGCTTTCGAAATCGGTGTTGCCCCTGGCAACAAGTCAATTTGAAATTCGACTTCTCTCTTAGGTGGTAAACCATGAATCTCTTGGAATACATCTACATAATCCTTCACCACCTCAACCACGCTAATATCTTTCTCTGGTATATCCATAGAGTATAGAGTGCTCGTCATTGTGGAGTCCCCACAAGGTTCACAAACATGACTAACTCGCGGCAACCCTGGTGTATCTATCAAAATGTTTCTCGCGACACAATCTATACTAACATAGTTTTTACCCAACCAATCCATCCCAAGGATAACATGAAAATTCTCAAAATTCATGACTATCAAATCCGCAACAAGTTTTCGACCCATTAAAGAGATCTCAAAATTTCTACAATACTCAGATAATGTGACAGTGCCTCCTATGGGTGTCTCAACACATAAAGGTTTGATAAGTGGCATGGTTTTAAGATTTTCTTTTTCTACCATTCGTCGAGAAATAAAAGAATGAGAAGCACCAGAATCAAATAATACTCGCAAGGGAAACTGAGTGGTGATGATACCTTCAACATTCTCTTGCCCTGGTATAACCGCAAATGCACGTGCTGGAGCTGGTGGGGCCTGCCTACCCTGTGGAGCGCCTCGCCAACTGGGACAATCACGAATGAGATGCCCTGGTCGGTTACATTTGTAGCATAACCTATCAGTGGGAGCCTGCCCTCGTGGTGCTGCAGGTACCTGAGGTCGAGGTTGCTGATATGGGCCTTGTGGGCCCTGATTCTGAAATGTCGGTCTCTGCCACTGCTGCCCTTGGGGCCTGAAGCCACCCTGCGGCCTGAAACCTCCCTGGGACTCAACTCCTTCCTGGGGCCTCTGCTGGAACTGACCTCCAGATTGGGACCTCGGCTGATACTGAAATCCAGATCTTCGCGGATTATGATCGTAAGGCTTATACCTGTTCTGATCTCGGTTCCCAGATGAACGCGAGTTTCTAGACGACTCACCTCCCCTGCTCTTCTCTTTAGCCTCTCGAAAAGCGGCGTCTTGCTCTTCAAACTTGAGAGCTAAGTCTAAAACTCTGTCAAAGGGTAAAAACGACTTTGACAGATAATGACCCAAGCCCCTGATAAACTTTTGATTCTTCTTGGCAGTGGTATCAACCAAGTACGGAGCATACTGGGTCACTGACTTTGTACCTTGCGTCAAACTAAAGAACTCTGCAACTAGCTGAGATTTCACAGCTTCAGGTACAAACTGACAGTCAAATTTGGACTTGAAAGTCTCCCAAGTCATAACAGTCGTATCCATGCTCTCCTCCACAAAATCCCACCAATACCTGGCATTACCATCCAAGTTATGAGTAGCTAATTCTTGTTTCTGTACCTCAGTCATCTGCATCCGATTGAATACGGTTTCGCACTTGCGAATCCACTTCTCAGCTGCAATAGGGACAGTCTCTCCATTAAACCTCTGACCGCCTAGGTTCCCAAACTCCTTATTTCTCCTGGCAAACGGGTCACCATGACTATCCTGATGGTTGTTCTGCACCACCTGCAAAAGTTGCGTCATCATGGCTCCCACGTCTACCTGAACCAAGTTAGGACCCCCTCCCTGATCATTCGAACCATTTGGGCCATTAGTGTTATTCCGCCTGTTATCACCATTCTGTCCATTGGTCCCATTTGATCGAGTGTTCGCCATTACCTTCAAGCGAAAATAAATAACCGTTATACTTAATAAGCCAATCGTTCATAATCCCATTTCCACACTTCCGAGGATCACCTAGACCTACCCTAGATCTAGGCTAACCAAATGCTCTGATACCAAAAATGTCACGACCTGATTTTTTTGAACAACCTAAATAAATAGATTGTCCAAAACCAAGGCATGACAGGAACACATTAAATGGTACAGTCATAAGGCAGAAAACAACTAATAAACTTCCTCAATATTTTTCCTCTAAAACTGAGGTCCACAACTAATAAATGAAAATTTCAATAATAAATTCCCCAAATAAATATCTGACAAAACTGAGCATTTATATCTAAATCCTATATTTGATTACCTAAGATTAATAATAAAGATCTAAAAAGAATAAAACGTGTCGACTCCTCAGCTATCGCCACACAACTACTATCCTTCCTTAAGCTCCAATTAACCCTGATAGTTCTCTGGGGCTACGCTCATTAAGAACGTACCCAAATTTGTAAAATAATACAAAATCTGGGTCAGTATAATCATACTGGTGTGAGCAAACTTACAAATCAAGACAATTAAATATAAAAGGACAAAATGCAAATTTCACCTTAAGGAAGACAGGTAGTTCTCATTCGAGGTTTGAATGAGCTGTTAGTTTCTTCCCTCAAGGCTAACCTAGTACAAACTAAAATAATCTATACACAATTTCATGGCATGCTCAATTCAATGGTTTTATTTAATTATTTATTTTTGTTCTCTAATTCTTGGCTTCTTTTCCACAATCGCACTCTCCTCCTGTGCCTATCACACCTCACCCAAGTGTGTCTCCTTTGCCATCGAAGCCACTCGGAGCGTACATGACCCAAGTGGGGTGCCACCTCGAGTGTCATGTCATCTCACCCGAAGTTCGATCACTGGCAAGTATTCTTCCTAAATCTACACGTACAACCGAACTCACATGGAACGGTGCACCGATATGCAAGCAAGTCTGCATACCCATAATAATATCACATGTATACAAGCAAGTCTGTATACAAATAATTTCTTTTCTTTTCACATTTTTTTTTCGGAGTTGTGGAAAAAGAACATTTACCAAGTATTTTATTTGAGCCATTACTTTTCCAAGTCAATTAACATCACATCACATTCCCCCTACAAGAACCACGGTTATATTCACAACATTTTAACCATGACCACTATTCTAACATAAATAGGTTATGGTTTATGGAATGACGTCTTTCACTGCTACAAACATTTTCAACGTTTAGCAATCAATGCAAAAGCAATGGTCCAGAATCACTAACGTTTTCTCTATTTAACAATAAATGATAAAGTTGGAACGAGAAGGAGACTTACAGATATGAAAAGTAGAAAATAATAATAATAATAATAATAACTGTTGGGATGTCGCCATCCACCATCCCATCCACAAAGGAAAGCTGCCGCCATCCACCAAAACAAAACCGTTTTCTCTTTTTTTTTTTTTTTTTTTTTTTTTTTGCTAAACCAAAACCAAAGCAGTTTTTTTTTTTCTTTCATTCATTAAGTAAGAGATTTCACTATCCACCATCCCATCAACAAACAAAACATTTTTCTAAACCTTTTTACCCTTAATCTTTTTTTTTTTTTTTTTTTTTTTTCAGTAAAGATGTTTGTCAACTATGATTTCAAGATTTCATCAAAAGTCTCCATCAAAAGTGATTCACAAAGTCCCCATCAATTCCCATCAACAGTAATGAAAGATTTTCACAAATTTCCCTAGCGACAGTAAAACCGATTTCACGACATAATGAAGCCTATCTCACAAAATGTCTCTATCAATAGTAAACCATAAAAATCGATTTCACATATTACAAGCTACTTCATTTAGAAAAAAAAAACAATGAAGGGAATAGAGTTTCACTCACTAGTATTTTTCTTTGCAAGATTCCAAGCTTCTTCTTTTCAAGCGCCTCCCACTTCTTCAACGCAGGTTTTTATTTATTTTTTCTTTTTTGTGTGTGCAAAGAGGAAAAACTAGGGTTTATCTTTTTAAATAAAAATTTAGGGCTGCATTAGCTAAACACACCCATCTCTTATCTCTTACCCACCACCAGCCTAAACCTAAGTTTGAAATTAAAAATCATAAACTATTATTACTTGTAATTATTATCAATTAATAATTACTACCAATAAATATTATTAACTTCTAAAATAATGCAAGTATATTGGTAAGTGAATTGGGCGGGTATTACATGTACTTTGGATTTGACCAAAGTTTTAGTGCTTTGGATATGTATGGCTACGTATAGTGTACAACACAGAAGTCTGAAAACCAAACATGTATTGATGATATGAGCATAATTATGCTATTTTAGTACCATATTTCTATATATAATTTTGGTAATTACTTGTTAATTATGGTAATAATTGGTATTTTCGTGTTTGTATAGTTTTCCAATAACAAGATTCCAATATAGAAGATAAGTGAAACAAATTGGCAATTTAAAAATGTTGATTCAAAAGGAAACTACACAAAGAAGGAAACCGAGAAGAAACACAATTATAAAATGGAACAATACTTGCTTCGGAGATATCACCCATTCACATCCACACAACCCTCGTTGCAACAACAAGCATCCCTCATCGCAATCACAACCACCCATCCACAACCACGCATCCCTCATAGTAGCCGCAAGCCGTCACCCCTCCTTCTCGCACATATCCTTCCTATCACAGCCATATCGTTCACAACACAGACTCATCTCCATCAAACCCTTCAGTCAAACACCATAATCTTCTTCCCCTTCACAACACCTCATCACAATCTGTCTCCATTACCTTCACAACCAGATCATAGACCCTTTCTCTCTCGAAACCTCTCACCGCCGACCCCTTCCCATGCCCTGATCGTCGCCAAAAACTACGATCGACTCACATCCCATCTTTTGCCTCCCACTTGAACTCCCTCTCTCCCTCGTCTTCATCTTTCGTAGTCCATTCTCATAGTAGAATGGTCAGAAGAAGTGAAGCAGCAGATCATGAAGAGGAATAAGAAAAGATATATCTTTTTTTTGCACTATCTGCACCCATCAGTCCACTCAGTACCACCATGCACGACGACAATGTTTTGTTTCTTTCACTATCTTTTTCTTATTATTTAGTTTGATATTTGATTATGGAATATTGTTTGAACACAATTAATATGTATAGCTAAAATCCTTTTAGCTAAGGGTGGATTCGAAGTCCCGGACACGTGCTTTATGAATTAATTGAATTTAATCTTTCTTGCTGATTAGTGATTGTGTTTTGTTTAACTGCTTTATAGAGAACTTTTATTTGTATGTTTGTTAAGGTGACCAACTTAGTAAGCATGTTAGGATCTGGGGTTAGAGTATAAGAGAGTTTCACTTAATCGTTACAGTCTTGTACTCACAAGTAGTAAATACCAAGGAACGTTGGTAAGGTTAAGTGAAACTCTAGGTTAAGAACAAGATGCTGATCATACTTGTAATTGCCTAATCAGTGTTCATATTTTCCATAGAACTTAATGATTTTGGATTGTTTATCTAACTTACGATTCCTGATTAGATAGCATGAAAAGAATAGTTTGAAAGCGACGCTTAATTAGTTTAATTCAACGAACTTGAAAAAATAATAAGAATAATGCAGTGCGGTCACGGTTAATCTTGAGCATTGTCTTTCACGATTAGCAAGTGATTATTGAAGATTGATTTATGAGCATATGTTTGGTGTGTGGAGATAAACCCTTAGCTAATTTATCATATTTGTCATCTCTTAAGTTTTAATTATTTTCTTTGTTTAAATTAGAAAAATTCAATCCCCCAATATTTTCTTAATTAGGTTGTTAGTTGTCTCTTAGTTATCCTTAGTGCTAGTTAACAAACCCTCTAATCCCCGGACCAGAACAATACCTACTTATTCTTTACTACAATCACAAAGCAGAGTATTAAGTTGTGTGCCAATAAAATAGTGCATAAATTGACCAAAGTTCTGGACTTTGGATTTGACGAGAGTTTTTAGTACTCTGGATATGTTTGACTAGAGTTGTATGAAAATATAAAACTGATACAAATTATAATATTGTCTTAAGATTGTTGGATACAATCTGTAATAGTGAGGGGATATGATAATCTGAGGCGTGCTTAATGCAATGTCCTTAAGATAATATTCGACCCGTCTCGGTGCCACATTGATGGTTGTTAGTCTCCCACGATACAACAAATTTGTCTCTGTTCCTAATGCACTTTAGGACAAAAACTCAAGACGAATAGAAATAAGAGTTGACTTTGAGATGAACAGGAAATAACATGTTTGATTTGAATGTAAACTCTTCTTCTATGTGCTAGGTTGTTGTTGTAATGATGAATTGCTAATATTTTGGATTTGAATGTAAACTCTTCTTCTAGTCAGCCATGTTTGCTAGCATTGTTTGGCATTGTTTTGGTGTTTTTACACTTTTTACCCTTTCTCTTTAAAACACAACAACAAACACTATCTATAGAAATGGTAGAAGTGTATAAAAAACTCAAAAAATACAAAAAAAAAGGCTAGCAAACATGACTCACTAGAATTGTTGATGACAAATTTGACTCTACTTATAGTAAATGTAACACTACATACTTACTCTCAGAAGACAATATTGAATCAACACATATGTTGGTCTAAAAACTTACATAATGTACGATTTACTCATTCAATAAATATGAAAATATAAGTATTTCCAACAATTTCACCCCAAGCAACAATTAACTTCACTGAGAGGGTTTTTTTTTCACCATTAGGAAACTCCACCAAGAGTGAAGGAGCCTAAAAAAGAAAAGTTAGTTTGGTGTTTGAAGGTTGATGATGTTGAGTGTTTTGAACTCCTTGGAAAGCAACTCCCTTGCCTTGTCTAAAGGTCCCATTTTTAATCAACATAAAAGAAAGTCTAGTTTCCATAAAGAGAAGAAAAGTAGAAAACAATCTCAGGGGCCTGGCTTAGGACACTCACAACTCACAACTCGCTTGCAAGGTGTTGGTGTTGGCGTTGTTGAATCTCTCTCCCCCCAAAACCCGCGCTAACCCCTCTCTGGTTTCCGACTCCTACTCACACACACACTCATTCACTCTGTTTGGTTCTCTCAAATCGGTCTTACATGATAAAAACACGTGTTGCCTTCTCTCCTTCTCCGTCTCCAGCTTTGTCTGTTTCATTTCTGGACAGAACCCTCCACTCTTTGTTGACCCCAAAATCTCTCTCCCCATTTGAATCGATCCTAAGTTTTTGAGTACCCAACTTCTTCGACGTAACAATCTCTGTCCCTCTTTCCATCCATGGGTGACGTGTTCTTCCAAATTATCTGATTAGGGTTCTCTTTCATTCCATTTGTTTCCGCAGATTTGATTTGTGATCGTTGGGTTGGTAGATGCGCCATGACCGAACCTCTTCCTCCATTAAATGGACCAGTCAAAGATAGCAGCAGGTTCTGGAAAGGGGTTTTTGCTGTAAGCGGGATCATGCTCACTCTCGTCGTTTATGGCGTATTACAGGCAACTTCTCATTTTTCTTTCTTTCATTTATTTTCTCTGTGTATTGCTTTGCAATAGAATTTTTTTAGCATATTGTTAATATTGTAGACCCATGGTTTGTTTTGTTCTACTTAATGTTGATAAACAGTTTTTCTTTAAGTGCACTGGTAAAGTGCCTGGTGGCTATCAGGCACCGTAGGATTGCATCGAGATAAGTGATAATAATTATCTCGATGCAATCATACGGTGCCTGGTAGCCACCAGGCAAGTTACCAGGCACTTTACCAGTGCACTGTAGTATTACTCGTTGATTAAAGCATGAGAATTTCTGTAACAACCGATTTGAAATTTATGTTGATGTGTGCGTGATCTGTGCATCGGTTGTAGTTATTACCTGCAACTGCAAGAAAGCCAGCCAGTAATTTCATATTCAAAAGTAACATTGTTGTGGTAAGATGGAACTTGTCACTAGAGAATCACATATATATAAATATTTTAAGTTTGTTACCAAACAGTTTTAGAAAATAATATCTCTATTAAATCACATTAAATAAAATACTAGGAGATGTCATAGGGATATGCCATTCCGCGATGACTACCACTTTGACACTTTCCCTACGCAAAGATGCCAATTGGAACATAGGACAAATTGTACTGGATTACTGATATCTGTTTACTGAGAATTTCACAAAGATTCATAATGATATTACTTCTTTTGGCATAGTAATGCTACATGGGTAAGGCTAACACTATTCGATTTGAGTCCCAGGAAAAAAAATAGCCCCCAACACATTTTAGTATTGTGAGAGAACTAGCTCCCGACACATTTCGTATTGGGATCGTTAAGTTGGATATGCTTGATAGAATAATTTAAGTCTGGTATAGACACAACTGCTTATGGATAATCATTTACCTTGTTTTTTATTTGGTTTACTTAAAGTTGGGTGAGACGAACATCAAATTCATTGCATCGATGCATAGACATAATAGATTTGACTGTGTTTATTTGTGAACTTTGTGGGACTGATGTTTTTGACCTTTGTGCCAATCAATGGTTCCCCAGCTGGTCATTTTAAATCCTCCAGAGGGCAAGGCAAGGAGACCTCTCTCTCTCCTTCATTTCTCTTTAACAACCCTTCTTTTCTCTTTAGCAGTTGAAGGATTCAAAAACTTTGTCACTAATGCTTAGTGGTTTTAAACCACTGTCTACTTCTTCCCAATCAATTCCTATTCTGCTTAGGGCTCAAAGTTAATTTTGCCAAAGCTCAATTATTTGTTGTGGGTGCGGTGGAGGAAACTGATGATTGGGTGCTATTTTTGGGTGTAAGAAAGGGATGTTCCCCTATTATTATCTGGGCTCACCCTTGTGAGCTAAATACAACAACTCTAAAATGTAGGTAGAAACATTAGCTGTGCAGTTAAAGCAATGTTATAATGACGATATAACTCCGATATAACGCTTAACGGGGGTGAGCCGTTACGTTATGAGATTATCACGTTTTTGTATCATGGCTCCGATATAATGCCGTTATATGGCTGTTATTGAGATAGCATTTTTTTTTTCAATAACACCGTTTTAACTTTCTCTCCTAATATATAAAAAAATCACCTATTTCATTCTCGATCAAAGAAGAGGAACCAGAGCTCGCTGTCGCTGATCGATAGAGAATCAGACCTCGTCGGTTGACAGAGAACAAGAAAAGAAGAAGACGAAGAGTCGATCGCACTCTTTATTGCGATCTAGATTTCATACGATGGGAGGATGTTTTCTATGAACGTTTTGATACTTTTTAATTTAACGTTATAGATATGATTTACTTTTTTGTCTCTATAATACATCAATACTTTGTGGGGGTATTAAAAATATATTTAACGAAATATTACGTTATATACTGTTATATCATGTTATAATCTATAATGCTCCTGGACCGTTATGGGTCTGTTATTCGTTTTAACTGCATAGAACGTTAGAGAGAATTGAGAGGAGACTTTGCACCTGGAACAAGAAATATATTTCAAAAGCTGGAAGAGTCACTTTGATACAAAGTACCATTATCTCTATTCCTGTCCACATGATGTTTCTTTGTGCTATATTCGTCTCTATTGCTCACAAATTTTAGAAATGCATGAGGAGTTTTTTTGGGAGCTCCTCCCCCTCTTCCAAAAAGTTTCGCCATCTCAATTGGAGCATTACCTGCCAACCAAAGTCAAATGGTGGTTTGTGAATCAGAAGAGTAAAAGATCGAGTTGAAACTAATTCTCTTAGGAGACAATTAATAGCTGACAAGATGGAGCAACTCTCAATGATTGGTTCATTCCTGAGTCCAGGTCTTTTTATGGTTGTTCCTTATGGAAGTGGACCATGAACAATAAGGCAAATGTGCAAAACATGGTCTCTTTTGAAGTGCACAATGGGGAAAAAAATTAGATTTTGGGACCATGCTTAGATTGGGCACACCCCGCTAAAAGATCCATTTCCAACAATAAAAAATGCTTCCAACAACCAATCAAACTTAATCAAGGAGTTCTGGGATAATGAAGCTCAAGCTTGGAACTTTCATTTAGGGAGGAATTTAAATGAATGGGAGATTACCAAAATGACCAACTTACTATCGCTTAATGAAGATATGACACCTTGATGAGCAAAAGGACAAATGGTTCTCGTATCCTTCTCAATTAAGGAATGGTACAAATTACTTATACTAGAATTTGCAAACTTCAACAACTATTTTGGTTGAAAGAAGTTTAATATAATACAACTTGGGAATAACGAAAATTGAAAGATAATGATGGAAAAAAAAATTTGAACGACAAAGTGAATCAACGATAAATAAACGAAATCAAATTTTGTTTTACCAACTAACTAACAATGGACAACCTATGCCTTATAACTAACTTCTAAAACAAACCCTAAACGTAATAGAAACGATGTCCTAATAATACTAGAATGCGTAATATACCTAAAATACTACTATTGCTAATGTTACTAAATATCCTAATTACATCAACCTCCCCAAGTTGAAGAAGCTCGTCCTCGAGCTTGAAACCTAGGAAGTCATACGAGCACAAGCAACATCAGAATGTGAAGTGTCTAAGCAGAAGTCGACCTCTAACCTTTTCTTTATAGTTGCTCTCAATCCAAATATGTAAAGCCAATGGGAGCCACCAAAGACAAAGTCGTGGAGAAGTCCCTAGCTCAAAGGAGATCCATTTCAAAATGTCAATTTTGTGGGCAAATTTCTGGAATGAGATTCAAAACTGTCCCAAAATGGATCCAAAATTATGTCCTGCGGTGTCAAGGGTGTTGTCTGGTGGTGGTAAACAAACGAATTTGTAACATGTGGTTGTACTGACTAGTTGTTGCGGTGCAAATAGCTATAAGAGACCAGGGGCTTAAGTACAAAATCAGATGCAGGGACATTGAAAAATTAGAGTAGGGACCTGAGTGAAAAATTGATCTTTTTCTTCCCCAATCGATTGAAACAGGGAGAAAGTGTGGTACTACGATCGACTGAATGAGGGGCTGCGATGGAGGAGGGATGGGGTTTTGATGGAGGTTGAGAAAGAGATAGAGATAAAGGTGTGAGGGTGGGTGACTGGCGATCGACGGAGGAGAACTGTTGTCGATCGAAGGTGGAGCATCGATCGAACATAGGCTGTAGGGGTATGCAGACCGTGGACAAACCATGGGGTTGTTAGATTGAAGGAGAGGGTGAGGTGGGCTGGTGGAGGGATGAAATCGGTCAGGTTTGTGGTTAGAGGAGAAATGAATTCGATCGGTTGAAATCAGCCGATCAACTGAGGAGGCTGGTGTAGGGATACGATCTGGACAGTGGGTTTTTGATCGACCATGAGATGGGTTTGTTGATCGAACGAGGAAAAGGCAATCACTTGTGGCGAGGAGTCGAACTATAGGTGTTAATCGATCGGAAGCTGTAATGGAGTTTGTCGATCAGACTTTGCTGGTAACTAATCGACGACAGCAGGGTGGTGGTCACCGTCATTGATGGTGCAAGGTGTGGGCCCTTGTGGTGTTGCCGATGATGATTGTGTTGCTTGGGTCTGTCCCCCGACCTTTGTGTTGCCTGACAGGTACTCATCAATCCTCTTTATCATCCCATCCATCCCCTATTCCATCTTTCATAATGTTGACTTGCCTTCTGCATTTCTTGTAATATTGCCATTGCTAACTGTTGGAATCTTGTTTCTTCAAATCAAACAAACTAGAGTTGTTTGACTCTGATACCAATTGATAAAATACAACTTGTGGAATAACGGAAATTGAAAGATGGTGATGAAAATAAAATAAAATAAATTGAATGACAAAGTAAATTAACGATAAATAAACTAAATGAAATAAAGTTATTTTCATCAATTAAGTAACTAACTATGGGTAACCTATACCTTATTTATAACCTAACTTCTAAAACAAACCCTAAACTTAATAGGAAACAATGTCCTAATAATAATAAAATTTGTAATATGCCTAAATATTACTAAATATCCTAATTACATTAAAGTTCCTCCTAGAGCCTCCTTTTTTGCTCTGGACAATCGTCCAGTGAAGGACTCTTATTGTTGACAACATCAACAAAAGAGGATTGTTTTTGCCCAACCACTGTGTGCTATGTAACCATCCAAAACAGTCAATTGATCACCTTATTGTCGATTGTCCTCTTGCATTAGACCTTTGGTCTAGAGTCCTGTTAGAATTCCACTTTCAGGCGCCAACATCACCTTCCATTCTTGTTTGGGTAGAGAGTATGGTCTCAACATCCAAGAATATACCCCATTTAACTGCATTTGGTAAATAGACTTGGGACCGTTGTTTAAAAAAAGATGTGAGGCGACGATTTGACGCTCACCTCAGTGCGAGGCTTATGGTTAATGAATTGAGGCTTACGCCTCATAGGTATTTCAACAATTGATTAAATCAGTATCAATTGACCCATATGATACTATGCCTCACTTCAATGAGGCAATGAGGCTTAAACCTCACTCATGCCTCATGAAAGGGTCATGTCTCAGTTCCCAATTAAGTTTTTTTTAAAATCTTACTTCAGACAGATTGACTCATGCAATGGTGGGTCATTTGGAGAGAAAGGAATAATAGGATTTTCAACAACTCACCTAGATCTGTTCAACAACTGTGGGTAGACATTAAAGTCACCTTGTGGATATGGTTTCCAAATTGGGATAGGCTTAGAGACATTAATTTTGCATCTCGTATGTTTAGCTGGGAAATTCTGATACTTTTCAATGCCTAATGATGTATAGTTTTGTGAGAAGGGATTTTTTTCTAGTTATACTACCCTTCCTCAATTCATCTTGTTCACGATACATATTAATACAAAACCTCTTTTTCTGTTTAAAATAAATGTTTTTGGTGGTCACTGAGGTAGCAAATTTGGTGTGTATTATGGGGGAAGGCGAGTTTTGTGTGATTTTATATATTTATTTAGTTTTTAAGATTGTTTACACTTCTGCATTTGCATTGTTTCCAGTTTGCAAAATCAAACAGCGTTTTTTTAATTGTTCTCCTTGCTTTGGTAAATTTTAACTTCCCAAAGTTGGATGACTTCTGTTATGGGTAAAAAAGTCAAATTTATTCTCTATTAGAAAAAGATGGCATTTTCATTTTCCAGCTTGTGGTAGAAATACTTTTGATTATTTGTTTTAAAGCGTTCGATGAGAATAGATTTGTTCTTACACGATTTATTAGTTCTTAATAATATTTTGAACCTGTCTTGTTCACATAAGATTTTGTTACTTAAACAATTCTCCCGTTTACTTGCAGGAAAAAATCATGAGAGTTCCGTACGGACAAAACAAGGAATATTTTAAGTATTCATTGTTTCTTGTTTTTTGCAACCGTGTTGTTACATCTGCTGTATCTGCAGGTGCTTTACTGGTAAACTATCTCAGACATTGTAACTTCTTTGTTGAACATATACCTTTTTTCTTATCCTATCCTCTTTATAGGCAAGTAAAAAACCTTTGGAACCCGTTGCTCCACTTTTCAAATATTGCGTCATCTCGCTGTCAAACATACTTACGACAACATGCCAGTATGAGGTATGCATCATCTTTTGTGCTATTAGGAGTTGAGCGGATTGCGGAATAACATTTCTTATTCAACTAATTATACGGTGATTTTTGTTTGCTTCAGGCTCTCAAGTATGTCAGTTTCCCGGTTCAGACGCTTGCTAAGTGTGCCAAGATGATACCTGTTATGGTATGTATGTCATTTAATGCTGCTGTTTTTATCTTTAAAAAAAGATGAAAATAAAATAAAATCTAATGCTGCTGTTTTCATCTTTAAAAAGAAAAAAAAAAATCTAATGTTGCTGTGCATTCCAGCATCTTGAAACAAAATCATCCTACAAAATGTAACGATCAATGTGTGAAAACTACTAACTATACCATAAAAGGTAGATGTTGAGAGTTTGAGTCTAATGGGCAATGATAATAATTATGAGTGTATTCTAACAAGTCATTAAGGTCAACTATGCATCAGTGGAGTTCTTGGTATAGTAACTGGCCTACTTATAATTGAGGACAAAACATATGAAAAAAATTATATAGTCCATTTGCATATAAATAATGCATTCATATCATATCCCCTTAATATGCATTGAGCTTGAATGAAAGAAAAATTAGGTATTGCTTTTCTTTGTTAAGATATGATGTTCTTTCATGTTTTAATTATGTCATTCTATGTATCAATGACACTTTTTACAAAAAAATAAAGCGTATCCGTATGTATTGTGTTGGATACTCGTGTTGGCACTCACGGATACTCACATTGAACACTCCATGCTTAGATCATCAACCTTATTCACGTATCTTTGAAAAGTTTCTATTTCTTACTAATTTTACAAGCATATTATGACAAGTTGGTAATACACAAGGATGCGCAGACTCTTCGAAAAACTTATCGTACCCGTGTCCGATACCGACATTCGCTCGCCGCGCCTTTGACACGTGTTAGGCACATGGTCAACATGTCGACAGGGTCAGACATATGGTCAATGTGTCTCGGACACACCTCTGACACACCCAAAACTCAGTCAGAACATTGTCAAGACTCGACGACCAACTTTATTTTATTTATATTTTATAGTTTTAGGTAGGCTCAAATAACTACCTTATTTGAATGTTGTTAGTCCATCTAAATTGAGAAACTTTCAATTGTGATTTAAGAGTCAATATAGAGATGGCGATGAAAAGCCTCTGAAGCATAGAGGTAGTCTATGCTTATTCTTAATCTTTTCTTGTTTTTCTCTCCTTCCTTCTTGTCTCATCTACTTCTTTACTCTAATTTTTTTTTTCTTGTGACACAGTGCCATCTTATTTTTCTGTACTGTTCTTTCTTCATATATTTTTCCTACTTGCAATAGAGAGATGAATGTATTGTTTGGTTCATTTTTATCTTCATATGATTAATATGACTAATAATTCAAAACTTTTTGTTGAAGAAGTAAATAATACTAAAATGTACAAGTGTGTCCCCAACGTATCCCGTATTGTGTTTTTATTTTACACCGATCGATATCATCAATTAATATATCACATGCAGTAAAAAGACCTTTCTACATTGTTAGTAGTAGGTGGGAAATATCTTGAAATTTAAAACCTTTGGTTTGACACTTAAATTTAGCAAAGTTTAAGAGTTTTCTCTGCTTATAATTAAAAATTAAACTTACTCCTGTTCACCTACAAGGAAAACCTCAACAGGAGACTGAAGAGAAACATAGTAAGTGATTTATAGCAAGTGATTCAGTTCAGTAGTTTCTCATAGAAAATTTTAAATCTAGAGATATGATAGCTATAACCAATGCCATTTGGGGCTTTGCCATACCCAAAGAAGATCTTCTCGTCTCTACCTATCCATTCCAAATAACAAAAGATAAATCCTACAGGACCAATGTCCTAGCCTTCATCCTTTATAGCTATGTCATTCACTTGTCACACCATTGGTGGTTTCAGTAGTTGTTATCTTTTGTGAATTCTTAAAAGTATGGATGGTTCTCATGAAGTTATATATAATAAAAGTGTGGATGGCTCTATAATAAAAGGATGAATGGTTCTCATGGAGGAATTATGTATATATATTAAAAGTGTGGATGGTTCTCATGGAGGAATTATGTATATATAATAAGTTTTTAGCGTAGTTGGCCAATTAAAAGGCAATAATCTAGTTTGGTGACTTATTGGGTTCATCAGTCCAAAAATTTCAAAAAGCGTCTATTGAAGGTAATGTTTCAAATTTATTGGGTCCATTAGTCCTTAATTATTGAGATGTGTGTTCCAAGTAATTTACCCTTTTTCTAGTTAGGGATTACGCACACAAGTAAACAAAGTCTATATAACTCAAATTAAAATATGAGATTCATAACATTCAATCATTGTCAAATTCATTACATTTTAATAAATTACGTATTGTATGATACTGATACACATCGTTTTTCGCCATTTGTTCAATTTGAATTGTAGTAAGTTAGTAACATATCTTTAGCTTATTTTTTCTTTGTTTCATGATTTTACAGGTGTGGAGCACCATCATTATGCAGAAGAAGTACTTGTTGCCTGACTATCTGTTTGCTGCACTTGTGACAGTAGGGTGTTCATTATTTATTTTATACCCGGTAAGACGGAAAACAATATCTCTAGCTCAAATTTATTTATTTTACACCCGGTAAGACTGAAAACAGTATCTCTAGCTCAAATTTGTTTCTACTTCTATTCTCCCTGTTAATGTTCCTTTGCAATCTATGTAGCATAGAACAAATATATGATTGTGTTGTATTTAACCTACTTATAAAGGAACAAAGAGCATAAATCAATCTTCAGGGAATTGGAAGAGATCTTTTCATATAATTTTACTTGTTATTTCTTCAGTTAAAATAGTGAAAACTATGCCAGTGTCTTTTGAGTTGTTTCCACTTCCACTTTGTTTAGTCCTTCACCTCCTACATGACCAGCTGTGAGGTTGGAAGTGACTTCCATATTTGGTCACCCTTTTATGATTTCCATTTCCAGGTGGACGCCGAGTGAGGAACTGAAGTCCTTGTCTCCTTGATGTTCTTACATTTGTGATGCAGTTGATTTTCGCTCCCTACTTGACCATGACCTGCTGACTTGCACAAGGAACGCACGTGAGCCACGTACCACCATTGTGGTGACCGATAACACTTCGATGCTAAGTCATATAGGGATCTGAAGAAGGCTTAAAGCTGTAAACAGAGAATTTGTAGCGTACCTTTGTTCATCAACCTTCTGTCTTATTTATAGTGCTGGAATCCTGGTTTGACCAGCCATCAGTGACGTAGTTTAGGGAAGGGGATATTCTTGGAGATCCTTATCTAATTAGAAGTCGTCTTGAGGGAAGTTTTCCTGTTAGACCTGTGCTCCTAGATACGCGGGAGATATTTATCAATTGGAGTGTTGTCCATGGGTGAAAATTTCCACGTTGGACGTATACTCTGGTATTTGCTTTCTAGTTGGAGACAAAATACTGCTGGCTTGCCTGTCTGAAGTTAATCCCCGAGGTATTTGCCTTAATAGGTCTTACAGGTATTGGGGATAACTGTGAGACGTGTGGGCTTAGCAGGACGTAGTGATTCATGTTCGTCTGGCGGATTGCACTTCGCGGGCTTGATGCCATTTGGGCTAAATCAATGCTAGACTGATGCTTGGGCCTGTTGTTCTTAGAGATCATCATGACACGTGTATGATGTAGAAGAGGACGTTTTGGTGTATCATCAGCTGCTCCCCCCGAGTTAGTGGGTCATCGTATCGGTCCAATAAGTCACTTCTCGAAAAGATATGACGCTCATGATGATTGAATCTGAACCGTTACTTGAGCGGCGCGCTCCATTAATTAAACGTGCATCAGTTCAGTGGAGAAAATGCGGAAAATTAATATCTATTTAGATTTCCCTTTCTGCAGAGCTTGACTCTTCCATTTTTTGTTTTTAGAGACTTTTCTCTGTTCAACTTTTAATTGAAAACTTGTTCACTTTTCCCATGGCTCGATAGAATTATCTTGACGATGAGCTTCTTGCTAAGGGCTTTCATTTATTTGAAGATAGGTCGGCCTCCGAATCGAGCCTGGCTGAGATTCGGAAGACATATGGGGTCCCTGAAGACCTGCCATTCTACACCTTGAGTGATTATCAAACGCCAATGTTTCATTATGAAGGATTCGTCTGCTTGCACCGTGGCATGCTTTAGACGAGTGTTCGTTTTCATGTGAGACCTTTATGAAATTCCTTGGTTTCCCTCCTGCCCAGTTGGTATCGAATGGGTACAAGATTGTTCTCCTTATATTGATCAGGGGGCAAATGATGCTGGTGCCCGCGTGACTCCGAGGGTGATTCAGTTATTGACTTATCGACTAAACAATCATGCCATGTGTAAGATGAAGTCGCCGGCTTGCTTTGGTAAACTACCGGATGACTTCAAGTTCTGGCAGAAACGCGGCCTCCTGACTCTTTTGGATTCGAAGTATTTCGAGTTCAATGATCGTTCGCTTGAGCGGGAGTTCAGGCCACTTCGTAAGTATAATTTCATCCTTTGATTCCATTGTGTTGATTGTATACTGATCGTTGCATATGTTCTCTGTAGAGAGGTTCCCCACTATTTCATCGGAGGAGGAAGCTGCTACGAAGGCATTCCGTGGCATGCCTCGAATGAGTGTTGAGGGTTAGAAACAGTAACCCCGGGGATTAATTATGTTCAAACAGTAATCCATAATTAATAATCAAACTAAAATAAGTAAAAGAGTTGAGATGTTTAGAGATGAAAACAAAACACTGATCCGTGGTGGTCCTGAGTGGAACTGGGGTGCGAATAGCGCGATATATCTTCACCTCCAACCCGCGAATTCCCTCCTTCTCTGCTTCTTTAGTTTCTCTGCTTCACTTCTCTTCGAATTCTACCTCTACTGTGGTGACTGTTGCGAGGCGGAGAAAGTGTTTTGGATGGATGTTGGCGAGGGTTTTGGCTGAGAACGAGAAGGGACGAAGAGGGAAGGAAGAAGAGGGACTGAGACGGTGGCGATCGAGAGAGAGATGAAGACGGTGAACAAGTTTGTGCGGCTGTGATGGGAACGAAACAAAGCGATGTATGGGGACGATTCAGGGACAGCGAGAGAGAGATGAGGTGAGGGTTTTCGCGCGAGGATGTTCTGATGGTGATGGCGATGAGGGAGTCAGGCGAGAGAGGGATGAGGCGTCTGTGGTTGTAAGGAGGAGGGGATGAAAGTGGTTGATGATGGGTTCAGGAAGAAGAGCTTGATGGTTGTTGTGAAGAAGGACGATGGAGATGGATGGTGGGTGACGGCGGCTAGGGTTTGTGCGAGGATGTTGTGTATGGATGCAGTGGATGGGATGTTATTGCTCGATGGGTGGTTGGATGCTCTCTCAAAGCCAGGTATCTTCCCCCTTTTATTCTTGTTTTCCTCCTTCTGTGGTTTCCTTGTTTGTGTGAAGTCCTTGTTGGTGTGGTTTCCTTGCTTGTGTGATTTCCTTGCTTGTGTGAAGTCCTTGTGCAATTAGTATTCCTAATTTGACAATTTGCTTCTATTTTAAAGTATTGTAATTGGAAACCTACACAAACATGAAAATAGCAATTAGTACCATAATTAACAAATAATAGCTAATAATACATATAGAAATATGGTACTAAAAATAGCATAATTATGCCCCTATCAAGGTTCCCCACTATTTCATCGGAGGAGGAAGCTGCTACGAAGGCATTCCGTGGCATGCCTCGAATGAGTGTTGAGGGTGTTATCTGCTTTCAATTTTAGTCGTAGTGGGTTACGGGCACATTGGCATGCGGCTCCCACTCAGTTCAGGGTGCTGAAGGTTCAGTCTGAAGGTGGAACTTCTTCCAAGAAGAGGGGGGCCTCTAAAGTTAAGGTTCCTAGTTTGTCTGACACAGAGGGGCTTTCTGAGACGCTTGCTTCCTTCATAGGCTCGAAGAGGTCTCACACAGGAGCTGATCCTGCTTCCAAACGATTCGGTCTGTTGAAGGAGGAGCATGATTCTGACTTGTCCGCGGAGGCGGAGGTTGTAACATCTGATTTGGAGAAGGACCACTTGCGGCTAGGAAGGGTTGATGTTGTGGTGAAACTGAGTACTGAGCAGACTAAAGCCTTGAATAAGAAGCTGATGTTGGCCGCTGCGGCGACTTCTACTAATACTGACCAATCCAGGCCTGTTTTACAAGAAGGCCTTGATAAAGATTTGTCTGTGGCCCCCGAGGTCTCTCGTCCTGCTAGTGGATCGTCTTACAGTGGCCATTGTGGTGTGGTCCCTCCTTGCAACCCGCATTGCCATCCATCTCGTTCCAGGCCGTATATCGAGATAACGGAGGGTCCGATAGACAATTTGCTTCCTTCTCTCCCTTCAGATTCGACTGAGTCGACTTGCAACAAATGGTCAGCTGTCGGTGACAAGGGGAAGGCGGTAGATGAGGGCCTAAGTGCGGTGAAGACTGCAAAGGGCGGTGCTTGTGTAATTGCGCATTCGGGAGAGTTTCACCTGGACGCGCAGATGAGTTTTTTTTCTCCAGATTTAGTGAAAATGAGCAACCAGGCTTGGCACCAAGAGGTTGTTATCGATTGTGTTTTGAGAAAGCATATCAGCAGACATTATAGCTGGCTGGTGGATCGCGCTTCGAAGCCAGAGGAGAATATGCTTGGAGAGCGTATGGGTAAGGGGCTGAAACATCTTATGCTGGGGATGTCACATCTGAGCCAAGTGGCTGTCGCTGGGACAGAATTTGAGGCGGCTCGTGAGAGGGTGTACACTATGGAGCGCGTATTGTCAAATATCCAGAAGTCGTATTCTGATGCACTCATCGAGATTGAATCGCTGAGAAAGCAGTTTGAAGAAAGGAGTCTGGGACAATCAGCCACTGATGCTGAGGCGGGTTCGTTTGGAAGCCCTTGAGTTCGATTTAGCAGAGGTAGTGTCCGCAAAGGACAAATCCAGATAAGAACTGAACTTGGTTCGTCATGATTTTGAAGTTGCACAGGAAGCTGCAATTAAAGTGCGCTCTGAGTTGCATCCTCTTGCTGAGTAGAATACCAAGAAGGAATCTGAGTGGGGTTGTCCAGAGACAACAGTTAGAGGCCAACGTGGAACGCTCAGGTAGCAAGGAAAGTCGAGGATCAGCTCCTCCTGGAGCAACATGAACTTAACGCAGTTAAAAACAACTTGAATACTGAGCGGTCTCAGACTGACGCCTTGACAGGCAAGCTGGAGCTGTTGAAGCGTGAACTTGCTGAAATAAAAGCGCGTGAGGAAGGGTTTTTCAAGGTGCAAGACGCGTTTGATTCCGCAGGATCGTGCACGGGAGGTTAGAGCTGTTGGCCAAAATGGGACCTTTCTTATTACAGGAGGTGTCTTTTGCAAATTTCAGAGAGATCTCTGAGTTGTCAGAGGAAGAAGGCGATCCGGATCATGGCGGTCAAGATGAGGCACATGCGGACGCAACTCCTTATTTTCCTGTTAAGCTTAGTTCCCTTGTAAATTTTGTACATATGCACTTTTTGTCTAAATTGTTAATGAAAACAGATCTCTTTCGAGTGAACTTCGTACCCTTGTTCTATTTGGTCCTCATGTTGCATGTTTTCCATTTTGCCTTGTCGTTTCATTTTGACGTAGGTTTTGTTGGGTTAGTAGGGAGTTGAGTGGTCTATCCGCTGTTGAGAGCTCGATTGTTTATGCCGCAAGTAATTTTGACCTGTACTTCCTTGAGGTCTTAGAATTGCAGTCGCGTGGTTATACCCAATAGTGAACATTCTGCGGATGGTTTGGCAACGAGTTACTTTACCCGAGCTGCAGCTCATCCTTGAGGTAAGTCGTTAAGTCTCAAGTTATATATCGATATCAGTTAGAGTTAACTAGGCTCCCACCTAAATCATCTACACCCCTGCGCAATGAGCTACGGATTTGGGAGTTGAAAATTCGGCGACTATGGTCTGTAGAAGAGCAATGGTCTCGTGGCAAACCGTCGGCATCAGTCGGACTAAGTTTTCACCTTTCAAACTATCTGCACCCGTATGGAGCAACATACAAGTTTGGGAGTTGACCAGAAGTTATCG
Source organism: Berberis vulgaris (assembly GCA_963556465.1). NCBI lineage: Eukaryota > Viridiplantae > Streptophyta > Magnoliopsida > Ranunculales > Berberidaceae > Berberis > Berberis vulgaris. Next base: position 14,853,145 of record OY747134.1, read on the forward strand.
TCATCAGTCGTTACTGACTAGGCTTACTTGATCGGGTTCGGCGATCATCGTCCGCGGAGGGGGTGACGATCCCTGGCTAGTCATTGTCATCAGTCGTGAGGGCGCTGACTAGACTCCTACTTCCTAAGCCATCGACATTCGCGTGCAGCGAACTAAGCGTCTGGGTGAACCAGAAGTCGTCGTCAGTGGGAGTCTACTTTCGCAATCGGATTACATTGTGTGGATTACTTTCCACTAATTTCAATGAAAGTTATTTAAAAAGAGGTACCTTAAATCAGCTGGTGATATGTAGGTGTGTTCCGTGTGTCAAGAGTGACTAGGGCCTCTACTGCTTGCATCAGTGCACATGGTAGAGTGCCGCTCGGACAGTGGACTGAGCTAGTGGGCCCATATAAGAAAAAATTTGGTCTTATCGCAAGATCATAGTGCCACTTGTATGACGTAGATTGCGAGACGTGGAGTATCGGTTTGCGGTTTTCATGGGAACCGTCACCTCATCATCAAGGAAGCACAAACTCTTCAAAAACTTATCGTATCTGTGTCCGACACACGACATTCGCTCGACAGACACTTGGTCAATGTGTCGGCAAGTGTTAGACACATGGTCAATGTGGTCAACGTGACAGACACACTTTCGATACACCTGGAACATGGTCAGGACACAGTCAAGACTCGAAAACCAACTTTGTTTTATTTTTTACTTTTAAATGTTTGCAAATAATCACGTAATATAATGGTTGTTGAACTATCTGAAGTGAATGACTATTTCAATTAAGATTTAAGATAAATAGGGCAAAAAGCCACTAAAGCATAGAGGTAGTCTATGCTTCTTCTTAATCTTTGCTTCTTATTTTTCTCTCATTTGCTTCTTTTTTCCTCTACTTAATTTTTTCTTGCAACAATGTCATCTTCTTAAAGACACTCTAAGAAGACACTTTATTAGATTATTATTTATATTTATATAACTTGTTAAAAAATAGTATAATGTGTCGACATGTCTCCGAGTCAGTTTTGGAAAAATTGTTGAGTCAACGTGTTGTGTTCGTGTCCGACGCGACTCGCGTCTGTATCCGTGCATCCTTGCTCATCGTTTTCCATACGGTATTCAATGCTAATATTTAATGCTGGCGCGCCTGTTTGATGAGCCACTACGTCTATGTAATGACATTTCGTCATCGTTGTAGGCATTATCTTCTACAGAGTGCGCTCTTTAGATGCTCTTACTCAGGATATGCTTTGGGTTTTTCAAAGGCTGAAGGAAGATCTCCACCGGAGTCTTTGAACGTTCTGACATTTGCGCCGATGAGTCTTGATAAGACTTGTTATTGTGTGGTCACCCGCTCTGGGTGAGCGTCAGATTGGTTCATTGAGACTTTGTAATTTCTTTTCGTCTTGCGAAGTAGTACGTACTTCCCCTCAAGGGACTAGTATGTCTTTTATGTGCTGGTGCTTTGAACCGCATAATTTCTTAGATAACACCAGCAACCAACTTTGGAGCGGTTGGTTTCCTCCCGTTTTAGCTAGCCTTGACACGTTGTGCTGCGCTGGAACTCGGAGTTGCAGGGCGGAGTGAAGTTGGACATGGCCAGTTGGAGTGGGCCATTGACTCCGGTTGCTGATTTTGTACCACCTCAGGTCACCCTTGCGAGGTGGGTTCGACGAAGTATTGAATTGAGTGTGCTCTTTCATACTTTTTTCTTTTTACATTTGCTTTTGCTCGTAAATCGTCTTCTCCAGATTAATCGTAGAGCAGAATTCTTAGAGGGTACTGTAGTTTACCTTGGGTACCTTTGTTGTCATTTCTGAGTCCTCTTCTGAAGTCAGATTGTTTAAGCGAATCTTTATTGTACATTGCATCAGATTTGGATGCTTGTAGTTTGTAATCTTTTGTACTCGTCGTCTGGGCTAACGTTGTAACATCTTTATAGTAATCAATAGAGTGTGTTTGCTTAATTCTCTTTTATTTTTCAAATGAGTGCAAATCACATAAGTTTTTAAGAATTAAAACTCTAAACTGACTATTGAAAGAAAGCTAAACATCTGAATAGATTGACTGTTGGCAAAGAGAGGTTGATCCGGCCCTGAAGTAAATTCACATGGCCCTTGCTTGGATTATAAGTACCTGCTGCGAATATTCAAGTTTCGCTGACGCCGCTGAGGTTACTGAAGAGTAAACCAAGTGGGAGGGTTCGTCAGCACCCACCGACCCGTTGTGGCATTGTGCTATCGTTTGCAATGACCTTTCCGCTAGGCCATATGTCCAGTCGGGCTAGAGGGCGGGCCACTCCTGTAATGCTGGACTGTCCTCGGTCGCTAAGTTGAGCCACTGCTCTTGGTCTTTGTCCCCATCTAGGAGGAGCGACTCCTCCCCAGTTTCTGCGTCTGGTTTCTGCTCAACTTGTATGGCGGGTTCCAGCTGTATCTGAGAACATTTTGTGTTTTAGCGCAGCATAGTGGCAGCCCCGTGCCATTGGTTGGTCCCCGTGAATTGTCCCCTCAGAGTGGTTGGCGGTATACTTGACGCACTGATGAAGGGTGGAGACCACTGCTTCCATCTAGTGAAACCAGGGTCTCCCCAAGATGAGGTTATCGCCATCGTTAGACGGTGCGTCTACCATTACCACCACCACCATGAAGTCTAGGAACATGACCTTCTTTAGTTGTGGCTTTCCTGCCACCACTGCTAGCTTTATCTTTCCGGTCGAAAATCATTTTTTTCCTCTAATACATGCGTCGGTCCTCGCTGGTCGGCCGTGTCCGCATCTCAAGGAATGTTTGCTTTCGGGACTTGTTTGACTGTTCTTCTTCTGATCCGACTCTATGAAGGACATGTATGATGCCCGGAGCCTCCTTTTCGATTTCTTTGACCGCCTCTCCCTGATTCGGTCTTGCCCTTTTTCCGAACCTAAGCACTTCTTCAGCTCGACCTTTCGAATCCAATACTCGATCTCGTACCTTAGACTCTTACAGTCGTTGGTGTCATGGCCACCCTCCTTGTGGTATGACCGTATGAGCAATACTTGTTGTCGCGTTTGGAGGGGTGGTCTCCGCATTGCTTCGGTGGCCATTTTAGATCCTCCCAATTCTTTATGGAATTAAGGACGTCTCACAAACTAGAGTTGAGGGGGGTTATGGTCCTGGATCCGACATAGTTGGAAGATTTCTCTAACTTGATGTCGCTGCACTTCCGCTTGTTCCTATCTTCGTCTTCTTGTCTCTTTCCCTCCCTTCTGTCTCTATAACTGGAGGGTTTCTTTTCTGTTTGGGTTTCCTTATTGGTCGTTTTCATTTCTTCCGGGGTGATGTACCTCTGGGTGCTTCTTAAGAGTTATGCCATATCCAAGGGGAGTTCCAAAGTGAAGAAGTCATAAAACTTTCCCTCTCTTAGACATGCAGTAAAAGTCGTCACGGAGGTATCATCGTTGCAGCCCTCAATGAGCGTCAGTTCGTCATTGAAGCAAGTGATGTATTCCCTTAGTGTTTCATTTGGCTGCTGCCTCAAGGAGAGTATATAGTGCGTGCCCTTCCTAATCCACTGGCTGCCAACAAAACGTGTCAGTAATGCTTTGGCTAGTGTCTTGAATGAGTCGATTGACTTTGGCGGAAGGCTATGGAACCATGTTAGTGCTGACTTCTTCAAGCTGGTAGGGAACGTTCTGCACATCACCAATTCAGAACCTTCTTTGAGCGCCATCACGTGCTGATAATGACGCAAGTGATCAAACGGGTCACCGATCCTGTCATAGAACTCAAACTTCAGAGTGTTGAACTTATTTGGCAGAGCTTCATTTATGATGTGGTCCACGAACGGGGGAACATAAAGGTGGTACAGCACGTCTGGGTCGTGAGCCCCTCGGCGAAGGGGGTTCTGCGTGTCGGGTTTGTCTGCCCTAAAAGTTGGATTTTCGTTGACTGCGCCGCCACCTCTAGTCCAGTGAAAACTGGCGAGGGCTTGACTCTCTTGTGTTTGTTCTCTGTTGTCATTTGGATATTGAGGTTTGTGTTGCTCCTAATCTCCATCGGCAGGTGGAGGGTTTTGCTGAGTGAGAATTTCCATTGCTTTAGCCTTCTGCTGTATTTGTGATGATAACAGATTCATCCTGGGGTCCTTCACCGCTGTTGCTGGTGCGGGGGTGCGAGCTTACTCCCCTTGTGTCGCCGGTACCGCTGGAAGCGATGGTATGGCGCCGGTCTAAGCGTTTGACGTATCCCCCTTGTCTCCATTGTTGCGGGATCTGGTGGTCACCATCTTCTTGAACTCTAAAGAGAGATGATGTCAGTGCTTTGCTAGGAACGTTGTCGTTCCCACGGACGACATCAAACTGATGCAGTCAATTTCGCTCCCTGCTTGACCTTGACCTACTGACCTACACAAGGAACGCACGTGAGCCATGGACCACCGTTGTGGTGGCCGATGACATTCCAATGCTAAAGTCAGATAAGGATTTGAGGAAAGCTTAAAGCTGTAAACATGAATTTTTAGCGTACTTTTGTTCACCAACCTCCTGTCTTATTTATAGTGTTGGAATCCTGGGGTGATCAGGCCATCGGTGGCGTAGTTTTGGGAAAAATATCTTTATCTAATTAGGAGTCGTCTTGAGGAAGTAAGTTTCCCTGTTAGACATGTGCTCCTAGATACGCGGGAGATAGTTCTCAATTGGAATGTTGTCTATAGGTGAAAGTTTCCACGTATGACGTATGCTCAGATATTTGCTTCCTAGTTGGAGACTAAGTACTGGCTTGCTTCATACCCATGACCATGAGAGAGAGAAAAGTTTACCTTGCTTTTGCTTTACATATGGACGTGCAAGAAGATACTGCTAAAAATAGGACATCATTAGTGTTCTTTTGAAGGCGATATCCTATGTTGTAAGGTTCTAACTTCATTCATTGGATTTTACACATACTCATTATTAAAAAGAAAAATCTTTACTTTGAAATACATTATTTTGGATGTTGCTTAGTCTTTTATTAGGTTGACTTTATTAGGAGGGTTTTTTCTCTTGGGTCATTGGGGCAATTTTATATGGGCATAGGTACCTGTAAAGACATCCCTGGAGTTCAGGGATGAACAGATCAAGTAATGTTTTTTGGTGTCCTCGCTATAACTGTTAATTGCAGTATCCACTCGGTTTCGCCTTGCATGACCTATATTTATGTTATCTTAGTGGATGCTCTTCCCCTTCTCTAACACCCATCATTCTAATGTGTTGGCTTCAGTTTTACTGTTCATTGATTTGAATATTTAGATGGACCTAAACTACTTTTGCTTGATTTTCAAATTTAGGCAGCTGGTGACATAAGTCCATACAACAGAGGAAGGGAGAGCACAGTATGGGGTGTATCTTTAATGCTTGGTTATCTTGGGTAATCAGTCTTTCATTAAACCTTTATGATGTTTCGGCTATCAAATGAAATGCCTAGCTGGTTTCTTCTACAAAACTGAACTAAGCATGTTTGATTTTTAGGAATCTCAGGCTACATGGTGAAATGTGACTTTATATCCTTAAAAGGTTGATCTTACAAAAATTGAGGAAATATATTTTCTTTTTGTATGTTGAACAGGTTCGATGGTTTCACAAGTACTTTCCAGGATAAATTATTCAAGGGTTATGACATGGACATACACAATCAGATATTCTATACGACACTATGTTCTTGTATTCTGAGTTTAATTGGTGAGTATCTTCTTTCTGAATATTTTTTTTTTCAATATTTACATATAAAAGTTTGCATCAGAGAGAGACTGTTGTGTGTTGGTTATGGAAAAAGGAGGGTAGGGGATGTCTGGAAGTGTGTGTTGGCTTATGTTTGAGAACTTCGCAGAAGGTTTCATTATAACAAGAAGTGACGGAATAGAACAAGTACATTCTTATTCCATGTATTTTATTATTAGCCTGCCTTCTGTTGTGCTTTCTGATCTGTAGAACTTATGAAATGAAGTTCCAAAGTTCATTCCATTATACAAAAGAAGGTTAACGATACGAGGTTTCCTTGGTCCAAATCCTATATACATCAACTTAGATGATGCGACTAAAAACAAATTTCTCATCATCTGATGGTGTGATTGACCTCATCAAGACGTCCCTAAACCATCAAAACCACCTTCTATGTTTGGATTAGTTCTTTCCTTTTCTTTTGGAAACAGACCACAAACTCTTAGGATTATTATGGTAGTGAGCCTTCAAATGGTCATCTAAGAGATGATGAGATATTTTCAGATGTTGCCACATATGAAAATAGCTGTGTAACAAAGACAAGGACACGTCTATCGGTATCTGACACGTATAGGAGGTGTTGAAAACATCAATAAAAAAAACACAATAGAGACATGTTGGGGATACACTTGTAGATTTTAGTATTTACTTTCTCAACAATAAGTTTGAATTATTAGTCATATTCATTCACTTGTAGGTGAACATTGCTATGCATGTAAAATTAACTTACCATAATATCATTGTAACATTTGTAAAGAATTAAAACTTTTCAAAGATATGTGAAAAAGTTGATGATTAAGCACGGAGTGTCCGATGGGAGTATCCATGAATATCGACACTCTCATCCAACCTGATTCATGTGGACAATTCTTTATTTATTTATTTTTGCCTTTTTTGTATAAATGGAGAATCCTTGTTGTTACAGAGGCAAATAGTCCTTTTATTGGGTATATCAAGTAGCCTAAAGTTGCATTTGAACAAGAAAATTTTGTCCTCTTTACTTGAACAGAGGCATCTACAAAAAATATGCAATGCTGAGACTTCAATTAAAGTTTGATTTTAGGTGAAGATATGCAACAAAGATGCTCCATTTTCCTATGTAATCCCATGTGCTAGGCAAGGTGAGTCGAGGAGCTTGTCCTGGGTGCCTAGTTCACCTAGGTGGTGCCTAGGCCTATCCTAGCACCCTGGCTAATAGGCTACAAGCCAATGTCACAAAATAAAAAATAAAATTTGTATCCAAAGGCTCTGGCCTTGCTCGCCTAGGTGAGCGCTTTTGAAAAAACTTGTAGGCGGTGCCTAGGCTTGGCAAGGTGGTGAGTCAAATATATAGCCCACCTAAGGCGCCTAGGCGTTGCCTTAGACAGTGGTGTCTATTCAATCGTTTGAACTTCAACCAGTTATATGGTTGTTCACTTTGGTTGTTGCATTCTATTATATGCACGCCATTTAACTTATACTGATTATAATTTCTTTGTTTATTCTGAACTAGGACTTATGTTACAGGGGCATCTTTTTCTCGCAGTAGAGTTTGCCTATCGCCATAACGATTGTTTTGTTGATGTTATGTTGCTTTCCACTGTAAGTGAAACTTCTTTTTGCAAGAGCTTCACCCCAAGCAATCATCTAACATTTCTTGTTTGAATGGCTCCTCAACTTTGTTGATTCTTTGTATTTTATCCTCTTCATTGAGTAAAATTTTGAATTGCAGGTGGCAACAGCTAGTCAGTTTTTCATCTCTTACACTATCCGCACTTTTGGTGCTCTCACTTTTGCGACCATAATGACCACGAGACAGGTGAGGAAGTTTTCATAATCTAACATTTTTGCTAAATTTCAACTGGCCTTTTTCAGTGAATTCCCCTGATGGTTATGTATTTTGTTGCTTACAATATCTTTTGAAATTCTCTTGTTGGGACAGTTGGTGAGCATATTGCTATCATGCTTGTGGTTTTCACATCCTTTGAGCTGGGAGCAATTGATTGGAGCAGTAAGTTATAAAGTTGAATTTCTTCTGATTTTTCTGTTTATTTTCATTGACATGCTATAACACTGGCGAATTGTCAGGTTATTGTGTTTGGTTCTCTGTATGCAAAAACTTTCCTGAAAAGCAAGCCTCTAAAGCCTGAAATTCTGGTATACGTGCATAATGGGAACTCGAGTTCAAAGAACCCTAGTCCATGATGGAAGAGGGTGTCCCCATAGGTGTCAGATTAGATTGTTGAATTTTGATATGTGCTTGTTATACTTAACTTCCTTCTCCTGTGGAATTGAATGCTGCAAGCCGGTTGCTAACACGTCGAGTTAAATCTGCATATCAGTGGTATGTGAAATTGAATACTCAGATAATTAACAGAGCTGTAGTAAAGGACTGTGTATCTGGAGGGGCTGCATACTGCATAATTTTCTCGAGTACTCTCAACTTATTGGATGTTGAAATCAAGTGGAATTGCTAACAGAGATGTATCAAACACATTCTTTCAAAGAAGCGGATTATTAATTTAAGGCACCTACAAAAAAAAGAAAAATGGTGCCATTTTTTATTCTGCGAAGTTCCAAATTTTGATATTGAAAGTCATCCAGGTATGTAAGGATATGGCTAAGCAATTCCTCCAATGATTAAATATTTTTCTCTCCATGACTAAGTATTGAAATGGTGTTGCATCATTTCTTTTTCTGTGGAGCAATGTACATTTTTTTGACATGTTCCGAGGATTCATTATTTGTTGTCGTTAATATTTTGGTTTCTCTGTAGGTATCTCAGATGATCAGTTTTTTTCATGGAAAAACACTGGCTTTAGCTATTACTGCATTCTCTGGGTAAAACCTTGAATCGGCCTCGATCTTTACAGTAGGAGTAAATCATAAATCTTTCTCTCACTTCATCCATTCCATTCTTTTGTACCTGCGACAGCTTAGTAAACTCTTCTCCTTCGACTGGATCTAACTTTGATAGATCATTGTTCTGGGTGCAAGAAGTTACTTGTTGCTTTGTTGAATCCCACATGCATCCCCCCATTTCCATCTCTCTAAATGAAGCTACGAAAGGTGCATACTTATAATTCACTGGGTTTTTGCCGCCATTTGTTGCCCACTCAGATCCATCCCATATAGTGCAGTACATTGACATGGGCTTTGATGGATAAGCAGAAGAAATGGCATCACTGTGGTTCACTTCTCTTATTGGTACATTATCAACGAGAAATCTGCAAGTTTAACAGAGACATGTTAGGTATGTACTCATCCCTTGCAAAAAAATCTAGATTCATCTTAGCTGCTTATATTAGGCTACGTAACACGCTGAGAAAGTTGAGGCTTACACAGTGTGATGTTTGTTCCAAATGATACTGTATTGGTGGAAACTTTGTGTTGGATCAAACCAAAGGCGAAATTTCTCTTCCCGTCCAGTGTGTGTACTCCCATTGCCGTAGATGTTTGTCTGCAGGATCCATTCTTTCCTATCTTCATGACCAAGCAACTCTACATCTATCTCATCGTGATTGTGTGGAAAAACTCCTGCATTTGACATCTGCAAAATCACCACATCCTTTCAGTCACAATTATGACCTCGTGCATGATTCGATAGGTAGATGATTTTCTCAGTTTTTGTCAGCATGGTTTGCCTTTACATATTTATTGAATGTTAGTATATTATAAATGTTTTATATCCGAGTCTCCATGTCGAAAGATCTAGAAAGATATTTCGATGAGAGTATTATATGCATGTGAAATTAGTGTTATGTTTGCATAATATGCAATATATATTGTATTTGCATGTTGGCCTCTTGGGTTGTCTGTCAGTTCTACCAGGGAAGGTGTTACGTCCCAAATTACATCTAATAACACTGCTACAGCCCGCCATAGCATTCCATGCTTAGCTGTTTCCACCACCCTAAACTAATGGACCACATTTCAACTAAAATAAATCTCTGCATGTGGACGTGGTTGAAATGAGCAAGTCCAATATCTCTGTCAAGGATTATGCTAATCATTATCACAGAGACTTGTATGAGTCCGACCTTTTCAAGTATGTAATTTTCAGATTGACGATAGTGCTTGCTATAAAAAAAAATTAATAATAATAATTTCATCTGGGTTGACAGTAACTACGATGCACATCGTAACGGTAGTGTCTCTCCTTGTTCGGAAAGGTGGTGGTTTAGAGTCTCCTATTCTCTCATTGGGATCAGTATGTATCGGTGCTCATCCCAAGTCCTTTCCATGATAAACAAAATAGGAAAAAATGTTTACTGGTGGGTTTAAGTTTTGAGTTCTGTTTTAACTATTTGCAGGTTCAAGATTCAGAACAATGTTGCTCTGCTTTATGAATTAGTTGTGTAAGAATAACGCAGAAGTAAAGGAAATACATGAAGAAAGAACTGACATAAAAGGCGACAACAACGCCAGATGAATAACCAGAAGGCAGCTTGATAGCACTGCTGAAAAATCCATAATAATACTCCTCCTTCGATTGAAATCCTGACCCTGTAAAAATTCATTTTATATAAACTCAGCTAACTACTCTGATAAGTACTTATCAAAACAATTATGAATAATCAAACTCACCAGTGCGTTTGTCAAGTGTAAGGTTAACATAGGCCCTGTTATCAGGAAGCTGAATGTTTGTTCCTCCAAAGGCCTCTTTGAAACTTTCATTGTATGAGAGACGTGGGAAGACATCTGTAAACTTTGTGAGATTTGGTGGTGTATATTGGCCATGGCGTGAAGATGCAACGAGAATTACGCACGATAACATCAATAACCATGCAAAAGTAGCCAATCTCTGAACCAAATATTCCATTTTTGGTCCCAGATAGGAAAAACTGCCTGATCTTATATTTGGGATTTCTCATATATATGTATATAAACAAGTTACCTAATTGTGGATTTCTCATATATATGTACATAAATAAGTTACCTAATTGTGTGTTTGTTGAGCTGTATTTGTTTTAGGCTTACTAGGGAGTGTTTAGCAGGTGAAAGACAGAATCGAGAAATCATGTGAGCTGAGATTGGGATGTTTTGGCAGGTTTGTTTGGAAGATTGGTAGTGGAGTTGCATGGACCAAACTTATATTAATGGTTCATGGGGACCTCTTACCAGCATGATGTGTGATTGATTAGATATTGATTAACTGGAATTAGTAGTTTATGAGCTTTACTATGACGCCAATATCTGATCAAACAGTTTGGGCCGTCTGATCGACAAGTTGAGCGAAGAAAAATTGGCAGGTAGCTAGCTAGAGAGAACCATTTTGCAACAACTTCTGTTGCCAGCAATTTGGATAATCAGCCAAGCTAATAGTGGGGTGTCAAGTTGTTGCCAGGTACAGCGATGGGATGTGCAAAGCCAACCAAATTAAATTCAAGGAACACTTAGAATCTGATAATGATTTTTGGAACATCTTTGAACGACTGTTAATATATTATTATTTAATATTTGAATACCAAAATTAGCTTTAGACACCACAACAGCTAATTTTGCCAAAAAAAAAAAAAAAAAAAAAAAAAAAAGGATTTTCACTGTGAAACCTTAAAAAGTCCCTTTATCCTTGTCGATGACTTGGTCATGAAAATACCGAATTGGTTATGCTATCTGAGAAAGGAAATAAAGCAATATCAACAGGTTCCAAAACTGAAAACATTTCCCATTTCTTCTTGTTACTGAATTAATTTATGAACTTGCAAGGGATGCTAACTTGGAGCTGAGATAATCAGATCAATTTTGGTTTGGCTTGCAAAACAAAGTTAATTTGGGCTTACTTTTGTTATGTCCAAGCAAATAGGCAAGCAAAGTCCAATAAGTTGGGCTCATCAAATTATTGTATAGTTTCGATTTGATTTTTTAATACTTTTATTTATTGAAAATACTCAACGAGGTGGGCTATGCAGACAACCCAATAAGATAGGTCGGTCTGATTTGGTGCAGTACCCACCCCAACATCAGCCCCCAAGCACAAGCACAATACCATTTTTCATTTTTATTTACATTATTTCTTTTATAAACTATTATTTAAAAAAAAAATATTAATATCCTTTTGGACATATGGTTCTTGCTCATATTATATTAACATAATGAAATTAAGTAGTCTAGCGTGTACAATAACCTGCAAAACAAAACAATATGTACAGAAAGTACAAAGATTATTTGGACCCAAATTATGTATCACCAGATCTCTACTCTAATGATCAATTGTGCATAACCGCACAATCCAATATGTATAGAGCATCAAGAGAAGACATGTATAAAATCTTCCAATATACAAAAACAATGTGAAAAACTGAAAACCAAAAAGTCTCTAGATACACCAAAAATTTATTTGTTATGCCCAGGATTAAGGATTTTAAGTGGACATGAAATAGTTGAATAGTGAGAGAAGGATTACACCCTTAAAAGTTTTTACTTCAGTGAAGAAGCACTTGAATGAATAAAATCCCAGATGGTCTGTGAGACTATAAATGCCTCTAGACTTGTAGTGCCTTAACCAACACAATGTGTGTGCTTTAATTGACCCCCTTTAGAAAAGCTATGGGATTACAAGTGTAGAAGTCCAAATTTATAGAATTTGGGATGAAAATTTTAGAATTTTTTTTTTTTAGTTTGACACATTAGTTTATATCTATTAGAGTTTGGCTCTTATTTTGAAAATTATATGAGTTTTAACTCTCTTTTTGTGACAAAATTGTTAGTCCACTTCAATGACTAGTCAAAAATATTTTTTGGACCCTTGCTTATTTCCTCTAATCTCACTATCTCTCTGTAAAACGACCAGTGGAGGAGTGCAAGGGGCGGTGAAGAGGTTGACTTCTTTGCATCTTAGGTGAGTATAGTAGAGATTTCAATTTACATTGTTTATTCATTTGATTATGGTGTTTGATTTGCAATGTGATTGATTGGTGTTTGATTTGCAATGTTTTTTATCTTCCTCACAAACCCAATCTCTCTGTAGATTCATTGCATTTGAAAACATCCTTGGTAGAGTGAAGTGATTTAGAAGACCAACCCCAAGACAATGCATTGAAAACCTTGGCAGACTTCCTCTTCTTCCCTGTAACTGATTAGGAATCCTTTTAAACATGACCAATTTAAAATATATATTTCCTAAACTCACACATGTAATTGAGAAGATGCAGGAATATATCTAAGATATACAAACCATAAAGAGGCATTACAATGCAAAGAATTTGATAGAAAGCAAGGTTAGCATTTATATATTGAGCTCCGGCCATATAGTAGCTAAGTTGAGGCCCAATAACCTCTTAAAAGAAACCTCAAATTAATTATTATTAACCCCTACAAATTTTAAATAATTAGTATTTAATATCCATTTTCTCCAACAACTATTATGGACTTAACTATGGTTTAACTCATAGTACGGGCAAAAAGGTCTAAAAAATATTTTTGACCAATTCATAACGTGGACTTAACAGTTCTGTTAGAAAACGAGAGTTAGACTTGAATAGTTTTCAAAATGAGGATCAAATTCTAATAGGTATAAATTAATGAGTGTCAAACTAAAAAAAAACCCAAAATTTTATTAGGCACATTAGATTATGGGTGGAGTCACATTAGGTTATAAAACACGAAATTTTCTTTTCAAATATGGGGAATCACATTAGATTATAAAATTAGGTTATGGGTGGAGTCACATTAGATTATAAAATATGGGGAATCACATTAGATTATAAAATTAGGTTATGGGTGGAATCACATTAGATTATAAAATATGGGGAATCACATTAGGTTATAAAATTAGGTTATGGGTGGAGTCACATTAGATTATGGGGAATCAGCCTAACAATTTTATTAAACACATTAGGTAGGAATTGTGATTTATAAAACAGGAAATTTTCTTTTCAAATATTTACCAACTTTTAGGGTAAATGACTCTTTTAATATCATTTCCTAACAGATTCGAGGAATCACTATCTCGAGAGATTTTGTTTCTTTCCATGATAGTAAGCTAGACATATTTTTGAGTAATCTTTCTATATTTAATAAGATTTTGTATTTTGAGTCTTATTTGTAGAAATATCAAATAAAAATATTTTTCGAGAGATTTTCTATCTATTTCATTAATACAAACTTTGAATAATTTTGTAGAGAGATTGTTGTGAAAATAATTTCCGTATTTGAATACCTTTTTCATAATTATGTCGATAACCTTTCTTAGCTAACTAGAGCCTTGATTATTTAAAGGGTTGGAGTTGAAAGGGTTGAACAATGTTGATATTGATAAGAATGGGAGGTTTAGTCCGTTTATGCATCCTTGTGCTAGTGACCCTGTTACTTTGCAGGTTTTCCTCGGGTCTCCTTCGAAAGCCATCTGGTATTATTCGAGTGAGTAAAAATCTTTTTGTGACTAATGATTTATCTCCGGGTACACCATTGAATATCCATTGTTGGTCGAAGGACAATGATTTCGGATACCGTATACTTCATTACAAAGAAGATGTGGAGTGGGATTTTAACGATAGCTGGATTCATGTGACCCGTTTTACCTGCGATATGAATTTTGTTGACGCAGAGCAAAAAAGGATTAGTGGACAATTTGTTATATATCATGCTGCAAAAAGTATCGGCAAATGTCATGTTTGTAAATGGTCTGTTCGATTTAATGCTTTATATTTATATAGAGATAAATATGATAAAGATGGGTATGTTCCAACCGAGTATTGGCAGAATACAAGCAATAATAAAATGTAAGGAAAGTGTAGGCCTTTTATTATTGTAATAAACGAATAACTGTTGGTTTTATATTTAAACAAAATTTCAGGTTCAACTCTTATTGTGCTCTAAATTTATGCTAATGCAATTTTAATATCATAAACCTTGAAAAATATATAATATAGATTTTTTTTAAAGCCTAGTTGGCATATATTAATGCAAAAAATTACAATGCTTTAGCCAGATTACTAAGCCTCTATATTGAGATTTCTACTAATATAATTACAATACCAATTTTTGTTCATATCTACAGTCACTTAATGTTCTTGATCAAAGGCATCCACATCCACTATGAATAGATATTACTGTTAGCAAGGTTATTGAATCAAGAGTGCTAGAGTCGCCCATGATCAAGCCCTTCTGCTAGTGACAAGCTTGAACCAGTAGTAATGTTGTCTTAGTTGCATGACACTCCACCATAGTGCTGTTAAGAACCCGACCTGTAAATTTAAAGGCAACCTGCTCCAAAATCTGACCATGAACATCAATTGCAAAAACTCTCACTGCTATCCATTTGAATGCATCATAAAAGCCAGCATCATAAGTAATCATAATCGAATCAAAGTCTACAGATGAGAATCTGTTAGCATCAGTCCTGTAGTTAAGCCGATGACATCTAGCAGTGGAAAATTGGGCTCGGATAATATCAAATCTAGATCGCACATCATCAAGGGGAGGCTCTCTCAATCAATCTAGAGTGAGTAACAGTAACATCCTTCACTTTTGAAATAGATGAGAGTAGCACTGAGATGCTTGACTCAGAAGTTCAACCATTGGATCCTTGATGTTGAAACTGAGGACTATCCCTGAGGAAAGTGGTCATCAATGGGTCCGCTCAATTCGCCAGAAAGCAGCCTTCAAGGGGTGTCTAATGCCCTGCCATTTGACGTAATGCTCAACTAGTTAAGCTTCTGAACCTGAGAATCAATAATTGCATCTGCCAAAATCTGATGGAGGGTACTACATTGCCGTGGGTACATTTGTTGGGGAGGAAATCATTGTTTTTTTTCAAGAAAACAAAGTTTTTGGAAGGACCTAATAAACATGTGGGGGTTGTGTTTGACATTTTGAAAGACACAATCATTTCTGATGGTTCAAATAGTTTGAATTGTGGCGGTGAATTGAGAGAGCATTTCTTCTTTCAAAGGAGCACGAGTGTCGACTGTATTTTATTCTACTTAATTCGTTTTCATGTTTTTGTAGGAATTGGAGCTTAAATGGTGAAATTGTGTTAGCGCGGCGAGTTTGAAAAAACAAGTCCAAAGTGACGGTGACAGGTGAAATTACGAATAACAATTAAACTCAAACACATCTTAACCTAAACCTAAGTCCAAGCCCAGCCGAAACCTATTTATTCTCCTTCATGTCAAACAGTACACCTCTCTGTCTTCACGCTTATTTTCCTTCTCTATTTTCTCTGGCAGTCACTAGGGGTGGGCACGGGACGGGACGGGATGGGACGAGATATACCCATCCCGTTCATACGGAATCGGGACGGGACGGGATAGGAAAAACCCCATCCCGACTTCTTCCCATCCCAAACGGGTTCGGGACGGGACGGGACAAGATCAACATGCTAATCTGAACATATCAACTAGAATACATTCTGAAGATATCAAATCATAAAACAACTCAATACATTCTGCTGGAACAGTCACAAACTGCTGGAACATATTAAAACAACCCAATACAAATTTACAACAACTGCTGGAACAGTCTTGAGTATAATCTATTGCTAGAAGTCTGTTGGAACAGTCTGAGCATAATCTATTGCTAGAAGTCTGCTGGAACATATTACAAGTTTTAAACAATTCAATATAAGTTTGAAACAAATGAGCTAAGAGTCTGCTGGAACAGTTTTGTTATTTGGAACAGTTTTGTTAGAAGTCTGCTGGAACAATTTTTTTATTTGTTCATTTGTTGGCTTAGCTACCCTTTAGTAACCCTAAAAACCTAACTAAAGGAATGACCGAATGAGAGATCAGAGAGAGGAAAAATATTACAAATTTACCATCAAAAGATTAATCTAGAGATATGTGTGAGAGAAAAATTGAGATGCTAAAAATGTTATATACATCAGTAAATGTATGGGCATCCACAATCCTAAAATAAATAAATAAATAAAAATATTAATAATTAATATTAAAAAATTCGTTCGGGACAGGACGAGATTGAAAATCTTCATCCCATCCCATCCTATTCTAGATCGGGACGGGACGAGATCGTGATCGGGATGAAATTATTCAATCCCATTAAGACCCGAAAAAATTGGGACGAAACGGGACGGAATCGGGATCGCGGGATGGGATGCCCACCCCTAGCAATCACCCTTTTCTCCCTTTGCATCTCGTTTTCAGCGATTCTTCTTTGATAGAAGGAAAATTCTAGGAGTCGAGGGAGGGAACGAGGGATGGGTGGCCTCGAGATGAGCATCATCGTGCAATTCAAATCCGATACGCTCATCTCAAATCCGATGCGCTCATCTCGAGGCAGATGGGTGGTCACCCCTCGCCCCTTTCCCTCGCTCCCTCCCTCGACCTGTAGCAAAGCTCTTGATAGAAATACCAGCTGCCACTGTACCACCATCATCTTTTCTTCCTATCTTCCCCCTCATTATTCCTTGTCTCCACCCTCTTTCCCTGTTTATTCCTTCCACGCAGCTAGCCAACCGATGACCACCGCTGCCAGAGAGAACCTCGCCATCACAGTCACCTTCTCCACGCATCCGTCCCTTGCTCCATGTTCTCCTTCTTCATCGCCTTTTTTTCCTCTTGATCCAACACATTGCATCCTCTCATCCTCAGCCACCAACAACACCCTGCTCCATCACGCATAGATCACCACGACCTGAGAGATCACCGAACCACCTCACCATCACCTCTCTCCTCACATCCTCTAATCCTCATACACACAGCCAGGCGCAACCATCTCTCCGCCGTCAGCCCTTATTTTTCCACCTTGCTGCCGGAAACCACTACGAATCATCAATTCCCCATCATCTGTTCCTCCCTCTCATCACGCCACTTCAGCACATCACAACACCATCGCCGCCCCTTTCGTCACCCTGCTCTTCTACCTTCTCGCCAACTTAGAACCAACGTGTCCTCCCTCTCGCCTGATCTCCTATCTCGTTCCCCCTTTTCCTCCCTGACTTCTCCACAGACCCAGAGATCGCACCATACAGAACAACAACGAACAAGAAGAAAAAAACAGGAAAAAGAAGGGAAAAAAAAAAGAAAAAAAAATAGGAAGGAATAAATTGTTTTTTTTTATAGGGGTGGGCAAAAATCGATTTAAATTCGGTTAACTGACCGAACTGAAATATGAGTAGAAAAAAAATAATTTAAACCGAATCGAACCGATTATAAACGGTTCGAAATCGGTTTACGATTTTGAACCGACCGATTTATAACCGAATCGACCGATTAATTAGATATATATAAATAACTAAATAACAAGTAGGTGTCAATACTTGATTAGTGCAAAAAATGCACTGTAAAGTACACCCTGTTGCATTGAATCACCCCCTTCTCTCAAAGTTTTCAATTTTGAGCTAAAAATTGGGTCTATAAAAAAAATTGGGCTTGTAAAAAAATTGGACATGTTTTAATGAAAGTCTTTCAAATGCTTGAGCTTGAAATTTTGACCCAACCGAACCGAACCGATACGAAATTCGGTTCAATCGAATTCATCGGTTTACAAATAAGAAATTCGGTTTCGGTTTGGGTTTTGGGCAAACCGAATGAAATCGGTTCGAAATCGGTTTGGGGCTCAAAATCGAACCGACATTGCCCACCCCTAGTTTTTTAAACCTTTCACTATTTGCACCCACAATAATTAATATATACCACCACAAAGCCCAAGATGGATTTCACCCATGCAGTTGCTACGATTACCACCACCATGATATTCTAAACTCTCAGCTAAAGTGTAGATGATTCCTCATGCTTAATAGAATTTACTTTTGTTTTTTATTATTATCTTATGCATTGTATGATTTAACATTGAGTTGATTTGCGAACAAACACATATTACTTTCACCGTGTATGTCATTCATCCATGGTAGTTAGAATTATTATATATTTTTGTTTAAGCATGTTTTATTTGTATTAGTTAAGCCTGTGATTAATTGTGCCTTAAACAGACAATTAATGTTAGGGGTTTGCATCTTTGCTAAACTCAGTTCATTACATTAGTATAATTTTATGAACTTGATAGATGATTCGAAAATCTTAGCATTTCTCTATTTGATTCTCAAATTCAATTTTAAGTTGTTTTTCTTATTTCTACTAGTTTAGAAATTCTTATTGTTGTAACCCCTTTTCAAATTGGTTTAAATAGATTATAGTTTTCGATTGTATCTTCAATCCTCGTGGGATCGATCCGTATTTGTCATTGTCTATTAGTTAGAATATCGTGCACTTGCAGTATAACAATCAGGTCAAATTTAACCTATTAATTTGGGTTAGTAAAATCTGCATCAAGTTTTTGGCGCTGTTGCTAGGGATTGTAACGTTACAACTGAAGTCTAGGGTTTATTTTTACTAGTTTATAGATTAGGTATCAGTTTCTTTTTTTAGGTAGTATTGAATGCAAATTTGAATAGTGGCAGGATTGATTTGCAACTTCTGTGCCTTCTCCCACAAATAGGTTAACCACCATCTATTTTAGGGTTAGGAACCTAAGACTTTACTATTGAAAATTTGTAGCAAGATAATTGTCTAGGACATGTTTGACATTCACAAGGTCTCTCTTTGGAAGTTTGAATGCTTAAAGTAGTCAAGTGAATGAACATATCCTATCTTGGAATAGTTCTTAAAGTGACATTTTACTTTAAGCTGGATAGTAAAAAAAGAGGTAGGAGCAATTCAGTAGTGGCAGATTGATAGGAAATTACCGTGCCTCTCCCACGGTTAGGTAAATTAAATTGAATTTCAGCCCTGCCTTAGTAACAAAACTCTAGGGTCATCTGCCATTTATTTTTGTTTGTGCATCATTTAGGTGTCGTTTAGGGTTCCGTTGTTTTTCTTTTTAGAGTTAGACTGTCTTCATATAGAGGTTAGACGTGCATTTAAAAGAAACTAAATTAAGGAGATGGGTTGAGGAAAACGCCTTTAAGGATCACTTCTCCCCTTCTGCTCAAAGCTAGAAGTAGATGATATTACCATGGTTAAAAAATATATGCAATTTTGAATATGACTTAACCCCTACCTCCCACGAATGTTTCATATGAGGTTTGTACTGCATATTCGAGTCCAAGTCATTCCACATCTGATTGTGATTTGCAATATGATTATCCTGCATATTTTGTTGAGCAAGTCAATTCTTTTTAAGCTATTTGGCAACCTGGTTATAATCCACACTCCAGCTATTACAACCCTGATTTCGCCAATCATCTAAATCTCTCTTGGGCTCATGGCTCACACCAAGGGGGACATGTTTTCTCCCAGGCTTCTCAAGCCCCTAGTCATGTAATTCCTCAATTAACTAAATTCCTCCATCCAACACATCTAGTTTAGAAAAACCAATTAACCATTTTATCCAGCGCACTGAACGAATGCTTGAACATGATTATCAAACTATATCAGAGTTAAAAGTCACGACTCAACACCAATCTCAAGCCATCAATAAACTTGAGATAACTGTGAGTCAGATTACTCAGACACTCTCTGAGAGAGAGTCGGGAAGATTTCCTAGTCACCTTGTACAAAACCCAAAGGGTCAATTCATAATTGGTAGCACATTGGAACTCGAGCCAGATAATGTTTTTGAGGATAATGTGATCGAAACTACTTTGCTTATTGACCCATCCCATTTCTCACATTTTCATGTTGACTCATTCGACATATGCCTTCCTAGTGACTCGTGCATGAAATATGATTTTGAGTATTCCTTGGAGTCTTGCCTCAACTATTTTCACAATACAAATGACCCCATAATTCAAGAAATAGTCAGGACGTTATTAGAAGATGCATCTATTGAGAGACTACATGCCATAGGTAGTGTTGATTACAGGTTTAAGGGTGTTGTTGAGTTGTCTAGCCCATTATCTTTGTGTTATTCATTTTATTATGATGAGCCTGTATCAACCGATATATCTATAGACATACCTCTTTGCATCCCTTTCACATTGATTGACTCTACTTATATGGATCTCTTGTTTTTAAGGGATGATTTCAGTTTCGATCATCTTATTGTGAAATAGATTCAATCTTCTGATTTGACACCTGACTTAGGATGTCCCTTTTTAGAAGCAGGCAAGATTCATTTGCTAGATATCATTATTTATGACCCTTCTATGCTCTAGGCCCCTACGAATTTCCTAGGATTCCAAGTTCATTTACATTTTTTCTATGATTTTTTATGGCGCCTTTGTAGCTTTTCGGATGTCTTACTTTATGTTGTGCCGCATGTGGTTGCTACTATTTGTTGGACGAATCCTCAACTTTTTAGGTTGTTGTTATACGATTCTTTGACACTTTTGATTTAGGTTACATCATGGACTAAGTGTTTAGGTTCTTCCTAGGTTACATCATGGACTAAGTGTTTAGGTTCTTCCTCTTCATTTTATGGTACATCTTTTGTGAGGAAGAACATATGTCAGGCTGATGACTTTAAACCAAACACTCCTGGGAGGCAGCCCAACTTCAGTTGTGTCATTATAGTTAGTCTAAATTGATTTTCAAGTTCTTTTTAGTTGCTGAGCCTACTCATTAGCTCTGTAACAATTTTGACTTACAACTGATGTATGTAATTTTTTTCATTTGTACAATTGTTTGTGTGTCATGTATGTGTGTTTTTATCAACATCTCATGATAAGTCCACAATTCTTTTGTTTTTGAGTTTTCATTGGTGAATGATCTTTTCGAAATTGGTAAAAATTTAACCACGGTAATATCACCATCATCTTTTCTTTTTCCTTCATTTGTCACGATTCTTCTTTTTTATATTGAGGAAAATGTTTGATTTAGGTTTTGGGGTGAGATTTATAAGTTTTTATGCATTTAAAAAAAATTGAGCTTAAATGTATTTCCCATATACTAATTAATTGTTGTATTTTACTCAATCTCCATTGAATACATAAATGATTCTGGTACTTATGAAAATCTTTTGTATTTGATATGAAAATGCATTCAAAATCCAAAATTCCCTTTCCAATGAAGAGAATATAGTTTCAAATATGCTTTTAAATTTGAGAAAATACATGTTATCACTTGTCACATTGATATATTAATAGGAACATAAGGTTTGATATTATCTTTAAGCTAAATATTTTTCATGAGGTTTTTTCAACTCGACTATTCTTGCACTATAAGCCAAGTTAGCATAATTTGAAGTTGATGAGTAAAATATTTACTAGAAAGCCTTAGAATAATAGTGGAGACTTAACCCTCGTAAGTTTTGAGCCATTCGTTTTTCTTGAGGGTTATTTAGTAAACTCTGATTTTTCTCGAGTCCGCATTATCTCATTGATGATTTCATTATTCTTGTTTCTCTAATTGATTGCTTTGAGAATGACATTAAAAATGAATCTTTACACTAAAACTTCTTGGTATATTTAGTTGAGATGTCATAATACCGACTAGTACTTAGGAAATGATATAGGCATTTTTCTTTGAACCGTTTTTCTAGCTTTTAGCCTACCCAGTAATATATATTTGTTTACAACCCTTTGAGCCTTTGAATTGTCTTTTCTTTTATAATCTCATCTCCATTACCTACTCTAATTATGAAGTAATACCCACATTATTTTTATCTTTACCCAATTTCTCTGAAAATCTGTATGATTGGATATATGTTTAGAATGGGAAAATAGAAATAGTTGAAACTAGATATTCCATTAATCCTTAAGACTGAAATGTTTCATTGTGAAGTAGGGGAAAATATGTCATTGATAAAAAAAAAAGATTAAGAAAAAGAAAAAAGAAAAAAATTGAAGCTTGAAATTTTAAAAAAATATGTGAAGAAGAATTTCGAAGGAAAAAAAATTAATGATGTACAACATTGGTTTATTTTCTTCATTGCCCCAGAGAATTCTTTATATCATTTTTCATTCTTGTTAGCCATAACCTTAGCCCCATTACAACCTAATAAAGACTTAATTGATCGTAAGTAAATGTTTGGTCCGTAGATGTGAAGTTGAATAGACAAGAACTATGGTGTGTGATTCGACATTCTTAAAAGTAATTGATATTCCTGTTAATGAGATCATATTCATTTCACTCATAAAAAATTATGTTTTTCATGATAATTATATGTGAGATGTTTGTGTTTTCATAATTTATTCTTTTCCTCAAATATAAGCTGAATGATAAATACCCATTCTCTAAGTGATTCATATGGGAGTGACATGAGAGATTTGTAGTCTAAGCGTACTTTCTAAAGGTTATTTAGTCGTGTCTTTACTGTGAAATGGATAGTTATGTTGATAAGGCTATGCACACACACACTTTGAGTTGAGAATAATGAAATTTATTTAACCTTTGAATATTATTAAATTGGTGTCAAAATCTGTTGATATACTATTGTGACACTGTTAGTTGATTTTCTTAAATTTTTGACAATTAGATAATTACTCTGAGGAAAATAAATGAGGATGACCATGTTTTTGCATTTTTTTAGGGATGGCAGTGGGGCAGATTTTCACGGATATCGCCCCACTCGCCTCGTTTGGGGCGAATTTGGTTAATGCTATATGGATGTTGGGGCGGATACGGATATCCAAACTGTATCCGTTTCTTATTCGGGACGGATAGGGATTTGGCCATATCCGCCCCACAGATATCCGTTTATATAAGTATTTTACTAAAATCACCTTAAGCCCTTAACAATTTTCAAACACAAATCTCAGCCTCCTCTCTGCTCTCTCATCTCGCCTGCTCTGTGCGATCTCGCCTCTCTACGCTCTGCTATCTGCGATCTCAGTCTCCTATCTACTCTCTCATCTCGCCTCTCTGCGATCTCAGCCTCTCTGCACTCTGCCCTCTTCTCCTCCCTATTCTTTTCGTCTTCTTCTTTTTCCCCTATTCTTCTTCTTCTCCACTGAATATCTTCCAACCTCTCCCATACAAAACCCTAAAGACCGCAGCAAAGCAGATCTGAAGAAAGATTTTCCCCTCTGCTTTGATCTGCTCTGCTGCGGCCAGATCTGCTCTGATAATCCCATATGGTTCTAGATTCTTTCCTATGTTGTGAACTTTTCTTTTATTGAGCAGAATAGGTCTTCTGGATGATTTGATACCTTGTTCGTCGATCAAAATTTTTTGATCTTGTTTGTTTAAAATCATCTTTTTAGTGAGCATAACTCCCTTCATACTATTTTCCAAATGATTAGAACATTCAGTTAAAGGGTTGACGCAGAACTCAAAGAATCTATCCAACAAAGTAAGACGATCTTGAACAAAAAAGATAGATGCAGATGCAGGAAATTTCAATAATTGTTTCAACCATTATACCCACATACTCAATGCTATATTTCTCACCACCAAAAGCTTCTCCCCATTCACTGATGTTGAGCACAGACCGAGTCCCTACATATTGTCGGTTAAACCTTGTTTTGGATGATTTTAATTTTTTTAATTTTTTTTAATTAAATGGTTAATTGGGGCGGGGCGGATATCCGCCAATCCGTTCAGGGCGGCTATGGTTTTTAGCAAAATACATAAACGGATATTCGGGGATCAACGATCCCTGACGGGGCGGGGATGGATTTGTCCAAATCCGCCACGTTGCCATCCCTAATTTTTTTTGAAAAGTAGGTTTTCTTTCATCGAGTCAATAATGTTTGTGGGTAACATTTCTAGAAACCCCCACGAGACTATAACTTGTCCACTAGAGGTAATCTAGGGGTTCAAAGCCTTATTATACGTTAAGGTAAGTACAACCAATGATTTTTGCGAAAGTGAATAAGAATTTTATTTTTGTTTTGTTCGAGGACTAGCAAAATATTGATTTCGGGATATTTGATATTCACATAATTTATATTTGTTAGCATTTCAAATATTGTGTTTTATCCTAATTATTTCCTTTTTATGTTTTTGTAGGAATTGGAGCTTAAACGATGAAATTGCGTTAGCCCGGCGAGTTTGGAAGAACAAACCCAAAGTGACGGTGACGGATGAAATTAGGAAAAACAATTAAATTCAAACCCATCTTAACCTAAACCGAAGCACAAGCTCAGCCAAAAACTATTTATTCTCCTTCCTGCCAAACAAAACACATCTCTTTCTTTTCCCCAGCCGAAACCTATTTATTCTCCTTCCTGCCAAACAAAACACATCTCTTTCTTTTCACGCCTTTTTTCTTTCTTGTCTATTTTCTCTGGCAGCCACCCTTCTCTTCCTCTCCCTCTCCATCTCGCCTTCTCTTCTCATCACATCTCCCTTACCGGTGATTCTCGCTCGGTAAAAAGACCGACGACCACCATTCCACCATCATCTCTTATTTCCCTGTTCCCTCTTCTTCCTCGTCATTTTCTCTCCCTATTTATTCCTTCCACGCCGCAAGCTAACCGACGACCACCGCTGCCAGAGAGAACCTCGTCATCACCGCCACCTTTTCCATGCCTCCTTCCTCTGCTCCCTATTTTCCTTTTTCACTGACTCTCTTCAACGCCCCTTTTCTTCTCGATCCAACACATCGCAGCCTCTCGTCTTCAACCACCAACAACACCCTGCTCCATCACGCATAGATCACCACGACCTGAGAGATCATCAAACCACCTCATGATCACCGCTCTTTACCTCTCTCCTCACATTCTCTGATCCTCACACACTTAGCCAGGTGCAACCATCTTTCCGCTGTCAACCCTTCATTTTCCACTTTGCTGTCGAATACCACTACGAATCATCAATTCCCCACCTCTATTCCTCACTCTCGTCATGCCTCTTCACAGCAAAACAAAGAACATCACGACACCATCGCCACCCCTTTCATCACCTTGCTCTTCTACCTTATCTCCAACTCAGAACCACTACATCCTCCATCTCGCTTGATATCCTCCCTCGTTCCCCCTTATATCCTTGACTTCTCCACATACACAAATATCACACCACACAGAACAACAATGAACAAGGAGAAAGAAATAGGAAGGAAAAGGACAAAAAGGGAGGAAAGAAACAAGTTTTTAATTTTTTGCTATTTGCACCATAATATTTAATCTATACCACCACACAACCCAACGTGCAGATAAGATTGATTTCACCCATGTTGTTGCTGCGACCACTACTACCATGATCTTCTAAACCTTCAGCTAAGGCGTAGATGATTCTTCAAGCTCAGTAGAATTTACTTGTGTCTTTTATTGTTATCGGATGCATTTATGATTTAACATTGGGTTGATTTTTGAACAAACGCATATTACTTTCACCGTGTATGTCATGCATCCATTGTAGTTAAAATTATTCTATGTATTTGTTTAATGTTTTATTCGTATTAGTTAAATATGTGATTAGTTGTGCCTTAAAACGGATAATTAATGCTAGAGGTTTGCATCTTTACTAAAATCAATCCACTACATCGCTAGGAGATAATAATTGACATTAGTATAACTTTATGAACTTGACGGATGATTTGAAAACCTTAGCATCTCTCTATTTGATTCTCAAATTCAATTTTCAGTTGTTTTTCTGTTTTCTATTAGTTTAAAATTTTCGATTGTTGTAACCCCCTTTTAAACTGGTTTAAATAGATTCTAATTTTCGATTGTGTCTTCAATCCTCGTGGGATCAACCCGTATTTTCCATTGTCTACTACTTAGACAACCGTGCACTTGTGGTATAACATTTCTTCTTTTAAAGGAGCATGGGCGTTGGCTGTATCCCAAATGAAAGAAAATAATTAAGGTATGGCGGAACCATAAAAGTTATTGTTCAGTCAGTCAATAGGGAGGGGATAGTTTCTACCAATGGTGAATGATTGGGCATTAGAAGAATAGATGTGTCGCATCTTTCGAGTGGTTGTGACAAAAGACCAATGCATCTTCGATAGGAGTGTAAAGCCAACCAAATTTGCAAGGGATGCGAGAATATTTTGACTAATATTCCAAAGGAGGAAAATAGATCTTGGTGGAGCTTTGATATGTCCCAGTTCCCGAAACAATTTGCACATACTGGTCAGATGGGGGAGGGAGGGGGTTGATGAAGAGCTTTCAAGGTTGTCTTGGGTTAAGGCTTTGCTAGCACTTTTAACTCAGAATTCACCTTTGTTTTTCAAAGGTTCACACATTTTTGTCAGGGCAAGAAGTGTGTCGAATGGTAGCATCAAGGATATCCCTTGCCAAAGGAGATGGGAAGAGGGAGGAGACCACTTCTTCATTCCAGATGACCAAATGGGGAGAAGGGGACAACCAAAAGTTCAGGATAAAGAGGGGTCTATTGGGAATGGGGGGTCGTGGAAGCAGTCAGCTAGGGCAAGACCTGGTATTAACTAGCAATCTTGCCAAAGATTAGTTTGTTATTTGGAGAAAATCTGCTAGAGAATCCATTTGTTCATCTTATGAAGCGCCGTGAGGCAACCTTTCCAAGCAAAAGAGGCCACAATAAGATTCTTGGAAATTTGAAAGAAGTTTTTCTTGTAGAAATACAGGGCTTTAAGTTGCTAAACTCGCACTTTTTGGGGGGATGTGAACGCTTGCCACATATTTTTTTGCTATCAAGGCAAGATTTCTTTCCCTGGAAGGAGGAATATTTAGTCCCCCAGGTATCTTGGAAGACCTATAAGGTTTCATTTACACACATGTTTCACCTCAGAAATCTCTAGCCAAGTAATCAAGTTGTTGTGTAACTGTACAAGGCAGGAGAAAAGATTGCATATTGTGGACTGGAATAGAGTTTAAAACAATTTTTATCATCACTGTTCTACCCGCTTGAGAGAGAATTTTGGATTTCCAACTAGCAAGTTTATTATTAACCTTCTCAATCAGGAATTGGAAATCATTTGTTTTTCTTTTGGATAACATTAATGGAGTGCCCACGTACTTATCCTTGGGTTTATAAGTTTTTGTCCCCATAATTTTGTTGATCATCTTGGCATGTCTGAGGTGGACATTGGCACTGAAGAAGACTGAGGATTTGTCAAAGTTAACTGCTTGCCCTAAGGCCTCACAGTAAGAGTGTAGTATCTGTCTAACTTTGTGAGCTTCATCCAAGGAGGCTCGACAGAACAACATGAAATCATCTATATATATGAGGTGGTTGATTGATGGTGAATGCCTTTTGATTTTGATACCCTTGATGACCCCATTATCTTCAGCTTGGTTGAGAGCCCTAGTAAGAACTTCAACCATAATAATGAAGAAAAATGAGGATAGATTGTCTCCCTGTCTGTTGCATCTCGAGGGTTTGATGGCTAGTAGCGGAGACCCATTGAGAAGGACTTGAAGTGAAGATGTAGATATGCATTGATCAATGAGAGTGATCCAATTGGATGAAAAACCCACCGTCTTAAAAATGTCAAGCAGGAAAGGCTATTCAAGTCTGTCATAAGGTTGGCCATATCCATCTTGATGGCCATCCAATCCTTTTTTTTTTCGCCGATTGTTCTTCATCTAAAAATAGGTTTCATGCAATATGATGACACTATCAGCAATGGATCTACCTATGAGGAAAACACTCTGGTTGGGGGATATAAATTTATCAAGGAGCAGTTTCATCTTATTGGCGATAAGTTTGAATATGAGTTTGTAGATCACCTTGCAAAGCCCAATAGGTTGGAATTTATCTGGAGAACTTGGATTGGGGATTTTGGAAATGAGCGCAATAAAGGTGGCATTGAGCCTCAGGTCAAGCTGTTTGGTGGTGAAATTGTTTTGGGCAACCTCAATCACATCCATTTTCACATTATCCAGTAGTTTTGAAAAAAAAAACATGGTAACCATTTAGGCCAAAGGCTTTATGACTGCCCATAGCTTTGACAGTGTTTAAAATTTTCGATTCTTCTGGGATCGAAAGAATGGCATATTGGATGGTGAAGCCTGTTCTGACCCCGAATCACTGGAGATAATAAGAGGTGTTTCCACTATGGGTGAACATGGTGGTGGAAGGCTTAGTTGGCTGAAGCCATGTGGGGAGTGGATGGGTGAGGATAAGGGAACGGTGGTGGGGTTATAGTTACCCTGGTTTAGTAAAAGTGTAGCATTTGTAATTGGTATTGAGTGAAAGTAGAGAGTCTCCCACACCCAATATAGTCAAAGAAGTGGTATTTGATGTAGTAGGACGGGAGGTGGGTATATCATGGGTGAGAAGTATGGAATCTAGAGTAGGATGTGTAAGGAGATGGGAGTAGGTGATTGGATCATATGTGTCAGTCCATTGCATGAAGGGAAGAGACGTTGTAGTGTCAAGAAAAGATAATAAAGATTCCATGATGTGTTCTGTGTGCAAATTATTATGGAATGGAGGGAAGGTGGAGAAGGACGATAGATTCGTTGATGGAGTGTCACCTGATCCCATAGATACAATCACAAAAGGTGTTATGTGGAAATGGGAGGTAGCTGTGGAGTATTATTGGTGTTGGCCTGAAGATTGGTAGGAGTTGATCACTGATAAGCATATAAATGAGATATTTTATGTCCCTAAATATATAATTGCTAAGTCTCATTATCTAATAAAAAATATCTCATTATGTGTATTTTGTAGAAAATCAAGTACTAATCTCAAATCATACACAAAGTGGCACAATAAGGCTAAGTTCAACAACTAAAAAGCCCATTGAAAGTTCACACATAAATTGTCAAAGACTAAAGATCTTTAAGCCCAAGATCTATGATGAAGCCAAGCCCACAAAACACCACCATCTACGGATCTCGAGGAAATCAACATGAAGATTTAGACATCTACATGGCCAACTTTATCATAGTTAAGTTAAACTCCACTTTCCATTCTCACATATTTTTATTCCATCACTTTTACAATCCACCTTATTTCACTTTTACAGTCTTCCATATCTTTACTCCATCACATTTACACTCCACCTTATTTTACTAAAACAATCTTCCTTATTTCACTCCAACACTCCTCTTCCACCCCCATTATCTCTACACATAAGGCTCACCCTTCTTGATCTATAAATACCCCACACATGAACACACTTGAGGGAACTTTTTGAAACACTTTGGAGAGAGAAATAGTTGTAGTTTAGAGAGAAATAAGTGAAGTTTAGCCTAGAGCTGACCATGTTTGGCTAACATCCCACCTTAGGGTGTGGGTGAGCCCATGGGAGGATAGCTTTAAGAAGGCTCTTTTAGATTAATTTATTTCCATTTTCATGTATTAGAGAAGTTTGTTTAGTTGGATTAGTCTTGTAGTTTGGTTGTATCATGAACCTATGCGGTAAGTTAGGTGTTTTGTATTTCATTATATGAATTCAACTCATGTTTTCTTCTTCTACTTCTTAAGCTCGAGATTAGATAAGTTTCTATACTTGCAATTTCTCTAACAAGCTCCTTACAATGTTTACATATTATTAGTCCAATTTTCATTCTTATTTGCTAGTTATTTGGTGTTTCATTTAAGTATGGATTCCTTGTATGTTTTTAAATCCACATTTGATTCTTAGGTTACTAATATAACTTAAGCTTGAAATCAATTTGCTCATAATGCCATATTTTCTATCCTAAGGTGAGATGAGAATCTACCTTAGGATGTGTCAATGAATTTGGAAAAGATTAACCCAAGAGTGGCTCAATGGTGCCATCTACTCATGATGGTAAACTCAAAATCCTAACTCTCACATTTATTTTTATTACACTTCACCAATCACTTCTTTTCTAGCTAGGTAAAGTTTCAAAAGAAACTTAAAGATTAGTTTTCCGAATTTTATAGCTCTCTTGTGGGATTCGACCCGTACTTGTTGTTATCTAACTCAATAGATAATTGTGCACTTGCGGTAAGATTTGGGATCGATCAATTGCCATGAGCAGGAGGCATGAAACCTAAGACACTTCCTAAATCCATCAAAATTGAGTGGGAGGTTGTGGGGTTATAACCGATAGAAGCGCCCATTAAAATTTTTGTTATCTCCTTGTTATGACCTCCTTTAAGACCATCGTTACTGGCGCCATGAGTAACACCATTAAGACTGAGGTTACTAACTCTGTTACTGTCTCCGTTATGAACTCCGTTAGTAACGTTATGATGACATCCGTTAACTGAGTTGAGAGAAACTTGAATAGAGTTACAGTTTACTGGGGAACCACCTACTCCGATCGGCTGTTGGGTGTACCTAGCTTTCCAACGGCGGTTAAAAGTAGGACCTGAACAAAAAATTCTTGGCTCTTTTCGACATTTAATCTGAGCCGATCGGTTGAAGGGGAGGTCCATTCTATCTGATGCTCTTTCTGGCACTGTGTTTGTCAATGAGGAGATAGCTTGAGAATATAATGGATAATGATGGCCAAATGTATGTCCCATAAATCCACAGCAAAAACAAATATTAGGTGCATCCTCATAGCAAAACTTCACCAAAAAGGAGTTGCCACATTTAATACCAAAGTTGGTGTTCATGGAACAGGAGAACTATTTAGAAGTATTCAACCATAAAAATTATGAAAGGGATGGTTGTGTTTGTAACAGAGTTCAAGTTTATCTCCATAAGTTGGCCTATACAAGCCACCATGGTTTCCACATTGTTTCTGTAAGTTTGTTGTTAGGGTATTCATGGAAGCCTAGCCAACAAGGGGTAAGGGCAAAATTAATGGACATTAGGTCCGAATCTCACTCTTTAACCAAAACTAACCATCCAAAGAGTACCCAAGGGTCATTGTTAATAACCTTTTCCTTGTCTACAAGGGTTTCAAACTAGAGGAGATAGTAATGTGCCTCTTTATCATTTGGAGAACATATTTTTCGACATGAAAAGGGTTATTCACCTCCCATTGAAAGGCCATTCGGTATGCAAACACTTTCTTCTTTAGACTTTGGTTGTGAAAATATTTTGCAATAGCACGAAGTTGTCTGCTGAAACAAGTGGGATTGGAGCGAGATTCGAAAGATGGAAGGGGGATAGTAAGGTTTTGGGCCAGTTGTACCTCTAGGTGTTGAATCATAGAAGAGGTAAATAAGGATGATGGAAGGCGAAGTGTTGACATCTACTGGGGACTGTAGGTGAGTTGGGGATTAGAAATATTAGGTATGAGGCTGTGGTGTGTAGTTGGGTTTGTCATGAGCAGGAAAAAAATACAGAGGTGTTGAAGGTGTGGAGGTGTTATAGAGTTGGTGATGGAGTTGATTGACCATATGAATGGGGAAATAGTTGTTTAAAAGCTCATTGAAGGTGGTTGGGAATTTTCATATTCATTATGTTGATTAGATTGGCGTAAGATATTGAGTACAGATCTTGATGCGTCCAAATCTCATCCTCTTGAGAGTTTGACCTACAAAATAGATGTTAGACTGTCAAAAATCACCTTTTTGGTGGCCGAAGGCACTCCGATGCTTAAGTCAATGACCTTGTTTGAAAAAGGAAATAAATCTAGACAAAACTCAATTAAAGTTGCATACCTTTATCGAATGTTCCCTTTACCTTTTATAATGGTTTCGGTTAATTCTCTGTGTGACTTAAGCATGTGAGGCGCAGGGAAGAAGATGTTTCTCGTAACAGTCTTCTCCTTTATGGAGACGCGTTCGTGGAGGTGTAACTCCCTCCACGACTCTTTTTGCAACGTTCTTATTCAGATTCATGGAGGCGTAACACGTATCAGGCCTGGATTTAGGCTTTGATTCATGCAGTCCTAGATTGGACCTTCATTTACATCTTCCTTTAAGGGGCCTAGTTTGGGCCTTTATAGTCAAATTTAACATTTTTTGGGTTTTTATGAGCTGGCCCAGTAGATGGGATGTCGATCCTCATGATGGATTTCTCTGCCACGTGTATGGCTGTGATGACGGTCTATTTTGAAGTATCATCAACTACTCCCCCTAGTTAGTGGGTATGCTGACGTGGCCACTAACTTCGTGACTGTTGGTCTTTCAGTTCCATCATTGTCTTGTATTTAATGTTGTCAGCAACTTTTTGTGGGTTGGTGTCTCGATTTCCTACTTGTCCGTTCGTTTTTGCGCACATTTTTGGGATTTCACGTAGCTATCATATCTTGCACGCTGTCCCATGGGCAGTCCCTTCGTTGCTTGGCTCTATAAAAGGGACGTGATGGGTTTGTTTTCCCACTTTACGCTATCTTTGAAATTACGGTTATTTTCTTCCTTCATTTTCTTCGTTATCTTTGCTTCTCCGTTTTTTAACGATGTATGTTGGCGATAAATTAAGCGGTAAACCACTAGCTACTCGAGAGGCTTATTTTTCTTCCAAGAAGGCTTTTCAAGCGAAGTTGGACATCTTTCATTCTGACTATAATCTTCCACCTGACCTTGAGATTATTTTGCCTAGACAAAACGACAGTCCTTGTCGTCTAAGACCTGGGTACATTGTGTTGTGTCCGTACATGTTTTTCTCTGGCCTTCAATTCCCAGTTCCTAAGTTGTTTTGGGAGTATCTGGATTTCTTGGGCATTCCTTCTGCTAAAATGGGTCATAATGGTTGGAGAGTCATGGTTTCTTCTTATGCGAGGGCTATTCTGTCCGGCCTTTATTTGACTGTGAAGGTTCTGCATTCGGTAATTGGTCTAATGGTGACCAAAGATATATGCTTCCTCCGTTCTCCTGCCTGTTTCCCAAAGCTTAACGATGACATTCGCGACTGGTTGAAGTCCTGGTTTTATGCTTCTGTTTACTCTAGCTACTTTCAATTACGAGGTCGTTTGATTTTTCGATCATTCCAAGTTCCCAAAAAATGGAAGGATCTTCAGCTAACTGTGGAGGAGCGGAGGCTCAGTGACCAATTCTTGAAGCTTCCCCAGTTCCCTGTGGAGGCATTTCTTTATGAGGACATCTTGGATTGTAGTGGTTTGTACACCATGAACAAAGCGGAGCATGCCTGTTTACTGAATCCCGAGCTGAGTATATCGCTACACGTGCTACTCGTGATGGTTTTAATGGTGCTAGCATTGATTTGGAAGTGAGTTCGGACAGGTGCGTTACGTATCTCGATGCTCCTGTCAATGATGTAGTCCCGATTTTCAAGAAAAGAAAGCTTGCAAGGCCCGTTAGTCCATCGAGGTGATTGTCAGTGGTGGTCAGAGTTTTGAAGTTCATTCTCCCCCTTATCCTTCTATTAACATCAGTGATGCGACCAGATTCTTAGTTTTTTTCCTGCTTATCTAGACTCTTTTGCTCCTGCTCGTATGGACTCTCCTGCTCCTGCCGCTACTACTAGTCTCGTTCCTACTATGGTCGCTCCACGCCGGGAGACTAAGAGTGGTTTTTTTGCTGTCACCGTTGTTCATCTTGCCCTTTCGGCTGTTGGGGGTGGTTCTTTTGTGCTTCCGGATCCTCGTGTTTTTCATCCACGAGTTGGTTGGACTGCCTAGCTCAAAAGATATCTGTATCAAGTCAGACAGTAAGTTTTGTTGGTTCACTCAGCTTGACATGCAAGATGGTGCGCGCATGTTGATAAATGAATGGCACAGGCGGTCAGTGGAAAGACCTTCGATGCTCATATTGGATCCAAGTGATCACCTTGATTATGGTCTTGACCAAATAATGGATGGGATGAATCATCTCACCTATGCCGGGGTGATGGACTTAGTTTATCGAGCCGATCATGATCAGGAGGTTTCTTTGGAGAGAAAGTTGGCAGCACTCTAGCTAGTATTTTTTCTCGTCCTTTTCCAATTCAACGTGCTGAGAGCACAACGCTCAGAGTCAGAGAAAACTGTTAGGGCTGCTCGGACTTCGTTGATTAAGGCGGAAAGTGTGCGGGATAAGTCTGCTATTGAGTTTGAGTCCTTGAAGGCCAAGTTGGATGAGGTTTGTACTCATTTACAATATGTGGAAAAGGATTTATCCGCCGAGAATGCAACTAATGATGAGGCTTCACATGCTGAGATTGAACAATTCATTAATCGTGATATTGTTGAGAGGCGGGTGGAATAGTTGATAGCTACGCTCGACGAGGTCAAGGCATACACTTCCATTATGCTTACCACTGCTGAGGGATAGCTGTCATGGCAAAAAACAAACTCGCTACTGCGAAGGACAAGATTCACATTGTGGAGGCTGAAGATTGGAAGCGAGTTGTTGATGGGCGGGTTGAGCTTCTTGATTATATCGAGGGGCTCGGTGTGGATTTATCCAGGTACCGCCACTTGGTTGATCAAGCTTTGAAGATGATGACGGTGAAGAAATTTCCCTCCTAGACCCTTCGAGCATTCCAGTGGTTGAAGAGCCATTGCTTCCTTCTCTTTCTAAAAAGAGAACTACATCCTCTTCCATAGATGATGTTGCTAACGACGTTGTGGTTGGCTCTATTTCTTCTCTTACTCCTTCATTTTCTTCTCCAGATGTAACAAAATACTATTGTTGATGAAAAAGCTTATTTTTTGGCATTGCATGTTTTCATAGTTTATCTTGTCGACTCCTTTGGTGTTGCTTGTTCTTTTTTAGTTCTGTTGTAGTCGTGTGAATTGTGTATCAGACTTCACTTCGAATTCCTTTATGGCTATTTTCATGCTATGGCACATTAATTGTCTTGAGATAGGTTGACCTTGGCACCAAACTGATGCGTTGGAGCTTGTTCGAGCAAGTTGATTTTCTGCCTCATTTTTTACTTTGTTGGTTCAACATATCGGTCGACTCGTAGCTCTTTGAATTAAGTTGATTTGTTCCTTCAATTTTTACTTCATTGGTTCGATGTACTAGTCGGCTAAAAACTTTTTGAATTGGTTTGACTTGTTCGTTCAACTCTTACTTCGTTGGTTTGACGTATTAGTCAACCCGAAGTTGTTTTTTACTTAAGTTGACTTGTTTGTTTAACTTTTACTTTGTTTGTTCGATACATCGGTCAACTCGAATTTTTTTAATTAAGTTGACTTGTTCGTCTAACTTTTACTTCATTGGTTCGACGCATCGGTCGACTCAAAGTTTTCTGAATTAAGTTGACTTGTTCACCCAACTTTTATTTCGTTGGTTCGACCCATTGGTCGACTCAAAGTTTTCTGAACTAAGTTGACTCGTTCATCCACCTCTTACTTCGTTGGTCGACGCATCAGTCGACTCAAAGTTTTCTGAATTAAGTAGACTCGTTCGTCCAACTCTCACTTCGTTTGTTTGATGTACTAGTCAGTCCGAAGTTGTTTTATTATTTAAGTTGACTCGTTTGTCCAACTTTTACTTCGTTGGTTCGACGCATCAGTCGACTCGAAGTTTTTTTAATTAAGTTGACTCGTTCGTCCAACTCTTACTTTGTTTGTTTGACGTACTAGTCATCCTGAAGTTGTTTTTTACTTAAGTTGACTAGTTTGTCCAACTTTTACTTTGTTGGTTCGACGCATCGGTCGACTCGTTCGTCCAACTCTTACTTTGTGGTTGATCAGACCAAAAGTTTATTATATATATCTGACTTGTGTCCTGATTTCTTTTGGCTTGGTATACCGATTGCTCTGTGTTGCTGAGTTTTGATGCATTTATCCCATTGTCCACGCATAAGACGGGGATTCCAAATTTGTAATGTCATTGATATTCCTTTTTGGATATTCTGACCAACCCCAACGATTGTTTTTCTGGAGCAGTTATGCTAGATTGAAGAGTGATTTGCTTTGTCTTCTTGATCTCGTGATAAAGGTGGTGGCTAGCGCCTGGAAGGAGTCTATTGACCTTGGTGGTAGGCTGTTGAACCAATTCATTGTTGTGGAGGTAAGACTAGTCGGAAATGTTATGCACAAGATTGATTCCGTAGTCTCCTTCAATGCCATCATGTGGTGGAAGTGCCTCAAGTGATTTGTTGGGTCGGTGGTGCCATCATATACTTCGAACTTTGAAGTGAACTTCTTTGGCATGGGAGTTATCATGAGGGCGTCGGAGAATGGTGACTTGGCTAGTTCGTACAATACGTTAGGATCAGTGACTCCAATTCTGAGCGAGATTTTCGTAGGCGTTCTGTCGCCCTGTGGAGTCTTACCCTGGGGAAGTTCACTGCTCTCGAGGTTTCCCTATTGAGGTTCTACTGGAACTTTGTCCCTCTCTCGAGTTCAGTTTGTAGAGTTTTGATGTGGTGGCGTTTGGATAGGATCAGCTGACTGAATGTGCTCCTAGGTGAGTTTTTCTAGTATCTTCGTTATGTTGTTCATCTAGACCATAAGCAGGTCTACCCGAGGATCCGTGACAGCATCCTCGGATGTCTAGGTTGTTTGAGCTACTGCATGTTGTTGATCTCGATTGTCGGGTGCAATTGGCCCAATGATCTGAGTTGTGTCATGTTCGCGAGCTATTTGTGATACATTGTCGCCAGTAGGAGGGTTATTATGATCGTCGCTGGGTTGAGGATCTTTAGAGTGTGTCATTTGTTCTGATAGCTCATTGACTTTTTATCAAAATTTTGTGAACTTCCTCACTGTGGATCTTCTTTTTAGAAAGGAAACTCGTCGTTCCCCACGGACAGCGCCAAACTGATGCATCCAAATCTCATCTTCCTGAGAGTTTGACCTGCAAAAAAAATATTAGACTACCAAATACCACATTTTTGGTGGCCGAAGGCACTCCGATGCATAAGTCAACAACTCTGTTTGAAGAAGGAAATAAATCTGGACAAAACTTAGTTAAAGTTGCATACCTTTGTCGAATATTCCCTTTATCTTTTATAATGGTTGCAATTAATTCTTTGCGTGACTTAAGCATGTGAGGTGCAACAGAAAGAGATGTTTCTCGTAACAGCCTTGTTCTTTATGGAGACGCGTTCGTGGAGGTGTAACTCTCTCCATGACTATTTTGTGCAACGTTCCTCTTTTTTAAGAGAGAACTCGTATCGGGCCTGGATTTGGGCTTCGTTTAAGTCTTTCCTTAATGGGCCTAGTTTGGGCCTTTATAATCGGTTTTAACATTTTTTGGGTTTTTACGAGTTGGCCCAGTAGATGGGACACCATATCCTCGTGATGGATGTTTTCTACCACGTGTATGACTGTGATGACGGTCTATTTTGATGTATCATCAGATCTCATACTCAAATAAGATTTTTAATTAAGAGGAGGATGCTTTGAACAAAGATGGATTGATATCTAGAAGTGATGGGAAAGACGGTGAGAGAGGGGCATTTCACCCGAGACCATTAAAAAAAAAACCAATGAGCAAAGGTAAGAGCAGAGAGATTTGTGAACTAGCATTTGTTAAGGAAAGAAGGGTGAAGAGGGAGAAGGGTGATTTAAAGAGGGTGAAGAGAGTTTCAAGAAGGAGATATGATTGAATTGAAGGGAAAAAACATGAGAATAAGATGAACTGGGATGAAGAGTTGAGTTATTCTTTCATGTGTAACTCAAAACCCCTTCCTTATTCCCCATTAAGAATGAATAAAACTTCCACTTGGAAAAGCTAAGATTAACATGATATCCCTTGATATATGACAATGAAGGCTTGTACAAAATGTGTGATTACATGAGGTAAATAAATTAAGAATGAACGAGGAGAAAAAAAAATAATGGAAGGAGAATTGCTAGAATATATATGTCTATTGTATAGTATAAGGTAACTATTTAATAAATTAGGATAATGTGCCATGTTTCATCCTTCACAGTTCACATAAACAACAGATGCACTTTTTAAAATGACGACTTTACCCCTATTTAGCACTAATTTTTTGGCCACATAAACTGTTTGTAACACGATAAAGCATCAATCAACCAAATTACAATGAACAACCTATTCTCACATTTATAATTGACCTAACTTCTCTAAATGTGAGCAAACCCTAAACCTAATATGAAACCAATGTCCTAATTGGATTGTTACTAAAGAGATCCTATTATAATATAACTAATAATATTATTACTAAAAGAAACCCAATTACATCAACTGAAGGAAGCTTGTCCTCGAGCTTAAAACCAAATAAGTCTAATGAACATGAGCAACTCGCGACTGAATATAAGGAAAAATGCACTTGAAGTAGGTGACCTTTAACCCTCCCACGATACACATTGGCTAAAAACAAATGAACCAACTAAGAAAGAAACCAAGGTGACGCAAAAAACTGGAAGCTGCAACAAACCTGATAAGACGTCTACACATAAGCTCGTGTCACAAAAATGTCCCAATACGGGTCAACATAATAATCATCACTGATTGTGTCTACTAGTGTGGGAAGATCCCCAGTTTGCTCCAAAATGGGAAAGAAGTCGCACAAGTCAAATGTCTCAAGTCGAAAATCATATACGTGTGAAGGTGCCCTTAACTTCTTCAAAAAGTGATATGGACACTAACAAACAGTATGGCTCATCCATCTCTATGTGCCTCTAGAAAGGCTCATCTTCCTCCCATATTTTGTTATTGCAAACCCCTCTAATCTCATCATCAATCTTTCGATGCATTCGTTCTAACCGTTCTCAAAAATCTCTATTGTGCTTCTGGGCAAGATCATCTGCATCCAATTGTGTCTGACGCTCTCGAATCTTCTGTTAGTGTTTCTCCTACTCCCTTGTTGCCTTTCGCTCAGCTAAATCTTGCAAAAGCTTCTCTCGGTCTATCTCAACCTGTATTACAGTGGAAGGGTGGGGGGTGTACATCACTAGCAGATGGGAGTGGGGGTGTAGGGCCAATTGGTTCAGGTGGTAGTCGTTTGCAGTCATTGGTCATTAAAGGTGCTGCTAGTATAGAAGAAACAGGTTCAGATTGGGTGTAAGAGGGGAGATAAGTGGTTCGTGATGGAAAATAGTAATTGGAGAAAAATTCCTATAATACATCTTGTGGGAATAGACTGGACTTGGGCTATATTGGTAGTGGTATGCAGATGAATAATATGATGGATACGAGTAGGAAGAATAGGAATGGGATAGGGATTATAATATGGGTCACTCATGTTATCTATTTTTAATTTTTCTCATAGGTGGGTTGCCCTCATAGTACTTGGGGTAGAAATAGCTACAGAGGACCAGGGACTGAAGTAAAAAATGATCAAAGGACTAAATTGAAAAATAAGGACATGGGCTTTTTATATAAATATTTTTCTTTCTTCCTCATTATATACGATCTGTAACAGGAAGATAGGGGAGGGGTCAAGGATGCAATAGGCTGCGATGGCGGCTATGAATGGGAGTACAGAGCCTACGACAGCAGTGGCGAAGGGGTCTAGAGACTGCAGGGTCGAGGAATTCGACAACATCGTATCACGGTAGTGCTAGACTTGAGCTAACTGCCAGCAGAGCGGTTGCGTAATGGCGTAGGGACTACTTTGGGGGGGAGCCGAGCTGGACTAAGGCTTGCAACATTGGCAGGCGACTATGGTGGGTCTGGTTCCTTTTGTCTTCTTTTATATACTTCTCTTTGAATCTTCAATGATTTTCGATCTTCTTCCTTCAAACATTTTTGTTTCAAATCAAACCAATTAACAAGAATCATTTGGCTCTGATACCTATTGGTTAAACTCGCCAAATAAATGAAAATTGAAAGATAATGCGAGAATTCAAATAAAGTAAGCGAACGATAAAATAAATAAACGAAATAATTTTTTTTATCAATCAACAAAATTCCAATGAACAACCTAAGCTCCTATTTATAACTGACTTAATTTTTCTAACAGGAAACAAATCCTAAACCTAATTAAAAATTAATGTCCTAATTGAACAATTACTAAATAAGTCATATTGCAATATAACTAATAATATTATTACTAAAAGAAACCCAATTACATCATACAATCTCAATGATGATAATACGTGTCCAATTAAAAGCAGAAAAAATTTAAGAAAAATCATATAAGTATACAATATCTTTTTGTTGTCTCTTATCACAAACTCTCTCTCTCTTCCCTTTCCTCTTATTTCCCAAATAAAAGTGATATTTCTCCCATTATCTCCCCTTCCAATCATCATTCCCCTTCTCAACTCAAAAAAAGTGGAAATCAAAATATGCCCCCTATAATAAATAGCTAATTATGGTTTACCTCCATAACTTAAAAATATTTCAGTCTCCCTCAAGAACTAGTGGTCCACGTGCATTGACTGTCAAGTCAAGAATTGTTTTAAAAAATTTCATATTTTGATGACCAACATACGCTTGAGAAATCTAAGGGCTGGGATTAAATGTTATCTATCTCGGATCGAAGGGTCCTATAATATCAATAATCATATCTTAAGAAAAATCCAACAGTTATTAAAATAAAACTCATCTTCCCATGCCCCTTCTCCTCATTCTTCTCCCTTCCCATGCCCCTTCTCCTCATTATTCCCCCTTCTTTTCCATCTATCTGTGAATTTTAATTCACTGTCGGCCACCATCACCCCTTTCATCCCCATCTTCGTTCACTTGCAACATCACCACTTCTCTCTCCATCGTTGTTTCACCGCCACCCCTCTCCCCACCTCTCTCTCCATCTCTGTTAAAAAAAATCTTCTAATCCATTACCCTATTTGTTTCACAGGCACCCCTATCATCACCTCTATTTTCCTTTTGGCAAAAACAACTCCACTTTTCTCCCCCCCCCCCCATCCTCGCCTCCCTCTCGTTTTGTCTTATCCCCACCGACTCCATCCCTCTATGTTTCACCAGACCCCCTGCTCCCTCGACTCACCAATGTAGACCCCCTCCCCCTGCGACTCATCACCACCAGACCCCCTTCCCCCCTTTTCGAATCACCATTGCTAGACCCGCCCCCCGCCCATGCGACTCACCGTCGTCGTAATTTATTGGTGTTGTGGTTTGATTTAGATAGTGGAATGGAGAAGAAGGGTTGTCCGATTTTTTTTATCGAAATGAATTTGTATTTGGAGGTTTGATTTTTATGTTTTTTCACAAAAATTTCTCAAGGTACATGGTAAACTATGGGGTTTACTTTACCCATTTATTTTCCTCGCAATATGTATTTGTATCTTGAGATTGATCTTGTTGTTTATGTTTGAAGGGCATATTTTGAAAAGCATAATGAGGGTTTTCATGGTCAATACACATGGACTGCTAGTCGGAGGGGGGGGGGGGGCTTAATTAGTGGTATGTTCTAGGGGCAAATCCTAATTAGCTATTTATTAAAGGAGGCATATCGTGATTAACCCAAAAAATAAGTCATCCAGAGAACATTTTTCCAGAGATATTTATTTTTAATTTGATTAATATTAGATCTAAATTTTTTTTTCATATATATCATCTAGAGAATTTTTTCCTTAGCTTGTATTTATATACGAGACATAGTTTGGGTGTGAATCGATTTTTGTTTGTGGAAAAAAAACCCAGAAGAAGAATTATGGCACGATTACGATGGTGAAGTTCATTGGTCTAGCAAGTGCTTGCCAACGCAAGGCCTGATGCATCAAATTTGACAACCGCTTACCTTATCCTTAGGGATTTTTTGAGTTTGGCACTCATTATTTTATACATATTAGAGTTTGACCCTCGTTTTGAAAACTAATTGAGTCTAACACTCATTTTTTGATGGAACCGTTAAGTCCACGTCATTGACTGGACAAATCTACTTTTTGGACCATTTTGCTCTTATCTTGGGTTAAGCTAGGGATGAGTCGATCCGGGTACCAAAGCCCAAGGACCGGACCGAACCGAAAACACCCATAACCAGACAAGACGAACCAGACTAAAAATTTCAAAACCGAATTTACAACTCATAGGTATCTCAATAAAAAAATGAAGGGCCAAAACACCCTAACAAGCCTTCTTCCCCAACCCTTTCACCCTCTCGGTAATTGTCACCACCATTTCATCTTCTCCAATCATATGTTGTTTGGACCCTTTGAGGGTGCAATTATAAACCTCCAAGTCAGTGAATTCTCTTTCTCCTTTTTTTTTAAACTCCCTCACCATAACTGCTTATATGCTCAAACCCAAATTCCTCCACCAAGTAAACCCAAATTCCACCTAACCAATCCACCAAAATCCCATCTTTCTTACCACTATCATCAACAACATTTATAAATGGAATGACCCATTTCTCCAATTAGCTCAAATGCTACTATTCCAACACTGAATTTGAAAACCCGTTCACCAAAACCTTCAAAGACCACCACCACCCACCT
This sequence comes from Berberis vulgaris, assembly GCA_963556465.1. NCBI lineage: Eukaryota > Viridiplantae > Streptophyta > Magnoliopsida > Ranunculales > Berberidaceae > Berberis > Berberis vulgaris. The sequence goes on from OY747134.1 coordinate 14,895,640, forward strand.
TCTCTTCCAATGGAACCCATCTCTTTAGCCACACCTAAGCCACAACCTCTTTAGCCATAGCCAAGCATCCCACCATGCAATAATGAACAACATGCGAATTGAAATAAATTGCTACCCATGAACACCATCCTGGGAAATGAAATAAATTGCAGTATGCAAACAAAGACAACCTTGTCACAATCGCAAGAAGTAATAAAACAACATTGTCTTCTTCTTTATTTTAGTAAACAAAGCTCTATGCCAATCCCGTTTGACTGATATACATCCCAACTCATCCAATTTGAAGAAAAAGAAGATTTGTGTTGGAGCAGAAGCAGCAATCGAATGCAGCATTTTAGGAAAACCTGCAAGGGAACCAAAAGGAGGAGGGGAAATGCCTTGATTAACAAAACAAAGCTCTTCAACACTCAGAAAGATAGAAGCACATTTACATGCCCATTGGTTCCTGATGAAAGGAGAATAGAAGAATAAGTTGATGATTCCATTTTTATTTTAAAATTGTGTTATGGGATTGGAATGGATTGGTTTGACTAAAATCGAATTCTGAAAGAATTTGATTTAGTTCTATAAAAAAATATCATTAACAGAGGAAACAACAAAAAAGAAATGAGGAGAAATGGGAATTGTTAGTTCCCACAAAACCAATGAATCAACAAACAAAAACACAAGTCTTCTTATTCTTTTATTTATTTTTAATTTGTTTTCCTTTTTTCCTTTCTAAATCAATCTCAAAGGCCCAAACAACATAGGATTGTAGAAGATGAAATGGTGGTGACAGTTACAAAGAGGGTGAAAGGGTTGGGGAAGAAGGCTGGTTAGGGTCTTCTGCCCTTCATTTTTTATGGAGTTACCAATTAGAGTTCTAAATTCGGTTTTGAAATTTTCAGTCATGTCCGGTCCTTGGTCTTGAGTACTCCGGCCGGTTAAAAGGACTGACTCAGCCCTAGTTTAACCAGAGATAAGGGCAAAATGGTTCAAAAAGTAGTTTTGACTAGTCAATGACATGAACTAACGGTTCTGTCAAAAAAACGAGTGTTAGACTCAATTAGTTTTCAAAATGAGGTTAAACTCTAATAGGTATAAAATAATGAGTGCCAAACTAAAAAAAACCTTATCCTTATAACTATTATTAATTCTCAAGAGAAAAGTGTTGGCTCTATTATTTATTAGAGAAAGTTAGAGAGAACGAAAAACTGCATGAATTTGTGACAGTAACTTCATCCGACTCAAGAATGATCCTCTACATTTTTCATAGCTCCAACTATCATTTATATGATGGTGGGACATTGAGACTAAATCATGAGATTGTCATTGTTGATGCCATATTTGGTACCCTCGCACAACGGGCTGAGATGTCTTGGGCCTGAGAGATTAAGGCCCAAGTCCATTATGTAAATATCTAGCATAGGATATTTAGGAAGGTATTCTGATTGTAAAACATCTTCATTATATAAAGAGAGGAAATGATTCATTGTAGAGGAGGGAAATGAGATGTAAACACAAGATAAATGAAAAATAAAGGCATAGGTGCGCTCGATTAGATCGAGTGTTATAGACTAGCTCTTGTTGTGGAGGGAACCATGTAAATCTTCAGTGGTCTCTATTTTAATTGAGGTTGATTCGTATATACAAAATAGACGTTAACCCAATTGTCATGCATGGACATGTGATGAAACTTTTGCTTTGACATATTTTTAGTGCTTAAAATTTTCAATTATTCATTTATTTATTATTGTTTAGTTTTAATTAAGAGTTTTAAAATACCAACTTAAATTTGAATAGAAATTTAACACAGACCATAAATTAGCTAACCCTAACCATCAAATAAAATCGAACAACATTTATAACATTGGATTATTCACTTGTTCTTTTAATGCTCCTTTGCCAGAGGAGTGTGGAACTGGATATTAACTCTTATTCAATTCAATCATATCGTGCTAGAAAAATAAATTCAATGGTGTTCATAATACCTAGCAGGTAAACACCCTATAGCAATTATTAGAAAGCTAATTTTTAATGCATCTTTTATTTTGTTTAGGAAGATCGTAATAATATAATGCATAATGGCACCGAAATGTATCAACGGGATCTCTTTCATAATATAAACTAAGAACATAGTCAACAAAACAAAAGGGTGCTTGGATTTGAAAATGGAAGACTTATACAAGAATAAATCATTTTTTTTTCAAAATTGGAATGCAGATGTCGAGTTTGCAATCAAAGATCCAATCAGAATAGCATGGATGAAGCTCGACATGGGATCTTATACGGTCAAAGCGGATGTGTCAATAGTAGGTAATCAAGCTAAGTGTGCTGCCAAAAATAAGAAGCAACCAAGGTGAAGTGAAAGTGATAATAGTAAGGGCTTCTGGGAAAGGAAACGCTCTGGTCTTGGGCGATTTTGGGGTTTCTAAGGGTAGTTTTGTCTTATTTCTTTTAATGTGTTTGTGGTTGTTGAATTTAGCTTGCAAGGGATCTTGGATATTGATTCCTAGGGTTTCTCATGGTGGCTACCTCAGCCGACCATGGTTTTCCTCCTCTTGGGGAAAGTGGAACCTCGGGAGGGGCAACAAAGCCTCATCCTCGTTCCTTCCTGCAAGCGTCAGGTGTGGTAAAGAAAGTTGTCGTTGATAATGAGCCATTAGAAGGGACTCATTTCCGGAAGGAAGGCAATCCGGCTATCTCTCTCACAAAATCGGATGCCTCCCGTCTTGATAGATATTCAGAAAAGTTTTGGTGTTTAAGTTTTCTAGTTACCGGCCTTCTTTGGAGGCTATTCGGGAAACGATTCATAAATCTTGGGGCTTTATTTGAGATTTCACAATGGGGTTGCTTGACCCTAGACACGTGATTGTAAGATTTCAGTCAGAAGATGAGGTAAATAAGGCTTTATCATGTGATTCTTTCTTGATTCGTGGGGTGAGATTTAAAGCTTTCCGCTGGCATCAAGGTTTTAGTCTTAGGGCTGATCTTGTACCGGTTCCTCTCTAGATTGACCTACCAGGATTATGTCTTTGATATTTTCATTCGATGTTTCTGAAGGAGGTAGGCGACTCCATTGGTACTTTTTTAAGAATTGATGAAAGTACTCAATGTTATATCAAGCTAAAGAACGCTCGTATTTGTGTGGAGATGGATATTTCAGTCTCGTTCCCACCGAAAATATGGATTGATTATGAAGGTATTAATGGTTTCTGGCAAAAGCTTGATTACCCAGGTTTCAAGTACTGTGAGCATTGCGCCATGACAGGACGTCAGGATTCTTACTGTAGGAAAAATCTTGGTCAAAAAAGGTCACAACCTCCAGCAACTAAGGATCAAACAACAGAGAATTGTGTTACTGAGGCTACTAAGTCGTCAAAACCATTGAAAGAAGCTTATGTGCCAGTGAATAATCAAAACAAAGTCCCAATGACTGAAGTAGTAGGAGTTAGTGGAGGAAAAAATGCGCAAGGTAAATAAACTAATTTGAATCAAGGTGGGAAAGGGAACGAAGAAGTTGAAATCAATGGGGATGTTGATGTTATTGTGGCAGATATTAATGTTGAATTTAGGAACGTCAAAAAAGAGCAGGCTTGTGGAGATGGTTCAAAACAAGATAATGGGGAGTTGTTGTTACAAAAGCAAGATAATGGGGATTTGATTCGGCCAAACAATGTGACGTTGCAAAAAAACGTGGAACTGTGGGTGGAAGGAAGTGGCAAGGAGCAGGAGGAAGGTGTTGCTGGTGGTAGAGTCATTCTTGCACAGACATAAGGAAGTTATCTTGACATAAGGAACAAGTTCTCTGCGCTGGTAGACGAGGACAACAATGAGGGGGATATAGGGGAAGTTGCGTCCCCATTGAGAAAATGAGAGGAACAACTAGGTGTGTTTGCAACATGGGTCAAGGACGACAGACTGGGTGCGCACTCAATGGGAAAGAAGAAGGATTAGCAGGGTGACAATCCAGGGAGCGTTGCGAGGTCACAGGATATTGAAAACTATGGTGACTCGACTTTTAAAGCTCTCTTGGAGGCAAGATATACAATAGCGGAGGCAAAGAGAGCGCTTAAGAACACGAGCCCAACTTCTTCTAAAGGTTCGGAGACTGCCCCATTGCATAAGGTACCGTTTGCAGATTCGTCATCACAAGTTGTTGATCAAGCTAAAGGAAAAAAGAATGAGGAAGAAGTTGACATGCGGAAAATTGATCCTAATAGGAGTAGGAAACTAGAAAAAGGGGTGGTGATTCTGAAAAGATAGGGTTTTTCGGATAATGATAGAGAAATCAAACCCAAGCAGGTGCTTGAGTCTGGGTATCACTGAGAAGATGTGAAATCAAAGAAGTCGAGAAGGTCCGGTACAAATCTTTTTATTTCAGAGACTCGCTAGGGAGGTAGGAACACGTCGGATCTTGTTGTTTCTTATGATTGACAAAATTATGCTCTGGAACGCGGGGGGGTCTGGGCAACAGGGCTACCCGGTGTATAATTAAAAATCTTGTTAAGGAGTTTAATGTCAAGCTTCTGGCAATGTTCAACTATTTGTTGTTTATCCTAAGCCTTTTTCAATGAACATTTCATGGTTAAATATATTATACATTTATCAAGGAATAATGTTTTCTTGATGAAAGTATATTGTTTAGCTACAAAACTGTGTTTCCTTGGTATATATGCTTATGTGTTTATCAACAATTTTTTTTTCTTGGTATAGGTAAATACCACTTCCCACAAAAATCACCCTTGGATTTACGAACCCTTTTCTGCAACAAAATGAAAAGTTGTTAAAGATGTTTGATTTTTAACAACGAATTTCCTTGGTAATTACTAACGATACCTATGAAAACTTTCGTTGATATACATGCATTTTACCAACGAAAAAGTTATATGATAAAGGTTGTTACCTTTGCCAACGCCAATTTTCCTTGATGATTTTAAGATTTTTCAAGAAAACATTCATAGGTAAATAAAATAGTTTTTGCAACAAACAATTTGTTGGTAAATACATTTGATTTTTACCAACGAATTTCCGTGGTAGTTGTTAGTATTACCAGCAAAATATTTCCTTCACTTAACATCCCTTTTACCAACAAAAACTGTAATTCCTTGGCAAATACCTTTAGCTACGGAGATGCCTCCAGGAACCCACCAACGGATTTTTTCCTTGTTAAAAATATTTTTCAACAAAATTTTGAGCTTTGTCAAGGATATTTTTTCTTGAAAAATGCCTTAATTGTTGTAGTCATTTATTGGTGTTGTGGTTTGATTCAGATAGTGGAATGGAGAAGAAGGGTTGTCCGATTTTTTTATCGAAATGAATTTGTATCTGGAGGTTTGATTTTTATGTTTTTCACAAAATTTTCTCGAGGTACATGGTAAACAATGGGGTTTACTTTACCCATTTATTTTCCTCGTGATATGTATTTGTATCTCGAGATTAATCTTGTTGTTTCTATTTGAAGGGCATATTTTGAAAAGCATAATGAGGGTTTTCATGGTCAATACACATGGACTGCTAGTCGGGGGGGGGGGGGGGGGGGGGCTTAAATAGTGGTATGTTCTAGGGGCAAATCCTAATTAGCTATTTATTAAAGGAGGCATATCGCGATTAACCCAAAAAATAAGTCATCCAGATAACATTTTTTCCAGAGATATTTATTTTTAATTTGATTAATATTAGATCTAATTTTATTTTTTTCATATATATCATCTAGAGAATTTTTTCCTAAGCTTGTATTTATATACGAGACATAGTTTGGGTGTGAATCGATTTTTGTTTGTGGACAAAAAAAACCAGAAGAAGAATTATGGCACGATTACGATGGTGAAGTTCATTGGTCTAGCAAGTGCTTGACAACGCAAGGCCTGATGCATCAAATTTGACAACCGCTTACCTTATCCTTAGGGATTTTTTGAGTTTGGCACTCATTATTGTATATATATTAGAGTTTGACCCTCGTTTTGAAAACTAATTGAATCTAACACTCATTTTTTTACGGAACCGTTAAGTCCACGTCATTAACTGCTCAAAACTACTTTTTGGACCATTTTGCTCTTATCTTGGGTTAAGCTAGGGATGAGTCGATCCGGGTACCAAAGCCCAAGGACCGGACCGACCCGAAAACACCCATAACCAGACAAGACGGACCAGACTAAAAATTTCAAAACCGAATTTACAACTCATAGGTATCTCAATAAAAAAAATGAAGGGCCAAAACACCCTAACAAGCCTTCTTCCCCAACCCTTTCACCCTCTCGGTAATTGTCACCACCATTTCAACTTCTCCAATCATATGTTGTTTGGACCCTTTGAGGGTGCAATTATAAACCTCCAAGTCTGTGAACTCTCTTTCTCCTTCTTTTTTAAACTCCCTCACCATAACTGCTTATATGCTCAAACCCAAATTCCTCCAAGTAAACCCAAATTCCACCTATCCAATCCACCAAAATCCCATCTTTCTTACCACTATCATCAACAACATTTATAAATGGAATGACCCATTTCTCCAATTAGCTCAAATGCTACTACTCCAACACTGAATTTGAAAACCCGTTCACCAAAACCTTCAAAGACCACCACCACCCACCTTCTCTTCCAATGGAACCCATCTCTTTAGCCACACCTAAGCCACAAACTCTTTAGCCATAGCCAAGCATCCCACCATGCAATAATGAACAACATGCGAATTGAAATAAATTGCTACCCATGAACACCATCCTGGGAAATGAAATAAATTGCAGTATGCAAACAAAGACAACCTTGTCGCAATCGCAAGAAGTAATAAAACAACATTGTCTTCTTCTTTATTTTAGTAAACAAAGCTCTATGCCAATCCCGTTTGACTGATATACATCCCAACTCATTCAATTTGAAGAAGAAGAAGATTTGTGTTGGAGTAGAAGCAGCAATCGAATGCAGCATTTTAGGAAAACCTAAAAGGGAACCAAAAGGAGAAGAGGAAATGCCTTGATTAACAAAACAAAGCTCTTCAACACTCAGAAAGATAGAAGCACATTTACATGCCCATTGGTTCCTGATGAAAGGAGAATAGAAGAATAAGTTGATGATTCCATTTTTATTTTAAAATTGTGTTATGGGATTGGAATGGATTGGTTTGACTAAAATCAAATTCTGAAAGAATTTGATTTAGTTCAATAAAAAATATCATTAACAGAGGGAGCAACAAAAAAAAAATGAGGAGAAATGGGAATTGTTAGTTCCCACAAAACCAATGAATCAACAAACAAAAACACAAGTCTTCTTATTCTTTTATTTATTTTTAATTTGTTTTCCTTTTTTCCTTTCTAAATCAATCTCAAAGGCCCAAACAACATAGGATTGTAGAAGATGAAATGGTGGTGACAGTTACAGAGAGGGTGAAAGGGTTGGGGAAGAAGGTTGGTTATTAGGGTATTCTGCCCTTCATTTTTTGTGGAGTTACCAATTAGAGTTCTAAATCCGATTTTGAAATTTTCAGTCCTGTCCGGTCCTTGGTCTTGGGTACTCAGGCCGGTTAACTGGACTGACTCAGCCCTAGTTTAACCCGGGATAAGGGCAAAATGGTTCAAAAAGTAGTTTTGACTAGTCAATGACATAAACTAACTGTTCTGTCAAAAAAATGAGTATTAGACTCGATTAGTTTTCAAAATAAGGTGAAACTCTAATAGGTATAAAATAATGAATGCCAAACTAAAAAAAACCTTATCCTTATAACCATTATTAATTCTCAAGAGAAAAGTGTTGGCTCTATTATTTATTAGAGAAAGTTAGAGAGAAAGGAAAACTGCATGAATTTGTGACAGTAACTTCATCCGACTCAAGAATGATCCTCTACATTTTTTATAGCTCCAACTATCATTTATATGATGGTTGGACATTGAGACTAAAGCATGAGATTGTCATTGTTGATTCCATATTTGGTACCCTCGCACAACGGGCTGAGATGTCTTGGGCCTGAGAGATTAAGGCCCAAGCCCATTATGTAAATATCTAGCATAGGATATTTAGGAAGGTATTTTGATTGTAAAACATCTTCATTATATAAAGAGAGAAAATGATTCATTGTAGATGAGGGAAATGAGATGTAAACACAAGATAAATTAAAAGTAAAGGCATAGGTGCGCTCGATTAGATCGAGTGTTATAGACTAGCTCTTGTTATGGAGGGAACCATGTAAATCTTCAGTGGTCTCTATTTTAATTGAGGTTGATTCGTATATACAAAATAGACGTTAACCCAATTGTCATGCATGGACATGTGAGGAAACTTTTGCTTTGACATATTTTTAATGTTTAAAATTTTCAATTATTCATTTATTTATTATTGTTTAGTTTTAATTAAGAGTTTTAAAATCACAACTTAAATTTGAATAGAAATTTAACACAGACCTTAAATTAGCTAACCCTAACCATCAAATGAAATCAAACAACATTTATAACATTGGATTATTCACTTGTTCTTTTAATGCTCCTTTGCCAGAGGAGTGTGGAAATGGATATTAACTCTTATTCAATTCAATCATATCGTGCTAGAAAAATAAATTCAATGGTGTTCATAATACCTAGCAGGTAAACACCCTATAGTAATTATTAGAAAGCTAATTTTTAATGCATCTTTTATTTTGTTTGGGAAGAGCATAATAATATAATGCATAATGGCACCGAAATGTATCAACGGGATCACTTTCAAAATATAAACTAAGAACATAGTCAACAAAACAAAAGGGTGCTTGGATTTGAAAATGGAAGACTTATACAAGAATAAATCATTTTTTTTTTCAAAATTGGAATGCAGACGTCGAGTTTGCAATCAAAGATCCAATCAGAATAGCATGGATGAAGCTCGACATGGGATCTTATACGGTCAAAGCGGATGTGTCAATAGTAGGTAATCAAGCTAAGTGTGCTGCCAAAAATAAGAAGCAACCAAGGTGAAGTGAAAGTGATAATAGTAAGGGCTTCTGGGAAAAGAAACGCTCTGGTCTTGGGCGATTTTGGGGTTTCTAAGGGTAGTTTTGTCTTATTTCTTTTAATGTGTTTGTGGTTGTTGGATTTAGCTTGCAAGGGATCTTGGATGTTGATTCCTAGGGTTTCTCATGGCAGCTACCTTAGTCGACCATGGTTTTCCTCCTCTTGGGGAAGGTGGAACCTCGGGAGGGGCAGAAAAGCCTCATCCTCGTTCCTTCCTGCAAGCATCGGGTGTGGTAAAGAAAGTTGTCGTTGATAATGAGCCATTAGAAGGGACTCGTTTCCGGAAGGAAGGCAATCCGGCTATCTCTCTCACAAAATCGGATGCCTCCCGTCTTGATAGATATTCGAAAAAGTTTTGGTGTTTAAGTTTTCTAGTTACCAGCCTTCTTTTGAGGCTATTCGGGAAACGATTCATAAATCTTAGGGCGTTATTTGAGGTTTCACAATGGGGTTGCTTGACCCTAGACACGTGATTGTAAGATTTCAGTCAGAAGATGAGGTAAATAAGGCTTTATCACGTGATTCTTTCTTGATTCGTGGGGTGAGATTTAAAGCTTTCCGCTAGCATCAAGGTTTTAGTCTTAAGGCTGATCTTGTACGGGTTCCTCTCTAGATTGACCTACCAGGATTATCTCTTTGATATTTTCATCCGATGTTGCTGAAGGAGGTAGGCGACTCCATTGGTACTTTTTTAAGAATTGATGAAAGTACTCAATGTTATATCAAGCTGAATAACGCTCATATTTGTGTGGAGATGGATCTTTCGGTCTCGTTCCCACCGAAAATATGGATTGATTATGAAGGTATTAATGGTTTCTGGCAAAAGCTTGATTACCCAAGTTTCAAGTACTACGAGCATTGCGCCATTACATGATGTCAAGATTCTTACTGTAGGAAAATTCTTGGTCAAAAAAGGTCACAACCTCCAGCAACTAAGGATCAAACAACAGAGAATCGTGTTACCGAGGCTGCTAAGTCCTCAAAACCATTGAAACAAGCTTATGTGCCAGTGAATAATCAAAACAAAGTCCCAATGACTGAAGGAGTAGGAGTTAGTGGAGGAAAAAATGTGCAAGGTAAATAAACTACTTTGAATCAAGGTGCGAAAGGGAACGAAGAAGTTGAAATCAATGGGGATGTTGATGTTATTGTGGCGGATATTAATGTTGAATTTAGGAACGTCAAAAAAGAGCAGGCTTGTGGAGATGGTTCAAAACAAGATAATGGGGAGTTGTTGTTACAAAAGCAAGATAATGGGGATTTGATTCGGCCAAGCAATGTGACGTTGCAAAAAAACGTGGAACTGTTGGTGGAAGGCAGTGGCAAGGAGTAGGAGGAAGGTGTTGCTGGTGGTAGATTCATTCTTGCACAGACATAAGGAAGTTATCTTGACATAAGGAACAAGTTCTCGGCACTGGTAGAAGAGGACAACAATGAGGGGGATATAGGGGAAGTTGCATCCCCACTGAGAAAATGAGAGGAACAACTAGGTGTGTTTCCAACGTGGGTCGAGGACGACAGGCTGGGTGCGCACTCAATGGGAAAGAAGAAGGATTAGCAGGGTGGCAATCCAGGGAAAGTTGCGAGGTCACAGGATATTGAAAACTCTGGTGACTCGACTTTTAAAGCTCTCTTGGAGGCAAGATATACAATAGCGGAGGCAAAGAGAGCGCTTAAGAACACGAGCCCAACTTCTTCTAAAGGTTCGGAGACTGCCCCATTGCATAAGGTACCGTTTGCAGATTCGTCATCACAAGTTGTTGATCAAGCTAAAGGAAAAAAGAATGAGGAAGAAGTTGACATGCGGAAAATTGATCCTAATAGGAGTAGGAAACTAGAAAAAGGGGTGGTGATTCTGAAAAGATAGGGTTTTTCGGATAATGAAATAGAAATCAAACCCAAGAAGGTGCCTGAGTATGGGTATCACTCAGAAGATGTGAAATCAAAGAAGTCGAAAAGGTCCGGTACATATCTTTTGATTTCAGAGACTCGCTAGGGAGGTAGGAACACGTCGGATCTGGTTGTTTCTTATGATTGACAAAATTATGCTCTGGAACGCGGGGGGTGTGGGCAACAGGGCTACCCGGTGTATAATTAAAAATCTTGTTAAGGAGTTTAATGTCAAGCTTCTGGCAATAGCAGAGCCTATGATAGGTGCAGATAGATATATGGAGATTGGTGGTAAAGTTTGCCTTCCTTTGTTTGCTTCAATTGTTGAAAGTGGGGGAAATATATGGGTGTTTTGGGATAACGATTTGCAAGTGGATATTGTGCGCAGTTCTGAGCAAAGTATTCACTGCAACTACAAGTAATCTATCAATTACCAACAAAAAAATTTCTACGAAATTTAATTTCCTTGTTAATATGGTATCTTTGGCAACGAAAAAAAAATTCCTTGAAACAACCATAAACTTGTTACTTTTTTTCAACAAAATATATTTCGTGGGAAACTTTCCTTGTTAAATAGGTGGCGGGAAGCATTCCCTCCAAATCTAATTTCCCGCCGAATTGATTTACCAACAAAAAAAAATTTATAGCCACAAAATACTAGTTCCTCGGTAATTATGACATCATCTAAAATGAAATATTTTGTTGCTAAAGAAGACTAATTTTAACAACAAATTACATTCCTTGCTAACGAATATTAACACTTATTTAGTTTGGAAATATGTTTTCCTAGATAATAATCACATTATTTGTAATGTTTCGTTTCGTTGATAATGATTGAGAATTATTTCCATTAATTTTTTCCTTGTTAAAACTCGTTTACTAATTTATAGCAACAAAGTAATATTTCGTTGAAAATTGTTATACTACTGGCAACGTTTTTTTTTTGTTTAAACAATATCTTTTTTTAATGAAATCTATGTAGCAAGGAAATTAAATTTCATTGATAATTATAACCTTGTTAGTAACAAATTATTTTCGTTGGTAAAAAGTAATAATTACTATCATGAAAATTTATTTCTTGTTAAAATTCACTAACTATTTTACAGCGACAAATCATTATTTTGTTGGAAATTGGTATACTAATAGCAACGAATAATCAATCATTATTACATAACCCTTTCAGATAGTCGTTTACTAATTTTTCCTTGTTAAATTAATTACATCTTTACAACAACAAAAAAAATACAATTTTGTTGGTAATTGCAACCTTATTGTTAACAACTTTTTTCTTGTTAAAAACTAATAATCATTTCCATGAAAATTTATTTCTCACTAAACTTCATTAACTCAATATTGTTTCTTTGGAAATTGTTGTACTATGGCCAACAAATTTATTTATTAGCAATTTTTTTTGTTTCATTGCAAAATATTTTACAAGGATAATTCAAGAAATCTAGAGACGAATGTTTTGTTGGTACAAGTTTTTCTCAACTAAAAATGTACTATTTTCAAATGACGTAAATTTCGTTGATAAAAGCCTTGACTAAAGTATTGTTTAATTGAGGGCATTAAGTTCAAATAAATTAAATTATTTTATAAAGATAAAAAAATAAACTATTAATTAGCTATGCTTCAGAGTCATTTGTATTAAATGCAAGGCAAAAAGTCTTTTGTGAAAAAACTCAATTGGATTTTTAAAACAAGCTTGAGTGATGATTAGTCGTCAACACTACACCCATGGTTTCAAATAGAAAAAAATTTTGATACTTTTTACATAACCCTTTTTATTGAGGATTAATTAGTACAATTAGTTTGATAGGTTTATTACAATTAGAGAGGAATGAGAGAACACTTCTCTGAATAATAGTTTGATTGAAATAATTCCTTGAACAATACATGAAAGCTTCGATACTACCGCCTTCTTAACTCTCACAGATCCCGAAATATTTAGGGAGATGGTGGATATATGGTTTCAAGTTCGAATCATGTATCCAATGGAACGGGTGCTTCCCTCTTCAGAAGGTAATAATGTGGCGTGTTGGCTGTTGAACACGTACCCTTGGTCAATCTGTCATGGTCGGCGGAACAACTCACCAGTAGGCATACCTGAGTGTGGCCGTCTAGGGGAGTCAAGCTCGAGGGAGTGGTCAAGGTATCGATCAAAATATTTAATAAACTCTTTCAATACTGATCAGTATCGATCAAAATATTTCCAAAATTTGATCAACTCTTTCAATACTGATCAGTATCGATCAAAATATTTCCAAAATTTACACCACCATTTATTTGAGACCTAACACCATAAGCAATGGAATGAATCAATTAGAAATTAATTTAAATACATAATAGTTGTATTTTTTTTTAACTATTATGAAGTTAAAAACCATAAAATAAGTTTTTTAATTTAATTTAAATAATAATATGGTGAGAAAATAGGTTATTAAAAGTGCCAAAATCTAAAATGATATCATGCCATTAGTAAATAATAGACATAATTTTATTGATAAATAATAAATAAAACTATATAAATATGTAAAGAAAATATTCTCTCAAATTTTATTGGGGAAAATAAACTTCTCTCATTCCCAATTTTCTCAAACACTTTCTCAAAATTGAGAAGTCTCCCAAATCGTGAAGACTCCCAGAGACTCCCAAATCATGAAGACTCCCAACATCAAAATATTTCTCAAACTTGTGAAGACTCCCAAATCGTGAAGACTCCCCAAATTGTGAGAATTGGCAAATCGTGAATGCCTTGCAGATCCTCTCATTCCCGCTCGATTTTCCCTCATTTTTCTCACGAATCAACCCTTGATACACTTCCTAAAATAATGGGGTATCTCAGTAGATATAACCCTAACCGTCTACATCTTTCCTTCCTTGCCATTTGCTTAATTGGGAAAGAACTTGGAGAAGAAGAGACATGTTGCTGCTGCACTTGTTGGAGAACGATACAACTAGGTATCTATTATTTCTTCTTAATCAATTTGATGACTCTTTGAGAACTCTTGATAATGTTGTTGTAGAACTAGTACTGTTTGTTTTTTTTGCTTAACGATACCAAGTTGAACTGTTGGTGTTCTTGATCATTTTATGGTGTTGTTCATGTTCTTCTTACTGGAATTTGATTAATTGGATTGGTGGTAAATGGTTTTGTGAGATTGTGTTCCATTTATTAATGTAGCTTAGCTATTTGAAGAAATGTCTAGCTGGGATTTGTTGTCTGTGCCTGTAGCTTTTTTTTTTAGTGCCATTGGTTTGCTAATACTAAAGGTATTTACTGGTTTGATCCAGATAATAACAATCCAGTACTGGAAGGTACCTGGATTAAGTGACTGATGATGGATTTTATTTTAGACAATTTACAATTGTTTTATAAGTTTGTAGTTCTTGGTTTAAAATAAATTATGAAGACATTTTTGTCGATGTTTTGATGTATACCGTTTCCCGTTAATAATATTGTTTGTTTTCAAAAAAAAAAGTAGTATTAAAGAGGAAATCATGCCAGATGGAATATCATTGCTTTTATTTGGCAAGGAGTGATTCTTGGAGTGCTTCTATGGTTTTTTTAATCACATTAGCTTGGATTTGGCAAGATAATGGGAGTTTTCATGAAGAGAAGATAATATTAAAAAAAAAAAGATTATAATTATTGTGGCTGATGCTATTAAACCAAATGAAGAAAGTGAGCAAACATGAAAATAGATATCCATATAAAGTTCGTAACCTTGCTGGTTTTTATCGTATACCATTTGGAGAAAGGATATGATCCTCTTATTCTTTTTATTATTATTTTTTCTTGCACTACTTATTTCACTATGTTGACATACACATAATGAGTATTTTTTTTCAACTAACAGAATTGACATTAAAAAAAAATACCTTGGCCACATTCAGTTTGTTGGAAGACAAGCTCAAACAAATGAATGGATACTTCATTGTGCAATGATTTAATCAACTTATATTGAAACATGCTTTTACGGCCTGGGAAAACATCAATGATCCTTGTACGATAGTATGTGCCTTTTGGTCGCTGTCAACTTTAGATGTGTTGCACTCCCAGGCTGAAGTAGAAATAAAGCACAGTTGCTATGATATACAGATCATGTAGTGTAAGCTATTAGATTGAGTTTTGTTTATCAACTATAAATGGTATGATGATGTGTTTTGGATTATTGAATAATAGTTATCTGATAAGGCGTATCTATCGTATATCAAATGTTGGACCTGTAGACAATGGGGATCAACTTTAATCTCAATAGTTGATATACTTCTTGTGATGCAGAAGCTGTGGGGATTCTCTTGGTCCTCCTTTTCATCCTTGCAGCTTGTCTATCCTGTCTAACAACCTGATATCTATCTTACATATGACTTTGTTGAAAACTATGTAAACATTCTACTTTCAATCGTCAAGTTGTTTAAGACAAATTCAAGCAATTTTCAACTATCCACATGTGTGTTGATCACACATTGTCTTTCAGTAGAATAAACTTTCCCCCATATTATCATATTTATGCGAAGAAAACTCTCCCCTTCTCCCCCTCATTATCCTATTTATGCGTGTGACAGAAGTTGCACGTGAAAATAGACAGGAAGCGAAAATTAGAATCCAAACATTCATAAAAATGCAAAAACAAAAGGAATATATTTCCTGTCTTATGGTAGTTGGGATGCCTTTGGATGAAGCTTTTGTTTTCAAATCACATGAGTTCAAAAGCAAAGGGTTGGAGATTGGGGGTGGATCTTGGGTGGTCAAGAAGAATACAGTGATGATCTGACCCTGCCAAATCAAAGAGATTGTTGGAACAATCCAAAATGATCAGTCCAATCTGTAGGAGACATAAACCTATCCAGCGTGCAAATGGTGTGTGTGTGGTGTCGGGTGTTTCTATCGTTTACCAGGCAAATCTACCCCCTTTTAGAACAAAATCCACCAAAGCAAAGTCATTGATAAATGAGTTGAAGTTTTTTATGTGAGCAGACCTACTACGGCCATTCTTGTCATCTAAGTCTTTTATGGGATTAAAAAAATCTCCTCCAAAGACTTGGGGAACATTCCAATAACCTGAAGTTCTTCCCAGAAATGAAGTCTACCAGTGGAATCAGCAGCAGGACCCTAAATATTTGAAAGCATCCAATCAAAGTCATCCCAAGTGCTATGAAACTTAAGAGAAAGGGAGAAGGCACCTGGAACCACAAATACTAAAACTTCATCTTTAGAGCATCTCCCTACCTGCTCTATTCTATTGGAGCTTGTGGCTTTTTTAAAAAACTAAGAAGAAACACTTGGGGAAGGTACTAAGGGTGTTTTTCATTTTAGAGGTATGGTGCAGAAAGTAGGAACAAATTCTCCACCTTGAAGACAACCATGTATTTTTGCAAGTATTTTCGAAGGGGGTGAGATAAGAAAACATTTGCGACAAGTTTGTATAAAATCAAAAATATGGAGATCATCACCAAATTCATGTTCATTATTTCTTCCTCTTTACCTCCTCTCCCCTCTCACTTTTGGCAAGTTTTCTTTGAGAAAAAATTCCCTTGAACCAAATTGTTTGTTTTCTTATAACCCACTCATATGTGATATAAACACAATTGTGATTCATTTGAAATGACAACGAAGACTACAGCTTAAAGGTTCCCACCTGCAAATGATCAAATTCATCCCAAAAAACACGAGCCTTAAGACCGGACAGGCTAAGAGTAAATCTTGCACCGGTAACATCTTGAGCATCAACTTTTACAGACTTTGGCCTTTGTAGTGTTAACAAGAAAAATAACCAGTTCTATTTTCTTGAAGAAACAAGTCCAGTTACGTGAGGACGACTTCCTGAAACATAAGAGAATAAACTAACCAACGGTATAAAAAGCTGTGAAAATGATTAAGATTTTTTATAAGAGTATATTTATGCAATTTTATTGTCGTGTTTCTCTAGCTAATTTTTCTTTATTAATCTCTGGAAACCAAAGGCATTGTTTGGTTGTAAAGATAAAGTTAATAAAAACCATGATAAGGATTAGCTATTTTTTTATCCCCCCCATTAATAAATTCATGTATATATATTTTTCTAGAGATGGACAAAAGTTGGATGAAAGAGAAAAATAGGTTTTCTGAAAAGTATACAGAAGGTGTTGACAAGTTTATAGAGTTTGCACGTTCCGTAACAGATGAAGGTGATAGGATTCGATGCCCGTGTCGTGATTGCAAAAACATATATTTGAAGACTACAAATATGGTGAAAAATGATTTGATCATAACTGGGATTGATCGTAGTTACACTCGATGGGTATATCATGGAGAAGAGTGTGTATCACTACCATTTAATGAGGCCACTCGTGTCAATAATGATCATGTTATGTCAGAAGATGAAAATGATGATGATGAATATTTGGATGAAGATGTTGACGAGATTCAAGAAATTTTAGGGGATGTTTATAGGGGAACACTGATTTTGGAGAATCATCTACTGGTGATGATATTCAATTAGGCGACATGACGTCAAAAAAGTTTAATAAGTTGTTGGGTGATGCGCAATGTTCACTTTATCCTGGTTGTGAAAAGTTCTCTAAGTTGAATTTCATTGTGAAATTGTATCATTTGAAGACAATAAATTGGTAGAGTAATAAATCAATGGATATGTTGCTTGACTTATTGAAAAAAACATTTCCTTCTGGAGAAACATTACCTGAATCACATTATGAGGCGAAAACCTTATTGCGAGATTTGGGAATTGGCTATAATTGTATACATGCATGTAAAAATGATTGTGTATTATTTTGGAAGGAGCATGATGATGCAGAAACGTGCCCTAATTGTGGTGAATCTAGGTGGAAGTCTAACCTAGCTAAGGGTAACAAAATTCCACAAAAGGTGTTGCGACACTTTCCCTTAAAATCGAGACTGCAAAGGTTATTCATGTCATGCAATATAGCTAAAGATATAAAATAACATAAAGAAAAACATGTTTCTGATGAAAATGCTTTGAGGCATCCCGCCGACGCTGAAGCTTGGAAAGAATTTGACAATGAGCATGATTGGTTTGCACAAGATTCTAGAAATGTCCGTCTTGGGTTGGCAATAGATGGTTTTAATCCATTTGGTAACATGAGCACCTCTTACAGTATGTTGCCAGTAGTACTTACCCCATACAATTTACCACCTTGGATTTGTAAGAAAGAATCATTTTCATGATGAGTTTGCTTATTCCATGACCCAAAGCACCCGAAAATAATATTGATGTGTATTTACGACCATTAATCGATGAGTTGAAAGAATTATGGGAATATGGTATACGGGCATATGATGCATCAATAAATCAACATTTTCAGTTGCATGCAGTGGTTTTATGGACAATAAATGACTATCCTGCGTATGCAAATTTGTCTGGGTGGAGCACAAAAGGGAAGTTGGCATGTCCTACATGCAATAGTGAGACATGTTCACTAACATTGAAGCACGGAAGAAAAATTTGTTACATGGGTCATCGTCGTTTTTTGCCAACTAATCATAGTTGGCGAAAAAAAAACCATGACGTTTGACGGTAAACAAGAATGTAGGTTACCACCAAAAAGGTTATTTGGGGAAGATGTATTAGAGAAGCTGAGTAACATTAGAGAGGTTAAATTTGGGAGGGTGTCACGTTTGAACAAGAGGAAGCGCACTGAAATGGAGCTTAATTGGACAAAGAAGAGCATTTTCTTTGAGTTATCGTACTGGCACACTCTCAAGTTGCGACACAATTTGGATGTCATGCACATTGAAAAGAATATATACGAAAGTGTATTACGAACATTGATGAACATTGAAAAAAAAAACGAAGGATAATGTTAAGTTTCGCATGGATCTAGAAGCAATGGGTTTAAGAAAAGAGTTGCACTTGCAACCACGTGGTGATTCTTATGTTATGCCACCTGCATGTTACACATTATCTAAAGTTGAGAAAAGGAGTTTGTGTGACTTGTTAAAATCAGTAAAATTTCTTGATGGCTATGCTTTCAATATTTCTCGATGTGTAAATGTCGAGACTTGTAGTTTATCAGGCATGAAGAGCCATGATTGTCACGTCTTCCTACAACGGCGACTTCCAGTTGCAATTCGTGGCTACTTACGCAAGGATGTTAGCGATGCAGTAACTGAGTTGGGGTTATTTTTCAAGGAATTGTGTTCCAAAACATTATGCCCAGAAAATTTATGCCAAATGGAGAAAGACATTGTTGTAATCCTTTGTAAACTTGAAAGAATATTTCCTCCATCATTTTTTGATGTTATGGTCCACTTAGCCATTCACTTACCTCAGGAAGCAAAGCTTGGTGGACCCGTTCAATATCGATGGATGTATCCAATTGAAAGGTGATGTGTATTCCATATTATCACCTAGTGGATTTTTTTTATATCCATTGTATTTAATGGATTCTTTGTGTGAACAGATTCCTTCACACTCTTAAACAAAATGTGAGGAATAAAGCGCGTCCAGAAGGCTCAATTGTTGAGGCGTACATTGATGCTGAGTGCCTCACATTTTGTTCCATGTATCTTCGTGGGATTGAAACTAGATTTAACAGAGATGAACGTAATGCTGATGCAGGAGAGCGAGATGGGCCTAAATTAATCTCTGTATTTGGAGATACTGCACGCATTTTAGGATCCCCAAAATATGAAAGTCTTAATCTGGAAGAGTCAACAAAAGCACGGTGGTATGTGTTGAACAATTGTGAGGAAATTGAACCATATTTAAAGTAAGATATCTCTCTAATTCATAGAAGTCATGTTTTGGTATATTATGTTTTATACTTATATTTATCTCGTACATAGTGAACATATCGAAGAGATGAAGATGCATTACCCTACCAATTATGAGCAAATGCATCAAAGCGAATTTCCCAAGTGGTTTGAACATCGAGTAAGCATTAGTTTCATTTAATCTTCAAATTTGATTGTAATACTATCTTATTTGTAAACTTACGATCCTATTTGAAATATTATGTAATAGATGAAGTCATTGCGTGATCATAATTCTGTAAAAGCAACTAATCAACTTTACTCATTAGCGTGTGGTTTTGATCGACGAGTTTCGAGATATTCAGGTTGCATTGTAAACGGGATTAGATTCCACACGCAAGACCGTGATAGCAATCGAACTACACAAAACTACGGTGTTGTTGTTCCAGACACGCATAAAGGCAAAGAAGTTGATTTTTATGGTGCTTTGATAGATGTTTTCGAGTTAAATTATTGCATGGGTAATCGCGTTTACTTATTCAAGTGTAATTGGTGGGACATCGAAAACAAAAAAACATGGAATTCAGACATATGGCTTCTTTACGAGCATCAATTTATCTCATAAATGGTATAAAAGTGACCCGTTTATCCTAGCAAGCCAAGCTCAACAAGTATTTTACCTTGAGGATACCACTAAAGTAGGGACTTCTTGGCATGTAGTACAGAAAATAAAGCCTCCTGAGCCAGAGAATGAGGATATTGAAGACCATGTGAATGAAACATTGTTGGGTGATGCATATCAAGAAGACTTGTCCACAGGGGGCAATGTGAATGTATTGCATGATGATGTTGATGTGGTACCGTTGCATAGAAATGATATACAAGCAGACCATGTTGAAGCCTCAATCATACATGATAAGCAAAATATGGCTTTAGTTGATGATGATGAAATTGATGAGTTGGAGGACATAATCGATAGTAATGATAGTAATGAAGGACTACCATTTCCAAGTGATAGCGACACAGAAGAGGAATATTGATTTATATGCGGTAGTGTTCTGTGTAATAAGGTGATTTAAAGATTTTTTTATTTTTTATCTTCAAATGGTGTTAAAAAGTGAAAATTCAAATGTTATGATAATAATTTCTTTCATATGGCTATATTTAATATTATTTTATTTTCTTAGTGTTTATAATTATTATGAAATGTCTATTGAAATCTTTGATTTATTGTTCATCAATGTCACAGGATAGTATGGCACCAAGAAGATCAAGATCTAATGTTGGATCCATTTCTTTGCCATGCCGATCACAGCTGAAGTTGGATCAATCTCCACAACATGAGCTAAACCTTCACTTCTTTTTGAATCTTCTGTCAATCCGACCAGGGTTTCTATCAATTCGAATAGATCTATCAGACGTAACACTTTATGTAAGCTTGAACTTCTTTTTTTTCGTGGTTTTGTCAATCCTGTTATGGTTCAAGTAGTTAATATATGTAATTTTTTTCATAGCATCATCAATGAATAAAAAAGGGCGTGGTAGGAGTCGTGGATTATCGCTACAAAAGTTAACGCGCGGTGGTAACAAGGTGCTCGTTGATATCCCGGGCGATTACATTAGACCTGTTGGTATTTATGCTTCAGAGTTTACTGCAGAGGTTGGCATTTTAGCTTGAACCTTGATCCCGGCATCAAGTATGTGGCGAGATGTCAAGGTGGTTGACAAAGAACACATTTATCAATGTTTGAAGGCAAGTTCTAAGTTATTATAATTATTTTTATTGTATTTTGTTCATTTGTTGTTGAAAACATATATTAGTATTCAATTTGTTGTTTATTACTTTGCAGGATAAGTTTGAAATTGATACAAGTGATCCTCATGTTATTCTCACTATTGATGACATGATTCAACATCGCCTATCTGATTATCAGTCAGACTTATACAAACATTATAAGAAGTTTGATACACGTGAGGAAGCACTTCAGAATGCACCATTAGAAGTTACGATTGATGAATGGAAAGTCCTCTGTGAACGATTTAGTTCAGATAAATTTCAGGTAATCTACATATCTGTATATAAATTATCAATTTTAAATGATAAAGCTAAATAGGCATATTCTTATAGACTACAAATCCTTACATATAATTTCATTATATTGTTTAACGTTGTACACAGAATAGAAGCAAAATAAATTCTCAAAATAAGAAAAATGGTGAATTGCCTCATACCTCAGGTTCCAAGTCATTTGTTCGAAATCTATATGATAAGGTAAGATTCTTAATTGCTTTAATTTTTATCATATCTTATATCACATATCATTCATTACAATGTGTTATAACTGCGCAGCGAAATCCAGAGACTGGCCAAGTGCCTAGTGAGATAGATCATTACAAGAATGTACATTGTCGAAAAATGGGAGAATAGGTTCACGTGTCAGCGGAGGCTAATTGGGTAAGAAATTGACTAGAAATTAAATTATATAGGCGCTTAAGTTGTATCTTATCAGCTTTTAATTGTGTTATCACAGCAAAATATGGAGCTAATGCGCAATGAACCAACACCAGATGGTACTAAAAGGAGTGAATTGGAGATCATGTCTGAGGTCCTTGGGACAAAATCAGGATATGTACGTGGGCTAGGGCATGGAGCCAAGCTCATGGTAACTGCTAGATCAAGCTCCAAACGTAGTTTAATAGAGGTGAGTGCTAGTCGTAGAGCTAAGAATGCTGAAAAAGAGAATCAACAATTACGTAAATGAGTAGATGAGTTGACAGATGAAATAAGGATGAAACAAACTATGATGGAGACAGAGTTATCTAAACGGGTGGACCAAATGCAAAAGGACCAACAGAATCAGATACAAAATATGTTTCAAAATTTCATGTTAGGACATACGCAACTGTCTGGAGCCTCGCGTCATTCACGGTAATGTTTATTTTTTCCAAGTCAAGTAAATTTTTTTTTTTCATTATGTTTTGCTTATTAATATTTGTTTGTCAAGAACATGGCAAACAAATACTGTGAAGCATTTGAGTAGTTTAATTGTGAAGCATCTAAGTAGTATATGTTAGTCATTTAATTGTGAAGCATTTGAGTAGTATCTAAGTAGTATGAGTAGTATATGTTAGAATCTGAGTAGTTTAACTGTGAAGTCACCTTTGCTCTCTTGTGTGGTAGTATTTGACAAGGTGGGACTCAAAGATTGAAAGGGTTCTTGAACCCATATTTCGTGTTAGCTTTATTTCCTAGAATTATGGAATGGGATTCCCAATGAGATATAGATTACAAGATATAGACAGATTGAAAGGAGGCTGAGACTATTTTCCCCGAAAATAACACCAACAAAAGATACTATCTCAAACAAAAAGAACCTCCTCCCAACAACTTACATAACCCTTGAATCGGACACCTTGGCACTCCATAAACACCCTATACCAGCTGAATAACAAACTTTTGATTTCTAAGATACAAACATGCATGTAACTCTCTTTTTTCTCAATGAGTTTTCTATCCCATTCCAACATTAGTTTCACTGCACTGCAAAATATTCTTTGTTAAAATTCTAGGATAAACTTATCAATGTATGGAACCAGTTAGCCAGACATTAATGGTATGCCAAGGGTCATCTATTTGGCAATCCATTGGCTAGGTGCTGGATAAAGGGGTCTGTACTTTTTCAACTGTTACAGGAGAATGGAAGACTATCTTGTGCTTTACTGCTTTTACATAACAAATTTTCAGTTTGCTTTTCTAGGTTATTTCTTGCTGATGCAAGCAACTCATTCCTGCAGCAATTCTTTATGTCTGTTGAGCAGTGCAGATATATCTGGTTTCATTCATGCATAAGATGCTTGCTTTGGATTCATATACTTATTCCGACCCCCCAACTATCCTACCCATCTGAAGCATAGCCTTGTTGCTGTATGACAAGACTATTGTGTGCTGATTTGTGGAGTACGACAGCATAGTCTTGTGCTATTTGTGTGCTGATTCTGTGCTTATTTGTGTGCTATTGTGTGCTGATCTCTGAAGCATAGTCTTGTTGTTGTATGACAAGACTATTGTGTGCTGATTTGTGGAGTGTGACAGCATAGTCTTATGCTATTTGTGTGCTGTAATGTGTGCTGATTTGTGAAGCATAGTCTTGTTGCTGTATGACAACAACTTTGACAGTGGCTGGCTGGTCCAACTGTATTGTGTGCTGATTTGGTTGTCCAACATGCTTACCATATGAGATTTGTTTGTCCAACATGCTTACAATATGATTACCATATCTTTTGGCTGATTGAAAGATTGTTTTATTTTCAGAGATGAGAGCAATATTAATGGAGTGGAGGAGAGCGACAATGATGAGAACCACTAGAAAAGATACTATTGTTTGAAGAAAGTACACCTTGAAGTCACCTGACTACTCAACCAAGTTGTGGGTGTTGTTTAGCATGCATATGCCGAAGAACTTTTGAATTCCACTATGACGGAATTAATATTTACTTGATTTTTAGAAATTATTTATTGAATTTTAATTGATACAAAGTTTGTAGGATTGTTAGTGGAGCTTAAAGATTGTTTTGATGATTATATTGTTAGACTTAATTTTCAAGATTTGTTCTATGACAGATTCGGTTAATTTTTGCATAAGATTGTTGATAAAATATCCAATGTTGGTTGAAGAGTAGTCAACAATTTGGCGACAAAAAATTGAAAGAAAATTTATAACCAAATCATTCCTTGATTAAAGTAGTTTAACATGTTTTTTAAAGACAATTTTCCTGGGTATAAAACCAACAATTTGTCATGGTATTAAACTATTTCTGACGAAAATTATGTTGGTATTCATTAAATTTTCCTACAAAAATTTCTTGGAAAATGTTCAACTATTTGTTGTTTATCCTAAGCCTTTTTCAAGGAACATTTCATGGTTAAATATATTATACATTTATCAAGGAATAATGTTTTCTTGATGAAAGTATATTGTTTAGCTACAAAACTGTGTTTCCTTGGTATATATGCTTATGTGTTTATCAACAAATTTTTTTTCTTGGTATAGGTAAATACCTCTTCCCACAAAAATCACCCTTGGATTTACGAACCCTTTTCTGCAACAAAATGAATCGTTGGTAAAGATGTTTGATTTTTAACAACGAATTTCCTTGGTAATTACTAACGATACCTATGAAAACTTTCGTTGATATACATGCATTTTACCAACGAAAAAGTTCTATGATAAAGGTTGTTACCTTTGCCAACGCCAATTTTCCTTGATGATTTTAAGATTTTTCAAGAAAAAATTCATAGGTAAATAAAATAGTTTTTGCAACAAACAATTTGTTGGTAAATACATTTGATTTTTACCAACGAATTTCCATGGTAGAGCTTAGTATTACCAGCAAAATATTTCCTTCACTTAACATCCCTTTTACCAACAAAAACTGTAATTCCTTGGCAAATACCTTTAGCTACGGAGATGCCTCCAGGAACCCACCAACGGATTTTTTCCTTGTTAAAAATATTTTTCAACAAAATTTTGAGCTTTGTCAAGGATATTTTTTCTTGAAAAATGCCTTAATTGTTGTAGTCATTTATTGGTGTTGTGGTTTGATTCAGATAGTGGAATGGAAAAGAAGGGTTGTCCGATTTTTTTATCGAAATGAATTTGTATCTGGAGGTTTGATTTTTATGTTTTTTCACAAAATTTTCTCGAGGTACATGGTAAACTATGGGGTTTACTTTACCCATTTATTTTCCTCGTGATATGTATTTGTATCTCGAGATTAATCTTGTTGTTTCTATTTGAAGGGCATATTTTGAAAAGCATAATGAGGGTTTTCATGGTCAATACACATGGACTGCTAGTCGGGGGGGGGGGGGGGGGGGGGGGGGGGGGGGGCTTAAATAGTGGTATGTTCTAGGGGCAAATCCTAATTAGCTATTTATTAAAGGAGGCATATCGCGATTAACCCAAAAAATAAGTCATCCAGAGAACATTTTTTCCAGAGATATTTATTTTTAATTTGATTAATATTAGATCTAATTTTATTTTTTTCATATATATCATCTAGAGAATTTTTTCCTAAGCTTGTATTTATATACGAGACATAGTTTGGGTGTGAATCGATTTTTGTTTGTGGACAAAAAAACCAGAAGAAGAATTATGGCACGATTACGATGGTGAAGTTCATTGGTCTAACAAGTGCTTGACAACGCAAGGCCTGATGCATCAAATTTGACAACCGCTTACCTTATCCTTAGGGATTTTTTGAGTTTGGCACTCATTATTGTATACATATTAGAGTTTGACCCTCGTTTTGAAAACTAATTGAATCTAACACTCATTTTTTTACGGAATCGTTAAGTCCACGTCATTGACTGGTCAAAACTACTTTTTGGACCATTTTGCTCTTATCTTGGGTTAAGCTAGGGATGAGTCGATCCGGGTACCAAAGCCCAAGGACCGGACCGACCCGAAAACACCCATAACCAGACAAGACGGACCAGACTAAAAATTTCAAAACCGAATTTACAACTCATAGGTATCTCAATAAAAAAAAATGAAGGGCCAAAACACCCTAACAAGCCTTCTTCCCCAACCCTTTCACCCTCTCGGTAATTGTCACCACCATTTCATCTTCTCCAATCATATGTTGTTTGGACCCTTTGGGGGTGCAATTATAAACCTCCAAGTCTGTGAACTCTCTTTCTCCTTCTTTTTTAAACTCCCTCACCATAACTGCTTATATGCTCAAACCCAAATTCCTCCAAGTAAACCCAAATTCCACCTATCCAATCCACCAAAATCCCATCTTTCTTACCACTATCATCAACAACATTTATAAATGGAATGACCCATTTCTCCAATTAGCTCAAATGCTACTACTCCAACACTGAATTTGAAAACCCGTTCACCAAAACCTTCAAAGACCACCACCACCCACCTTCTCTTCCAATGGAACCCATCTCTTTAGCCACACCTAAGCCACAACCTCTTTAGCCATAGCCAAGCATCCCACCATGCAATAATGAACAACATGCGAATTGAAATAAATTGCTACCCATGAACACCATCCTGGGAAATGAAATAAATTGCAGTATGCAAACAAAGACAACCTTGTCGCAATCGCAAGAAGTAATAAAACAACATTGTCTTCTTCTTTATTTTAGTAAACAAAGCTCTATGCCAATCCCGTTTGACTGATATACATCCCAACTCATCCAATTTGAAGAAAAAGAAGATTTGTGTTGGAGTAGAAGCAGCAATCGAATGCAGCATTTTAGGAAAACCTGCAAGGGAACCAAAAGGAGGAGAGGAAATGCCTTGATTAACAAAACAAAGCTCTTCAACACTCAGAAAGATAGAAGCACATTTACATGCCCATTGGTTCCTGATGAAAGGAGAATAGAAGAATAAGTTGATGATTCCATTTTTATTTTAAAATTGTGTTATGGGATTGGAATGGATTGGTTTGACTAAAATCAAATTCTGAAAGAATTTGATTTAGTTCAATAAAAAAATATCATTAACAGAGGAAGCAACAAAAAAGAAATGAGGAGAAATGGGAATTGTTAGTTCCCACAAAACCAATGAATCAACAAACAAAAACACAAGTCTTCTTATTCTTTTATTTATTTTTAATTTGTTTTCCTTTTTTCCTTTCTAAATCAATCTCAAAGGCCCAAACAACATAGGATTGTAGAAGATGAAATGGTGGTGACAGTTACAGAGAGGGTGAAAGGGTTGGGGAAGAAGGTTGGTTATTAGGGTATTCTACCCTTCATTTTTTATGGAGTTACCAATTAGAGTTCTAAATCCGATTTTGAAATTTTTAGTCCTGTCTGGTCCTTGGTCTTGGGTACTCAGGCCGGTTAACTGGACTGACTCAGCCCTAGTTTAACCCGAGATAAGGGCAAAATGGTTCAAAAAGTAGTTTTGACTAGTCAATGACATGAACTAACGGTTCTGTCAAAAAAATGAGTGTTAGACTCAATTAGTTTTCAAAATGAGGTTAAACTCTAATAGGTATAAAATAATGAATGCCAAACTAAAAAAAACCTTATCCTTATAACCATTATTAATTCTCAAGAGAAAAGTGTTGGCTCTATTATTTATTAGAGAAAGTTAGAGAGAAAGGAAAACTGCATGAATTTGTGACAGTAACTTCATCCAACTC
Organism: Berberis vulgaris; assembly: GCA_963556465.1. NCBI lineage: Eukaryota > Viridiplantae > Streptophyta > Magnoliopsida > Ranunculales > Berberidaceae > Berberis > Berberis vulgaris. The sequence continues at coordinate 14,923,366 of OY747134.1, forward strand.
AAGAATGATCCTCTACATTTTTTATAGCTCCAACTATCATTTATATGATGGTTGGACATTGAGACTAAAGCATGAGATTGTCATTGTTGATTCCATATTTGGTACCCTCGCACAACGGGCTGAGATGTCTTGGGCCTGAGAGATTAAGGCCCAAACCCATTATGTAAATATCTAGCATAGGATATTTAGGAAGGTATTCTGATTGTAAAACATCTTCATTATATAAAGAGAGAAAATGATTCATTGTAGAGGAGGGAAATGAGATGTAAACACAAGATAAATGAAAAATAAAGGCATAGGTGCGCTCGATTAGATCGAGTGTTATAGACTAGCTCTTGTTATGGAGGGAACCATGTAAATCTTCAGTGGTCTCTATTTTAATTGAGGTTGATTCGTATATACAAAATAGACGTTAACCCAATTGTCATGCATGGACATGTGAGGAAACTTTTGCTTTGACATATTTTTAGTGTTTAAAATTTTCAATTATTCATTTATTTATTATTGTTTAGTTTTAATTAAGAGTCTTAAAATCACAACTTAAATTTGAATAGAAATTTAACACAGACCTTAAATTAGCTAACCCTAACCATCAAATCAAATCAAACAACATTTATAACATTGGATTATTCACTTGTTCTTTTAATGCTCCTTTGCCAGAGGAGTGTGGAAATGGATATTAACTCTTATTCAATTCAATCATATCATGCTAGAAAAATAAATTCAATGGTGTTCATAATACCTAGCAGGTAAACACCCTATAATAATTATTAGAAAGCTAATTTTTAATGCATCTTTTATTTTGTTTGGGAAGAGCATAATAATATAATGCATAATGGCACCGAAATGTATCAACGGGATCACTTTCAAAATATAAACTAAGAACATAGTCAACAAAACAAAAGGGTGCTTGGATTTGAAAATGGAAGACTTATACAAGAATAAATCATTTTTTTTTTCAAAATTGGAATGCAGACGTCGAGTTTGCAATCAAAGATCCAATCAGAATAGCATGGATGAAGCTCGACATGGGATCTTATATGGTCAAAGCGGATGTGTCAATAGTAGGTAATCAAGCTAAGTGTGCTGCCAAAAATAAGAAGCAACCAAGGTGAAGTGAAAGTGATAATAGTAAGGGCTTCTGGGAAAAGAAACGCTCTGGTCTTGGGCAATTTTGGGGTTTATAAGGGTAGTTTTGTCTTATTTCTTTTAATGTGTTTGTGGTTGTTGGATTTAGCTTGCAAGGGATCTTGGATGTTGATTCCTAGGGTTTCTCATGGCGGCTACCTTAGTCGACCATGGTTTTCCTCCTCTTGGGGAAGGTGGAACCTCGGGAGGGGCAACAAAGCCTCATCCTCGTTCCTTCCTGCAAGCATCGGGTGTGGTAAAGAAAGTTGTCGTTGATAATGAGCCATTAGAAGGGACTCGCTTCCGGAAGGAAGGCAATCCGGCTATCTCTCTCACAAAATCGGATGCCTCCCGTCTTCATAGATATTCGAAAAAGTTTTGGTGTTTAAGTTTTCTAGTTACCAGCCTTCTTTGGAGGCTATTCGGGAAACGATTCATAAATCTTAGGGCGTTATTTGAGATTTCACAATGGGGTTGCTTGACCCTAGACACGTGATTGTAAGATTTCAGTCAGAAGATGAGGTAAATAAGGCTTTATCACGTGATTCTTTCTTGATTCGTGGGGTGAGATTTAAAGCTTTCCGCTGGCATCAAGGTTTTAGTCTTAAGGCTGATCTTGTACGGGTTTCTCTCTAGATTGACCTACTAGGTTATCTCTTTGATATTTTCATCCGATGTTTCTGAAGGAGGTAGGCGACTCCATTGGTACTTTTTTAAGAATTGATGAAAGTACTCAATGTTATATCAAGCTGAAGAACGCTCATATTTGTGTGGAGATGGATCTTTCGGTCTCGTTCCCACCGAAAATATGGATTGATTATGAAGGTATTAATGGTTTCTGGCAAAAGCTTGATTACCCAAGTTTCAAGTACTGCGAGCATTGCGCCATGACATGACGTCAAGATTCTTACTGTAGGAAAATTCTTGGACAAAAAAGGTCACAACCTCCAGCAACTAAGGATCAAACAACAGAGAATCGTGTTACCGAGGCTGCTAAGTCCTCAAAACCATTGAAACAAGCTTATGTGCCAGTGAATAATCAAAACAAACTCCCAATGACTGAAGGAGTAGGAGTTAGTGGAGGAAAAAATGTGCAAGGTAAATAAACTAATTTGAATCAAGGTGAGAAAGGGAACGAAGAAGTTGAAATCAATGGGGATGTTGATGTTATTGTGGCGGATATTAATGTTGAATTTAGGAACGTCAAAAAAGAGCAGGCTTGTGGAGATGGTTCAAAACAGGATAATGGGGAGTTGTTGTTACAAAAGCAAGATAATGGGGATTTGATTCGGCCAAGCAATGTGACGTTGCAAAAAAATGTGGAACTGTTGGTGGAAGGCAGTGGCAAGGAGTAGGAGGAAGGTGTTGCTGGTGGTAGATTCATTCTTGCACAGACATAAGGAAGTTATCTTGACATAAGGAACAAGTTCTCGGCGCTGGTAGAAGAGGACAACAATAAGGAGGATATAGGCGTCCCCACTGAGAAAATGAGAGGAACAACTAGGTGTGTTTCCAACGTGGGTCGAGGACGACAGGCTGGGTGCGCACTCAATGGGAAAGAAGAAGGATTAGCAGGGTGGCAATCCAGGGAAAGTTGCGAGGTCACAGGATATTGAAAACTCTGGTGACTCGACTTTTAAAGCTCTCTTGGAGGCAAGATATACAATAGCGGAGGCAAAGAGAGCGCTTAAGAACACGAGCCCAACTTCTTCTAAAGGTTCGGAGACTGCCCCATTGCATAAGGTACCGTTTGCAGATTCTTCATCACAAGTTGTTGATCAAGCTAAAGGAAAAAAGAATGAGGAAGAAGTTGACATGCGGAAAATTGATCCTAATAGGAGTAGGAAACTAGAAAAAGGGGTGGTAATTCTGAAAAGATAGGGTTTTTCGGATAATGAAAGAGAAATCAAACCCAAGCAGGTGCCTGAGTATGGGTATCACTCAGAAGATGTGAAATCAAAGAAGTCGAAAAGGTCCGGTACAGATCTTTTTATTTCAGAGACTCGCTAGGGAGGTAGGAACACGTCGGATCTTGTTGTTTCTTATGATTGACAAAATTATGCTCTGGAACGCGGGGGGTGTGGGCAACAGGGCTACCCGGTGTATAATTAAAAATCTTGTTAAGGAGTTTAATGTCAAGCTTCTGGCAATAGCAGAGCCTATGATAGGTGCAGATAGATATATGGAGATTGGTGGTAAAGTTTGCCTTCCTTTGTTTGCTTCAAATGTTGAAAGTGGGGGAAATATATGGGTGTTTTGGGATAACGATTTGCAAAGTTTGGAATCATGAGGTATTTGGAAACATTTTTAGAAATTTGAGGAGGCTTGAAGATGAGATAAAGCAGTTGGAGTTCAGTTTACTTCAAGGGTGAGATGTTAATAACAGTGTGAATTTGAATAGATGTGAGGCAAAATATAAATTAGCTTTAAGGGAAGAAATTTACTGGAAGCAAAAATCTGGCGAAAGGGAGGTTAGAGAAGGGGATGCTTGTACTAAGTTCTTTTTCACCTCAGTCAAGGCTAAACAGAAAAGCGGGCAGTCACTGAGATTACGGGTCTGACCCAAAAGACATTCTCTTAGAAGCTAATAGTTATTTCAAACATGTGTTGACTTCGGAAGGGTTCCGGGCAGATCATGATCTTTTAGATTGTATTCCCCATTTTATTCAGTCTTCGGATAGTGCCCAGCTGATGAGACAATCGATCCTAAAAGAGGTATGGGAAGCAGTTTTTAGTATTCCGAGCAGATCATGATCTTTTAGATTGTATTCCCTATATTATTCGGTCTTCGGATAGTGCCCAGTTGATGAGACAACCGAGCCTGGAAGAGGTACGGGAAGCAGTTTTTAGTATTCCTCAAGATAGTGCTCCAGGTCAATATGGCTTTACATCCGGATTTTTTCAGTTTTGTTGGGATACTATGGGCACTGACGTGTGGGAAGCAGTGAATGAATTTTTTATATATGTGTCGTTTTTTACCTGGATCGTGCACGACGAATTTCATCTCATTCATTCCCAAGGTTGATAAACCTAGGAGATTCTCTGAATTTAGGCCAATCAGTCTTTGCAATGTGATTTATAAAGTTTTTAGCAAGATTTTGTGCACGAGGTTGGCAGACGTACTTCCTAACATCATTTCCTTTGAGCAGGCAGTTTTGTTTTGATTGCTTGGCAAGTTCTGGGTCAGAGTTGGGCGTTTCTTGGTTGTTGGTATTGTGCTTTGGCCAGCAAACAAGGGACGTTTTGCTATGATTGCAGTAAGTTTATATCTTGTGAATTTATTTGCAAATCTATTTGGTGAATTAGGCCTAAAACTAGGCCTTGCTCTTGGTGAACAAGTTCAAACTCTTGTTTTGTCAATCCTTTGTGAATAAGGCCTAGTGCTTGGTGAGTAAAGCTTAGTTTTTGTGAAATAGGAGGTTATTGGTGAAGACCCACTACATCAAATTGACATTTTTGTAACAATCCCAAAAGTATTAATACTTTTGAGCTATAACAATCCACAAAGCAATTTTACACATTTTCACAAACAAAGTGATTCAATAATTGTATCACCACAAATAGTATGGGCTTACAAGTGGTGCTATTCATGGTGATCTAATTTATAATATCACTTTTTTGTGTAGCTATTTTTCATTTTGTTGACTAAATTTAGTTTTGACTTGAAATTGTCTGGTGAATTGTAATAGCTCAAAAGTGTTACTGTTTTTTAAGTTGTTACAAATATGTCAATTTGGTGTAGTGACCATTTTGATCGAAAACATGTAGTTTAAACAAGTAGTTTTTTTTTTTTTTTTTGGATTGTAAGGGATAGGCCCTAGGATTTATTTTTCATTTGTTTTTTGTTTGTAAGGGCTAGGCCTTAGGATTTCTAGATCACTATTTTAGTGTTTTAGGCCTAGTCCCCTGAATTTGTTTTTGTTATATTCTTATATCAGGTAAAATTGTAATGTACCTCGACGGTTGTAAAAAATTTTGATTGAGTAATTAAGGTCTGACATCACATAATTGCCCCTCCCTCTTGAAGGTTTAATAATAAAAAAAAATTGATAATAGCAGGGGCGGGTGGGGCATCTTCAAAATACATGATATAACTATCATGTTGGAAGGAGTGGAAATGGGATTGAACTAGCTTTTATTAGAAATGTCCAACCTATTTGGATCGGTTCAGACTCATTGAACATTCTCCAAGTCATTAAAGAACAACAAGATCATCCATGTCAGGCCATTGCAATTATTCAAAGACTTCGCAATTTAGTGACGAAGTTTCTAGATTTCAAGATAGATTTCATTTTCTGAGAAGCCAACAAAGCAGTTGATCATTTAACATAATTAGAGACATATTTAGATTATGCTTAGGTCACCCCCTAGCTCTACCTCCTTTAATTTGCAGAGGACATTAAAAAAAATTTATATGCAAGAGGGAAACTCCATGAGTGCACATGTAATTTTATTCGGATGATTTATTGCAATAAAGGTTAATTCAGGTACCCTAAAAACCATGTTTACTCTTTAAATAATATATATAAATACAACAAACCACAAGTCATTTCAAATTTAATATATCATCTTGTTGAAAATTCATGAGAGAAACCAAATGATTATATAAATAAATCTAGAACTAATTTAAGTCCTAAAATTTTAAGCATGACGTGGAAGTTTAGGCCACGCGTCTGATATGAGTATTTAGGCTTTGAAGGGATTAGGACAGCCTAACAAAACAATTTCTTAGTCATGAGTGAAGTTGAAGTGTGAATTAGATTTTAAGGTTAAAAGAATAGAAGAACATGAGATGGTTTAAGATGATTTGTCCACATACCTAACTTAGATTATTGCCCATCTCTTTCCATCCATCATAATAATGAATTCAAAGGGTGTGGAATGGAAACTGGATGGACTTTTCTTCCAACTCATTAATTGTCAACATCGATCACACGAATCATATATGGTTATATTATGGCTAGAGTTTAGTCTAGTTGATTCTCAATGATCCACCTAATCAATGTATGATTGAGACACAAAATTAATGGTGTGGCTATGGTGGCTTCCCTGCACTCCAGAAGGATGTAGATGTTAATGTTTTTAAATACTTTCTCAGGTCCTCTTGTGTATACGTGCAAATGCGCGTTAAAATTAAGAGCACTGTTTCCATGCGCTTGACAGCCTCCCTACTAATTCATCATTGCATAAACCGGCTGCGGATTTACATCTACTATACATGAGGGCATCCTTATGGAATCTTTATACGATAATTAGGGTTTTTTTTTGTTGGTACTCCCTGTACAAATTTTTTTCTTAAATATTATGTACTGAAAACCCACACCACCATCTTTGTTTTTGTCTTCAATCAATGTTGAAGTGAAAGTCTATTCTAAGTTAAAAATATATACTTTAAACTTTATGTTTAGACTCAGTCAAAATTTGAATTAATTGAATAAAAAAATTTCAGACACCATGAATGAGTTCTTCCCCAAACTTTGAATTCGTCAAAACATGAAATTCAGAGATTTTTTTGTTGGTACTCCCTGTACAAATTTTTTCTTAAATATTATGTACTGAAAACCCACACCACCATCTAGGGCTGAACAAAAAACCGATCAAACCGACTAAATCGACCGAACCAATCGGTTCGGTTTAAATTTGGTTCGGATCGGTTTCGGTTTTAAAATATTCAAAACCGAAGTGGTCGGTTCAGTTTTCGGTTTCTATGTGATTTTAACCGACCAAACCGAACCGACCGAATATATATAATAAATAATATATATTTTATATATAAATAATATAATATGTTTAAAATAGATGGTCGGTTCGGTTTTATTTCGGTTTTGGTTCGATTTTAGTCGGTTCGGTTCGGTTACGGTTTGCATAAATTAGAATCGGTTCGGTTTCGGATCGGTTTTGTTAATGGTCGGTTTGGTTTCGGTTTGAAAATTTTAAAACCGACCTAAGTCGGTTCGGTTCACGGTTTATGTTTTCAGCCCTACCACCATCTTTGTTTTTGTCTTCAATCAATGTTGAAGTGGAAGTCTATTCTAAGTTAAAAATATATACTTTAAACTTTACGTTTAGACTCAGTCAAAATTTGAATCAATTGAATAAAAAAATTTCAGACACCATGAATGAGTTCTTCCCCAAACTTTGAATTCGTCAAAACATGAAATTCAGAGATTTTTGTTTAAATGTGAATTAAGATGTCTGTCTCATTTTTTTTTCTGATATAATCGACCCATATCATTTCTTTCAAAATACTAACTACGTGAAATGTAATAAATTTTTTAATAATAAATATACATTTCTTAAATTTTATCGCTTGTATTGATCATTGTTTTCATTCGGTAGATCGTTAAAAATGCATTCCAACGATATCAAGTTTACCAAAATTCGACAATGAAGTAAATAGCTATGACAATTGTAGTTTTGAGAAAAAAAAAAATACACAAAATTTTCTCTTACGACCACATGTACATTAGACTAACTTTTTTCACTATTTACCATTTTCTTTGCCCTTCTACATGTATCAAATATGTCATTATATAAAATGAATCTCAACCTTTAACATATTTTCCAACTTTCAATTTTCATCCGTTAAGTGTCTAACTTTTGTTAGAAGGGGATGAGGCCAATGGACACCAACATTACCATTTTTTTTTTTTTTTTAAATCTTTAATTCATTATGAATAGTGAACAGATTGTAAGATACACAGATAATGTAGTATAGTATGGGTTCAAGAGTCAATATCTCTGTCAGTTGTATATATAATTAACAAGCGTGTTTGGCTTTTCTCTTACTTCCGCAGGCTTATAAATAGGTCATGTTAGGAGTTAGGATAACTTTTAATCTGAAAAAACAGACATCAATATGACCATAGAGGAAACACTAGAAGACACACCATTTGTCGTAGTTCATCTCAATTGCATAAGAGAAAGACAGAAAAGTAACAATTGTTCAAAGATTTTAATTCTAGGCTGCTAATTGAATTTTAAGAAAAAGGGAACGTACACATTGGTTGCTACATGGATCTTATCTCATGGCCACAATGTCTCATAGTACTTGGACCATTTTTAGCAAAGTAACTGCCAATCATGTATTATCCATCTCTTTTCTACCTCCCTATAAAATTAGGAATAATTTGGTATAAAGTTCTTTTCTATTTGATAACTTTGTTATTTACTCAAAATATATAGGTGTGATTTCTCCATGTTCTTTTATTGGTTTCATTTTTCTTTTCCACAAAGAAACTTATCCCCTTGAAATCAAATATAACTTCTATCTAGCTAGATAATCCCAACTGCATACATGTGATCTTCTCATTTGTCTGAAACAACATATAACGAACACACTAATTAACTATGATAAAGCCAAAACCATAATCAAAAGTCCCTTTTAAGCAACCACAAAATTACCATAGATAATAAGATCTTCTCCTTTTAGCTTCATAAGATAAGATTCTCACTAAACCCTTTTTAGCTTAATTAAGTTCACCCCACAAACCTAAATGCATAGACACGAAAATAATGTGTCACTTCAATTGGGCAATTGTCGGCAAAAACCTTCCTTCCTTCTTCGCACGCGCGCGCGCACGCACGCAGCTCCTGACTTCACCTCCTCCCAAAACCTTCCACGTGTCTTCCAGTGGTCGGTCAATGGGCCCCATAAAGCCCGCAACTCAATCTCATTGACAACGACAGCCCTTAACACGTTACTCATTACTCCGGATCCAAGAAACTTACACAACTACGAAACAAAGTCAACAAGTGTTTTTGCGACACGTGTCGATCCTAGTACCCGAATCCTCTGACACAGCGCAGTAGTTTCCAAACACCCCCTATTATACCGCCACGTGTATCCTCTAACATCAAAATCCTCTATATATATCCTCCCCTCCTCTTAACTGCCACAAATCATTGTATTCTGTAAATCTTCTCAACAAAATCTAAAAAACCAAGCCTAGAAATTTTTCTGGAAAAGTCTTATTTTCTTATTTTGGTTTCTAGTTTCGTTTGTTTGCTTGATTGATTGTTTCCACTTCAAATGATTCAAAAATCTGAGTTAGATCGCCGGATTCTGACGTCTCCGGCGATCCATCCATGCGACGGCATTTCTTCGACCACTCTTCTTGCTTCTTTGATCACTCTTGCTCGCTCTATATGTGAGTACAGAGCAAAAAAATTCACGAGCCAGAGGCGGATAGCGAAAGAGACGATTCGTCAGGTAGAAGTTCTTCTGATGTTCTTGGAAGAGATTCGAGTTGGTGAGTTGGTGTTGCCTCACCCGCTGGTTCTTTGTTTCTTTGAGCTCCATCTTGCCTTTCAAAAGATAAATCATTTGTTGGAAGATTGCACCAGGGAGGAGGCTAGGTTATGGATTCTAATGAAATCAAAGCAGGTTTCGGCCGAGTTTCAGGTGTTGATCAGGACCATTGCAACAGCTCTTGATGTTGTTCCTTTTGCCTCTCTGGATTTGCCCGTTGAAGTCAAGGAGGCTGTTCAGTTAGTTGCGAAACAAGCTCAGAAGTCAAGATTTGAGGTTGACCCGGACGATGAAGGGGTGATGTTAGATGTTATTTCGGTGTTGAATCAATTTGAGACCCGAGTTTCTCCCAACCCTATTGATTTAAAACGGGTTCTTGACTACTTGGAGATTCGAAGTTGGAGTCTTTGTAGCAAGGAGGTTAAGTTCTTGGAGGAGGAACTAGGGTTTAAAGGCGAAAAAAAGGAGATTGAACAGCTATATAGTTTATTGGGGTTCCTCAATTATTGCCGAGCTGTGATGTTCGATGTTGTAGACAGGCATGGGAGCTTAGAGCATCATGTTGATGGAAGGCAAGGGGTGGTTGTTGTTGATTACTTGAATCCAGAAGACTTTCGCTGCCCGATCTCTCTTGAGATTATGAAAGATCCGGTGACCGTAGCTACTGGGCAGACTTACGATCGGTCTTCGATTCTCAAATGGTTCAAAGCTGGAAACCTTACTTGTCCCAAGACAGGGGAGAAGCTAGCAAGCAAAGAATTGGTGCCAAATTCTCTTCTTCAGAAGCTCATTCAGCAGTTCTGCTTGAAAAATGGGGTTCAGATTGGAGATGTTGGGAACCGGAATCGAGACATTACCAAGACGATTCATGCTGGTAGTTCAGCTGCAGAAGAGGCGATGAGACTGATTTCTCAGTTTCTTGCCAATACTCTTGCTACCGGAGCATTTGAAGATAGGAACAAAGCTGCATATGAGGTTCGACTACTTGCTAAATCAAACATATTCAACAGGTCTTGTTTGTTGAAAGCGGGTACGATCCCGTTGCTCCTAAACTTACTTTCTTCAAATGATGCATCAATCCAAGAGAACGCGATGGCAGCACTGCTAAATCTCTCAAAGCATCCGAAAAGCAAGCCAGTGATTGTTGAGAATGGCGGCTTGATACTAATTCTTGATGTTTTGACAGAGGGGCTAAGTTTAGAATCCCGGCAGCTTGCAGCAGCTACACTGTTTTACCTTTCTTCGGTTGAAGAATACCGGAAACTGATTGGAGAAATTCCGGAGGCAATGCCAGCATTGGTCAATCTGATCAGGAATGGGTCTCCTCGAGGAAAGAAGAATGCAGTGGTTGCCATTTTTGGGCTCCTTGTGTTCCCAGGGAACAGTCGGAGGGTTTTAGATGCTGGGGCAGTCCCTTTGCTGGTTGATCTCTTGAAAAGTCCTGAGAGATCAGAGCTTCTGACTGATTCCCTGGCAGTTCTCGCAACGCTTGCAGACTGCCCTGATGGAACATTTGCGATTCTATGCACTTCAGCTTTACCTAAACTAATAGGGATTCTTCACTCATCATCATCCCGAAGTACTAAAGAGTATTGTGTCTCCATTATACACTCCCTTTGCCTCAATGGTGGGATGGAGGTGGTAGCCAATTTACAGAAGAGTTCATCGCTCATGGCCTCATTGTATTCCCTTCTCACAGATGGTACCTCTCGTGCTAGTAAGAAAGCGGCCACAATCCTCAATATGCTACATGGATTCAACAACACCAATTCCTCTCTTTTGCTAACTTCAGAAGTGGCACAAGAGCGATCTGTCCATGCACAGTAACCCAATTTTGTTCTGTTCTAGTCCTTCGTCTGTAGTGCTTGTCTGAAAAGTTCTGCATGTATATGTACATATACACTTACATATGCTGTATTCCTTTTAAGATTGAAAGGTGCAATGTTAGCTCGGTTTTATTAAGAGCTAACTATTGAATTTGCTTCCCATTTGTGAAGCTTGTAAATATTCTAGTGTGTATTTATTCAATTGTTTTGGATGTTGTTAAGAAATAAAAGCCATACTCGAATGGATCGAACATATTTGTATGATTCTTTCATATCATGGAATTAGTCATAAAAAATGAAAACATTTTCTTTCTGAAAGTTATAACTTGTTTTGATCATGCCAGTTCCAGTTCATGTTTGTCCATGAATTTCAATATGTGAACTACAACTTAATCTAATTTCACTCTAACAATTCGAGCGAAGAATTCATTCAATGCCATCTCCCCTCCTTAAACATTTTAAGGAATTTCAGATTCATGGGGTTGTTTTGGCTGGCGCCAGAGTCGTATTGATCCCTGCCTCAGATTTATCACTATATTCTTCTTCTCCATCAATAGTACATATGCTGGATTGGTTTTGAAACCGAAAAGTAGGAATTCTGGGATCCCACATGGTCAAATTAATGTAATTTAAAGGACTCCAAATCAATCAGTGCCGACGGTGAGATTTGGGGGTGCCCTAGGCGAAAGTGTTCAGATGTGCCCCTTATGTTTTTTACAAAAAATATATCTTAAAAATCCTTGAAAAAAATCACACTGCTGAATGAAAAATTTATGTTTGGAAAATCTCATTTCAATTTTGAAGCTTAAAAAATTAGATGTCGAAAAAAATAATACTCGCCAACTATAGCAAACACGCAAAAAAATAAAAATTAAACATTGGAGCTACGTGTGTTTGATCATAAGACATATCAAGCAAAATAGGACATATTAATCAATGCTTTGTTAAACAGGACTAATATTAATACAAATATAATTTTCAAGAAATTTTTGGTGCCCCTAAAAATGGTGAATGGTACTGAAAGTGGATGACCGACGTTTGTCAAGGAAATAGAAGCAAAATATCACCTAACCACCGAGAGCACAAGAATTGCCAGGAAAATCCAATGTTTGTGTTACATTTTCAAGGACAGACTATACGACGAAATTCGAAACTAAATAAAGCGGAAATAGGAATAATCTTGAGAGAATGTGTATCCAAGAATCCATTTAGTGTCACGCCCCGATTTTCGAAGGAAACGAAAATTCCAAAAATTCACGTAGGATTATCCGTTTTCCCCAAAACTCGGGACGTGAGAATTCAATAACAACGGAAACAAATAGCAGCAACAACTAAACATGATTTAGATTACTGAAACAAATAAAATTCTAACCCGAGAAGACTGGCATGGCTAGCTCACTAGCGGAACTCCAGTAACGCGGCTCAAAATCTCTAAACCTGAAAGGCTAATCGGCTACATTCCAAAAGGAATGTACCCAAGAAGCAAAAGCTCACTCGGGTCAGCAATAAAGCTGGTGTGAGAAATCTTCATCCCAAAATCAATAAATCCGCACATGACAACATTAAAATAAACCAAACAATAAATAACCACACCATCAAGTAGTTCCTCCATGAGGCAAATGTGTTATCATCCTAATAAATAAATATGCATTATTTATTACTAATAAATAAAATTTATGAGTTATCAATCTTCATAAATGCAACAACAATACAATTCATAATCATATTAGACTATTATTGAAATATTAAACAAACACATTTTCTACCTTTAGGAAGACATGTAGTTCTCATTCAATGGTTGAATGAGCATTTAGTTTCTTCCTTTAAGGTAATCACGCACATACACAAAAAGAAATCTCGCTTCTTTTCCACAATCGCACTCTCCTCCTGTGCCGAACACACCTCACCCAAGTGTGTCTCCATTGCCTTCGAAACCACTCGGAGCGTACATGTTCCAAGTGGGGTGCCACCTCGAGGAACATGTCATCACACCCGAAATTCGATCCATGGCAAGCATTTTTCCTAAATCTACACGTACAACCGAACTCACATGGAACGGTGCACCGATATGCAAGCAAGTCTGCATACCCATAATCATATCACGCGTATACAAGCAAGTCTGTATACAAACAATTTCTTTTCTTTTCACATTTTTTTTTCTTCAAAGTTGTGGAAAAGAGCATAAAAAAATATCAACTAAAACTCAAAACTCTTTTATGGTGACTCTTTGTCAACCATAAATAAATCAACCACAGTATCCACCGTTCTTTCGGGGAACAAGTAATATTTGACACATTGCCAATTCACACATCTCATCTCTTTGCATCATATGAAAAACAATATGCATGCCAATTCACATAACAATACAAATACTCAAGCTAAAACAAATGCTCAGTTAAATTCCAGCCAATATCTATACTAGAAATTTTCTTCTACTTTGTGTTATGCAATTGGGATCAATCTCGCCAGCTATGTAAATTCCAAATACATGCATCTGATCACTTCGCTAAGATTAATATATATTCAATTGAAGGACAGTGGACAAGCACAAAATCACAAGAGATCAATGCATCAAGACCAGACTCAAATTTCACCATGTAAGAATACAAATAAGTAACTATGTTCTTCCTAAAAGCATAACTAAACCCTATCTTATATACAAAGACCAACCCCACAACATCACCGATCCAATGAAGTGATAGAGAAACATTCTATAGAGTTTCTGGCCTGCAAACCTGACTAACCTAGGACTACTTGTATGCATGTTCTGAAATTTTGTCATAAAACTAATCACATAAGTATTCAAATTATTCTCAAGAAGAATAGTATGAAATGACCAAGGTATTCCATCTCTCAGGGGCAAGACTTTCAGTAGTAAATAGAAGTCCCAGTTGTACGTAACTCAATGGATTATAACCCATCCATTGCATCAAAATTGTAGTATTCCTAAAAATTTAAGCTCTCCTTAAGGCCTTAAGTAATCTGTTCTATAAATAAAAATACTCAAGTGCTATGTCAAAATACCCAATCTAACAATAACCAAAATCGATTCAAAAAAAATAAAATAAAAATAAAAATAAAAATAAAAAGGGAATGAAAATAAACTCACCTTTGATCCAAGAATCGAAACTCAATCAACACGGACTAACCATCTCGTCTTCCATTTCTTCTTCTTGATACCAGACTATCAGATCATCATCACCATCTCTACTTCCATCGAGAACCATCGTCTCTCACAAACTCTCTTCTATTACAGAAAGAACAAATTCATCTACTCAAGAGTTCTCTACTCATCATGTCTCTTCTATTCAAGAGAGGACAAACTAATTTCTCTACTAATCACTTGTCTAATTAATATCTCTAACTAATTTCTCTGCTCAACAGAAGACAAGCTTGTACCAGTTAGGCCTACACTGTCAAGTCTCACTCTCTTGAGACAGGCAAGAGACTGGTGGACTAACATCGCTAAATCTTCCCATGGCATTTAAACAGTAGGACACAGCTTGTTGTTTATCCCCCTTAGAGACCACAGCCAACGAAACTTTATCAAGATTGATGTTTGTGCATGGAACTGCCTTACTGCAAGCAAGGTTGATGGCAGTCCTTCTGTTAGATGTCCCACGTACATTTACAAAAGATATGTCACTCAACTTCACGGCTGATGTTTCATTTGCACAACCATGTTTACCATTGCAATAGTATTGATCAATGATAAGAGGGTTGTCAACAGATGTAATTGTAATGTCTTCAAATGTGATATCTCTAGCATAACCGCATCCTCCCCCAACAATACTTTCTTTACAAAGAGCATTCACAATAGCAGTATAGGTTACAACATTGGGGCGACATAACATACTTCACATACAAATCAGTATAAGGTACCTTCAACCCATTATCCCTAGAATTCGAAGAATTGGGAGAGAACCCAAATCCTGTCCCCATCTGTCCAACACTTGCAAACAATCCACCTGGGTGATAAGACCCATCTTGGATACTCCATTGAAGACCCATATCAGAACTAGAAAACCCCCCATCTGCTGCCTTACCTTCAGAGGCCTCTGGCCCAGCGCCAGGTGAACCTGGTTGATTGTAAAGGGAATGACCAAGCTGCATCACCTCCTGGTTGAGAGCAGCCATGGCATCCTTCATTGATTGTGTTGATTCACTAGAGATGGCATCCTTCAACTCTCCAAGTTTGGCCTCCACCTTCTCTTTCACAGGGGCAGGAACCTTGTCTCCTAATTCCTTTAATTGCTTCTCAGTCTGGTAGACAACAAAATCAGCCTGATTCTTTGTATCTATGGCATCCCTTTTCGAACTTCATTCTGATCAGTTGAACCCACAGATAATGAAGTATCCAACAGATGCACCTTCACTGCAAAGTCAAACCCAGCAGTGATAAGAAGTGACGATCTTGGATCGTATGCACACCACCAAATGCCTCTCCCTGATAGATAAACACCTTCGTGCCTCCACCTCCTTGTTTCTTCCTATCTTCATCACTTCGCCACTGTCAGCCGCCATTACCCATCACCGCCATCAAAGAAGAAGGAAACGAGAAGGAGAAAAGAAAAGAAAAGCTTAAGGAAATTTTTTTTTTTGTTTCTTCTTTTTTTTTTTTTTTTTTTTATATGGTGGGTGGTTATCCACCCCCACTGAAATTCTGAGAACACCCGCCCTCTTTCACAAAAATAAAACCCTAATCACTATCAAACCCAATGAAGACCTAGCTCAAGTCCAAAATATAAAAAAAAATCAGCCCAAGCCCAAAAGAACAATAACACCAATTTATAAACTACCCCAACATTTTTATTCTATTTAGTAATGGCAAACAAAAATCTTTTTCCCAATAAATGAGATTACAATATACGCCACAATTAATAACTAAGAAATTTTTATATTTATTCAATTAGGCGGGTATTACAATATATACAACTCAAAAGATTCGGTAGAGGAGGGTAAGTAGGAAATTAATTCTTAAATAAGCAAACTACACATCACATGGACAAACAAATAGCTCATACGTATGCCCATAACTTAATGAAGACAATCACACAAAATATAAAAAAAAAAAAAAAAATCAGTAAGTACAAAAATTACGGGGTGCTACAATATATACAACTCAAAAGAATCTCGTCCCGAGATTCAGTAGAGGAAAGAAAGTTAAGCGAATTTCGAAAAATACAATTTGTCAAACGAAAGAAGATTTTAAAATAAAAATTTCAATTGAATTTTAGTTGCATAAATTTTTATTGCCATTGGAAAAGTAGCGGTGTTACAATATATACAACTCAAAAGAATCTCGTCCCGAGATTCGCGAAAAGGGTTAACTAAAGGTTCAGGATAACAAACCGCTACAAGAAAACGACACGGAATAATGTCATCCACTATTGAAATTAAAATAAGTTATGATTAGCCCCGAATACTTAGGTCACAGAAATCTCATCTCGAGATTCACGAAGAAAAAGAAACAACAATAAAAGTACAAGGTTCACCCTTGTCACTTTCTCTCTAAACATTCACACTACTACTCTCCCATATCCACATTCCGAGGATCACCTAGCCTCTACCCCAGCCTAGGCTAACCAAATGCTCTGATACCAAACTGTCACGCCCCAATTTTCGAAGGAAAAGAAAATCCCAAAAATCCACGTAGGATTATCCGTTTCCCCCAAAACTCGGGACGTGAGAATTCAATAACAACAGAAACAAATAGCAGCAACAACTAAACATGATTTAGATTACTGAAACAAATAAAAATCTAACCCGAGAAGACTGGCATGGCTAGCTAACTAGCGGAACTCCAGTAACGCAGCTCAAAATCTCTAAACCTGAAAGGCTAATCGGCTACATTCCAAAAGGAATGTACCCAAGAAGCAAAAGCTCACTCGGGTCAGCAATAAAGCTGGTGTGAGAAATCTTCATCCCAAAATCAATAAATCCGCACATGACAACATTAAAATAAACCAAACAATAAATAACCACACCATCAAGTAGTTCCTCCATGAGGCAAATGTGTTATCATCCTAATAAATAAATATGCATTATTTATTACTAATAAATAAAATTTATGAGTTATCAATCTTCATAAATGCAACAACAATACAATTCATAATCATATTAGACTATTATTGAAATATTAAACAAACACATTTTCTACCTTTAGGAAGACATGTAGTTCTCATTCAATGGTTGAATGAGCATTTAGTTTCTTCCTTTAAGGTAATCACGCACATACACAAAAAGAAATCTCGCTTCTTTTCCACAATCGCACTCTCCTCCTGTGCCGAACACACCTCACCCAAGTGTGTCTCCCTTGCCTTCGAAACCACTCGGAGCGTACATGTTCCAAGTGGGGTGCCACCTCGAGGAACATGTCATCACACCCGAAATTCGATCCATGGCAAGCATTTTTCCTAAATCTACACGTACAACCGAACTCACATGGAACGGTGCACCGATATGCAAGCAAGTCTGCATACCCATAATCATATCACGCGTATACAAGCAAGTCTGTATACAAACAATTTCTTTTCTTTTCACATTTTTTTTTCTTCAAAGTTGTGGAAAAGAGCATAAAAAAATATCAACTAAAACTCTTTTATGGTGACTCTTTGTCAACCATAAATAAATCAACCACAGTATCCACCGTTCTTTCGGGGAACAAGTAATATTTGACACATTGCCAATTCACACATCTCATCTCTTTGCATCATATGAAAAACAATATGCATGCCAATTCACATAACAATACAAATACTCAAGCTAAAACAAATGCTCAGTTAAATTCCAGCCAATATCTATACTAGAAATTTTCTTCTACTTTGTGTTATGCAATTGGGATCAATCTCGCCAGCTATGTAAATTCCAAATACATGCATCTGATCACTTCGCTAAGATTAATATATATTCAATTGAAGGACAGTGGACAAGCACAAAATCACAAGAGATCAATGCATCAAGACCAGACTCAAATTTCACCATGTAAGAATACAAATAAGTAACTATGTTCTTCCTAAAAGCATAACTAAACCCTATCTTATATACAAAGACCAACCCCACAACATCACCGATCCAATGAAGTGATAGAGAAACATTCTATAGAGTTTCTGGCCTGCAAACCTGACTAACCTAGGACTACTTGTATGCATGTTCTGAAATTTTGTCATAAAACTAATCACATAAGTATTCAAATTATTCTCAAGAAGAATAGTATGAAATGACCAAGGTATTCCATCTCTCAGGGGCAAGACTTTCAGTAGTAAATAGAAGTCCCAGCTGTACGTAACTCAATGGATTATAACCCATCCATTGCATCAAAACTGTAGTATTCCTAAAAATTTAAGCTCTCCTTAAGGCCTTAAGTAATCTGTTCTATAAATAAAAATACTCAAGTGCTATGTCAAAATACCCAATCTAACAATAACCAAAATCGATACAAAAAAAATAAAATAAAAATAAAAATAAAAAGGGAATGAAAATAAACTCACCTTTGATCCAAGAATCGAAACTCAATCAACACGGACTAACCATCTCGTCTTCCATTTCTTCTTCTTGATACCAGACTATCAGATCATCATCACCATCTCTACTTCCATCGAGAACCATCGTCTCTCACAAACTCTCTTCTATTACAGAAAGAACAAATTCATCTACTCAAGAGTTCTCTACTCATCATGTCTCTTCTATTCAAGAGAGGACAAACTAATTTCTCTACTAATCACTTGTCTAATTAATATCTCTAACTAATTTCTCTGCTCAACAGAAGACAAGCTTGTACCAGTTAGGCCTACACTGTCAAGTCTCACTCTCTTGAGACAGGCAAGAGACTGGTGGACTAACATCGCTAAATCTTCCCATGGCATTTAAACAGTAGGACACAGCTTGTTGTTTATCCCCCTTAGAGACCACAGCCAACGAAACTTTATCAAGATTGATGTTTGTGCATGGAACTGCCTTACTGCAAGCAAGGTTGATGGCAGTCCTTCTGTTAGATGTCCCACGTACATTTACAAAAGATATGTCACTCAACTTCACGGCTGATGTTTCATTTGCACAACCATGTTTACCATTGCAATAGTATTGATCAATGATAAGAGGGTTGTCAACAGATGTAATTGTAATGTCTTCAAATGTGATATCTCTAGCATAACCGCATCCTCCCCCAACAATACTTTCTTTACAAAGAGCATTCACAATAGCAGTATAGGTTACAACATTGGGGCGACATAACATACTTCACATACAAATCAGTATAAGGTACCTTCAACCCATTATCCCTAGAATTCGAAGAATTGGGAGAAAACCCAAATCCTGTCCCCATCTGTCCAACACTTGCAAACAATCCACCTGGGTGATAAGACCCATCTTGGATAATCCATTGAAGACCCATATCAGAACTAGAAAACCCCCCATCTGCTGCCTTACCTTCAGAGGCCTCTGGCCCAGCGCCAGGTGAACCTGGTTGATTGTAAAGGGAATGACCAAGCTGCATCACCTCCTGGTTGAGAGCAGCCATGGCATCCTTCATTGATTGTGTTGATTCACTAGAGATGGCATCCTTCAACTCTCCAAGTTTGGCCTCCACCTTCTCTTTCACAGGGGCAGGAACCTTGTCTCCTAATTCCTTTAATTGCTTCTCAGTCTGGTAGACAACAAAATCAGCCTGATTCTTTGTATCTATGGCATCCCTTTTCGAACTTCATTCTGATCAGTTGAACCCACAGATAATGAAGTATCCAACAGATGCACCTTCACTGCAAAGTCAAACCCAGCAGTGATAAGAAGTGACGATCTTGGATCGTATGCACACCACCAAATGCCTCTCCCTGATAGATAAACACCTTCGTGCCTCCACCTCCTTGTTTCTTCCTATCTTCATCACTTCGCCACTGTCAGCCGCCATTACCCATCATCGCCATCAAAGAAGAAGGAAACGAGAAGGAGAAAAGAAAAGAAAAGCTTAAGGAAATTTTTTTTTTTGTTTCTTCTTCTCTTTTTTTTTTTTTTTTTATATGGTGGGTGGTTATCCACCCCCACTGAAATTCTGAGAACACCCGCCCTCTTTCACAAAAATAAAACCCTAATCACTATCAAACCCAATGAAGACCTAGCTCAAGTCCAAAATATAAAAAAAAATCAGCCCAAGCCCAAAAGAACAATAACACCAATTTATAAACTACCCCCACATTTTTATTCTATTTAGTAATGGCAAACAAAAATCTTTTTCCCAATAAATGAGATTACAATATACGCCACAATTAATAACTAAGAAATTTTTATATTTATTCAATTAGGCGGGTATTACAATATATACAACTCAAAAGAATCTCGTCCCGAGATTCGGTAGAGGAGGGTAAGTAGGAAATTAATTCTTAAATAAGCAAACTACACATCACATGGACAAACAAATAGCTCATACGTATGCCCATAACTTAATGAAGACAATCACACAAAATATAAAAAAAAAAAAAAAAAATCAGTAAGTACAAAAATTACGGGGTGCTACAATATATACAACTCAAAAGAATCTCGTCCCGAGATTCAGTAGAGGAAAGAAAGTTAAGCGAATTTCGAAAAATACAACTTGTCAAACGAAAGAAGATTTTTAAATAAAAATTTCAATTGAATTTTAGTTGCATAAATTTTTATTGCCATTGGAAAAGTAGCGGTGTTACAATATATACAACTCAAAAGAATCTCGTCCCGAGATTCGCAAAAAGGGTTAACTAAAGGTTCAGGATAACAAACCGCTACAAGAAAACGACACGGAATAATGTCATCCACTATTGAAATTAAAATAAGTTATGATTAGCCCCGAATACTTAGGTCACAGAAATCTCATCTCGAGATTCACGAAGAAAAAGAAACAACAATAAAAGTACAAGGTTCACCCTTGTCACTTTCTCTCTAAACATTCACACTACTACTCTCCCATATCCACATTCCGAGGATCACCTAGACTCTACCCCAGCCTAGGCTAACCAAATGCTCTGATACCAAACTGTCACGCCCCGATTTTCGAAGGAAAAGAAAATCCCAAAAATCCACGTAGGATTATCCGTTTCCCCCAAAACTCGGGACGTGAGAATTCAATAACAACAGAAACAAATAGCAGCAACAACTAAACATGATTTAGATTACTGAAACAAATAAAATTCTAACCCGAGAAGACTGGCATGGCTAGCTCACTAGCAGAACTCCAGTAACGCAGCTCAAAATCTCTAAACCTGAAAGGCTAATCGGCTACATTCCAAAAGGAATGTACCCAAGAAGCAAAAGCTCACTCGGGTCAGCAATAAAGCTGGTGTGAGAAATCTTCATCCCAAAATCAATAAATCCGCACATGACAACATTAAAATAAACCAAACAATAAATAACCACACCATCAAGTAGTTCCTCCATGAGGCAAATGTGTTATCATCCTAATAAATAAATATGCATTATTTATTACTAATAAATAAAATTTATGAGTTATCAATCTTCATAAATGCAACAACAATACAATTCATAATCATATTAGACTATTATTGAAATATTAAACAAACACATTTTCTACCTTTAGGAAGACGTGTAGTTCTCATTCAATGGTTGAATGAACATTTAGTTTCTTCCTTTAAGGTAATCACGCACATACACAAAAAGAAATCTCGCTTCTTTTCCACAATCGCACTCTCCTCCTGTGCCGAACACACCTCACCCAAGTGTGCCTCCCTTGCCTTCGAAACCACTCGGAGCGTACATGTCCCAAGTGGGGTGCCACCTCGAGGAACATGTCATCACACCCGAAGTTCGATCCATGGCAAACATTTTTCTTAAATCTATACGTACAACCGAACTCACATGGAACGATGCACCGATATGCAAGCAAGTCTGCATACCCATAATCATATCACGCGTATACAAGCAAGTCTGTATACAAACAATTTCTTTTCTTTTCACATTTTTTTTTCTTCAAAGTTGTGGAAAAGAGCATAAAAAAATATCAACTAAAACTCTTTTATGGTGACTCTTTGTCAACCATAAATAAATCAACCACAGTATCCACCGTTCTTTCGGGGAACAAGTAATATTTGACACATTGCCAATTCACACATCTCATCTCTTTGCATCATATGAAAAACAATATGCATGCCAATTCACATAACAATACAAATACTCAAGCTAAAACAAATGCTCAGTTAAATTCCAGCCAATATCTATACTAGAAATTTTCTTCTACTTTGTGTTATGCAATTGGGATCAATCTCGCCAGCTATGTAAATTCCAAATACATGCATCTGATCACTTCGCTAAGATTAATATATATTCAATTGAAGGACAGTGGACAAGCACAAAATCACAAGAGATCAATGCATCAAGACCAGACTCAAATTTCACCATGTAAGAATACAAATAAGTAACTATGTTCTTCCTAAAAGCATAACTAAACCCTATCTTATATACAAAGACCAACCCCACAACATCACCGATCCAATGAAGTGATAGAGAAACATTCTATAGAGTTTCTGGCCTGCAAACCTGACTAACCTAGGACTACTTGTATGCATGTTCTGAAATTTTGTCATAAAACTAATCACATAAGTATTCAAATTATTCTCAAGAAGAATAGTATGAAATGACCAAGGTATTCCATCTCTCAGGGGCAAGACTTTCAGTAGTAAATAGAAGTCCCAGCTGTACGTAACTCAATGGATTATAACCCATTCATTGCATCAAAACTGTAGTATTCCTAAAAATTTAAGCTCTCCTTAAGGCCTTAAGTAATCTGTTCTATAAATAAAAATACTCAAGTGCTATGTCAAAATACCCAATCTAACAATAACCAAAATCGATACAAAAAAAATAAAATAAAAATAAAAATAAAAAGGGAATGAAAATAAACTCACCTTTGATCCAAGAATCGAAACTCAATCAACACGGACTAACCATCTCGTCTTCCATTTCTTCTTCTTGATACCAGACTATCAGATCATCATCACCATCTCTACTTCCATCGAGAACCATCGTCTCTCACAAACTCTCTTCTATTACAGAAAGAACAAATTCATCTACTCAAGAGTTCTCTACTCATCACGTCTCTTCTATTCAAGAGAGGACAAACTAATTTCTCTACTAATCACTTGTCTAATTAATATCTCTAACTAATTTTTCTGCTCAACAGAAGACAAGCTTGTACCAGTTAGGCCTACACTGTCAAGTCTCACTCTCTTGAGACAGGCAAGAGACTGGTGGACTAACATCGCTAAATCTTCCCATGGCATTTAAACAGTAGGACACAGCTTGTTGTTTATCCCCCTTAGAGACCACAGCCAACGAAACTTTATCAAGATTGATGTTTGTGCATGGAACTGCCTTACTGCAAGCAAGGTTGATGGCAGTCCTTCTGGTTAGATGTCCCACGTACATTTACAAAAGATATGTCACTCAACTTCACGGCTGATGTTTCATTTGCACAACCATGTTTACCATTGCAATAGTATTGATCAATGATAAGAGGGTTGTCAACAGATGTAATTGTAATGTCTTCAAATGTGATATCTCTAGCATAACCGCATCCTCCCCCAACAATACTTTCTTTACAAAGAGCATTCACAATAGCAGTATAGGTTACAACATTGGGGCGACATAACATACTTCACATACAAATCAGTATAAGGTACCTTCAACCCATTATCCCTAGAATTCGAAGAATTGGGAGAGAACCCAAATCATGTCCCCATCTGTCCAACACTTGCAAACAATCCACCTGGGTGATAAGACTCATCTTGGATACTCCATTGAAGACCCATATCAGAACTAGAAAACCCCCCATCTGCTGCCTTACCTTCAGAGGCCTCTGGCCCAGCGCCAGGTGAACCTGGTTGATTGTAAAGGGAATGACCAAGCTGCATCACCTCCTGGTTGAGAGCAGCCATGGCATCCTTCATTGATTGTGTTGATTCACTAGAGATGGCATCCTTCAACTCTCCAAGTTTGGCCTCCACCTTCTCTTTCACAGGGGCAGGAATCTTGTCTCCTAATTCCTTTAATTGCTTCTCAGTCTGGTAGACAACAAAATCAGCTTGATTCTTTGTATCTATGGCATCCCTTTTCGGACTTCATTCTGATCAGTTGAACCCATAGATAATGAAGTATCCAACAGATGCACCTTCACTGCAGAGTCAAACCCAGCAGTGATAAGAAGTGACGATCTTGGATCGTATGCACACCACCAAATGCCTCTCCCTGATAGATAAACACCTTCGTGCCCCCACCTCCTTGTTTCTTCCTATCTTCATCACTTCGCCACTGTCAGCCGCCATTACCCATCACCGCCATCAAAGAAGAAGGAAACGAGAAGGAGAAAAGAAAAGAAAAGCTTAAGGAAATTTTTTTTTTCTTCTTCTCTTTTTTTTTTTTTTTATATATGGTGGGTGGTTATCCACCCCCACTGAAATTCTGAGAACACCCGCCCTCTTTCACAAAAATAAAACCCTAATCACTATCAAACCCAATGAAGACCTAGCTCAAGTCCAAAATATAAAAAAAATCAGCCCAAGCCCAAAAGAACAATAACACCAATTTATAAACTACCCCCACATTTTTATTCTATTTAGTAATGGCAAACAAAAATCTTTTTCCCAATAAATGAGATTACAATATACGCCACAATTAATAACTAAGAAATTTTTATATTTATTCAATTAGGCGGGTATTACATTTAGGCTCTCACTTTTTGGCATTACCATTTTTGCTGAAGCACAACACCACCTTTTTTAATGTGATAAAGCACACCACCAATATAAACTCTTTCTTACCCCACCCGCCCCACCACCGTCAGCCGCACCACTTTTCTCTTTTCCTCTTCTTCTTTGTTGTTGTTGTTGTTCTTCTTCTTCTTCTTATTCTTTTTCTCAATCTTCATCTTCTCTTATTCTCCACCGCCAGCAGCACCATCCCGTCCCTCCCCCTTCTTATTTTCCTCATTTATTCTCTCTTCCTTTTTTTCTGCCCTCGAGCAGATAAAAAAAAAAAAAAAGGAAAAAGTATACAGGAAGAAAGGAGAAAAATGAGAAGAAGAAGAAGAGAGGATAAGGAGATAAGAGGTGTGACCGGCCAGCGGGGCGAGGCGGTGGTGTGTATTTTTTTTTTTTTTTTTTAATATTGGTTGAGTAATTCTGTAGCTGGTGGTGTGCTTCAGAAATGTGATAGAGGGTGTTTGTTTTTGCTTCTGAATAGAGTCAGAAGTCTTAATAAGAAGTAAAACACCTTGTGTAGAGTGTTTGTTTTTAGTTCTGATCAGAAGTTGAAGTTGTGAATAGAATAAGCACCTTCCATGGTGTTGATCATAGCACTGAGTGCTTAACGAAAATCATTCCAATAATAACCTCATAATAAATTCATAATGATTGCCACTACTCCTCTACTCTGTTAACCATCCCTTATTTTCTTCACCTCATTTTTATCATGCAAGCAATGCCGCCACCATCACCACCACCCTCCCTGGCCTCCTCTCCTCCTTTTCTTGCTCCTATTCCTCTTTCTCTTTCTCTTTATCTCTATTGAAAATTGTAAGAGGAATGGAAAAAATGGTATAGGGTGGTTTCTGGTAGTGTTGGAAAGCAGTCTCAATGGTATTTGGAAAAGAGAAAACAAGTAGAGAAGGGGGTTAATATGGGTGGTTTGTGATGAACGGTGGGAGTTGTGGTGGTGGGCAAAAATGTCATAAAACTTCAAATCAGTACTTAAAAATAAACACCATTTAATTTTACATCTTCTAATCATCAACTCAGTCAGAAGCAAAACAAACAGTTCATTTAGAAGCTCATCAGCTCATTCAAAAGCAAAACAAACAGTTTATTCAGAAGCTCGTTTAGAACTTTTGACTTTAGTAAGAAGTTAAATTCTAACCACTAAAAAAAAAACACCCTCATTGTGTTCTTTAGAAAATTGGAGATAATGGTGTCTTTCAATAAAATTGGTGGTGTCAAAAGGTGGGAGGCATCCATTTATGTCAAGGTTGACGAGTAAAGCAAGTTTTGTCCTTTAGAAAGTAGTTCTTCTCATTATCATTACAAAAAATTCTCTCTCCTTCTTTGCGGTTCTTAGCTTTCCATGTAATACCAATCAAACTCAATGAGACTTTCTACAAATTTTCTTCTAATTAATCTCATCATGATCCAAAAAGTGTTTTCCAACGTTTCATTTTTAGATCCCAAGTCTTTGTCTTTTTCTGAACCTATACTTAGAACTCAAATTTTATATCCACTAAAGAGTTTCATATTTAAGGGTGTGTTTGGTTGCATGAAATTCTATGCCATGAAAATTCATGAGGAGACCCCTATATTTTAGGCTAAATTGATGTATCACTCCATATTCACCATTTGATTTTGTGATCAATGGTGGGAATGAAAGTCCCATGAACATGGGAATCACATGCCTTGGGGGACCAAGGAGTGGGATTCTCATGTTCATGGGACTTCCATTCCCACCATTGATCACAAAATCAAAAGGTGGTCAAATGGTAGATGTGGAGTGATATATCAATTTAGCCTAAAATGCATGGGTCCCTTCATAGATTCTCATGGCATAGGATTCCATGCAACCAAACACACCCTAAATGTTTTACGGTTTTTAAACCTATCTTAATTCGATGTATTTTTATTGGTGTTTAAATTAGAGTGAAGTCGAACAAACACAAAGGCATTCATTCTCAAAGTGTTTGTGATACCATTTGTGTTTTGAACATTCTTTCACAAAATTTTCAATGACCAATTTTTTTTTCGAGAATTGACTATTTACCCCTCTTATTTAGCTCACCAACACCTAAATTGTGAAACATATTGGAAGTGACACTTGTACCTCAACTTTCAGTTAGGGTGCCCAAGTGCAATTAGACAACCATACTCGTCAAAATTCATATAAAATGGGATAAACAGTTATACAAGATTCTACATAGTTCAAATTGGTTAAAAAAATTCCTTGAATACTCAATATTGTTTATTCCTTTAAATCATAAAATATTCCTAATTGAATAGAAATTTGACCAAGTATTTATAAGAATTGTGTTTTATGTAGGAAACATGATACCATGAATTTCCAATACTAGCCAAATTGGTACAAGACAACATATATATACACGGGTGGGATCCGGGGACAAACAAATTTACACGCAATATATATAGTTGGATAACATATAATCCAACGGTTAGATTTAGAATGAGTTGTTACATACCTAACTAATGGTGGAGCCAAGCCAAGCATGATAGAATTTAAAAGTTCTAACTTATAAAAAGACAAATAGTTTGTCAAACCCTACTACTTTCTCTCTCTCCATATTTTCTCTCAAACTTTGTGATACCGTGAAAAAAAACATAAAAAATATAGTGATGCAGTCGATTTTTGCTCCCTACTTTGACCTAATCCCGCTAATCTGCACAAGTAATGCACGTGAGCCACGGACCACTGTTGTGGTGGCCGATGGCACTCCTATGAGCATAGTTTGGGAAGGAAATCTTTTTGGAGATCCTTCTCTAATTAGGAGTCGTGTTGTAGGAAGAAAGTTTCTTATTAGCCTTGTGCTCCTAGATACGCAGGAGACAGTTCCCAATGCGAGAGCAATTCGTAGAAAGAAGATTCCCTGTGTGGGATGTACTCTGGTATTTGCTTCCTAGTTGGAAGCAGAGAGCTGTTGTAGTTGCCCGTCCGAAGCTGATCCTCGAAATATTGGCCCTATATATTGAGGATAGTTGTGAGACGTGTGGACCTAGCATGCTGTGAGAGTTCGAGTCCGTCTGGCGGACTGAATTGAGCGGGCTTAGAACCGTTTGGGCCGAATCAGTGTAGGGCTGATGTTAGGACCATAATTCCTTGAGATCATCATGACACGTGTACGGCTCAAGGGTGTGACCATTTTTAAGTATCATCAGCTACTCCCCCCGAATTAGTAGGCCGTCACATCGGTTTTCCTAAGTCATCTCTTGAAGGGATGCGCCGCTCATGATGATTGAGTCTGAATCGTTGCTTGAGCCGCGCGCTGCATTAATTGAACTTGCATCGGTCCAGCGGAAAAGAGGCGGGACCCCAAACTTTATTTAGGTCATCCGTAGTGTAGAGTCTGACTCTTCTACTTTCTTTGCTGTTGAAGATATCGCTCTGATTAGAAAAGATTGTTCATCTTTTTCATAGCTTAAAACCTTCTTGACGATGCAACATTGGCCAAGGGCATGGAATTTTTTGAAGACAGGTTGCTGTCCGAGCCTTGCCTTGTCGAAATCTGTACAAAGTTTAGAGTCCCTGAGGACATGCCATTGTATGTCCTGACGGGTGATCAAACGCCAATGTCACCTCCGGCCGGTTTCATCTGCTTGCATCGTGGGATGCTTCAAACTGGAGTGCGTTTTTTGATTTTGAATGTGATTTGGGAGTTCTTGGATCTTTTGGGGATTCCTCCGGCCCAATTGGGATCTAATGGATATGATCATTATCTTGATTCTGATTAGTGCTAAGGAGGCCAGAGTCAGCATGACTCTGCGAGTAATTCAGTTGTTGACTTCTCCCCGACTGAAGGATAATGTTGTCTGTAAGATGATGTCGTCGACTTGGTTTGTGAATCTACCCGATGATTTCAAGTTCTGGCAAAAGTACTGTTTTTTGGCCCCTGCGAATTCAAAGTATTTTCGATGCAAGGGTCGTCCGCTTGAACGAAAGTTCAGGCCGCTTCTTGATATGTTTGATCGCGGGCTTGTATTTCTTCGCAGGGAGGTTTCCCACTACTCCTCTAACCTTAGAGGAACAAAACACCATGGAAATGTTCATCGGCTTGCCAAAGAGGAATGTGGTCGATGTCATAAGAGTTTCCAACTTTATCCGTAGTAGGCTGTGGGACAACTGGCACGTTGCCCCCACTCTCTACCGAGTATCGCGAATTAAGTTGGAAGATGGGGCCCCTTCAAGGAAGAGGAAGGTTGCTGGGGCCAAAGCTCCCCTTCTGTCTAACGTGGAGGAGGAGTCTAAAATGTTTGCCTCTTTTGTGTAGAAGTGGTCTCGTGTTAGAACTGGATTGCATTCAGCACGACCCACTCCAGTGAGGGAAGAATGCGAGACTGCTAAGCCTGGCGGGGCGGAGACTTATGTGTTCGGCTTGGAGAAAGATTACCTATGGTTTGTAGGGGTTGTAGACAGGTCGAATCTTAGTGACGCGCAAGTCGAAGCTTTGAATGATCATCTAGTGCGGGTCGCAATGGCGACTTCGGTTGTTGCTGATTCGCACGGGCTGTTATGACAGAAGGCTTTTGTGAAGACTCGCTTGAAGTTGTGGAATCTGATCGTCCCACTGGTGCGCTTTCTGAGAGTGGTCGTGGTGTCATGGGTCAGATTTCCCATAGTCTGCATTGTTCACCGTCTCGTTACAGGCCACAGCTAGAAGTGTTGTAGGGTCCTTTGGATAATTCACTCCCTCATCTCCTTTTGGATCCCGTCGAGTTGTCTCGCACCGAAGGGTCAGCCGTTCGACAAAGGGAAGGCCACGGAAGAGAGCCTGAGGATAACGACAACCGTGAAGGGTGGTGCCGACGTAATTCCTGATTCGAGAAAACTTCATCTGAATGGGCGGATAAGCCTATTTGCACCGGACTTGGTAAAGATGAGTTCACAGGTCTGGTACCAAGAAGTGGAAGTGGAGTATGCTTCGAGGAGGCATATAAGCAGGTGCCATAGCTGGCTGATGGATTGTGCTCCAAAACTTGAGGATACGCTAAAAGGGTGTATGGACAAGGGCTTGAAGTACCTTTATGCTGGTATATCTCGCTTGAGCCACGTGGCCGTTGCTAGGACGAAAGTTGAGGCGGCTCGTGAGAGGGTATACACCTTGGAGCGTGTCTTCTCGCACATGCAGGCGTTGTATTCTGATGTGCTTTATTAAATTGATCAGCTACAAAAGTGGCTAAGGAGAAAAAGTTGGATCAATCAACCGTGGGTGCTGAGACTCAAAGGGCTTGTTTGGAAGTCCTTGAGCGTGATCTGCCAGAGGCGGCGTCTGAGAGAGATGGACTCAAACAGAAGTTGGATCGGACCCGCCGAGATGTAGAGGTTGTGCAGGAACCTACGGCTAAGATGTGTTCTAAACTGCGGTCTCTTGCTGAAGAAAATGCTTCGAATGACGCCGACTAGACTGCTCAGAAGCAACAATTAGAATATGATGTGGAGTTCTATGCTCGAGAGGTGAGGAAGGCCGAGGACCAGCTCGAATTGGAGTGGCATGAGCTTAATGTTGTGAAGAGCAGTCTGGCCACAAAGTTGTCTCAGGTCGACGTGTTGACTGGCAAGTTGGAGCCATTGGAGCATGAACTTGTTGATGCGAAGGTGCGAGAGAATGAGCTTCTTCAAGAGCAAGGCAAATGAGAGTTCCGTTAGGTTGTACATGGCAGGCTGGAGATGTTGGAGCTGATGAAAGAGGAACATCCGAAGTAGGATCTCATCCGTTATAAGAAGATGTTTTACGTAGACTTGTTTATTACGTAGACAGTTTGGGCCCTGATGCCCAGGCCGTGGCGCGTGTGGACGCAACTCCTGCTCCTTTTTCCACTAGGCTTAGCTCTTATATTTCTGTACCTTCTCCAGATAAGGATTAAACTTTGTTTGTTTGAACCCTTTTCTGTTTTGACCATTAATGAAAACAGGTTTATCCGTTTCGTGCTTGTTGTCTCTATTGCATGTTTTTCATTTCGCCTTGTCGTATTGCTTTGGCATAGGCTGGTTGAATCAATAAGACGTCGACTGGTCTATCTACGATAGAGAGCTTGACCGTTTTGCATTGCGAATGACTCAGGGTCAACGCTGTGTAGTCATGTCCAATAGCGGGCATGTTGCAGACATTTTAGCTGAGGGTTGAGTTGCCCGAGCTGTGTCTTGATCCCAAGGTAAGCTACTAGAGGCTTACCTCGCTTGTCTGGTCAGTCGGCTGCAGCTGCTGCTATGGGCGAGTTGCGATGGTCGAGTATATGTGTCAGAGTATTCGTGCCGAGTCAGACGCCGTAAGCTTGGGTTGGCATCCTAAGTAGATTTTATCTAGGCACTGGCCATACGACCTTTGTGTCGGCGTGAGTGGCCTTTGCTAATATTAGAATGTCAGTCTGTTTGAGCATGAAGACGCTGGCTAAGCTAAATTCATATTCGCTGCCTTTGTTTCAAAGGAGAGCGATGGTAGCGTGGCGAGTTGCTTGGGGCTCCCGCCTTCCGAACCATCTATGTATAAGCAATGTGGGCTACAGATTCAATGGCGACTATGCAGAAGAATGGTAGCTCCATGGTGAGTCGTCGACATTAGTTAAGGACTGACTAGTCTTCTACCTTTCGAACCATGTACACCCGCCTCTCACGGTGGGTGCTACAAGTTCGAGTAAAAAGGGTTCGACGACCAGGCTGAAAAACAGTGGTTCTGTGGCAAGCCGTCGAGATCAGTTTGGGACTGACTAGGCTCCCACCTTCCAAATCATCTACACCTGTGCACATCAAGCTACAAATTTGGGAGTTTTCGGCGACCACGCTGAAAAGCAGTGGTCCCGTGGGAAACCGTCAGAATCAGTTCCCAGGTGACTAGGCTCCCACCTTTCAGACTATCTACACACGCGCAACGGAGGATAAAAGTCTAGGGTTGGAAATTTGGTGGCCACGCTGAAAAGCATTGGTCCCATGACGAGCCGTCGGAATCAGTTCAAGACTGACTAGGCTCCCATCTTCTAAACTATCTACACTTGCGCAGTGAGGGCTACAAGTTAAGGGTTGGTAATTTGGCGGCCACACTGAAAAGCGGTGGTCCCGTGGTGAGCCATCGGAATCAGTTTGGGACTGACTAGGCTCCCACCTTCCAAACCATCTACACCTGCACAATGCAAGCTACAGGTCTGGGCTTTGGTCAGAAGCTTTCGTTGCCAATCGTCATCAGTTAGGCTTACCTGATTGGGTTTGGCGATCATTGACCATGAAGGGAGGCAATGATTTCTGGCAAGTTGTCGTCACCAAGCGTGATAGCGCTGATTAGACTCTCACTTCCTAAACCATCAAGATCCGCGCTGAGTGGACTAGGTGTCGAGATACTGAAAGTCATCGTCATCAGTTTTGGCTGACTAAGCTTATCCGGTTGGAAAGGGGTTTTGCCCATTTGAGGGCGTGCGAACTCATGTCCGCTAGTGTTGCGCACCGTGTGGACGACATTGCCTTAAAACAAACAGCGATCCGTAAGTACAGTCTGTGCGTCAAGGCTGTTTTGGATTTGTGCTCGTGCCTAGCATGTAGTAGAATATTGTTTGAACGTTTGGGCTGAGTGGATCAAGCCTTTGGACTTGCATAGGATGAGTTAGCATTTCCTGTACGGTTGCGCTACGTTTACGACATAGATCGCGCGGTGACACATTATGGCGTAGACTGCGGGACGGTTGAGTACCAGTTACTCCCCCTAAATTGATGAGGTTGCGTGTAGCGCTATTAATTGAGCGAACGTGGTCTGCGCACTTTCCTTGGGAACCACCATTTCTTCATTTCCCACACGGTATTTTATGCTTAGCAGTTAATGCAGGAGGCCCATTTGATGAACCATTACGCCTATATAATGGCGTTTTCCAAATCATTGTAGGCACTATCTTTTGCAGAACTTATCTCCTGAATGTTCTTGTTTGAAGAAAATGTTTTGGGTTTTTCAAAGGCTGAAGAGAGGTCTATAGCAATGGAGTCCTCGAATGTTCATACATTTGCACTGATCAGGCACGACAATAGTTGTTATTATGCGTGGTCACCTGGGTGGGCACGCAGTTGATCTGCTGAGGTCACGTAATTTCTTCTCATATCACGGAGAAGTAGTACTGATTTGTTGCCAAAGGAGATGCCTTGTTCTTACTTCGTGTCGCTTGCATCCATATGTGCGTGGATCCCGCTGCTAACCAATGGCTGATCGAAGTGTTAGCCAATGTGCGATGCTTCCAGGTGTGGTATTTCTTAGTCACACTTGGCGTTGTCTATGGGAAAAGTGGCCTAGCTTGGCATCATTGTGAGACCTCGTCTTCTTCGCCGCTTGTCCATCCTCATCTTCCTTTTTCCATCCCCTATATGCCAACAACAGTTTGAGGAAGTCTGAAAGAAGTAGGATGTCTCTGGAGAAAATCAACAGTCCATTGTAAGGTCTACAACGCCATTGTACAGGCACTTTTCTGGGGTTATTTGACGGAGCCATTTGGCCGCTTAGTCCTCTCAATTCCTTTTGACATCTTGTATTTATCTTGGGAAGGAGTTGAGCATAGTCCGTTCGCATATCTTTGTTGTCACTTGCAAATAGCTTGCATGTCCTTCTTTAGACACCTTTACGTGGTCAGGTTGTCTAAGCGAGTCTTTTACTTCATGTTGCACTGTATTCAGATGCTTGTAATATGTAGTCTCTTGTATCCGCCTCAAGGCGCTTGTTGTTACATATTTCATAAATGATTGCAACACATAAGTTTTTAAGAACTAAAACTCTATATTGACTATAGAAAGGCAAACAAACGACTGAAAGTAAACTAACTGTTAACGGAGAGAAATTGATCTTGGCCTTGAAGTGAATTCGGTTTGCTCTTATGGATTGTTCACCAGACTGTCGACACACTTCAGAGGTTACTGAAGAGTAAACCTTGTAGAGGGGTTAATCTTTGTACCGACGGAACGTCAGAGGGATACATTCTTGTTTGCCTTGGCCTTTCTGTTTCGTTGGTCGGAGGAGCTTATTGCTCCTGCATTTTTTGAAGGCGATTCCTCTGCTGTCGTTTGGCCCGGCACTGGTTCAGGTTGTTCCGTAGCATGTAGCTGGATCTGGGAGTATTCTATTTTTTTAATGCGGCGTAATGGCAGCCTCATGTCGTAGGTTGGTTTCCGCGTATTGTCCCTTCTGAGTGGTTAGCAGTGTACTTAACACACTGGTGAAGGGTGGAGACTACTGCCTCCATCTGGTGGATCCATGGTCTTCCCAAGATAAGGTTGTTTGTCGACGATGCGTCTACGAACATGAAGTCCAGAAAACAGGACATTTCTTAGCTACGGCTCTCCTGCCACTGTTGCCAACCTTATCTTCCCAATTGGAAAGCACTTCTATCCGCTAAATCCAATCATCGGGTATTCTGAAGATGTCAAGTTTTCCTCCTTGAGGTCCATACTACGGAACGCGTTGTAGAATAGGACGTTGGGTGAGCTTCCAGTGTCCACTAGAGCTCTATTTACCTCCCACCTTGCAATGGAGACCGAGATTATTAGGGTGTCATTTTGCGGCACTCGGACTCTTTCGAGGTCTTTGTCCGTAAAGGTAAAGGTGGAAATGGGGTTTTGTACCCGTGAGTAGCAGATGTGTTTTTCTTTTTCCACAGGTTGTGTCTGCATTTCCAGTAGAGTCTGCCTGCGGGACCTGTACGACTGGTCTTCATTCGGTCCGACTCCATGGAGGACATATATTATCCCCGGAGTCTCCTTCGCTATTTTTTAACTGACTCCCCTGTCCCTGGTTTGTTTTGGTCGCTTGTTAGAGTTTTTCAGGAATTCTTTCAGTTTGCCTCTGCGGATCCAATACTCAACCTCATACCTCATACTCTTGCAGTCATTGGTATCGTGGCCACCCTCCTTGTGGTACGCGCAATACTTGTTGTTGTCACATTTATAAGGGTCTCCACACTGCTTTGGGGGCCACTTCAGATCCTCCCAGTTTTTCATTAAGTTTAGCATGTCTGACAGGTTAGCATTTAGGGGTGTCATAGCTCTGGATCCAACGTAGTTGGATGATTTTTTCGACCTGGACTGGCTAGGGTCTGACCTATTTTTATTGCGCTTCCTCTTGCTTCGCTCCTCGTCCTCGTGTTTTTTTCCCTCATTCACTACACCAAAAGGGCTGATTAGCTACACAGGGGTGGCCACGGTTCTAAGCCGTTGGTGTGTTTGCCACGGCAAAAAACCGTGGCTATAGTGCCCAACGGCTTAAAACCGTGGCTAAAAAAATGCTTGGCCACGGTTCTAAACCGTTGGTGTGTTTGCCACGGTTTTTAGCCGTGGCTATAGTGACCCACGGCTTAAAACCGTTGCAAATGTGCACGTGTGTTGCACGTGGACCTGTGGAGAAGTAGGTTGAATTCTCGCGGGCGAAATTTTGGGAAAAAAATTTGCTTCCCGCGTTCCCGCTCCATCTCCCCCTTTTCTCAACCCTTTGCTTCTCCATCTCCCGCTCCATCTCCCCCTTTTCTCAACCCTTTGCTTCTCCATCTCCCGCTCCATCTCCCCCTTTTCAACCCTTTGTGAAAAAAACCCTAAAATTTCAAGGAGAGGGAAAGAGAGAAGGAGAAGGAGAAGGAGAAGGAAAGAGAGGGAGAAGTCGAGCAACCCAAGCAGTGTCTGTGTTTGTACAAGCAACAAAACGCGATGGGGTTTGGCCATCTAGCCATTCGAGCTTCGAGATCCTCCTCCTCCTTCGCAGCCTTCAATCGGTTCTCCTCTAGGGTTCTCGCATCCTCATCCAATTTCAGAGGAATTGAAAAGGCACCCCAGGTCTTCTTCTTCTCCTTCTCTATTACCCCTTTCTCTGTCTCTCTATTGCTTGGTTTGGTTTGGGTTCCATTTCTCTGTAAGTCGCAAATTGGGTGATTTGATCGAATGGGTTAATTGGAATGTTGGAAGAGATGCAAACCCAGTGCTGGAAAGAAGGTTAGATCTTCTCTCTTTATTTATTTTCAAGTTTTAATTTTTTTAGGACTATTTGGGTATAATATTTTTGTTCTAATTGTTGTTCTTTGTTTCAGATTTTGGAGAAGTTGTTGAAGAGGGGTGGAAAGCTTAAAGGTTTTGTCCTTGTCTCTCTCTCTCTCTTGTTCTTTCTCCACTGAATGTTTGTTTTCATGCTTTGTGCATTGCTTTTTGTTTAAAATTAGAATTTGGGTATATTTCAATTTGTAAAATTGATCAATCTGTACCCTTGGTTTTTTGGGGTTCTTGTTTAGTTGTTAAAGCTTAATGGGTTTTTTTTTTTTTTTTTTTTTGTATGAAAGTGATTTGATCTTGTTTGGGTTGTTTGTTTTTGTGATTAGAAGACCAAGCCAGTCTCCCTCATTCGCCAAGTCTATGATGATATTGCTGGGCATCGATGTTTTGGCGAAAACTATGTGCAGGAGTTAATTGAAAAGGCACCCCAGGTCTTCTTCTTCTCCTTCTCTATTACCCCTTTCTCTGTCTCTCTATTGCTTGGTTTGGTTTGGGTTCCATTTCTCTGTAAGTACACAAACATTATAGCTCTTGAAAGAAATGAAGAAGCTCAAACCAGAGGTGTAATAGGTGTTGGTG
Source organism: Berberis vulgaris (assembly GCA_963556465.1). Classification (NCBI taxonomy): domain Eukaryota; kingdom Viridiplantae; phylum Streptophyta; class Magnoliopsida; order Ranunculales; family Berberidaceae; genus Berberis; species Berberis vulgaris. The sequence continues at coordinate 14,959,891 of OY747134.1, forward strand.
GTATTTTTTTCAGGAATAGGTGTAATTATGGGCTCATAGGCCTCTATGACTCATAACTCTGCACCCCATTATAAAAACTGTGACTCCGTCACTGAGAATATTGATATGTTCTGGTTGCAATTTTCAGATCCACAACCAAGTCATACACAAAAGTGGTGCATGAGAGCATATCACAACACAGAGGGATGTGGGGTTCACAGCTTTTGTTGTTGGTGGTGGTGGGTGCTCTAAACAACAAATTTGAAGGGATTTAATTCCCCTTTGTATCCCAGGTAATATTATCATTTTGTAATATTTTTGCATTTAATTCAAATTTTATAAATTTGTCTAAAACCAAATGCATGGTTTCATTGATTTTATTAGGGTCAAGGTTCATTCCCATAATTCTTCATCATCTTCAAATGGTCGAATCATGTTAGCATGATAAAGTAGAAATGGATCTTCATCCCACTCACATAAAGCCCTTTCATTTTTATTTGTTACTTATATCAATAGGACACATGTTAGCATGATAGAGTAGCATCGATACAATTGGAATATATGAAATGGTTGAGGATCCGCATGTACTTCCTCAATATTTTTTCTCCTTTCTTATCAGAACTAAAAATTTTCAATGCATAGAGTACAAAATACATCTATTAGCATGAATCCAATCTCTGCCTAATAAAGTTAAAAAATTAAGTGCACCATCTATGACAAAGAATGTTTTCTCTGAATGGTTTACTCCTAACTATTATTTCTAATGGCACAATTTTTTTGGCCATCGTTTTATCTTTCCAATAATCCAGAGATAGTAATCCTGGTTGTCACTAACTCAACATCTTGTTTATTTATTTTCTTCGAAGTATTAGTAATAATGACTGATGCATCATTGTCTACTAATGCCATGTTTTAAAAGTTTTCCATTAAACCCTTTGATAAATAGTGGTTTTACATTTAACCATTTCTTGAGTTGGTTCTTCATAAGTATAAGGCAAGCTGGCAGAAGTGAAATAAAACTGTGGAGTAGTCACCTCTTCACTCTCATTCAATCAAATCTCTAAATCATTTGAACCAGCAGGAATGTTCTCCATTTCCTTAATTCTCCTTGGCAGCAAATGTCTAGCTAATGTGGTAGCCATGTTTTTCCAAGTCAATGAGCATATCTAGCAACAAATCATTTTGTAAACCTGTGTTGACATCTTCCTTTATTTTTCCAAGTTCCATGTACTCCTCCATGTCATCTCTAATAAACCTCGGATTTGGTTTATTAGAAACAGTCTGCACATAAAGTATTTTTTTTTTTTTAATATTCCTCCTGTAAGTCCATATCAGTGCTGAACTGGGAGTAGGAGATTTCAACTCAGTGACACTCCATTTGGTTTAGGCTTCACAAACTTGTGTTTATCCTTAATAGATAATGCTTGCTTGCTTTGGACTATCATTGGATCCTGCAAAATAAATCAGTCAGGTACACCCAGTATTAATCCTTTGGGTGGATGTTTTGTAGTTCCAGGCCTGTTTATTAAGGTTTTTTGCCTTTGATTTTGCTCTAATTTGACTTCATGCAATCTAGGCCAGCAATGAAGCCCATGCTCAGTCTTTCAGAAATAGGTTTGTTGAACTTAGTTTCCCTAGGCAGGACTAATTGTGGTTCATTAACTTTCATTTTCTTGTGACTTTCTTCACCTGGGAATTCACTGCCACAAGCTACACATTAGTGTTGAACACAAATGTTGGTTCCTTTAAATACTCCCTTGTTGGACTCGTGATTTACATTACCAAGATTCACACTCATTTCATTGGCCGTTTGGAATGTATCCTTGACAATTCCCATTGTTGAGTCTGAAAACTTGAGTTTTTCCTTTTTTCAGCAACTCTTGAATTTTGTTCCTAGAATCAAAACATTCATTTGCAGTGTGAGACCAGGAATCATATCATATCATACACACAGTCACTGACACCCATAATTGGTATGATAGGCTGGTGGTCAAATTTGATTCATATTGGTATATGTATGTCATATTTGATTCAAGTTTAGCACTAACTATAGATATGTAATTGCTACATGCATGTTGTTCTGGTTCTCATTTTCCTCCCTTGTCTTTGCACACAGTTAAGCAACTTCCCATCTATCTATTTAAACATTTATGCCATTTGACATGTTTTTGAGAGTTTACATATTTGCATTGTAATAGAAATCTTTCCACCTCAATGTTTACCAATATAAATGATCATATCTTTCCACCATTTGACCTATACACCATATTTCGGATTCGAAAGCAAATTTTCCTGTAAATTAAATTTTATTTTACTTCTTTTCTTTAATTTTTTTTTTGCAACTATGCAATCAATTTAAAATATAAAATTATTATGGTTTTTAGTAACTCTTGTTAATGAAAGAAAAAAAAAACATATTGTTATGGTGAACTTAAGTGAACCTCTGTATGCCCTAGTGTGTTTTTATGCGGGTGTTTTTATGGAAGTGAAGTGAATTTCTGTGTTTTTATGTAGGTGTTTTTATAGACGTGAAGTGAAAAGTGAACTTCTGTGTTTTTATGCAGGTGAACTTATGTGATAGTGAAGTTATGTTTTTATGTAAATGTCACAACAGAAGTTGTGTTTTTACGTCACAACAGAACTTCTGTATGCTCTAGTGAAGTGAACTTGTGTTTTCATGCAGGTTTGATAACATTACTATCAGACATGACTGCAGACTCATCAAAATAGCTTCATGGAGTCTGAAAATTTTGAAGGATTAATGGTGCAGAGAAGCTGGATACAGTGACTCCGAAAGCTGAAATTTCAGGTCAGTTCACTTCACTTGCCAAACTTGCTTCAACTATTTGTTGTAAATGTCATTTTAACCGAAGTTGTGATCTTTGTATATAGATGAAGAAGTGAATGATTGCCCAATTCAGCAGGTTCGTCTAACAGCCTGATTCTCATGAACTTGAAAAATTTATCCATTTGTTTGTTGTCCATTTCTATTCTTGTGTATTGTACTAAATAGCATATGAACATATGTTGTCAACAGATGAATACACAATCAAACATGCGTAATGAGGATGTGCTCGAGGCTGCAGTTTATGATCATGATGGTTGTGCTCAGCATGGAAGTGTGTTTGCCAAGATGCAGAAACCATTATCTCCGCTCCTGCAGCCTTCGTGGGAAAAATCCATTCGCAGTGACATCTGCCAGGTACCATATACAGTTTATACCTGTGCATCTTCGACGCATTTTTTGTAGTTTGAATTGGGCCTCTAATCTCTGCTCCTTTTCCGATCCATCTGAAAATGCCTCAAACTCCCGGGGTAAGTGGCCCATTGCCTATTAGCATTCATAACTGACATTTTGTAGTGGGAATTGTTTACTAATAGATAAACAATAGACAACGCCCTACTGGACTGATTTCTTTTATTGCTACAGAGCAGACAAACTGCAATCAAGGCATGTTTTGACATTTTGGTGCCTCTGCAACTGTTGTGTAGAAAAAGCTAGTCTGAAATGTTTTGACTACCCCAATTTCTGCAGACAGTAGCCGAGGAGGATATTAAGAAACAAGCCCTTTAGCATGAATATGAGGGTTTTAGACCGCCGCCATATAGGTACATTTTCTTAGGTTTACTTCCATGTAAGGTTGATGGATGAGATTCACACTGAAAATGGAAGTGCTTTTGGTTTAAATTTTAAGTACTTGGTATTTTGGTTTGATTCAGGTACTAAGTTAGGCTAGCTCTGTTGCAAGATAGTGTGGGTTTTTCATGGATTGAATCAAAGATCTCCATGTAATCCCTGATCAAAGATCAAATGTTGCTGATATAAAAGTGTGGGTTTTTCATGGATTGAATCTTGTTCATGAATCTATTTCTCACGAGTGTGCTCTTGCAACTGCTATAGCTAAACAATTTGGAGCTTGCTGTTAGTCTTGCAAAAAGAGGAAACCTTCCTGGGGCAGAGAATTTGGTACGTCTGGAATTTTTTTCATCTCTTACTTTGATACCAATCCTCATGAGTTACTTTTTCGAAGTGCAAAATGCAAGTGCAGGTGTTCCTTTTGGCATCATACAAGTGTTATTGACTTAACTTCTATGTCTCAGGTTGTTCAAAGATTTCAGGAGTTGTTCTCTCAGACCAAATATAAGGAAGCTGCTGAGCTTGTTGCTGATTCTCCTCAAGGAATCCTTCGTACCCCTGACACTGTTGCAAAATTTCAGGTATTTGATTGTCACATTAACCCTTTAAATCTAATGAAAACCAAGAAAGGCAGGCACTGTTACAACATCCATGTCTTATTTGTATTTTTCAAAATATTCTGTGAACTTGGGCTCTTAGCGTGCATGATGTAGTGTTAATACCTTTTATTATTTTGATGTAGTGTTTCCTTCCTATGAAATGAAAGCACTGCTTTCATTTCTTATCTTATGTATTGATATCCTGGGAGCAGAAAAGAAGCATGGCATTTGATTGGTCTTTGATATTTACCTTTCCTTTTGCAGAGTGTTCCTGTGCAAGCTGGGGAAACTCCACCATTGTTGCAGTACTTTGGGACATTGTTAACTAAAGGAAAGCTCAATGCATTTGAGTCTTTGGAATTATCTCGTTTAGTTGTGAATCAGAACAAAAAGAATCTTTTGGAAAACTGGTTGGCTGAGGATAAACTTGAATGCAGTGAGGAACTCGGAGATCTTGTCTAGGTATGGTTAGGAATCTTAATATTGAATGACATTCTGCTTTACAGTTTCAGTTATGTCAAAACAATTCTAATCTGAATATTCAAAAAAAAAATTTCTCTTTTTTTTTTTTTTTTCTTCCTGAAAACTCTTTCATGTATCTTCGTGAACTCCGAATCTCTGGTTACCCAGTCAGTTATATCCTGATTATTGGGTGCTTATTTTGAAGTTATATTGTATGTATCCGTGTAGTCTGGCGTGATGCGTTGGATCTTTGCAAGTTGGTAGGATGGTCATTGGCATTTAGAGTTTGTTATTGCAATTTGCATTTTGAACTTGCAATTTTATTTGCAAGTTGCAAGGAGTAATTTGATGTTTGACTGATGAATCATTAGGCTGGTTGCTAGTTGCAACTTGCAATTTTATTTATCCATTGAAGGTGTTATTCAAGTGCAGGGTGATATTACAAATGCATAGACTACGCATAAAGATTTGTTTATTGTGATGTATATATAAACTACTGATGATAAAGATGAACTTAATATTCAAACTTGCCTGTCATGAACTTTTTTAAATAGGGCATGTTAGTTTGTCACACTTTTTGATACACATTCCCACATTGAATAGAATTACGATTTTTTAAGGTGGAGATCATCTTTACAAAAAATCAGCTCATTTTAACCTTTTTTGCCTATCAAACAATTGTACGAAAATGAAGAATGTAGCCGATTGCAGCTGTCCATTTTACATAAATTTCAACTTAAGATGTTGGAATGAATTGAATTTTTTCCAGCATTTGTTTTTCTTCGAATGCATGATTGGTTTGAGCTTCTTGTCAAGCTATAAAAGCTAACTTTGCTTGGTTGACAATTGCAGGTAATTGTGGCAAGTACTTGTGAAGGTGCATAGCTTTGCTTGGCTCTATACGAGGAGCAGGTGACAGGTATGAACATACTTCCATCTGTTGAGACCAATGTAAATATTTGTAGGTTTTGTGAATCGAAAAATTCAATTCCACAACTTTTAAGTTACCGCGCACAAATTGCCCTTTATTTTGTTCGTTTCACATTAACAAAATACCACTAGTGTTTACAACTTCGGATGTTTTTACACTATTAGCAAGTTATTGATTGCTAGTGATTGAAAGACTTCTGCAGATGATTTTGTACTTTTCTTCACTGTCACCTGTTCTGTTCATTTCCTGAATTATTCTCACACCCTAAATAAGTTGGCATTTTGGGCGATGTTATGTAGGCGTGCATTGGTCCAAGTGCTATTATCTTCTTTTCGAACTCTTACATATTGAAGATGTCTAAAATTTTTTACGACTTTTTTCTCCCTATTTTAAGTCACTACCATGGTTTTGGCTATCTTTTTATTGAGCAGTTCTAAATGTCGAGGAAACAAATGAGGAAATGGGCGAGGAAAGCGACGTGGCGGGGTGGAGACCGTCCACTCCGCTCGGGATGCGCGCACCAAAAATGATGGCACGCATCCCGAGCGGAGTGGACGGTCTCCACCCCGCCACGTCGCTTCCCTCGCCCATTTCCTAGCCTGTTTCCTCGACATTTAGAATTCCTCCTTTTTATTTTATCTTCTATCGAAAAGGGTAAAGATTTATCAGAAAGAGCATAAAACGAGAAAGAACACCTGGGCTCCTGGTTAAGGAAGCTATATATGATCAGTTTGTACAGATTTTTTCTTCCCATCTTATCTTGATTATCCTCGCCCATGTTTTCTTCAAGTCATGTTATAAGTTTCATTATGTAGTTTGAGTTTTTTCATCTTTGGATGCACACAGTTGAATGTAATGAAGTAAAACAAGAAGCACACACAGATTTTCTGGCTTACATTCGCCACGGGGACGAGTAAATACCTGTATTGGCTTTGTGGCTGCGAGGGATTGGGGATCTGGCAGCTTTGGCAGTCCGGGATATGGCGATACGCTGCGAGCAAAACTGCTGCATGCAGGGGATGCTGCTGCTGCTGTGTAGGCAGAGCACTCTGTCGCAAAACAGAGTGCATCTGTAATTTTTTTCTGCTGCTGTTTCATGCGGGGGCGGACTGGCGTACTTGCTGTTGCTGCGCTCTGTTGCTGTTGCTGATGCTGCTGTTGCTGCGCGGCGTTGATGCTGCTGCTGCTGCTGCTACGCTTTGGCGCGTTACTGCTGCTGCTGCCCTGCTTTGCTGTTGCTGTTGCTGCTGGGTTTGCTGCTGCTGGGACGCATTGCTGCTGACTGTCGCAGCGTTGACATGCTGAGATGTGGCGACATGCGGTTGGAGCGTGTGTATGCCGGTTGATCTGGGCAGTCCGGTGTAACTTGATTTGTCGCAGAAACGCGCGTGTGCTGCGTGTTCTACGGTTGAGAGACTGACTGTGAGTTGATTTAAGTTGATTGCTTTAAGTTTTGTATTTTCATTGTTTTTAGTTTTTGCCTTGGCTTTCAAACAAAAAAAAAAAGGACATGCCCTGGATTTTGATGTCCAACCAGGAAATGATTTTTTTTGCTGATTTAATTTTTATATGTTTCATGCTAGATATTATTGATTGGATTGGATTTTAATCTTCATCTGACAACAGGATGATGATCACTTGCGTAGTTATTTTCAAAATGGTTTCTAATTGCATGTTTTGTCGACAAGTTCTTAGTTTTCAAAATGGTTTTCAAACTTTTTGTCGACAAGTTCTCAATTTTAAATTTATAAATGCCAGGAAGCTGCTGAGGAGTTGGCTCCACGGTTGGAAGTCATTTTGCAGCATCTCTTGTGTGCTTTTGGGCAATATCAGGTTTGTTTTATATAAGTGCTCTTTCACTTTACATTTTGGCTATTATGTCAAATATCTGACACTTGCTAATCCCTTTTTGTCTAAACTCCTTTAGAAACGAAACCTTCGGATTGTATATAAATGATGCTAACGAAACCTTCAGGTATCATGTAATGTGTTTCATCTTGTTGGCTGCCAGTATTGAACAAAAATAGTAAGTTAACTTGTTCTCTATGATGATGAATTACAGCCAAGATATCTTGAGATTTTAATGCCTCCAGTGATTGCAAAGTGGCAGCAGCTTTCGAATGCCGACAGAGATCTTTTTCCCTTGCTCGAGTGTTTTACATCTATAGCACAGGTATCTTTTCCCTTGCCTGAGTCATTTAAAAAATTTCTATTTGATTAAACATCTGTCAGGCTCATGTCGAACTAATACTTTTAACTTATAGTTCTACACGACTTATTTTTTTTTAAACTTTTGGAAGTCTCTTCTAGACCGAATGAAACAATAGAGTTTTTATACTCTTGTTCTATCTGTTTCAGGCATTAGGTTCTGGGTTTGCTCAGTTTGCAGAACCTGTGTTTCAGATGTGCATAAATATCATCCAGACTCAGCAATTGGCAAAGGTTTCTACATACTTTTGTTGTGTATATCACTCCTTCAGCTTCTGCAGATCTGCATTGTGTTTTAGTTCTTATCCATTTATTGGCCTAACATGGAGGTGTTTTGAAAGGGACATCACCCAGTTGTATTAGGAATAATTATGTATTTGATTAAGTGATCATGTTGGAGAGGTTTGGAGCAATCACGATGACCAATTGCTTGTAATATGTTGAATTATTATTGATAATTAATTTGTTTAATTCAGGCTGAATTAGTTCATCCAATTTATGATTCTTTTGTCTCATTTGTGTGGACTATGTGTAAGGACTGATTTTGCAGGTGCCACGGCTGTGATTTTGCTGCAGCAGCAAAAAATAAAATATAAATTTTTTTTTCGATTATATTAACTTGCGACGGTTTAAAACCGTTGCAACAAAACAGATTTCTTTTTTTTTTTGAATTTTGTTTTAATTGCCAACGGCTTAAAACCGTGGTTCCATCTTGCCACGGCTACAAACCGTGGGCATTATTTCTCATTTGCTACGGCTACAAACCGTGGCCATGGTTAGCCACGGCCCAAAACCGTTGCTAGCCCATTTGCCACGGTTTAATTCACACTATTTAGCCACGGTTAGCCACGGCTAAAAACCGTTGCAAATATTAGACACGGTTTAAAACCGTTGCTAATATATGAACTTTGTCACGGCTTAAAACCGTAGCTAATTCTGCAACGGCTATAAACCGTTGCTATCTTGTTAGCTACGGTTTATAACCGTTGCTAATATCTACACTTTGTAACGGCTTACAACCGTAGCTAATTTTGCCACGGCTAAGAACCGTTGCTATTTTTATTGCAACGGTTTATAACCGTTGCTAATTTCTGAAAATAACGCCCCCCATCCAACCATAAAACCGTTGCTACAATGTTTAGCAACGGTTTATAGCCGTTACAAATGATTTTGCGACGCCCCTGTAGTCCACGGCTCTTAGCCGTGGCAATGGCTTACGCCCACGGTCTAGAACCGTTGCTAATGGGGGTTTTTGGTGTAGTGATTCTTGTCTTTAGGAGCGGAGGGCTTCTTCTCACCTTCAATTTCCCTTTTCACGATTTTCAGCTCCTACAAGGTAATATGCTTCTGAGCACTCTTGAGGAGCTCTGTCATGTCCAGAAGGGGCTTTAAAGTGAGGTATTCATAGAGTTTTCCTTCCTTGAGACCTGCAGTAAAGGTTGTCACGGCTGTGTCCTCGCTGTATCCGTCAATGAAAGTCAGCTCATTGTTGAAGCGCGCGATATACTTTCTGAGAATCTCGTGGGAACTCTGCTTTAAAGAAAGTATATAATGTGGGCCTTTTTCAAAAATGTTGGCTCCCTACAAAACGTGTCAGGAAATTCTTTGCCAGTGTTTTTAAGAAGTCGATCAACCTCAGCAAAAGGTTGTGGAAACCATGTCAGTGTTGAGCTTTTTAGACTAGTGGGAAAAGTTATGCACATGACAGACTCAGATCCTTCTTTGAGAGCCATTACGTGCTGGTAATGGCACAGATAGTCGAAAGGATCAGTGGTTCCATCATAGGAGTCGAGCTTCAGGGGAGTGAACTTCCTCGGAAGAGCCTCATTCATGATCCGGTCCACAAATGGTGGAATGGAAAGGTGGTACAGTACATCTGGGTCGTGCGCCCCTCTGCGGGAGGGTTCTGAGGGCCAAGTCTCTCTACCCTAGCGGCGAGCTCATCGCCAGCTGTGCAACCTCCCCTAGTCCAGTGAGAACTAGCGGTGGCTTGGCTTTCCTGTGCTTGCTCCTTGCCATCCTCCAGATACGGAGGTTTGTGATGCTCTTGGTCTTTGTTGGCAGGTGGTGGATTTTGTCACGTGAGAGCCTCCACTGCCTTGGCTATCTGTTGTATTTGAGATGTCAGTCTATCGATTCATGGGTCCGCTGTTTCTGTCGTCAGCGCGGGGGCGTGAGTCTGTAGCCCGTGTATGACCGAAGCCGCTGAAAATGGCGGTGTTGAACCAACCGGAGCGTTTGATGTATCCCCTTGTTCTTCGTTGTTGCGTGACCTAGTGGTCACCATCTCTCTGGGTTTTAAAAGGAAACGACGCTAATGAAAAGTTAAGAACTCTGTCATCCCCACGGACGAAGTCAAACTGATGCAGTCGATTTCCGCTCCTTGTTTTGACATAATCTCGCTGACCTGCACAAGTAACACACGTGAGCCACGGACCACCGTTGTGGTTGTCGATGGCACTCCGATGCTAAAGTCAGAGAGGGATCTGAGGAAGGTGTAATGTTGTAACAGGGTATTTGTAGCATACCTTAGCTTACCAACCTCATGTCTTATTTATAGTGCAAGAAGTCCTAGTTCTATCAGGCCATCGAGGGCGTAGTTTGGGAAAGAGATTTTCATGGAGATCCTTCTCTAATTAGGAGTCGTGTTGTAGGAGGGAAGTTCCATGTTAGCCTTGTACTCCTAGATACGCGAGAGATAGTTCCCAGTGCAAGAGCAATCCGTAAAAGGAAGATTTCTTGTGTTGGATGTACTCTAGTATTTGCTTCCTAGTTGGAAACAGATAACTGTTATAATTGCCCGTTCGAACCTGATCCTCGATATACTTGCCTTAGTAGGACTTACGGGTATTGAGTATAGCTGTGAGACGTGTGGGCCTAGCATGTTTTGAGAGTTCAGGTCCGTCTGGCGGACTAAATTGGGCGTGTGTAACACCCCTAAATTTCATAAAAACTAATTTATTTTATTTTGAATTAAATAAAATAGGGTTACATTTTATTGGAATTAAATTTCAAATTAAGGGTTTTATTTGGTGAGTTTAGAAGGTGGGTTCTTCAGAATTTCAGTGGAGGCGGATAACCACCCACCCTATAAAGAGGAAGAAAACCCTTTTTCATTCTTTTTCCTTTTCTCCTTCTTCATGTTTCTCTTCTTCTCATCTGGCGGCGAAGCTCGATCAGAGCCACAGTCCCTGAGCGTCTTCTTCTCGCCTCTCTGTTCTCCAAAACCCTAAAACCTCACAATGACTTTGCTATACATTCTCTTTGAGTCGGCCTCAGGTTCCAGGCTCTCCCACGCTCATGGAATCGATGAAATCGGTCGGAACATCGAAGCAATTCGCAACTTGATCATGGATCTCAATCGATTCGGTTAGGTCATCAAGCTCGTCATTTTCGAGCCCTTCTCTTCTGCTCCCGACGCCATTGAAATCCTTTTCATACTTATATCTAATGATATGCTGCCAAAGAGATTGATGCTCGTTCCTGAACCTCCATAGCCATTTTGACAACAGGCACTTGGTTGAAATATTGGAGTCTAAGAACTTTGTTGTCAAGGAGATGCAACAGAGATGTGGATTGTTTGGGAGAAATCACAGGTGGCAGGATGATGGGACGATTGCGTTGGCTTCACAATCCTTTGCGATTTTCAATTTTAGTGAGTTTTCTTGTTTCTCAATCTAAATTTCTTTCATCCTGATAGTCGATCTATATCTTACTTTGATTCTTTGTATTTAGTTTCAGTGTTTTCTAATCTATGGATTTTGTATTTCTTTACTGATTTTAGTGGGGTTTTATTTTTAGTCAAAAGGGTGTAGTTATGTGCTATTTAGAGACTAATTTGGGTGGATTTTGTTGATTCTCTAGGGTTGATTTTCAAGGTGTATGATTGTTTGTTGAGTTGCTAATGTGGGTTTGTGTATATTTAGCTAAGTTTGTATTATAGAGCCAAATGTGTGGAAATGAGAAACAATGAGTAGTGAAAGTGATGTTATTGATGGATGGGTAGTGGAGGAAACCTAAAAAGTAAATGTTTTGTTAGTGATTTAAAGCAAGTTGGTCTAGTTATATATGTAATAAGTTGGGGTTTTGGATTCAAGATGTAAGATAAGGTACAAAATGTGATAAAATGGGTATTCAAGGAAATGGTGATTCGGGTCGCGAAGCGGAAGTGGTGGTTGAAGGAAATCAATGTAAATGATATAATTGTTCAAATGTATGGCTGGTAGGGAGAGTAATCAGCATATATTATAAATACATAAATAGGAATGAGGAAGTTGATATACAGACGCAAGTAGGTTGGATGCTAGTGCTTTGTTGGAAGTAATAGCTCCCAGCAATAGAGAAAGCAAAGTTGCAACGTAATGGTGACAACAAATAATTAAATCTGCTTGATACTCCAAGATGGTTTGTGTTTGGTACTTGGAAATCTTATTTACATAAGTGATTTTTCATATTCTCAGAGGAGGGTGTTTTTGGGAAGATCACCATCAGGTAGTAAATGAGTTTTCTATTGTCTCTTGGTGTTTTTGTTTCTGTCTTAAACAAACCTACTCATGCAATTCGTTATGACTACTAAATACTTTTTGTAATGTTCAAAATATTTTTTGTTCAGTTTTGGGGATTCTTTGTAAATGTGTTCTGCTCTGTTTGTGATATGGATTTGGTTTTAATAATCATGGAGTATGCAAGAATTGTGGGGTGTGATTTGTTTGATATTTTGTGCTTTGGGGACTTGAACAATCAATCACTGAAACTTTCTAACAAGGTTTAACTCCTAAATGGGATCCAAAATCATGCTTACTTGATCACCCAAATCTCCAATTTCACTACCTTAAACATTTTCTTGAAAGGGGTTTGTGATGATACTAGTGATTTTGATGATGGTGTTATTTGTGTGTTGTTTATCAATGGTGGGAATGGTGGTCTTAGTACAAATATTTGAAGTTGTGATGTTTGTAGCTAGTTGGAACAGTGACAGTGGTGACAATAGTGACGAAAGTGGGATAACATTGATAATGTTCTGGTCAGATCAGTGACATTGGTGCTGTTGATGGTGGGGATACGAGTGAATGATGGGAATTTTTCTTGAGATGTTATCTGAATTTTGAGGTTTGTCAGACCTAGTATTTAGATAGTGAAGTTCAAACTTTCAAGTTGGAAGAGGAAATAAACTGTGAGAGAGGTGTTGCTTATGCTTGACAAGTGCGCTTCTAGGCATTATTGTGTTTCTCATGTCATCGTTACATCTGCTAGTGGTTGTGAAAGTGAAACATAATAAGATAAAGTTCGGGATCTGATTTAATTTGGAGCAGTTTAAGTGAAAGATGAGGAGAAGTTTTAGATTTGCTAAGGAAAATGGTTGTGGAAACACATCCTTGTCGCTGCCATAGGAGTCTTTTGGTGTGAGCAGAACCACAGATTTTGTTTTAGGGAAAAATAAGTCTTTTCATGATTTGGTGCAGCGAGTAAAGTGGCTGGTTTGGACTGTGACTGTGTTGGGGATTTTGTGATCAGTCTGATGACTTGTTTGTGCACTTTCATTGGGATGGGTTGATGTATACTCAGTCGAACATTGTTTGCTTTTTTTTTCTTTTATGGGTTGTTGTAGCCGCAACAATAGTTTTGAGCTCTCGTTTGTGTCTGTTTTCTTTCCTGATGAACTTCTCACTTTTTGTTTTGGAGTGTGTTTGAACTTCTCATCATATAGGATTGTTTGGAACTGTGATCATCTGATGAAGAAGTTGGCAGTCACGTGATTGTTTTCTGCACAGACCTTAAGGAGGAAGATATGTTCGTTGTAGAGTGGGCGATGCTTTCTAGTTTAATTTTGGTGTTAACTTGGAATTAGTGCATGTTTCCAAACAACTTAAGTTATGTGTGCTGTACTGGGATTTGGATGGTTGCTTTGGTGTAAGTTAGTGTTCACCCATGATTGTCATGCACTTTCATGTTTATGTGTTGAAATTGTCTTTTCGGAGATTGCATGTAGTGGCTTGTTGGATTCAGCATTTGAGATACTTTCTGCCAAACTAGGATGTATGTGTTTATCCCTAAAACCTCATTCATATGGAGAGTACTATGTGTGGTAGTGTTTGATTGTGCACTATGGTTTGTGTTTGTTTTGATGTCTCGTTGATTCTATTGATGTAGGACCATTTAAGATTAATGGTGTTCCTCCGTATGTATGCATCTTGAAATGGTTATGTTTTCCCAAAGGAAGGGGTGGATTTCATTGTGAATGACAAAATGTCACTTGATCACCGTGTTATTATAAAGCATGATTTATGAATATGCTATGCTTCCCCGAAAAGATGGGTGGATTTACTTATGAATGACAAAATGTCATTGTAAAGGAAATTCGAAATATCAAAAATAAATGATATGGATAAACCATGATTTCTGAAAACTTAATCTCCTGGAATTGTATCACTTAGAACTACCACACCTCTTTTGTTTATTATTTTCCCTCTCTTACTAGAGAAACTAAATGACCAGCGGGTCGTCTTGCGGAGTTGAGGCACCTATTTCCTAGTAGAGAAACTAAAATAACCGTCGGGTTAGTCTTTCGGAAATGAGGTGAATTTGTATGCCTAAAATAGGCTTTGATATTTATCCGTCAAAAATGTAACGTGAGTTTATGCGCATTGATAGCCAAGAGTGGCTTTTGGTACTCATATAGTTAGGAGTATCCGCGATGCATGCCTGTATGTGATGTCCCCACTTGGGCATGGAAGATGGAGTAGTCCTCCTTTATATGAGAGAGGCATACGGGCATGTATGTTCGACACGGAGGTGGTGCGAATGTGGTATCGTCTAAGTGATCAATCCGTTAAAAGATGAAACAAAATTCAAATAAAAATGAAGAGATTACGTTTATATTGTTTCTAACCCCTTTTCATGCAGGATGGCAAGTCCACTAATATTTTTGCAGGTCAGACTTACCATAGTCAACTTTTACAGCGAAAGTACAAGTACATGCATATTTACTTATTAGGATGATGATATGATTGCCTCATTGAGGAACTAAATTCTTGGAACTGTGTTTTCTTGCATCACACTTTTGCCTCGTTGAGAAACTATCTGTTGGTGTGTTTGTGTATTGGTTGTGTTAGATTGATGTTTATCACGTGCGATTTTATTGATTTTGGGATGAAGATTACTCACACCGGCTTTATTGCTGACCCAAGTGAGCTTTTGCTTCTTGGGTACATTCCTTTGGGAATGTAGCCAATTAGCCTTTCAGGTTTAGAGACTTTTGAGCAGCGTTACGGGAGTTCCGCTAGTGGGGCTAGCGACGTCAGTTTTTCCTGGTTAGAGTTTTGTTATAAATTTTAGTTTGTTCCTATTTTCTAAACTATATTTTTGCCATTGTTGCTACATGTTTCTGTTGTTATTGAATTTCACGTCACGAGTTTTGGGGAAACGGATAATCCTACGTGGATTTTAGGATTTCATTTTTTTCTCGAAAGTCAGGATGTGACAGTTTGGTATCAGAGCATTTGGTTAGCCTAGGCTAGGGTAGAGTCTAGGTGATCCTCAGAATGTGGATATGGGTGTGTAGGAGTGTAGAAGTCATAAAGATGAAGTGACAAGGTTGAACCTTTAAACTTTAGTATTGTTTCATTTTCTTCGTTGCGAGTAATCTTATTTATAATGTCAATATTTGCGTGACATTATTCTGTATCGTTTCTTTTTTAGTGGTTTTTGATATTCGTAGAGTTCAGTTAGTACTTTCCGTGAATCTCGGGGCGATATTCCTTTTGAGTTGTATATATTGTAACACCCCTACTTTTCTAATGACAATAAATATTTATGTTCATAAAATTCAATTGAAAATTTTATTTTTAAATCTTCTTTTGTTTGACAAGTCGTATTTCTCAAAATCCAGTCAACTTTCTTACCTTCCGAATCTCGGGACGAGATTCCATTTAACGTGTGTATAATGTAACACCCCTAAATTTCATAAAAACTAATTTATTTTATTTTGAATTAAATAAAATAAGGTTACATTTTATTTTATTGGAATTAAATTTCAAATTAAGGGTTTTATTTGGTGAGTTTAGAAGGTGGGTTCTTCAGAATTTCAGTGGGGGGGGGATAACCACCCACCCTATAAAGAGGAAGAAAACCATTTTTCATTCTTTCTACTTTTCTCCTTCTTCATGTTTCTCTTCTTCTCATCTGGCGGCGAAGCTCGATCAGGATTTCGTTTTTTCTCGAAAATCGGGGCCTGACAGCGTGCTTAGAACCGCTTGGACCGGATCAGTGTTGGGCTGATGTTGGAGCCCGTAATTCCTCGAGATCATCATGACACATGTACGGCTCAAGGGTGTGACCGTTTTTTTGTATCTTCATATAGTACTCCTAAATTCAAAATAACACAAAAAATCATTATTTTCTCTCAAACTGATGTATATTGCCAACATGACCACATTGATTTCAGTTAAGAGACTACCATGGCAGACCTATGTTGCCAAGATTATAGCTAAAAACCAAAAGCCACGCACACACAAAGGTGTGAACGAGCATGATGATTCCAGTGCTAATAATCATCAGAAAAATATTCTTTTGTATTTGTAACAATCTGATTTGATGTTGAAGCAATGCATATGCAAAACGTCACTTAGTTTTGTATATAAACCATTCAAAAAAAGTATATGAAAAGTGCAAAATAAATTTTCTTGAGTTTTGTATATAGACCGTTAAAAAAACTTGAAAAGTGACTGTAGTTTGGAGTTAAACTTTTCATTGATAGATGTAAGGCATGGAATAACACATATCCATCAATGTAAAGTATTTTTTTAATCATCAGATAAATATTCTTTTAAATTAATTTAATTTAATTTTTCATTGATAAAAATTTCATTTACTTTACATTGAAAAGTGACTATTTTTTACGTTATTTTTTTTTCACCGTATCACAAAGTTTAAGAAAAAAATAGGGGGAGAGAGACGGTAGTGGGGTTTGACTTTTAAATTCTATCCGGATTGATTCGGCTGCACCATTAGTTAGTTATTTGGTGACATCTCATTCTAAATCTAATCATTGGATTATATATTATTCAGCAATATATATTGCGTGTAAATTTCTGTCATAAATGTTTGTTCCCGAATCCCACCCGATATATATATATATATAATTTTTACGGCTAAAGGTACAAAGTCTAATCCAAGTTTCTACAACTTTACATCCTCTTTATGACTTAAACGTTGGAGTATCTTTGCAGATACACCCCCCCATCGCTGATTCCAGATTTAGTTAATTCAAGAATATTGCGATCGTTTTAGAAACAGACATCCAGCCAGTTAATCCTCGTCAAAGTATCTCGAGAAAGGTCAGACAACCATTTGCCCCAACAGGGGTGTTTCAAGCCCCCAAGCCATTGGTACCACAAGTTCTTATACATTTTTATTTTGATTGACTACCATATTTGCTAGCATCTGTTGATTTTTTAGCAAAATTTTGATTAGTAATTGGTTGATTTTGATGTAATTCAATTTTCCACAACTAATTGGTTTCACTAACCACTTCTTGGCAAATTTGGTGTCATATCTACTGGATTTCACTTGGATATTGGTTTTTATTTTTATTTTTTATCATACCCAATTTGTACAACTTGGTCATTAATAGGCTATTTAAATTCTTTGAGACATTATAACCCAATTTGTGTGAGGTTAAATATTTTGCTGTGATCCAATTAGTCGACCCATTTAGAAAATTTCAAATCCCTCTAAAGAACATCAAACACTCCTTTTGAGCTCAAATTTGAGAAAACATGTTTGTGGATCAGCGTCAGGAATAAATTGTATTTGTTTTCAACTCAATTTGACAAATGATCCACGAATGCGCACTAGACAATGACAAATTCCCGCGTGTTTGAACTTCAACAATGTTTTTGGTTATTCCCTTTGAGTTATAAGTTCAAGGAATTGTGAATATTAATTAATCTCAAGGATAATGTGTATAAGATTTATCCCAGTTCGACAATAGCCATGTGGATACAAGTAAAAGAATGACAAGTCATTGAAGTAACTCCTTTTTAAGCTTACAATCGTGGATCTTGATAGTGGTCAGTGCGAAAATTCCAAGGAGTGAAGAAAAAGGAGCGAGGGGTGGAACATGTTTACATAAATCCACTTAGGGCCCTTCTAGCCGTCGAGGAAAGAGGCGAGGAAATGGGCGAGGGGTGGGTATTATCACTTATCTCCCTCGAGATTCATGAGATTGTGCATCTCGAAGGCACATGCATGCATCTCGAGGGGGATGAGCGGTCACACTCACCCCCTCGCCCGTTTCTTGTGCATCTCGAAGGCACAAACATGCATCTCGAGGGGGATGAGAGGTCACACTCACCCCTCGCCCGTTTCCTCGCTCATTTCCTCGCCATTTAGAATTTTCCATCCACCTATATGTTCATGCGCTGGCATTGATATATTTTGACATGTAACTCACACTTATATATGGAAAACTCTACTCTTAACATTTAAAATTTGCTTAATTTTAACATTCACTCACGTGACAGATTTTTATTAGATGAATGGTCTTTTCATTACATAAATTTTTTAAAAGTAAAAAAAGTGTGAACAAATGTATTCACTCCCTGTCACTATATATATATATATATATATATTGAATATAAATTTTATATGTTAGAGTAGAATGAGTCGAATCAAATAGTCATGTTTTGAAGTGGGAATGACCATGGAGTTGACCCCATTGAGTGCATGGGGTTAATGATGTACATTTTGGACTATGTAAAACTGTGTATGTGAATATTCTCATTGAAATCCACATAAACTCAACCATGTCTCGTTGGGATTTTTTTTCCCAAGGTTTGCGCATCTAAAAGATATTTGCCTTATAAAAATATATCTTAATAATTTCTAAAACATTCTATTAAAATCTCATTGAAACTTTTGGAAGTTGGAATGTAGGTCAATTATTTCACATATTGTTGTACAATTATTAATCTAACTAATAAGCTTATAATTGTACGTTTTATTCGCAAGTGCACAAGATCAAACAAATAGTATTTATGGCAAGAACGAGATCATTCCCACGAAGATTGGTTCAATTATGTTTCAAACAATTTTTCTAATATTATTATTTTAATTAAACCTAATAATTAATTGAATAAGAAAAGATAATGAAAAAATTAAATGTAAAACTAAATAAATTCAAATAGTGAGAAAATAAGTTAGAGATTCGATATCCGCAATTAGTCATTGTCCTTTGAATAATAACATGTCCAATGATACAAACTAAATTTAAATGCTCAAATTTTGCCAACCTAAGGGCATGGGTGTCTACTCCTTAAGCTACGTATTTCCCTAAACTAGGGCTGAAAACCGAACCATCGGTTCGGTTTTTCACCTAAACCGTGAACCGAACCGACCTAGGTCAGTTTTAAAGTTTTCAAACCGAAACCGAACCGACCATTAACAAAACCGATCCGAAACCGAACCGATTCTAATTTATGCAAACCGTAACCGAACCGAACCGACTAAAATCGAACCAAAAACGAAATAAAACCGAACCGATCGACTATTTTAAACATATTATATTATTTATATATAAAATATATATTATTTATTATATATATTCGGTCGGTTCGGTTCGGTCGGTTAAAATCACATAGAAACCGAAAACCGAACCGACCACTTCGATTTTGAATTTTTTAAAATCGAAACCGATCCGAACCGAATTTAAACTGAACCGATTGGTTCAATTTTGATCGGTTCGGTCGGTTTAGTCGGTTTGATCGATTTTTTGTTCAGCCCTACCCTAAACAACGAATTAGGCATGAGTGTCTACTCTAACTATTTTCATTCTAAAGGCATTTAGCATGATATCTACTATGTTGCACCTCAAGAATGCATAAATCAATGGAAATCGATAAAAATATAAAACCCAAAACATGGTATCTATTTCGGTCATCTATGTTGATTAATTTCAAGAACCGGTCTTATTTGGCTCTTTTTGTTACTTAGCATATGCACAAGACTCGATCATCTAAATTTACCTATGAAACTATCCTTATAAAGATCATGCATATGGTGATCAAGCATAAACAAAATTAATTTGAAGGGTGAAATAAAACCATAAATTAATCAATTGAGTTAGTAAAAATAGTATATCAAGGCATGTCAAATTTCTAAAGAGTCATAACTAGTACTTCAATCTATTCCTAACTAAATTGATTAGTTACACATACTGTAGGGAAGATTGGTTTTCAAATAAAACATTGAAAATGAGAAAGAATAAACAAATTGTGTGTGGTGGTACAAACTGAAATAGTAGAGTGTAAATAGCCAAAGAAGCTTTTAAACTTATTTTCCCTCCCTGCTGCCTTCTTCTTCACAAAGCCTGAAACATACTTCACACGCACAGCAGCAACAACTCACCCTTTCTTCCTTCTTCCTTGCTTCTTCTTCTTCTTCCCTACTCAGATTACGAATAGAAAAAATCGCAGCGAGAAGCTCAAATCAGCAAGGAAATCTCAGCCAAGGATGACGGAATCGCAGCCAAAAGAGAGCTCAAATTCGCCACCAAAAAGGGTTCAATACAATGTCTGAAAGATAGGGAATTCGCCGCCAACGAGAGGGGTCAAAATCGCAGCCAAAAAGGCTGAATTCACATTTCAGAGAGGGTCCAATTTGGGGTATCTTCTTCTCCTTTTAAAACCTTTTATTTCTTTTTTAACTTCGCCCCTTTTTTAATGGGATTAGGCATAAATTTCTTTGTAAATTTGGGTTTCCTCTTTGACTAAGCTTCCTTTCTAATGACCCAACCTTGTACGTGGCTTTATTTCCTTTTTTTTTCATTAAATTACCTACCACAAAATACACATAACATATTAAAAATAAAATTATTACAAAAAAATACTAGAATTACTAAATAATCTAACAATTACACCTAGAAAAAGCAATGTTTGGAGTGCACTTTTATGCACTCATCACACCCCCAACTAGCTTATTGCTAGTCTCTAGCAATTCAAGCAACTCAAATTTAACTAAAATTCAAGACTAACATAAAATTTTTATCTATACCACTTTCGATTGCATTTAGTGAATGCGCAACAGACCTTTAAACCCCTAGGTTTCTCTAGTGGACAAATTATAGTCTCGTGAGGGTTTACCAGAGTGGTACCCACAAACACTGTGTTATTTCCAACAAATTGCTTAGTCTTGACTTCTAATAAAGATTACAAATTGTCAAAGAGAGTAAAGTATCACAAAAAAAAATTAGTTTTCATTCATTAGCAAATTTAAAATAATAAAGTTTATCTTCAAAAGTTTTGGAATTCAAAATAAGATACCTCACTTATAAATGGCTAGTAAGAAATCACAAGTTCTTGTTGGTGGAAAGTGAACCAACACATAAGTATGGAGCTTCAAAGTAATTCTTATATACATGAGTTACTTCCTCAAAATTCATTGGAATTTCTATTTCATGAAACAACCAAGACAGTGAATACTAACACAAATTAATACCTCTTTTATTTTTTTAAAAGAATATTTGTGTGGACTGTGCAATGTTTAACTCCCTTGAGTTTTCTAATTGACCCATGTAACGAGCTTTAGAGCAATGACTCCCAAACCTGATAGTTTTAGGGCATTAGGTGTAGAAACACCCCTACAAGTTTACTAACTTGAGCAAAAAAGACTACGAAGTTAAACTAGCCACAACCTGACTTCAACATGTGCAATGTTTAGCTCTCTTAAGTTTTCTAATTGACCATGTAACGAGCTTTAGACCAATGACTCCCAAACCAGATGGCTTTAGCGCATTAGGTGTATAAACACCACTATGAATTTATTAACTTGAGTAAAAAAGACTACGGAGCTAAACTAGTTTATTTTAACATTATGTCAAGGTTACTCATCCAACAAATCTTCTAATTTATCCTCAGATATAAGCATGCATATTTGATTTCACCTCTTCATACCCCACACTATGTGTCAGTGTGCATGTGTTAAATTCAAAGCGAAACAAATGGAATACTCACTAACAAAAAATAAGTAGTACAAATTTAGATTTCCTAGACATATGATCATGTGTTAACCATTTTAAACTCGCAAATGAATTTTGAATCAAAACTAAAGTTTAACAATACTATCATTGTGTTCAACCTAACCATGTCAAGACATCATTGCAAAAAAAAAACATTTCTACACCCCCAACCTAAATTGGACATTGTCCTCAATGTTAAATCAATCCGTTGTAATAAGGAGGGAAGAAAGAAAAAAAATTAAATAAAATTGATCTAATAACCTAGCAAAAAAGAATACGAAAAAAAAGTAAGCAAGGGAGGGACTTAGCTGGATTTCTATAGCGCATGAGCGCCTTTGCATAAAATTATCCTCTGCTCTTTGGGTTACCTCCCAAGTAGTGCTAAGTTTATAGTCTTCGGCCAGACTGGATGACTCATGCCATGTACTGAACGGAGTGGAGAGTCAAGTCCTTATCTCCAAGGTCAAAGCTCATCTCAATGTAGGGTTTTACTCTATGTAAATTTACTTTGAATGTTTGATTTTTCTCTTTGCTATGAACCTCTACAGCTCCATAAGGGAAAACCTTGGTCACAACATAAGGACCATACCACCTAGACTTGAACCTCTTTGGAAAAAGTTTCAATTTTGAATTGTAGACTAACACTTTCTGTCCCAAATGAAAATCATTCCTGATAAGGTTCTTATCATGATATTCCTTGGTTCTTTCCTTGCATCGCTTGGCATTCTCATAGGCATCATGCCTTAATTTCTCTAATTCACTCATATGCAGCTTCTTCTTGTCACCTGCCTGTTTCATATTTAGTTCCCTAACAATGGAAGGAACAAGAGTCGTATCAGTAGGCACAAGAGTTTCAAAAGAAGGTGCATACTTACTTGAATGAGACTTATAAGCCTCAAGAGAGTGTTCGGTCTCAATGAGGTCCATCATTACATTGTCATCTTCATGCTGAGGATTCGGCTTTGTGAAACTATGAGTAATGACAGTATCCAATGGATCAATGTTGTGTACCTGAAAAACATGCTCAACAGTATTTTGAACCACATCAGTATTAAAGCAATCATACTCATTATGTGGTAATTTTAATCCATTAGATACCTTAAATTCTATCTTTTCACCAATACTTTCATGCTTATAATACCTTTTTTTACACAATTTTTCGTATCAGCAGTATGCATAAAGGGTCTTCCTAAAATAATAGGCAAAGATGATAGCATAGAAGGTTC
Organism: Berberis vulgaris; assembly: GCA_963556465.1. Lineage (NCBI taxonomy): Eukaryota > Viridiplantae > Streptophyta > Magnoliopsida > Ranunculales > Berberidaceae > Berberis > Berberis vulgaris. Next base: position 14,982,947 of record OY747134.1, read on the forward strand.
TTCCATATCTAAGACAATAAAATCAACAGGTAAAGTAAACTAATTTACCTGAACCAAAACATCTTCTAAAATACCTCTAGGTCTTTTGATGCTTTTGTCTGCCAATTGCAATGTAATTGAAGTTGATTTAAGTTCCCCCAACTTCAATTTCTCATAAACCGTATAAGGCATCAAATTAATACTGGCACCTAAATCAAGCAGAGCATGTTCAAAGAATCTACCACCAATTCTGCATGGAATAGTAAAATTGCCTGGATCTTTTAGTTTGGACGGTAATTTTCTCAACAAAACTGCACTTACCTCTTCAATCAATGCAACTTTCTCATATTCGTGAAACTTTCTTTTATGAGTACAACAATCCTTTAAAAACTTGGCATAAGATGGAATCTTTTGAATTGCATCAAGTAAAGGAATATTAATTTCTACAGTCCTTAAAGTTTCAAAAATATCACGAAATTGGTTATCTTTCTTTTGCTTTACTAACCTTTGAGGGAGGGTGGCAATATCACATTCTCCTTCTCACTTACCTTGTTGGAGTTCGTGGTACCTATTGGATGTGCCTTCGCTTTTTCTTCCTTATTTTCATTCGTTCCCACCTTGTTGTCAACAACTTTACCACTCCTAAGAACTGTCACGACCTTGAGTTGCTCGTGTCCTCTCGGGTTTGGTATAGTTTGTGCTGGAAACTCTTCATTCTTTCACTCATTCAACTCCTTAGCCAATTGTCCTACTTGTGACTCCAATATCTGAATGGCTTGATTGGTTTGAGCACTGGTTTGTTGCTGTGTAGCAATGAACTGAAGTATGACACCTTCAAGACTATCTTTCTTCTGCTCAAGATTTGGCTGTACCCCTTGTAGTGGAGGTTGAAAATTATTTCCCTGCTGAAAATTTCTCTGCTGCCCTTGTGGATCTAGATTGTTCTGATTTCCACTCCATGAGGAAGTAGGGTGATTTCTCCACCCTGAACTGTAAGTATTGGGATAGGGATTGTTTTATAGAGGATTGTTGTTTTGTCCCACATAGTTTGCATGTTCCCACTCTGTAAAAGAAAACATAGGACAAGTCTCAGTAGTATGATTAGAATGAGAACATATAGCACATACCTCGACTTGAGCAACTTGTTAAGCTAGGGAAATGTTCTGGGTCGACATTATTTTTACAAGCATATCTAGCTTCCTCTCAATCGTTGTCATCTGAGCTTGAATTCTAACATTAGTGCTTACCTCATAAACACCCTCATCTTTTAAACCTGACCTCCCTCTTGATGAAAATTGCTGAAAAGTCTCACTTAGGGTCTCAAACAGCTCAATAGCTTCCTCACTGTTCTTTTCCATAAGTACACCTCCACAAGCAGAATCAACAAGACTTTTGTTAGTATCATTTAAACCTTCATAAAAAACTTGTACCTGATCATCTTGAGATAGATTGTGGTGTGGACATTTGAGAAGTAGTTCATTGAAATGTTCCCATGCTTCAAAGAAAAGATCTACATCTTTCTATTGGAAGGCAAAGAAAATTCCTAATGTGTAGATATGGATCCTCAAAAGGTGTGCCTCTGTAATGTGGCACCATGTTAAGCAAGTGAGGAGATAAATTGAAGTTGTGTTTCGATGTTGGATGGAATGCAATGCATGATGGTTGATTGAGATTTTGTGGAATAAATGAGCTCTTTATTGGCTTCTGCACTGGTGAATTTTCTACTTGGTTCATTTCTTCCTCAGATTATATATTCAAAGCTTGTTTTTTAAGTTATCTAAATGTTTATTCAAACTCTGGATTGTATACATTGATGTTTACGGCTGTGACCTATGACCATGCATAAACAAGATTTCATCCAGCAAGACAACACGTAGGAAGTAAATGTTTTGGGAAGAATAAATACTGAAAAAGCCAAAGTGAAATTTTTGAGCAAAAAAAACTGAACTAAAGGAAAAAGAATTAAACACAATTTAGCGCAATACCCGGCAACGGCGCCAAAAACTTATTGTACAATTATTAACCTAAATAATAAGCTTATAATTATACGTTTTACTCGCAAGTGCACAAGATCAAAAAAATAGTATGTATGGCAAGAACGAGATCATTCCCACGAGGATTGGTTCAATTATGTTTAAAACAATTTCCCTAACATCATTATTTCAATGAAACTTAATAATTAATTGAATAAGAAAATATAATGAGAAAAATTAAATATAAAAATTAAATAAATTCAAATAGTGAGAAAATAAGTTAGGGATTTGATATCCGCAACTAGTCATCGTCCTTGAATAATAACATGCACAATGATACAAACCAAATTTAAATGCTCAAGTTTTGCCAACCTAAGGGCATGGGTGTCTACTCCTTAAGCTATGAATTTTCCTAAACAACGAATTGGGCATGGGTGTCTACTCTAACTCTTTTCATTATAAAGGTATTTAGCATGGTATCTACTAAGTTGCACATCAAGAACGCATAAATAAATGAAAATCGACAAAAAACATAAAACCCAAAATATGGTATCTATTTCGATCATCTATGTTGATTAATTTCAAGAACCGTTCTTACTTGGCTCTTTTTGTTACTTAGCAAAGGCACAAGACTCGGTCATCTAAATTTATATATGTAACTATCCTTATAAAAATCATTCATATGGTGATCAAGCATAAACAAAATTAATATGAATGGTGAAATAAAATCATAAATTAATCAATTGAGCATAGTAAAAATAGTGTATCAAGGCATGTCAAAATTCTAAAGAGTCATAACTAGTACTTCAATCTATCCCTAACTAAATTGATCAGTTACACATACTGTAGGGAAGATTGGTTTTCAAATAAAACATTGAAAATGAGAAAGAATAAACAAATTGTGCGTGGTGATATAGACTGAAATAGTGGGGTGCAAATAGCCAAAGAAGCTTTAAACTTATTTTCCCTCTCTGCTGCCTTCTTCTTCACAAAGCCTGAAACACACTTCACAGGCACAACAGCAGCAACTCGCCCTTCCTTCATTCTTCCTTGCTTCTTAGTCTTTTTTCCTGCTCAAATCACGAATAGAGAAAATCGCAGCAAGAAGCTCTCGAATCAACAAGGAAATCGCAGCCAAGGATGATGGAATTGCATCCAAGAGAGAGCTTGAATTTGCCACCAAAAAGGGTTCAATACAACGTCTAAAAGAGAGGGAATTCCCCGCAATGAGAGGGGTCAAAATCACAGCCAAGAGGACTGAATTCACGTTTCAGAGAGGGTCCAATTTGGGGTCTCTTCTTCTCCTTTTAAAACCCTTTATTTCTTTTTTAATTTCGCCCATTTTCTAATGGAATTAGACATAAATTTCTTTGTAAATTTGGGTTTCCTCTTTGACTAAGCTTCCTTTTTAGCGACCAGACCTTGTATGTGGCTTTATTTCCTTTTTGTTTTCATTAAATTACTTGCAAAAATCAAAATACACATAACATACTAAATATACAATTATTACAAAAAATACTAGAATTACTAAATAATCTAACAATTACACTTAGAAAAAAAACGATGTTCGGAGTGCACTTTTATGCACTTATCACATATCACAACAATTTAGTAATTAGGTGGTCAAGTTTATAAATATTTAAAATGCATTATTTCAAAAAAATTATTCTTTAAATATAATTTGTAGTCATATTGAACATAAAAGCCATTTAAAACACAAGGATCATAGTTGAAGATCCCTAGGTCAAATCTTAAATTAAAAAGTATTATTTTATTTCCATGGCCTTTTCCCACTGTTAAATTATTAATAACTTACTATATATCTACATTTATCAAAAAATCCCTTTTCAATATTTTCATACATCAATTATATCAATTGTCTTTATGCTAAAACCTTGGCTCTTTAAAGGGTATAACATTTCAAAATTATTATCTATTGGAGTAACAATTTAGTCATTGATAAGAATGGGAAGTTTAGGCAAGGAAAATCATAGAGGATGTTTGTTTTTTGTTCTAAATAGATTAATAAGTCTTAATAAGAAGTGAGACACTCTAAAGAGGGTGTTTGTTTTTAGTTCTGATTGGAGTAAACACTATGGGGATGTTGATCACTTAGCAGTGAGTACTTAATTTCATTACAATGTAACATCACAATAATTTTTTAATGACTATTGCTACCCCTCTCCTCTTCCTCTTCCTCCTCCATTTTTTTTTCTTTTTCTTCCTCTTTGTTGGAGATTGTATGAGGAATGGAAAATGATATAGGGTGGTTTCTGATGTTGTTGGAAGGGGTCTCAATGGTGTTTTGATGAGAGCAAGTGGAGCAGAGAGTTTATGTTGATGGTTTAGGGTGGTGGTAAAAGTTGTGGTGGTGGGCAAAATGTCAAACAACTTCAAGTCAATACCTAATAATATTAAATGTGATAAATCAGATACACTATGTAAATTCTAATATATATATATATTAACTCTCCCTCCCTGCGCTCTAGAGGTTTAAAAAAGGGAAGATAAATTATTATTTTTCATATTTGATGATAATATTACTAATTAATTTCTACCGAAGGGAAAATTGATGATTTCATATTTAGAGGGGTATTAAATAATTTTGATGAAGGGCCTATTCATAATTATTTAATGCTTGCAGGATCTTGTAAATGACATGTGGGTAAATTGTTATATTTTTTGGTGGCTTCAATAATAAAATAAATTGGCTAAGAATTAAAAGAAAAGTAAATTTTGAATGTGAAAGTGTGAGTTATGTTTGGGTACCCACCAAGAGTGCTCTGACACTAGGCTATTATTGACTAGAGGGGTGAATAATATTTCAAAAATTGACTTTGTTTGAAAAATAAGAGGAAGTATTCGACTTTGAAATTCTTCGCCTAAACTTATTGAAGACTTATGATATGGCTTAAGCTAACTCAACACCACAAGCTTCACAAGTTTAGTTGATTCACTTGAAGGTGAACTCCAAGTGAAAAACTTTTTTTTGCAAAATATCCCAAACAAATCCTAAGCGTGCAAGTTGACATTCAAGCAATTTGATTTATGGAAAGTAAAGATAACTTAACAAACCATGCAAGGAAAAGTAAATAGAGTCATGGGAAGAATAAAACAAACCAGACAAAGAATACCAATATAATGAAGTTCACCTAAGTCTGAGTTTGATTGGTTCTAGTCAGTTACTTAGTGCTCGCAAGCTCCAAGTTTTTATTACTTGATTAAATGATAACTCCTCTTTCAATCAACATTTGACAAACCTTGTGAGGTCGAATCGTCGAGCTCTTATGAGACTTATTGATACGAACCAAGTGATCCACTCCACGATTCTTACGAATAGTCAAGGATCACACCAAGCTGGGATCCTGGTTATACAACTTGGACTTATGTTCTTACTCCCTGAGAGTTACCGAATAGCCAAGGATCATAGCATCATGGGATGCTACACAACCAAGGCTTACCACCTGTTTGGGATCACTAGAGTGATACTTACTCGTACGAATCCACTCCACGAATTCAAAAACCCACACAGGGTGAATGTGAGTTTAGGCAAGGATAACACTCAAAGAGTTTATCTCTTCTTGTGACACTTGTTGTTATATAGAGATACTTAAATCTCTTTTACATTAACTCCCTCACTCAATGGAAGATAAAAGCTTCACCCAAGGATGAAGATGAAATGGTTGAAGGCTCAACAACTCTCCAAATGAGGAATATACCAATATAAAGCTATTTTCAACTTTTCTTCCTCGATTATCTTCTCATTTTTCTTTATATAACCAAATAGCTCATGAAAAGAGAAAAAATTTCTTCCTAAAACAACATGGATCTCTCACAAGGGATAAGGGTGTTAAATGGGTAAATGGATCTCAAACGGAATGCCAAAATAAGAGATAGAAGGATGTCTTCACAAATTTTAGAACAAGAGAGAAATATCAAAGTGAATGTACTTTAGCCCTATGTATAGACTTAGCTGGAGAGGGTGAAGTTGACTTCTTTGTCTTCACCACCTGCTTTTCAAAATTACCAGAATCAGAATGAATCCTTATTTTTAGAACGACTCTGTACTGAAGTGACCTATCGGGAGGTGAAGTCGGCTTTGCTATGTGCGGAACATCCATTCTCATGTGAGAGGATAACCCAAATTCAAACTTTGAATTTTGGCTCTCACGTATTTTACCTTTAAATAGCTTTTGACACTTCATTTGAATTTTGGCCTCTACCTCTTCTTGATGACGTAGAAACTGTTTAATAGTTAATAACAAAGGTAATTAGGTTTACTAGCTTATAATGGTATATATTGTTATCTTACCTTCATGTCTTAACTGCAAGTGACCCACTAACTTGACTGTGAACTAGATCGTGAACTTCATCTACCACTTGGTGCCATAACTACATAAAGAACAATATGATAAGAATAACAAATACATTAAATATGGCTATTACAAACTAAACAAACAATTAATAAATGTTAATGAGTAAAATAAAACCCACAATAAAAATAATAAATTTCATTTGATATGACAACACATGACACAATTATAGGTTGTTGAAAATTTACACTACCATTTAATCAATATCAGTATCATCATCACTTGGTATATTAACTTGTTCATTGCAAGAATCCATTAATGAATCATTTTCTTCATCTTCAGTGTCAATAAAAATGTCATCCATATTGATAATAACATGATTCACAACTTCATATTGATCGACACTTGTTCTATTCAATTGTAGAGGTGTAACTTCTATAGTTTGAGTTTCATAGTTATTTGCTGCAAGAGGTTGGTCATGTTGTATAACATCTTCCATTTTCTCCTCTTGTTGATATGCTTCATTTGGTTCACCCTCTTCTAAATCTCTAAAACACCATACACATTTCTAGGATTCAACTTTTGCACAACTTTCCATCCAACAAGCAACTTGGTGTACTCACACAGATGACTAGCTCAGCTTGAGTTGCCACACAAATTGAATATCTTTATACCATGTTTGGGAGACATTGACACTAGTAAAATTATCATCTTTTTGTATTCCCGTGTTTTTGCTAGCATCCTACCAATAAACCTAAAAAGAACAATTCTTACCCATGATTATATTCTAGCTCTGTGTTATTAAATAATACACCATAAAAGTCTATTTCATTCAATAAATGTTCATTTCTTACAATCACGCCATTACTTTGAGTTGGTAAATGTTTCTTATGGTCCTTAGTGCGAAACCTCACCCCATTAACCATGCAAGTGTTACATCGTTTAACACGTGGGTCAGGAGGCCCACGTGCTAGTGAATATAATTCCTTAGCAGTTTAGATGAACCTTCAAAACCTTGCATTTATCAATACACTAAACTAATTAATAAAACATGCAACATACTACTTATTTATATCTAAAGAAAATGAATACTTACATGTTGCTCAAACAATTTGGCAAAAAAAATTATTGTCTCTCTTCTAAATCACGCGAGCTTTGTTTTCTAAGCTCTATCATGTGTTGACTACGTAAACAATAATAGCACATTATATAAATACAATTATGTCTATTGCATAAAATATAATTGTATAAACCTTATCCTTGAGTAATGTAAAGTTTACTCCGAATATGGCCATATCTCTTTTGAATTATGCAACACATAATAATGAGCTTTAGGGTGTATTTGATTGGATGGAATCCTATTCCATAGGAATCCATGAGGGGACCCCCAAATTTAAGGCTAAATTGAGGTTGCATTCATCATCCACCATTAGATATTGTGATTAATTGTGGAAATTCATTAGATGTTGTGATTAATGGTGGGAATAAAAGTCTCATGAACATGGGAATCACACTCCTTACCCCCTCCCCCCGCACAAAGCATGAAATTCTCATGTTCATGAGAATTTCATTCCCACCATTGATCACAAAATCTTGTGGTGGATTAGTGAGTGAACCTCAAATTAGCTTAGATGTAGGTAGTTCCCTCATGGGTTCCTATGAAATAAGATTCTATGTAACCAAACACACTTTTAGCGTAATCCTTTTGCTCTAGCCTGACAACTTCATATGTTCCAAATGGTTGAACATTTTGTGTGAAAACTTGCAACCCTGAGCGTTGTTTTCCATGACCACCATCGTAATTTCGATCTTTTCGGTTGAACCACGTTTCAATTCCTTGTAGATACATTGAGCAAAATGTGAGGCATTCACTATCTATATAAGGGTGTGCCTTATTACGAAGATATTGTTTCAAGGTGTGTAGGAACCTGCTCATAATATTAATGTATTTATGATGTTATATTTAAATAATATAAACTTACCATCTGAAACAATAACATTGAAACTTACATAAACCCTCCCTTTCAATTGGATACATCCAGCAATACTGCACACGTTCAGTAATTATTGCCCATATGATAAGTGGACAGCTAAGTGTACCGTTACATCAAAAAACGTTGTTGGGAATATTTATTCAAGCTTACAAAGGTTGATGGCAATATCATTTTCCATCTTTTCCAATATTTCCAACTAGAATGTCTTGCAACACAATTCCCCCTAACTCGACTAATGCAATGGACACATTAGGCATAAAAAGGCAACACATAACCAGAAGAAGGTGTTAAAGGAACATGACAATCCTGATTTTTCAAACTAGATATCTTGTAATCATTGAGATTTAGATATCAATGTCCTTAAAAAAACGTTAATTGGTTTATACCCCAAATTTTGCAAAAATTGTCACCTACGCTCAATCTTTGATTGGAGATATTTTGTAGGGATGTTTAGACATGCCGCCTATTTTTAATTCACAATTAGGGATACCCCCTCAAAGATGGTTAGTTAGATACATCCCCTGGGATCGACATTTTCATCCTTTGACTATTAAAGTCATATATTTTGTGCCCAAAATACCCATCATATGAGGAGCATATTTCAGTCCAAAATTTTACTAATGTAACACTAAGATAACAATGTATCTCAAAGCACAATAAAGATGTAAAATAGTCAGATACACCTTGAGAGTTATACACATCTTGAGGTAGTAAATAATGGCATTTCCCATTATTCTCCGACAAACATCCCCACTGCTGTCACCATCAACAACCACCACCATTCCATCTCCTCCTTGTATTTCTCATTCGACCCAATAGTAAACAAAGTGGCAAAAAATAACTAAGCACGACTGACTGTTTGAAAGCATCTCAGCTTCTGAATGAAATCGGGCAACCCAATAGTGTGATAAAGGATCTGATTGGTCCCATAATCATTTGAATTGGGACCACCAACAATATAGATCACACAGAGGTTCTCACTGCAAGCACCAACAATGGCGTTGAGAATAAAGAAACCTCCCAAGGTGAAAGTCACTATGCATGTGCCAACCCTTTCGGCGCATACATACTCATCGGTTGTGTTTCGACATTGAGCTCGTTACAATAGTCGACGAGGTTCAACTCTAGGAAGCTTTGTATTGGCGCAACCCCGCTGTGACCTGGAGCTCGCGCTGGTCTTGTTCCTTGGCTTCGGCTTTTGAGGCCCAACTCCTGATTTTCCCTAAGGTTTCAACATAGTTGCATAGATAAATCTGGAAATGCTTTTTATTTTGAATGAAATGATAAGAATAGTGGAATAGAAAGCAAGAGAGAAAGATTGCTTGGTGGAAGTGGTAGTGGGCTTGGGGTTAAAGACTTGAGAAAGATAACGAGATATGGTGGTGGTGGACGGTGGGGTTTGCCAGGGAATATGAAGATGGTGTTTTTTTTTTTTACAATCCCAGCCTCATTTTCACGTTGTGATGTGTGACGCTTTAATTTACATTTTGATTTAATTGTAGCCCTTAATCGTGTATTAAAATGTGTTATTATCTCTAGGAATATATTGACAAAATTTTTAACATAAGTGTGCTCCTCACGTGGTGTGCATTTTGGTCATAAATATGACTAACAGTCAAAAAATGATAATGTCAGTTTAGGAGGACATGTCCAATTAGCCATCTTTGAGGGGGATATATCTAATTTCGAATTAGTTTCATAGGTATGTCTAAAACCCCTTATTTTTATTATCAAACATATATGGTGATCTTTTCAAATTCTTGAGTCATAGTTAACTGACCAAACTGGAATATAGTTTTGTCATCATGTTTGGTCACCTATTCAATGTATATAATTTGTACATAACTTAAAGTCAAATTTTAATGTGTATGAAATTATTAATAACCTATAATGTAAGTCGTAGTTAGTTAATTAACTCGTGTAGCTAGGAGCTCACAATGCATATTAGAAGGTATGATACTTTTGAACTTTGATAACAACATCAACGTCACGCGGCAACACTTTAATAAGAATGGGAAGTTTGATTTCTCTCAAGCATACTCTTTTGGTGATGATCCTACTAGTTTGCAGTGTTATATTTGTTATCTCCAAGGACAAATGCCTTTATGTGATTAATGATTCACTACAAGAAATTAGCAATTTAGGCGGCGGTTATTTAGCAACGGTTTGAAAAAATCGTCGCTAAATAATTTTCAACTACATGTAGACATCCGTCGCAAACTAATATTATTTAACAATGGTTATAGTTATTTGTGATGTTTTTAACCATCGTATGAATGAAACATCAATTTAGCCAAAAGTGAAAACTCGTAAGAAGGACTGGACCTTCCATTCGCTCGCTCGTCCGATTGTGAGCCCAACTAGGGAGGGATAAAAGTAACTACATTAAAACAAAACTAATAAGGGAATAAAATTAAATGAAAACCCCGCATCCTCCTCCCTAACACTCCTCCGTGCCACCACCATCATAGATCTCCCAGCAACCACCGTCCCCGATTCGCCCCACTTCGCTCTTCTTTCTTCCTCGGTACCACCGTCCCTAATTCTCCATAGCCTCACCTTTCCCTCCTCCTTTCTGCCAGCACCCACTCCAATCTACCCATCCCTCCCCACTTCCAGCCACCACCCACCTTGATCCGCCCCACGTCGCCCTCCCTTCTCGCCCCTCCTCTCCAATCTACCATTACCTCCTTTCTGCGAGAGATCTGCCTATCTATTTCTTTTCCTTTTTCCCCATTTGTAACCCAAAGCACAAATTTCCTCTCTCTCTCTCGAAAGCTTTCATTCAATTTGCTAGAGTTTTTGGATCTTCGTCTCCGAAAGGTTGAGTTTTTTCATTCTCGATCTGTACATTTGTTTTCTTCATTTATTGTTGTTTTTTCGATTCATACTTGTTGAATGATCGATTGATCTCCAAATCTAGTAGCTCTAGCATGTTGAGCTCTCGTTTCTATTGCGATTTATTTTGTATGATATTGATTGGTTGTGAGATCGCTTGCCATTCATTTGTTCACCGCAAATCAAATCAGCTTGAGATTTCAATCCTGAATTTATTGTTTATGTCAAGATCTGTCTCAATTCTGATATGGAGTTTGAATGCAAATTTAGCTTACTGTGTTGATGATGGGGTAATTTGTGTTAGATCTTCTAAAATGGCTACTTTGTTTCTGATGGTAGGTAGACCAGTGGGGGATTCTTAATATTTCAATCTAACACCTTTAGAATATATGGAAACACTTCGTCATGTGTTGATCAATTGCATAAAAGTGGACTCGTTTCTACAGTGAGTAAATTCTAACACTTAATGTGATTTTTCAAAAAACTTTGTAATGGCTTAAACTTATTTTTGATAATGTAACATTTAGGGAATATAGGATAGAGACTAAGAGAAGGCTAAGGAATCATACACGGTCACAAGTTGAGATAGATAAGGTGGTTCATAAAGGATTCGTTGATTGGTTTAGGAGACACGTAAGTATATATTATATCAATTTTTTAAGCAATCTAATCAATCATATAACTAATATGGTGTCATCTTGATGTTAGACTGTGAATGATGTAAACGGAACACGTCTAGATGACATTATATTTCTTGCACGAGGACCACTTATTCAAGCAAGAAAGTTTATTGCATATAATGTTAATGGCTTCAAATTTTGAACATTAGCACAATAAGAGAGCTTGAAAACTCAAAATAGTAGAGTATTTGGTTCATTTGGAACTAGAAGTTATGCAAATAGTCGTGATAATAATGTCAGGGAAGGAAATGTTCCTTATTATGAAAATTTGATAGATATCATTTAGTTAAACTATCATAGTCGTGTCATGGTTACCTTGTTTAAATGTCAATGGGCAAGTACCACTACTGACAAAGGGATTAGAATAGATGAATTGGGTTTTACTTCCATCAATTGTTCTCGATTGATACATATTGGTGATCATGAAGATCATGAGCCATATATTTAAGCTTCAGAGGCACAACTTGTATATTGTGTGGAAGATGAGGTGGATAAAGAATGGAATTGTTGTTCACTTAAAGCCAAGAGACTTGTATGACATGGGCGAGAATGAAACTCAAGACCCATTCTATGAGAATATGCCTTATCAACAAGAAGACATAGATAGGTGGTTTCAACATGATAATGGAGACTTGTCATCGGCAAGGGTTGATATAGATGATGAACCTCCAATCAATGCTAATATTGACAAGATTAATAAAGAGGAAGATTTTGTATAAAAAATTGTGTTTGTTGTAATACATTACTATGAAAAATTGTGCTTGTTGTCTTCTCCTATTCATTATATAAATTTGTTGCTATTTCACAATTTGACTTTTGTTTAAAGTTTCAGCGATGCCTGGGCCTAAACGTTTCCAAGTTGAATCAGATCCTATGGAGCGCCCAACAAAATCTTGATCCTATCAATCTAGTGCTTAGTCTCAATCAGCTACTACATCTGAGTCTCATCCAGCTGCTACATCTGTCTCTCAGCCATCTGCTACATTTGAGTCTCATCCAGTTGCTACATCCGAGTCTTGGTCATGTATTCATGAATGCAAATCCAGGAAGTATTGGACAGTGAATACACTTTGTATGTAATTTAAACTTATTCAATATAATAATATGTTTTTGCTAATTTTGAATAGAGTATAACGAACATCAACTTACTTATCTTAGATGGGAAAGGGCTAATCAAATAATCTCATCTAAGAGCACATGACGTTTTTTCACTTCCTAGAGGGACAAAAGTGATTATTCCATTTAATACTGAGCATCAAACTATTGGAGAGGCAGCTGGTCTCTTACAGGTTATTTAGGAGAATTAGGATCCAATTTTAAGGTTTTTCCAATTGGATACAACTCTTGGAAAGATGTGTCAAAAAGTTACAAGGATGACGTGTATACTACTATTATACATGTATGGCTTAATGCATTTTTTGTCACTTGCCTTGTTTGTAAATTATTGATAATAATTTGAATACTAATGGTTATTAATTTTGAAGGATAAACTACATGTGGAATATCCAATTGGGAGAACATTATGTCTTGCAAAACATTGGGAAGAAATTGAAGGACAATAGGCATAAATTGTTCCATGAAATTTATGATCCTATTTGGCTAGAGACGCTAATTTTGCAAAACACCTCAAATGCATTGATCGTAATGATGGGCACATTTTATTGACCGTCTCTTGGATGAAATGACAAAGATAACACAAAGTACTTATGGTAGCCTGGCTGGATGGTTAAGGTTGTGGTGGTTTAATCCCCACGTCTTGGGTTCTATACCCACCGGCGGCACGCTTGCCTTTCAAAAAAAAAAACACAAAGTACTTACATGATTCAATTAAATAACTAGAAAAATGCTAACAAATATATATTTTATCTATGATGCATTGATAGGTAAATGCAAAAAGAATATTGAAATTCGGAGGAAACTAACCATTCCACACAATTCCTAAAATGGTAAATAATATTTTACACCCCACCATACTTTAAGTTATCATTCTCAGCTATACTATTTAAAGTTACATGACTTCATGACATTGGTGTAGGAACGTGAACATGGGAGACCTGTGAGTATGGGGAGGTGTATATTGCAACACACAAAAAAAGGACGAGTCTTATGTATTTAACAAAGCCAAGCAGATAAGTGTAAGTAATTTAACTACTTCCTTTCGATTGAACTACATTATGCTTGGATAAATTTGAATTCAAAGTTTGATGGCTTGCCTCATTCATGTAGGAGAAAATTTTAGAGATTGATAGTGAAGATTCCACATCACGATCCATTTCACAACAAGATTCACTTGCTAAGGTGCTAGGAAAAGAGCATTCAGGCCAAGTTCGAGCATTGAGATTTGGGCCATGTCCATCTCAAGTCTTTGGAAACACCACTAGTAGGTTTAGTGGGATGATGTTGTCCTCACAGCCATCGCAAAACACTGTTGATCCTCAATTGCATCAGAGAGTTCACAAGCTAGAGTCACAGTTAAAGACAGAGACATTAAAGAGGTAGGCATTTGAAAGTGCATTGGCATACATGGCAGACATTTGAAAGAGCATTGGCATACATTTTTCAGAAGTTGGATGGAAATGTGCATGCTGAGTTTGCAACCTATTCACTACAGCCGTATGTTTTTTTGCATTTACATTATTTGAATATATATATTAGTTATCAATGATATTGATTACTTACTAAATATAAATCAATTAATTGTTGTCATTTGGTTCAATTTAGAGTAATATTGTTGACTTATCATTTTCAGGCACAAGACAAAGGAAGGGGGCAAGCTTCACCAGCAACTGCAAGACTCTCATAATCAAGTCAAAATAATAACGAGGATCTTCATCGACTCCACACTCCATAGCATTGTCTACTAATTTCTTTCAAACAAGTAACTTGTATCATTTGCTGTAATAAATTTGACTTGATTTCTAAACTATCAAACTTCAAGTAATTCTACATAGACTTTGATATTTTGTTAACTTTGATGACAATATAGTTGAAGTGAAGTTTTGTTGAATTCTTTTGCATAAAAAAACTGTATAAAACTGTGGGTTGTTTTTGGATGTAAAAATGTGATTACAGGTTGAAAAAATATGGTTATATACAAGGAATGTGATTTCGCAAAATCTTGCGAAATTTCAACGAAAATTTCGTTTTAAGAAATTACAAAAATAAAAAGTTACAAATTTTCGAGGGTTTTTTCAAAAAAATAATTGAGATTTTTTCGTAAATTTCATTTTTTTTCCATAAAAATACAAAACCCAGCAACCAAAAATTACATTTTTTAGGGTTTTTTCGTATTATCAATTCTTCTAATTATTTAAAAACCACCCTCTTGATTTTTCTAATTATCATTTCTTCTACTTATATATTGATTTTTGAAACTCTGATTTTCTAATTATATATTGATTTCATGTTTGTTTAATTTTTTGGTATTTAATATGTTTAATAGATTTATTTACTTGCATCTATTTTTCACGTTTTCATATACCCTTGAATTCATTATATATATATTTTTTTTGTATCCTCGAAATTTGTACGTTTTTCTTTACATACCAAAATATTTCTTAAAATCAAGATACTGAAATGAACTCGAAAATGAAATCTCAATCCTTGGTTATATATGCATTTTAGAATAGTCATGACACTGATGACTGTCATTAGCAGCGGTTGTAATAGTCACTCAAAGGCCTATCAAAGATAATTTAGTGGAAGTAACAACCGTCGTAAAGTGCCTCATATGAAAGAATAAAACAATTTTAGCGATGGTTTCTCAACCGCCACAAAAGGCAAATATTGGATCGTTCCTCAATTTTTTACCGACGGGTGAAACCGTCGTAAAGTGCTACAAACCGTCACTATGTTATATTAAGTGACGATTGTTCTAGCGTTTGCATAAAACCATCACTAAATGACCTCGCAATGTCATTATTACCGGCGGTTTTGTAACTGTCGCTAAATGCCTTATCTGTTGTAGTGATTTATCGCTGGGTACACCTCTGAATCTTCATTGTTGGACCACGGACAATGACTTTCACTACCGTACACATCAACACGAAATGCAGGTGCATTGGGACTTAAATGATAGTTGGATCCACACAACTCGTTTCATATGCGCCGTGAATTTTGTTGACGGAAATCACAAAAAGATTATTGGAAATTTTGTTACATATGATCATGGTATAGATGCTATTGGTGATTGTTTGACCTGCACAAGGTATGTTCGATTTGATGGTCTATATTTACTCAAGAACTGTGGTAAAAAGGGGGGTCAACTTGTAAATCGATGGTCATAATTAACCACGGTAAAATAAATAGAGGGCAATGCATACATTTGTTTCATGTGCTAAGTGTGGTTGGAGGCTTAAATTTTTCATTTGTGATAATATGATGATTGATCAAAAAGCTAATGAAAGAAACATTACTCTTCCTAGTGTCATTATTATCTAATTTAATTAAATAAATTGATTAAAAAAATTATTATGAAAAATTAATAACTGCCATGTGCATCACCATTTGCATATTCATTTTTCTTCTTTACACTGGTTTATAGCACACATCATATTATAACAATATTGGTTAATTTACTTTTAAAATAAAGTGAGTTTTAATTATCTATCTTCTAAAAATTGTATAATGGAGCGACAAATATTGTGTGGTTCGCATATTCAAATCACATGCCTTGAAAGTTCATAACAAAGAACAGTTAAGATCGCGTGAGCATATCCTTCAAACCTTATAAAGGAAGAGCTTCGCAAAATAGCATTGTTACCAAATGAGGAAGAGTTCCTTGTATTAGAAGATCTATCAGAGTCTGCTGCTGAATCAATGAAAGTTCAGAGTGATAGGAAAACTCATGGCACCAAGGAAGGTTGATATAGAAGAAATACAAGAATTACTAGTATCACAATGGTGTATAGAGGGTAACGTAAACCCTTATGCTTTAACTACTGGTTTGTTTGTGTTTCATTTACCAGGAGAAAAAAATGTTCAGACTATTCTTGACTATGGCCCTTGGGTAGTGAAACACTATATTATTTCTATTTAGAACCAAAACTCTACCCTCGCTGAATATGACTTTGATTTCGTAGCTTTTGGGTTAGACTGTACAACCTTCCTATCGAAAGATACACCTGTGCTGATATTGCTAAAGTTGCAAAAGTGGTAGGCATTGTGTGTTGAGTTGACCCTATAGTGCACAAAAATGGAGCAAAGGTTTATATGAGAGCTCGTGTTTCGATTAATATCAAGAAGCCCATTAAATATGGCACCTATGTCAAATTTAATGATGGTAAAAATGGAAAAATGATAAAAGTCAATTTCAAATATGAACGATTACCATTATTTTGCTATTATTGTGGATTATTAGGCAATGGTTTCTTGCATTGTGATATTAAAACTGATGATACACCAAACCGTCCTCAGCACCGTACACGTGTCATGATAGTCTCGTTAACAAGACGAAGCAGGCCCGATCACACGCTCAATTCAGCGTGGCCCAGACAGCAGCAAGCCCATCATTGGCAGAATCCAGACTGTTGGGTCCGAGCTGCAATGAGCCAGTAAGCCCACATGTCACACGATCAGGCCCAATACTCGTAAGACCTCTAAAGCAAGTATCAAAAAGATCTACCCAAGACAGACAGGCCAACAACACATTGGATCCGACTAGGAAACATATATTAGAGTATAAGTCGGGCAAGGAAACTTCCTTACATGGACAACACTCATAAATGAAAATCTCTCCCGCACATCTAGGAGCACAAGTCGTGTAGGGAAACTATCAGACATGGATAGCTCCCAATCTGGAAAGGATCTCCACAGCAAGATCATGTTCCCTGAACTATGCTACCAAAGGCCTAGCCGAACGAGGACTCCTTCACTATAAAAAAAAAAAAGATAAGGTTGATGAACTAGAGGTACGCAATATAATCCAGTTTAAAATTTTAAACCTCTCCTAAGCCTTATCTAACTTAAGCATCAAAGTGCCATTAACCACCATATGGTGGTCCTTGGTTCACGGTTGCTACCTATGCAGGTCTAGGTAAGCAGCGAGGAAGGAGAGCAGAAATCGACTACATCAGTTTGGCGACGTCCTTCGGGAATGACAGAGTTCCTCAAAAAGAACAAGTAGTTCCACCTTTTCCAGAAAATCAACGAGATGGTAACAACAAGGCCCCTCAACAATGGAGACACGGCAGAAACCTCAAACGCTTGAGACGACAGAGCATTGCCTGCTCCAACACCGTCGCAACCATGGGAAGAACCTTTGCAGACCTTCTTACCGACAGTAGCCGCAGCGGAACCAAGGGAGAATCTATTGTCAACTCATATACATCAAATCTTGCAAACAATAAAGATACTCAAATCCATGAAGCAGAAATCGGATGAGACGTTACAAGCATACGTCACGCACTTCAATGACGAGTTAACTTTTGTCAGCGTTTGTAAAGATGCGACAGTCATCGCATCCTTCACCGACGGCCTGAGGAACGACAAGTTCTATAACTTCCTAACTTTTGACCCCGACAAAAAATGGTGGACCTGGTAAAGGAAGCACAAAAGTACATCATCCTAAACGAGGAACTAACCGCCAAGAAAAAAGCCAAATCTGATAAGAAGATCTCTGTCCCTAAGGAAATAGAAGGGAAAAAAATATAGGGAACAATGTGATGAGGTATGCATCCTACACGGAGTAAAATCAGAAATCGAACGCTCCAACCTATCCCAAAATGGGTTGTTTTGCGAATTAAGGACCAAATCAGCCTACGAGGACCAATGGATGTGATGCATTCACTACCAGGAAACAATTATGCCCCTTAGTTTCACGGACCGAGATCTCTAAGGCATCCGAACTCCACACAATGTTGCCCTGGTAATATCGATGTCCATAACCAACTAGGAGGTGGGTAGGTCTTTAGTGGATACTGGAAGCAGTGCAAACGTGTTGTTTCTTAACACTTTTCACAACATGCAATTAAAGGAAGAAAACTTAAGCTCCTTGACACATTCCCTGGTCGGACTCAGTGAGGAAAAGTATTTCCCGATGGGGAGGATCAAATTAACAATATTGGCAGGAGAGCCACAACTCTAAAAAATATTCTTTCAAGAGTTCGTGGTGGTCGATGCACCATCCACCTACAATATCATCCTCGAGAGGCCCTGGCTTTGCCAGATGGCGGCGGAAGTTTCCACTTTACACCAGTGCATTAAGTACCCAGCTAAACAGACAGTGGGCACAATAAGAAGAAATCAACCAGCCGCTAGAGACTGCTATTACTCAGTACTGGAATGGCTCGACAGCTGTCAACTGCAGCTTCAGATCGCGATTGAGACGCCACAAAACTTAGATCCGAAGTTGAGCAAGAACTCTCCCAACCCGAACAAGGAGGCCCCAGTCAACCCGAGGGGGAGACCCAACGTAGGTCAACCAAAAAAGGAGCATTTGATTGTGTATCTGGACATCCCTAGTAACAGCAGAGCCATCCAAATAGGTTCCCACCTAAGCAAGGAATTCGTGGAACAACTGATAACACTGTTGCGATAGAACCAAAATGTTTATGCCTGGATGATGAAGGACATGGTAGGAATAGACCCTTCCATAATCACCCATCGACTGACTATAGACCCAGTACGGAAACCAGCCAGACAGAAGAAAAGACATGTGGCCCTAAAAAAATCAGGTTATTAACGAAGAAAGAGGCTGCTAAATGCCGACATGACCAAAGAGGCACGACACCTAGACTGGCTGAAAAATATCGTCCTGGTGAAAAAGGAAAATGAAAAGTGGAGAGTCTGCATAGATTACACCAACTTGAACAAAGCATGCCCAAATGACAACTTTCCGCTTCCCCGCATCGACCGAATTGTAGATGCCACTTTCGGACACAACCTCCTAAGCTTCATGGACGCCTACTCCGGATATAACCAGATACAGATGACCCCCCGGATCAGGAAAAACATCTTTCATAACCAATAGAAGGATATATTGTTACCGGGTAATGTCATTCTGCCTCAAGAACATGGGCGCTACATACCAATGGCAAGTGAACTGGATGTTCAAAACCCAAATTGGAAGGAACGTGGAAGTCTACATAGACGACATGCTGGTCAAGAGCATCCACAACCCATATCACATATCCGACCTTGCCGAAGCCTTCGGCCAACCTGCAAATATCGAATGAAGCTTAACTCATAGAAATGCACGTTTGGGGTAGAATTAGGCAAGTTCCCCGGTTACATAGTAAATCAAAGAGGAATAGAAGCAGATTCGAATCTGATCTAGACTCTTCTCGACATGAATTCCCCTATCTCCATCAGGGAAGTTCAGAGCCTGACCGGGAGGGTGGCTGCACTTAACAGGCTTATATCCAAGTCATCAGACAAGTGTCTCCCTTTCTTCAAAATACTCAGAGCAAGCAAGGCCTTCAGCTGGGACGAAGAGTGTGATCAGGCGTTCCAGAACCTAAAGTCGTATGTGGGAAGTACCGAGCTACTCTCAAAACCAACCCTAGGAGAAACGTTTTATCTGTATCTAGTTGTCTCGATCAAGCTTCCAGTTCAACTCTTGCACAGAATGATAAAGAGGTACAGTGACCAGTATACTACACCAGCAAACTTTTGTGGAAACCGAAGCAAACTATCCAAATCTAGAGAAGTTGGTTTTGGCATTATTCATATTTTCCAGGAAGCTAAGGCCCTACTTTTAGGCCCATTCTATTACAGTTCTGACCAAACACCCACTTCGCCCGGTGCTGCACAAACCAGAATTATCTGGCAGAATGGTTAAATGGTCGATGGAACTGAGACATTTGACATCAACTATGCACCCAGAACGACCATAAAAGCCCAAGCATTAGCAGACATCATCGCCGAGTTTACTAGTGGTGAAGAAAATGAACCGAACAACTCATAGCCGAAACCAGACAAGCTAGGTTGGATCCTACGCTGCGATGAGTCAGCCACGCAGAAAGGAAGCGATGTCGATATCACACTCCACTCTCCAAGCGACTTCGTTTGGAAAAATGGCCAGATTTGGTTTCTCGGCCTCGAACAACGAGGCGGAATATGAAGCCATCATGTTCGGCATGAAGCTAGCAAAAGGAATCGAGGTAACTGTGCTAACCGCTTATATGGTAGTTAACCAGGTTATAGAGAACTTTAACAGTAAAGACCCGAGGATGGTAACCTACCGAGAAAAAGTCATTAATGCAGCAGGCCAATTCAAAAGATTCAAACTT
Source organism: Berberis vulgaris (assembly GCA_963556465.1). Taxonomy (NCBI): domain Eukaryota; kingdom Viridiplantae; phylum Streptophyta; class Magnoliopsida; order Ranunculales; family Berberidaceae; genus Berberis; species Berberis vulgaris. Next base: position 15,003,954 of record OY747134.1, read on the forward strand.
CTATAATGCCCGTGAGACGACAACCAAAGAGCTGACGCACTGGCCAGGCAAGCCTGAGCCACTGCAAAAAATGCCAATGGACTTATCGAATTCCAAGAACAATCAAGTCTGGAAGAAGAGGAGGTCAACGAGCTTTACGCAATCGAAGCAAATTCAAGCTGGATGAATCCCATTATTGAGTACATCACAGATGGGGCCCTCCCAGCCAAAAAATCAAAGGCTAAAAAGCTAAAAAATAGGGCAGCACGGTACACCCTCCTGAACAACAAACTCTACAGAAAATCAACCACGGGCCCTTACTCAGATGCTTAGCCTCTTCAGAAGCAAACCAAGTTCTTTGGGAGATCCATGATGGCATCCACGGGAATTACCTGAGTGGTAGAACCCTAGCTCATAAGGCCTTGACTTTTGGATACTACTGGCCTCAAATGCGGCAGGATGCAAAAGACATTGTCCGCAAGTGCGATAAGTGCCAAAGGTTCGCGTCGTACAGTCGCTTATTCATTCTTTGACTCCAATGATCAGCCCATGGCCATTTGCACAGTGGGGAATGAACATTGTTGAACCACTTCTGGTCTCAACAAATAAGAAGTTTCTCCTAGTAGCAGTTGATTACTTCACTAAATGGGTCGAAGTTGAGCCTCTGTCCAAGATGGGATGGGACCAAATTGAAAAATTCATTTGGACGTCCATCGTCTGCAGATTCGGTATTCCAAGGACACTGATCAGTGATAATGGAACCAAATTCGAATGCAGCAAGGCCGAGAAACTATGCAAAGACCTTGACATCAGCCACCATTTTTTCTCGCTAGGGCATCCGCAAGCCAACAGCCAGGCAAAAGTCACCAATATAACCATCTTGGAGGCACTCAAAAGGAAGCTCAATGCGGCAAAAGTGAAATGGGTTTCAGCCCTACTAGGAATACTCTGGGCATATCATACCACAAAAGAACACCCTTCGCCCTAGCATACGGGTAAAAAGCGATGGTCCCGGTGGAACTCAAGATACCAACTTTCCGAGCAGAGGAATTCAGACCGAGAAACAATGACGAAGCTCTGTTCGTCGGTTTAGATCTTCTCGAGGAAAGGAGAAATCATGTCGCTATTAGAATAATCGCCTGCCAACAAAAGATGGCTCGGTACTACAACAAGAAATTCAAGCCACGAGGATTCAAAGTCGAAGACTGTGTACTTAGAAAGATTCAGCAAAACACTAAGGAACCGAAAGCAGAAAAGCTGAACCCAAATTGAAAAGGGCCATATAAAATGACCGAGGTCAACAGACTAGGGACATATTGGTTAGAAGATGTGGACGATAGAAGCCTTATGCAACCATGGAATGTAGAACAACTTAAAAAGTATTATCAATAAAGGATATTTGTTTATGCCAAAATTCCATTACCAATCCTCTACCTAACTCCCATACGCAAGTCAGGACGACCACAATCAAACTTGATACACAAGTCAGGACGGCCACAGTCAGACTTGCACCTTTCAGAGACAAGTTAGGACGACCACAGTCGGACTTGCACCTTTCAGTTACAAGTCAGGACGACCACACTCAGACTTGCACCTTTCAAACACAAGTAAGGACGATCACAATCGGACTTGCACATTTCAGATACAAGTCAGGACAACCACAGTCAAACTTGATACACAACTCATGAGGGCCACAGTCAGACTTGCATCCTTCAGATACAAGTCAGGACGACCACATTCAGACTTGCACCTTTCAGATACAAGTCAGGATGGCCACAATCAGACTTGATACACAAGTCAAGACGACCTGATACACAAGTCAGGATGGTCACAGTCAGACTTGATATACAAGTCAGGATGGCCACAGTCAGAATTGCACCCTTTAGATACAAGTCAGGACGGCCACAGTCAAACTTGCACCTTTCAGATACAAGTCAGGATCGCCACGGTCAGACTTGATACACAAGTCAAGACGACCACAGTCAGACTTGATATACAAGTCAGGACGGCCACAATCAAACTTGATACACAAATTAGGACGGCCACAGTCAGACTTGATACACAAGTCAAGATGGCCACAGTTAGAATTTCGCCCTTCAGATTCAAGTCAGGACCTCCAAGTCAAACTTGTTGATTGGGCCACGATGGCCATAATCAGACTTGTACTTATTGTTTGAAACCTAGTCCGAATAGAACAGACGACGACGGCCTAGGAAGTGGGAGCTTAGTCAGTGCTCACACAGCCTAGTAAAGACAACTCGCGATAGATCATGGTCCTTATGTAGACCACAATCCGAACATTATCGCTCAGACGCCCTGCCTGCAAATGCCAGACATCAATAAAGACTATAGTACAATCAACACTTGTATGGGTCGTTGTACTTTCAAAAGCAACGTCTAAAAAAATTTGATGACTGACGAAAGATCAAGACCGAAGCCACAACCCAGCACTTAAGATAGTCAAAAGATGTCGTCAACAAAAAAAATGCAAAGTGTCAAGGTCAAGCATGCAAGCAACAGACTAGCGCATAGCACGTAACACAATCTAGCTACAGAGAATAAAGTTACAACAAATACTTGTTCAATACTCTTTAAATGTTTTGGAGAGCTTGCTCCAGATGCCAAATAGTCACTTACATCGGAAGGAGCTGCGGGAAATAAAATAGCATTATCTAAAGCCAATCTTGAGTTGCCAGAAGGGGAAGCAGAATCGAAAACTTCTGCATCATCAATTTTCCAAAAAGAAGCCTTCTAATATCGATTAAAATCGAGCTCCAAATGAGGATTCTCATCCTCAATTAGTTCAAGCAGCTCCAGCCTACCACGAGCAATATCAGAAGATCCTGAAGTTTCACGATGGGCTTTAGGCCCCGCTAAATTTGCTTCCACCTCCGATAGTATGTGAGAAAGCGCAGATGTATGAGACACCTCATCCGCCTGTCACTCCTTCAGCAAGTTTAGCTCTGCCAGAGCATCCGCAGCCGAACCTCAACCTTTTAAACTCGACATCTCCCGTCAGCTTGATCAAATTCAAACTCCAAGCGCAAAGCAGCCAACTCAGACTCTTGAAATTGTGCCTTACCCCCCAACCCCTTAAGTTGCTCACTTAATAGGCCCAACCTATAGAGCACATTCGAGTACAACTTGCAAAACTCTATTAAAGGTCCCTCTGCGGCATGAAATACGCTACAAGCATCAGGATGCAGATCACTTTTTGCAAACAACGACAAGGAACTTTTGGGAGACACCAGCTCAGCACACTTCTCAGATACAATATTGGCCCAACACTCGACATTAGGCACTAGGGACGGGAGAGAATATTCTCTTCTCGGTGTAGCAGCAGATTGCCCCACAGCCGCTACTTCCTGCTCTAATAGGAATGGCTTAGAGGAAGAATCACCTTATCGTCGGCCCACCTTCTCTTGAGATGACCGATAAGCGGCATGGTCGCCTCCAACTCAGCCTGCTTCGAAGGGTTTGGCATTGTGAACCTCCTATTTCTGGAACGGCCACTACCAGTCTCCTTCAAGGACAACCACAGCGCAACAGGGTCTGCATGAAAGTGCCTGAACAATCCACTCCGCACGACGTTTTCTGTGGCCATGACCTCCACAACAACAACCAAAGGAAGCTCATTAAACGTTCTCCTCACAGATTCTTCCTCCTCAGTGGGAGTTGGAGCCATAAATTTACCTGCACGGAACAGGGATACAACATGTCAATTTATACAAAAGCATATATAAAAATAACATAAAGAGAAACACCGTACTCACCAAGATCAAATTTGAAGTGTCTGACAACAGGCCGCTCGTCCACCTTGAAGTATGAGGAATTAGAAGAAGCAAAAAAATAGTTTTTTTTCCAAGACTCAAAGTCAACTGAAAAGGAGCCCAAACACTTAGGAGTACTCATCCAACAGACTCCATGGGCATTAAGACGAGGAGAAGTAAGCAAATGCAGTATCCATGGAGTCAACAGATGGCCAAAAAGTTTGGCCTTGACAAGAACAACAATCAAAATCCTGAACCCGTCAGGCACCATTTGAGCAGGAGGATTACGAAGGTGCGCAAGAAATGCCAAATATCCTTCGGAACTAGAAAGCGAAGCCTTGCTTGGAACATGCCTTGTGTAAGGCATCAACGGATTGTGTGTAGCAATCAATGGGACAAGTTGTAAATCTTCAGGAACCCCATAGTCCTTGCAAAACTTATCTAGATAGGACCCCTTTTGTTCCCGGTAGAAAGTATGGCAAGCATAGAGCTTGTTCTGTCCGGGGGTTAGTTCGACGATGTCCGCCATGAAGAGAAAGTTTTTACTTTTAGTAAAACAAAGAGAGATTTACAACCAAAAACACAGAGAAAAGAGAGGCAGCAAAAGAGATGCAAGGTGAAAAGACTACCTCTCGCAAAAGTAGCGGCTTATATAAGCATAGAGAAAGGAGAGAGCGCTCGATACAACGTTTTAGGCTCAATCATCACAACTGTACAGAGTTTATCAAAATAATTTAGTGGACCGATGAGATGGCTCACTAACTCAAAGGGAGCAGTTGATGGTCATCTGATCAGCACCGTACACATGTCATGATAGTCTCGTCAACAAAACGAAGCAGGCCCGATCGCACGCTCAATCCAACAAGTTCCAAACAGCAGCAAGCCCATCATTGGCAAAATCTAGACAGTCGGGTCCGAGTTGCAATGTGCCAGTAAGCCCACACGTCACGTGGTCAGGCCCAATACTTGTAAGACCTATAAGGCAAGTATCTGAGAGATCTACCCAAGATAGGCAGGCCAACAACATATTGGATCCGATTAGGAAACATATATTAGAGTATAAGTTGGACAAGGAAACTTCCTTGCATGGACAACACTCAGAAAGGGAAATCTTTTTCGCAATTCTAAGAGCAAAAGTCGTGTAGGGAAACTATCCCACATTGACAACTCCCAATCATGAAAGGATTTCCACAACAAGATTACTTTCCCTAAACTACGCCACCAAAGGCCTAGCCGAACAAGGACTCCTTTACTATAAAAGGGAGATAAGGTTGATGAACTAGAGGTACGCAATATAACCCAGTTTACAGTTGTAAGCCTCTCCTAAGCCTTATCTAACTTAAGCATCGGAGTACCATTGACCGCCACAAGGTGGTCCTTGGCTCACGTTTGCTACCTGTGCAGGTCTAGGTAAGTAGCGAGGAAGGGGAGTAGAAATCGACTACATCAAAAGCTAAAGTAGCTAAAAGGTTGATGTACCCTAATGAAAAGGTGGCCCTGAAGCAGAAGTATCTATATAAGCTTAAAGCTGAATTTAGTTTGTACAACTCATAGCCCCGCATACGAGCAAAATCTTCTTCACATGATAATAAAAAGATTACTGCACTTCCTAGAAACACGGGGGTATGAACATGCTAATAAGGAAACTACAACCAATATTATTCTCCCAATCAGTCTAAAGAGCGAGGGATTCACGCCAGCCCGTGCTCTCGCGCACATGATGAGGAGAGAGAATGATAAAAAAAATCAAATTCTTATTTGCAACCCCACCGCCCCATCTCAATCAAATCTCCTCAACACTCTTCTTTCTCCTTCCACAACTTCTTCTTCACCTTACAAACCTCACTAAGAAAACCCCATTTGAGTTATTGGGCCGCTGGGTCGGAGATCCTTTGAAGAGGCCGACGGTGGATTTAGGGCAACTCACAGAGAAGAAAGCCTTTTTAAATTTACCTCTGGAGTTGTGGTATATGATGACAGGATGAAAAGCTTGCACTCACACATCATTTTCCATGGTGTTGAAGTACTATTGATAAAATCTTGTGGAATTCTTCCATCATCATCTATTCTCCGATCTCATTTTTCGATGTGGTGTTGTTCTTCTCCTTTTTCCATGGTGTTGAGTACTACTGATGAAAACTTGTGGAATTCTTCCATCATCTGTTATTCGATCTCCTTTTGTGATGTGGTGTTGTTTTTCACCTTTTTTTAAATGGAGAAAATACTTGATGAGATTTGGTGTTGTTCTTCACCTTCTTGTAAAGAGCAAAGACATGATGAGATGTGGAAATCTGCAGTTACTGTGACTACAACCCATTGTTGTTGTGCTTCTGACTCGAGTGAGTGAGTGAGTGAGTGAGTGAAATAAAGAGCAAGGACATGATGAGATGTGGTTTTTTTTTAATCACATTCTCTTTCCTCATGACGTGCGCGAGAACACTGGCCTAGCGCAGGCCTGGCGTCAGGGCCTAGCTCTCTATAATTTTTGCTATTCTCCTAATCCTAAATTCTCTTACATGATTGAGAACCTTATGGAAGAAAAAAATTGGAGTGAAAGGGTTATGCCCTCGAAAGTTAGGAGATAATTTTTTCAACATGTTTGTGGTAGGGTTGGGGACCACCTCCTATTTCTATAGACAACCCTCATCTTAAATTACCCAATTGATTGGACATCCACCTTAAATCCAACCCCATTTCTTTTTAGAGGTTTGACCAATTGAGCCTTTCTAATTGGTATGACCCAAGAAACACCATCAAGCCCAATTCTATCAATATTTAAGTTACCACAATCTTTGTCTCCACCAAATAAGCCCCACCCACCATCACCCCTTTCACATGTCGCTTCCCACTTAACAGTGCCTCTTCCGCCTGAAACTAGCTCTCCATTTTTCGACGCACCCAATCACTATATTCTTCCATCTCTTTCTCCTTACCTTTCTTCTATTGTCACAGTAATCCCCAATAACTCCCAACCATTCATATTCTTTGCACTTGCAACAAAACCAAAATCCAAATCATCCCTCTCAAATCGAACAATGGTTAATAATCACATCTCTCCTGTCCCACGCAAATTTCCAATGTTGAGGAAGAAAGCTCATCGAGAAGTAATAGCATTGGCGAAAAAGTTTGCTCAAGAACCCAACTTTAAGTAACTCTAGGGGGGCATGGTTCGGTTTGATACTGTGGTCGTACTAGTACCGCCCCAATAAATTTTTTCGATACAGTTTGGTTTTTTGAAGTTAATTTTCGTACCCGATAAGCATATAAATAAGACATTTTATGCCCCTAAATATACAATTGCTAAGTCCAATTATCTAATAAGAATCTTTCGTTACATATACTTTGTGTATTTTATAGAAATTCAATCACTAATCTCAAATCATACATAAAGTGGCACAATAAAGCTAAGTTCAACAACTAGAAAGCTCACTGAAAGTTCACATATACATTTTTAAAGATCAAATATTTTCAAGCCCAAGACGTATGAAGTCAAGCCCACAAAGCACCACCATCTAAGGATCTCAAGGAAATCAACATGAAGATTTGGACATCCACATGGCCAACTTTATCATAGCCAAAAAATTTCTACAAACTCCTAAAGTGTTAAGTTAAACTCCACTATCCATTCTCATATTTTTTACCCATTCCCTTATTTGCATAATTCATATCCAAGTCAATTTTCTTTATTTCACTCCATCACTTTTACACTTTTCCTTATTTCACTCCATCATTTTTATTATTTTCCATATTTTACTCAACCTTCCACATGCACATTTTGTTGCTATCATTCATAAACAACTCCTTTCATCAAGCTCATGTGCATGCTCAAAATACAAACCACCCCATTCTCCCAACACATTTTACTTTATCTATGTAATAGTTTCACCATTCTTCACCTACAAATACCCCCATATTCGGAGATACTAGAGCACATTATCATACTTGGGAGAACATTTTTAAAAGTGAAGTATTTTCAGTATTTGTAATATTTCACTACACCAAAAGGCCAGTTTAGCTATGCCGAGCTGGCCACGGTTCTAAACCGTTGGTGTATTTGCCACGGCTAAAAACCGTAGCTATAAGTACCAACGGCTTAAAACCGTGGGTAAAAAAACCCTGGCCACGGCTTAAAACCGTTGGTATATTTGGGCACGGCTAAAAACCGTGGTTATTAGTAACAACGGCTCAGAACCGTGGGCATTATTTGAAACGGCTCAAAACCGTTGCAAAAAAAAAATTTAGCAACGGTTCTAAACCGTGGCTAGGTCTAGCAACGGCTCAAAACCGTTGCAAAAAAAAATTTAGCAACGGTTCTAAACCGTGGCTAGTTCTAGCAACGGCTCAAAACCGTGGCTACATGAAAAGTTGAAAAAAAAATTTTGGGCGGGCTATTTTGGCGCTCGACCTTCCCTCCACTCGACTTCCAATCGACAAACCTTCCCTCCCCTCCACAAACCTGCTCCTTCCCTCGACTTCCCTTGACTTCCATCGACATCGACATCGACTTCCATCCCTCGACTTCCATCGACATCGACATCGACATCCCTGCTCCCTCCCTCGACTCTACTCCACTCGACTTCCCTGCTCCTTCTCCTTCCCTGCTCCCTCCCTCGACTTCCCTCCTCCCCTCCTTCCCTCCTCCCTCGACTTCCCTGCTCCTCCCTCGACTTCCCTCCTCCCCTCCTTTCCTGGTCTTCCCTCCTTAGTACTCGGCGTCTTCAAAATCGATCAGCCACTGCAACCATTCTCTCGTACAGGTACTCTCTCTCTCTCTCTCTCTTTTATTTTTGATGAAATTAGGGTTCCTGAATGTAGAGTTTTTTTATTTAGAGGTTTTGAATCTCTAGGGTTCCTGAATTGTTTTTTGAATCTATAGGTTTTATTTAGAGGTTTTTTGAAATTAGGGTTTGAATCTCTAGGGCTCAAAACCGTATGCCTGATAAATTCCTGATATAATTTAATTTTTTGAATCTTTAATTTTTGTATGAAATTCCTGATATAATTTGAAACCAGGAAATACATCTCAGGGATTTACATACAAATGATATAATTAGGGTTTTATTTAGAAGGAAGTCATTGCTATATGATTTACATACAAATGTTGGTCTCTGGACTAGCTTTGCTCCTACAAGGAAGCTTTAATGGATAATTTTAACTTGTAATGTGCATTTTAAAACAAAATGTTTATATGTATGTTGGTCCACAAATTCTGTTTTGTTGATGCTAATGATAATGTTGCTTTATTGTCTATCTTCCAGCTACAGCAGGAACAAACAAGGCTGCCTCCAGTGGCAATACTTTGAACACGAGGAAGCTTGATAAAGAAACAGAAGTTCTTGCTCGTGAGTACTCAACTCTTTGTATCAATTTGCAATAATTTTTGTCGAAAAATCATGTTGTAAACTTGTAATGATTAGATTTATGTATACATACATACATATATAGGTAAAAACACTCATTGCACTTCCAGGATCTTTCAAATGAAATTGATCATAAATACCCCATTCAAATGCAATTTAGTGATGAAACCATGCTGCAAGAGAAGGTTTATGAAATTGATCATAAACCACTCGTTGCACATCAAGGGTTCACAAGTGAAGTCTAGAGTCCAAAAGATCCGCTTTATAATGTCTAGCAATCCTGTAAAGGAAAACACTGGAGAAGAGCCCATCAAAGATCAAGGTATGCTAGTTTCTAATTTTCTATCTATACATGTTGGATTACCTGTATTAAAGATCAAGGTATTGTGTTGTAGAAATTGCAGAACTTGAAGTGGAGGTATGCAAAATTTTCAGACATCTTGATTTATTTAGGGTTAATTATAGATTGCTATTAGGGTTTGATGAGTATGTCCGAATTTTCAACAGTTTTCAAGTTGTAATCATTCTTGCTACTGAATTCCTATCACAAAACCCTTTACCATAAAAGCTTTTTAAAAACTTTTATGTAGAGATGTTAAGTGATTACGTAAGGATTTTTGTTTTTGGTTTTGCAAACTTTTCGCTTATCTGTATATCCAATATATTTTACCTTCTTGGGATCTATTTCTAGAGGCAGTTAAGCGTAGTACCTAAAGGGGATGTCTTGAGATAAATAGAGCTCATAATATCTAGGGCGCGTTAACCTAAGATGAAGTCATGCCATCTAATGCATGTCCTCATGAAAGCTAATTGCAAGAGTCCTTTAAGCATTTTGCTATGGTGTTCTTATTACCCTCCAAATCTAATTCCTTGCATATCCCAAACATCTGATCCTAAGATGTCAATGTGATTGGTTCATAATGTTACAATTACAATTAGCTTCCTGCACTGTGAAGGGATTCATTCATAATGACCTTATCTGACAAAAAAAAAATAGTATATGGCATATGTTAGAAAACTGACTTAATCTTGTTGTAATCAGGTGTTTGTTAGAAAAGTTATTGAGTTGCATGACAAGTATATGGCATATGTAAATGAGTGCTTCCAGAATCATAATCTTTTCCACAAGGTTTGTATTGGACACTGAATCTTGTTCCTAATATTATGTCCTTATTTTCCTTACGTTATTGCTTTCATATTCTAGGCACTCAAAGAGGCCTTTGAAGTGTTCTACAATAAGGGAGTTGCTGGCAGCTCAAAGAGGCCTTTTGGTTATCCGAGTCACCATCTGTTCAAGGAATCACATCGTGGGGTCTATGGTCCCATGCATTGCAACATGGGCGATATCCTTTTTTTTGTTAAAATTTAAACACAAGAAAAGCTATTGATTTTGGTGTTACATTGCTTCTATTCATTAAATTCATTTACTACAGTTTACTTGTTCTCCCTATCCTATGTTGTAGAGCTATATTATGTCATTTGGTTTTGCTTCCTTGACATGATTTCTACACATTTCAACTTAAGGGAGTTGAACAACCAGGTTTCTCGTTCCAGATTGTAAATACAAACATGGATGAATTGAGTCCACGTGCCCGTAGAAGAAGTGCTTTGTTCACATGGCAACATATAGCATCCTTACATCCTAGCTTGCCTGATGTGTAGTGTGGAGGATTTTACACACAAAAGGAATCAACAACAGTCTCAATCATCCAGCAGTCTCTAGCCCTTAGTTGCTTCCCTCGAGTCAAGATCTTTCATACTTCAAACAAGTATGAAGGACAAGTGTATATACCTGAGATCAACTACCTCCTCATGTTAGTGTGTGTTGGTGTTACCTCAAGGTATGTCTTTCAGTTTCTTTTTCTTAGTTTTGGTTATTAGGAAGAAATCTTGATTGGTTGTATGATATTGGTTGTTTTTTTTTATTGGTGGATTGAGCTTTGATTTTTGCATGAAATCCTTAATGAGTAGTATGTATACAAAAGCTTTGATTTTTTCATTGTTGTAAGTTTACTCAACCTTTCAAAAAAGTATGTACTCTGTCACTTCCCACTTTATGACACTTTCTGTAATGGGTTCTTATTATTTATACTAGATGGGAACTTACACTATGTTCTTCAGTCCATCTGCTACAGTTACTGGGGCTCATACTGTGTCCCAAAGAAAACGAGTTCGTCATGGAAAGGTTTGAGTACTATACATGTTTTTTGACCTGGTGAATAGTCAACTACTTTATGTTTACTAAGACCAGTTCTTACAGGGGGCTTCCAATAGCATTACATCAGTTCTTTATCTCAAAGATGAGATAACTATTGCGACTGCTGGAGCAGTGGACAGGTTTGTTTGATGCTTTCATAGATTCTCCTTACTTTAACAATGGAGTTTTTGCATAATATAAAGTACTGAAGTCCTTATCTGTAATTTAGTTAAACTGATTCTTCCATGTGCATTTTTGTTTCATTTCAGTGATGTGAAGTTTTGGGATACCCAGAATTTGAAAGGCCCCATATTTCCAACATCTTCTCACATCGAACCATCAAATGAAAAGGTCAGTTAACCCCCAAGATGCTAATTCTTGTCGGTCTGCTCAGTGGAGATAGTTTTCATCTACTGCAAAAAGACTGATCTGAAAAAAAAAAATTTATAGATTATAACGAGATCAAGGTTCTACCAGTTTCAAAATGTTTAACATTGTGTCTACCATGTGTCAAGTGTTCGAGTATTTTGATCCCTAAAGACCATAATAGCTTTCTAGACTAGTCAGGTACTGTATAGTGTTGACTAGTCAGGTACTGTATACATCCTTCCAGGTTTAGCAAGCACCCATAAATCAGAAATCTTAATTACGTTGCAATAACACAAAATCAGGGCTGCATCCTCCCTCGAATCTGAAAATAGTCTTGTTCACCTGCAGGAAAGTCAACTAGTTAAACTTCAGGGACAATATATTAGACTGATATTACAGAAATAGTTATATCATGTATTGCATATGAGTAGATCCATTTTCATTCAAAGGTATGAGCAATTTTATTTGTATCTGGTATGGCATATTATTTAGAGAAGATTGTATGTCATTTTCTACAATTTATTGCCCACTATTGCCCAAATGGAAGGCGTTCCAAACAATCATTTTTCTTGAGCAGGTGAGAACTTTGTTAATCATTTGATACTTTGTACAGATGTCTATATGTCACATATTTGTATTATCTTTGTGATTGATTCATGATCTCTGTTTTGTTGGCTTAGGATGAAGGCCTCCACGATTCAAGCAAAATTGCAGCATTTGATTTTGATGGGTGTCTTGCAAAAACATCTCTAAAAAGGTAATGGTTTTGACTGGTTAAACACGTTAGCCTTATCGGCTGAAAATTTTGTTGTATCACCATATTTGTCTATTGCATCAACACACTGATGATTTACAAGGATAGTTGATCAAAAATATAAATATACATATAGATGTACAATAAAGCTCACTCCCATTTCCCATGTTCGTAAGTGTCCTTTATATGTTCGTTAATTCCATGTGATAGATACCCTTTGGTGTTGATTATGCAAAGTGCAATATTTGTGTGAACATATGGCATGACGTTGTAATTTTTTCACCTTGTCTACACTACTTCTGGTATGTAATTTTGGATTAGTAGTTTTAACATTATACTGGTTTTGATGCATTTCCTTATGGGAACAGTGAGAGGGAAACAATGGGCCAAATTCGTTATTCAAGATAATGCTTTTTGCTGATCTGCACTACGGAGAGAATGCTTGGGATGATTGGGCCAAAAATGAAGATATCTTCATGGGAATTCAAGAACAGTAGTGGAAGTAAGGGTGTTGTTATCTATGTTCAATGGTAGTAATATATATGATAAATTGCACATTAAATAGTTCAGCGAAGGTGTTGTAGTTTTGGTGTATAATTTCAGTATTTATTTATTAAATTTTTGTAGGAAACTTCTAAGTTTAACCGATAGCTTGAAGTGTATTGGATATGGGTACTATAAAGATAAACGATCTATAATTTTTGTATGCAACTTCTGTTCTCTATTACAACTCATTTTTTGCAATTGTTAAATTGTTTATGCAGTGTGTAGCTTCTCATCCAGACATCCAGACACAGTTCCTCAGTGGTAAATTTTCTTAGCATTGATAAATTGTTCCTCAGTCTTTGTAGGTTGTGATAAAGTTGGTTGCTCAACTAAGTCAAAAGATGAGAGAGACGTCAAATATGTGGGCTCCTGCGATATATAAAAGACTTCTTAGCATTGATAAAAGGGAAAGGGATATGGCAGAAAGATGCTTTCTGAAGATAAGATCTGTTTTACTTCCTCCTCCTTTGGTTCTTTCTAAGGTATTTCCTTTTATGTCAGAAACTTGTTGAATGCTTCCTATCATTACTTACTAGTGATGCATGTGTGCATGGCATCTATTTAAGTCGTATATGTTCCTTACCTAATGCATTGACTAAAAAAAATTTATATTTTCTGAATGAACAATAAACTAGTTAAGTTGTACATCATGATTACCATGTAAAAGAATAACCAATGTTTTTATATTTGTGCCGAAAGTGTTGTGGATTTCATGTTATAGATTTTCTCATTCTGACCCACAAGTTCAGATAGCATTTTCTCATTCTGAATAGCATCTCTGGTATTCCTGATTAACCCTTCTATCTAATGTTATCTCTGGTATTCATTGAGAGGGGGAAGAAGGTAAACTAATGAATGCTCTTTATCCTTTTTCTTTTTTTTTTAAATTTCCATTGATTGATTAAATGGAATGAAATGGGGGGTGGGGGGTTTTTAATGTACTTCTGTTTGGTTCTGTTGTGGATTTCATGTTGCTGTGGGTCCCACAAACATCAAAATAGAATGTTAATTATTTGAGTTTGAATGTTAGTTATTTACAAACGTTAGTGTTTGGGCAATGGTAGGTCCTGGAACCGAGTGCTGGCAGGGCACTCTGCTGTAAAACAGAGTGTCCCCTGTTTTTCGGAGCAGGGAGAGGCTGCGGACTGGAAGGACTGGGCACTGGTTGCTGATGACTGTGCTGCGGCCTGGACTGGTGGTAAGGCCGTGGCGAGATGGTGGATACGCGTTAGGCTGATGGACGTTGTTGCGTCGCAGAGCGTCCTGTTGCTGTGCTGTGTTCTGAGCTGCTGCGATGCAGTGGCCTTCATGCGAACACGCTGTTGCGACACTCTGCTACGTTTCAGCGTGCTGCGCTAAATCTGGGTATTGAATTTTTGCATTTTGTTTATTCAGGATAGAATGCTTTGTCTTTGCCACTGTTCTAAATGATAGCTTGTATGTAGCATTGTTTGGTATTGAAAATATGTGTAGAAGCTTCATGAAATCTTCGTTAATTTGTGGTTCAAATATTTATCCTAGTACAGAAAGTTCAGTTGCCTACCCAAAATGTTAATTTGTGACAGATATTTCTTTTTCTCTTGATTTTCCCTTCTTACTTGGGCGCGGCCCTTTAGTTTCATTCTTATATGTGTTTCCTTTGTGAACACGGACTTAATTCCATGAGATAATCAACGTGACATCACATTTCAATGCCCAATAGCCTTTTATCCATGTTGGATATTCCGCAAGCTCAAGTTATTGAGCTTGACATATGCTTCATCAATTGTTGGAGTTACCTCCTTTTTTTAATTTTCTATGACATGTTTTACATTGCCAACTTGTCATTTCTTTCCTGTGTTGGACATCTGACAACTCTTGGAATCATTTTTGCACTTGGAAACCTGGACATTAATTCATCAAGTCATGGTCTACACTCTAAATCGATAATCAAGGAAATGGTATGCGTTCACTGACTCGTCTTTTACTTTTCGAATTACTGCTACACGGACTGTTTTTGACACTTGGAATTATGATTCACCACCTCAATTGTACTAAACTGTCTATTACATGGTCCATTGATAGCTTTTCATGCAAAGCTTCAAGCCTACCATACCCAGGTTTCTATGAACCTTTTTTATCAGCTTCCTAAGTATATATATAATTTGATTTTGAATACATAATGTCAATCATTTGATTTTGAATACATAATATCAATCATTTGATTATTTTGAATACATTTCACTTTATCATTTATGCCCTGTTTTTTGGTACTTGTTCTGTGCTAATGACTTGAATCATAACAAATAGAATGTTAATGATTTGAGTTTGAATGTTAGTTATTTACTTTTCTTCCTGACATACACAGATTTCTTCTTCTTTTTCTTGAAAGTATGAACTTTGAACATGTGTTCCTGCTAAAAGGTTGAAGCTAGGATGCACAAGTCATAAAGCAAAACCAAAAAGTGATTAGGGAGTGGTAATGTCTAATGGGGATGTTATAATTGTGGGTGGTCACATTGCTTTGTTGGTGACAGTGGGGATTAGAAATTGGTATTCCTGTCTGGTCATGTTAGAAATTGGGGATGTTATATTTGAATTTCATAATGTTTAATTTGTGCAACTTTACGTGGACAACTGCCTTGCACACTTGGATGAGATGATGGGCTTGAAGGCAATGCTCATGAAAGCCGATCTCTTTCATCTCGTTTCAGGCATGTGGAAGACTCCGGCGGAGCGCTGCTTTTTGTGGATGGGTGGGTTCAAGCCCTCTGAAATCATCGAGTTTGCGACCAGCAGCAAGCTCGCATCAGTGCGTCCCTCGCAGAGCAGCAGTTCGTCCCTCGCAGCAGCAGCAGTGATTCCCTCAGCAGCAGCAGCAGTGCGTACCTCGCATCATCAGCAGATCGTCCCTTGCAGCAGCAGCATTGCGTCTCTCGCAGCAGCAGCAGCATCAACCGCAGTTCGTCCCTGGCCCTGCCCATAGAATCAGACCAAGAGGGAAAACCTGAATCAACACAGGTTAGTCAGCATTGCGTCTCTCATATCATATCATATTGCATGAATCTATCATATTTTGTATAGATGACAAGCTTCCATTGGTCAAAAGCCATTTTGCTAGACATATTGGATATTCTTCTTTTGTATCCATGAATGTCAAAGAATAACAACTTAGCTTCCATATTGGATATTTTTTTACTGAAAACTGTTTTGAACAGTTGATTTGTAGTGTTTTTGTGTTGCATTCCTTTGTATGGGATCACTAAATAGGTTTTGCGAGTGAAATTAGATCTGATGAGGCTCAGATAGTAGTTTTATAGGTCTTTTTGAGCTATTATTTAGAGGAACTGATGGAATTTGACATTATGAGCTGAAGTTCATTCAATTAGTTGGATTTGCAAGCAAATTTTGCTAGGTTTTAGTTAATGCGAGACAATAGAACTTCTAGTCAGTTATAAGTCTTAGGTAGATTGTATTTCTTGTGATTAATGATGAAATGTAAAGCTGAAGGCTGAAGTGACTAAGATGTATTTGTTTTAGATCCGTTTCAGTCTGAGGTGATTTAACAGTGAGAGAAATGGAGGGGAGAATGAACAAGTACAGGCAAACTAGTCCAGAGAGGGCTATAGTTTGGATTGAGCTGGCCTGCAGCATTTGCCGTGCTTCAGGCAACTTACTTCCTCATTCACTATACATTTGCTAGTCAGGCTGCTCATATAGGAGCTCTGTATTCTTCATTTCTTGCTATGCACTTGGCGGCTGGAGTTCCTGGTGTTTTGTCAATCCCAGGAAACTAGTTGTTTAACTTTTGTTGCATTGCCAATCCCACAATAAAACCTTAAATAGAAAACCCACAAATCACTTGTTTTGGGGTCCTTTTCAAATTGTATCTCTTTGATTTGTGTTCAATTCATATATTGCTCTGTTGGTCTTTCTGAAATTTCAAAAATTACTAGTTAGAGATTAGTGTATGGGGGTCTTTTGAATGGGTCCTTTTGGTTTGCGAGAGCTTAGAAACACACAAATCAATGTTTTTTGGTTGAATAGTTCTCTTGGGGTTTTATGTGAAAGTTTGGTGTGAGGACTTTGAAGAGTTATAGTGAAGATTTGTGGAATCTGTCCTAATACATTATGTTTTGCTCCCCTTTCAACTTTATTTTCTTGATTTAATAGACAGGAATATTAGTAGTATTTGTTTTGTTTATTCTTTATAAGCACATTTGCTTGATTCTCAAGCTAAAAGCTCTGAGTGGCATTGAGATTCTTTCATTCAATATAGGGCTTTTCCCTTTTTTTTACATTATATTTATATAGACATAGTGATCAAATGATCACTTTTTCACTTCATTTAATTTTTTTTGGGGCAATTCGGGACTTGATTAATTTTTTGCCTTTTGTTGTGGCAGAATTGTGGTTGACAATGATGCTTGTGAGCATGCAACTGTCATTCGGGTGAGCTGCTTATACCCTTTAGGATATTCTGTTCGTTCTATCGGAGACTTGCAAGAAATTAAAGATTTCCGATATCACTGATAGTGAAATTTTGTTTATAGGTTGATAGTGCCAACAAACATGGAATTGTCTTAGAAGTTGTGCAACTTCTTACTGATCTCAACCTTATTATAGTGAAAGCGTACATATCTTCTGATGGATGATGGTTTATGGATGGTAAGGTTTCCATTCCAGACTACTTGATTTGATTTGAAATGAACTCAAACCCTTTTATTATCATTCTCGTGCTAAACTTAAGATCATATCTTTCAGTGTTCAAAGTGACGGATGATGATGGAAATAAAATCAGAGATGGACTTATCAATTATATCATAAAGGTCAGAATTCATAAACTGATTGATACTCATCTCCATTTATGTTCATAACTTTCATTTCTACCAAAACCTTTTGTGGTGCTTGCAATACTCTACTAATAATCAAACTGTTTCATTTATGATTTTCAGTCTCTGGAAACCAATGTATGCTTTCTCTCATCTTTCAGAAGCTCTGTTGGGGTAATGCCATCTAAAGAGCACACATCGATTGAGTTAACTGGCACTGACAGGCCAGGTTTACTATCGGAATTGTCCGCTGTATTGACAGTTGGTAAAACCTTAGAGGTTGGTCGTCCCTCGCAGAGCAGCAGTTCGTCCCTCGCAGCAGCAGCAGTGATTCCCTCGCAGCAGCAGCAGCAGTGCGTACCTCGCATCATCAGCAGATCGTCCCTTGCAGCAGCAGCATTGCGTCTCTCGTTGCAGCAGCAGCATTGTTCCACTTTCTTTGTATTTGAGATATTTAAGTTTGTGTGTGTGTCATTGTATTTGAGATATTATTTGATAGATTTTGACTCAATGTAATACATTTTCTTATTAATTACATTACTTTGCCTCCATTAATTACATTACTTTGCCTCCATTATTTGATAGATTTTGACTCAATGACTCAAAGTCATTTGATAGCAAAAAAAAATAAAAAAATAATAAAAATATATTAAAAAAAAATTTATTAAACAAAAAAAAAAAAAAAAAATTTGCCACGTTTTAAACCATGGCTAACTATTGCAACGGCTAAAAACCGTGGCTACCTTGCCACGGCTTATAACCGTGGCTAGTACTGGCCACGGCTTAAACCGTTGCTAAAGCTATTGCAACGGCTTAAAACCGTGGCTAAACTTGCAACGGTTTTAAGCCGTGGCTACTCCTGCCCACGGCTTAGAACCGTGGCTAAGATTTTGGCAACGGTTTATAACCGTGGCTAAGATTTTGGCAACGGTTTATAACCGTGGCTAAATCATCAACTGTCCTCGAGATAAAACCGTTGCTAATATTTTAGCCACGGTTTTTAGCCGTTACTAGGGATTTAGCGACGCCTCTACAGCCCACGGTTCTAAACCGTGCCAATGGGTTACCCCCACGGTTTAAAACCGTTGCTAATGGCCATTTTTGGTGTAGTGTTTGTAGAGGTTAGAGAAAAATAAGTGAGAGCTAACCATGTTTGGCTAACATTCTACCTTAGGGTGTGGGTGAGCCCATGGGAGGATAGTTCCAAGATGGATATTTTAAATTAGTTTATTTCCATTTTCATATATTATAAAAGAATGTTTAGTTAGATTGATCTTATAGCTTGGTTATGTCATGAACCTATAAGGTAAGTTAGATGTTTTGTATTTCATTATATGAATTCAATTCATGTTTTCTTCTTCTACTTCTTAAGCTCCAGATTAGATAAGTTTTTATACTTGCAATTTCTCTAACAAGCCCATAAATACAATGTTTACATATTATTAGTCTACGTTTCATTGTGATTTGTTAGATATTGGGTGTTTCACCTTGGTGGACTCCCTTTATACTTTAAAATCTAGGTTACTAATATAACTCAAGCTTGAAATCATTTTGCTCATAATGTCGTATTTTTCATCCTAAGGTGAGATAAGAGTCTACGTTATGATGTGTTAATGAATTTTGAAAATATTAATTTAAGAGTGGCCAAATGGTGTCATCTATTCATGATGGTAAACCCAAAGCCCTAACTCTCACATTTAAGTTTTATTTTGCATTTTTATTTAATGCAATTCCATTTATTTTATATTTTCACTAACAACTATTTGTTTTACTAGGTTAAGTATTTCAAGTATGAATTTAAAAGAAGTTTTTCAACTTTTATTAAGCCCTTCTTGTGGGATTCGACCTGTGTTTGTTGGTTTCTAACTCAATAGACAATCGTGCACCTGCGTTAAGATTTAAGATCAATCAGTACCGTACCGGTCGATATTAATCATGTTTAGTACCAATTTCGATCAGTCCCAAATAGTGACACCAAGAACAATTTTTCATTCAAAAAAAATTTGCATCTAGATTTCAAAATGTCAACTTTTTAAGATCAAGAATATGACCTAATTTATATATTCCCAAATCAACCCCTAACACACACAATAAAATTAAAAATAACACTCCACTATCCAAATTTAATAATTAAAAATAAGATTAATTTACAATTTGGTTTGGTATCCCAAATTTTAGAACCGTATCTAAAGAATAGTAACGGTTTAGTTGGGTTCTTTTTCCGAATAGTAAAACAATGATAGGTCTGATTCGGTTTTAGGACTGTATGATATGGTTCCAATTTGGTCTCGATTTTTTGGAAAAATTTTCCTACCCCTAAGCAACTCTATGAACAAGCGAGTATGGAAGATCATTTGGTCTACGTTAAACTGATAACCAAGGTTGCTTGCATAAACAAGAACAGGACAAAGTTTTCCCCTCGCATTGCCAAGAAACCAAAAACAGGGCCTCTTTTATAGGAGAAAACCCAAATAACCCTATTATATTGTCTGGTAGCTCAGAGAGTGGATTAGTGAGAAGAGGGTTAGCTGACTTCATTAAACCAACTAAGGGTCAGGATTGGATTCCTTAATACATTCAGTGGAATGTGAAAATGAGATCAGTGCGTATCATTAAGAGGACAGTGGACCTAGCAATGGATGAGTACAAGAAACATAGTCAATGTGAAGAAATGGAGATTCTGGAACTACCAATGAACCACGATGATATAGATGATGATGAGATGACTTGGGGTCCAACACTTTGTCATGATAGTGTGAATAACTATGGTTCCAACATGTAATCTCTTTCTTTTTTAGGTTTCTTATGGTGGCTTTGACCAAAAAGTCACCACTGTCTTCATGATTCTCTCATGAAACTTCCTCTACGGTTTAGAATCTAAAGTACCTCATCAAGAACATAACCCTGATATATGTTTTTCTTTGGAAACAAATGCCAAAACTCCTAAAAGGGATGCTATCAGGGAATGTCTAAAATCTGCTAATGGAATTCATGCGGATATTGTAGAACTATTAAGCGTCATCTCCCTCCTTTGGAGGGAATGAGTGATTATCTCCCTAAAAGGTATGTGTCGTACTTTCATTTTAGTTACTATCTCTGATTACCATGCATCTGTTAATTGGGATGTAATTTTTTGCTATGGAACTCCTTGTTATAAAGATAAACCTCTCTTTTGGAATACATCAAATGAGCACGCACTTACCATTAATCATCCTTGGACCATTATTGGTGATTTCAATGTTATATTATCAAACGAAGATAAAAATAGGAGCCAACATTGTCACAAATGCTACAACCAGTTCCTTTTATAATTTTACCATGACCCATGCCCTTATTGATATCACTACAAAGGTCAAAACCTTACTTAGAACAAAAAAAGAAAAGGTAAATATCATGTTAGAGTTAGACTTAGTAAACCCATACTGGATTAGTCATTGATAGGAGCATAATTAAGCTATTTTTAATATCATATTTGTATATATATTTTTGGCTATTATTTGTTAATTATGATACTAATTGCTATTGTCGTGTGTTGTGTAGGTTTCCAATTACAAGATTCTAAAATAGAAGCTAAGAAGTGCAAATTGGTTTAAATTAGGAAGACTTATTGCAAAAGGAAACTACACAAGGAATGAAACCTAAATAACATGATTATAAAAGGACAATACCTGACTTTGGAGAAAGGATCCAACCACAACCCCCTCATCACAGCCGCAACTCAACCTCGCAACAGCAAGCCTCCACCCAATCGAAACCCTTGCATCAGATCGCAACTTCACTACAAATCCATCTTCGCGCTAGCCGTCACCCTCCTCCTCGAAACAGTATCTCCATCACCTCCACAACCTGTCATCGCCAACCCTAAACCCATCGCCCTCATCACGCCAAACAGTAACCCTTCTCCTTGAAGCAACAACCTCGCCAACCCTAGCCACATCTCATACCCCCATTCAGCCCTTCATCGTCCTCTCATCACCATCGAGCCCATCGTTCCATCGCCATCAGACCCTTCACGCACGAAAACCCTCGTCTCAGTCCCTCTCTCTCGCTGTACCTGATCGTCACCTCCATCAATCACAGTCACGCACACGAAGAGACGTGAAACAAAGATCGGGAGCAGGAACTGAAAAAGCAGAGATCGGGAGCTGAAGAATAAGAGAAGTGAAGAAGATCGCGTGAAGCAGACCTGAGATCGCGAGAAGGAGGAATAGTTTTTACTCTCTTCCTTTGCACTATTTGCACCCCAGCAGACTCTCTCTACCACCACGCACGGTGACAGTGTTTTGTTTCTTCTCATCTCTATCTTTACTTATTTTAGTTTGATATTTGATTATGGATTACTGTTTGAACATAATTAATATGTCTAATTGATTCGAAGCCCCGAACATGTGTTTTATGAATTAATTGAATTTAATCTTCCTTGCCATTAGTGATTGCGTTTTGCTTAACAGTCTTATAGAGAATTTTTCTTTGTATGTTTGTTAAGGTGTCCAACTTAGTAAGCATGCCAGGATCTGGGGCTAGAGTTTAAGAGAGTTTCACCTAATTGTTATAATATTGTACTCACAAGTAGTAAATACCAAGGAACGTTGGTAAGGTTAGGTAAAAACCTAGGTAAGAAAAAGATGTTGATCATACTTGTAATTGCCTAATTTGTTCATATTTTTCACAAAACTTAATGATCTTAGATTGTTATCTAACTTGCGATTCCTGATTAGATAGCATGATAAGAATAGTTTGAAAGCGACGCTTAGTTTAATTCAACGAATTTGAGAAAATAATAAGATTAATGCAGTGTTGATCACGGTTAATCTTGAGCATTGTCTCTCACAAGTTAGCAAGTGATTATTGAAGATTGATTTATGCGCATATGTTTGGTGTGTGGAGATAAACCCTTAGCTAATTTCTCATCTTTGCCATCCCTTTAGTTTTATTATCTTTATAGTAATTTTCGTAGTTATTTTCATAGTTTAATTTAGAAAATCCAATCCCCCATTATTCACTTAATTAGGTTGTTAGTTGTCTTTTAGTTATTCTTAGTGTTAATTGGCAAACCCTCTAATCCTCGGTCCAGAACGATCCCTACTTTTTCTATACTACAATCACAAAACAGAGTATTAAGTTGTGTGCTACTAAAATAGCGCATCAATTTTTGGCGTCGTTGCCGAGGATTAGTAAAATTGTTAATTACTTCATTAGTTTTTTTTTCTTTTTATTTATTTTTTTTCTTTCTATCTTTATCTCAGGTACCAATTCATGCACAATAGGAGATCCAGTGAAAACTTATTAGAATACGATTCAGAGCCTGAGAAAACATTAGACGAAAGAGAAAAACAAAAGAGTCACAAACATCTAGCTTTGAATCTGAAGAGTTCGACATGGGAGACAATAGATCTATTAAAGAACTTTCGGCATCCATTTTGGACAATGCCGCACCTCTATGCCTTCAGTATTCAATAGCCGCGCAGGGCAAGATAGAGTCATTCGAGCTGAAATCCAGCCTACTTCGTCATATTCTAAAGTATCATGGTCTTTCTATGGAGGATCCAAATAAACATTTAAAGGATTTTGAAGTTGTATGCAACAGTATGACGCCAATGAGTATGGATGATAACATTATGAAATTGAGAGCATTTCCATTTTCTCTGACTGATAGGGCTAAGGATTGGCTCTATGAACTACCTTCCGGAACAATATATTCCTGGGATAGTATGATGAAGGTGTTTCTAGATAATTTTTCCCAACTTCCAAAATTATCTTGTTGATGAAGAAAATCAGTGGTATACAGCAAGGTTCAGGAGAATCATATCCAGTTTACTATGAGCGCTTCAAAACTCTCATAGCATCATGTCTGCAGCATCATCTTGATTCCAATTTTGACTTTGAAAATTCTCGTTTGACAAATTTTCATAACCCCATTTGTCAATGAAATCGAAGAATGACAGTGTGGATGTTGATACTAGGGGTGTCATTAGGTTTGAAGATTACATCTACTCAATTTAAATTGATTTGGTAGCTAGGAGATTGGGAGATAAAAGAGATAGGAAGATGGTATTCATGATGGGGAGGAAGGGGATGGGGAAGATTCATAATGGAAAAAATGAAGTTATTTTAAATGAGGAATTGGTAGTTAAGGGACCAAAAACCCTTTTGGATATCCATTTAGGATCCACTAAGTTTTCGTTTACATGCAAAAACTAAAAACAATGTGTTTTCATTCGTTTGAGTTGAAAATTTTGGACTAACACTAGAACTAATGAGCCAAAGTTCTAGCTCGTTTCACTTCGTCTTAGACAATGGCTGCTAGTCAACTTGTGTCGTGTCCAATGTGGGCCCTCGCTGCTGCGTAATTATAGAAAGAAAAGTTCACATTTTCATATTTAATGTAAATCTCGAGGCACAAACTTTAACACGTTTCTGATGTGGATCTTTAATTTTCTTAAAATTTTAGTTCAAATGGAGCTCAAATGATATAACTTTCATTTAATCCGAGTAAATGAAAATCAAATGGGTCCTAAACGACAATCAAAATGTTTTTTTCCCCTTAATGTGCCACTTTCTATTAATAATATATTTAAAATGATCATAAACTTTAACCATGGTTCATCTTTGTGATGTGGGAAGGTTTCCATCTCTAGATGCATTAAGATTTGTTATTAGCTATTACAAATTTACATACGTGTTATGAGAGTCGAGAGTGGTCATTTTGGAGCACCGTTACAGCGGACGTTAAAAAAATGGGGTGCAAAAATCCTAACCTAATTTTAGATTGGTCTCGACTTTCTCATACTGCTAATTCCCTTCTTTGATATCACTACCCCCACCTTTCTGTCTAACACCACTACCAGCTCTTTGACATCACCAATACATACCAAAAAACTCACTGTTCTTAGTTTTTCTCTCTACTTTTCTCTCACTCACAACAGTTTCTCCCTAAAACAACAACGATCACTTCTCTCCCACTTCCATTGATGTTGTTGTTGTCGCCCCGTCGTTGTTGTTTCTCTCCCACCCTATCACACCGCCATTGTTGCTCGCTTGCCCCCTTTTTCCTTTCTTTTTCTCTTCCTATCTTTTCTTCTCATTAGCAACAAGCTGCAATAACAATAGTGGAGTCGTTGCTGCAACCGCCTTGTCATCGCTATCGTTGTCGTCAACTGCCCAATTCTGCCATCGCCACCTCCTTGTTTTTTTCTCATTCGCTCCCGCACAGGCCTCTTCGAGGATGGGTTCCCCACTCTGGGAGGCCGGTGCGAGGCTGAAAATAATTTGCCCCTTGCGTTGGCCTTTGAAAGTGGGGAACCCGTACTTGCAGAGGCTTGTGCAATAGTGAAAAAATGGGAAGAAGATGAAGAAATTATGCCAGAAAAATGTGGTACAAACCTATCCTCAGCTCAGCCTCCTCGATCGCCCTCTACATCACCCCTTAGCTGCGAGATCAGAGTAAGAGATGAGAGGATGATAAAAAAAAAAAGGGGAAGAGAAAAATAAATGACAAAGGAATAGAGTTAGAAGATGGGAGGCGGCGGAGGGGGTGTTGCCAACGGTGGGTAGCAACACCAACTCTGCTGTTGTTGTTGCTATGTATTGTGTTGTTGCTCTTCTTGAGAAAAGAGGGTGTGAGAGAAGAGAGGAACTCCTTTTATTGGTTATTCTTTAGTAGGTTAAAAAAGGTGGTGCTATCAAATAGGGGAATTAGAGGCGT
Source organism: Berberis vulgaris (assembly GCA_963556465.1). Classification (NCBI taxonomy): domain Eukaryota; kingdom Viridiplantae; phylum Streptophyta; class Magnoliopsida; order Ranunculales; family Berberidaceae; genus Berberis; species Berberis vulgaris. The sequence continues at coordinate 15,029,445 of OY747134.1, forward strand.
AAAAAAGTTGGGGCCTTTTATATTCTAATAGGAGGTATTAGTATTCTCAAAGCCAATCCTTTCACCATGGCATAAGCTTTAAATATAACCATGGTATGGACGCGCTCTTTGTGCCCGAATATTCAATATTTTTTATTACAACATTTTAATAATAAGTAAAAAGTATTATTTAATTTTTAAACAAATAAGTATTTATAATTTTAAAAGCCTATGTATAGTTTATGAATAATTAGATGACCTCAAATAAATTATAATGTTAGAGGCTTAAGTATAATTAATTAATATTCGAAAATGGTTGGTTTTGATTGTAAGAATATGAAATGTGGATGGTAAAATGAGAAATCAAAAGTTAGTTTTAAGGGTTTTTATTTTTATAATTTATAGATAATTTGATAGCTTTAAATAAATTATTTAGGGGCTTAGGTATAATTTATCAATGCTTAAGAGGGGTTATTTTAGATCGTAAAAATTATGAAATATAGAAGACAAAATGAAAAATACAAATGTTAGATGTAAGTGCAAATTTATAATTTATAAATAATCAAAAAACTTCAAATAAATTATGTTAGGGGCTTACATATAATTAATGAATATTTGGAAGGGCTAAGTTTGATTGTAAATAATTTGATTGAGAGGGCAAATTTGAAAAGAAAAAAAAATAATAGTGTACAAACACTCTTTGCTACTTTTATCGAATTTTGATTTTTAATTGTAAAATATTATAAAGTTGGAGGTCATTTTAGGCAGCCCAAAAATCAGGTTGAATAAAATTTACTATTCATTTGAGGAAGATGAATATTATAAAATATAATAAATTATATACATCTCAAGATGTAGAAAACCTCTACTGATTCCACATCATCCTGGTTGCAAAATATAGTTCAAAATCTGGTTCACCTCATTCTTGTCATTATAATTGTTCAGACAGTAAAAAAAAATTCTAGCCAGCCATGTTTGTTAACATTTTTTGAGTTTTTTTGCACTTCTACCCCTTCTATAGATAGTGTTTGTGGTTGTGTTCTAAAGAAAGGATAAAAAGCGTAAAAACACAAAAAACAAATGCCAGCAAACATGATTGGCTAGATTTAGAAGGCGTTTTTTTTTTCAAGTGCTTAGAAGCTAACTTATAACTGGAGTTAGAAGTTCTGAACGAGCTTCTAAATGAACTGTTTGTTTTGCTTCTGAATGGGTTGTTGATTAGAAGCTGTAAAATTAAAAGGCGTTTGTTTTTAGGTGCTAAATGGGAACTGTTTGACAATTTTGCTTCATTGAGCTAAAAAAATTTATGACATAAATATTATGCTTAAAATTATACCCAATAATTATTCAAATCCTAGATAATGTTACAATACCTTTCATTACAAGAATATCGAAATATGACCAAGTACATTTAAAAAAATTATCAAACCAAATTTCTTACTAATATTTTGTTTGCAATATGATCTCGTAAATTAGCCATATCGGTTTGTTCACGTGATCCAAATACTTGAGATATTTGTGGTTGTTCACTATCAGTTTGCTCAGGAGAGTTGAAGCGATGAAGAAAAAACTTTAAAATACAGAGAAAAAAACAAATATGAATGAAAGAAAAAGTGATAAGTTTCTTACCGAGTCCTTGTGAATGTAGATAGAACCACAATGCATAGTGAAAAGAATAATGGTATGTCGTCAAAATTTAGCCCTACTTATTTTTAAGAAGATGAGCAGCAATTGTCATTACAAAATTATGTTAAAGTTATTATTGGAATAATTTTTTACTCATCACTCAGTGCTAAGTGATCAACACTTCACTGTTGCTTACTCCAATCAGAAGTATAACTTTTAATCAGAACTAAAAACAAACACACTCTAAATAAGGTAATCCACTTTTTATTAAGACTTCTGACTCCATTCAGAAACAAAAACGAACACCCTCTAAGATGATCTAGAGTGAATTTTAGGGTTCATCCATGAGGCTAAAACCTAAAAATAAAAACTGTAGAGTTTCAAGTGGTTTGTTTCTAAAAATTGAGAACCGGTGCTTTTTGGAGATTCCAAAAAACAAAAAAAAAAAATCCCAATTCTAGGCAGCCATATATTTATATTTTTTGCTAGTTTTTGGATATTTTACACTTCTATCATTTCAGAAATTCTAATTGGCGAGGAAACCAGCGAGGGAAGTCTCTCCTATCATTTCTATAAAAAATTCTAACTGTCGAGGAAAATGACGAGGAAAACAGCGAGGGGTAGGGGGATGACGGTCCCCCTCCTACCCCACCACAACCCCTACCTATGGGGTCTCTCGCTGTTTTTCTCGACACATAGATGTGTTCCATTTTTATATATAACACTTGATCATGTTTTAAAGAGAATGGGTATAATGTAAAAAAATAAAAAAATAAAAAAATAAAAAAATAAAAAAGCTTGGCCACGCCCGCACCCTGACCCTAACCTAACCGTTGTTCTGCCTTCGTCGTTCCAGAATGGCTGTTCCTCCACCTCCAATGGCGGTCTCTCCCTCCCCCTCTGTAACCCTAGATTCCATACCAGACAACCCAGGACCAGAGAAACCTACCAATCCTCGTCTTCAATCAACTCAACCACCACATCCATCTACCGCTACCGCTTCGTCTCCATCTTCTGAAAACCCTAACACTTCAAACCCTCCATCAACAACAACGCCTCCTTCGCTTCCATCTTTTCAATCTTACACGCCTCCTCCTCCTATGTCCACCGCACCCATCCCTCCTCCATCCTTCCGCCCGATCCTTCCACAGTTTTCCCCGGTTCCAAACCCTCAAAATCCCAATTTTCAAAACCCTAATCTCCAACCACCCGGTGTTTCAATCATTCTTCCGGGAGCAGGAGCAGCAGTAGCAAGTGGAGTTGGATCAGTTACTGTGCCGGTTTCGCCAATGCAACCGCTCCCGCCCGGTGCCGCTATGTACCAGGTTCCTCCTCCTGGTCACCCTCAGCCTTATGGTCAGGTCCCCAATGGATACCCGCCTCAGGTTCCCCAGGGCTCAATCCCTCCTCCTGGTGGGTTATTCTTTCGCTTTGTTATTATTTATTTCATTTGATTCATGCTGCTGCTTGTGTTGTTATAATTCATATTTGAAATCGGCAAGTCCTACTTGAGTTAAATACTTGATTTAATGCTTGCAGTGAACTTGCAAAATGTTTGATTAGGACTGGAAAATTAGGATACTGAACTGTTATCATACTTGAATTATATTGATGTGAATGTTCTCTTACCTATTGGTTGGGTTTAACGGGATGGAAATGAGGATTCCAAAGGGAATGTAGAAAATCCTTTTGGTTAGCTAAGGGATGCATGTGGTATTGATTGACAGGGTATATTTCTTCTCCTACAATGTCTTGATTGATCATGGTCAGAAAGATTGGCAGCCTACTTCTTGCGGTTATTAAAAGATCTGCTATTCGACAGCTAGTTGGTATGCATATATTCTCTCGTGTTTATTGTTTTCTGTTGGTAAAAATATGGTTTTCAGGAAGGTTTTTTTCTTTTGCCCCTGGTGCTTTGAAATTCGACATATACTTGGAGTTTAAAAAACTTTCAACAACGTAAAATTTAGAGTCGTCCTGTATTTTGTTTAATTGGTAGATAAATATATGTGTACTTCCTTTTTGGATTTGATTTCCACGACAGAAGAACATTTGCAGCGATTGCTCATTGCGCTTGTGTTCAAGGTATAACTATATCATTTCTTTCAACACTCTCTTCCATTTGTTCCTTCTTTACATGTATTGTGGTGCCTTCAATTAATTCAACTTCTAAGATATCTAAAGATAATGGAACACCATCCGTAGTCTTGTACCCCCCATTGATGTCAGTTAGAAGTTGCAAGTTTTATGTCGCTCAATCACACTATACAGTGACATGGATATCTTTTAAAGTATAAGAAGATATAAGGTAAGTCAACTTTACATATCCAAAATTTATGAATTAGATACTATTTTCTCCCTGTTGCTTCAGGTTATCTATTCAACTGCTGGTAGTTGCCATCCCTTTGCTGATATACTTGTATTGTGTGGTAACGCATTGAAGTTATTTTTATTTCCACTCTATACCAATTGTTAGTGGTTGCTATTGTCTCCCTTTTCTTATATATAAAATCCTTTACTTACGAGCTTGCATAGACTTGTTTTTGTATTTGTACAGGTATTCCTTGTTATCCCTCCAAGTATACATCTATGGTTCGGCCTCTCTTTCCTCCTCGTCCACCAGGACCAATGGGAATGCTTCCACCACTGTCTCGCCCTCCTGGTACAGGAATTCTTGGAATTCCTTCAGTTACCCCTCCTGTTGTCAGGCCAGTTATTCCTATCATTGCACCGACAGAAAAGCCACAAACAACAGTTTATGTGGGCAAACTAGCTCCTACTGTCGAAAGTGATTTCATACTCTCTCTTTTGAGGGTAGGTAGCTAGGTTTTATTTAAAGTGATTGCAATTTTGAAACTCATGTTGTCTATGATTTGATGATTCCACTTTCTGTTTTCTAATTTTGATTTGTCGTCTGGTGAAGCTATGTGGTCCTGTAAAGAGTTGGAAGCGTGCACAAGATCCAAGCAATGGAACTCCCAGAGGTTTTGGCTTTTGTGAGTTCGCGTCTGCAGAAGGGGTTCTTCGTGCATTACGCCTTCTGAGTAAATATATTGTTGATAGGCAAGAATTGGTGGTAAGATTGGTTTAGCGAGTCCTTCCTAAATTTTTTTTTTTCCCTTACACTTTACTTTTGAGGAGTATATACACTTACATGAAGAATTTGTCTTGGATACTTCTTTTATTTTATTAGAAAAACAGTAATTGTACCAAGGGAGTGTAAAAAGGTTGGGAGGGGGTGGTAACAAGATGAAATACCACCCAAACTCCCAAGAAACAATACAATATGAAGTAGCAGGGAAAACTATACATCATATGGTAGTAGGGAAAACTGTGTTGAATTTAAATATAAAGTGCCCAAGTACAAAAAGACCCTTTGAAAATAATAGCAAGAGAGATATAGACACATGATTTGACATTTACATGACCCCTAAAATTTTGTGACCCTCAAAACAATCTATACTGAATGTTTGTTTTGTTTATTGTTTTGCAATGCACAACTCCTGCACCTTTTCACTTTGTCAAAGGAAGGTATTGGTGTATTCTCAAAACTGAAAAATGGATTTTTGATTACTCAACAGGATCTGATTGTTCTTGGAGAGAGGGCACAGGTCTTTGTAATTTGCATCTGTACAGATTTTTTCTTTTTCAAAGAAAATTGAATCTCTCTAAAAAAGTGAATTTGTTCCTTTTTAGCTTAATCAATGTAGACTGCAATGGTTCTTTTTTTGTGGTATAATAAGAGGATACGCTAAATGTTTGGCATAATGCTTTGTTGTATATATGTCGAGGATCTCATTGCCATTTTCATAGATGTGTAGTAAAAAGATAAAATCCCATTGAGCTTTTTATTTCTTTCGTTAACATATATTTGATGAATACCCAGTTACAGCATTTCTTTAGAAGTTAGTATTTCCTTAACAAAACCTCTATTTGGTTTTGTGGCCATGGAAGAACCTTTTGTATTTGAGCTTATAATCTACAATTAGTTCTTTCTAAAGGTTGATTTATGTGCTGGACTGATATGTTATCATCTACAGCTAAATGTTAATCAAGCAACACGAGAATATCTTGAACGCTATGTTGAAAAGAAAACTGAAAGAGAGAAACTGAAGGAAGCTGAAGGCACCAAGAAAGAGGAAGAAAATGCACCAGGTGTTGAGAAACCCGAACCTTCTAAACCCTTAGTAGAGAATCCGAAGGAGGATAGTGACAAAGTGGATAAAGAAAATCAAGATACTAGCCAGAACTTTGGTATTGTAACTGATGAAGACCGAGAAGCTGATCGAGATGCTTCAGATAAGCTTAAAAGTATGTTGGAAGAGAGGTTAAAGACTAAACCATTGCCTCCTCCACCAACACTACCTCCTACTGACGGATCTGCCAAGTCTAACTCTGAAGCTCCTACCAAGTCAAGGGATGACTCAGATGTGGATATAATGAGAAACTGTGAGTCTTTAATGATGATATCAAGAAGTGGCTTCACGGCTTTTTATTGGTGTTTTTATGTAATAACTACGATTATTTTATTGCTGTTAACATCTGTATTATTTTTAGCTGTGATCATTTACACCATTATTTTTGCCTAGATGTAGGAGATGAAAGAAATGACGATGAGACAAGTGAAAACAAACCTTCCAGTGAGCATGACAGGCCTGACACGAGCTCACCTGATAGGAGGAGTAGAGATAGGGACAGAGAACGTGATCTAAAGCGAGATAAGGAACGAGAACTGGAAAGATATGAGAAGGAAAGGGAAAGAGAACGACTTAGGAGAGAAAGAGAACAAGATATGAAAATCAGAGAGGCTGAGCGTTTGTACAAGGAGCATGTTAAGGAATGGGAGTCCAGAGAGAGAGATAAAGAGAAGCAACGGCTGTATGAGAGGGAGAAGGAGAAAGATAGAGAGAGGCAGAGAAAGGAGGTGACGGACCAGGAAAATGAGAGTGATGACGATGATAGAAGTAGACGGCATAGGAGTAGTGTGCTTGAGGAGAAGAGGAAGAAGAGAAAGCGAGAAAAAGATGATGATCGTGAGGATAGATTGAGAGAAGAGAAGGAAATTACTGAGGCTAAGAAAAGAGCAATTGAGGAGGAGGAGCAAAAGAAAGATGAACCAAAAGATGTGGCAGTTCAGATGATAAATGGAATTGAAAAACCAATATTACCAGAAGTTAATGAAAGTAGCTCCAATGTTGCTGAACAATCTTATGAGAGCGATTCTTTTACTGGTAATCATGTGGGTAAGTTCACTATTTGATATTCTTTAAGCTTTTGTAGGCCTCTATCTCTTCCCATTTCGTTTTTATTCTGACAATGGTTGAGATTTATTATTTTACAGGTGATGTGATTATGAAAAATGGTGTTGATGACTCAATCATGTCAATAGTTGTGTCAGATACATGGCAGAGTACTAATGCCCCAGCTCGAAAGCTGGGATTTGGACTTGTAGGCTCAGGAAAACGAACAACAGTACCTTCTGTTTTCCATGAGGAAGATGAAGCAAATAAAGACAAGAAAATGAGACCACTTGTTCCCATTGATTATTCCAATGAAGAACTACAAGCTGTGCAACCCCCTGTTTCAGGAGCTCCGCCTCCTAATTTGGCTGCAGCAGCAGAATTTGCTAAGCACATTTCAAATGTTAATCCAAAAGATGAGAGATCTGAGACGGAAAAGGATAGAAGCAGGCGATCTGGGGACAGATCAAGCCAGCGAGAGAGAGATCGAAATGATGATGGTCATCGTACTAGAGATGACAACAGAGATAGAACTCTTGACCGGTATAGGGATCGAGAGTCTGTTGCTGATAAGATGAAAACACCCGAAAACAAGAAGCTTTTGGATGCCAAACAATTAATCGATATGATCCCAAAGACAAAGGAGGAGTTGTTCTCGTATGAGATAAATTGGGCAGTCTATGACAAGGTGAGCACAATACTTATTCTTTAATTTCTAATCAACTTTCTACTGCCAAGCATATGACTTCTTGGGGCACCAACTGAGCCCTCAGATATACTGATTATGACAGCTGATTTAAGGGTGTTTGTTTTTGGCTCTTAATTAGAGGTCTGGATTTCCCAGAAAAGAAAACATGCTACAATTTACAAAATTAAGGCCTGTAAGATTAAGAGTAAAAAACAAACATCCAATCACATTTCTGTTATAATGTTGAAGATGGATTCTATATTTAATGCTAAGGATTCCTTTAGTTATTAGATGATAGCTCATCATCATAGAAGTCCACCATCTAGGTTAATTCTTTTATAAGTCTCCACCATTCTCCTGGTGCTCCTGTTGAATACTGAAAGAGGCCATGGCATGTACTTTCATCTGATTTTGCTTCTTATTTCATATCTGAGATAAACTCTGGTTTGATCTTTTATTTCCCAAGGGTTTTTCTTACTATAGTATGAATTAATATAAAACTTTTTCAGCAACGTTTAGATGATTTTTGAGATGAATGGTTTATTCAATCAACTACTATTTTGATAAGACTTGAGTATGCATCATCAAAAGTTTCATGTAAGGTGATGTCGTGTTGACTATGACCCACTTTAGCAAACCATACTAAAGGTGTTATATTCTGCTTGTTCTACTGGCTTTATCGTTTGTTACTAACTTACTGGATGATTATTCTTGTAAATTATGTCTGGAAGATGTTTACATCTTCAGAATGTTCTTTTGCAACGAGTCAAAGGCTCACACCTACTTGTTTTGGGGAAATTTCCATGTCAACTATGATTTCTGTTTTTTGGCAGTAACCGTTAGGCTGTCAGTGATTAATTCAGTCAATTGCTTCTTGGTAGCAGGGTTTTCGGTTATGGGATTAATCTGTTTGACCAATATGTGCCAGAGTAACTTGGCAATTTCTATGTTGAATTACAGTAGAGAAAAATAGGAAAAAAGAAAAAAAAAACCAAGAAAAACAAGAAAAAAACACTGGCCCTGTCGGAGCCGAGTCGGTCCCAGTCAACGTGTCTTGACCGTTGGCCGTGTGTCGGACGCGAGTCCGTTTCCGACACATATCCGACTCTTGAAACAGGGTTTTTCCGAAGAGTCCGTGCATCCTTGCTTGTGGCAACTTGTGGTTGATGGTATCGCAAGTCGAGGGCTGGAACCTAGGAAGACGAACACTTACACGACACAGATTCTGTCACAACGACACTAGCAATCTCAAAAAAGTAGAGTGAATAAACTATCCCAATAAAGGCCAGGGTGACTGAGAAAGTCACTTGGCAAGAACGGGTGCAACTAATAAACTATTATAGAGAATAAAATATCCCAATAAAAAATGCATGGAAAGCCACATTGCACTGGTTTTAATCTCCTTACAAAGGGAATGAAAATCCTTTTAGTCCCTTTAAAGATTCTAGCATTTCTCTCTTTCCATAGCACTGCCAGCTATTAACACTATTTTCCACAACCAGGCTCCTTTTATCGAGCACCCATTTGTGTGCTACTTGGAAGCCATCTAAACAAATCCCGGGGCCTCTGGAACTATAGTCTATAGTTGAAGCTTCTAGACAAATGGAATGCCAAATCTGCTTGGAGAAAGGGCAAAAGTTCAATAGATATTTCATCAGCCTCTTAGAGGCAACACCTGTTTAGGATAATGAGGCGTTTTTCTAACAAATTGTCAACTGTTTAGGGTAATGCAGCCTTTTTTCAGTAAATTGTCAATTGTTAGGATCTTCTAGTGTCCTATAGCCCAAGTGAAAAGTTGACCTTAGGAGGAACCTCCTTCATTCAGAAAACATCCAAAAAATGTTGTGGCCAAAAAGGAGGCGAAGGGTACGATGTTACAACTTACAAGAGGCAGTGAAAAGCTCAACTTGTTTAGAGTAATAATGAAAACCTTCCATAGAAAAACTGGCAGCTTTATCATTCCATCTCAAACTATCTTCTTCATCATTGGGGCTCCTTAATTGAATCTTCTTCATCATTGGAGTTCGGAATCTATAATAGCTCTTCTAAGACATAGACATGTCATATTTTCATTAGCAAAAGAAGAAAATGTGAGTAAAGAGTTGTCCACAGAAAACCTGCCAGTTTTATATTCCATTTCTAACTGTATTCATTATCATTGGGCTCCGTAGTTAAATCTCGTTTATCTGATCATTGGGGCTCCTTAGTTAAATCTCTTTTAGCTCTTCTAAGACCTATCAGATCTTCATTATCAAAAGAAGAAATGTACCCTCCAACCAAGTTACGACACATGGGAATGACATCTGTATAGCGGAGGTCATTTTTCGTGTGACATTGGACTGGTTCTCATGTTGCTCGTTGTGGGCTACTTTGTCATCCATTTCAATGTCTCTGGTAGTGTCAGCAAATGGCAGAATTCAGGATTCACAATCAATGCGGGCGGCACTCCAAAGGATTGGCTCATTAGTTGGTGACGCGACAATTCATCACTGCTAGGGAATGGATTTCGTACCGCAGCATCATGCAATTGTGTGGTGTATTTGGAAAGAAAGGAATGCATGGGTTTCTAAGGGGACAATTAGATCCAAATATCTGGTTTTTAGGGTCCAAAAAAAGGTTTTGGCGTTGGGGTGAATCTTGGAAAATGTGGGAGATGTATCCTTGATTGCATTTATGTTTGATTTGTTTTCTCTTGTAAGTAGACGAGTAGGTTTCTTTTCCTCTTCGTGAGTTACTTTATGTAAACAAATAAATAAATAAAGAGTTGCTCTCCGCATTAACTTTCTTTTCTGTCAATATATTGCTTCTCTTGTTTTGCTTTTGAAATAATAATAATAATAATAATAAAGATATGGTTTTGAACTAAACCTTTCTCAATCAATTCGTTGCCATAGAAATTTCAGTTTCTACATGTGTCTTGCTTTGCCTCTTAATGAGAGGCAATCTAAGGGCAGGGGAATAGATGTGTGTAGCAAATGTGTCTTATGCAACGAAGCAGATGAAACCATCAATAGTTTGTTCCTCAATTGTTTAATGACGCCAGACTTTGGAAAACATTTTTCAATGAATTTCACACTTCCAAAATCATTGAAGGCCAGTACCATTGTTGGATTAGAGAGTGGAAACAAGAGTATTAATGCTTTAAGTGCCTGATTATGGGTCCGAGTGTTTGCATGCTATTCTTTGGATCTCATGGAGAGAAAAAATCACAGATTTTTAGAGTAAGCAAAGATTGATTGAACATTTCATCCTTTGTAGTGTTGGCAACGTTTGTAGCCTTTAGAGAGTGTATCCCTCGCTATTGGCAGTCTTTCTATTTTAATAAAATAATCATGTTGCCCGATTTTTAATAAAATTCTTTGTATATATACTATTTTTTATGTAAATCTTGGCGGAAACTTTTAAGGTTGAGATAAACGAGATCAGAACAATAGGGTTTCAATGTGGAAAGTTAAAACTGGGCTTTTCGGTTGATTTTTGTTTTTCAAGGTAACAACTCGCTGTCAATCATGAACGGACACAAACATGACATGCCGGCTCAACAATTCCCCAAAAATTAGGACTCAGAGATACGTCATACTATTTTTTTAACAAGTCATATAAACATAAACAATAATCTAATAAATTATTTTCCTAGAGTGTCTTCATCTTTGTTGCAAGTAGAAAAAAACACGAAGAGAAAACGTGTAGAGAAAAAGAAGAGGTGCAAAGGCGGAAAAGAATGACACTTTGTTGTAAGAAAAAAAATGTAGAGAAAAAATAATAGAAAAGAAGTAGAGGAGAGAAGAAGTAAATGGGAAAGAAGAAGCAAAGATTACGAAGAAGCATAGACTATCTCATTGCTTTAGTAGCTCTTTGCCCTACTTATCTTGAATCTCAATTGAAAGTCATTCACCTTGAGGTGGATTAACAACTATTAAATTAGGTGATTATTTGCACACATTAAAAGTAAAAATAAAATGAAGTTGGTTGTCGAGTCTTGATCGTGTCCTGACCAGGTTTCGGGTGTATTGGAGGCATGTCTGACATGTTGACCAAATTGACCATGTATCTGACACTTGCCGACACGTTGACCGTGTGTCGGAGGCATGTCTCGTCGGATACGTGTAGGATATGGATACCACAAAGTTTTTCGAAGAGTCCGTGCTTCCTTGCTCGCCATAAAATAACTGGTTGCTATGATACTCGGATACTTCATTTTGCTTGTTGTATCTTGTTAGATACCATGTGGCACCTAACTTCATGGACTTGATAGAATACTTGCATCAGATTGCATGAGCATTTACTAACATAATGTTCTTAACTTTTTAGGACTTTATTTTATGAGTTGGGCCCATGCGATCTCGGTTATTACCCCATAAGGCAGTACGTATGTGCCCCTGCAATGAAGGCCTAATCCTTTAAATGTGCAGGGATAGGCATTTATTAATCTGATTGTGTGGGTAGTAACCACTTCTCTTTGCATAACTCTGGATGGAGTTTGATCTCAATTCTCGGAAAACTTTTGTATTCGTATTAAAGAAGTATATACATCACTTTATCACTTTGATCATTGTGGTAATTTCTCTGATTATTCATGGTTTACATTATAATAATAGAAGTTAACACCCCCTCCCCTTACAAATCCCAAAAGGGCACCTGTTCTTCCACAAAATTTGTGGGTATAAAACACAATGTGTTTGTGAGTTCAAGATCAAACTGTTTTTGCATTTGTTATGCGTAGTCTTGCCATCTGTTTTACCCATAGCCTTCTTTAACTTTTCAGCATGAGCTGCACGAAAGAATGAGACCATGGATCTCAAAGAAGATCGCCGAGTTTCTTGGCGAGGAAGAAGCTACATTAGTAGACTACATTGTCTCCAGTACCAAAGAACATGTGTGGGCATCACAAATGTTGGAGCTACTTCAATCCATTTTGGATGATGAAGCAGAGATGTTTGTGCTCAAAATGTGGAGGATGCTTATTTTTGAAATCAAGAAAGTAGAGACAAGTCTTGCTTTGAAGCCCAAGGCCTGAGAACTGAGGTACAATTGTTATTAATTTGCATTGTGAGTAATTACTTCATCTCATTGATTCCTTTGTTTTACCAGTTAATTTCATGTACTTGTAGAAACATTAGAAAAAAGAGCTTTATTTTAATTTACCACCTTTGCAAAATGTGAATTAGTTAAGCTCAAGTTATTCAATATTAACTTCCTTGATCTTCCGCCTTTGTCTCCATGATATTCTGCCTATTCTTAGCTTATGTTTTAGCTTCAACAGAAACATGTAGCATCCACTCTGTGGTTACCGGAGGGGATGGGACTATCACAGGATCTCTTTATTTTGTAATCCTCTTAGTAAGTGCACCCCACGCATTTGCTGTTGTCAATCTCTATCTGGTATTTGCATTTGGCATCTTTTGTTCGATCCCCATGATTGCAGTATTTACCTGAACTATAAAAAATGTCCACAATGCTGATATCCAAGGATAAAGCAGGCAAACAATTGGAAGGCCTTCGTGTAGGCTTATTGGATGGGTAACATCAGTGACGGAGCCAGGATTTTTGTTGAGGGGGGCGGAGTGATGTCATAATGAAATTTTTTTTTTTAAATACAGCAAAAAGGAGAGTACAACAAAGACAGTCATTGAAGATGATTACTACTATATTCATTGAAGATTATTACTACTTCTAGAAACGGTTTGAATCGTTGATTACTACTACGTGAAGAAAAGGAGGAAGAGATTGGGTAGCTTACGATTTTTTTGTGGAGATGGCCAACACAGTGATTAATGAAGGCACCTGGCACCTAGAAGAAGAAGAATAAGGTGGTTTGGATCCTACTGGATCTTGTGAAGATGAGCTCAAATAACCCAATAGTTATAGATCTTTGAAGATGATGAAATATGGGGGTTTTCCTCATCTAATCCAATCGATGGAGTGTGAAGAAGAAACTGTGGATTTTGGTTTTTTTGAGAGATTTGAGGGATTTAACCTCTATCTCTAACTCTAAAAGTAGAGTTTGAATTTGATATGTACATGATTTGAAGGATGAAGTCCTGGTTGAAGTGAAAAGTGAGAATAGAGGGGCAAATAAAAAAACTAATTGGGGGACAAATAAATTATAAAAAATGAAATAAAAAATCTCAAAAGTCAATGGGGGCAAGTGCCCCCACTTGCCCCCACGTGAATCCGTGCCTGGGTAACATGGAAGGTAATTTGTTGTTACCCTTTTGTGGATTCATCTGTTGCATGGACATCTAATGATTTTTACTTGATTAATATAACGTTCCCTTCTAACTGAATGATGCATGCTTGCTCATACCAAGTGTTGGACAACCTTTAATTTGGTGGGCATGGAAGCGATAGACAACTTTCCTGCACAGCATCAGACCTAAATTGATGAACGGTTAACATTGTTTGATAGCCAGGAACCAAACTGAACATGTATGTTTGGATGATGATAAAACTTATATGCCATCGTGAAAATTGTGCATCTCTGTTATTCCGTTTGAGATGTCGCATATAAAAATTGATTTTACACAATACATCCCATGACATGCAGGCCACAATCATGATGTCAAAGTTTTTAGTGTTGTTTACTTATAATGCAATTTAATGTTTAACAACTACAGTCTAAGGTGTGAGAACTTGCCCCTCATTGCTGTTTCTTTCTGTCATCTACTTTTAATAGCTATTTGATCAATATCACATGATAATAGACAAACCCTGGTGCAAGTTTCGGAGTGAAAGTGTTTCATGCGAAGAACAAATATTTTCAGTATTGTTGTACTTGTGCTCCTCGAATATCATGATTGGATTTTTTATCTGATAGGTTACCTGTGGTTTGATTGGTAGGAGATTATGAGTTCTGAAATGGTTATACTGGAATGGGAACTTAAGGCATGAACTCCAAGTGCGTTCTGTAATGGTAGCAGAACCTGTGCACTTTAAGACAAAGGCAAGTTGTTTTTTGTTATTGCATCTAGCAACCTATCTCAATTTGTGTTCATCGCCAGTCTAAGCAAGATTTAGTTGTTACAATCGATTTGAGAATTTTCAGACCTCTGTGGTGTTAACATGGATTGGAGAGACCTCCTGGTTCAACCCTATCAAAAGAATCCTGAGTCAAGATACGTTGTATAATGGCAATTTTTGTGCTTGGATCTCTTGCATTTGGTATTTGATAGAAGGATCGAAAATTGAGGCAGTGAACTACTAAAGGTTTTCATGCCTTAGTAAGAGATTTTAGTTGTTTTTGTTATTCAAGGCCCCTATGATTTTTTTTTTTTTTCTTCTTAGTTCTGCATATGTTTCTAGGAGAAGTTTGGTAGTTAACATGGTAAATGGTCAGTAGAATGTAAAGTGCACTCAGATAAATAATTTAGAGGGTGAATGCAAGAAAATGAGGACTAAAATTTTGTCAATCCCTGATTTTTTCTCTACAAACATTTGGAAATTCCTCTTCAAGTGGGATGGCAACTCCTTATTTTTTTTTTCTGGTTTGGAAAAGGGAATTCTGCCTTGGCCTTTCAGGGGTTTATTTGGAATTTAAAATCTAATACTTGATCGATAGGTTGATAGGGTGGTGGACATTAATTTGTTGCATTGCATCATCATATGGAGCCTTTGTTCAAAAGCATTGCGACAAAGGGTTTTCAGGCTGATTGTAGGTATATGGCTGCAATATGGTAGTATGACCACTCTCATGTTAGGCTAATAAAGCGATGTGGTTTGAAGAGCTCTGGCATAACTGAGATAGTGTCACTGCAGTTCATTGAACCCTTGTAATTGCATTGGGGGCCTATTTCTATATGGCATTTTGCTTTGTTTGAATATTCTCTGCAAATAATATATTCTTCTGTGTCTCCAACACGCATTTGCATAAATAGTCTATACCTTTTTATCTTTGGGAAAAAACAGCTTTATCTAGCAATTTGTAAAGCATGGCAGTAACGCATTGTGACAATGACCAGCATAGCTAGAAAAAGAGGCATTCAAGGGATCTTTCCAAAGAAACTCAGTTTCAATGGTATACAAGTAGCTTCTTACGTGCACTGCAACAACGGCTTATGCTTTGTGCCACTGATCTGAGTAGTTGCGCATCTTAATCTTAATAATAATCGTAAGCAATAGTATTGGTATACACATGACTTTCCAACCCATTCAAACTATCAGTCCAATTTTTCAAAAGATGCTTTTTTTTTTTTTGGAAATTCAAAAGATGCTTCATTAATTGGAAGGATCCATCACTTTGGGGGACTATTGAAATTATTTCTAATTAGTTTTCACTATGTTTTTTCGATGTTATGTGGGTTGTACAGTGGATAAGAAACGTAACTATTTTAAGTTTGTAATTGACACAATGATTAATACCCTGGGAACCAGTATAAAGCCTTTTGCCTTTCCATGGACACCTGCTTTGTGGCTGTTATTATCATAGCCCTACTAAGAGCCCCACAGTGAAGACATGATAAGAATCCAATCAGTCTTATCTTGGACACCTGCTCCACCCCAAAACATTTATGCATGGGTTTTCATCAACTTCAACACTCTAATTCTTGTCCACTGCTATGAGAATCTCCAATGCCTTCACCTATCTTCTCTCATGTTTTTCCAAAATTTTTGGGTTTTTTAAAATGAGTGGTGAGCGAGTACCACTTTAAACACTAGATGCTAACAACACGCAAATGCCATAAGGCTCCCTCCCTATTGCAAGGGCAAAAGTCTCATAAGGGTTTTGTTGAGATGGTGGATACGCTAAAAAACACCATTGTCAAGGCTACGTAATTAGGGGTGGGCATCCCATCCTGTGATTTCGATTCCGTTCCAAAAAATTTTGGGACCTTTTGGGATTAATCAAACTCATCCCGATCCCATCTCGTTCTGATTTTGAATGAGATGGGATCGGGATTGAATTTTCATTCCCGCTCATCCCATCCTGTCCATAACTTATTTATTTAATATTTGTTATTATTAATTTTAATCAAACTAATCTTCTAAAAGAAAGTGTAGCATGTGTTGAAATTAAATCAAAACATTTATTGTTTGAAAACTATTGATTTGATATACTCTTTGTTTAGATAGAAACTTCGATTTAAATATTTTAGGTCAAATAGAATCCATTAAAATTTATGTTTTTTTACATTTTAGATTGATTATATGATAATTATTCTTGTAGAAAATAAAGACAAATGAGGGCTTCGTTTAGTTTTGCACTTTGAGTTAAGTAATTAGAAATTTGGTCAATGAGCAATATTTTTTCATTTTTGAATTTATATTAAGACTACTTGAGAATTTATATCATTCATACAAGATACAATTAGGAGCAATGTGAGATGAAATTTTATATGGTAATGATTAAAGTTATATGTAGATAAATTATGTATTGTTGGTGTGTGAGCAATGTGAGATGATATTTTTTGTTATTCTTCATTAGAAGACTATTTAGTACATGTTCATTATATCCCATCTCGAACCCGTTTGGGATGGGATAAGGTCTATCTCATTCTGCTCCCGAACAAACAGGACGGGATAGGGATGAGGTCCATCCTGTGCCCACCCCTATACGTACCATAAGAAACCAAGACCTAAAACGTGTGCTTTAGGGCAACTCTTATAAACGTTGTGCTAAATAATACCATCATTTCCACTTAAGGATACTACCACTCCATTTTTTTATGACACCATCACCCACCCACCCCTATTTTCTCTTTACCGGAGCAACACCACTCGATCAGCCCCACCACCTCGCCCTGCCACCGACCGACAGTGGTGGTGCTTGGGAGAAGAGAAAGAAAATAAGAAGAAGAGAAACGATGATAATAATAATAATAATAATAATAATAATAATAATAATAATAATAATAATAATAAGAGGTGAGGGGAGGGGAGGAGTAGGAGGAGAATAATAAGAAGATGAGAGGTGGTGGCGGTGGCGAGGTGGCAGCGGTGATTGATGGAGAATAAGAAGAAAAAAAGAATAAGAGAGGAGGAGAGGTGGCGGTGACGGGGTGGTGGTGGTGATTGATGGAGGAGGAGGAGAATAAAAGGAATAAAGGAGGATGAGAGGTGGCGGTGGCGGGGTGGTGGTGGTGAAGGGGAGGAGAGATGGCGGTGGTGGAGTGGTGGTGATTGATGGAGAATAGAGGGAGATAAGAGAAGCGATGTAGGATTTTTTTGTTTAAGCAGAAATAGTGATGTTATTTAGCAACAACCCTCTTATAAACAACAAACGGGTTTCGAATTGGACATACTTTGTTCATTTTGCTTAAGATTTGTTATTTGCTATTGCATGTTCAAACTCTTCGTTTTTTATTTCATGTTGAAAAGTATGAGAGAATGTGGTGGAATATAGTAGAATTTTTCAATATCTTCTCAAGTGACTTGACTTGAAGTTTGTGAAAGCTTCTAAGGCAGACTTTGGCTTGCTTAAGGATTAAGTAAAAATTAAAGCAATTTGAACAAGTGGTGAGATGTCCACTAATGTTAAATTTGACTTGGCTTTTCTTATGGATGAAACAATACGAGAGGAGGTGACTTCCAACCTCCTTTGTTTGTCTATAAATAGGGACTAAATCCCATGGTTGAATAGCTTCAAGCCAATATGTGATATGTGAAGTTCGAGGTGAAATTCAATCTTTTGGGAAATTCAAAATTTGTTTTCATTTGTTTGTCGAATTTTCATTTGTTTATTTAGGCACTCTCTTATTTTGTGAGCTGTGAGAGACCCAACCCAATATGTGGAAAATTCGATTTTGTTTTCGAAATTAGTTTGAAAATTTGTTAGTTGGAAAATTTGAATTTTAGTTTGTTCCTTTGTTCGTCGGATTTCCAATTGTCAGGATTTCATTTGTTTTGTCTGGAGATTTGATTGGTCTCCATTTGTGTATTTGTTTGGAGTTTTGTATTTGGATTTTTTTAGAAACCAATTTATCTTAGGGTATTTACAATATGTCTATAATCTGAATGTTTCGGGTTTTATATTAGGTTTTTTTTTTCTTTCAGAAACCAGTTTATCTGATAAAGTTTGTAATATGTTTGTATTATGAATATGATGAACAAGAGTTGCTATTTGTTGTGGATGTAGGTGAGTTTGCTGAACCACATAAATTTGTTGGTTCCACTATTACTTATTTTGATTTGGTAATTTCGCATTATGGTATTTGCCACGCTTCCGCGTGCAACATACTCTGTAAAGAAAATAATTGGAGAATTGTTTATTGTGTTGATTCCTTGATTGAATACAAGCTTATAAGCTAACTTCTACCTAACCTTGTGGAAACAAGAAACTTAAAACTTGTTATACAAAATCGAGCCTTATCCTGACTTTCTTATTCTAACTTTCCTATTCTGACTTTACTTCTTTAACTATTATGACTTTCATATTCTAACTTTCCTATTCTTGTACGAATTCTGACTTTCCTTCTGGTAGAGATTAATCAATCTTAGACTTGAGCTTGGCTATGTTGAGTGCAAACCCTATATATTCTAACACGCCCCCGCAAGCTGGACATGTAGACGTAGATGAAATGTGCATCTTGGAGAAATTTTTGAAGTCCAATTTGGGGAAAATGCGTGAATGCGAAATCATGACTGTTGAGTAAAGCAGCTAATGGTTCGATTCAAGTCAGCATGACTACCGCATTCTGATAATTCTAGTATGAATCATGACTGTCGAGTGAAACAGCTAATGGTTCGACTCGAGTCAGCGTGACTATCAAATTATGATAATTCTAGTATGAAGAATCATGACTGTTGAGTGAAGCGGCTAATGACTTAACTCAAATCAGCATGACTGTCAATTCTGGTATGAAAAAATCATGAATGTGGAGTGAACGACTAATGGTTCGACTCGAGTCAGCATTGGTGCTGGTATTTTTTTTAACTATGGGTGGCAATAGCGTGGAGTTTAAAATTTTGTTTCTTCCTTCCTATTTCTCCTTTTTCTTCCTTGCCATTTCTAGTTCGTCCCTCCTCCTTTCTTTTTCACTGTTCCTGTTCGTTGTTGTTGGGACATAGAAGACGAGTAAGGCATGGGAAGACAACGTGGTTTTGAGTTGGCGAGAGGAAGAAGAAACAATGGAAGGCGAAAGAAGAGGGGCACATGTCCCCTATTTTGTTGAGTTCAAAAGAGACAGAAAGAGGTCTCTTCTTTGTTGTCCATTGCCGGTGTTGGGGTTGTTGAAGTAATGTCGATTGTTGTGACTGTTGTTGTTGCTTGAGGACAAACTGTTGAGGTTGTTGAAGTGGAGGTCTGTCTGGAGATGAGGAGGTGGTCTGCGCGTGAGAGATGGAGGGCAGGGTCGAGGAACGAGAGGGAGAGAAGATCGAGTATGTTGCTGCTTTTGTTGTAATTGCAGGTTGAGTCTGTTGCTGCTTTGTGAAGAGGAATTGTGATTGATCTCGGATGTTGCATAACTGTGCGTGAACTCTGTTGCAGAGTGCAATTTTCCTTCCCCACCTTTTGCGTCTACGATCAAAGTGTGTAGTCGTCGGAGGCAGGGAAGAACTTGAGTGCCTTAAGTCTTACCTGTAGCGAGCCTCAAGATCACCGCTATGATACCATGTAAAAAAAATAATTGGAGAATTGTATTATTGTGTTGATTCCTTGACTGAATACAAACTTATATAAGCTAACTTCTACCTAACCTTGTGGAAACAAGAAACTTAAAACTTGTTATACAAAATAAAGTCTTATTTTGACTTTTCCTATTCTGACTTTACTTCTTTAACTATTCTGACTTTCCTATTCTTATACATATTCTAACTTGGGTTTGGTTGTATTGATTGCAAGCCCTACATATTCTAACAACCTCTTTATTTATAAACATGTTGGATTCGAGAAAGGAAACATAAAAAAATAGTGGAAATAACATCTCCTTATTGGTCCTTGCTTGATCTATTTGTTGGTCATCTGTGGTGTTCTATTTTTGCTACATAAGTCAAAGTCAAAACTACTATTTATAATCTTGGGTAACTGTCTCATGATGCTAAATAGGTGATGATGTAAAAAGAAGAAATCAGAAAAATGAAATATGTTAAACCCTTGTTAGGATGTATATGCCATGTCACAAATAGTTAGAGATAGATCCAAGTGAAGAAGAAGAAGAAGAAACATGTGCAATGTATATGCAAACCTCATTAGTTTTGCCCCTCTATTTTTTCATGACTTGAAGACATTGTTTTGGTAAAACTAGAACCTCTTCTAAGTGCACAACATGTGATAAGGATGATTGGCACAAGTGGAGGGATTTTGTTTGACAGAGTCGCACAGTATTTGTTCTATTTTTAAGATTAAGAAGAGGTCGATGGTGGCACTAACTTATGCTTCTTTTCTTTCTTTCTTTCTTTCTTTCTCTATGCATCATCACACAAACACACTATCAACATCTACACCCACAACACTATCTCTAAAGCATTGTTTTTCAGGTGATTCTCTCTTCCTCTCTCTCAAAATGCATTTTATCTTATTCTCCCATCAACCCCTCCAGCATAGTAGCCTAGTGTTGTTAAACTAATAAAGACAATAAAGCAAAGCAAACACATCTCCAACTCCTCAAACATTCTCTAAAGCTAAGATGATATAAAGCACCACAAATACATATACTCCAACCCATTTTCCAAGTCAAAAGATACCACTAAGGTCCCATAGTCCCCCTAACCTCCCCTTAACTTACCAATGAAGGAAAACCACCAAAAGGACAAAGGTCCATTCTCTTATCATACACCACCTCTCTCACTAACACATCCTTTTCAAAGAAAGGTTCCACCACAACTCCTTTTGTATTTTTCTTTTAATTTCTTAGAATATTATATCTTAAACAAGAGATTTGATTATGATAGAGATTTTATTCACAGTCTCTTCCCCATTGTTTATGAGGAAATAACTAGGTATATATAGGTAATTTGACGCTGAATGTTGGATCTCCTATTGTTTGTTTTCAATGGCTAAAATTCATTATCAACGAAATTTATGTTAAGGTTTATATACTAGTTATGTTCTTTGTACACAAGTGATGGATGTGGCATGATCGTACTTGGAGTGCATTTAATTAATGTTAGCGTTTATTATAGTACTTTGTTTATTTATTTGCTTATGGGGATGAGCATCATTTGAATAGAATTAATTTACTAAAAAGAGATGGAAATTGAGACATTCTTAAAGCTCTCTTTGCCATGTCGAAAGGATGAATTTGAGAGACTCCAATGTTCACTTAGTATTAAGCATCTAAAAAAGGATGAGTTGTTTCCTAGATCCCATAACTTCATTAAGAAATCAATATGTAGAAAATTAGAAACAAAATAAATTAAAACCCCCAACAACAAGATTTTTAGGGGACACCACAAAGGTCATTCATTACCTATGCTTTGTTTTTCCATAAGAGCAAAAGAAACCTCTATCTATATTAAGTAACCACTTCAACAACATTTTTTGGTAGGGTTTCATCCATACTTGCACATCATTTTTTGGTACGCTAAAAATAATATATTTTTGGTAAATCGGTTTATCAAATGGACCAAAAACTTACTGATTCTCATTTTTTTCACTCAGCAATATATATAAATGGGCTACTTATATCAAAATCTCAACAAAACAAAAATGTTAGGTTATGACAATTGGCCATGTTTCTCTTGATCAGAAAAACTTCAAAAAATCTAGAGAGTCAGGCCCTTAGCGTCAGGGTCTCTGTATCCATGTGATTGTGTTCGATTGAGGCATTATGAGCATCTCTAAGATAATGGATGGTATTGGGCTTGACTTGGCTCTCTAGACAAGTTCAAAAAACTTATATTAAATTAGCTTGCTGGGTTTTCCATGCAATAATTTTAATATACTTGTATGTTTACAATACTTGGTGATCTTAGTACATTAACCATTGATGAAGGGATACTAGTTAGAGATGATACGATGATGTCTCACATGGTATATAATGGCTAAGCCAAGGAGGACATAATATTAAGTTAATTGTCTATGTTAGTTGACTCAAATTAAAAATGAAAATGGAGTTCAATTTCCTTTTTTTTTTTTCTTTTTTTTTTTTTTAATTATTATTTCTTTTTCTTCCACTACCAAAAGCAAAGGTTTGATTCTTTGGGTCCCATGGCTACGTGCTACTTCCAGAAAGGAAAGAGGCATTTTATAAGGATTTTTTTCTTATTTATAAACTTCAAATTTGGGTTGGAAAAACTTTTTCTGCTCAAGTCATTTTTTATTGATTGATTGAAATTAATGTGACATAAAAAGATTTGGGACAAATTCAACCTGTGTAGCTCCGGTATTCTAATTTTTAAGTGGAAATGAAATTCAGCACAATTGGATTCATATATATATCCATGTCAGTTTAGGGTTTCAATCAATTTAAGTTAACCAAGAACATCCGCTTGTACAAAATGTAACATATTTTATTTCTTTATTTGTTAAAATTTTACCTAAAAAGAAAAGGGAGGGAGCGTTAGAAAAGTATTACAGTTGTAAACCAAAAGTTTATTATTAAGAGAGAAATAACCAGTATTCATCAATTACTCTGTGCCTCCAGCTTTAACTACAATTTTGTTTTTCTCCATCTTCTTAATGAATGCCTACGTAGGTTATTCATCTCATCTTGTAAAGGAACAATTAATTACATTGTTATTTGCAAATTTAACTTCATATGAATAATATTTCTACGTGGCTATCTTGGATACTGTGGATACCATACCACAATCATAATAAATTGCTAATGCCACGGATTTAAATCTCATTACGAACCTTAGAAACAACTACTGATTTGATTTGTAAGGAGACTTTGGTAAGTGGCTATGGAAATTAAGTCCTAACATAATCATTTGGTTTTGTATAATCCCATAGTAATTATGTATATCCCAGAACATATAGGCATTGATCTTGACTAGAGTATTTATGATTATGCTGAATTAGTGAGCCAACTTTATATATATGATCTATATGTACCTTCCTTAGATCCTCGTAGGTAGCCAGTGTTAAAAAAAAAAAAAAAAAAAATACCCTTGTGAGTTTACAAATCTCAATCTCACTAGCTGATTTTTATATTTCTTTTACTGGATCGATTGAAATTCAATCTCATTTCGGATTTTGCAAATGTAAAAATAACAATTTCACCTTCGTTCTCGAGATAGAAATACTGCCAACCAATTCATTCCAGAATTCAAGTGAGGTTTATACAGAGGGATCCCACAGTTTTCCGACCCAAAAGTTCTTCTCAATCTACAACTCACTCACATAAATCTAACGCTTCATGTTGATTTAATATACTTTAGTTAAATACCCAAAGTAACCTCTATTCTAGACCAACAATAATTCAGAAAAAATGGAGGGGCATTCATGTCATCAAGTTCACACTCAATAAACCACTATAAATTTCAACCCTCCCACCACTACCAACTTTAGCTACACAGCACAACTTACACAAAACACACAGACCAAGAACACCATAACACTCTTTCTCTACTAGTTCCCCGGGATCTCCATACCACAATTGCCTGCCGGTGTGTCAGATTCCGGTAAAAAAAAAAAAAAATAGATCGAAAAACACAGTAGCTCTTAATTACTTGGCCTTATTGTGATACAATCTGAGTGACCCACTAAGTTGCAGGAAAACGTCGAGGGCTTACTCGTGATGGGATTTTGTATATGTCCTTTGGAGATCCCGATGCGGTTGCTATGGAGTACTAGCTTCTTTCGTCACAAGATCACGGTCTTCTAATTAAGTTACACATAGATAGACGGAAGGGGGTACAGGACGGGAAGAAGAAAGTCGAATTTCCTATTCGATCTGATACACAACAACAACAACAATCAAGCAAGCAATAGTTTCTTGAGAAAAATGATGGATTCTGGTTCGGGTCATCTCTACTTTGATGCCTCCTGCCATGGCAACATGCTACTTCTTGGGACCGGAGATCCCGTTCTTCGAGGTCTGTTTCTTTCTTTATGTTAGTTAGTTTTCTTGGATCTTGAAATATATTAATTGTAAGAGTTGTGAGTAAACTTTGTTGAATTATTATCATTTGATTGAGATTGAATTTGGTTTTGGTTTTGGTTTTGGTTTTGATGAAGGTGGTTCAAGATCCTACTTGAACATTGATCAGGAGAGTTCAAAGAGAATACCCTTCTTCAGCTCATCTGATGAACTGATGGATGAAGAGTACTATGATGAACAGATGCCGGAGAAGAAGCGCCGCTTAACTCCACAGCAGGTCGGTCTTTTTTCTAACAAACGAATCCACCATTTACTGTTTCTCAAATTTCTTTTGGCACTTTTCGGTTCATATTCGATTCCCCCGTTTATATTTATTTGTTTGGGAAGAAAGAATCTATCTTATCTTGTGTACACTAGTCTAGTCTAGTCTAATCTAGTAATATGTATCAAAAGAAAAAAGGAGAATTGTTTGTTAGATAGATATATATATAATTCTAGATTGAGTTCGTTCTCACTCATCTGTTTCACTTTTTTTCGTGTGTGGCTGGCTGTTGATTTGATTTTATAGGTTCATCTGTTGGAGAAGAGCTTTGAAGCAGAGAACAAGCTGGAGCCGGAACGAAAGACCCAGCTGGCTAAGAAGCTGGGATTGCAGCCGAGACAAGTGGCTGTTTGGTTCCAGAACAGAAGAGCTCGCTGGAAGACAAAGCAGCTCGAGAGAGATTACGATAATCTCAAGTCCTCTTATGATTCTCTTCGCTCCGACCATGACTCCCTTCTCAAAGACAATGAGAAGCTCAAATCCGAGGTATAATCATTTGTGCATTGACTCCGTAAAAGGTAGTAAATGATGAATTAATGGAACTGTACTTTCAATTGCAAAATCTTACTTTTTAACAACTTCCCATGAATTGATCTATAAGCTTAAGAATAATCTTTCAAAATAGTCACTCATTAACTTGATGACCAGATGGAGATTGATCTGTACATGGATGAACTTTTTTTGTGCTAGTAATCTATGAATAATCATTGATTTTGAAATTTCTATCAATAATAATTTGATTAGGCCAAATCTCAGCTAGATCAATATTATTTCTATTTCTATTTCTATTTCTATTTTAGGGTGTTTTTTTTTTCTTTTTGTAATTCCCGGCCCCTTGCCTCCTGCTTGCTATATATGGTTTTGATGATGAGGATATGTATGCACTTGCAGGTGGTGACTCTCACAGAGAAGCTGCAGGTAGCACCAATGGTGGGACCGGTTCAGAAATCTGAGCCACTACTCTCATCTGACAATGAAGCTGCTATTACTCCAGTCCAACTCAATATAAAGGTGGAGGATCGCCTTAGCTCAGGCAGTGGTGGGAGTGCAGTGGTTGATGAGGATGGTCTACAGCTAGTAGACAGTGGTGATTCCTACTTCCCAAACGATGACACCTACCGTCACTGTGAAGATGACGGTGGTGGTGGTGGTGGTAGTGAGGACAGCCGAAGCTGCTATTTCGCGGATGTGTTTGCGACAGTTGCAGAGCACAACCAGCAGGGAGAGGCTGAGCCATTGGGCTGGTGGGTCTGGTCTTAGAATGCTTTCCTCTTCCCCCCCCCCCCCCCCCCCCCCCCAAAGGCAAAATCACACTAGATGAAATGAATTATAATGTGTAGTAGTAGTAGTACTGTTAGTACTTTGGATTACTTGTTATGTTTAAATTCCCATGTAGTAAGTGCCGACTTTGTTGTGCAATTATATATTTAATATCAATAAATGTTAAAGTTGGAATATTTCCACCCATCTCTTTAAAGACATTTTGCCATGGAAATTTTGATTTGTTCAGCATTCAATTATTAGGGCAAGTGCTTATTAAACTATGGTAAGATATGATGCAATTCAAAGGCATGATGTTGACTGAATACCTAGCATACACAACATGAATACACAGTTTTTTTTTTTTTTTTTTTAAATTGGGCCGTTGACCTTTTTTATTTATTAATTTATTAATCTATGCTCAAAGGCTACATGACTGACCCTATAGGATTAACCAAATCATGCCCGAAGGCTACAATATTGTTGCCACTTAATTGAATATACTAAAGTACATGAATACATAATTGAATATACATCGAAGACTCCTAGTTGTCATCTATTTAAAAAGTTTAAGCTACTAGAGAAAGCTAGATCAAAATAAGCAGGTCTTATAGCTTATAGCAACACGACTTTTGCCTTAATGCACCCTTCTGTATAAATAAATAAACAAGTAGAAGAAGCCTATAATCAAACCTTCAATGCTTTGATTTGAGCCTCTAATAAGAGTTAATTTTTCATAAACTCGAAACTATTGAAAAAAAGCATATATCAAAGTAATCCCTGTCCATAAAAAAAAATGACAGTAAACTAGGGGTGGGCACGAGACGGGATGGGACGAGATATACCCATCCCTATCCCGTCCCGTGTTCATACGGGATCGGGACGGGACGGGATGGGAAAAACCTCATCCCGACCTCGTCCCATCCCAAACGGGTTCGGGACGGGACGGGACGGGATCATCGTGCTAATCTGGACATATCAAATAGAAGCCTGGACTGCTGGACTGCTGCTGGAAGCATGCTGAAAGCCTGCTGCTGCTGGAAGCATGCTGGAAGCTTGCTGCTGCTGCTGGAAGCCTGAACATTTTATGCAAATGTTCATAAAATAAATAAATAAGTAAATAAAAATATTAATAATTAATATTAAAAAATTAGTTAGGGACGGGATCAGGATGAAATTATTCAATCCCATTAAGACCCGAAAAAATCGGGACGGGATCGGAACGGAAACGGGATTGCGGGATGGGATGCCCACCCCTATAGTAAATTTCCTTCCTTTCTATAGAATAGAAACATTCTTAATTACTGCAAACATAAGCTTTGTAATAGCATAAAGTTAAAAAAAAAAATTATAATAAATAAAAAAATTCTATTTTAAACCTCAATCAATTGGGTTTTTTTTTTTACATCATGCCTCAGTCAATCTATACCAGAAGTTTATGTTCCATGAACTGTGTTGTTTGGAGCCTGGAAAGAATAGCTCTTGTATGTCACCCTCTGATTTAGCATCTACATGAGAATTAGAATCTATTACCCGCAAATAAAAATGATTTTGTTTTACTTGTACACAATGTTGACATTAGTTAGGGGTGAAGAAATGCAAAACACTACAAATTTGTATCGACATCATACCAACTCATCTGGGGAGACTTTGCAGCGTAGGAGGAGGATGAGAGATTGCTAGGAGTTTGAGACGATGCCCAAAGTACAAAAATGTTTTTCATCAACTCCTTTTTATTGCCAAAGGTAGCTAGGTTGGTTGGCAAAGCTTTGGTGGTTTGTCCCCAATATTTTGGATTCGATGTTGAAAGGGTTAAGGGTAAAAAAAAAAAAATTTAACTCCTTTTTTATTTTTATTTTTTCCTCCATCGAAGTAAACCCATGAATTTTGAGTCTCAAGTGTGGTACAACATGGTTTAAGGGTGATTCACATAGATTTTTACAACACTTGTTTTAGACATGAGTAAATTTGTAGATGATAAACTCTCTATACAAACATAGGATCGTATTTTGTCAAGGACCTTTATTCCCATAAAAATAAAAGGAGATATTTTGGTGCCCTAAAGAGAGAAGAATCTGAAAGGGGGAGGGTGAAGGCCCCTAGAGCGACACCAAGAGGGGATGAAGAAGGGAGGGAAAGTGGGACCAAAGAGAACATGATGTGTTTCTCTGTATTAGGAATAAATTATGAATAGAGAGGGGGACATGAACCCATCACTTGAAAGAGAAATATGTGATATTATATATATTACATGGCGTGTGTGACTGTCTGTGTACTTTGTTTTGGCTCTCTCCCAATTCATTTGTCCAACCTTACTGTATTTTCTACCCCACCACCACCTTCACCTCTACTGTTTCTTTTCCCTTCCCTTCAGTTTTTTCATTTGTGTGCACGACAAACATATAAATAACAAATGCTGGGCCATACTATAATGCCCCCAAAGCTTGGACTTCTTTGTTTAACCTAAATAAGAAGAGATATACTTGTCTAACTCAATAGTATTCCTCAATCAAATCTCTTCTTATATTGGGATAACATTTATAAGAAGATAAGATACTTCATATATGTTCTATAATCCCCCCTATCAGTCTAATCTTGTTGGCTGCTGGTGGACTTGCATAGTTAATGCAATCAAGATCACGATTGTCAGGACTAACAAAACTCGACTATGACCTAAAAACTGAAAACTTACAGGACAAGCTCTATACAATTACCAGCACACAAACTCACTGTTGGGGATTATTCAACCCAACTTTGGTGCAAGTATTTCACTTGGCAAGCATCATGTCAGTGAGTACTAGATTTTAAAATTTTAGTGTGTTATGAGCATTGCAAGCATTTGGAATGTGTTACCAATGACATAAGTAAAAACCAAAGAAAACCAAAAAGGAATTTACAAAGTCTTAAAACAGAATTACCATCTACTATTTTAAAATATGAAGCAATGATAGTACACAGAGCAAATCCAAATATCATCTACCAATAGCGTTCACATGCCAGAGATTGCAAGTTGATCAAGTGAATTGACAAACGCATGTGATAGCTTAACCACAAAACAGCAACTTGTAATCACTGTCCCCAGTTGGTATCCATAGTATCAAAGACCAACTGGAGATTAAAGATTAGAAAGTAGAAACATATAGGACTTTGACAAATGCATTAGTTCATTTTTTTCTCATACTCGGAAATGAGGAAAGAAAAAGGGCAGAAGAGTTCCATTAGAGCATTTCCAACCTTCTGCATATCTGATGCCAATTTCATATTTTGGCACAACCAGTATATCAATTTTTATAATCAAATACGACACAATACTTAGTGCAGCAGGCGTAAAATACAAATATTGGCATTTCAAATACTCATGTCCATCGCCATGGTTAAGTGTAGCATCAGATATTCTTGTGTATATGATCCATGAATCAACCTTCTTCCAGAAAACAGAAAGAAAGAACGGCGAAGATGAGTGGCCAGAGTCTTTATTCATAGGAACTTCAACTCAGTTCTGAGCCGTTAAATGATCTTCAAGTTTATAAGCTTGAAGAACAAGCAGTACATATTACCTTCTGGTTGCAGTGCATCATGTTACAAGCTCAGGCAGAAGCCAGCTCAGATGAATTAGACAGTATAAAGCATTTAACAAATCCCATAAGAAAAATAGAGGAAAGAAATACAATTACCTTGCATCTGCCACTTCCAAGTGTAGGGAGGTGAAGAAGTGTTAATTATCATTCTCAACCTTGTGAACATCAAAACACTATTTTCATGGCATGGACAACATACGGCATGCAGATATCAAAGAAAGTCGAGTATTTGCATGCACGGAATGAAAAGATAATGGAACATGTGCATTTTATCAAAAGAAAAAAGGTAAGCAAAAGGAACATGATGTTTAATGAAATGAAATGTACACCTGCTCAGTTTCTTTTTTTACATTGTTTCCTTTGTGGATATGGATCATGGTCATCTGGGAAGATTTCTATCACTCCAATTTAGATTTCTCAGTGCACATTCCTGCAGAGGAATTTCAAAATGGGAAGCATTCTAATCAGCCCTTTTCCCTCTTCAACCTTTCCATGGACCATGTACTTTTGACTGTGCTTCTAAATCCACTGTATCAGCATGTCAGTTTGTTTCTTATATACACTGGGAAGAGGCTGCAGCAGAGCTAATAATCTGTGCAACCCATATCCTTTATACCAGTTTGAATCACCGGTAACAACCAGGTCAGACTTCAGAGTATCACTTTACATTTTACAGTGTGGGCGACCTGCTGCCTAGAATTTCTGAGGGTTAGGCTTCAGATTAAATTACCTCCAAAACTGGAGATGGATGCAGTCCAAAATCAACCTTCACATTCCTTTCTTTTCTTGCCTGATTTCAGGTTATCAATTGGAAAGTTTCCATCCAAACATGGTGAAGTGTTCTCGTACATGATCGAAGCATCCAATGTATATATACGGAGGGCCAAGGAAGACAAGGTCGAGGTCCTGGCTGCAGCTGAGAGTGATGACCAGTACCACCACCCATTCCTCAGGAATGCTGTCTGGATCATGTCTTCAAATACAATTGCTGCTTTAATCATCTGAAAAAACAATGAAAATTCACTTCACATAACTACAAGAAAAATATGAGTTGTACACAGATCCAAGACAGGAAATCAATAAAACAAAATAACTGTTTTTCAGAGAACCCAATTATAATTTCTGAATAGAATGTCCGACTTTCCCAATAATCCTTTTTAAAAAAAAAAAAATTCCGCGACAAAACCAAACAAGAGAATATTAGGAAACAGAGCAAACAAAAATGTAAATTTGATGTAAGCTAGGGGTCAATCATTGCCTTAATAGTCCTTTGTAAAGGACGTCAATCATTGCCTATAAGATTAATATGGTTGCTCTGTTAGACTGTTATACATGATAAAGAAATTTATTTGTCGGTATATGCTGGACATATACAATAGACTAACACAAAATAATTCTAGAATATTTGATGGGTTCGCTTCAACAGCAGCTAGAACTAGAGGAAGAAACATGTTCTAGAATAGTTGGTGTGAACCCATTCGAACAGAACTGAATATAGTAGTTAAAAGAAAAAAGGATAATAGGAACATGAGAAATCTGAAGCAGATTAAGCATTTAAGAATAGAAATTCAATTGGCTCACCTCCAATATAGAATCTGCAGATTTTACAAACGCGCGCCAGGAACATCTTTTAGACAAGTAGGCCCTTGTTGGTCTAAGTGCTTCTTCTGGAAGTGCGGCATCAATGTCGAGTAAGTTAATCTTAAGTCGCCTGAGAATTTGAGAGTCCCTGCCCACCAAGGGTCTCAGTGAAGAATCTGGCACAATGTCGCAGTCAACAGCATCCAGGTCCGGACATCGATCAGAAAGAGAAGACACTGGATCTTTAGCATCCACACTAGCTAACTTGGTTACTTCAGATTCCGATACCTCCATAACATTGTTCCTTTGTGATGCTACAACCTCCCAAGTGGTCGGTCGAACTCCTAGTGAACCCTTGACTTTTTTAGCTGGATCTAAGAGTAATGATGTGCCATCGATATATGGACATGGAGAAGGGATTAACATTGGAATCCCATCCGAACCTAGAAGTCCTACTTCTTGCACTAATTCCTTGTTAGAGCCATTGGTGATGAACTTTTTACTGATCTCCTCAAAGTTATAAGGACATGCCATTGGTTTCTTATGAAATTTTATCAATCTGGAGCTTATGTCAAACTTCTCACTTTTAAATGCATCAACAGTTTCACCTCCGTCAGTGCATTTCTCCAGGGCAGTTTCAAACCTCACCGTACTCTTCCCTTTGGGAGTCTCGTCATTTTCTTTGCAATCGTCAGGGCCTAGTGGACCTAAATTACATTTACCATCATTGTGCCCCTCAAATTCCACATTATTCGAAAAGGTTTGATGGCATGAAAAACAATGTTGTCTAGAAGGCCATACTCGCTCAAGGCATTCACATCTGTACATTCTATCTTCATGATATACTTTTGCCTTCCTTCCCCGCTTCTTTGGAATGTCAATGGTTTCAGACTCTATGCAGGGACCATGTCTCTTCTCCAATATGGTGGCAGCTCGGGTTAAAAGAGAACTAGAAGCTAACATTTTCTCACTGTCACATGACTTTGACGTGATCCCTTCTGAGTCATTATAAGTATCTTCTCCAACTTGTTGAGTGTCCTGGGACCTCAGTCGTTGAAGATGCAAAATTGATTCTTTCAATTCTCTCTCTCTTGGGTCACTATCAGTCAACCATTCAATAAGTTCTCTGATTTCAGCATCAGAATTATAGACACAAGAAGGAAAACTCTGAACACCATGGTAAAGGCCATTATGTGGATCATTCTCATATGAAGCAGAAGCAGCAGATCCTCTAGGAACTGAATATTTCTTGTCACTAGCTAGAACAGAACTTCTTGAAGTAAAACTTTCAGCAGAGGTATCCCTGATCTCATTTTCTTTCCTCTGGATGTGTGGCCCCATGCTCCCATCAACAACTAACCCAGGGCGCTTGCCTGGCCTGCTCAAAATCCAATACAACCGACCAAAAGAATCCCTTCCAAGAAAATCCCTCCGCATTGATACTTTCAGAAGCTGCAACTCTATACTGGCAATCGAATCCTGGAGAAGCAATATATCATTCTTGAGGGAGTTTACCTCCAGATTGTAGGCTTGAGGGTCCTTAATATCAGCTTGGATATTAGAATGATGGCCAAGAAATACATTATCTAAGTTCATAGGTATGACAGCCACATGCTCTGTCAAATGTGTGTGTCCAGTTCCCACAGAGAGGCAAGAACCATGGAATTCGTGGGCCATAGCAGAGCCATTAGTTTCAGTATCAGATGCAAATTTGATGCCAAGACTGCTTTGGAAATTGGGTTCCCTGCTAGACTCATCAAAATATTTTGGTTGTGTCAACAATGAATGCTTGGATTCCTGCATTGCAGAACTCGTGCTAGGGAATATATTGTCAACTACTGAAACCCCATCAGTAACAGAGAAAAGATCTCTTGTTTGATTTTCAATATCCACAACTCTTGTATATTCCTTTCTACCACCATTCTCTGAAATCCCTTTAGAGTAAAATCCATATGGATGCTTATTCTCTACAGGAGTATCATCAAGCTGTAGCAGATTGCCAGTAGAGGCAGTATTAAAGGCATGCCTATTATTCAATGTCTGTCGCTGCGCTGTCCATCTGCCATGGTTAGTGAGGACAGTAGACATCCTGTCATTTCCAGCTTGTCCAACTCCATCAAGCATGATCATGCTTTCCTTAGGGGCTTTTGCAGCTGACACATCTTCTTTGAACTTGAGGTTTTTTAATTCAACTGCAAGAGAACGCAACCGCTGCTGCAAATCAGATGACATATCGGCACACTGATCAAGGTGTTCACGAATAATGGCCGAGTTCAGCGCTTCATCACACAGAAACTTTAGCAAAAAGACTCTCTGCACCCAAGATCCGAAGAAATTAATTAAGCTGAACGTGTATACAGGCAGATATGAAATGTACAATAAACATAATAATAAAACTATAATAATACTAAAAAAATTAAGAAAAAAAGAAGAAGAATCTAGCTAAACTTTTATTTCTCCTACCAACTGTCTCACAGAGAAAATAATACATTTAAGGCTGTGTTTGATTATTTTTTCTATGGAAACCACAAAAATGGTGAAAAAAAATGAGAGCAGAGAAAAAGGGGGGTGAGGGGAAGGGGGAATTATATATACATATATATAAGTTAATAAATAACAAGTTTCTAGTTCAAGGATAGAATGTATGAAAGAACTGAACCACAAACTAAACCTGAAAAGCAAGCATTCAAGATTATGCCAATCTGGAAATTTTGAAAAGCTTAAAATATAATAGAGAGATTGTAAAAACCTACATCAGACAATTCAAACCCAACATATAGATATGTGAATTCGTGAACAACTAAGTGACTAACAAAGTTTATGTAATACGTACTTCCGTCAATGGAGGAGACAGTTCCCTGTAACATGATAACAGAAAAAGACAATGGCAAAGTTGCCTCTTGTACAGGTGGCATAATAATTCACATCAACACCGGAATATTGAAATTCCTCCGAAAATAATCTATTACCTTACTGATGATAATGATAATGATAATAATAATAAAAATTAATAGTAACAATAACAATAATAATAATAATAATAATAATAATAATAATAATAATAATAATAATAATAATAATAATAATAATAATAATAATAATAATAACATCAACAACAATAACAACAACAACAACAACAATAAATGTAATCTTATTTTTAATTATTTTTTAAAAGCATCCATATGCATACCTCCTCCATGCTGAATTCCCAATAATCTTTCTCCCGCATAGTGAAAGCTAAATGATTCAATGCCTCTGAAAATACCCTACTATCCTCACCCTGATATTTTCTTTTATGCCGCCGGTTCAAGACCCTAGCACATGTCAATGCATCTTTGACCTTACCTTGACCAGCAACACATGAAGGGCAATACCAGTTTCCTTCTGGTATTCTTGCAAGTGGAGGAACAAGGCAATAAGTATGATACTCAGAATCACAAGTGTCACACAACAGAACACTTTCGTCATCTTTATCAATCCCACACACTTTGCAAACACCCTCATCCCAAGGAGCTTTAGGAACGTCATTTGCACAGCCTAGAAGATCAATTAGTTCCTTTTTAGAACCAGAATCAGCACATCCCTGACTGACATACTCCCTATATTTCTGGACTAGAGTAAGCACCTGCATCCAAATGAATCAAGTCAAGTCCCAAGAACAAAGCAAGAAAGTACAGAATTTAATAGTATGAATTCCAATTTTAAGCCAATGGTGTTATGGCCTAGTGGTTAGGGTTGTGTGGGTTTGTCCCCCACATCCTAGCTTCGAATCCCACCTGCGGCATGGTTACTTTCTAATGGGTGTTGACCTATAGGTCGCCCAGTTGATAGGTTATGGGATCCTTAAAAACCCAGCTCGCCTTCAAAAAAAAAAAAAAATTCCAATTTTAAACAGGATATAAATATGGACAGACAAGATTGACTACCCACTTCTATCTTAAATGAATACATCTAGCTACATTCAAACGACATCCCAAGGTTTAGTTTGCGGTCACACATTATCAACTGTCATTACAGATAGATTATGACTATCCGTAACTCCTCTACTTATAAGAGCATGTATTGACATTAAGTCGTGTAAAGTAACAAACATTGTTTTAAAAGGTGGTTGATGCATACGCATCAATGCGCACATTGAGGCAAAGCGGAACAAAACTCCTCAATGTGCACGCATTGATATGTGTATATAATGCGTACGAGTTGTTTCAGTGATGCCTACGCCTTGATGCGTATGCATTGACTCATTGCAAGGCGTACAAATTATTTAATTGGTTTATTTTAGATCTCAATGATATGTGCAAAGATAAAACTTACTTAGAATAATCGATACACAATAGTTAATAAATATAATAGTGGAAAGTTTCAATTATTAGTCTATTATAATACATTATAGTGGAAGGTAACATAGTGGACACATATCAGTGAAAGTTCACAACTATTATTAGAGATAACAAAATATATAGTGAAAGATATAGAAGAGATAATGGAAGGTTACAAATTACAATAACTTGGGGGATGATAGAATATATTTGTTGACACATTTAAGTTTGAAGATATTAGATGTCATGTTCCTAATTTTTAAATCTTGTTTAACTTGTTAACCACAAACTAAACTATATGTTTATCTCATTCACTAACTATGTTTGAATCATATTGTAA
The DNA here is from genome assembly GCA_963556465.1 of Berberis vulgaris. Lineage (NCBI taxonomy): Eukaryota > Viridiplantae > Streptophyta > Magnoliopsida > Ranunculales > Berberidaceae > Berberis > Berberis vulgaris. The sequence goes on from OY747134.1 coordinate 15,065,300, forward strand.
ATTAGAAATGCCACAATGTCGCATAAAGGCTACATAGTACCCTCCGATGCACGGACTCTTCGAAAAACCCCCGTTTCGAAAGTCGGATACGTGTCGGACGGATCCGACACGCGGTCAACGGTCAAGACACGTTGACTGAGACCGATACGGCCCCGACTCGGCTCTGATTCGGCCACGACTCGGCTCCGACTCAGCCAGTGTTTTTTTCCTGTTTTTCTTTGCTGATTTTCGAAAGTAGTTTTTGAAGAAACACCAAGTTCTACTGCACTCAATTGCAATCGCCAATTCTTCGATTCCTTCAGTCGGAGAGAGGGGTTGCTTTAATTAGAGCACATCTTCACGTCGTACTCAATCTGAGGGTTCTTGACTTCTTGACTGACATTTTCATTTGATGATTCATCAGGCATCATCAATGTCGTTTCTTCCCTCACTCTAAATTAGATACAATACACAAAAAATGGTATTTTGCTATATAATTTCTCAGTAATTTGATTTATCTGTTTCTGATGATTAATTTGCTCTTAGATACACAATTACACACTATTTTAAAATAATTTGTAAATTAGATACACTCCCCAGTAAATTTTGACTATCCGAGCATCTCTGTAAAAAAATTTATCTCTTGTTAAGCTCTCATCTTCTAGCTTCAAAAGTAAAAAATTTAAACAATTTTAAGCTTTAGGTTGTTTATTTTCATTAGTTATAAAAAAAAAAAAATTAATAAAAAGTAAAGTTTGACTGTTTCGCCGTGTCGCCGAGTCCTAATATTTTGAAAATTGCCGAGTCCCCGTGTCGTATCCATGTCAGATATGACACGCGTGTCCGTGTTCGTGCATCCTTGATAGTACCACAAACAAAATTTCATTGTTAAGTTCTACAACAACAACGTTAATGATGAAGTTATTGTAACGCCTCAATTACTTTCATAATTGAGTTCATGTTATCTCTTGCTTGCACTGATGATTGTTACATATTTTCTTTATTTTTTAAAGATTGAATATAAATTTTTCATCATTTTTTTTCTTCTGAAATATCGAAGTGTACACCTCGATTACGCATTAATGTGCCGCTTCGCATTGCAAAAAGCATGCCCGCCTCAGTATTGAAAAAACTTTTTAAAACATTGGTACTAAACTATGCAGTTAAATCGGAAAGCGGTCGCAACGCGGTCCAGGACCGAATTACGATTAAGCGAGATTAATCAGATTTAATCGGTCAATTTTTTCAAATTATTTTTAAAATTTAATCGTCTTAAATTGCAAAAATAAATAACTAATCAAAATGGTGTAAATTTGTAATTATATAACTTTACTAATTATCTGCCAAACTACTTAAAAAGAAACTAAAAGAAAATTGGAGATTGTTTTAACATCTAAGCTTCCAGGACAAACATTCAAAAGCAAAATAAATGTCAGACTTACCAGAAAGAACCAACCTACCTATCCCACTAACCCATGAAGGTAAATCGTATTACTTTGCGCCGAAGATATTCTAGAAGGGTCACTTTGTACAAACAAAAATACTCTACATCCAGAGGATTATGCCAATATATTCTAGACGAAAAAATAAAGGAAGTCATGACATGAGAATCTTGGGCTTAGGTTTTTTTTTTTTATACATAGCGATAAATCGGCGAGTCGATTGGACCGATTAATCGATGACTCACCGATTAATCAGTGTCCGCTGAACCCCAACCGATTTCACCCAATTCGGTTCGGTCAAACCCCGAATTGCGATTAATCGCCGCATTAATAACTTAGGTACCAAACCATAAGAGCCCTTCATGCTGAAAGTATGGTAATAAAAAAGTATTTTTTTCATCAGCAAAACAAGCAGGGGATATATTAACAGAAAAACAGGAAAGGATACACTAGCTGCTGACTGAGGCCAAAACCTCAAAATATATATATATCCTATCCAAGTTAAAATGCACACATGAAAAGGCTGATCATCTAAGACTCCCCAATTCCAGATCAAGGATTTGATTGATTTGGTCAAATAAGGAATATCTCTAGTTACACCGTTGAAAATCTTTCTGTTTCTCTATTTCCAAATGGTCCAAATAGTAGCAAAGAGGACCTTGTCCCATAACCCCTTTCGTAGACAAACCACTTCTACACCATGCTTTAGCCCAATGAAAGAGATCAGCAATGGGGGGAAGGCATCCAGCTTCCTCACAGATGGAAGACCAAAGATTAGAAAAAAGGAGTGGGGGGGAGGGCAAGAAAAAAGGAGGTGCTCAATACATTCTGTGTTTGACTGGCACAGGGAGCATCTATTGATAATCATCATACCTCTAATGGATAGGTTGTCCACTCGGGAAATTTTTCCCTGCCCAAGGGCCCACACAAAAATATTGACTCCAGGGGGAATTTCTTTATTCCAGAAAATTTTGTGATAAAAAAGGGATGGGAAGGGAGTAACAAACTTAACAGTAGTGTCCTAGGTTTGAGGCTTAGGTGGGAATCATAAACAGAGAAGATGCATGTTTGTCATCCCAGGACCAGTTACCTTCAACTTCTGTTAAAGTAGTGAGTTGCAAGATTTCCACCAGCAGTAGAAGGGAGGGGAGCTCTTCATATCTGACTCCTCTTCTCAGTTTCAGATCCCAACTTAGACTATTGAAAGAGGGGACCTTGATAAAGTTGGGAAACCAGGGCAGTCTTAGCCAAAGAGAGTGTAAATGGGGAGAAAAGCTCACCGAAAGGTTTGGTGTAGCACCAATTGTATTCCCAGACGAGAGTATCGATTGTGTTCCCAGAAGAGGACTCTGTTGCCATTGCCCACTCTGAAGCTAATGTGTTACTGGAATTTATGTTTCTGTTGCATAATGTTTTCCACCAAGAGCTGCACATTGTACATAACTGGTAATAAAAACTATTAAACTTAAGAAGATCCCAACACAGTTTGCAGGCATATATTATTAAGAGCTGCACATTCTGGATAACTGGATATATTAAATATCAATAAACACCAGCATGTGGTGCCATATCTCGGGATTAGTAACAAAATCTTTGTAATCAGAATTGTTTTCCAGAGTAAAACTGTTTTGAGTCTTTTGACATATAAGGATCAAACAAAAGTGCAAAGAACACCCCTTCAAAGCAAAGATAAATTGAACCCCTCTGTCATGTGAAGCAAAGGACCTCATTAGCTTGATTCATTCTTGATGATCCTTTTGTATTGCTTCAAATAAATCACCAATATATAGCATACGAAATGAGGGATCATATCATTTTCAGAAAACTCCTTGAGAACGCCTCACATTACCAAGCCTTTAGCAAATCCATAAAAACAAAGGAAAAGCCCCGCATCAACCAGAACAAGAGCCAGGAAATGGGCCCAAACCATAAAAGAAACAAATCCCGAAGGAATATGTGATTTCAGTATTCAATACCTCCATTAAAGAGGGCTTAACTCTTCGACAAACATGCGCCTCTTGAGGAGAATGTCATGTGGCAATTCCACACAAGAAGCCACATGAAGAAACATAGTTTTGGAGGGATCCCACGTGAAAAAAGGTAAACCACCATTTGGGTTCATTACATTCCCAAGTCCTATCACCCTTGATTGAAAATTTTGTCATGTGATGTGCAAATTCAGCGAGGTCTTAGTTCCACAATTTTGTTCACGTTTCAAATCTGGAAAGCCAAACCTAGCTCCACTAAAATATACATCCTCCTTTCTTAATTTATTCAGGTTTTATCAGATTCATGTAGCTTCCCGGTGAAACCAAGCAGCATATATTTACAAACTGCATGTCTAGTCTCCAAACTTAGCACAAATAAGGGGGAGGGAAACTGAAATCTCCTTGAGTGTGTTGATCTCATTTTAATCCAAAACCAAATTTGAGTGTCCTTAGATTGAATGGTTTACATAACGAGTTGAAGACGTAAAAGCCTAAAAGGAATTGGATCTTGGGACACAGTTTAAATGCTTTGAAATCGTGAGTAAAATATTTTACTGTAAACAATTTTATGTAATGGAGAGAAAACCAAACTGTCCATCAACTTAGCTCAACCATTTGAATTTAACCCTGGAGAAATTTTGAATAAGGTACTCGGTCAGGTGCTTAGCATCAGACCTCGACCAGTTGTTGTGCATTCTCCCGTGAACGTAGTCCGACTTGAACTCTTATTTCATCAACTATTAAAAGGACTTCCCCCTGGACAAGAATGAGATTCAATCGTCCAAGGAGGTCAAGGGTTCAAGGGCAGGTATTTTCTTATATTATTTAGAATTTGTTACAATTAAAAGAGGGGAAAAAAAAAAGACGAATGAGATTTGGCAATTATATTTTCTGCTTGAAAATTTTTATTGCACAAAGCAAGCTAAGTTATAGATTCGCTTTCCTCAAGTGTTATCAACAACAACATTTGCTTCTTCTTCATCCATATAGAATTCCCTCTCAACATTGCATCAAGCATTCCCCACAATTTACTCCCATTCCAGACATTTTACTATATCCACCTCGGATTTGACTTAGCCAATGATCTACCTATTGAGTCCACGAAAGTCCCCTCCACATTTCTCCCTGCGGCTTTCAATCTCTCAATTACACACGAGTCACAACTAATTACAGAATCCACAAATCCAACCTCCTTCCACTGCCTAACGATGTCCCGTAATACCAATGTTGTCATGGACCGTTTCCTACTTTTTGTGAATCACTCGGTATGGTGAAACATGAATCTTAGTTGAGTAAGTCTAGCCAGCCATGTTTGCTAGCCTTTTTTGTGTTTTTACAGTTTTACCCATTTTCTTTAAAACACAACCACAAACACTATCTATAGAAGGGGTAGAAATGTAAAAAAAACCTTAAAATGCCAAAAAAAAAAGCTAGCAAACATGGCTGGCTAGAATTGTTGATCTTAGTTTCATGGTTGATTATTATGAAATTGTATTAAGATCTTATTATGTTCACATAAACCATTTTTTCTATGAAATTGTATCAGGATCTATTATGTTCGCAAATTTAAGATTTTTTAAGCTTCAACTAGATACTTATCCTAATTATTTTGTGATTTTAGTTATATATTTTTGTTATTATACTCACTTGCCCTTGCTAAGGTTATTGATATTATGACCTTATTTTAGCTTTAAATTGGATTCAATTTGGTATATGCAATGTACTTTTAGTTGTATTTTTATTAGTTACCAACTCGGGTAGGAAAAAAAAATTTGGCTCCACCCTTGATAACTACTATTATCAACTAATAATTATTTGTCATTTCAATCCCCTGAATAAAATCCTGGGCCCGCCACTTAGTGGATACATGATAATGTGTTACCAAAATTGTAATATTATCTAAAAGAAATCAAAATAGAAGCCTGGGACAAACCTCTGTTTCATATAGTGACTCGAAATTCTGAGATAATGTTTCTGCTAACTGTAACAATTCAGATTGATCCCCAAAAGCAGTGAATATATTATGCCACACCTGCAGAAAAAGTTGAATCTACCATCAAGTCATAAACTACATAAGAACCTGATGAAATCAATTTTAGGAATAACTACAGTAGCAAGGCCTACGCAGAGGCAAATCAATACAGATACTAGTTAAACAAGTGTTACGAATTCTGTATCTTTTAGTTTCTTAGCAGACAGTTTAATATTTAGGAGTGGTCCAACAAAAGTTGTGGAAAAAACAAAGGTCCATCAACATCAAGAAAATATGATTGAATCTACTTGAAAAATATGTAGATGATCATGATGATAGAATAGCAAATTGCTATGAATTTTTCAAATTTTGTTATATAAGACCTGAATAGTAGAAATTTCCATGCTTTTGACCAGGGAACAAACTGCTATGATGACTACATATGCCTTCCTTTGGAGCATTTAGCTAAAAAGGAGTACTAGGAATTTCAAAGAGAAAGAAAGAGGCATGTTCTTCATAGATATTCTTGCCGAAGTGTGGTACTGATGCACAGATAATTAGAGTATACAGATTTTCTTAAGGATTTCATTGTAATTTGGACATTCACATCAGATCAACAACTTATTGTTTTTGCTGGTATTGTAATAAATTTTGACATTTCTTTTAATACAAGTAGGTATCAGTTTTGACCTTTCTTTTAATGTGTATGTGTCAACCAACCTAGGACAACGTGCAACATGTGAATGTTTGATTACATTTCTACTCCAAGAAATGGTTCCACACGTGACAGAGTTTCCACATGAATCATTATAAATGATGAATCTCTATGATTCCTTACCCTCGCCAGCCCTCTCTCCACAAAGGTTTCGTTGACCTCACCAAATGTCGTCTTCGACCCAATTAAAGCCTAATAGCTTTTCCAATCACGACCCTAAAAGGAGTGAAGTTGTCTTCAGCCACAAGCCACTGGGCAACCTCGATTCCCACTTCCCTTTTCTCTCTCTTGCTCACATTCTCCCCCTCTCCCTTTTAGAGGCTTCCTTTTCTTTTCCCCCTTTCATGAATGGTGAAATTGGCTTTATTTCTCAATCCTCTTTTCTCTTCATCTTGAAGCTGCAAATGGTCAAATTTGTGGTAGGGGTTTGCAATTGTGTTTTTTCGTGGAATTTACGGTGGTGGGGGAGAGAAGTTAAATTGACCAGTTTTAATCAATGGGCATTAAAGAGTTCTCCTTTTGATGATTGATATGGGTATTAAAGAGTACTCCTTTTGGTGATTGATTGGGAGAATTTTATCTTTTTGTTTTAATTTTTAATACATGGAAATGCCCATCCATTCCCAAACTGCAGCTAATGACATGGTCATTTTATTGAAGCAGATGAGAATGCAGCTAACGACATGGTCATTTTATTGAAGCAGATGAGAATGAAGTGATGATAGCCAAAAGCATTCTTCTTTGATTTGAGGTGTTCTAAGGGATGAAAGTCTCACTCTTGGACCAACGATATTGTCCTCAATTAACCACCTTTACACAAGTGTAGGATTTTAGGCTCAATTAAATCATCTAATAAATTGGACCCGACGGGGATCAAACCCCTGACATTTGATGTCATCTATCATAATGTGTTTCGTTAGGCCGAAAAGCATCGATGTCAGAAGAGCGCAAATTATTACTCATGAATCTCCCCTCAGCCGATCGTCTAAGCGTGAGAGACAACCTAGCGCAACCATCACCCATCCTCGGGCTAGCGCCTTTCCAGCTGGATGACACAATCCTACCACCTTAGAATGTAGCCGTCTTCGACTTTGATACTATATGTAATGACCCACTCTCAGACCACGGATATTGTCCTCACTTAGCTACCCTTGCCGAGGTGTAGCGTTTTAGGCTCAATTATGGACTATAACCAGTGCTCCTCAAAAGACCGAGCTGTTAAGGAGCGCAAAGCCGATTACTTAAGTAGGATCGTAACTAAAACGCTTCTTATCATACTACTATATCGACAACAACTCGTTAGTAGCCCCCTCCTCTTTGGTAGCTTCACTCAGCTACATTCAATAATTTAGCACTATGCCCCTCCCAAGAATCAAACATTGGATGTGGAGGGTCTAGCTCATATACCAATTATTAAGAACGAATCGATACTCCTCAAAAGACCGAGTTGTCAAGGAGCGGAAAGTAAATTACTTAAGTAGGATTGTCACAGAAAGTTAGGTTAGGTTGTCTGGCGTGCGACGTGGGGCAAAACGCTAACAACTACTTTAGAATCCTTGAAAGTTGCAACGGAGTAGCGGCGAAGTTGAGGCGGAGCCATGAGACATTTATTCTATAGAGTTTGTGAGTCATTAGAGTGTTCCATTAAACTCAAACACAAACACATACTAATAATATAATCGACAAACCAACCCATAAGCCAAATAAGTGGATAACATTTAACTCAATCCATGACAAAAACAAGACATTTAGTTTTCACACAACATTGCGTCTTAAAAGTAAAAGTAAACTACTAAAGTAATAACCCATCAATGATAAGTTTGTCACTCAAATATCTTCAACATCCAACCAGTCAATACCATCATTCTTAGGGGGGAAAAGAAAATGTCTCGAACAAAGTTTAAAATTTGAACTTAAAAGAGAGTTTAGTTGAGAAGAAATGAGGAAGTTGTATTAACTAATCAATGGATCAATCAAAAAGAAGGAAATTCACATTTTGGCTCCCTGTGGTCAATTTAAGGCGGTGTGTTCCTCAATTGGGTTTCGATAGATGTATTTATGTAAAACACTAATTTGTTAATATTCGACTACTAAGTACGATATTAGTAAGCTATTATATTGTTGTTAACATGCAATTTATCTCCCCAAGCGCGCCTAAAAAACAACAGGTTAAAAAAATTACAGCTTCAAGAGACACAACACCGATGGGGCAGAGCTTCAGAAAACATAGGTTAAAAGTGAATTCTGCAAAATCTCATATCAATAGGATATGTTCCTCAAATCGATCATTGGCAGAGTTATTAGGGAAAAAAACAGTTTCCATGCACATATCTAGGCCTACCATTAGGGGTTAACCTAAAAGCACTAGAGTATGGGTAAAAACTATGGAAAGAAGTGAAGGGAGGTTAAGTAAATCCACAAGCTGTATGATATGATTTGGATTAGTGAAATCCCCCCAAAGATTGTTTCCAATTATTGGCCATTATTCTCGCACTAGGTAACATTAATAGGCGTGGTCTAATCATCCCTAGCCATTGTGTTATGTGAGATGTCAGAGGAATTAGTTGATCACATCATGCTCTAGTGCAACTTAATGAGCTCAATTGGCCAAACTCAAAATCAATGCTCCCAGTTAGGGGTGGGCATGAGATGGGATGGACATCATCCCGACCTCATCCCGTTGCTTTATCATTGGGACGTGATAGACCTCATCCTGACCTTATCTCATCCCAAACATGTTCAAAACGAGACGGGACTATATGGTACTAAGAAAATTTCCCACAACAGCAAATTTATTCAAGTCTAAAATTCACATCAAACATGATTCAACATAATACTAAATTATTCTGGTCTTACACATCAACTACATGATAATCAAGACTGAAATAGTACATGATCATCAACAACATAAAGATTTAAGTCTGAGAATCAAGTCTGACTTAAATAAAATACTAAAACTATTAAATAATAATAATAAATATAAATCAATCAGTTTGGGACGGGATGGGCGGGATTGAAAATCTCCAACCCGATCTCATCCCACTCTAGATCGAGACGGGACTGGATGGGTTTGATCAATCTGAAAAAGACCCCAAAAAATCGGGGCAGGCCAGAATGGAACTGGGACGAGATCGGGATGGGATCTAGCTCCAACTCATTTTGGATGGTCTAAGTTATGAATTTCTTTCAAAACTAATAAGCAAAAGTTGTTTGCAATAGGTGGTTGGGCAATAGGTGGTTGGGTCTAGAAACGAAAGTTATTTGGAAAGAAAAGAAGAATAGAACCTTTATGAAGGTGCATAGAGATTGAGATAAATTGTGGATAGACATGGGACATTTATGGATATGGGGATAACTTGTGATTTTTTCCCTTACTGATTGCTAGCTTCTCTTAACAAAACCCTCATTTTATTGATTAAAAACAATAATAACCATAATAATAATAATATGATGTAAGCGGGTATTAATATGGTATTAGTTTAGAAATATTAATTGTAATTGAGTCTATTAAGAAAAGCTCGTAATAGTAACTAGTTCATTATTAGCAAATTAGGTTTAGGGTTAGTTAACTTGCCAAAGAAGTTAGGGATATCATAAATAAGACAAAGCAATGAAGCATTGTTCATTGTTGTTTGGTTGATTTATTGAAAAGAAAAGTATTTTCTTATTGGTTTTTCAATTAGGGTTTACAATTGTTTTATTTCAATTCATGTTTCGTATTTCGATTCTTGTTTGTTTATTTCAATTCTTATTTAGTTCTTCAATTGGTATCAGCGCCGAAGCGCTCCTTTTGTATAACACAAACAAAATGAGACAAATATGCAGAAGAAAAAACTTGAAAGAAAACAAAAAAGGGAACCAATGCAGTTGAAGCCATGGATAGAAGACTTTGAAAAGTATCTTGAAAGTATAAATAGAACAAAAAAGACTCGGCAGAGAGGAAGATTGGAATAATAAACTAGTAAGGCTACAACAATGAACCAGATCGAGATTGAGAAATCAATAGAGAAATTGGGTAAAGAGATGATGAAGATGAAATTGATGATCAAGGAATTACTGACGAAAAACAAGGAGGCCAACGGACACCCACAAGGAGTCACCGTCAACCCCCAAGCAGCGGCGCCAGCACTATCGGCACCACAAGGCCCCTCTCCTAGCACCGGTGAAGGCGCACCACCTTCCCCCAAAATCAGCCAGGGCGATCTGCCCTCCCCCTTCCAACCGTCCCTCTTACCACTTCCATTGTCCAAACACACCCTGCTCCTCTTCCCGTCATCTCCCTCTCACCACCCTCCCCACCATCATGGGAGATTCCCTATCACAACCACCACCCTTCCACACCTCTTTCACATTGCCCTTGCCTGGAAACTCTCTTTGAACCCCCCCATGTCATCCAAAACCCTAATAATTCACAACTCCATCTAGGACAAAAAAAAAATTTTACCCCAATTTTGGTAGTTGGTTAAACTCTTGACTTTCTTCCACAATTCCAGCTTCCAAACTACTTCATTTTTTTTTATCACAGCACTCTCTTAACCCTCATATTGACTCTTACAATGAGGTGTTCGCGCGATCTGGAGTATCCCAGTGTAGTTAAGGCGTCGACGCGGTGGAGAGGCGGACGAACCTGAAAACGCCTCAGAGGCGAGGTGGACGCCTCACTTCACTGAGGCGGTCTTTATCATTTTTTAAAGATTTTTTTTATTATAATAAATTAAAACATATTTAGATAAGTAATATTCATCATCATTTTGATAACTTGCATAAGCCAATATTTAGATAAGTAATATTCATCATTTTGGTTTCTGCAGGTACGTCCTAGAGTTTATTCACGAGCTGGAGCTGGAATCCAATGAACTCCTGAAAACAGATGGTGACAATCATAAAGTAAAGAAAGTAGATGAAGGGAAAATCCAAAAAAATGAAAGCAAGAAAAGGAAGGAACTAACAAGATGTGTGTTTGGTTACTTTAGTTTGTAACTTTGTATATATACAACATCCAGAAAGTTTATTATGTACTGAATCAACTGATATATCTATGAAAACAAAGGGGCAAACACATGGAACATGTTAACAAAATCACTTGTTAGAAACAAATTATAAAACATAACTAAAAACAGAGTACCAAAAGTATTGACAAATGAATCAAGTACTGTATTATTTCCATGCAGACTTAGTAGTACTTGAGGGTACCTAGCTAGCTCAATCGTTTTAGTCTACATCATTCTTTTTCTTCTTCTGTTTTTTCAGCCCTCATCATGTGCACACACAATCACGATCCGCTCAGGATCTTGTTTCAAGGGCGGAGATTGTTGCCAACAACTTTGGACCAAATTATTGACATAATTCACTATTATCTTTTCTTTAAGATCATAAAACACTAGGGATAGGATCATTTACACAATTGCAAATGTAATTGTTGTTCACCCCTCTTTTTATACCATAAAACAGAAAAATAGCTTTCATTCAAGAGGGATTGAGGGAAGACGCAACAGCAAAAAAACAGCAAAACAGATCATAGAAAAAAAAAAAAAACGCAACATATTTGAAGAGGGAAGAAGATTAGAAGAAGAGGAAGAAGATTAGAAGAAGAAGGAAGAAAACATACTTGATTTGCATTTGTTGATTTGAAGGAGAAGAAGAAAAAGAGGCGTTGAGAGTTGAGTTGAAGGCTTGAAGCAATGAGAAGCCAATAGCCATCTCTTTCTCGACCCTAATTAACCCTACCCCAAACCTTTATGCTTTTGGGCTTATTGGGTTTTGGGCTTTTTGGGTTTTATTTCAGTTTTAAGGTTTAAAAGGCCTGAGGCGGTTCGAGTCGGTTGAGGCGGGTAAGGCGTGAGGCGGGATGAGGCGGACGCCTCAGTTTACCGCTCCGCCTCGCCCCAATTTGAGGCGCCCCTTTGCCAAACCGCCTCGAGGCGCACCTAGGTGTCCGCCTTAACACTGAGTATCCCTACAACTTTTTGTTGCTAATATAATGGAGTTACCGCAGGGACATGACAGATAGTGGGTGGAAGAACAACAAGGAATCCTAACCCACCTTGGCGCTTGCGCGGGACAGAGGATAGTTTTGACCTTTTTTAATCGATGTAGAGGATTTGGGAGAGATAGTAACCCTCATTTTTCGACCCCCTAACTTAGGCGATCAAAACTTCGGTGAAAGCAATTTCGTTGATAATGATCAGTTTAGACTGATAGCAGTAATGGAACGTCGAGATAATAATTAAAACTCGAAGTGCCTTATTATTATGGAGTTAGAATTTGACGACGCTTTTATGGATTGGTCCATGGAGATTGATTGTATTCTTGATTTTAAGAACATGCGAGGTCTGAAGGAAGTTCAACCTACCAAGTTGAAGAGCATTGCCAATCTTTGGTGACAGGAGAAATGAGCATGTCAACAAACTATGAGTTTACCTCCTGTAAACACTTAGGATGATATGCGAGAGATGATGTGGTCTGTTTTTATCCCTATGGATTATGAGCGAGATCTCTTTGGGTGATTGATGAGAATTACCCAGAATGGGCGCACAGTTATTGACTATGCTACAGAATTCCGCACTTTATGTGTGCCAAATCTCATGAACCAAAACGACAAACGGCATTCCGTTTCACCATGGTTTGAATTCGAAAATCAGATCTTTGCATTGGAGGAATTTGATACACTTTTGGTAGCTAAGAAAAAGGCTAAACGAATAGAAACAATTTTACATTTCAAGACCACTCCGAAAAGAAATCTTTGGCAACTCTACCACACACTTCCACTTCTTACACACGAACTAAAACTGATGAACCTCTTTAAGTATTTGGATGTGGTCAACCCGACCATATCCAAAGTAATTGTTCGAAAGGAAAGTCCAATGACCGATGAAATTGATGAGCACGCATGTATGGACCAGGTACCTCCAGTTGATGGAACTTGCATCATTGAAGCTTGTAGACAAGTTTCTTCAACCCGGGGAGGTTGATGTACGTGAGTATTAGTATGGTATTAGTTTAGTAATAGTAATTGTAATTGGGTCTATTAAGGAAAGCCCATAACAGTAGTTAGGGTATTATTAGCCAATTGGGGTTATATTAGTTAGCTTACCATAGAAGTTGGGGATATTATATATAAGTAAATAACACAAAGCATTATTCATTGTTGCTCGGTTGATTGATTGAAAAGAATAGTATTTTCTATTCGTTTTTTAATTAGGGTTTATCATAGTTTTAGCAATTCATGCTTCGTATTTCGATTTTTGTTTGTTTACTTCAATTCTTGTTTCGATAGAATACAACTTGCGGAATAACGGAAATTGAAATATAATGCGGGAAAATCAAATAAAATAAATGGAACGACAAAGTAAATCAACAATAAATAAACAAAATAATTTTTTTAATCGATCAACTAGCTAGCAATGGGCAACCTATGCTTTATTTATAACTAATCTAACTTCTAAAACAAACTCTAAACCTAATAGGAAACAATGCCCTCATAATACTATATTTCTTAATATGCCTAAAATACGACTATTGCTAATAATACTAAATATCCTAATTACATCATGTCTAGTTCTATCATAATAATTATAATAATAATAAAAATAATAATAATAATAATAATAATAATAATAATAATAATAATAATAATAATAAAATTGGAGGGTGGTCATGGGGTTGATGAATGGGTATTATGTTTTACGATCTAATTTGAAGGTGAACAAGTTCTTTGCTCACTGTTCCTAATTTAAAAAATATTAGTAGGTGCGGTTATTAATTTATTCTATTGCAACTTTGGATAAAAAATAATTAACACATTACAACCAAAGGATTTGCAAATATCCAAGAAGAGGTTTCCATACTTGGAAAGCCCTTTTATTAACTACATGCTAAGGAACTACACAACAAATGGACCAAGGGGGAAGTTTTATATTTTGAGAGGAAAGGGCCTGGGAAAGTGCTTCCATTGTGATTGAGAGCAAAGTAAAGAAGTCTCGTGAATAGAAACTCCATCCGAAAATCCTTCTTGTGCTAACATTCACTCTATTTACAGATTAATAAACAATACAAGAGAACTGTGAATCACCTTAGTCCCATAAAAATCTAATTAGGCAGACACCCAATACATCGATTGAGTAGTAGTAAGCAAAATTAAATTAAAAGAAAAAGGATACGAAGCAAGGAACTTAACCAAGTATATCATATTCTTAGATAAAAAGTATATCATATTCTTACATCAATATTGTATACATAAAAATCCGAACGACAACCAAAAAGTATAAGAACTAAAACAGGGAGAAACTTATTTTAAAAAATAAATCGTCTTAGTGGAATTAACAGAAATAGGTAATGAAGAAACACACCTCGCGAACATCCTCAACAAAAGCTTCATGAGATCCTCCATAGGCCCCTGCAGCTAATCTCAAATCAATGGTCCTAAAATCAGATGGACGTGATGCCATTGCAGGAGATCCAAGAATGCCCTCATCGTCGTTATCATTAGGGTTAAATGAAGTTGTTCCAAGCAAATTGCAGAAAGTCTTAGCTTCATCTGCAGCAGCAGCCCGGCGTAATACAATTCGGCATCTTTTCATAATGGGATCAGATATGGTGTTAGTCCTCCTTCCCTTTCTTCCCTTGTCAGATTTTTGCTGTGGACCTTCACCAGAGACATTTGCCAAAACTGATAAGACAGCTTTCTGCACCCAATAAAAATGAAAATAAATATCAAAATGGACATTTACAAAGAACAGGCCAACCACACGATACAGTTGCCAAAAACAAAATAGCTTACTACAGTCAGTTAACTGACGTTACAACATTACTACATACACCAAAGACCAGTTGCATGCTTTGCCATGAATGTGCAATAAATGCAAGATTGGCGGAGTACAATAATGAAAGATCATGGAACATATGCAACCAAATAAAAATTAAAATAAGAAAAGGAACCTAAGTACCTTACTACATCTTATACTTCTTGAAGTTAACTTCATTGAATTGCAAATTAGATGTACATTTTTGGTAGAATCATTTATTAAACTTTCCTCCTTTTCTCGCTTTCAACAGTATATCTTGAAAACTCACATATGTAAAGGAGAACAAAAAATAGAAAACCCATACATGTATCTATAAAAGGTATTGTCAAGATGTTCCAGAACTGGAACATGGGAGGAAGCTTCCAAGACTCTAAACATTTTAGAAAATCACAAACTGGCTGAAAATAGGATATTCAAAGGTTTAATACAAGTTTAATTAAAGAAACTGCGAGACTCGAATGCTAAAGGTGGGCAATGTTCGGACATGAGTTACCGTACAATGCACCACGGAGGAGCACTATCATCCAAATTTGGCATCGCCTAAAACTGCAGCAGTACAAGTGATCACCCTCATAATTGGGTTGGATTCTCATATCCAGCAGATCAGATTGTTTCAGGGTTTTTTTCAGCGATGATCAGTCTCATCAATTATCTGAGATGGGCAGCTGGTCGAGTGGGCATTGCAGTAAGCTTTGGAACTACAATGAATTTAAATAGAAAAATAAAATAAAATAAATAATAATAATAAATTTTAAATTTAAAAAAAAAAAAATTTTAAAAAAAAAAACCTTTCATGGAATTATTTCACCTCTGTTACTAAATTTTCATCACCTAAGATCATGATAGGTTTTTTTCCTTTTCTTAGCCTTCCATTAATGTCATACATCATGATCCAGCCCTTTTAACCACTTTTAGAATAGCATATACTCATGTTGTAATTGAAGTTATTGTTACTGATCAGTATACAATGAAAACAATGTATATCGTCATTAAGAGGGTACCAATTTAAACAGAAATGCCCGAAGCCACAACCAGAGTAGATAAGATGCTGGAACCATAAAAGATAATGTTTACAGTATTTACCAAAATTGGAACTTATGTAACCATTGCCAGAATGGAAGAGGGTTGTGGTTCCTGATCCTTAACAATCTTCTGGAGAATCATAACCAGAAGGGAGAGCCTCATAATTTAAGTTTTGCTCTTGGAAACTTTGACAATGGAACCAACCACATGGAAAAATTTAACCAATAAAGCATGCGCACATTTACTGCCAAAATACTAAATCAAGCTAATAATCTTTGGATCTGTCCCTATTTACAGTTAACTGATTGGCTAGCTGATATCTAAGACCTTGGGTGCACATTAACTAATCCAATATTAATACCTGATTTTTAGTTTCTAATTCTAATATTAATTATAGCTGATTCTGAGACATGTATCTTCAATCATAGGAGGTCTACCATTCATTTTTCAGTTTCTTGACTGAATAGAAAATGGACTACCTGAATTTTTCAAGCCCTAGCTGATATATATTGATTACTTTGGTAAAGGCCACTGACTACCACTATTAACCTGCTTGCCTACTCAAGAACGAAAGACGGCGATGAGAATACGAAAAAAGAAAAGATGAACCTGAGTTGAAAAGGGAGGAGACATGCAGAAAAAATTCCAATATATGTGCACAAAAAGGCTTATGAATTCCATAAATAGACAAGGATAAGATATTTATGAACAACATACATACAAATCATAAACAGTTACTATTTCTCAGACAATATGAGAATCCAATCATCAGAAGCCCATATAGGCCAAAACATGCATTTGCAATCCAAGTCAGCAGAAGATGAGAAAGAACCTTGGTAGGGCCTGAGGCGTTGCCTTTATAAACTTCTTTACTAATTGAATGCTCCAAGATCTTCCTTGCCCACTCAGGTGGGCCTTTATCAAGAGCATCATAAACGCACTTCCTAATCCTGGTTCCAACATTTGTAGGTAGCTTTCTCACAGGTTCCAACAACTGTGCCCACTCTGGAACACAGGTGCCACTTGCATCAGTAGCTTCAACTGTGCCAATTATATCTGATTCCTTTTCTTCGACTGGCCACACATCATTTTCTCTTTTCAGAGAACCACAAACTTGCTTTTGAGCCTCTGCAAGAAGCTGAGAATCACAAAAATTAGGGCGCCACTATCCATATTCAAACTTTTCCCATACTGATAATAGAATTAGAAGTTTCATTGATCATGTGAAGATGCAGGGAAAATGGTGAAAGTAACTAACTAATTAAGGGAATGATTTTGAGAGAAAATCAAGAAACGAGAGTCTAAGTTGAGGCTTCACACAGAAAAGACATGCATGAAAAAGATGATCTTACATGTGCTAAATAACAAGGGTGAGATTTTTTATACATATACAAGTCAAAACAAAGGAACCTTCATTCAAGATGTATGGATTGCCACAAATTTTTTTTTGCTTTTGGTTTTGGTAAATAAATTTATTTAATAGAGAGATGCAACGAAACAAAGATGCTAAGATAGCAAACCACCACTATAACAACCAAAAAGAAAAAAGGAGAAAATTACATGAGTATACAACTCAAAACACAGAATGTTTGTACATGAGCGACATATTTCACGCATACATAAATTGAAAGAAAATACCTACAATTGAAAAAGATGACCTTGCAGATATGACTAATAAACTAATGAGAATGAGTATATACATATATATAGCCTGCACACATACACGTTACATGTGCCTGTCTTGATGAGTATTTTCATGCTGGGGTGCCTAATCATTAATAACAAGACAGATCACAGGAAAAGCGAGAGTGGTTTGTGGATACATGCAGATGATTTCATAATACTCCCCCATCATCAAAGCCTCATGAAGTAAAATCATAGGGAGATTTTCTTCCATATCCTCATTGTCATTGTTTCCTTCCATATCTTACTGATCATGTATATCCTTGCAGCTTTACCAATCATCACGTCCTTGAAACTTAAGGAAAACCTGTATCTTGCAGTAAACAATATTTGGTTCTCCCCTAGTTTGCTAATAATTACTGGTTTACAGTTATAATTTATCTCATCATGACTTTTTGGATTGTTTTCCCTTGATTCTTTAAATCTTCATAACTCAGGGATTTCTTTTATCATTAGCAATTACAGCATTCATTGTTTGTTAGTTACTTTACAGCTTTTCAAAGACATACATTCATTGAATTTAGTGTTAGACTACAATCGCATCTCCACAAAAGAAAAGGAATACAAATATATGTCCTAAAAGTCATATTTTTTTCATCTTTTCTTTTCTTTATTTCATGTTGTTTTCCTGATTTTTTTTTCTTAAAATGCATTCCAATAATGAATAATCTAATCAAACGAAAGGCATGTGCTTTCTTTTTACCTGAATTTATAATAGTTCTCTAAGTATTTGTTTTAGACTATAAAGGAATAAGTATCAATACACCTCAGCAGCCTATGCCTTGTCCCAAAAACCCAAATCTTATAAAATGCACATGGAAATTCAAAAACATTGAATATTTTGCAAAAGAAAACCTCCTTGCTCTAGTTGACGAGTCTTGCTCTAAAGCTGTCTTTAACAGCTTCCATGCCAACCCGACAAGTAACATAATTTCTTTTGCTTAATTATCCAAGTTTTTTTTTAATCTGGGTTCCAAGTTTTAACCCTGACATGGCCATATAGAGTTTCCTTTTCTTCACAGAACTATATTAAAGCAGTTCTCTCTTCACCATCCTCTCTTCTCCCACCAATTGTCACCGCACCGGATACCGAATGGTATTAGAGTAGATATGGTTCAAAGGTAATGCAAGAATCTCCCGTCTATTCATCTATTTTCAAAACAAGTATCTCCTCTATTCATCTATTTATCTGAGAAGACAGCTAAATCGGTATTTTGGGTCTACCTAAACCATGTTTTCCTTTCACTAAGACCTGAATTAAGTTGTGTCAATCACACAGTTATGATAGATGAAATAACCAAATGTTTTCTTCTTTTGTTTTATCTCAAAATCTGTTATAACTGGTTTCGAACCTGACATTGAGATAAGATAGTCTTCTTCTTCCTCACAATATTGCAATATGCCAAAGCATGTCTCCGATTTTGGCTGGATAACTAATGGTATTAGAACTTTCGTGGGTAAATATGAACCCTTATCTGAGAGGATAATCTCAAATTGCTATTTTCTTTCCTTTGAGATGCAAACTTTAATGAGATGGAAGAAGAATATAACTGAGTGCAGCACCTATAATGGCATTCACTTTGGGAAGTTTAGACTTCAAGTCCATCATTTATTCCAACTTTGTGCTTTGGCCCTACTCCAACTTAGCGTTTGGATCCCAAGGACATAAAATGGGCATTTCACCCCTATATTAAGTCCCTGTGTTCCGAGTTTTCCTTATCAATGTTAGAGGTTAAAGAATCAATAAATAAAGGCAGTCCACATTGATCCTCCGCATAGTGCTTGGGACCCAAAAGTTACGATGGATAAAAGTGGGACCAAATTCTAAAATACCCTTTCGAAGTTGCAAAAAGAGTCTGGAGTGTCCCACAATGGCCAATGCTGGGGCTAACAGACATGCAATGCCACATAATAACCAAAATATACATCACCTACCACCACTCTTAACTCATACTCCTATTGTTGAAAATGTAACTGTTCCTTTCTAAAGGGCCTAAAAACCAAGAGAATCTGGAAGCATTTTCACATGAAACTTTCAAATACGAACATGATGAGGAAGAGATCTCCAACTATTAAAAACAATGAAAAAGAAAGGCATCCATGAAACTTGAAAGGACACAAGGCAGACGAATCCAAGAAAGCAGATGATACCAAAATGCATGGAGGCTCTTCAATGTAATAGACACACAAAGTACTGATTTGCATCCTCACTTGAGAAAGAATCATTTGGCTTGGCAATCAGTCACACGTCAACGCCCACTCCAAATAAATAAATAAATTTCCAGGCATAAGCTCCTTCCTCCATACCCAATTTCGCAAGCATCAAACTCACCAAACAACAATTCTACCTATCCAATTTCCACACCCATCTATTCGAATTTGTTGATAACACCACAAGGTCATCTGAACTCTAGTGCACCTCTAGAGAGCCTTTCCCTTCAAAAGTGTGGATCCCTGGAAATATCATCATCATTTACCCTACCAAATTCCATCACCAAGTCGTTCTAACGAGAGCAATGAGCATAGAGCCAGGGAAACTAGATTTTAAGACTAGCCTGTTGATCCACACATCATGCCAAAATTTCAACTTACAACATTTTACAAATTTCTACTTCAACACCCTCCAAAAGGTACCCATGAGGTGAAAAGTGTTTCCATGGGCTCATCTCATAGGATGATAGCGGATGCTCCGCCACGATTCACCCAAGTCATACTTAGCCCGTATCACCTCTTTCCAAAAGCATTACTGACAGAGCTTAAAATTGGTTTTCATTCTTTTTCGTTTTTTCTTTTTTTAAAGTCAATTTATTTTTTTGTGAAAAAGCATAGAAAAAAAGGAGTGCAAATCACAACAACGGACAACTATCATGCACACAAAAGTGTGTTAGATTTGCAAGAACAATCATATCCCGAATTCCCAAAGCATCAAACCTATCTAAATTCCACTCTTGCAATGCACGATGCTAAAGAAAAGCCAAAACCTTCATAAAAAGATTGTCAACCTCGAGAACCAACTTGTCAAAAAATTTCCTAACTCTCTCCGGTGACCAACAATTGCAAATGGAAGGCCTCTCCGCCAAATTAATGGCGTTGCTATTAATAGCATTCTTCGTCGAAGATTTGCGCCCATTTATAAAATTTGACAGAAGGGCACACACCATCCAAAAACAGTTCCAAACTTAATAAGCAAACTTGCATCCAAGAACAAATGCAACAACGACTCCCGTTATTATGTCACCCACCCCCCCCCCCCCCCCCCCCCCCGCCGCGCGTACAAGCCATTCAATTACGTGCCTCTCCTTATGAAGAACATTAGAAAGGTGATCCCACACACACTTTGCTGCATGAAGAAATGTTTGGGAAGTATATTTTCAAAAGGCATGCAAAGCATCCTTTCAGAATTTTTCCATTCGGCAACTCAAGGACTAAACTTATCATCAAAATCTCAGGTCTAAAGATATAGAAAGGGTGACGTAGTATTCGGTTTTCCTAGGAGTTTTACTTTCACTCAATTACAAATCTACTTAATACAGTAAGAACGAGTGAAGCTGCTGCTTCTTGTTTCCAAAGGTGAATCCATGCTTGTTGTATCTCTGTTTGCAGTTTCAACATCATATCCAATTCCTCATATCATTTTTGAAAAATAAAAACTAGCAATTGTAGATCTACATCATGGAGTAGTTGAGATACTCCTGTAAGTGGATTCAAACTGAATTGTATCCCAAGGAGCCCACCATGTGCAGTACTCTTCCTTAAAAAGAGCTCATCTGATAATAAAAAAAAAAAAGTGAAATTCCATAATACAGGCAGCCGCGGTTCATAAATTGCAAAGAAAAAGTTAAGATCCACAACCCTCATGCTGTTAGATATACGAAAACACAGTTACGATTAAGAACAAGGAAAATTCCAGTTGCATTTACTATATACCAGTTGGCATAGTGAATATGATGGACAAATATAGTCACATAGGATACTAGTTAGGGACTATGTAACAATGACATTCTATTTTTAAAATACAAAATAAGAAGTGTGTCGACATGTATCATATACTTGTGTCGAGATTCACGGATACTCCCATGGATCACTCCATGTCATGCTTAGATTGTCAACTTTTTTAACATATCTTTGAAAAGTATCAATTCAACTATTTTAACATACTATTTTAACATATCTTTATGCTGAAATGCTAGAGGATAACACCCAAATTGCAACTCACAGATAAATTGCAAACTCAACACAATAATCTATTATATTTTCTGTAACAGTAGCAGATTACTAAATGAAGTGATGAAAAAAAAGAAAAAAGTCCAAGATCTTACCAAGGCATCTGCTTCCATTCCAGCCACTCCAGTTAAAGAGCCACAGATAACTCCACCATCTCCTTGCAGGCATCGAAACACTTTTCCACCTTCACGACTACCTATTTCGGCAGAATCGAGATTACCATCCATGGATAAGACCGCTAAAATGTACCGACGAGCCAACTCCGGCCAAGTTAGTTCATTAATAGGGAGCAGTTCAAGTTTTGATCTTTTCATGGCAACTGAGTTATCAACATCTTTCTTTCTCCCCCTTCTCGATTTTGATTCCCCAATATCAACAGTAGGATCTACTAGCGAGGCAACCTTGGCTTGTAGCTCACCTACAAGCAGTTTCAACAGCGAGCTATGAGCCTTTGTAAGAGCCACACCTGTGCATCTGTAGTAAGTACGACTCGCCAGGGAAACCTCTCTTCCAGAAACTGTCTCTACTTTTAAGAATTTTGGTATATTTTCCCTTGAGATTACTGATTTTGTCCCACATACTGGGTAAGAGATATCGTCTCTCATAACATCACCACCAGGTGAAGTAAGGTCTCTATTTTCCTGAATTTCCTTCTCAATTTTCTCAAGCAAATTTGAGTCATCAAACCAGGGGTTTAAAAGCTCCTTTTCAAGTTCTTTGAATGATAAGGGTTCCTTCATACCTAAAATCTCACTGAATCTCCATAGGAACTCCCATACCTGAATAAAACCAAGAAAGAAAAAAATTACCAACAGTATACTTTAAAGATCTCATCCCCACCACAAAATTGGCATTATACCTGAAGAACGTCACTGGCGAGGCCTGCAGAAAGCGTGGAACTTAGAGGCCTTCCAAGTGGAGGAGAACTGCGTACATCCATTGCATGGCTCTTAAAAGAATCCTGCTTTCCTGAAGTTCTACAACCTTTAAGCAAATCCTCCAAGACTTTGTATTTCTCACCACCTGCTTCATTCTTCTTTTTAATCGTAAGAAGGTCGCTTCCAACAGTTAATGTAGTTGAATAATCCTTTCTCTTATTCAGAAACTCATACCCTGAACAAGCATGACCACCAGGAAGCTGTTCAATGATTTCTTGCACAAATTCCACATCTAGCCCAAATCTATCTTGGTTCAACCATTTTCTGAGCACTTCACATGATGTATCAAATTCGCTCACGCCACGAATCACAAGAGGGATGTGGATAGGGCCAGACAAACTGCAAAATTTAGCTAATGAGCAAAAACCTTGTTCAGTGTTGGTATCAGCTGAATCCAAATGCTCTCCATCCAATTCATGTTTGCAATAAAAACGAAGAAGGCCAGTCTGCTTGTAAACTTCATGACAAGCATCAACAAGTGTCTCTGACACTTTAGTCCACACCAATGAAGAAGATCGCCCTTCCACAATGAACTCTCCAATATCATCCCCAAACCCAGCAGTTTCATGTAAGAGTGAGGCAGATCTTTCTGGATGAGAGTTTTGTGGTGGCAAAGTATGCACTGTTTGAACATTGTGTGCTTCACTTAAATCACTCCCAAGACATGATAGAAGATCACCTCCCAAAGGATCAGGTCCTGAGAGGCACATTTGAATGGGATTATCCTCGTCAAAACCAATGTCAGAAGTAACAGCAGGAGCACTTTCTATCGCATCTTTTGCATCTGATTTGACAACAACCATTTTTGAGAGGATGGTTGACCCGTTAGGGATGAGAGATGCAGAACAGGGATATCTCTTGACCTTGAAAACAGGACCAGAATCCCCACCATCCAATACATGACATGTAAACAGCGACCCTGTAATTTTATCATGCCAACAGGTTTGATAACCTACAGGCCAGATCTGGGTACTGATGTGATATGATGGCCGCATGTCAATTTCCCCTAAATGGAGGACGAAGAAGTCTCCATACTGAATTGGAAAACCCTCCTGGAAACAAATATAAATAATTGTAACGAATATAAGAACTTGTATATAATGTTTGTATGATGGTGACAGCATGAATCACGAAACAAATTAAAAGTAGAGATCAGATGCATTATGCACAGAAGTATTTATGTTGTTAATGGAAAGTGAACTTTTCTTACGTTAAGTTGCTGAGACTCCCAGCCATTTCCCTCGGTTCCCACTTCCGCAAATCTTGCATTATTGCAGGTGCCGGGCTCACAGATCTCCATGTCTGAGGTCAAAACTCCACCACAACCACTAAGTTGAACTTGATTCACCGTTGAACTATTACCTCTTGAAAATCTTGCTGGTTCCTTTCGTCTAAATGATGTACTACCACTGCTAAATCTACCTTTAAAATCTGAACTAAAATCTGCTTCCTCAAAACTTCTATTACTAGTTAATTTCTGATGCATCCCCTCTACAAAACTTGGACCAACAACATGATCCATTGTCCCAGATCCCCCCTGTAAATCGAATCCATTCCTCGCATTCCTCAAGGAACATGATGATGAAGCACTTACTGCATTGTTGCTAAGAGTCTTGTCATCTGTACTGCACATCCTACAGCCCACAAAAAATAAA
This sequence comes from Berberis vulgaris, assembly GCA_963556465.1. Taxonomy (NCBI): domain Eukaryota; kingdom Viridiplantae; phylum Streptophyta; class Magnoliopsida; order Ranunculales; family Berberidaceae; genus Berberis; species Berberis vulgaris. The sequence goes on from OY747134.1 coordinate 15,089,723, forward strand.
TATAAAAATTTATAACTGATAATAGTTAAATTATAAGAGAGATAAATTTCACGATACCCAACATCATAATGAAACTCAACGCTCACAATATCGTATTAACCTTATGAATGAGAGACACAGACATGGGGAATAATCACAACATGGAGACCCGGCTTCTCCTCTTACAAATGGAATCAGGTTTCTTAGAAAATGGCCAATGAACCAAATTCGCTGTTGATTGCAAACTTCACAATCAATATTACCATATGCGCTATGACTAGAAAGGATATAAATGTATAAAGAATATTATAGGTATGCAACTTTACATTTTACCAACAAGAAATACTCATCGAGATCAATAATATAAAATGCAGAAGACAAACTACTGTGATACTTGACTGTCGCCTAATAATTGCTAATAGGAATTTACTACTCCATCCACAAGAGAATATCATTTACTTGGGATTTCTTCACGAATAATTAACTAAAAAATAGTAAAGCAGGCAGTTATCGAGATTGACAATGACAGAAATAATAAGTTCCAATGACCCTTGATCTCAGTCCTTTCTATTTGCACCACGATGAAGTGGGAAATACTCCTACGATAACTTTTTTGCATGATATCCTCTTCAAGATATTGTATAGTTCACAACACGAGACGAAAAGAAAAAAAAAAAAAAAAAAAAAAACTTTACATTGCATGTTACACCCAAAAAAATAATCTAACAAAAAAAAAACATATCAATCAATTCCAGATATAGTCTCGTCTTTTTTCTTTCTTTGGTGGTCAGCATCAACGTACAACAACTGGAGTTGCCAGTAAGTCCCTTTCTTTATTTTTCTCCCCCTTCATCTTTTTTTAGGGTGGCCAAACAGGGTTTTAATGGATCCTAGAATCAATTAATGCCTTTAACAAATGGCAGGGTTCAGACCCTAGACTTATTCATACCACCCACCACAAGTCTTAACTAATTATACTTGTTGGTTCCCCTTCTTCTCTATCAGTGTAGTTAAGGCGGTGAGGCGAACGGGCCTGAAAACACCTCAGTGGCGAGGCGGACGCCTCACTTCACTAAGGCGATCTTAACATTTTTTTTTTAAATTATTATAATCAGTTGTTTGATTACAGGTATGAAATTGACACATCCATCACAATATATTTTGCCATATATAGCATAAAATCAACGACAGGAATAAATAACAAAATAACAGATTTTTATATTGTCATCTTTAGTTCTTTACACTGACAGTAAAATTTGCAAAAAAAAAAAAAAAGACAAAGCTGAACTAATATTTATAGATTGATTTCTATCCTAGATTAGAAAAGAAACTGAAATACAAAACTGATCAGCAAAAAAAAAAACAAAACAGAGAGAAAAAAATCGATCAGCAGATGAAGACAAGAGAAGAAGAAGAATACAAAAGAAGAACAGATAAGAGAAAAAAAAAAAACACGATCAGCAGCAAGACAACAACAGATCAGCAAGAGAAGAAAAACCAATCAGAAAAAAAAAACAGATCAGCAAGAGAAGAAAAACAGATTAGCAAAAAAAAAGAAAATTGGTCGACATAAAAAATAAATAAAATAAAAACATATCAGCAAGAGAAGAAAAACCGATTAGCAACAGAAAAAACAGATCGGCAAAAGAAAAAAAAAACAGATCAGCAAGCCAAAAAGCTGATTTGAGGGTGCAGCAGGTCTTGAGTCCCAAGCAACTCATTCTTCTTGTCATAACCCTAATAGAATTGCAAATGGGCTTTTGGATTTAGGCTATTATTTAGGCTGAGGCGTTGGAGGCGATCCGAGGCGCATAAAGCGTGAGGTGGGGCGAGGCAGACGCCTCAATTCACCGCTCCGCCTTGCCTCATTTTGAGGCGGTACACTACAAAAATGCCTCGAGGCGTGCCTAGGCGACCGCCTTAACTTCACTGCTCTCTTCTCCATCCCCTTTCTCATGTTTGAGTCAAGGCAATTAACATGGAAAGTCCTCTCTCTTGGTTACGTATTTAAAATGGTGAGTATTGTTTAAATAATTTTGATTCCATCTAGAGGCGGATGTTCAAATTCTTCAATGGGTTAGTGAATACTCAGCCAAGCCAACCTCACGGGTAAGTTTTCTACTCGACAAGTTACTTATTTGTTGTTGCTTCCTTATTTATAATACTATTTGTATTTAGACAAAAAGGTGGTAGCGAGGTTAGCCATATTGGACAAGAAACATTACTTCTTCTGTTTTGTTCTTCCCACTCCCATGTAGGGGTGGGCATCCCATCCCACGATCCCAATCCCAATCCCATCCCGTCCCTATCTTGTCCCATCACATCCCAATTTTTCAGGTTTTATTGGAATTGATCAATCTCATCACAATCCCGTCCCGTCCCGATATAGAGTAGGATGGAGATTTTCAATCCCGCCTATCCCAAATTGATTTTTTAAATATTTATTATTAATAATTTTATATACTTTAAGGAGTGTAATTTTTCTTTAGATGAAATATTGTTCATATTATGAGATACATATTGATAATTTGATATAAGCATTCTAAGATACATATTGATCATTTGAGATACATATTGATCATTTGAGATACATATTCACTCAATGATGATATAAGCACAAGTCACTCTATGATGATATAAGCATTCTAAGATACGTAATGATCACTTGATTGTATCACCAACATATTCTCTCTCATTCGCACTTGTCCATCCCCTTTTTCTAGCATCTATTCCCCAATATTTTACATGTATTTTTTATTTAGTTGTAATTATAAACTTCATCTTAGAGTATTTCTTTCTGTGACACATTATTAGAAAGCCCAATGCTTGGCTCTTATTTTCATTGGTCTCTGCAAGTTAACTATACAAAAATTTCAACAAATTGGTCACCACAGCTTGTACAAATGAACACGTGTTTGGCGCATTTACAACAAATTTTTATTGCCTGCTGATCTCATCCCGAACCCGTTTGGGATGGGACGAGGTCGAGATGAGTCTATCCTATCCCGATCCCGAACGAACGGGATGGATAGAGATGAGGTCCATCCCGTCCCGTGCTCACCCCTACTCCCTTGTTTCCAAAATGCATAGGGATGTTTTCAATCAATCCTAGTCATGTAAATGCCTTTGACATGGATCAAACACTAGTTATCTACCACAAATCTTACTAATCAAGCTAGCACCCGTTGGCAACATTTTATTTAACTATCAATGTGCATTAATATAACTTTAATTTCATATAACACATCAAAGTCATTTTTTAATGTGTATATATTTAAATTGAGCGAGCTATACAAAGTTTTTCAATCGGAACATATTAATTTTGTGAATCGATTAGATCTATATCTTTGTATTACATGATCATGTTTTAGATCCCAAGGGTTTGTTGGATTATAATTTTATAAATAACAATTAGGATTCTCATCCTACTTGCCTTTTGTACATATTGTTTCATATCTCAAGATATTTATTGACATTTTTTCTCCTTTTAATTCCTTTTCTTTTTCTTCTCTTTGAATGGTAAAATATATAACTTGATCCTTTGGTCTCACTAATATTAATACATATTCAATATTAATTCCAAACATGCGAGTTGGCGTGCTTTGAAATAAGAGCATGACAAAATAACCAGATCCCCAAGCACCGGAGAAGGAAGTGCCTAGACATATAAAGAAAGTTGTCATCCTCACCAAGAGTTTGAAAATGTACATAACATATAAAATGATGTGGTTCAGTTACAATCAACTAATGGTAGAGCATGTAACTTCTTTAGACAACATATTGATATTTAAACTCACCGCTTGCTCCCTGGTAATAGATCTTAGAAGTGTTTGTTTTCTCATTGTCCATGAGCGATTTCAAAATGTTGTTAGTAATTTTCCCACTTTGCCAATAAAGAGAATAAATATACAGGAGGAACACGTGAACAGATTTCAAAATTCCATACTTGGAATCCTTTCTACATTATCCAAATCAATTCCATTATCCAAATCAATTCCAAAGGAGTATAGGAGACTGTGAGAACCAAAAAATATCTATTAACGCACTCACAGAGTATAGTGCCTCCAATTCTCATTCGGACCAAAAGTCCCTCTTCATACTGTGGGTCTCCCTATTTATCAGTTCTCTTTCTTATCCTTTTAGTGCATGATAACTTATGTCTATAGTAACCCCAATCCCTTGGGCCTCTGTACACTTTGGGCCAACAGCTCCTTTGAACTGGTGCCTTTGGTGGGCCCTGATCCATTGGTCGATTATCCAAAGGCAGGCACATGATGCCATCTATTTTATGTTGTTTACACGGATCTGTCATCAGTTTTGGTCAAGATGTTTTGACTTATTAGGTGAATTCCTTTTGTTTTGAGCTTGCGAAGTTGTTGCTACTTATTATCGTTGCCTATCCTAGTGTATTGAGATATTGTTGTGATGTATGCTCCTACATAAAGGCATACTTCCACTTGTGAGATGTTCAAAGTTTCCATAATTGGATTGTTTTCCTTCATCGTCCAACACAGCAACACTTCCCACAAGGCAACACTTCCCATTCCAGTATACACATGAATTCCGAAGTATGGGAAGGTAAAGGAAATGCTAACTAGTTCTGGAGGACGTACTTCAATTTGTGAAAATACTTTAAAATTCCATAGTTGGAACATTTTCTTCCATCCTCTCGCACTAAGAACTTCCAAAATCCAAGTGAATTTCAAGGTATAAGATGGTAAATGAAAATTTGACCACTTCTCGAGGTGACACTTCCATTTGTGAAAGGATCTCACTACTCCATTCCCTATAATTAATATTTTTCCTTCATCAACTAGCACTTAGAACTTCCAGTATCCAATGAATTCCAAGGTATAAGATGGTAAAAGAGACATTGACCAGTTCTAGAGGTAGCAATTCCAGTTTTCAGAATCCCACATCTGAAATATTCTCTTTCGTTGCCTAGAATGTGAAATTCTCAGTGCTACAAACTTCCTCGTGGTGAAGGTGCATTGACCAGTATCATGCCATTTCTCTCTTTCCTCTGGAACGTTGGTAAGAAATCCCTAAGAATCAATAAATTCTCTCTGTTAAGTAATTAGAACATTTCCTGACGTGCAAAAGTCATTTCCAACCAACTACAGCTACCATAAACCACAATTACAGTCAATCTCGTTAAGCTATGGTAGTATGTTCTAACCCTGAAATCCTCCTGCAGATATGCGCATCAACCCTCAGAACTTCTCCTTATCATACAAAATATGTACTAGTGCTCCAAACCAATTTCATTTATATTTGCAAAATTTGATCAAACCCTTTAAATCCACAGCTATATAGGCCTACATTGTGCTAATTAGCTTTTATTTTCACATTCTTGGTCAACTCCATGGAAAATTACAAATTTTCAAGATACGGAACCTCTCCTAAACATTGGTACCTGTCTATAACTTAATTACCTGATATGATAATGTAGAGAACCAATTCCAAAGTCTAAACTATACCTAACCAAAATAAAAAATTACAACTATAAGCACAGAAATTAAATCAAAAAATCAAAATTGCATACCTTTGAATTTGTAACTCATCACTAGCCTCGCCCTCGCCGTCGCTAAGAGGCAAAGCATTGATATCCAACAATCGTACCCCGGTACCTCTAGGTTCAGAACACACTGCCCCTAAAGGCCACCGCTTTGTTCCAACATCTTGACCTTGACAGTCAACACAGACCCAATCTTCAAGCACAATAGCCTGACGTGACCTCAAATTAGCACAACTAAGATGAAACCATCTCTCACATCCATCACAAATAACAACACCGCCACGAGCTTCGGTGCGGCCACAAACACAAGACCGGTTTCTAACCTCACTCGGCAAATCAGCAGGTGGTCCGGGAGCGGGCTTAGGCAAACCAAGAAAAGCTTTAACTGCAGCACAAGCTTCAGAGGCAGGTGAAGAAGGTGGCTCACTCGAAGGCGAAGACGGCACTTCGTTTAGATCGATGACAAATGCCCCCCCTCCTCGCGATTCCAACGGGGTCCGCGAATCCCTCGCACTACTGCTTGATTCGTTTGACGCCATCAAAGTCCCGACCCGACCTCTTCAACAACAACAACACTTGTCACTCTCAAAACCCTTGTTGTTTTCCGAAGCATCTCTCCTCCTGACACTTGGACGATCACAAATGCTGCGAATCGAACCCCAGATCGACTAAATCTCTACAGTTTAGTTTTTGCTCGAACACTCGAGAGATTGAAAGGGTTTCCAGAGAGAGAAATCAAACGAACAAATCGCCCAAATGAACAACAACGAGAGAGACCGAAAACCCCCGCCTCTTTGTAGATAGATAAAAACCAGAGCGTATCAGGCTTCAGACCCACCCTCCTGCTTTGCTTTTGAGAATAAATTTCAATGTCAGGTCGCAAATTACATAAACACCCTCACTGGTAGGACGGATGTCAGATGGTTTACAGGGGTAAGGATGATAATTTGTGCAAGAAAAGTGGTCAAAGGGATTCGTCTGCACGGGAAGTGTTTTGGGGGGAGAGACTTAATGCACACATCTCGAGGTGGGTTCTCTAGGTTTAAATGCTGCCTCCGGTGAGTGAGTCGGTGTGAGGTTGAAGAGGAGAGGGGAAATGGGCTTGTTGGAGTAATTAAAATGCTTGCTGCTCCGTTTTTTTTTTTTTTTTTTTTTTTTTTGTTAAAGCATTATGCATATATTATAAATAAGTACGGTTACAAAATGTGGTTACTAGCTATTATAGATCTAGCTAAATTATGAGCATCCACATTGAGTTCTCTACAAACACAGTTGCAGCACCAACAAAGGAGAAGCAAAACAAAAAGACGTCTAATATTAGTAATAATAGGCCGCCAGGTCTAAGTCATGGTCCAATCATGAGAAAAGTCGTTTGCTTGGATGAAGTTGATGATGTTTGTCGAATCACCAATGATGCATCCAAAAATCATCCTTCTATGATTTTGATCTGCAAAACAAATATTAGACTCCAATGACCACCTTTTTGGTGGTCGAATGCACTCTGATGGTTAAGCCAGCAGCTATATTTGAAAAAGGAAGTAAATCTGGACAAGACATAGTTAAAGTTGCATACCTGTGTCGAATGTTCCATTTACCTTTTATAATGGTCGCGGTTAATTCTCTGCGTGACTTAAGCATGTGAGGCACAACGGAAAGAGATGTTTCTCATAACAGTCTCCTCCTTGATGGAGATGCGTCCGTGGAGGCGTTACTCTCTCAACGATTGTTGTTTAGTGCAACGTTCCCCTTATTTATGAGAGAACTCGTGTTATGCCTGGATTTGGGCTTTAACTTGTTCATGCCTGAATTTGGCCTTTGATTGTCTGGACCTCTATGGTTGGTTTTAACCTTCTTAGGTTTTACGAGCTGGCCCAATAGATGGGACGTCAGATCCTCACGATGGATGTTCTTTGCCACGTGTATGGCCATGGTGATCGGTCTATTTTGATGTATCATCAACCAAGAAAGAATCATGATTTCTAGTTCTGAGCATGGATCAAAAGAAGTATCGCTTCAGCTGCATGACACTCTGCCATCGTATTATCAAGAATCCTACCTTGAATAGGGCAGCTAACACTAGCTAGAACACGACCATGCACAGTGGTAGCAAAAACTCCAAGGCTTCCTTGTTTAGAAGAGTCAAATAAACTGGCGTTAAAACTGACAATAATCAAGTTCGGATCTAATACCAAGGGAATGGGGGAGGATCTAGTTAGGTCTGAGATTAATTCTATGGGTTCTAGCTGAATGGAGTTGTCCAGTGATGATAGCACTTTTAGAGGTGACGGACTCAGATAGGGGAGGGGATGATAGTGGCTTGGGGAGTATCTAGGGGTGGTGAGGTTCCTTATTGATTGTGATTACAGTCTCAAGAATTTGGGGGACCGAACAGACATTCATGATAGGTACGTCAAAAGCAGACGCAACCTAGGTTGGGGAGGGAGAGGGGTGGCAAACCATTGTTTGTGCCAAGGTTTCCAAGCTTGATGGAGCGTGTTGAGGAAAGATTGATTACAAAACTTGGTCTTATAAAAAACATTGTTATTGTGAATCTTCCAGATGATGTAAAGCACAACTGTGAATTGGGCGAGCATTTCATCATTTGCTACTGGGTGGGACTTCGCAGTGGTCCACATGAATTGGAAAAAAAATCCCTATTGTGGGAGGAAAGAGATTTATTTGACTCCAATCAATGGGCAAAAAGGAGATGAACCAAAATCTTTTGATAACTAGACAGGGAAATAATAGGTGAAGATCTTCCTTCAGATAATTTTTGCAAAAAATGCAACAGTTATCAATGGGCGTATGAATCCGAACCAGATTGTCATTGTGGGTAACAGATTTGACTAACCTTCTAGCTAAAGAAGAGAGCACTTGTTGGAGCTATGATTTTCCAAAGTTTCCTGAAGAAAAAAATTTGGAGGGTCAAATTGGGATTAAACGATGTAGAGCTTTCAAGGTGGTTTGAAGTGAAACCTCGGGAAACGCTTTTGACTAAGAAAGGTTTTTTTTTTTATCAAAAAGCCAAATGAGTTTATCCAGAGAGGTATTAAGTCAGATAGGGATATTAATGATATCTTGAGCCACCGGGGAATGAAAGAGCGAGGTGATGAGATTTTCATCACATTGGGGTGGGTGGTGGGTGTTAGTAACCCAGATATTCGAAATGGAATTCAGAACTGGATGAAGATGAAAAAGAAGATTGCACTCATTAAGGGTAAAGCCAGATTTGACCCAACAATCCTTCCATATGTTAATTTGATTTCCGGAGAGGATTTGCCAAATGAGGTGTCGTTTCATTTTGGTCAGGGTGGTTAGATTACCTCTCCATGCAAACAAAGCCACCTTGGGGGATTTGGAGAGTTGGAATAAGGTAATTTTGTGAAAGTGTGGGGCTTTAAGTTGAAGGACATTCGTGTCACGCGGATAGTCAATGGCCTACCACACATTTTGTGTCATCATCGCCAGCTTTTTGTATCTGGCTGAAAGGATGTTGAGACCTTCAAGGTGACGGGGAGGATAATACGTTCCCAATAGTATAGGTGGCTAACATTGCTATTTTTGACTCCATTCCACCAGAAATTTCAGGCCAATTTGTCAAATTTATCAGTGATAGAACATGGAAGGAGGAAAGTCTGCTTAGTGTAGACAGGATTAGAATTGAGAACTGCTTTGATCATAACTGTGCAACCAGCTTGGAAAAGCACTTTGAATTTTCAGCTAAAATGTTTCGCATTGATTTTATCTGTGAGGAATTGGAAATCCTTGTCTTTCTTTTCTTATCTATTATGGTTTAACTGGTCATTTGCAAACGAGATTGTTTTAATTTTTTTATGATATGCATTTGTGGTCATGCTCATGAGAGATTTAAAAGTGATGCTTCGGAAAACAACTGGAAAGGAGTTTCGAGTGTGAGTGTTGTTAAGGTTGGAGTCATGATTTGATAGCGTCAAACGTATCTAGCACTAGTGTGAGTAATTATGGTCATTGGAACCGTGTTCCTACTGTTTGATATTGATCTCAACAAATTGTATTTATCTCATTTCAAGTCAATGTCTTGTGCTTTTGAAATTTTATTGGTAGACGAAAGCTTGCTAAAAAACACTTTGTCGATTTAATGAGTTTAAAATAGAATGTGCTTGTAATATGCGAAAGTAGGAATTAATTTGTGATAACTATGAAAAGGTTCAATACGACTCTAACCTACAATACTATAAGATTAAAAATATATTGGGGGTCGAAGCGGTAATGGCCTGCTAAAGGCACGCGGAGCGTGATTTTTTGTTGATAGGAAATGAGAGTTGGATTAATCAATTAAACATTGATATATCAAAATATTTCGTGTTTGTCTTGTAGTGTGGATATTATATATAGTCAATCAACTATGACTCTACGTTAATGAATTTATAGGGTCATTTGCACTTCCCCATATAATAAATAGCAGTGTTCTAAAAAACGCTAGGCGGTGAGCAGGTGCCTAGGCGGTCTTAGGTTTTGTATTATAACTTTAATAATTTACAAAAATTAAGCATAATACCCTATCAATTACATCAAATTTAATGCCAATATACATATGCAAAATTTAAAAACATGAAAAATTAACAATCATGAACAAAATTTATTAAAACTCAAATAACTGAAGTTGGTCATGATGGGAACTTTATACAAAGTTGAATTTGTGGACAAATATTCAAACCTACTCTTTTATTTTTCTTCAAATTGCATGAATAACCTCAGTCATGTTTGATAAAATCTACATTACTAAAATAATAAAATTTGTACCAACAAATCCTTTGAGAATTCCATTAAGTAATCATCATTTGCTACATTTAGACATATACTGAATACAAAACAATTAAATTGTTTATTTCTAATAAGAGGAAAGAAAATTAAATAAAAACACAATCAGCCTTATTAAAAAAAAAAAAAACTCGCCCAAACCCCGCCTAGGCCGCCCGGACCCGCCCAGCCATTAATCTGGGCATTTTTCTACCTTCTAGCGCCTAGGCCGATTTTTAGAACACTGATAAATAGCCACCCCGCCAATGGTAACCTGGTTGGATGGTTAAGATTGTGGTAGTTTAACCCTCATGTCTTGGGTTCTATACCCACCGACGGCACGCTCGCCTTTCAAAAATAATAATAAAATAAAATAGCCACCCCCAGAATAAATTGGTATTGCACTTTGCCCCCCAGGACTAACCTTCAACGTGTGTTGAATGTATGCTTTCAAAATGTCCATATTTAGATTACCAAAATACCCTCAAGAAATCTAAGGCTGTTATTTAATGTGTTGTATCTCAAAGAGTATCAAATGGTCCAAATAAAATGATAGGTTTATCTCGAGGAAAATCTAACAATTATTAAAAAAAAAAACTCACTTTCTTCCCCAACCCACTCATCCCCCTATCCTCCTTCCTCTCTCTTTTTCTGATTAAAACTCCACGCCTCATTCCCTTCCCATATTCGTCCACCCATGACAACACCACCCCCTAATCCTCGCCTCTTCTCCATCTCTCAGTTTCAAAAGCACCACCACCCCATCCCGGCCGCCTCCCTTTCCCCTCCCCTTCCCACAACACTGACGACCACTGGCCTTCCTATTTCTCTCTACAAGCACCCCAAATAAACTCTACAAACCACCAAAACCAAAACAAAGAACAATTGATGAGGCATTTGGCAATCCATAGAGGGTCATTGAGGTCAGCCCCATGCTACTCAAGCTTCATTGTGAGATCTCCATTGATTACGGCGTGCCCATAGGAATACCGGAAAAAATCCAACATTTTCAACTAGGGGTCGACGGTTCTGAACCTAATTGAAGATTTAGAGGTGAAGGGGTTTTTAGGGGTTTACTGAATAAGAAAAACCAATGGTGGATTTGTCTTGTCTCACGTTGAACATTAAAACCCATAACACGTCCCATGGTTGGTGTGAGGCCAATAGTGTTGTGGGTGACGGTGGTGTTGATTATGTGAGGGTGGAGTTGGAGGGGATGGTGTTGTAGGTAGCAATTGATCACTTGAAACCACCATTTTGTATGATTCAGTTGGAGAGATTGTGGGAAATGTTGGGCTGAAAGAGTTGGATAAGGAATAACAACATAGAGGAATAAATGGGCAGGGGGCGTCGGCGTCACGAGGAATGGAGGAATAGGGGTGGTGTTGTCGTGGGTCAACAAAATGGGGAGGAAAGGAATGGGCAGTGGTGGCGGAGAGTTTTAATCTGAGATAGGGAAAGAAGAAGGAAGAGAGATGGAGAGAGGAAGGAAGGAGTAGGGGGATGAGTGGGTTGGGGAAGGTGATTTTTTTAGTAACTGTTAGATTTTCTTCAAGATACGTTTATCATTTTAATTGGACCATTTCATCTTCTTCGAGATGAACTCTTTGAGATACAAAACATTCAATCTCAGCCTTAGATTTCTTGATGGTAGTTTGGTCATCTAAATATGAACATTTTGAAAACAGATGATCAACACACGTTGACTGCTAGTCCTCGTGGCAAAGTGCAATATCGTTTTATTCTGGGGGTGATATTGTATTAGGAATTTATTCTAGGGGGAGTGCAAATGACCCAGATTTATATTAGTCGAATTAATAATGTCTTCGATTTTCCTAGTGACTCGATTAAATATTATTATTTCAGCCACTTTATTGACTTAATAAAAAAAATGAAACGATGTATTCTATTTGAAAATTGTTTGTACAATACAAATTAATGAGCAAATAAAAAACAATTTAACTAATGTGATTTGAGCAACAGATTGATCAATCCTTCCATAACATATGAGAGATGTCGAGTATTTTATTCAAACTAATAAATTATTAGACGATATATAAACTAACCTTGTAGGATCTCCTAATGTTTGAATCCATATTCAGTGACATCAAATGATGCAGTGATTCCAAATAAAGACGCAAAAGTCTTGCAATTAGGGTTTGTGAGGCATTTCTTATTAAAAATGGGTCTCTACAAATATTGATTACTGAAAAATAATCAACACAATTCAAGCAAAAGATTGTTGAATAACATACGAGTCACAATGTGTATTTGTTAATTGGTCATTAAAGAAAATAAACATACTAACCTTGTTAGAACTCCTGTTGTTTGAATCCACATATAGCAACATGATATGCTGGTTCCAAATCAATACGCATAAGCCTCTGCAATTAGGGTTTCTCTTTTAAAGATTTTATAATAAAAATGGATTTCAACAAATATCAATTAACAAGAAACTAAATTGATAATCCAATTAACATGATTCAAGCAAAAATAGATCTATCATTCAGTAAGATACAAACCGTATTAGCATTTATAGGATAAATGATAGAAAATGACCTTAGTGGATCTCTTGTTGATTGAATCCATATCTGCTAGCATCAAAACGATAAATCTTAGGGCGATCCAAATCAAGATGGAATACCCTTTGCAATTAGGGTTTTTGTTTAAATGAATTCTTTGTTGAAAATGGAGTTCTACACATACTGATGAGTGAGGAAACCAAATCAACAACCCGATTAACGTGATTCAAGCAAAAGATGGGTTGACCATTCAATAAGATAAATTATCACATTGGTGTTTTGCTTCAACAAATTGTTCATAAGATAAAATATATGAACTGACCTTAGCGGATCTCTTGTTATTTAATCCATATCAAAACAATAAACTTGATGTGATTTCAAATCAAAACTCACAAGTCTCTACAATTTTTATTTTTTTTTATTGGGGTTATCATAGCTCACGGGGATGAATTTGGGAGAAAAACTCAAAGCAAAACTTAAAACAAAGGATCCAATGAGTAATGAAAAATCAAACATCATGCATTTATTGAAATACCATCAATGATGTCGATGGACTCGAGGTTCCCACGACAATGCATGTGGTTCAATACATTGTACACTGGTAATACAACGCACTAGGTGTCATAATGAATTCAGCGTGCGTTACATACCCTCATTATTCAAGTACTAATATATCTATTAAATTGTGCTAAAGCGAGATGAACGAGGCTAACAACAAGCTCGGCCTAGAGGGTAGGGCAACTATGTGGTTGCCTAGGGCCCCACTTATTTTGAAGATTTAGGGGCAATTTTTAGAGAATATATGACATTTTTCATATAATTATAATTATATTATATCTCAGGCCCCATTGTATTGTACCATATAATAAGTGCATAGTTTTGTGGTTTGCTTGTATGCATTGTTTCAGATGTGTTTGATGTTTAAAACCCACCTCATGGTTTTTTTTTTAATTGAATCTCGTTCCAAGATTTTGCCTAGGGTTTAAAAATCTCAAGTTTAGCACTGTAGAGGGGGTAAATAGTTTTTTTCAAAAACTTTTTTCAACTTTGAAAACTTTGTGGAAGAATATTCAAGACAAAGAAGATCTCATGAAATATTTGTAGACTTATTTATACAAATATCTGGGAACTTTGGTAGGGAACCAGGATTTTGCACCCAGGGTGATATATCACCATTTGAGAATATTTACAGTATCTCGAGGAATACGACATCTTCACAAATCGTGCCACATTACCCTGATTGCAAGCATGCAGTTGCAAAATCCTGGTTCCTAAGTATTTTCGAATCTCTAGCTCTAAGACCAATCACCAATAAAAAAACACTTCAAAGTTGGGCTGTCTTAGGCTTGAGAGGTATACAATAACTTTCAAAACATGCAAGTTGAAGGTAGAAAATAACTAATCTCGAGCAATAAAATATGCAAGCATAAACAACTGAAAATAAAAAGATAGAGAACATATATTACCACAATATATAAATATATGGATGTTCATCTAAATTGAGGTTTGGTTGGCCTCAATTGGTAACTTCCTCGATGGAAAGGCGTGATTGCCTCTAGCTTTTCTTCTTGTATTCTACATGAACTAAAGTACTGAGCTTACTTTAATGAGCACTCATTCTCAAATCTATTACTTTCCACAACCTCGCAAGGTTCTTCAAGTCACGCTGGAATTTGGAATTGCAGGTGAGTTAAATATTTGATTTAATAATCTAGCAATATGTCATAATATATAGATTAGAAAAGGTTTGAGCTTTGAATCTCACCCCTTTATAGATCTTAGAAACGAGATCTTTCACTCTTACAAGTATGAAGGTTTGGGTTGAGGAACAAAATATTTTTATCTGTAACATAAATCTCATGCAAATAAGCTTTTTGTTCTGAATGAAACTCACAATATAAGCCATATGAACCCTCTTCCTTGTTTGAAGCACACTCACAATAGATAGAGAATTGGATAGACAAAGACAATTTTCTAGATTGAGCTAGGAGAGAAAGCTTATGTTTTTCTTTGTTGATTCCCTATCTCAAAAGGCAACTTTTGCTGTGTTTGAAGCTTCTTAAGATTTTACAAGTTAGAATAAGCAAATGAAAGGGTCTGATATTTATAAATAGGGTATAAATGGGTACAAGTTGACCTGGAAACACGTCTCGAATTATAAAATGTGTCGGGTATGGATACATGCTTTATGACCCGAATAGATTTGGGTTAACCAATTAAGACCCGACCAGACACATATTATATGCATCACATGCGATTTTATAAGTAAAATGAATGAGACTCGTTTTGTCATGTCCAATGGATTAATCTAATGTCATTGTAATTCATGCAACTAATAATAGTATACATTAATTTAATTTTGACATAATTTGTGTGACTATTGCAAAAATAAATATAGTCGATCCTAACCAATTTGTCTCGATCTAACTCAACCCGACAAATATGGATATCCATATAATTATGGGTCGATGTGGATCTATCGAGCGAAACCTGAATGGATCTCGACACGAATCCATTTATTGAAAATTGATATGGATCTAGGTCACCCCTATTCAATTTGAAGACGACTCATTTAGTGCTCTATTTATAGACAATGTTTTAGACAGTCACAGTCAACTATCATTTGTTTTTTTTTCTCTTGTCACATCTTATCCTAATGGATACTTTGTCAAAACGATTAGATCTTCAAAATGGTCATTGGACCAAATAGCCATATATTTGCTTCGTAAAAAAGTGGGAGGAGGAAACACAGGAAATGTCGTGAAGTGAGATATTCTGCCGTGAACCCAAGACAAAAATACATTGACAATGAAAGTGTTGAAAGTTTAACGCTTGATTTATAATCTTGTATGTGTCATGATGCAACCCTCGATACTTGCATATTTTCTCATGTTTTCCTCCATTTTTATGTGTACACTACAAAGTCACAAATGAGATAAAGGTTCCAAAACCTTTTACCTTATGACGGTATATAAGAAAAATTCAATTGAGGAAAAACTTCATGGATTTGTTGGGATTAAGGCAGACTATCCTTATTAACCAGATATATATAAAAATTAAAAAAAAATGATCAACATAACAAGAGTTGATCATTGAATGATCCCCCATGGCAAGTAAAAAAGACAAATGTTTATTAATGTGAGTTCACTTTTATGAGGTTATCCATATAGAAGGTATATATCCAACATTGTTCATATAATGTTCCATTATATAATATCATAATTGGTAATATAGATGATAAATAACTATAAATTTGAGGGATCAACTCAGAGATATTGAGTGAGGGTTTTACTTATCACAATCCACCAACTCCGATTTTTATAAAGCATTGGTTAATACTCTTTCTAAATGAGCAAAGTTGGTTTTCTAACGAAGGTCCAATTTAGGAAAAATGTCCTTGTGTTATAGAATCAACTCATTTTTTATTGTAGGGTTGCTCGAGAAATGACATACTCACTTTGCAAGTGAAGTGAGGCATTCTCAAGTAATATAAGGATTATATCAGTCTAATTTCATCCCTTTGATGTTTGTTGGTCAATAATGCGAAAAACAATTAATTTGAACTTAATATATTATTGTGAAATTTATTATAATTTTTTTTTGTTGGAATCTTCTAACTTGCTTTTGTGTCACTTTGAAATAATTATTTGGCCGCTTGGTAGTTACGATATTTAATTACATCCTTATTATTTCTTAGCTCAAACGAATTTTGCTTATGTAATAAAACCTTTTAATTTATAAAAAGAGTCCAACACTTTTGAACCAAACTCTTCGCTTTTAGAATTTTCGAGAATAATTTGGAATGCTATTTGTTCAAAGAAGACAAAATAATTATCAATTAGATGCCCAAAATTCCTATGGACAACATACTTTATTAGCGTGTGGGGTTGTCAAGGTGTTTTACCAAATAAATTTGTGCGATAGGTTTTTATGACTGTTTTCATTTATTTAATTATTTTAAATTTTAAAAAGGGCATCATGGGAGGTTTGCTTATTTTGTTTTTTTTTCTCGGTCTGCTTGTTGAAAACTTATTTTTTCTACCTTTCACCAAACATCTGAATGCATTAGTTAAGTGTTCATCAAAGTTGATTTTCCATTCTATACAGCACATCTCTATTATTTTCCCCTGTCCTTAGTCTTATCTTTCGTTATTAGTTGCCTTCAGAACGTGATTCTGGAAAAAGAAAACTTAAATTGTGTTCATGTGACATGCAACTTTTACAAAGAGACACTTATACTTTCAATTGTGTCACATGTTATTAGAATCTTAACAGGATATTTTCAAATAAGTTTCTGTCGTTACCAAACTCAAATACAAATTCTAAATGCCAGTTCCTTCTGATTTGGGTGATAAACACTGGGTAGTTCAATCTACGATTAATTGCTAACTAATTGGTACGGGAATTTGGACTGACTCAAAAATATGAAACATCGGGTGAAAAACTCAGTCACGGTAACTTGCCACATGAGTTTGGCCATCACCACTCTATTGTAATAAATAGTGGAGTCGATTTTCGTTTTTTTATAGTGGATTATACACGTCAGAGTTGTTTGTTACATATAGAAATAGATAGCATAGAGGGTCGTTGGGTTCATATGATACATTATTCGAAAAAAGATACAAGCAAGGTAATACTGAATAAAAAAGAAAATAATATCGTTTTTCATTGCAATTTAACCGTCATTGACGATGTCTAGTGAAGAGTTTTTCAAATCATGTCATTTTTAGTTTGATCCTTGTACCTATTCATATAAATGAGAATTGTTCAAGTGTTATCTTTTTGACATATTATAACTTGTATGACACATGTCTAGTTATGACATGTTTTAGTGTTGAATGAGTAATAACAATATCAGGTTGTGTTAACTCACTTATTGACAAGTCGGGTATGTGTTTCTTCTTGTAAAAAATACTTGGTAACCATGATTTTACTGCCATATTTGCAATCAGGGTGATGTGCTACAATTTGCTAGGATGATCTATTTCACGAGATACATGCAAACATTTTCAGATCGTGAAACATCATATTGGCTGCAAAATCATGGTTTTGCGTCTGTATCGCTGACCTGCCAACCCACCATAATCTGTTTCGATCCATTGTCAGACATGGTTGAATGCCTGATTCAATGCCTCATGGCATGACTATGTTATTGACAATATTGTTAAGATATGGGAAAAATAAAATCCTTTTCCATTTATATTCCATCTACTAATTGTTGTAGTAGATGCGAATAAATGATAATGTTGCAAGGAGATTCTTACAAGCGGATCCAAATAAGAGAACATGTCTCATTTCCTTAGATGAGACCTTTTATGTATTCCCAAATAAATGAAAATTTTGAGTAGTAGCTTCTGACGAAGATGAGTGAACTTCGTTGGGCTTGATTATGGAGATACAACAAACAACCTAATAACTTTCAAAGGTTCAAGCTAAATATCACTGGAAGGAAGGGAGTTCCTCCCTTATATTTGTGGTGTCAAACACAAATTCGTGTTAAACACAAATTCCTTAAAGGCATTCAATGCATGTTAAGGAACGGTAAAAAAATCATTTATTAGAAAGACACTTGTGTCAACTCTGTGTTAGGTGATTTTATGGAAAACCAATAAAGTTTTAAGGGCCAGTGCCATCTTAGCTTGCATCCAACAATCAAAGACACTTATGAATTGATGGCATTAGCTAGTGTTTTCACGTCCAAAAAAGAAAAGAGACATTATGAGGGTTTTTTTTTTCTTCGGCTAGTCCAAACTGTAATTTTCCCGCATCTCACGAAACAACCGATCAAATCAATTAGGTGTTGATAAAACTGCTTCCATTTTATACATCCCATCTTACTAATTTTTTCCCTATCCTTACCCTCATTTTTCGTTAGTAGTTGTCTTTAGAAAATGATTCTTGAAAGGAAAACTTAAATTGTACTCATATGATATGTATATTTCAGAAGAAACACTCTTGACTTAAATTGTACTAGGGGTGAACACACTCTATGTGCGCGGATATTCAATAATTTTTATTTTAAGGACCTATGTATAATTTAAAAAATTATAGGACTTTAAATATATTATATTATGTGCTTAAGTATAATTAGTCAATGTTTCAGATGTACAAATTTTTATTATAAAAAATATGAAATGTGAATGACATAATGGAAAATTCAAAAGTTACTCATAAGGGTTTTTATAATTTACAAATAATTGGGAGGCTTGAAATAATTATTTTAGGGACTTAAATGTAATATATCAATGATTAAGAGGTGTTGGTTTGGATTGTTAAAATTATGAAATGTGGAAAGCAAAATGGGAAAAAAAATCTAAAAGTAAGATGTAAGGGTCTATTTATAATTTATAGATAGTTAGAAGATTTCAAATAAATTAAGTTAGGGGCTTATGTATAATTAATGAATACTGAGAGGGGTTGGGTTTAATTATAAATAATTTGAATTTAGGAGGGTAAAAGTGTAAAAAATGTAATAGTATTTTTCGTTTAAAGACACAAACACCCTGTACACTTTTACCACCTTTTGACTTTTATTGTAAATATTACATCGTTGGAAGGGCATTTTCGAAATTCAAAAATTAGGTTGAAGACAAATGCGTAATAGTGTTTTTCAATTGAAAGACATAAATACCCCTGAACTATTCAGTGGTCGTTTGGTTTCATTTGTAATTCTTATGAATAGGTGAAGGCAAAAAAGGAAAAAAAATTAGAGTTGAAGACAGACAAATAATTGTTCCTAAGGAGAGCATTTACTATATAGTTTAGGTTACATGCCAATTAGAAACTCGAACCGAGTATTATTTCAAATCATTGACTGCCCTTATGTTACTTGAATTCAAATTCCAAAATGCGAATTCCTTGTCAACGAAGACAAATATCCAATGCTTCATTGGGTTGGGGTAGTTAGGACAGTCAAATCCAAGACAGGGAGTTAAGGCCAAACAAAGAGAATGTGAAGGTAATATACTATAATGATAATACGTATAAATTGGAACAGTAGGTTGATGAAAATGAAAAAAGTATAATTAATCAATATTTTGGTAATTCATAATTTGTTTTCATATTTGGTAATTTAGTAACCTATTTGGAGAGTGCCAAATGCACGACCTAAGGACCAGGATGACATGCCAAATGCATCTGTGTCGCAATTACAATACTGCCACCGACAATATATCTCGCCCCTTCATCTCAACAACAGTACAACACCCTTCACATTTGGTAATTTATTAGATGTCCTTAATTAAGTAAGCGGAGTTCCTATTTTTGTTTTCACATTTGGTAATTTAGTCACCTATTGGACGAGTGCTAAAGGCATGGCCAAGGACCATGGTGGCACGCCAAAGGCATGACACTGTACCCGTACATGCTATGCATAAAGTAGGGGTGGGTGACGTCGGTTCGGTTTTGAGACCCGAACCGATTTCCTTCGGTTTGCCCAAAACCCAAACCCAAACCAAATTTTTTTTTGTAAACTGATGAAATCGGTTGGACTGAATTTCGAATTGGTCCAGTTCGGTTGGCCCGAAAGATATCGAAGCAACAAACAAGATCATAAAGATGAAATTCTGATTATTTCTAACCATAAAAAATCCACCCTTATGGCTCTGAAACCCGGTGGAAAGACTATGAAAAACCAGAGTCACAATAGAAACCAAAACAATCAGAACTGCAACCGACAGAATCAGAATCCTCCGCAAAATCAGAATGGACAAAAACACCCCTCAAGGAATGAAACATCACAGTTCCTATGTTATACCTGTAACAGGCCATGACATATGGCGATGAACTGTCAGAATGGGTCTCGTCCTGCTCCGCAGTCGAACCTAACCGAAGACCAACTTATAGCCATGGTCTCTGAGATCAACTTTGTTGGTGGATCCGAAGGATGGTGGGTTGACACTGGTGCTTCTCGACATGTTTGTTATAATCGAGAAATGTTTAAGTCCTATTCTGAAGTTGAGGACAAGAAAGTGTTGCTGGGTGATTCCCACTCCATTATTGTTACTGGAACTAGCGAAGTAGAATTGAAGTTTTCCTCTGGAAATAACCTCATCTTGAAGGATGTCCTACATACTCTGGAGATGAGGAAGAATTTAGTTTATGGTTACCTTCTGAACAAGGCTGGGTTTACTCAAATTACAGGGGCTGATTTGTATACCATCACTAAGAAGAATGTATTTGTGGGGAAGGGGTATGCCACTGATGGTATGTTTAAATTGAATGTTGATGCTAATAAATTTCTAATTCTGCTTACATGTTGTGTTCTTTTAATATCTGGCATGCTAGACTCTGTCATGTTAATAAGTGAATAATTAAAAACATGAGTAACTTATTACTAATTCCAAAATTGTCCTTAAATGATTTTGAAAAATGCAACTATTGTAGCCAAGCTAAAATAACCAAAACACCACATAAATCTGTTTTTAGAAAATCTGAACCTCTAGATTTAATACATTCAAATATATGTGAATTTGATGGTGTTTCGACTAGAAATGGAAAACATTACTTTATTACGTTCATTGATGATTGCTCCGATTATACCTTTGTCTACCTGATGAAAAATAAGAGTGAAGCATTTGACATGTTCAAAATATTTTAACGGAAGTTGAAAATCAATTTAATAGAAAGATAAAGAGGTTTAGTCGTGATAGAGGCACTGAATATGATTTCAAAGAGTTTTATAATTCTCACGGAATTATTCATGAAAAAACTGCACCATACTCTCTTGAGATGAATGGCAGAGCTGAAAGGAAAAACAGAACTCTTACCGAATCAGTAGTTGCCATTCTACTTAACTCCAGTGCTGCATCACACTGGTGGGGAAAGATTATATTGACGGTCTGTTATGTGCTAAATAGTGTACCTAAATCGAAAAATGAAACTTCTCCTTATGAGATTTTGAAAAATAAACAACCAAACTTGTCATACTTCAAAACTTGGGGTTGTTTAGCTTATGTAAGAATTCTTGATCAAAAAAGGAACAAGCTTGCCAGTAGGGCTTATGAGTGTGTATTCATAGGCTATGCCGTTAACAGCAAAACCTATAGATTCTATAACCTAAATGATCACGTTGTCATAGAATTGAACGATGTTGATTTCTATGAACATAGATTTCCTTTTATTTCAAGGAATAGTGGGTACATCCTTTATTAACGTGCTAATGATCAGGATGAATGAAAATGATAAAGCAACAAAATCTGTGCCTCGGAGAAGTAAACGAATCCGAACTTCCAACTATGGCCCTGACTTCTATGTCTTTACAATAGAGAAGGATCCCCTTAACTTCCAATAAGCTTTGTCTTCTATAGATACCAACTTTTGGGAAGAGGCTATTGATGATGAAATAGACGCTCTTGAGTCTAATAGAACCTGACATTTAGTTGACTTGCCACCAGGTTGCAAGACAATAGGTTGTAAGTAGGTATTTAAGAAGAAATTGAAACCTGATGGAAATGTTAAAAAGTTTAAGGCTCGTCTTTTAGCCAAAGAGTTTAGACAGAGAGAAAATGTTGACTTCTTTAACACATATTCTCCTGTTACTAGGATTACATCTATTTGAGTGTTAATTTCTTTTGCTGCAATACACGATCTAGTATTGTACCAAATGGATGTTAAGACTGCTTTCCTTAATGGTGACTTAGAAGAAGAAATTTACATGGACCAACCTGAAGGTTTTATAATTCTCGGGCAAGAAAATAAAGTTTGCAAACTAGATAAATCATTTTACGGTTTGAAACAAGCACTGAAGCAATGGTATGAAAAATTTAATAATCTTATTATCTCACATGACTCTAAAGTAAACGAAAGTGACAAATGTATTTATTATAAATCTGAAAATGACATTTGTACTATTATATGTCTATATGTGGATGATTTGCTTATCTTTGGTTCTAATATTCATGTTGTGAATAATGTGAAATCTTTATTGCGTGCGAATTTCGATATGAAAGACCTTGGAGAGGCGAGTGTAATCCTTGGTATTAAGATTACTAGGTCTAAAAAGGGAATTTCTTTGGATTAATCACATTATATTGAGAAGATCCTAAAGAAATATAATTACTCTGACTGTAAACCTGCATGTACTCCTAATGATCCTAGTGTAAAGTTGTTCAAGAACACCGATAATGGTGTTAGACAACCTGAGTATGTGAGCATCATTGGTAGCCTACGATATGCTACTGATTGCACTAGGCCCAACATAGCTTATGACGTGGGACTACTATGCAGATTTACCAGTAGACCTAGTATAAAACATTGACATGTTATTGAAAGGGTCATGAGGTACCTAAAGAGGACTAAGAACCTTGGATTACACTATCAGAAGTTTCCCGCTGTCCTTGAAGGATATAGCGATGTTGATTGGAACACCCTCTCAGATGACTCCAAAGCAACCAGTGGCTATATTTTTAGTATAGCTGGTGGTGGAGCTGTTTTTTGGAAATCAAATAAACAGACTATTCTCGCACAATCCACGATGGAGTCAGAGATGATAGCACTAGCCACGGCTAGTAAGGAAGCAGGTAGGTTAAGAAACCTGCTAGTAGAGATCCCTCTATGGGAAAGACCGATACCAACTGTCTTGATCCATTGCGATAGTACCGCGGCTATTGCAAAGATACAAAACTGTTATTATAATGGCAAGAGACGACAGATACGTCGTAAGTACAGTATGGTTAGAAAGTTTCTATCTACTGGAGCTGTTAGAGTGGATCATGTATGAACTGATGAGAATTTGGCTGATCCTTTGTCGAAATGATTAGCTAGAGAGAAGGTTTTCTAAACCTCGAAAAGAATGGGACTTATGCCCTTAGATTGATGAGTTATTCATGATGGTAACCCGACCTATAGATTGGAGATCCCAATAATTATGTTTAATGGGTAATAACAAGTCGTGAATGATATGAGGTGAATCATGCTGACTTTATCGTAATTACATTCCTAGATTGAAGCATGAGTTCCTGAAGCGGTAGTAGGATGGGTTAAAACTCTTAATGAGATCTATACTCTATGTGGAGTGGAGTACCTAGCTATATGAGTACTCTTGATAGACTCACCTAAGCGATTGTGGAAGTATGACCGCTTCCTATGAAGTTTGTGGGCAAAATTCCTAGAGCCTTCACTATACTGGGATATTTGTGCATGGCCTTGAAGCATGGGCGTTTTAGACTTCACCCTGGTAAAGTTGTGCGTGTAATGTTGTTAGAGATAAAGTTCAAAACTACGAGTTACTCTAGTATAATCTAAATCATGAACACTACGCAAGAGTTCAAGTTGAAAGACAATTTTGTTTATGCACAATCTTATATTGTATATATTGCTCGATGAAGAAATGTTTTTTTTTTTTAAATTCAAGTGGGGGATTGCTGAAATATTGGTTTGAATTTAAAAAGTAAAGGGAAATGGTTTATTAACTTTCAAATGTCTCTATAAATTGTATAGTCCTATATCCTCTATGTAATTCACTTTTGGAGGAGTTAATAATGATAGTGTTTGGACTTGGATTTGAACCCCAAGGGGTGCTCACTTTTGTGAAGGAGGTTGGAGATAGACCAATGTTGGTCCACTCCACACGCGCTGCCACCGTCCGGCCGAACCAAGTTGGGTCGAGTCGGATTGAGATAAAACCTATTCTTTTTGTTGAAATTTTAATTGAAAAAATAAAATATTAAAATGCTCCACACGTTTTTCATGATTTTCTCCGCTTATTTAGCCACAATATCTCTTAAAATAGTTGTTCTCTCTCTCACAGAAAAATATAACTCAAAAGCAAACACAGTTTTAGTTTTTCATTTTCAGAGAGTTTATTTGTAAACATAACAGTCTCTAGTATTTCAGATAGTTTCTAGAACTCTGTTTCATCAAACAGAGTTCGAGTTTTGTTTTTTCGAAATACTTGTTTATTTCCCAAGCCCGGATAAAGGAGGAGGGTTGGTGTTAGGCTTGTGATAGCCAACCGTTAAAAACCCATCACATCCCTTTTCATGGAATTTGGTTCAAAAAGATTAATGCAGAAGGATAAGGCGTCCCCCGCTATAGACGACGCGCTGCACTTACGCTCGGGTGTGGTGACAAATGAGCAAGGCACGCTGCAACGACGCCCGGCTGTAGTTTTAAATAGGCAAGGGTTCTCACACCATTCTGGACGAGGGCGAGTAAAGAAGCTAGTCCAGGTTAGAGCTGGAGATAGAATGATTAGATTATCCTCTTGGAACATAGGAATATTGACGGGTAAGACAATAAAATTAGTGGATACCCTGCGTAGGAGGAAAGTAAACATAGTTTGCCTTCAAGAGACAAAATGGAAGGGGAACAAGGCTAAAAATTTAGGAGGAGGGTTCAAACTCTTCTATTCTGGTAAAGATGGAACTAGGAACGGGGTGAGAATAGTGGTAGATAAAGTTTTTAAGGATGCAGTGGTCGACGTTAGGAGGTTTGGGGATAGTATCATAAGTTTTAAATTAGCTTTAGAACTAGAGATAGTGCATGTTATTAGTGTGTATGCACCCCAAGTGGGTTTGGCCGAGGAGACTAAGAAGGATTTTTGGGACTCTTTAGAGGAGTTAGTTATTGGAATTCCCTCTTCCGATAGGGTTTTCCTAGGCGAGGATTTGAATGGCCATGTTGGTAAGGATAGAGTTGGGTATGAGCGGGTACATGGAGGTCAAGGATTTGGGGATCGAAACACTACGGGGATTTCTATTATAGATTTTGCTTTAGCTCAGGATTTTGGGATCGTAAATACTTTTTATAAGAAGAGGGAAGATCACTTGGTGACCTTTGCGAGTGGGCGCAATAGAAGTCAAATTGATTATTTTCTTGTTAGGAGACACGATTTAGGTAGGTGTAAAAATTGTAAGGTTATACCAGGGGAGTGTCTGACAATCCAACATAGGCTGTTAGTTCTCGATTTTTGTCTTAAGAGTAGGGTCGTATTGCTATAGAACAGGTTAGATTGAGAACTAAGTGGTGGACCTTATAGGGAGATGTGTGCCAAAAATTTAGAAAGAAGATTTTGGGTGGCCAGTCAGTTTCAGAGGGTTGGGAGAATCTCGAACCAAAGGATAGGACTAGTAGCACGGATCTTTTTGAATATTTGGCAAACCGAATAAGAAGATGTGCGAAGGAAGAGTTAGGAGAGGCCAAAAGAGGAGGTTTATATGGTAAGGAGACATGGTGGTGGAACGCTGATGTGCAACAAACCATTGCGGAAAAGAAAAGATGCTTTAAGGAGTGGCGAAAATATAGGTGCCTAGAGTCTTATGAGTTTTATAAGCAAGCTAAGAAGTTGAGTAGTAAAGCAGTAGGGGAAGTTAAGAAGAGAGCATATGATGATCTTTATAATAGGCTAGGTACAAAGGAAGGGGAAAATGATATTTTCAAGATAGCTAAAGCTAGAGAACGAAAAACTAGGGACTTGAGTCATGTTAAGTGTGTTAAGCATGAGGATGGAAGAGTTTTAATGCAGGATAAAGCTATTTTAGATAGATGAAATGATTACTTTTGGAACCTACTCAATGGAACACATGTAGGGGAGTTATACTTGGAGGGGTATGCTTCACAGGAAGGGAGAGATCGCGTGTTCCATCGTAGAGTTAGTGCCACGAAAGTGAGAGAAGCTTTAAAAAGAATGAAGACATGGAAGGTCATTGGACCAGATGATATATCAATTGAAGCATGGAAATATCTGGGAGAAGTTAGGATTCAATGGCTAACTAGGCTCTTTAATTGGATTTTGGAAACTAGAAAAATGCCAGATTCATGGAGGCATAACATTGTGGTACCAATTTATAAGAACAAAGGGGATATCCAGAATTGCTCGAACTATAGAGGGATAAAACTTATGAGTCATACGATGAAACTTTGGGAGAGGGTTATAGAACAAAGATTTAGGAGTTTAACCACGATTTCGGATAATCAATTTGGATTTATGCCGGGTAGGTCTACTACGGAGGTCATCTTCCTGCTTAGGCAAACTATAGAAAAATATCGAGAGGCACGTAAGAGTTTGCATATGATTTTTATTAATCTGGAGAAAACATATGATAGGGTCCCCAGGGAGTTAATTTGGTGGGTGCTTGAAAGGAAGAAAGTGTCTAAATGTTATGTCGATATCATTAGGATATGTATGAAGGTGCTGTAACAAGTGTTCGCGCAGTAGGTGGGATGTCCAATGTCAGTAGGACTACATCAAGGGTCGGCGTTAAGTCCATATCTCTTTGCTTTGGTCATGGATGAGTTGACGAGACATCTGCACGAAGATGTACCTTGGTGCATGTTATTTGCAGATGATATTGTCTTAATTGATGAGACTAGTGCAGGTTTAGGTAAGAAATTAGACAGGTGGCGGGCGACTTTAGAGAGTAAAGGTTTTAGAATTAGTCGTTCGAAGACGGAGTATCTAGTGTGCAACTTTGGTTGTGAACCACGAGGGATAAGTAATGCAATTGAGATCGAAGGTGTAGAGGTCCCAGAGTGTGAGGCTTTTCGATATCTAGGATCTATAATTCAAAAGAATGAGGCTATTGGAGAAGATGTAGACCATAGGATTAAAGCTGGTTGGTTGAAATGGAAAATGACGTCAGGAGTATTATGCGATAAAAAGATGCTTGCAAGGCTAAAAGGGAAATGCTATAAGACAATTGTTCGACCAGCCATGCTATACAGTTCAGAATGTTGGGCTACTACGGGACAACATACACATAGGATGGCAGTAGCAGAAATGCGTATATTAAGGTGGATGTGTGGTAAAACTCGTAAGGATAAAATTAGAAATGAAAGAATTGGGAGATACTTAGGTGTAGCGACCATAGAGGACAAAATTAGATAAAGACGTTTAACTTGGTTTGGTCATGTGTGAAAGAGACCAAACATGACGCCAATTATAAAACGTCTAGATTGACAAGTTAATGGAGGGTGTAGACGGAGGGGACGACCATTGAAAACTTGGACGGATGTGGTGAATGAAAATATCATTGAGCTTGGATTAGGCGAGGATATGTGGGAAGACCGCATTGCTTGGAGAACCAAAATCCATGTAGCCGACCCCGAAAATATCGGGAACGAGCTTTGATGATGATAATTATGATGATGATGACTTGTTTATTTACTGTAATTGGTTTTCGTGATTCCGAGCAAAAGAAACTGGGTGAATAGATTTCCATTATTCAGGAGTGCATGTGACTGAACGAGACATAAAATGTATTATGGACTATTTTATTCTGAGGACGACGGGGCTTACAGACTGATTGCACAATTTTGGGCAGAGCCGCGAAACGTCTACCTAGTCTGCGACTCAACCCAAGAAAAATTCTGTAATTTCGTTCCTATTTTAATTTGCAGCAATTGTATTTTCAACAGATCGAAAGAGAGAAATTGAACCACAAACAAGCAGATTGAATCACAACAAGATAGACTCAACAACAAATAAGATAGATGAAATTGAAAAAAAATAAGAAAAAGAAGAAAAAGAAGAAATCGAATCTGCAAACTGCAATTACCTTTGATGATAGTCGCTGAGAAAGAGAGAGATCGAAAGAGGGTGTAGATCCTTAGTGCAACAGGGTGTTAGAGTCTCAGATGATAAGATCGAAAGAAGAAGATTTAAGTTTAGGGTATTGCGGCCGTTTGGGTTTGAGAGTGAAAGAGAGAAGCTGAGAAAGAAATGGTTGTGTGCGTTTTGGGTTTTTGGCATGATCTAGTGTAACAGGGTGCACCGCAGGGCATTTATTGCACCAATTAGGTATTACACCTACATTTTTTGTATTTATTTATATATATCTAATTAATCGATCAGTTTAGAACCGTACACCGACTCCGAATTGTTTATAACCGATTTCGGTTCGGTTGAAATGATTTTTTCCACTTTATTTCGGTTCGATTACCGAATCGAACTGAAATTGAAAATCGGTTCGATCGATTAACTGAATTTAAATCGATTTTTGCCCACCCCTAACGGAAAGCTAGTACACTTGTAGAGTAATAAATACTAAAATAGTTTAATCGGAGGTACTGAGTAAAAAAAAAAAATCCGGAGAAAAACCGGGCGTGATAAGAACTCGGCGACTCGACCGGCCGAGTAATTGGTATGGACTCAGTTTAATTTTACGTTCAGAAATTCTAAATGTCGAGGAAGTGGGCGAGGAAACCAGCGAGGAGAGTGAGGTGGAGGGGGGAAACCGTTCACCCCCTTGGGATGCGCGCGCAAAAAACAACGGCTCACATCCCAAGGGGGGTGAACGGTTTCCCCCCCTCCACCTCACTCCCCTCGCTGGTTTCCTCGCTCATTTCCTCGCCATGTAGAACAGTTCTTTTACGTTTTTTTGGCATCGTTTTGTTCAGTTTAATTTTTAATTTTTAATTTTTAATTTTAATTTTAATTTTTTTTTTGTTTATTTGTTTCGTTTTGTTCATTTCTTCTCCCCAACCCTAGATCGACGACCGAAGAGATAGGCGAGAAAGAGCAGAGAACGACGAGAGAGAAAGAAAGAGAGGAGCGAAGTGAAGTGAGGAATCAAACGATCTGCTTGCTGCGACTCTCTGCTGTTGTGCTGCGATCTCCTTCCCTCCCTTTAGGTTTGGCTCTGCCCGATGTGTTTGGTGATTAGAAATATTGGTTTTGATTAGTAATAATGTAGTTGTGACTGTTGATTCTACTATTTATTGAAAAAAAAGTCACTCAGATCACTTCACTAAAACTTGATCATAATGTGTATAGTGTATGTTTGTGATAGTTCTTGATTTCTTTTCTGTGAATTGCAACAGCCAGCCTTGTAGAAATGTCAGGGCAGGCACTCAGAGATCTCAACACACTTCCAGGATCTGACAGGATTATAAAGCCTTGCAATCAGAGTGGCAATGATGTCGAGATTGCTAATAGTGGAGTAGAAGTAGGAGCCGCAGAAGTCGAGTACATTGAATCTGAAAACCTAAACGATTTCGACGATGTCGATGCAACTCTCAGTGTATGCGTTAATCATTTTATTCTTCATTTCCCACTTTTATGATTGGATCTTGTAATTGCCAGTTGTTAATCTCTTGTTTTTTTTTTCCTCAGACATTGGTAGCAGGACTAGACTCAAAGGACTGGGTTTTGGTATGTGAATCACTCAATAATGTGCGCCGGTTATCAATTTTTCACAAGGAAAAAATGTTGGACAACTTGTAAGTTACTACTGTCATTATTTCCATTAGAGTAAGTCTAGGGAGCTAGGAAACACAGCCATTTTTTGGCAGCCGGGACATTAATTAGTTGTTTAACATGTGAAACCCTTGCTTGGTTTGGTGGTTGTTTTCTGTTAAAATGCTTGTTGTTTTATATGAAATTGTTTTTAACTGAGTGAGTGTTGTATGTAAATAGGGCAAACATAATATCACTTGTTGTGAAATCTTTGAAGAATCCTCGAAGCGCTGTCTGCAAAACAGCTATTATGACTTCTGAAGATGTCGTCAACGCTTATGAAGATAATATAATTGATTCCGTCGACCCTCTGGTAAGATATTATGCTGATATTCTAATCACATCTTGCATCATTTTCTGACTGTCTTATTTTTCTTTGGGTTGACTTTCGGTCCTAAACCCAAACAATTTTTATGATATTCTAGTTGTTGATGATTTGATGGTGCAACGGGAATTTCTTATTGCTAAACAAGTGTAATATTGGCATGGATTCAGCTAGTGCAGCTTCTTCTCAAGTCTTCACAAGATAAACGTTTTGTTTGTGAAGCTGCTGAGAAAGCTTTGGTAGCACTGACTACACGTGTCTCCCCTGTTCTGCTCTTGCCTAAGTTGCAACCATATCTCAAGCACAAAAATCCTCGAATACGGGCAAAGGCTTCAATGTGCTTTTGCAGGAGTGTACCCCATCTTGTAAGATTCTTATGCTATTTGATTACTGATCACATTCCTTAATTTATTTGTTTTCTTGAAGTGCACCAATTCTTAATAGTTCGAATAAGGCTTAATTCCACTTTCTATTGATTTTTCAAGCCTTAGTGTGTTTTAGTTTAGTAGTTGCTTTCTTACAGTGTGCAAACTCTAAATAGT
This sequence comes from Berberis vulgaris, assembly GCA_963556465.1. Lineage (NCBI taxonomy): Eukaryota > Viridiplantae > Streptophyta > Magnoliopsida > Ranunculales > Berberidaceae > Berberis > Berberis vulgaris. Next base: position 15,120,564 of record OY747134.1, read on the forward strand.
TCGAGTGTGGCTTGTTTCCCTTTTCTGTTGATTTTGCAAGCTCAAGTGTACTGTAGTATAGGTACTTTATAAATGGGTTCATATTCGGGTAAGCATACCTTTTTTATATTGCATTTTAGAGCTGAGATCAAGCACAGGAGCAGTTGTGAGACAATCATCATATGAAGTCATTTTCATAATCAATTCAAGCGCTGCAGTGTGAAATTTCTCTTTCTGAGCCCATTATCTAAATTTCTGTATCTGGGTTTGTGGCTGTGATGTAGGCTGATGAGAATTTTTTGCGTCTTTCTTTTGGGTGTGTGTGGGTGGGTGGGTGTGCTTGATAGAGTCTGATAATCTACTTAGACTTTCTAGGGGCCTTCTTGTTATGAAAGGAGGGATAAAAAGGAGACATTGGAATTGATTTGATGCAGGACTCGTTGCATTATTTATTTATTTGCATTATTACACGTCTGACATTTTTATAGTTTACCAAATGTTTCATATTTTTTTTTTGAGTTAGCATTTGCATCAATATATGAGAGCAGGTTGATCCAACACTCTCATTATGTTCACTGAATGTCTCCATTGTTTTGTCAGAATCCCCAGCAATTACTGTAATTGCCATCATCATTGTTCTCAGTCCATCTTTAATCAATCTCATTCACGTTGAACCCGTCAGTAGCGTCTAGAAATCAGATTGTACTAACCCTCATCGTAGCACCATTTTGCATGGTTTTACCAAACTTTAAACAAGGAACACTTGAGAAGATTCACTAAGAATAACATCTTTTGGAGCAGTGTTTCCATGTTATGGGTTCTTATCCTAAATTCAGGTGAAAATATTGACAGTATCTGCAATATATATGCACACGTAATATTTGCCAAGATTTCCAAAATATTGAGGTTTTTATCCTTAAAACATGGGTCATATATTGCGCCATGGCATTTATTTTAATCACTGGTTTGACGCAGTAGGTTACTCTAAAGCTCAAATACATGGGGACTAATCTACAGCTCCATGCCCACAATAGCTTGGGAACCAATTATCCCACTCACTGTTCATCAAGATACAACTCAGCTGTTAACTACCCACCATCTTAAGTTGATCTCCCCCAACATAAAGTCAACCCCCTTCCTATTCATCTATCAAGATATACCATCCGTTTTAATCCTATCTTCTTAAGTTGATCTCAACCCAAAGCCATGTCCTCGTTTACTACCTTTTGATTTGAGCCCTGGAATTCCGACCCTTACCTTCTAGCCCTTGGATTCGTATCCATCCTTCCAATGTTTTATAACACTTCTATTTGTTGTGAGATTCAAGCAGTATGCCTGTGGTTTAAACCATCACAGGTGTATTCCCAATGCGGCAAGTTCAGTTCAAACTGCACTTCACCAATTTGAACTGTGCCTTTCAGTATGGATGGATGGTCCATTTTTGAGGAAAAAGAAAAAACCATGTTGAACAATGAAGAATTAAAAGTTGGTGTCCTCCCTCAAGGTGAACGAGTATGGAAATACGGAGCATCTCCAAGCGATTAGATAGCGTAAACATTGTTTAAACAAATTTAAGACTTCCAGAAGCACTATGATAGATCGACACTATTATTTGAAATGATGCAAACACAGCTTTCATAAGTGCTATTTTGGCCAGCTGAAATGCCCAGCTAACAAACTGCTTCCTTGTAATCTTCAAAAGAGAAATGGACCCGCCTATCAAGTTCAGATTTGAATACTGAAATTAGACCTATTTGGTTGTTTTGGCTTTTGAGTATAAAGAAATATTCTAGGGCTATTCTCGAAAAAGTCGTGAAGTTAAAAAATAGTACTAGATCCCAGTGAGGTTTAAAGCCTCACAGACAGACACCCTTTATGGCCTCAATACGATTCTTCCAAACAATTTTTGAAGGCCTTCACCCCATCAAAATAAAAATATTACTAAATGAAGAATTATAATACATAAGCCGTATATTGGACTATAAAGGTATAGCCCTTAAACTTGGACTAGTGGGAACAGCTGGAGATCTTTTGTTGGCTTTCATCCCCTTACTTACAAGGAGACCACTAGGAAAGTTTGAGAAGTGCTAAACAAGAAAGGATAAGGACGAAAGAAACAAAGACCCCAACAGCTCAGTTGGGACTTTTCATTCTTTCTTTTTTGTTTCCTCATTTCCTGTTGTTTCCACTTCTGCTGAGGAGTCACCTGGCTTGGTCATGGTGTTATGCTGTGCTTTTCCTATGCATGCCCTGTTTCCTTGATATTTCTCAATCCATTACAGGTATCATTGAGGCCTTTTTTTTACATCTTTGGTTTCTCTCATTTCTTGTCTTATTCAAACTTGTAGTCTTTGAGTTCCACTATATTGGACATATTATTTTACTTTTCATGCTATATGTGTATTTGTTCATCATTCTAATGACAGGCCTTGCAGAGTTTGACAGAAGAATAGGATCAAGGTGTAGGTTAAGCTCAGTGTATTGTGTGTGACTGACACATTTCATTGCTTCGTTCAAATTTTTTTTTTGGGTTTACTGCATGTTGGATAACTTTTCTGCTTGTTTTGTGTGTGAGCTGCAGGGCAATGAAGGTATTAGGGATTATGGGATTGATAGGTTGATTCAAGTGGCTGCTGCCCAGCTCAGTGATCAGCTTCCAGCATCCAGGGAAGCTGCTCGCACACTCCTTCTGGATCTCCAATCTGTATATGAAAAATCCCTTGTCATCCCACCTACTACTGAATCTGAGAATCCTGAGATTAGTTCTTGGGAGCATTTCTGCCAATCAAAGCTCTCGCCCTTGAGTGCACAAGCTGTACTCCGGGTTACTAATATAGCTAGGGAGGGTGTTGTCGTTGGTTCCTAGCATTAGATGGGTAGAGAAGAACTATGAGTTTTAGAGATTGTATCGTGCTTTTTACTTTTTGATCTGAATCATTTTTTTCCATTCATGTTACCTTGTAAATTCTATGAAACAACACTATATGCTTGAGGATATTAGCGGAGAAAACCCCAGTCATTTGAGGATTATGAATTTAGCTGGAATTATGTTCCTGTTATGGCAACATTGGATATCAAACATTTGTATATTTCAGTACTAAACTATTGGTTATCTTTTTTTTTTTTCTTCGTGTACAGCATCTTGTTATTATATTTGTTGACTTGCTGTTTCTTTCTTCGTGTGCTATGCTAATTTATCTGTTCCTGTTGTATTCTGAAGACCTAAGCAACCATAGTTACTGTTATGCTCCTCTCACGTGCATAACAACCTACAGGAACGGAATGTTTGAATTTGTGTCACCTCCTTGATGGCTTCATTTGTTATATACTTCTCTGGCACTAGTTTCGCTTCATTTGGTATATAATTTTCTGGCATTACTTATGAATTATGTATAGCTGATCAGTTTGTTGTTTGGAACCAAAGATGATGCAATGTTGAGAGGTGGAATGTCTGGTTTGGGAGTTTCTGTAACAGTTAACTTGAGGACCTTAGAATAAGGGATGGGGCATTAGGTTTTGGAATTGGAAATTTTAAATAGGTTTGATCCAAATCAGACCCAACAAAAATGTAAGAACACTACCCTAACCGCTAAGTGAAATTAAATAAAAATAAAAGTAAAAAGGCCCAAAGATTTGATTGGTGACACCTTATTTGTAGCCTCAAATAATGCTGCCATCCTAATTAGGTGAAAACGCACACACACCTGTGAAGCATGTCTAAGAAACTCGATTTGTGAAGAGCAGTTAAAAATAAAAATCTTATCCGGTTATCCTTGTAATTAGGAAGTTTTAATAGCAAACTTTTTCATCTGGGTTCACCTATAAACCAAAAATCTACCACATTTTTTTACTCTCAACCTCTCAAAGTCCCTTTCATTCATTTCATCCTTTCTTCCTCATCTTTCTTATTCTTCTTGGTAACTTTCTGGGAAATCAAGCAAAAGATAGAAATGGTTAACGACATCAACTTAGCTCATACCATTGTTGGCTGCATTGGCAATGTCATCTCTTTCGGCTTATTCATCTCCCCACTGTATCTCCCTCCCCCTCTTAATTTCTCCACTTTCCTCGTATTTTAATGTGCTCAAGTAACATGAAGTTTTCTGTTTTCCACTGTGAAAACAAAACATGCTTTCATTTCTGATAGTTTGAGCCTTTAGGAAGACAACAAAAAAGAGAATAACATATAATGTGTATGAATTTCTGTGTGTGTTTGATTATTAACTGGTAGATTGCATGGGGTATGTAGGCCAACTCTCTTCAAGATAATCAAGAAAAAGTCGGTGGAGGAATACTCAGCAATACCATATTGTGCAACGATAATGAATTGCGCATTGTGGATTTTGTATGGTATCCCATTTGTTCATCCAAACAGCACCCTTGTCATCACCATCAACAGTATTGGACTTTTCCTTGAGATTTGCTACACCACCATCTACTTTGTCTTTGCCAACATGCAACAAAGAGTAATTAACCTTTCGCTTTTACACATTCATACAAATGGTCGTCTTTGCCAACATGCAACAAGAAAAATATATTTTTGTTTTTATCAACTGATTGTGTTGTTATATTTGTCTACTAAGATATATACATTATTTTCACCTGAAATACAGCTAAAGGTTATGAAAGTATTGGCTGTTGAAATTGTGTTCTTCGTGGCTGTAGCGCTGGTCACAATGCTAGTTTTTCATACACACGAAAAAAGATCCATGTTTGTTGGGATTCTCTGTGTCATCTTTGGTGCATGCATGTATGCCTCACCCCTTGCTATCCTCGTAAGTCTTTCTTAGTTCTGAATAATATTAATGCATATTTATATGGAAAAGTATATTATGAACTCTCTAATCTATTCAAAGGTGTACGAGCTGAATTGGTAGAGGTGTGATGGATCACATATTCGAACTTGGCCGGCAGCATGGGGTGGGGAGGGTTGAAGGAAAAAAAAACTCTCTAATCTAACTCTCATTTTGATGTGGAAACTGATATGGCATCATCTAACTGATTTAGTGACGTTGACTTGTAAAATATCAATAATTAAGAGTCAATGACAGAATGCCACCTTTAGGTCTAGCCAACATTTTTTGGCTTTTTTTTTTTTGGGTGTTTTTACATTTTTTATCATTTCTTTTTAAAACACAATCACAAACATTATCTATAGAAGATGTAGAAATGTAAAAAAAATCCAAAAAAGACCGAGAAAAGGTTGGCTGAAATTGTTGGAATGCCACATCAACTAGTGCCACTTCACATAGTAAAACATGAGAGTTAGAATAGAGGATCATAGTAGAATGAGTAATTCTTTATAGTACATGAATTACTTTATTACTTGTTTTAATTTTTAATTCTAATGTTTACTAATTCGTTTCATTATTTTTTATTGGATTCGAAAAGAAATTAGTCATTCAAACGAAGAGTGTGCTTTACATGCCGTTCTGTCTCTCATTTGCAAGTTTTCTCAATGGACTCATTTGGTTGACATACGCTCTCTTGATATTCGATCCATATATCTTGGTAAGTGCAATGAAATATAATTTCGTCCTTCTTGATACAAAACTATTAAAGTATACATGATATGAGTTAATCCATCAAAGTGGTTTTTTTTTTTTTTGGTGGAAAGTCATAGCTAGTTTGTATAATACTTTACACAGACAAAACAAGTCTAAATAAAGTATAATTCTTAGAACAAAAGCTAATATAGTTCAATCTTCTAATTTCACTAATATGATTTGATAAATGCTAACAATTTTGGGCTTTTTGAGTTTCACTAATATACATGGTTGTGCAGGTTGCGAATGGATTCGGAACACTACTTTGTGTCATACAACTTACAGTGTATGCTATCTACTACAAGTCCACCCCTGAAGAGACACTGCCACAAGTGCAAATGGCAAAGAAGACTATTGTAGTTTGATAGCATAACCAAAAGCAAATGTATTTCTACTCCTTGCAGAAGGAGTAATGTTGGACTAGTTAGAATTTTTGGTTCTAATAATAAAATTAGGTTGGGGTTAAAAAAATTAAGTCAGGGTTAGTATTTAATATAGTAAAATAACAACCCAAATTTGCTATTTGGACATTATTAGTTTTGTTGTACTTCAATACAATTATTATTTGATTATTTCAATTATCATCGGAAAATAGTATTGTAATACAAATTTTGGTTGAAATGAATAGTTATGTTTTTACATTTGAAGGGCAAACTGGTTTTTATGGACTCGTGAAACCAAAAATGACGGAACGATGTATGATTCTATTTTTTTTTTTTAATGTTGAACATGATTTTACGAATCTAAAACCATAAGATAACATGTTAGCGTTGGATCCTGGGATAACATAAATCATGTCATCTTCTGTTCCTTTCTTTTTGACTAATCTTAAAATTTTCATGTTCAACTCTAAAAAATTGTATGTAATATATCAATGGATGTCGGTTATATACGATCTACTCTGTTAATATTTGCTTTCTAAATATCAACAATTTTCTCGTAATTAAAATTGTAATAAATTCAATCAAAATACAACATCTTAATTATAACTATTTTTAACGTAAATAATATAATAAGCATACATTAATAATATCAAATACTTATCAATCATCTCTTAAAGAATAGACCTAGTTATATTTTGGTTTATAATTTATTTAAGTTATATAATACAATTTATTCAAAGTTTCCATTAGAAAAAGCTCAATTTAAATAAAAAATAAAATATCTAGAAAAAATAGATACCAAAATGTAAGAAAATAGAAAAACAAGTTATAATTGGGAATGAGCTTAATAAAAAAAGCGAGTAAAACGTATTATCATCATTGTAAATTGTAAATAAAATTATCAAAGTGAAAGTCGATTGAAATATTTTATACATTTTATTTTAGAATAGGATATGGAAAATGATTAAGAAATCATAAATAAGGAAATTAAAATCAATAAAATTGTAATTTATGAGAATTTCAAAAAAAAAAAAAAAATTAGAAAAAAAGCAGCACTGATGTGAAAAACAAAAAAGAAGAAAACTGCCCTAGAAAGTGAAAACAAAATGATGAAAAAGATACCAATGATCATCAAATGTAAATTGGGTAACAAAGTATGGTTGAATCAAACCTTGGGATAACACTAGTATTAAAAATCATAAAATTCATTAAAAAAATGAAAATACCAAACAAACTAAGAAAAATATTACATAAATTTGAGGTTTAAACATAATTAAAAAATTTCACAATATTTCATAATATAGATAAGTAAGAGAAAGATAGAATACAAGCAAATCAAACAAAGAAAAAAGAAATGCATGAAGCAATTACCGAACCATATCTAGTACTCATCATCGAGCAAAAACCATGAATTTTTGTTTGGGGAAATGTTTGATGAAGGTTCATGATTGGCCGCCGATTTGGTGAAGTTGCTTATGCTGAAAGCTAGTTGAAAGGATAGCTTCTCTAAGATCTAATTTGTAGAGAGACTTTTAGGACTGAATGACAACTATAGACTTAAGTAGTTCGATAAATTTAAGCATGGGCCAAATATGCAACTATTCACTATGTTTTTCTCTGTCAATTTACTAGGGTATTCCCCGTGCCTTTGGCATTCTACATATTTTTTTCTTCGAAAAATGACTTTTAAGGCCTATTTTTTTTTCTTCACAAAATAGACAATTTAGACACTGTAGTTGATGTAATGGCTAATTTGTGCCTAATTTTATACTTTTGTGACTAATAATGACTATTTCATTAACCCAAGTTAACTAATAAAATTATATGACATATTTACCATTCCTAAACAAATAGAAAACCTAATTTTATACTTCTATGATCAATAAAGACTCTTTTATTAATATTTTTTTTTGTTTTTACCTTTTTCCTTACCCTTAACCCCTCCCATTATGAAGCGAGGCTACCAAACTTGACCAAAACACTGTGTTTCCAAACTTATTTTTGTTGAACAATTTGAATGTTGATGGATTACTACTTGTAGTCAATTCTTACATAGTAGCAATATATACTCTTCCGTGATTAATTTAATCAATATGTCTATTGATAAATTTAAATTTAACATTTTAACTATTTATCACATGTAGTTAAAATTCATGTGTTTTTTTTTCCACGTGTTTACATAGCTACTAAGATTCATGACTTCTTTATTGCATGCACACATTGAAATGAAGATTTTAAGGAGGATATGAAAATGGGGATGCCCAATTTCACCACCACCATGGGTTTCTAAACCCTTTGTTGCGCCTATGATGAAGCTTTGAATTCGTAGGGTTGTTCATGGTTTGGTTTGACTCAGTTTCAACATGAAACCGCAAACCAAACCATATCAATCGGTTGACAGAAATCCAAACGAACCGAACCGAATGTGTATTAAACTAAACTAAACCGAACAAAAGTAAAATTCAATTAAATAAAAAATCGAACCAAATTGACAAATATTATGCTAAACCAAACCTAACCAACAAAAACTATATATTTTCTATTAATTTTTATATTATACATGTAACTTATAAATCAATATAGGTAGTGGTTTGGTTTTATTTCCTCCTTTTTCAACCTCAGACCAAACCAATCATTTCGGTTTTAAAATGTTACAAATTGAATCGGTTCAATTTGATTCAGGCGGTTTATTCGATTCATTCAGTTTTTTGTTAAGTCCTATGAATCTGGGAGTGTTTTAATTTTCAATTTCGAATGTTCTTAGTGAGATTTTAATGGCGTACATAATGTTTTGATTCTTGATACTATAACTACTTTCATGCACCTTACATGTTTGGGTATGCTATACTTTATACGTTTGGTAGTTAGATCAATTTTATGGATATTCTAGGAATTAAAATGATGAAATATCGATCCTAAGAAATAGATTCTCATCCCTATTGTTTGCTCGTAATGGAGAGTAGGTCTAAACCAATTTATAAAAATCTCTACTTCATGTTCAATTTATTTTTAATTATTTTATTGCTTTTGCTTAGTTTGGATTTATAATTGTTGAACCTATTAAATTTGGATAACTTTTCCATCTATTAAATTTGTTTAAGTAAATCCTGATTTAATTGTATACCCAATCTCCATGGATTGACCCATATTTGACATTATCTTTGCCTAGTACAATTGTGCAATTGTAGTCAAAAGTTAAAACTTGATAAGCTTATTAATATAGGTTAGTTGAGTAAATTATCATCTTCTCTTTTATGTCACAATAAATTGTGCATTTAATATGTATTTTTATCATACAGGATAATTATGTCATGACAAGTTGACATTATGCAATTGAAGGTTTGATAAAAAAAATGAAGAATTTTATCCACTTTTTCTCATGGGGGTGAATGGATAATGAAGGGATGAAAACAAGGGCTAATGGTATTTTGGATGCACGTGTTTTATTGAGGGGTTTGGGTTTGAGTGAAAGGTTTTTTTTTAAATATTATTTGTTGTATTTATTATCATTTAAAGTTCTATTTATTAAGTTGCAATTGTTGGCTTTCGAAGATGCAAACTTAGTGCCACATAACCCAACTCATTTAAAAAAATTAATATTTTTTTTCAAAAATTATATAAGTATCAACCTTATGTCAACATGTTCTTGAAAATCAAGCTCTAGCTAAGCTTGTTTTGTTTAAGATCTAGAACAAATGCTAGGACCTAAAGTCTACTTAACCCTGAGTTTAAGTTGAACCTATCAAACTTGGATAACTTTCCTTTTTATTTAAAATGTTTTGAAATTGAATAGGATTCAGACATGATTCAAGATTTTCGAATCCCATGTTAGTCAAGCTGTCAAAACTTTCCTCCATCTGTGAAGGAAATTACACTTGTATGTATGGTGACACTTTTCATTAGTACAATAGACTTGGATGTTTGTTTTGTTTAATTCATCACACTCTTTCTTTATATCATTTTATCCTTCATTTATCTCCAGTTGATCTTGTACTTTCTCTTTCTCGAGTAATCATTCTATTGTCGAAATGGTTAGTCTGGATGCAATTCGCAATGGTATTGGGAGTTGGAGAACAATTAGAACAATATATAAATTTATTTTAAATAATAATGTAATAATACAAATACTATTTGTATTATAAATTGATTATAACGAAATAAAATAAAATAAATAAATCTACTAACTTGTATTGCAGATTGAGGCTTGAGAAATCACTATCTTGAATTGACGGAGTTGGTACGTCTTGATTTGCAGATAGAGGCTAGCAGAGATGCTATGTCCTATAGACAGATTTCGCCCCTACTCGGTGCTATAGTTTGTTAGGCGTCTGACTATTAGGATTCAACTATCTAATACCAACACCATAGCACAAGGGTGTTGGTTCTGGAAAATTTACCGAATGCGATCCCTTTCAGAAGTGAGGAATGAATAAAACAACTCTGAAAAATTGTATGTTGAAGAATCTGTTTTTCTCTTGTTTATATAAGAGCAAAAACAATTTATGTTTGTTGAATTGAAAGAGCGTGTTGATCAGACACATCATTTCTTAATTCAAAACAAAGGTTTGAAGTGCAAAAAGAGCTTGTAATCAACAAAGCCCAAGAAGCCCAAGGCCCTATCTTTTGATTTATATATATATATATATATATATATATATATATATAACATATATTGTCATCAAATAACTAATAAGCTTAAGGCCGAATGCTTCTTCATAATTTATTAAGTGTTGAAAATCAACACTTATAAATAAATTATGACGACTTCACATAATAGATGTGGAACTATTTGTTATTGCTATACAAACTCCAACATTGGGATCATCGGTCTGTATTTTCAAACCATATATCTTACTTTTGTGTTTTCAGTCGTTTGCGTACCATTTATTCTTAATGTCCATAGGTCTCAATTTATAATGATATTGACTCTTTTGTTTAGCATTGCTTAATGCAAGAAACATTAAATCATTTGGCTTATTTCTTTCACCTGTGTGAGCTCTCATTGTTTTAATTGAACATAGTTTTAACTTGTAAAGCCAATTTATGATGTATGTATGTTGTGATTCATTTTCTATTATATATTTTAAAATTTCATACCAATATTTTATACTATAATAAAGAGAAGGGATGTAGAGGAGTCTTGTCGAATCCGTATCTTGCAACAATACTAAATTGTGCGATGTGGGTGTTTTATGGTTTACCGTTTGTACATCCAAATAGTCTTTTGGTTGTAACCATCAATGGTGTTGGATTACATATTAAGTTCATCTATGTCTTCATCTACCTTAGGTTCACCACCAGCAGAAAAAAAAGTAATTTAAACCTTTAAATCAAAACTTTTACATTTCCATTTCCTTTTTTAATTATAATGACTCATGTTATGTGTTATGCTATATGTAATTTGTATTTTTTATTTATTTATTTGCATGCAGATGTATGTATTTAAAGTACTTGTAGGAGAAGTAATATTCTTAGTTTTAGTGATCGTAGTGACTCTTATTGTTTTCCACACAATTGTTTGGAGATCATTGTTTGTGGGTATTCTTTGTGTTATATTCATCATTTGCATGTACGCAATGCCATTGGCGTATTGGTATGTAATTTTCCCACTCATCGATCCCCTATAATTGTTAATGCCATATTGTGTATGATGATACATCAAACTGTCATTTGATCAGCACCGAACACGTGTCATGATAATCTCATCAACAGAACATAGCAGGCCCGATCACATGATTAATCCAGCAAGGCCCAGACACATTAAGCCCATTATTGGCAGATTCCAGAACGTTGGACCCGAGCTGCAGTGCCTTAATAAGCCCACGTGTCACGCGGTCAAGTCCAATACTCGTAAGCCCTAATAAGGCGAGAGTAAGCGATGATAAAACAAGTATATGGGGGATCGACCCAAGACAGGCAGACCAACAATACATCGGTTCCGACTAGGAAACAAATATTAGAGTATAAGTCGGGCAATGAAACTTCCTTGCATGGACAACAATCAGAAAGAGAAACCTCTCCCGCAGATCTAGGATCACAAGTCGTGTAGGGAAACAACCCTACATGGACAACTTCTAAATAGGAAAGGATCTTCAGCAAGATATCTTTCCCTAAACTACGCCACTAATGGCCTAGCCGAATAAGGACTCTCACACTATAAATGGATATAAGATCGATGAACTAAGGTACGCTATAGAAACCCAATTTACAGCTTCAAGCCTCTCCTAAGCCTTATCTAACTTAAGCATCAGAATGCCATCGATCACCACACGGTGGTCTTTTGGCTCACGTGTGCTACTTGTGCAGGTGTATGTCAAGGCGAGGAAAAAGAGCAGAAATCGACTACATCAGTTTGGCGTCGTCCGTGGGGAACGACAAAGTTCCTCAGAAAAAATAGTAGTACCACCTTTCCCAGAGAACCAGGAAGATGGTGACAACCAAGTCTCGCAACAATGGAGATGTGTGGAACCCTCGAACCAGCAGAACGCCGCCCGCTCCAGTGCCACCACCACTGCGGGAGGAACCCTTTCAGACCCCCACGCTGGTGGTAGCCACGATGGAATCAAGGGCGGATCTACTGTCAACCCAGATGCATCAATTTGCACAAGCGGTGGAGGCACTCAAACAACGAAACCCTCCATTCGCAAAAGGAGATCGTAAGCGGCAAAAAGCCCAGTCCACAGAGAGTTCCAATGAACATGTTCAGGAGACCTGCACTGCCCCAACAGCTTCTCAATGGACTAGAGGTGAAGGAGCGACCAACATAGACCTAACGTCCAAAGCCGACAGACACGTCTCGCACAACCCCATCCGGAACGGGACCACAAACCCAGACGTATTGTTCAACCTCACTGTCCCTCCATTCATGGATCATATCATGGATGAACCGCTACCGAAGAAGTAAGCCCTGCCAAAATTGGAGTTTTACGATGGGAGGGGAGACTCGTCCAACCACTTGCGTCACTTCCAACATGTAATGGCACTCAAGTAAGGGTCCGATGCAATAATGTGTCGATCATTCCCTACTAGTCTGAAGAAGGTTCCACAACCTTCCTCCGAGGTTTATCGATTCATTATGGACATTGGTGAAGGCGTTATTCACATGCTTTGCGGGCAACCAACGAATCAGGAAGGGCTCGTACTATCGGCTGACCCTAAACCAAAAGCAGAATGATACGTTAAGGGAATACGTCACTCGTTTCAACGATGAGCTGACCATCATCGACGGCTGTAGCGATGACACTACCGTCACAGCCTTCACTTCGGGTCTGAGAAGGGGCAAGTTCTATGACTTCCTTACCGTGGACCCCCCCAACCAATTTGGTAGACCTCTTGAAGGACACCCAAAAATATATCACCCTAGACGAGATGCTGACCGCCAAGAAGCAGGTGAAATCAGAGAAGAAACCTTCTCTCCCTATGGACAAGAAAGAGGACGACAACGGGAACAAGAGGAAGCACACTGATAGCAAGACCGACTCGAGCCGCACAAGGTAGGACAATGCATCTAATTATGTCGGGTCTAAATCTGTCACCCCTCTCATCTCCAGTCTGTCCAACATTCTCAACTCTATGAAGAATTCGGAAGAATTGAAGTGCCCCCCAGCAGCGAGGAGACCCACTCGATGCGACAACAACAAATACTGCACCTTTCATAAATAAGGCGAACGTGTCACTGAGGATTGCAGAAACCTCAGAAGAGAAGTCGAGTACTGGATCAAGAAAGGCAAGCTCAAAGAGTTCCTGGGCTCGGATAGGAGCCAGGGCCGAGCAAAGGAAAAAAAAGACATTGTCATGGGGTCGGCCTCGAAGGGGATCTCCAGGTGTACATTCTCCTCACAATGATGCCCTGGTCATCTCCGTCCTCATTATTACACTCATCACTAAGTGGGAGGTAGAAAAGGTCTTGGTGGATACAAAAAACTCACCTAATATCTTGTTTCTCAGCACATTTTGCAACCTGCAACTACAAGAGAAAGACTTAACCCCCGCTAACCACCCCATGGTCGGATTCAGTGGAAAAAAGTGCTTCCCCATTGGGAAGATCAATCTAATGGTGGATGCGGAAAAACCACAATTGCAGAAGTACTTTGTCCAAGAATTTATGGTGGTAGACGCTCCGTCCACCTACAACATTATATTGGGAAGGTCGTGGCTTCATCACATAAAGGCGATAATTTCCACTCTGCACCAATGCATAAAATATACAACCAACCACCCAAGGAACTATCTGAGGAGATCAACCAGCAAAAAGAGATTGCCATTATGCGGGCCTAAAACAACTGAACTGCTACCAATTGCATCCTGGGCTCGCGGAACAGACATGTCAGGCACTGGGCCTAAAAAAAATAGGAGAATCATTCTGCGTGGGCAGAGGAGCCCCGACAACTAAAGTGCAGCTATGCAGAGAGCCAAAATTCAGAGCTGGAAGTGCAATTCAGACCAATATAGAGCTAAGTAATGATACTTTAGCAAACATGTACCTACTCCAAGAGCTAATAATCAACAAGGAACTGCCTGCTAGCACGAAGTCTACTATTCAGTAACTTCGCTAGCTTTGGCAAAGCAAGACACTTCGCTGGAGGGACTATGCAATCCGAGCCAAGACCATACATGCATCCTTTAGGGTCGGGTTAGTTTAATCCCCGCTCGGAGTTAAATTATTTTGATTTTGTTTTTCTTTGTTTTCTATTTTTTTTCTTCAGTTTAGAAGAGTTGTTCATACCGGACATATTATAGAAATAAAACAGATTTTATTGATTGCAATGAAAGTTATTACAAAGCTTGCCTGCCAATGAGTACAAAAGTTTATATACTACAAGTATCTAAGTTCGATGCAAGTATCTATCCGCCGAAACAAGCGTAAAGATTTTGCTCCACCAATCTGCCTCTAGAAGAAAATGTGGTGAAAGTATAGTGTCTGAAAAAGAAGCCGAAAGAGCGCACTCAATTCTTTGCTCCATAAATCACTTTACAATGATGATTTGAAAGTAGCAACATGGACCTTGAAACAAAATGTAGACATCTTTGCTTCGCCAATCTGCACTGCGAAGAGAATTTGGAACTAGAACAAAGGAAAGCAGAGGAGGATGACTCTCAAGAGGGGAGTGCTTGGGGTACTGCCGAGTTAACGTTCCTGGAAAGAAGGTCACCTTCATCAGAGCTCCGCTCTGCCAACCTGCTTTCCAACTGTGGAATCACACACGAAGCCCAGTAGATATAGTGGGAACGGCCACCCAAAACTAGTTGCGGGAAAAATTTCCGAGACTAGGTGGCGCGAGATGCCCTGTGAGCACCGAAAGATGGAAGACAAACCTGACCCCTGATGGGGAGTCTGTAACTGTTCTTCGTAATGTAATAATATATTACAAGATCTAATGAAATCAATCAGATGCCCACCCAGATCAGGTGGCATCGCATAATAGCAGGTCTTATTAAGACTCATCGCTGCAAATGTCATAACTTTTGAAGATTCCAGTAACTAAGATCTTCCTTCAGCCTTTGGAAAACCCAAACCATATTATCTGGTAAGATGCATTTGATCAACATGCTTTACAACACTCATCGCAATGATTGAAATAAAGAACGACTAGCCTATATATAGGTGCAGTGGTTTACGAAGAATCGTCAACCAATAGATACATAGGCATTAAATGTCGTATGAGAAATCGGGAAATGACGGTTCCAATTGCAACTGCACGAGTCCAAATACTTTGAATTAATGACCCTGCATGCAACCCCATTAACTGGAGGGAGTAACCGATACTGAACCGTCTCGCAGTATGCATCGTAAACATGGCACACTGATCTACAAAGATTTTTTCCAATTGGGCCCCACCAACTAATGGGCCCAAGCTCATGCCCTGCCAGATTTGGCACAGCACATGAAAAAGTATGAACAGGGACCCTGAGCACCCATGGAATAAGGAGCGCACTTACAAAGTATTATCAGTAAATCCAACGCGTCCACCCTATTATTATTCTGTAACTGTTCATTAAAGTTGGTCTATCTATTACTAGTCCGTTCAATCGACCGGACTTCAGAATGAGACTGCTAGGCAAACTAAGTAAGTTAGGACACCCAAGTCATACTTGCACGCCCAAAATCTTATTCTGAACAAAACTTAGTTAGCTCCGACTGATGCAATAGCTTCTAGTCCACTCTAACACCTAGCCCGCCAAAAGCAGACGATAATGGGTTAGAAAGTGAGAGCTTAGTCAGCGTTTTCAAAACCTGACCACGATGGCTTGCTAGGGACTATTGTCCAACTGCAGATAATGGTCACCAAATTTAACCAAAGCTTAGTCAGCTCCGATTGATTACAATAACTTCTGGTCCGCTTTAACACCTAGCCTGCCAAAAGTGGATGACAATGGGTTAGAAAGTGGGAGCTTAGTCAGCGTTTTCAACACCTGACCACAATGGCTTGTCAGGGACCATTGTCCAATTGCAGATAATGGTTGCCGAATTTAACCAAAGCTTAGTTGGTTTCAATTTATGACGATAGCTTCTGGTCCGCTCTAACACCCAGTTCGTTAAACGAGTGTCAGCGGTTTAGATAGTGGTAGCTTAGTCAGCGCTCTAATGTCAGATTGAGACGGATTGCCAAGGATCATTGTCCAAACATGGGCAATAGTGATCGAACCTGACCAAAGCTTAGTCGGTGACGACCAATGACGATGACTTCTGGTTCACTTGAAGCCTAGTCAGCCAATAATGGACTCCGATGGCTTAGAAAGTGGGAGTCTAGTCAGCGCTCTCAACGCCTGATTAAAATGGTGTGCCAGAAATCACCCTCTTATGCAGACAGTGATCACCAAACCCCACCAAAGCTTAGTCAGTGGCTGCTAATGACGATGGCATTTGGTCTGCTTGAAGCCTAGTTCTTTCCACGCGAATTTCGACGGCTTAGAAAGTGGGAGCTTAGTCAGCGCGACGACGCCTGACCGCGATAGCTTGCCAGGGATCGTTAGCCAACTATAGACAATGATCGCCAAACCCTGCCAAAGTTTAGTCAGAACGATTGATGATGATAACTTCAGACTCACTCCAATTCCTAGTTTGCCAAGAGCGAATGAAGATGGGTTGGAAAGTGGGAGTCTAGGCAATGCCCCCGATGCCTGATTAAGATGGCCCGCCAGGGACCACCTTTCAATCACAAACGATGGCCGCCGAACCCGACCCCGATTTAGTCAGTTATAACTGGCGATAACAACCTCTGGTCCAACTGAGCCTATTCTACCAATAGCAGGTAAAGATGAGTTGAAAGACTGGTCAAAGCTCTGGAAGCTCAACCCGGAGGACTCGCGAGGACTATTGTCTGATCATGTATAATGGTGCACGTGCTAGAACCACAATCTAACTAGTTCGCTTACAATAGCAGTAGCAACTGCTGGTTCAACATACAACCAAGCCACCAGGCAAAGGGTGAATCACACTCCCCGATTTCGTAAAGAATTCTGACCAGAATTGCACGAACTATCACAACACAAACAGTCAGAACTCTCACCAGCAAGCCAATCATACGACTTCCTGACCTAGCAGAGCCTCTCGTCCGACAATTAATGTCATGATAAAACAAAGAAGGTAAAAGCTAGCAAGAAAGTAAAAGAAAAATGTACAAGTACATAATACTATTCATTTGCAAGCTAAAAAAATACAAGGCTCACTCCTCATCAGGAGGAGAATTAGATATAACATAAGCATGAGACATATTTGTATGTGCTGCCTCACGATCACCCTCGTTAGGGTCGCCTTCTTTTTTTGGATGAATCAGATGCCACTCCAAACTCCGCATATACAACTTCTTTATAATATGAGAGATCCCAAATGCTTCTCCTTCATAAGTTGCAACAGTTCCAACCTTCCATGCATGACTCTGCTGAAGTCAAATGTGCCATGGGCTTTATGAAGCTTCTCCTTGCGCATCCTTGATTCAACAAGCTCCCACTTCACCTGCTCCAGCCTGCCCGACATCATGTCAGCCTTGAACTGCTCGAGGCCCAACTTATCATTAACAACACTTAGCTCATTCTGTGCCAGGATAAGTTGCTCCTCAGTGTTCCACACCCTTTTGGCATTAAAGTCAATATCAGCCTCAAACTGCTGACATTCGGACAACCCATTCAAACTTTTTCTTGACCTTCTCAGTGGTCCAAACCTGTAGTTCAGCCTGTACTCCAGCCACAACCTCTCAGGAAAATTGTAAGTCACGACAGACAAGGTTCAATTCATTCTCAAAACGATCCAGGTCGGATTCAAGCATTTCCAAGTAAACCTTCTGAGCCTCCGATCTTGTGCGCTAAGACTCCGCTACAGTATCTGAGTCAGCTTCAAGTTGCTTCCTCAACGACTCAATCTCGTAGAGAGCGACAGAGTATGACTTCTGCAAGTTTGCAAAGACTCGCTCTAAAGGATACACTTTCTCACGAGCGACCTCAACTTTAGTTCCAGCTACGGCCACTTGATTTAGGTATGACATCCCCATCACGAGATGTTTCTGCTATTTATCCATACATTCTCCCAGCGTTTCTCCTTCTGGCTCCGGAGCACAGTTCGCTAGCCAATCATTCCACCCGCTGATATGTTTTTTCGAAGCATCAGAAATGTCAACCTTTTGATGCCACGCTTGGTTGTTCATCCTTATTACGTCTAGAGCAAACAGAATGATCCGCGCATCCGGATGGAGGTCCTTCGGGATCGAAATTACTTTAGCACTGCCCTTCATCATCTTCACTCCGTCAAGGCCCTCATCTACAAGTTTCCCCTTATTCGCAATGATTGGCTCTCTTTCGCGAGCTAACTCATAGTCAGTTAATGGGGAAGAAGGAAGTGAGTTATTCCTTGGACCCGTCGTCACCTCAATATGGGGATGGGAGCGAGACGGAGGACAGTACGAGTGACACGGAAGTAACCTTTTGCCATAAGGACGTTGGTCAAGTAACCCTTCAGCAAGCTTAGCAGGATCGCAAACGAAGTCTTTCAATGAAAAGGGACGATTCGATCCCACACTAAAGGGAGCCCTCCAAGCTTGCTTGCAGCAGCGCTTTGTTCAAAACCTTTACCTGCTTTGTATGCAACTTTGTTACATCTTCAACCCCAACCATTTGAAGACACTCTCTTTCCAAGTTAGGAAGGGAAATAGGAGCCTTTGCCCGAGCATCATGCCCCTCGGACACAACAACCTCCACCCCAGCGGACGAGTCAAGAACCTGTTCGATAGCTTCATGCCCTTCGGACGAAGTTGAACGCCTTGGAGCAAGCCTAGACACAACACGAGACATCTTCAGACGTACATGAGAAGGAAGTGCCTCACTTAGTTTTGCCCTCCTTGAAGGGCTTGGGATCTTAATCTTCGAGAACTTCCTCTTCTTCGAGGATGATACACCTTCAAGCTTTGGCTTCGAAACCCTAAAAAGAGTAAGAGCCTCATGCCAATTAGCCCACAATCCGTTGTGCTTGATATTGGAAGACTTAACGACATCCTCTATCCGCATGCGAGGCATGTTGCAAAACGCGTCCATAATCGCTTTATCCTCAGTAGAAATTGATGAAGTTGGGAATTTCCCTAGGAAAAGCGCAAAGGTCAATCTGATATGCAGTTAACATGAGCAAAACAAAAAAAGGTGAACTTACTCAGTTGTTTGAATTCCCGCTCGACTAGACGACCAGCAAGCTCGAAATACTTCGAGTCCGCGGAGGCCATGAAACATAATTTATGCCAGAACTTAAAGTCGTCAGGCAGATTGCCAAAGCAATCTGGCGACGTTAGCACACACAATGTGCTCATTTATCCAAGGAGAAGTGAGCAATGGATCACCCTCGAAGATACTCGGACACTAGCGTCCTTTACCCGAATCAGAATGGTGATCACAATCCTATACATGTTCTATACCAGTTGAGCGGGTGCAATACCGAGGTACGCCAGGAAATCCCAAATTTCTTTGATAACATGAAAGCGAACACTCGATTGAAGCATAACTCGGTGAAGACAGATATACCCATCTGGAAGGGACAACGACATCAGATCGACACCTAGAGTGAAAAACATAAGATCTTCAAGAACCCGTATGTTTTACAGAGGATTTCTAGACTTGACTCATAAAGCGAACTCTCTTCAAATAACTTGCGGCCCTTAGTGAATAGTTCATCAAAAAGTTGATTCAGGCCCGCTATGAGAGATCGTACAAGCTAGCTTTCGAGTATGAAGGTTGAGTAAAGTCAAAAGCAAAGAATGTGGTACGATGAAACAAAGTCTTTGAGATCGAAAGAGTAAATAAGCCAAACTTCAGAGAGAAAAGATCTATATAGAAAACATAACTCCTGCTTTTTTCTCTTTCGAGCAGACACACGCTCAATCAATGAAACTCGTCGCTCGAGGAAACAACTCAGACTCAACCATCATGACTGCATAGTGGCTTCATGAAATGACTTGGTGGACCGATGAGACGACCCACCAACACGAGGGGAGCAGCTGATGATACATCAAACCGACATCTGATCAGCACCGAACACGTGTCATGATAATCTCGTCAACAAAACATAGCAGGCCCGATCACATGCTTAATCCAGCAACGCCCAAACAACATTAAGCCCACTATTGGCAGATTCGAAGACGTTGGACCTAAATCGCAACACCTTAATAAGCTCATGCGTCTTGCAGTCAAGCCCAATACTCATAACCCCTGATAAGGCAATAGTAAGCCCTGATAAGGCGAGTATATGGGGGATCAACCCAAGACGGGCAAGTCATCAATACATCGGGCAAAGAAACTTTCTTACATGGACAACACTCAAAAAGAGAAACATCTCCCATAGATCTAGGAACACAAGTCGTGTGGGGAAACTACCCTACATGGACAACTCCCAACTAGAAAAGGATCTCCAGCAAGATCTATTTCCCTAAATTACGCCACCAAAGGCCTAGTCGAACACGATCCCTTTCCCTAAACTAAGAGACGCTACACAAATCCAATTTACAACTTTAAGCCTATCTTAAGCCTTATCTAACTTAAGCATCGGAATGCCATCAGCCGCCACACGGTGGTCTTTGGCTCACGTGTGCTACTTGTGCAGGAGTAGGTCAAGGCGATGAAGGAGAGCAGATATCGACTATGTAAATTAAACTATTAATTATGATATTTCTCTCATTATTTTAATATGTTGTAATTGTAATTATTATTATTATTAGAGACTGGTGATCACAACAAAGAGTGTTGACTATATGCCTTTCTATCTTTTACTTGCCAACTTCTTGAATGAATGTATTTGGGTGGGTCGTGCCCAAATCCATTTTGATCTTTATTTGACGGTAAGTAATTACTTATCATCTTTTCCACTAGGAATACTATGCATAAAACCAAACAAATTTATCGACAAAACTGACTGAACTTAGCCGAACTAAAATGATTGTAATACTAATTATAAGATTTTTTTTCGAAGAAATTTGGTTTGGAAAATGAAGGATTTTTAGTTCTAAAATCGTAAGATTTATTATGACAAGCTCAATTGATATTCATTGATACGAATGCATCATTGTAAGTTTTTTTTCATAGTGAAACAATTAATGCGCTAGGATATATTGTGCAGATAAGTAATGGTCTCAGGGCATTACTTGGTGCAATTCAGCTAATTTTATATGCTACTTACTGCAAATCAACGCCTAAAAGAGAAGAAGAAAATAAAAAAGACAATGTTTGATCACATTTGAGCATATGCACATTTGCATACACTTTAAATTGAGATAAAATTCAAATATGTCGAATCAACTTATCGATTCTCTTCAATGTATGTACTCAAAGTTTCCAATAAAATATATATATATATATATATATATATATATATATATATATATATATATATATATATATATATATATATATATATATATATATATATATATATATATATATATATATATATATATATATATATATATATATATATATATATATATATATATATATATATGAAGAGAAAATTGGCAATCCCATTAAAATGAAGTGCATTATTTTCATCATTTAAGTTTTTATTCCCATATTCACTTAAGAACTACAAATATAAGCTTTCCATTCGTTACATACACCATACGTATTACATGAGTCTGGTTCGAGAAAAAGAAGAAGTAATGACTGTAGGCATATAAATGAGCTATAGATAGCATGTAATGATGGTAAGCTATCCATATTAGAACATAATTTATGTGCACAATGTGTCAGATATACAATTTTTTGATTATTTATTACTAGGAGATAACCCCCTTCATTCTTTGCAACAAGAAAACTGCATAAAAATATATAGGGTTAATTGCAATTCCCCCCTAAAATATATAGCTAATTCAACTTTGCCCCCAATTAATATTCATATTGCACTTTCCCTCTTAGACTAACAGTCAACGTGCCTTGACTGTCAAGGCACGTGCTAGCTTAAAAAAAGTCATATTTTATTGTCCAAAATACCCTTTAATGATCTGAAGGCTGGGATTCAAAGTTGATGCAATTAAAATCAAGGGTTGAGACTCAAACTTCCACTAAGATGTTGGGATAATCCGCTAATTCCTCCTTCACCACCACCGTATCCACTTCACCACCACAGTCTCCACTTCACCACCAATAACTCTCACCTCTGCTTCTACTACTACATCTACATGTTATTTCACCGTAGTTTAAATATTCAAGCATCAATAAGTGAAAACCTTGCCAAGTTTTGATGGCAAGCTTGAGTTGCAGCTCATGTTCATCATCTGTTAGGTCAGTTCTATTATAGGAGGCAAAGTTACATTCAATTTTTTTTAAGATGTTAAGTTTTTGCCAGTAATTTATTTTAAAGGGTTAAGTTACTGCTAATTAACAACTCTTATTTGATTTTATTGCAGATCCCATGGTGTCACAAACACAATCAAACAAGTGAATATGAGGTTTGAAGTAGACAAGTTTTTTAAGGAGTACATGTACATTGGATGTTAAAGCACAATGTAAATTCATTTGATGTTCTTGCAACAAAGTTTGATGTTCTTCAACAATGTAAATTCATTTGATGTTCATTGGATGTTAATAGCACAATGTAATCAAATGCCTTAACATCATTGCAAAAACTTGATATAACACAATGCAATTCAATTGATGCAACATCATTGCAATTCAAAACCTGACATAACACTTTCAAGCATCAATAAGCAACCTTGCAATTCAAAACTTGACATAGCACTTTCAAGCATCAATATGCAACCTGACATAACACTTTCAATTACCTGAATTTATAGGCATTCAATAACATTCAATACCTAACAACCTGAAGTGCAAAAACCTGAATTTATAAGCAACAATAACCAACCTGAATTTACAAGCATTCAATAACATTCAGTACCTAACAACCTGAAGTGTATCATACCAACAAGCAATCAATATCATAACATACCAACAAGCATTCACTACCATTTAATAGTACTTGAAACCAACACAAGTGTATATTTAGTGTACCATACCAACACAAGTCTAACATAACACAAGTGTATCAGTTAGTGTACCATACCAACACAAGTCTGAGATAACATTCCCATACCAACAAACATTCAATACCATCAGAAAACACATAATGACAATGTCAATAAACCAAAAAATATTGTCTTTCACTAACTGCTTTCACCAAAATGAATCACCAAAATGAGAATGTCAATATGTAGGTCATCTCCAGGGCCCCCTAGGTCTCCAACTGCTTTGTCCCCTTGCAAATTGAGTTTGTCCCCTCCTGCCCCTACCATTCCCACATTGAAACACTGAATTAACTAGTTGCCTCATTGGTGGGGGTTGAACTCCTTGTGCAAAGGGTTGAGTTGTGAACATGGTATTCTGATTGTTGTATAAAGTTGGAGTTGTAGGCATCTCAGGTTGGAAGTTTGGTGGTTGTGGAGGACATGTGGGCATTTCTTTTGGAGGTTCACTGTTTCCTCTTCTACTAGCAGTCCTTGCACCCCTTGGCTTGTTGTTCCTTGCCCTTGTTCATTTAGGCCTCTTAGATGTTTGCCCATCCTCAGCAGTATGTTCCCTAGGAGGGTTTCTACATGTTCTACTATTGTGACCCCCCCTTCCACACTTTCTGCAACTCCTATGAACCTCATCTTCATCTTCATATCTTCTTTTCTGTCTCTTAGGTCTCCCTAGACCTCTTTTCACTAGAGGTAGAAATACTAAGTATCTTGGCTGCCACATAAAAACCCTAATCAGAAATGGAAATAAGCAAAGGATTGTACTATACACAAGCAATGAAGATAAAACTTACTTCATCCCATTCACGCATATTTCTTATGCTCACAATGCCCCTAGAGTATGCTTCCACATAGGCATTCACAGAATGATAGGGGTTGCAGTACCTGCATCAAATGGAAATAAGTATATAACCAATGATTATATAAGCAATGATGTGGTCACCGAGGTCTCTGATTATATAAGCAATGGTGTATAAGCAATGACATATAAGCAATCATATAAGCAATGAGAAAACTTATACTTACTCTGCCCATTGAGGTCTCTGATTGACTAGAGTCAAGACTCCATGCACACATATGATGTCTGTGAGTTCTCATTGTCTACATTCACAATATCTAATAGATGTCTTGACTCTAAACCTATCACCAGTGTCATTATGATGCACTGTGATGAAGCCATCACTGGACCTAAACATCCTAAATTGGTTCTTCATTTCGCTGTACTTGTCAACTAGCTTTTGAGCCTTGGTACTAACCCATTGATGTCCCAAGTGCTACTTTTTACCCTTCTGTCATACATAAGCCTCGTGACAAACATGTGATAGTCATCAATGAACTTGCAGATTGGTTTGTCCTTTAGGTGAACGATCCGGTTATTGAAGCCTTCACTAAAATTGTTAGTGATTTGCTCTGAGCATAGCCTAGTGTCAAAATAGGTCATGCACCAACTCTTCACATCCCCATCAACTAGCCACTTATGAGTTCTTGGATTAGCTTCCTTAATCTCTTTCAAGTGGGAGTCACACTCAAACTCTTTGTATGCTCTCGCAGCCTTCCAACTTATTCTCATCAAGAAATTTCCATCAAAACCAGCATTCTTGAAGTTCTTGTACATATGCCTAAAACATAATCTATGATATGAATCTAGAAAGAGCTGCTTTATTGCTTCAATCAAGCCTTTCTGCTGGTAAGAGATAAAGGTCAGCTTCCCTGCATGCATCTTCAACTGCATCTCAATTATGCTCAAGAAGGTGTACCAAGTCTGGTAGCATTCTGATTGGCAAATGTAGATGGCCAATGGAAACAAACCATTGTTGCCATCCAAAGCTGTGGCTGACAAACAACAACCCCCATATTTGTCTTCAGAAAGCACCTATCCAAACCCACCAAGGGTCTACACCCATGCTGCCAACCAAGTAGACTAGCAGAAAAAGCCAAACACTGGTCTGTGAACCTTTGATCTTCATTACTTGTTGAGCATGTAGCAATGCTTCCAGGGTTTGCTGTCAACAACTCCATGCAACAAGAAGGGGCCATCTTGTAACTGTCCTTATAGCTACCAATTATTTTTGCCATCAGTTTTTGTTTTGCCTTCTACCCTACATGGTAGCTGACTTCAATAATGTTCTTCTTCCATGTCTGTTTCACAAGGGAGTTGGGTGTGATTGATTAGAAGTGTGTATTAAACGTGGACTTACACTCCTTAGCAACAAACCTAGCATCCGCCATAGGGTGCTTCCCATCAACAATCCCCAGACATGTGTGTTGTTGCCCCATGGTCTTAACACAGATGGTGTGCCCATCTTTGTTTCTTGCTGCATAGCAATGCCATTTGCAGTATTCATCCGTACACTTAACTAAAAGCCTGTCAAGATCATTCTTCTTAAATCTCACCAAAAACTTCTTTTTTACTGTATATTTCCTCAACCAAAACCTAGCATCATCTACTGTGGGCCATTCCTTACCAACCTCCAAGACCCATTCCTCATCCTCATGGTAGTCTCATGATCACTCTCATCACCATAATCATTCTTAGTCTTGGCCACAAAACCAGCATGCACACCTGGAGGTGCCTCATCTTTAGTGTTATGGCCTGAATGATACCCCTCTTTTACTGGAAGATCATCTAGCTCAGATGGACCTGGTTTAGATGGACATGCTTCGGATGGACCTCCTAGCTGGCCTTGGGTTGGTTCCTCGTCAGGTCCCCGTGGTACTACATCAGGTAGGTCTTCATCTAGTTCTTCTTTACTCAACTCATCATATAACTTCACTCTTGTCTTGACTTTATTCCTTTCTTGCTATCATCTTTCCTTGGAGAGAACCAATCACTAGGTTCACTCTTCCTTGGGGTTGGAACCTTCCTTCCGGTCCAAGGCCTTTTGGCCCTGCATTTAGGCCTCAAATGAATTTTATTAGGAGGGGTGGGTTGTGTTATAGAGGCAGGATCTACATCAACTATAGGTGGGGTTGAAATTGGTTCAAACTCCATTACACTAATCCCAAGAGTGTTGCTTTCATGAACTTGTGCTGCCACTTAAACCTCAACAAACACATGCAAAACATCTTTGTCATCAATGTCTGCATGGGTCAAAAAATACATTAAGTCTTTATCATTTGTAATGTCCATCCTCACCCCATTCTCCACATAGGTATGTATTGTTCCAAGGGTTAAAGCGTACTTATCTGGGTTGGGGATAGCTTCAAGGATACTCTTGTTTAACTTATCCCAATTCATGTAATCCCCATGCACTTGTACGAACTTTATAGATAACACATCTTTATAATCATTAACCTTCCACAGACCAGGGATCTCTGCAATCTTACTCCACTTTCCATTGTAATGGATCACTTAGTTCCAGACTTCCAGCTCTTGTCCCCATTTACCATTGTTGCAATGACACCAATTTAAAAGATGAAAACAGAAGACTGAAAACAGACAGACAAAACAAAATCATGCCATTTTCACTGATGCAAACAAAACAGACAAACAAAACTAAATCATGCAATCAAATGTGAATAGTAAACTGAAAATATAAGACAAGTACAACACATATAACATCAAAAATCCAAAATGAACACCGTGACTGATTCATGGAAGCACCTACCACTAGCAACACTAAACCACACTAAATCACTTTCAGAAACAACATTTTCTCCGATGCAAACAACAACCACCAAATAAATAGTGGAAAAACCCCAAAAAAAAAGAGCCTTACAATATATCATGCCAATGAACAAGAGAAGGTTTCACGTCCTATTTAGTGTTTGAAGAAGTGAAATCTCGCCTCATATTTGGCCCTCATCGCTTGGAATCTGACTCAAGAAGTCACTAAAATCACTTAATGAATTACAATCGTCCCAGTGTATGCTAGAAGTAGTACTCCCATCATCATCGCTGCTACTGATAATGATTTTGACACTGAAAACAACCTTCTTCCCCTTCTTCGTTTTGGGTTTCCTCTTTTTCGTTTTGGTATTACGCTTCTTCATTTCGTTGAGAAATCAGAGAGAATAAAAACGCGGGGAGAGAGGAGAAACGAAACAGAGAGAATGAAAATGGAGGGAGTTTTCCCTCCACTTTTCGTCTCTTCAATGGTACGAGCTAACAGGGAGTAATCCCTAGCCGTTCACATGCCTAATTTAGGTAACAAACGGTTGGGATTGACATGCTATCACATCAGGCGTGATAAGCACGTGAAAGACATTTTTGTCATGCAAAATAAGAAGAATGGTGGCACGTGAGGTGTTTGACAGTCAAGGCACGTTGACTGGTAGTGTGAGGGGGAAAGTGTAATATGAATGTTAACTGGGGGAAAAGCTGAATTAGCTATATATTTTAGGGGGAAATTGCAATTAACCAAATATATAACAAATAAAATTTTTGAATGATTTGACATATTCTAAAAATCGTGTTGTGGATAATTTACAACATTGAACATTTTTTTAAAATTGTCTTTACTTGTAAAATATTTTACTTATTCGGTAAGTCAAAATAATCTTCCAAATATTGGGAGAAGAAAAAATTGGAGTTTCCTTTACAATTTGATTCTTACTGCCAAATCTTCAACTCTTATTGTAAAATGGATGGTTTATGTGGTTAATGAGAAGAAAACCTGAATGAAAAGTGGTCTACCTAATGAATGTCTTTGTTTCAGGTTTTGATATCTATTTGATGCATCCAAAATCTGGTCTCCTGTAGATCTGACCTGCAAAACAAATGTTAGATTACCAAAGACCACCTTTTTTTTAAGCCGCCAGGCACTTTGATGCTTAAGTCAGTAACTCTGTTGGAGATGGAGATAAATCAGGATAGAACTCAGTTAAAATTGCATACCTTTGTCGAATGTTTCCTTTACCTTATATAATGATCGTTGTCAATTCTCTGTGCGACTTAAGCATGTGAGGCTCATCGCGATAGAATTTCTTTGGAACAGTCTCGTCCTTTACAAAGATGCGTCATTGGGGGAGTAACTCCCTTCATGACTCTTTTTCTCTGTAATGTTCTTCCTCATTAAGGGAGAACTTTGTTGGACCTGGATTTGGGCCTCTAATTATGAGTTGTTATGAGGGGTCCAGTTTGGGCTTCTATGAATAGATCCGCCCTTTTTGGGCTTTGTGAGTTGGCTTGGTCTTGAAATATTCAGTCCTCGTATGTATCATCAGCTATTCCCCCATCAGTTAGTGGGTAAGTTGACATGGCCACTAACTCGGCGACGGTTGGACTTTCGATTTCATCATTGTATTGCATTTAATGTTGTTAGTAGCTTTTGATGAGGTTGGTATTCTGGTCTTTCATTCATCCGTTCATTTTCGCGTGCATTTTGGGACTTCGTGCAACCATCATATCTTGCATGTTGTCCTATGAGCACTCTCATCGTTGTTTAAGTCTATAAAAGGGGGCGTGATAGCATTGCTTCTCTCTTTGCGGTATCTTTGAAATTAGGGTTTATTTTTCTCTCTTCTTTTTTGCCCTCTTCGCTTTTTCATTCCCTTTTAATGTCTACCAGCAGTATACTAGATGGTTAGGGGCTCAATGCTTGTGAAGCATTCTTTTCGCCCAAGAAGGCTTCACGGGCAATGTTGGAGGGTGTTCATTCCGAGTACTCTTTTCCATCCGACCTTGAGATAATTCTGCCTCGGAAGAACGATACTCCTTTTCACCCAAGGACTAGTTATATCGCGTTGTATCCGTGAATGTTCCAATCTGGGCTTTGATTTCCGATCCCAAAGATATTTTGGGACAATTTAGATTTTCTGGGCATTCATTTTGTCCAAATGGGTCCTGGCGGCTAAAGGGTAATGGTTTCTACTTATGTGAGAGTCGTTCTTACTAGCATTCCCTTGACTGTTAGGGTTTTACATTCGGTGGTTGTACTTATAGTGACTAAGAATATTTTCTTTTTCTCCACTCCTTGCCTGCTTTGGGAGACTTAATGACGATTACAGGGACTGGTCGTGGTATTGGTTTTGTGCTTCTGTCAAATCCGGTCACTTTAACTTGCGGGGTCAACGGATTATGCGGTTGTTCTGAGTCCCCAACAAATGGAAGGATATGCAATTGCGTGTTGAGGAACAGGCGATCAATGACAATTTTTTAAGGCTTCCCGTGGTTGCTGTGGAGTCATTCCTCACTGAGGATATTGTGGCTTGTATACTATGAACGAGGCAGAATGGGCTATGCTTATTGAATCCCGAGTTGCTGAGATTGATGCTCGTGCTAATCCCGTTGTTGTTAGTGATGCTAGCATTAGGGAAAGTGAGTTATAATAGGGCTGTTATGTATTTTGATGCTCTTGTTAGCATTGGTGTTGCTGGTCTGACTACTAGGAAGAGGAAGCTTCTGAGGCCTTCTAGTTCGTCGAAGCAATTGGCGATAAACTATGTTCATGTTACCAAGAGGAAATAATATTCTGGTTCCACTCGTGGTACTACTCGAATTGCTCATCGTCCGAGTTCATCTAATAAAGAGGGTAGGAAAGAAGATCACTTGTTTCTCAAGGAAGTCGAGGAGATGATTCTAGTGATGGAGAGGAGCAAAAAGGAGGTAATCCGTTTGTTGGACGATAATAAGAAAAAAAAATTCGGCCTACGGTGTGCCCGACTTCATTGAGTGGTCTGATGATGATCCTCGAGTTATTGATAACAAAATGCTTCAGGTTTTTGTGGAGCATTTTGTGGAGCGGTCAAAGGATCTGAATACGACAAAGACCCTGGCCGACTTCAAATTTAATCCTCTGTGCGAACAGGAGGTCACCGATCATGGTCAAAGTTTTGAGCCTCCTTCTCCTTCTTCTCCCATTCGTTTGATGGTGCAATGGAGTTCTCTGTTTCTCCTCATGCCCATCTGACTTCTGTTGTTACTATTGTCATCACTTCTTGCTCCATTCCTGCCACGATCACTTCGCAGTGAAAAGGCAAAAGTGGTTTTTTTGTCATCACCGCTACTCCGACCGTTCTTTCGGTCATTTGGGGTGGGTCCTATGTATTTCCTGATCCCCGAGTTCTTCATCCACGGATTAGTCGGAAATATCCCAACCCTGAAGACATCTGTATTAAGTTGGATTGGAAGTTTAGTTGGTTTGCTGAGATTGACGTGCAGGATAGTGCACGTAATTTGATCTATGAGTAGCACAGGCGAACGGATGAGAGGGCTCCAATGCCTGTATGAGAGCCTAGAAGTCATCTCGACCACGACATCAGGCAAATAATTGATGGGATGAATCACCTCACTTATGTCTGGGTGATGGGGTCAGACTATCAGTCTGCACGTGGTCAGGTGGTTGCTTTTGAAAGAAAAATTGAAGCGCAGTTACTCGTGTTTTCTCACGTTCTTCGTTAGTTGGACGTGTTGAAAGCGCAATGTGAGAAGCAGGAGAAGGAAGTTGGGGCTGCTCGGGCCTCTATTAGGGAGGTGGAGACTGTGCGAGATAGATCCACTGCTGAGCTTGAGTCATCCATGGCTGAGTTGAACAGAGTCCATGCTCGCCCGGACGAGGTGGAGAGGGAGTTGTCTGTTGAGAAGGTTGATCATGATGAGGCGATGCGTTCTGTTATCGAGCAATCCGTCAGTCTTAAGGTTGTTGAGGAGCGGGCAAAATAGTTAACAATTGCACTTGATGATGTTAAGTCTGATATTTCCGCAATGTTGACTATCGTTGAAGGACAACTTATTTCGACAAGGAATGAGCTTGTTGCAACAAAAAACAAACTAAAGATTGTGGAAACGACAGATTGGAGGAGAGTTGTTGACCGATGAATATACCTTCTCAATTACATTGAGGGGATGGTCTTGATGGCGTGGTTCAATTGACCAAGTTTTCGAGGATGATGATGGCGAGGAAGGTATTCCGGATCCACCAAGTGATCCGGTGAAAGATGAACCATCGTTTTTCTCCTTCCGATCCTGCTTCATCATCTATTTTTGTTATCGAAGAAAGAACTTCGTCTCCTCCCGCTACTGATGTTGATTACTTCTACTGTTTCTTTTCCGACTATTTTATTTTCTTCTCCATATGTAATAGAATAACTTTATGAATGAAAATCTTCCCTAGTTGACATTTTTGCATTGTCTTTTATTGTATTTATCATTTGCTGTCTTGCATGTTCTTCCTTCTTAGTCATAATTTGTTTATTGTCTTGGATCAATCACGTTATCCAATCGTACATGATAAATGTGTTTTCACCTTGTCACTCGTACTTACTATACTTTGGTAATTTAGGCTTGTATGTATTTCTGTCTTTGTGTTCGTTTGTTGACCATCTGAAGTTATCATTTCTTTGATCTTGTCGATATGGCCGAGAAGCTTTACTAGATTGTTTTGATTTACTCGTTAAGGCATTTGTGTATCTACTTTGTGATCGGATGTGTTGGCCGCTCCAGAAGGTTTCCTGAATAAGTCTAGACATGTGTGTCAAGGCTTTTGTAGATGTATTTTGTGGTCCGATGTATTAGCCGGGCAAGAATGTTTTGCCAATACATCTTGACTTATATGTTCAGATTTTTACTACATGGTCTGACATATTGGTCGGCCAGAAGTTTTTTACGAATACGTCTTGACTTACACATCCAGACTTTTACTTCATGGTCTGACATATCGATTGGCCAAAAGGTTTTACGAGTATGTTGACTTATTTGTCCCAACTTTTACTTCGTTGTCCGATATATTGGTCGATTCAAAGTTTTTTACGAGTAAGTTGACTTATGTATCCTAACTTTTACTTCATTGTTCGACATATCGGTCGGTCCGAAGTTTTTTATGAGTAAGTTGACTTGTTTGTCCCAACTTTGAGTTCGTTGTCCGAAATATTGGTCGGTCTGAAGTTTTTTACGAGTAAGTTGACTTGTTTGTCCCAAGTTTTACTTCGTTGTCCGACATATTGGTCGATCCGAAGTTATTTACGAGTAAGTTGACTTGTTTGTCCCAACTTTTAGTTCGTGGTTGATCAGACCAGAAGTTTTTTGTTTCCGTTCGACTTACACATCCTAACCTTTTTTTCGTGGCTCAACATGTTAATCGTGCTAATTGTTTTGCATTTTCTAGCTTTGACGCTTTAACTTTGCTATTTGAACGTTAGATGAAGGTTTTGAACCTGAAGTTTTATTTGATAATTTTGTTTCAGATGCTTAAGAATCTATAGTCGTAGTAGTTGTTTTTTCCTTATCCAGAACTTCTTATAACGATGTGCTATGGCGTAGGATCCGCTCGTGGATATGTGTTGTGTCTCTTTGTTCGACTGCTGCTTGATTGATGTCATTTCTTATGATGGTAGGGGGTTGATTCCAGCGCGCCGTTGCTGTTTGAGGAGTATGTTTTGGTATTGCTTTGGCTTGATTTGATTTTCTGTTCTTAACTCGTTCGTTGCAACTTCTCCCTTTATGATTCTCCTGTAGTTTTGATAGTTTTTCTCCACATATGTTGTCATTGCAAGGTAACTAATAAACTTAAAGCTTCTTGATCAAATCCTTGAGCGTGTGCTTTTGATTGGTGATTCTTCTTGGCATCCAGATGAGCAAAGTAGAATCCAACACCGAATTGTCCAATGATGCACTATTTTACTAGAACAACTTAATACTCTGCTTTGCAATTGTAGTAAAGAATAAGTAAGGATCGTTCTGGACCGGGGATTAAAGGGTTTGCCAACTAGCAATAAGAATAACTAGAAAACAACTAACAACCTAATTAAGTAAATATTGGGGGATTGGATTTTCTAAGTTAAACTATGAAAATAACTACGAAAATTGTTGTAAAGATAATAAAACTAAATGGATGATAAATATGAGAAATTAGCTAAGGGTTTATCTCCACACACCAAACATATGCTCATATATCAATCTTCAATAATCACTTGCTAACTCGTGAAACACAATGCTCAAGATTAACCGTGATCAGCACTGCATTAATTTTATTATTTTCCCAAGTTCGTTGAATTAAACTTAACGTCGCTTTCAAATTATTCTTATCATGCTATCTAATCAGGAATCGCAAGTTAGATAACAATCTAAGATCATTAAGTTTTGTGGAAAATATGAACACTGACTAGGCAATTACAAGTATGATCAACATCTTGTTCTAACTTAGGTTTTTACTAAACCTTACCAATGTTCCTTGGTATTTACTACTTGTGAGTACAAAGATTATAACAATTAGGTGAAATTCTCCTATAGTCTAGCCCCAGATCCTAGCATGCTTACTAAGTTGGCTACCTTAACAAACATAAAAAGAAAAGTTATCTATAAAGCAGTTAAGCAAAACACAATCACTAATAGCAAGGAAGATTAAATTCAATTAATTCATAAAATACATGTTTAGGGCTTCGAACACACTCCTAGCTAAGAGGGAATTTAGCTAGACATATTAATTATGTTCGTATAGCAATACATAATTAAATATCAAACTAAATAAGAAAGAAAGAGTAAGAATAAACACTTTCGCATGCGTGGTGGTAGAGAATAACTCTGTGGGTGCGGATAGCACGATGACAAGAGATTAAGATCTCTTTCCTTCCACATGATCTCTACTCTGTCTATGAACTTGAAGAGAGGACAACGACGGTTGCAGGCGAGATGATGGTAATGGGTTTAGGGTTGCAGGCGAGATGAGCGGTGATGCAAAAGATCTGAACTTTGGCAATGGGTTTCCTAATTTGCGACAACAGAGAGATGAAGGCAAGTCAAAGTGGCAATGGGTTTAGGGTTGGCTACGACAGGTTGTGAAGGTTATGGAGATGATGGTGTTCGATTGAAGGGTTTGATGGAGATACTGTTTCGAGGAGGAGGGTCACGGCTAGCGCGAAGATGGGTTTGTGGTGAAGTTGCAATCTGATTGGGTTGAGGGTTGGTTGCGGCAGAGAAGGGACTGTGTTTGGGTTTATGAAGGAGAAAGGGATGATGGTGGTGGTCTGTTGGCTGTGATTGCGATGAGGGATGCAAGAGATGGGTGGAGGCTTGTTGCAGCTGTGGATGGGTGTGATTAGTGCGAGGATGAAGAGGTTGTAGATGGGTGACGGCTTGCTGTGGTTGCAAGCGTGAGGAGGCTATGGATGGGTGATCTCTCTGAAATAGGTATTGTCCATTTTTATAATTGTTTCCTTCTTTGCGTGGTTTCCTTTTGCAATCAGTATTTCTAAATTGCCAATTTGCTTTACTTAGCTTCTATTTTGGAATATTGTAATTGAAAACCTATACAAACACGAAAATAACGATTAGTACCATAATTAACAAGTAATAGCCAAAATTATATATAAAAATATGGTACTAAAATAGCATAATTATGCTCCTATCAAATTCCCCCACACTTATCTTTTGCTAGTCCTCGAGCAAAGGAAAAAAAAACAAAAATAAAATATTCAAATGACAATCTATACTTTCCAACATTTGTCTCAGATATTTTCAACAGATCATGACATGTTAAGATTCTTTATAAACACAAAATTAAATTTACATTATTCGAAAATTAATACACGTTCATAACAATGATATAAAAATTCACAATTAAATCAATCCAAGTGATTGTGAAACTCACGCGCGTGCCTAAAAGAATTAACTAAAAAATCTCACTGGATGCACTCTTTTCTTTTTCACTAATTGTTTGGTAGAATCGTTCTTCCTATTCTAGTTATATGTGAGAAGATTGTTGTAAAAGAGAAACAAATAGCTCACATATGATATAACAAGAAAGAAATGCATTTTCTGACATGTTTATTTTTTTTTCTTTTCAGATATATGATCTCATGGAAGAAATGCTACCACTCAAATACAAGAACTAGTGACACCATATGCTCATACCTCATTCGAATCTCCACATTGTGATATTGCACAACACCCTCAATCAAAAGGTCTTAATTCAGGTTGTAATGAGGCCAATGGGTCAAGGGAAGAGAAAGAACGGATAAAGAAATTACAAATGGCTTAAAGAAATGGTGAAACATGCAATAAGATTAGAGACATTAGCAAGGAATCACATGGTTCAAGACACAAGTAGGAAGAGGAAAATGAAGAGGTGGCCTTCTGATAATGAAGATTTCAGCCATTATTTTGTATCTACTGAATGAAAAGAATTGGACTATCCGTATGGTACTGAGATACTGAATAAATATAGACAGGGACTTGTGTCATTTCTGTAAATTTGTACCAATTTTTTTTTGCAACTCTTCCTTCTTGAAGTATCTACCATAAGGGCATTCCCCTACATTTGCTTTTCAACATACCTTGAACCACAATATAGTCTTTGCAAATCAAATTATTCACTCTTCTGATTAGGTTAGGTATGGATAAATGAGTAATGAAACAAAAGGCTAAATGACAGGTTCAATAGGGTTAATCTAAAGGAAATAGATAATAGACATAGGTTTATTTGGCAATGGTGGAAACTAGGTGCCTTTATCATGTCAAACATGTCGTGCAATTCAATATAATGCTTTGAAAGAAATTAATATAAGTTATAGTGTTTAATTCTTAATTATGAAAACAATCCAAGTAGCAACCAAAACAAACAAAAATGAGATCATGCAACGAATTTTTATTGACAAAAGAAATAAAAGATATAAACTAATTAAAAACCCTCAGAATAAAGGAACAATAGGCTCAAAACCTCACAAAAGGGTTATATTGAGTTAAATTCAATTAAGCATGCTATGAGTTCCAATTACTCAGTTGATTACATGTGAATTTGCATATGATAACCATGAATAAGCATTAACCAAAGCATAATATTAGATCTTAACTCATGCTTATAAATTACCTTAAAGTCATGCAATTAAAACCAAATCTCATCATTGTGTTGGAAAGTATCCTAAGACTCAAAACAACTATAATTTTTTTTAATGACACTAATACCAACAAAGAAAACAAAAACCAATACTTTTTTTTAAAATTTTATGGACTGACACTTTTTAATTTTTTTTTCTTTTAAAATAAAAACAACAATGTTCCCCCACACTTAAACCTAACATTGTCCTCAATGTTAACAGATTATAAAACATGCAATGAAAGATTTAAAATATAAAAAATAAACTACTAACAAACAAAAGCAAAAATAACGAAAAGAAAATAAAGGGATAGAAAAAGCAAATCTGATTGGGTTGCCTCTCAAGAAGCGTTTGTTTTAATGTCGTGCAGCCTGATGGTATCTCCAATTAATCCTCAGAATAAGTGGAAACATGGAGTGATACGTCCTCCATGTCATGCTCCACAAATGACTCATAATAGGACTTAAGTCGATGATGTTTCACTTTAAACTCCTTACCAGTTGTGACACTCCTAATCTCCTAATCTGTATAGCACCACAGGGAAAAACATTAGTAACAATAAAAGGACTAACCCATTCTGAACGTA
This sequence comes from Berberis vulgaris, assembly GCA_963556465.1. Lineage (NCBI taxonomy): Eukaryota > Viridiplantae > Streptophyta > Magnoliopsida > Ranunculales > Berberidaceae > Berberis > Berberis vulgaris. The sequence goes on from OY747134.1 coordinate 15,157,291, forward strand.
ACTTACCAGTTCTAAGACATGATTGGAAAAACAAGACTTTCATTCCAACGACAAAAGTATTTCCACGAATCATCTGATCATGAAAAACTATGGTGTTCTCCTTGTAATTGTTTTTACTTTCATAGGCCTCATCCTGAATCTTTTCGAGCTCATTCAACTGTAATTTCTTTCGCTTTTTTGTGTCATAGGGAACTTTGTTGCTCTCATATCCAACGACAGTAGTGATGGTGGTCTCAAGTTCATCCTCATTTCCGACGTCTGACAATTTCTGGGCCAAATTGTCAATCACATTAATAGAAGAACAAGAATGATTTTTAGTAGGATGCCTCGTGGCTTCAAAGATGTTGAATCCAATCACATTACCATCAAATTCCATTTTCAGTTTCCCCGCATGCACATCAATGTTTGTCCTTGCAGTTTTCATGAAGGGGCACCTTAACAGAAGAGGCAAAGGTGCTGAAAATTTTGAATCTTCCATCTCAAGCACATAGAAATCTACTGGGAATATCAAATGGTTAACCTACACCAGCACATCTTCCAACAAACCTTGAGGATATGCAATAGAACGATCAGCCAATTGAATAATAACATCATCATTTTTTAGCTTCTCAAGATTCATAGATTGATATATAGAATACGACATAACATTAATTGAAGCACCTAAGTCTAGCATGGACTTTTCAATTTTAGTATTACCGATAACACAAGGGATAGTGAAACTACCCGGATCCTTACACTTCGGCGGCAATTTTCTCTGAAGAACTGCAGAAACATTTTCACTCACCTTAACTACCTCTCCGTCTTGAAGTCGTCTTTTTGTTGTGCAAAGCTCCTTAAAATTTTTTGCATACTTAGGCACTTGCTTAATAGCATCAAGAAGCGAAATATTGACTTGGACTTTTTGGAAGGTTTCCAAGATTTTCTTATTTTGTTCATATTTCCAAGATTTGGTAAACCTGCCTAGAAAATGCACAAATGGTGGAGAAAATTAGTAGAAACTGAATTTGGAATGTTCATCTTCTTACCTTGGAGCTCTGGTGTCTCAACGATGGCTGGATCATCCTTCTGTAACTCAACTTCCTTATTTTGGCTCTGTTTAGGGACTATTGGCTCATTCTCAATTTGCCTACCACTCCTCAATGTAATTGCTTTTGTGGTTTCAAACTCGCCTTTCAAATTTGGATTGGTAGAACTAGAAAGTTTTCCTTGCTCGTGAATTTTTTCCAATAAACTCAGCTATCTGTCCCACTTGTAGCTTCAAATATGCTATATCTTTTGATTGGTTCTGCTAAGAAATAGTTAACGATTTCAAAATCTCATCATAATTAAGGGGCATGCCTGAATTGTGCTGAATCGGGTCTGGCGGCCCTTGAAAGAAACTCGGGGGTGACCGATTCGAAGTTTGTTGTTAAGACTATTCTGAATTTCTCCATCCAAAGCTGAGATGATTTCTCCAACCTTCATTGTAAGTGTTCAAATAAGGGTTATTCCTATAGTGATTTTGCCCCTAAAAACCTAATGCATTAACATTCTCCCATCCGCCATTCTCAATCAGCTGAGGACATTGGTCAGATGGATGTCTTGGCTTAGTGCACACGCCACAAACTTGTGCAACTCCTAGCTTATTCAGTTTCCCTAGAGCTTGAGCACAAGTGAAGTAAGATTAGCCATTTGAGCTTCCAAACTAGAATTCGTACTTACTTCATGGACCTGGTGTGAAGGCTCTCCAATTCCTTCATACTGTTGGGCGTTTAAGGCTCGGTTTGGATCAAAGTCTTCGCTGCTGCTGGAGTTTTATCAACCAAAGCTCCTCCTGCCGCTGCATTTAACATCTGTCGCTCAAAAGGAAGCAATCCCTCATAAAAGTATCGAATCAAGACCTTCTCCTTCATCTGATGCCGCGGAGATGATGCTATGAGAGTTTTGAAATGCACATAGTAAGCTAGATATGATTCTCCTGGACCTTGCTAAATACCACTGATTTTCTTCATCAACAAGATGATTTTTTAAGTTTGGAAGAATTTCTCTAGAAACACCTTCTTTATGCTATCCCAAGAGTATATTGTTCCAGAAGGTAGTTCATAGAGCCAATCTTTAGCCCTATCAGAAAGAAAAAGGGAAATGCTCTCAACTTTAGGATGTTCTCGTCCACGGTTATTGGCGTCATACTGGAACATACAACTTCAAATTCCTTTATATGTTTATTTGGATCCTCCATAGAAAGACCATGATACTTTGGAATATGGTGAAGTAGGCTGGATTTCAGCTCGAATGACCCTGTCTTGCCCTGCGTTGTTGTTGGATATTGAATGTACAAGGGTGCGGTATAGTCCAAGGTGAATGTCAAAATTTATTTAATAGATCTATTGTCTCCCATGTCGAGCTCTTCTAATTCAGATTCAGAGCTAGATGTTTGTGACTATTTTGTTTCTCTCCTTCGTCATCTAAATGTTTTCTCAGGCTCTGAATCGTACTCTAATAAGTTTACGTTGGATCTCCTATTGCGCATGAACTAGTACCTGAGATAAAGAATGAAAAAAATAAATAATAAAAAAACTAATGAAGTAATTAGCAATTTCACTAATCCCCGGTAACGGCGCCAAAAATTAATGCACTATTTTACTAGCTCACAACTTAATACTCTGTTTTGCGATGGTAGTAAAGAATAAGTAGGGATCGTTCTGGACCAGGGATTAGAGGGCTTGCCAACTAGAACTAAGAATAACTAAAAGACAACTAACAACCCAATTAAGTAAATATTGGGGGATTGGATTTTCTAAGTTAAACTATGAAAATAACTACGAAAATTGTTGTAAAGATAATAAAACTAAATGGATGACAAAGATGATAAATTAGCTAAGGGTTTATCTCCACACACCAAACATATGCTCATATATCAATCTTCAATAATCACTTGCTAACTCGTGAAAGACAATGCTCAAGATTAACCGTGATCAGCACTGCATTAATTTTATTATTTTCCCAAGTTTGTTGAATTAAACTTAGCATCGCTTTCAAACTATTCTTATCATGCTATCTAATCAGGAATCACAAGTTAGATAACAATCTAAGATCATTAAGTTTTGTGGAAAATATGAACACTGACTAAGCAATTACAAGTATGATTAGCATCTTGTTCTTACCTAGGTTTTTACTTAACCTTACCAACGTTCCTTGGTATTTACTATTTGTGAGTACAAGATTAAAATGATTAGGTGAAATTCTCTTACACTCTAGCCCCAGATCCTAGCATGCTTACTAAATTGGCCACCTTAACAAACATACAAAGAAAAATTCTCTATAAAGCAGTTAAGCAAAACACAATCACTAATAGCAAGGAAGATTAAATTTAATTAATTCATAAAACATATGTTTGGGGCTTCGAATCCACCCCTAGCTAAGAGGGAATTTAGCTAGACATATTAATTATGTTCATAATTAAATATCAAACTAAATAAGAGAGAAAGGGTGAGAATAAACGATTTCGCCTGCGTGGTGGTAAAGAATAACTCCGTGGGTGCGGATAGTGCAAAGACAAGAGATTAAGATCTCTTTCCTTCCTCACGATCTTTGCTTTGTCTATGAACTTGAAGAGGGGACGACGAAGGTTGTAGGCGAGATGAAGGCAATGGGTTTAGGGTTGCAGGCAAGATGAACGGTGATGCAAACTATCTGAACGGTGGCAATGGGTTTCCTGATTTGCGACAACAGAGAGATAAAGGAAAGTCAGAGTGGCGATGGGCTGAGGGTTGGCTACGATAGGTTGTGAAGGTGATGGAGATGATGGTGTTCGATTGAAGGGTTTGATGGAGATACTGTTTCGAGGAGGAGGGTGACAGCTAGTGCGAAGATGGGTTTGGGTTTGTGGTGAAGTTGCGATCTAATTGTGAGCGAGGGTTTTGATTGGGTTGAGGGTTGGCTGCGACAGAGAAGGGGCTATGTTTTGGTTTGTGAAGGAGAAAGGGATGATGGTGGTGGTCTGTTGGTTGTGATTGCGATGAGGGATGTGAGAGATCGGTGGAGGCTTGTTGCGGCTGTGGATGGGTGTGATTATTGTGAGGATGAGGAAGCTGTAGATGGGCTGACGGCTTGCTATGGTTGCTAGCGTGAGGAGACTATGGATGGGTGATATCTTCGAAACAGGTATTGTCCCTTTTATAATTGTTTTCTTCTCGGTTTCCTTTTTTGCGTGGTTTCCTTTTGCAATAAGTATTTCTAAATTGCCAATTTGCTTCACTTAGCTTATATTTTGGAATCTTGTAATTGGAAACTTATACAAACACGAAAATAGGAATTAGTACCATAATTAACAAGTAATAGTCAAAGTTATATATAGAAATATGGTACTAAAATAGCATAATTATGCTCCTATCATCCAATCATTCTCACATCAGTGCCTGTCAGTAATGGAAGAGGCGTTGTTGCCCTTGTTAGGGATAATGTGGATCAGACAGGCGTTTGTCAGTGATCCCCTCAAACTCGATCAGTTGGTTGATCTCTGCCTTAAGTGCCAACTTCTCCGTGTCTCCTGTCGTGAGTTGTTGTAGTGGCACTTCTGGTCTCGTTCGATGATGTTGGCACTCCTACTTCGATATAGATCAGCTCGAGTGGGTGGTACTACTAGTCGCTTCTTTGATCGGCCAGGTTGTTCATTTCCTTCAACTATGTAGTGTAGGGCGTATATTAGTTATCTGAGCTGTTATTTTGACCTCGCAGCGACGTCTATCTTTCCTTTCCCTTTGGACTGCTTGTCTGGCAGTCCAACGAATTCCTTGAGTTGCCCTCTTTGAATCCAATGCTCATTTTCGTCTTTCAAATTATAACAGTCTTCAATGTCGTGTTCGTGATCCTTATGGAAGGAGCAGTGCTTGCTTTTATCTCACCGATCCGGGTCTCCTCTCATTTTTAGTGGGCAGTTGATGTCCTTCCATTTTTCCATGGACTTCAGTATGCTTTCTCGACTCATTTTCAAGGTCGTGTATGGTTTGTATGTCTTCTTCACCACACTTGTCACCCGTTCATGTCTGGGTCTTGCAGACTATAGCTTTTCGGGCTCTTGCTAGTTGAATTCGAATCTCCAGTTGGTCTGATGCCTCTTTGATTAAGCGTTCTCCTCCCAGGGTCTGTCGTCTTTCCTTTTTTCTCTCATTTCTCACCTCTTTGATCGGCCCTCCCTTTCGAATTTGTTATTCTTTTTGGCGGCTAACATCTCCTCGAAAGTGGTGTTTCTGAGAAGTCCTCAAAGGATTGCCATATTCTTCAGAGGGTCTAGATTTATAACACTGTTAAATGATCTTCTTTTTAGTCCGGAGGTGAAGATGGCAATGGTCGTGTCGGCATTGCGGCTATCAATCATGGTCAAATCGTTAGTAAAATGAGTGACATACTCCGTTATAGTTTCTTCAGGCTTATGTCTGATGTGAAGCAAGTAGTGTGCTCCTTTCTCGTCTGTTGGCTGTCGGTGAACCTCGTGATGAAGGAAGTGGCTAGCGCTTGGAAGGAGTCTTGGTTGTAGTAAGATGGACTATGTGCTCTCTTTCAATGACATCATAAGGTGGGAAGTGTCGCAGATGGTCTGTTGGGTCGATGGTGCCCTCGTATGCCTCAAACTTTGGTGGAGTGAACTTTTTTGGTAGAGGAGTCACCATGAGCGCGTCAGAGAACGATGGTCTGGCCAATTCGTATAGCAAGTTAGGATCTGTAATCCCGATCCTGAATGAAATTTGTGCAAGGATCCCATCGTTCTAGGGGGCATCTTTTGGTGGATCGCTGCTTTCGAGATTCACTTGCTAAAGTTCTACAAGAATTTCATTGTTCTCTTGGACGAAATTGGAAGAGTTTTGTTGAGGCGGCGCTTGGACAGGGTCGGCGGATTGAGCACGTTCTTAGGCGATTTTGTCCACCACTTTATCAGAAAATCCATCTGGGTCATGAGTAGATCCATGCAAGGATCCGTGGCAATGTCGCTAGATGTTTGAGATGACTAGGATGTTGCTCCATGTTGTGGCTCTATGTTACCAGGCATGGTTGGCCCAATTATCGCTGCGTTTGAAACATGTGTTGTAGGTAATGTGGCTTCACTAGTGGAAGGATTGCTTTGATTGTTGCTGACTTGAGGGTTTGTAGAGTGTTCCATTTTTTTTTAAAAAGCTTTTTACTCACTGATTGGAAATGAGAAAGTTTCCAACTACAAACTCCATTCTTGAAAGGAAATCGTCGTCCCCACGGACAACGCCAAACTGATGCATCCAAAATCTGGTCTCCTGTAGATATGACCTGCAAAACAAATGTTAGATTGCCAATGACCACTTTTTTGGTGGTCGAAGGCACTACGATGCTAAGTCAGTAACTCTGTTGGATATGGAGATAAATCTGAATAGAACTCAGTTAAAATTGCATACCTTTGTCAAATGTTCCCTTTACCTTATATAATGGTTGTTATCAATTCTTTGCGCGACTTAAGCATGTGAGGCTCATCGGAGCGGGGGAGATGTTCTTTGTAACAGTCTCATCCTTTATGAAGATGTGTCTCTGGGGGAGTAACTCCTTCCACGACTTTTTTTCTTTATAACATTCTTCCTCATTAAGGGAGAACTTTGTTGGACTTGGATTTGGGTATCTAATTATGATTTGTTCTGATGGGCCTTGTTTGGGCTTCTATGATTGGATCCGCCCTTTTTGGTTTTTGTGAGTTGGCCTTGTCTTCAGATATTAAATCCTCGTGATGGGCCATCTCTGCCACATGTATGGTCGCGATGGTAGTCTTATTTGATGTGTCATCACTGATGATACATCAAATGAGACTGATATCACAATATTATCGCGACATTAATCATCCATCACGAGGATCAAGTATCCCGAAACCAAGCTAAATTCATAAAGCCCAAAAAGGGCGAATCCAGTCATAAAAGCCTAAATATGGCCCGTCCAAATAAATCATAGTTAAAGGCCCAAATCTAGGCTAGACGAAGTTCTCCCTTAAAAAGGAGGAACGTTACAGAGAAAAAGAATCGTGGAGGAAGTTACGCCTCTGGGGACGCATCTTCATAAATAAGGAGACCATTACGAGGAACGTCTCTTTTCGTTGCGCCTCACATGCTTAAGTCATGTAGGAAATTAACAATGACCATTATATAAGGTAAAGGGAGCATTCGACAAATGTATGCAACTCTATATGAGTTTTGTCCAGATTTATCTCCACCACCAACCGAGTTACTGACTTAAGCATCAGAGTGCTAAAAAAGGTGGTATTTGACAGTCTAACATTTGTTTTGTAGGTCACACTTACTGGAGAACGGAATTTGGACGCATCAGTTTGGCGTCGTCCGTGGGGAACGACAATTTTCTTTTCAAAAAGAAAGTATGCAGTAAGGAACACCCTCAGTTCTGATCCGCGATTAAAAAAGCTTTTGGAACATATGGAACACATCACAAACCCTCAAACTAGCTACAAAGAGCCACATACATGGAGCGATAACCCATCCATTTCAAACATCCGGCGATGCCACCACGGATTCTCGTGTGGATCAACTCATGACAAAGATGGACCTCTTAATCAAACGGTGGAAAAACTCACTCAAGAGCACGCTCAACCCTTCGACCGCATTCGAGAAAGTAATGAAATTCTTGCAGAAACTCAACGAGCGAACCTCAAAAATAGTGAACCCTCCACAGATAACACTCCTCAGAATGACATGACCCCTGCGCCAATTCCATTCAGATCGGAGTAACAAATCCTAACGTGTTGTACGAATTGGCCAGACCACAATTCTCAGATACGCTCATAATCACTCATCTACCAACAAAGTTTACTCCACCAAAGTTTGAGACATACGATGGCACTACCAATCCCACTGACCATTTACAGCATTTCCACCACATGATGACGTTGAAGGAGGGCACAAAGTCCATCTTATGCCAAACATTTCCAACCAGCCTCACCTCCATAGCAATGAGTTGGTTCAACAGCTTGCCACCAAGATTGATAGACTCTTTCCAAGGTTCATCGGCAGTCAGCGAATGAGAAAATGCCCACACTATCTGTTTCACATCAGACAGAGGCCCGAGGAGACCATAAAGAAATACGTCATTCGTTTTACTAATGAGTTGACCATGATCGACAGCTGCATCAACAACACGGCCATTGCCACCTTCACCATCGGACTAAAAAAGGGACCATTCTACGATTATCTGAATCTAGACCCCCCAAAGAATATGACGATTCTATTAAAGACGGCCCAAAAGCACATCACCCTCAAGGAGATGATGGCTACAAGAAGGGAGAACGAATCCGAGAAGAGACACGACAAGCCTCGAGGGAAAATGGCCAATCAAAAAGACATTGAATCAGTGATATGCCCAAGTTCGACTAACAAAGACTAGAAAGTTGCAACCCGGAGTGTCAAGCAAACCATTTACACTTTTGAAAACAAGTCGAGCTGAGGTTCTTAAAAATATGACAAAGTGGGAGGATGTTAAGTGGCCACCCAAGACGAAAGGAGATCCTGACAGGCGAAGTAAAGGCAGATATTGTTCTTTCCACGAAGACTATGGGTACCATACCGAGGACTACTACAACTTAAAGAATGAGATCGAGCGCCATATCCAAAAAGGACGACTCGGATAGTTCGTTAGGCGAAAATAAGGAAAAGCCAAGTCGAAGGAGTTGATATACATTTTACATGGCGTACTCAAAGATAATGAACTTTCCAATCGATCTCGGAAATGATCAATCCGGGATTTACTAACAAATATCAGATATCCAGAGCTTTCCGCACAATGTGCCAGAACGACCCAGCAAACTCTGATATTCTCCAATGAAGATGCGAAGGGAGTCAATTTCCCTCATAATGGCGCCCTGGTAATTTCGGTGCCGATAGCCAAGTGGGAGATTAAAAGAGTATTAGTCGACACAGGCAGCTCGACCAACCTTCTGTATCTGATAATGTTCTGAAAGATGAAGTTCACAAAAGAAATGCTCTCACCCAATTACCACCCAACGGTAGGTTTCAGTGGAGAACAATGTCATCCGCTTGAGATGATCCAACTACCAGTCGAAGTGGGAGAACCTGGAAGACAACGAGTCTTGTTAACATAATTCCTTGTTGTCAATGCCCCATCCGCATACAACATGCTTCTCAGAAGGCCCTGGATACACAAAATGGTCGTTGTATCCTTCACCATGCATCAATGCTTGAAGTACCATACCGATGAAGGCGTTGGAATAATTAAAGAAGATCAACCAGGTGCACATGAATGCCACTACACAGATGAAAGCTCCGCTCAAATAGCAATTATTGCAATGACCGGAGGAGCCGCTGCAACAATCTGGTCAAACAGACCTCAACATCCTAGATGACGATACATTTCCAACTAATTCGAAAGATCGACCAAACACTGGGCAACCAAAAGAAAAGACGACGATATTTTACCTGGATGATGAAGGAAATAAAACAGTTAGGAGTGGCACAAATATCCACTCAAAATTCGCCATGAAACTGGTCTGATTGTTGATGGATGATAAGGATGTTTTTGCCTGGATGATAAAAGATATGGTGGGAATAGACCCGTATTTCATCACTAAGAAACTGTAAGTCAATCCAGACAATAAACTGATACGACAAAAAAGAAGGTCAGTTGCCCTAGAACGTACTCAAGCGATAAACGAGGAAGTGCACCGTCTGATAACTACAGGAATGATTAGAGAATCTCACTACCCAAACTGGTTAGCTAACACGGTGTTGGTGAAGAAGAACAAGAATGACAAGTGAAGAGTATGTGTAGATTACACCGATCTGAACAAAGCCTGCCCAAAATACAGTTTCCCACTCTCACGCATAAACTAGATAGTGGATGCAACAGCTGGACACGAACTCTTAAGATTCATGGATGCGTACTTTGGGTACAATCAGATGCAGATGCACCCTCCCGACCAAGAAAATATGTCTTATATAACGGAGAGAGGTACATACTTCTACTGAGTGATGCCATTCGAACTTAAGAACGTAGAAGCCACGTATCAGCGATTGGTCAACAGAATGTTCAAAGACCAAATCAGTAAAATGATGGAGGTGTACATCGATGACATGTTGGTCAAAAGCTTATGCTGAGCAAACCATATTAGAGATCTTGAACAGGCCTTCTCCCAGCTCCGAAGATACAAAATGAAGCTGAACCTAGAGAAATGCACATTTGGAGTAGAATTAGGGAAATTCCTCGGATACATGGTCAACCAAAGAGGAATTGAAGCTGACTCGAAATAAATAGAAGCATTACTCAACATGCAGCTACCAACGAACATAAAGGGTGTTGATGCGTCGCATATTATCTTAACTTTTACCACATTTTACCTCTAGAATTCGCTCGAATTCTAATTGTTTTTGTTGGGTTTAGGCCTCATTGCTTGTCATGTATATTTTATTTCAGATTTGATGAAATTAATAAAGCCCAATCTTCTTGGCCAAGCTTGTCATGCTCAAGAAGCTACTTTAATCAAGCCTATTATTACAACCCACATTAACTCAAAATACAGAGTTTTAGTGGCAGCAGAAACAACAACTTGGAGCCCTGATTTTGCTTAAAAGAAGAATGGAACGGTTGTTCTTGGGGTGGAAATTCAAAATTGGGTGGTTGCTATTGCCTCAACTTGGTAGTTTTTCAGTTTTTGGCAGTTTTTGGTACAGAAATCAGAGAAGATAGAAGGGCTGGAAATTCTGGATCTTTGGCAGAGAAAAGAAAGGGTGGAGAACAAGAAATGAAGGAGATAGTGGAGATCTAGATGCTACAAATCAGTCAAGCCGGACCAACATCCCTCAGTTTGATTTTATCTACTCCCAAATTCAATTTATGTTGAACTTTTCTGTTATAAGTTTAATTTCCAGCATGAACTAAGTTATTTCATTCTAGGGAAATGATGTATTCTAGTCTCAAATTGTGCTTATTTTCGTAATGTTTGTTTGAAATAAATTCCTACTTTGTTTGTTCGAATTATGCCTCGCTTATTGCTTCTAATTGATTGGCCATTAATTAGATGAATTGGATCTTATGATTTGCTTTCGAAAGTGGGAATTATAAGATAGACCTTTGGATAATTCAACATAGGCAATTATAGTGATCGAAAGACTTATAAGAACCTATGTAGAGAATCACCAATCTTAATGCATTCTTGTTTATCAAATTGCAAACTCTTTTGTGAAATGATTTCTAAGAATAGTTTCAATAGACTATCGAAAGAGGCTATTGGAAAAATTGGGAGTTTTTGCTAACAAACTTGTAGGATTATTTATTAGATGATAATAGCATAATGATGGATTAGAACTATCGATTTCCTAGAATTTTCTTACTGATTCTTTAATCAAACATCTATATTTATTTCATTTGATTCGTTATTATAGATTTCAAAAGCAACTTTGTGGCTTTTCTAAATAAAATCAAGATTAATATTAGTTCGATACTTGTTAAAAAAGTAAATTATCAATCCCTGAGGACGATACTCTTTCTTATCACTTTACTATAAAACTACGATACTGTGCACTTGCAGTTTTGCACCTATCAGGTGTGCAAAATCTCAACGGCATGATAGTGGCTCTAAACAGATTCATTTCCAAATCCTCGGACAAATGTCTACCTTTCTTCAAAATCTTGAAGGGGAACAAAACATTCAAGTGGAATGAAGAATGCGAGAAGTCTTTCCAAAGCTTAAAGGCGTACATGGGGAGCACAAAGCTGCTGTCAAAACCAAGCACCGGGGAAACGTTGTATTTATACTTATCCGTGTCCGACCATGCAATAAGTTCAGCATTGATACGGGAAGAAAAGGGCGCACAAAGCCAGTATAATGTCAGCAAAACACTTGCAGATCTGGAGTTCAACTACTCGCCTTTGGAGAAATTGGTGCTAGCTTTGATCGTATCTTCAAGAAAGCTACGACCATACTTCCAAGCTCACCTAATCATTGTTATAACCGAACAACCACTTCGATCGGTATTGCACAAACCAGAGCTATCCGGAAGAACGGTGAAATGGGCAATAGAACTCGGACAATTCGACATCAGTTACTCCCCTAGAACCGCGATAAAAGCCCAAGCATTGATGGATTTCATTGCCGAATTCACAGGCAGCAGCGATAACCAGCCAGAAAGTAGCCATGAGGAGGAACAAATCAAACAAACCACCCACGAATGGATCCTCCGTTGCGACGGATCATCCAACGAGGCGGGAAGCGAAACTGGAATGACCATGCACAATTCGGAAGGCAAAACGTTAGAAAATGTGATAAAGTTCAATTTTGAAACCTCAAACAACGAAGCAGTGATAGTCTGGCTACAATTAGCAAAACACTTGGAAATAAAAGATATCAGCGTATTCACCGACTCCAAATTTGTGGTCAACAAACTGAACGGCGAATTCCAAGTAAAAGATACTCAAATGAAAACCTACCACAAAAAGACGGTTGAGCTGATAGAAGGTTTCCAGACTGCCACCATTCGTCAATGTGCAAGGATAGAGAATAAAAGAACTGACGAGTTGGAAAAAGAGGAATCACGAGCTAAAGAAAATGAGAACCGACTTGTCACGATCCAGAAAAGTTCCATACTGGAAAATCAAGTGCAAGAGGCATCCACCAAGGACCAAGAAAACAACTTGACAACTCCAATTCTAGCCTACATAAACAAAGGAGAACTCCCAACAGATAAGATAGAGGCTCAAAAATTGCGAAACCAAGCAACACGATACACAATGATCAATGGTTGACTCTATAGGAGATTCGCTACCAGTCTGCTGCTAAGATGTCTCTCACCCGATGACGCTGACTATGTTCTATAAGAGATCCACCATGGCACATGTGAAAACCACCCAGGAGGAAGAACATTAGCTCACAAAGCAATGACATTGGGATACTATTGGCCTATGATGCAAGAAGATGCAAATAAAATCATGTGCACTTGTACAAATGCTAGAGATTTGCCCCATACACTCACATGTCGGGCCAGAATTTGATCCCGATGAGCAGCCCTTGGCAATTTACACAATGGGGGATGGACATTGTGGGGCCTCTTCCTGTGTCCAACAGAAAAAAAAAATTTATCCTCGTACTAGTAGATTTCTTCACTAAGTTGGTGGAAGTAGAACCGTTAGTGAAGATAGGAAAAGTTCAACTCGAAAAGTTCCTCTGGAAAGATATAATATGTAGATTTGGAATCCCGGGGGTAAACGTCATCGACAACGAGAAGCAGTTCGATGGCAAGAAGGTCAAAGGGTTGTGCAAAAACCTGAATATCCAACAACATTTCTCAACACCCGCCCATCCATGGGCAAATGGGCAAGCCGAGGTCACCAACATAACGATCTTAGAAGCAATAAAAAAGAAGCTCAAAGCATCAAAGGGATTGTGGAAGTCCAAACTACCTAGCATCCCTTGGGCATATATAACAACCAAAAAAACGCCAACAGGGGAGACTCCCTTCGCCCTCGCATACGGGTCTGAAGCAATGATCCCGCTAGAAATTGACATGCCAACGTTCAGAATCAAAGAATTTTGTGCAAAGGACCACATTGAAGCATTAAGAGTCGGATTAGACCTCCTCAAGGAAAAGCAAGAAACGGCTTCTATCAAAACGGTAGCCTACCAACAACGTATGGCCAGCTCCTATAACAAAAAAGTAAAGCCAAGTACTTTCAATATCAACGATTGGGTACTCCAAAAAATCCAACTCAACAAAAAGGAACCAGGTGTGGGCAAACTAAATCCGAACTAGGAAGGGTCGTTCAAAGTAATAAAAATCAAAACACCAGGGACATACTGGTTGGTAAATACGAAAGGCTAGCAACTACCACGACCGTGGAATGTAGAGCATCTGAAAAAAAATACTATCAATAAAGCTTATTTACATCCTCCATTTCGCATTCAAACGACAAAGTCTAGTCGAGACAAATAAGTCAGACTAAAAAGTTGTACTCGAAAAAGAACACAACACGACCAAAGTATCGAGCTACGAGTAAAATCTGAATACATGTATCAAGACAAACAAATCGGGCATGAACATGAAACTTCTGGTCTGATCAACCATGAAGTAATAAAGTACCATGACATATGAGCCAGACTTTTTCATGTCGACTATAACGTGCAACATCAAAATCAAGACACGAAAAGTCGGATTTCATAAAAAAAGCTTCCACACAACTAATACATCAAACATCAAATCACATTTGTAAAAATTTGGACGAACGAGTCAAAATTCTACCAGGAATATCGAAAGCAAAAAGCTAAGTCTAATAAGTTAGACATACTGTGTACAAAACAGTAAAAGAAAATGAAATCCTCTAAATTCTTTGTGTAAGAAAGGATTACATGAAGACAAGAGGGTCCAGTAAATATACTCGAGAAGAGGCATTTGTATCAGCAGCAATGTCACTCGATGGCATGGGCTCAGGCAGGCAAATATGTGACTGTTCCTCAGCAACAGGGTCACTCAGCGGATCTAGAGTTGATTCCTCTTCGTCCTTGAATACTTGCTCAGCGAGGCAGTGATACTTTGTTAAATCCAAGCCTTGCGACTCGATAAAATCTAAAAGGTCGTAGCGACCATCGACTACTCTTTTCAAATCTGTTGCTTCTGCAGCCTTCAACTTGTTAGTAACCGATAAAAGCTCAGCCTGATTGGACAGGGGTTTGCTTTCAATGGCAGAAAGCCTAGCAGAAGTTGTCTATTTGGCAGTAACAAACTCGGCGTTCAATTGAACAACTCGCGCCACAGAAGCTTTCAGACTAGCAGAGTACTCTACGGCAGAACGTTTGGCCTCGTCACTCTCAACTACTCGATTGGACAACTCTTTCAGCAATACTTGGCTGAGAACGCAGCATGTCCAACTCCACCTCAGAAGTTTCAAGGTTGGAAGCAAACCTATTCCTAATTGCCTCGACTTCCTTCAGCGAAGTCTGTGCAGTCTCAACAGCCTTCGCATACTTCGTACATTGTGCGTTCAGGTAGTCAAACTTACGAAGAACATGAGAGAGAACCAAGACCTGCCCTTCCAGCCTTCGTTCAACAAGCGCCATCTGATCGCAAGCCGCCTTATAATCTAACCCCATCACAACTGCGTAAGTGAGATGACTCATTCCTTCCACGAGATACTTAAGGCCTTTATCGAGGTGATTATAAGACGAGCGCACGGGCATAGGAGTCCTATTAGCTCACCGTCCGTAACAACCGAGAATTAGATTATGAGCACTATCTTGCACATCAATCTCAGAGGACCAGTAAAACTTCTCAAAATTGACCGTAGCAGAACGAGAAGTAAAAGGAATAGCAGGCAATCCTAAGGAACCCAAAACAGCAGAGGACATAGGAGTCTTGGAGCTATGACCCCGAGCAACAACTCAATCTTCCAAAAAAGGATCAAACTTGAAGTCATCAAGATTTTTGTGTTGTTTGAATTCTTAGACAATTCAACACCAAGCTGAAGCATCTTGTTGTAAATGACATGAGAGTCATCCAACAGGTTGACAGAACCAGACAAGGAGACAAGATTCTTCTCGCGAGCGTCCAAAGAACGAGAAACCTCTTTTTGCTCCTCTTGAGAGCTTGATTTATCTCCTCGGCTTTTCGAGCAGCAAGATCACATGTATCACGACCACCCTTCCAGAAAGATATCGGAGGAGGAGGAGTCCTAGTAGTACCATGAACCGAAGTAGCAAGTTTCTTCTTCTTCGGGACGTGACCGGGACTAATCGCCAGCAGCTTAGATGGACTAAAAGGCCTTACAATCTTCCTCTTTCTAATGGTTGGGCCAGCATTACCAATGTCTCTGGCAAAACCAGGAGCAACGCGGCCCATGACCTCCTTAACAGAGCTCGCCTCCCGGCCAACATCTGCATCACCAACACAAACAGGAAGAATACGCTCCGTCCCCTCGCCAGAAATGATGGCTTTATTAGCAGACGCAACGGAAACTTCCGAAGCACGAGTCGTCATAAGCCATGCACGACCCACCTCACTCATGGTATAGAAACCATTGCGAGTAATAACGTCTGTAGCAAGAAAATCTTTCACAAAAACTAAGGGCAGCTTATTAATTTGGTCATGTAACTCTTGCTCCTCCAACGACAATGACAGTTCGTTCCTCTTAAGCTCTCGGAATGACCGCAACATTTGGTGATTGCACAACTTAAAATAATCAAAAGCGATGGATGTGTAAACCAAAGCCTCGACTAGCCCCCATATTCATCCCACAGATCCTTGAAGCAAGATGAAGGATGAATATTGCAAGTTCGGTTAGCGTTAACTCCGAACCCTACCAAGGAATGCACAACCCTGACATTCATAGGAATCACGGATGAAACGACCCTCGCCAAGGTCGCAATCAGCACCTCCCAACCATTAGGGACCATCTAAGCGAAAGCAATGCCCACGAAATCTAGGTATTCCCAAATGATCTCAGGGGCTTGAAGCCTAAAACCAGAGTGGCACATGTCGGGATACAAAGCATATAGCCAGACCTTGGACGACAAGGACTATCACCATATTTAGGAAGGATGATCTTGAGATCAGCTGGCAATGAATAGTCATCTTGTGCCCATAAAAATCACAGAGCCATCCATTAATAGTCATAACGAACGCTATCCAGAGTTGTATGAGTCGCCCGTTTAGGCAAGAAGTAAGCTCCACAATTATCAAGCACATCGCTACTTAAAACCCTAAAGCTACATCATTATGAGTCAAACACGAAAGAAAGAAAAGTCAACACCTGGGAATGAAGGGAACGTAAAGGAGATAATATTTTATCCAACTCCTTTTACAAAATTGAACAACGAAAGAATTACTCATGGGAAAATGTGCAAGACACGACAGCCGCGTAAAATCCCAAAAATCACACCAAAACGAACAGGCGGACGAGACATCAGAGGGACAGAAGTAGCAATAGCTGGTAACAACATTAAATGTGTCGTGATGGTGGAATTTAAAATCCAACCGTCACATAGTGGCCACACGAATATGCCCATTAACTAAGGGGGAGAGTAGCTGATGATACATCAAATAAGACTGATATCGCAGTTGTACACATGACAGGAATTGTCCATCACGAGGATCAAGTATCCCGAAACCAAATAAATTCATAAAGAATCCAATCATAAAACCCCGAACATGGCCTGTCAAAATAAACCATAGTTAAAGGGCCAAATCTAGGCTCGACAAAGTTCTCCCTTAAAGAGAAGAAACATTACAGATAAAAGAGTCATGGAGGGAGTTACGCCTCCGAGGACGCATTTTCATAAAGAATGAGACCGTTACGAGGAACATTTCCTTTCGTCGTGCCTCACATGCTTATGTCACGCAGGAAATAACAACGACCATTATATAAGGTAAAGGAAACATTCGACAAAGGTATGCAACTTTAACTGAGTTTTGTCCAGATTTATCTCCATCTCCAATCGAGTAACTGACTTAAGCATCGGAGTGCCTTTGGTCACCAAAAAGGTGGTATTTGGCAATCTAATATTTGTTTTGCAGGTCACACTTACTAGAGAGTGGATTTTGGACGCATCAATCACTATTCATCATTCGCCTTTTGAATTGTGCAAATCCCAAGTTATCATTTTCCAAGGAAAGTGATTACAGAGATGATATTATGTTTGTTTTAATGGGTTTTTTTAGCCCCCCCCCCCCCCCCCCCTCCTAAGTTTATAGTGAATTGAGTGTGACCCTCATTTTAAATCTGAATAGAATCTGACCCCCACTTTCAAATGGAACCGTTAAGTCAACTACTTGACTGGCCTTAGGTAAAATTGTGGACTAAAATATCCTCACTATAAACAACATTATAAATTGTCAATTCTTTAAAAGCTTGAACTTGCATAGAGACCAAATCTAATCATATATCAAACCGAACCGAGAGAGGAGGTGTGAGACTACAACATACATCGGTGGGTATCAATAGTACAACTACATCGTAAACTCACATGGTACTACTGTGGATAAACACATGGGGAATATAGGCCCATGGATAACTGGAGTGGGCTTAATATTCAGACACCACAAATGCCTTGCAGTGGCAAGGTACAAAATGCATTGTGGCTTTTTAACACATAGCTCGATGCTATCTTATGAAAAAACATAAAATCTACCTTATTATTTTCCATTGTAGATACTTCTCATCTCAGCCCTGGTGTGTGCTAAAAAAACAAAGTCACCACCCTAATGTTTTTCTTCCCACCAATACACCTCCGATCAACATCAAAACAAGTTGATTTGTCTCCCCTGCCATCATGACTAGGCTAGCAATTAGGGGTAATGGTAATCAACACACAACAAACCAAAAGATTTGCTCAAATCGTACAATACCATACTATGTCACACTCCATAGTACAAACAAAACACAAAAAAATTAATTCAAAGATCTAATATTTGTATTTGAACTCAACAAGCTTTTTAATGGCTTCAATTACATAATTATTAGCTTGGGATAACATGGTGGAAGTCATTGAAGAGAATGCAGAAAGAAGAATGTCAAAGTGACTGATGATACATAAAAGTCATACATGTGTCATGATGATCTCGAGGAGTTACGGGTCTCAGCGTCAACCTAACAATGATCCGGCCCAAGCGGTTCTAAGCTCGCCTAAGACGGACCCGAACTCTTACAGCATGCTAGGCCTACACGTCTCACATCTATCCTCAATACCTGTAAGTCCTGCTAAGGCAAGTATCTCGACGATCAGCTTCGGACGGGCAACTACAGTAGCTATTTACTTCTAACTAGGAAGCAAATACCAGAGTACATTCCACACAGGGAAACTCCCTTCTACAGATTGCTCTTGGATTGGGAACTATCTCCCGCGTATCAAGGAGCACAGGGCTAACATGTAACTTCTCTCCTACAACACAACTCTTAATTAGAAAAGGATCTCCACGAAGATCTCATTCCTAAACTACGCCTACGATGGCCTGCTAGAACTAAGACTCCTACACTATAAATAAGACATAAGGTTGGTAAGCTAAGGTACGCTATAAATTCCCTGTTTACAACATTACGCCTTCCTCATATCCCTGTCTGACTTTAGCATCGGAGTGCCACCGGCCACCACAACGATAGTTTGTGGCTCACACGCATTACTTGTGCAGGTCAGCGAGGCTAGGTCAAAGCAGGGAATGGAAAACGACTGCATCAGTTTGGCGTCGTCTGTGGGGACGACAAAGTTTTTAACTTTTGACTAGCATCGTCTCCCTTCAAAACCCAGAGAGATGGTGACTAGTCCACGAGAGAAGGGAAATCGAGGGGAAGCGTTGGGCTCTCGGCCTGGCACTAATTCACCACCCTCGACGACACGAGTAACGCGCAAACATCAAGTTGGCGCTCCTAAAACAATGACAACACCAATTAACCCCGAGTTGGATGTACGATCTCTTTTCGTACACCAGGCTTTGTCAATGATTAAGACGCTCGCTTCAATGAAGCAAAGGCCTGACGAGACACTAAAGGCAAATTTAACCCGCTTTAACAATGAGTTAACCACCGTCCACGTGTGCAACAACACAACAGTCGTCCCAGCTTTCATTAACGGATTGCAAAAAGAAAAGTTCTACAACTTTCTGACAATGGACCCTCCGGCAAGCATGGCAGACTTGACGAAGGAAGCACATGGCTTCATCGCTCTAGGAGAAGAACGGGGAGCACGAAGAGAATCCGAATCCAATGAGCAATCGGTCAACAGAATACGCGTGCTACATGGAGCCCATTCCGAGTCTGAACTATCCAACAAGTCCAGGAAGAGAGATCTACGAGGTATGAGGATCCAAGCGATACTCGGTGAACAGCGAATACCGCAAGATCGGAAGCAAGGCCCCTTTGCGCCGCTAGTATTTACGGAAAAAGACCTCCATGGCATACAACTCCCGCACAATGACGCCCTGGTGGTAACAATTTCTTTGGCGGGCTGAGAGATAAGGAGGTCCTTAGTAGACACGGGGAGCTCTATGAACGTTCTTTTTTTCCATACATTCCGCAACATGCAACTAGAAGAAACTACGTTGACCCCTGATGGTCATCTGATGATCGACTTAAGCGGCGAAAGACTGTCCCTTGTGGGAAAGATACAGCTGGCTACAGCAGTGGAAGAACAGTAAGATCAGAAAACCATGTTTTAAGAGTTCATAGGGAGGACCCAGGATACACCAGTGGGAGACTGTCCACAGTGATCGACGCGCCTTCGGCGTATAATGCGATCCTAGGGAGACCTTGGATACACCAGATGGAAGAAACAGTCTCCACCCTGTACCGGTGCGTCAAGTATCCAACGAACCAAGCGGTTGGTACATTGAAAGGCAACCAGATAGCTACCAAGGAGTGCCAGTACATGACGACCCCACCACCTGGCGATTCTCAATCAACGGCTAAGATGACGCTATGTTCTACTTAAAGTATAAGAGGAGAACAACCGACCTCAGATAACGAGGCACCAGTAAGCTCTTGGTGCAGGCCCAATGCGGACAACCAGAGGAAGAAACCATTACGGTCTACCTTGACAGCCCTCACAACAACAAGGCCATCCAGATCGGTTCCTACTTGAACAAAGAATTGTTGAAGCAACTCACGGAGCTGCTACAACGTAACTAGGACATCTTCGCATAGACCATGAGGGACATGGTGGGGATCGACCTTTCAATAATCACCTAGAAGTGGACCCCTCGAGGAAAATTGTTAGGCAAAAAAAGAGGCCCGTAGAGCCCGAAAGAAACGCGATCATAAACGAAGAGGTACAATGTCTACTCAACGCGAGCATGATAAAGGAAGCACGATACCCCGACTGGCTGGAAAACATTGTCCTTGTAATGAAGAAAAATGGGAAATGGAGAGTATGAGTTACACTAACCTAAACAAAGTCTGTTCAAAGGACAACTTCCCACTCCCCCGCATCGATCAGATCGTGGATTCCACTTCCGGGCACAACTTACTCAGCTTCATGGACGCCTATTCAGGCTATAATCAAATTGGTGCACCCTCAGATCAAGAGAAAACCTTTTTTCGTGAAGGAAATGGGAATATACTGCTATAGGGTGATGCCATTCTGCTTAAAGAATACATGCGCTACGTACCAACGACTGGTCAACCGGATGTTCAAAGAAAATATTGACAGAAACATGGAAGTATAGATAGACGACATGCTGGTCAAGAGCCTCTGCAGCCCCGACCACATACAAGATCTTCCCGAAGCATTCAACCAACTCAGGAAATACTGGATGAAGGTCAACCCACAAAAATGCACGTTCGGAGTCGAGTCTGGGAAATTCCTAGGCTATATAGTGAACAAAAGAGGAATCAAGGCCGACCCAAAACAGATTCAGGCCCTTCTCGACATGAAAGCCCCGGCCAATATCAGAGACGTTCAGAGCCTGACTGGGAGTGTAGCAGCACTCAACAGATTCATATCAAAGTCGTTCGACAAATGCCTCCCATTCTTTAAGATACTAAGAGAGAGCAAAGGATTTTCCTGGAACGAAGAGTATGAACAAGCCTTTCAAAGTTTGAAAGCATAAATGGGGAGTCCAGAGCTACTCTCAAAGCCTACGATAGGGGAAACACTCTACTTGTACTTGTATGTTTCCAAGAATGATGTCAGTTTAGCCCTCGTACGAGATGACCGAGGGACTCAGAGACCGGTATTACACCAGCAAGACCTTCGCAGAAGCGGAAGCACACTATCTGGACCTGGAAAAATTGGCTCTGGCACTGGTCGTATCCTCTAGGAAACTGATGCCCTACTTTCAGGCCCACTCCATAACGGTCCTGACAAAGCATCAACTCCACTCGGTATTGCATAAACCCGAGCTATTAGGTAGGATGGTGAAATGGTCAGTGGAGCTCGAACAGTTTGACATAAACTACGCTCCAATAACAGCCATCAAATCCCAAACACTGGCAGATTTCATTGCTGAGTTCACCGGCGGACTAAAGCCAAAGGTAGACCACCAGCCCTCGGATTCAGATGTCCAAGCATGGATTTTGCCCTGCGACGGGTCTTTGACTGGAAAGGCGAGTGAGGAAGGGATTACACTCCGCTCCCCCAACGGCGTCACCCTTGAAAAGGCAGTCAGGTTTGGCTTCCCCACTTCAAACAATGAGGCCGAATACGAAGCCTTACTATCCGGCCTAAAGCTAGCATTAGGGATTAGTATAGATCGCCTAACGACATACAACGACTCGAGACTGGTAATCAACCAGGTCAAAGGGAATTTCAATAGCAAGGACCCCCACATGATAGCCTACCGCGACAAAGTACTTGGCATAATGGACAGGTTCAAGAGCTGCGAACTCACGCAGTGCCCCTGAGATGACAACAAAATAGCCGACGCGCTAGCCAAATAAGCCTTGGCCTCCGACGAAGTCTCCAGCGTTCTCATGGATTATCAAGAGCAATCAAGCCTCGATGAAGAAGAACATAGAGATATTTGCGCTGCAGAAACTCATCCAAATTGGATGACTCTGATATTGGAATACATAGCAATCAGAGCCCTACCAACCGAGAAGGTCGAAGCGAGAAGGCTAAAAAATAGAGCAGCGAGATACACTCTCCTAAACGACAAGTTATACAGGAGATTAGTGATAGGGCCCCTACTCCAATGTCTATCACCCTCAGAGGCAAGCCAGGTCCTAGGCAGAATCCACAGCGGTATATGCGGGAAAACCGTCACCCATAAAGCCATAACTCTAGGGTACTACTGGCCAACCATGCAACGAGACGCCAAAGATATTATCCACAAATGCGACAAATGTTAGAGATTCGCGCCATACACACATATGTCGGCCCAACTACTAATCCCGATGACTAGCCCATGCCATTAGCAAAATGGGGAATGGACATCGTCGGACCGCTCCCGGCATCAGCCAGCAAAAAGTTCCTTCTTGTGGCCGTCGACTACTTCACCAACTGGGTCGAGGTCGAGCCCCTATCCAAAATAAGGCAGGTCCAGATAAAAAAAAATCATATGGGCCACAACCGTCTATTGATCTGGCATCCCCATAATATTGGTCAACGACAATGGAACCCAATTCGAAGGGAGCAAGGTCAAGAAACTGTGCGAAAGTTTAAAGATCGACCACCAATTCTCTTCGCCAGGACACCCCAAGCCAACGACCAAGGGAAGGTTACCAACCGAACGATCCTAGAGGCCATCAAAAGAAAACTTGAAGCATCCGAAGGGAAATGGGTTCTAGAGCTTCCATGAATACTCTAGGCATATCGGACAACCAAAAAAATCTCTACTGAAAAAACACCTTTCGCTCTAACATACGGGTCAAAAGCTATGGTTTCGATAGAACTCAAGGTGCCAACTTTCCAAACGGAGGAGCACAGGCCAGATGGTAACAACAAAGCCTCGCGCGTAGGCTTAAACCTCTTCGACGAGAAACGAGATCTAGCCTCAGCCAAAATAGACGCCTACCAACAACGAATGGCGCAATATTACAACAAGAAGGTCAAACCACATGAGTTCAAGGTGAGAGATTGGGCACTCAGGAAGACCCAATAGAACACCAGAAAAGCCGACGCAGGAAAACTAAACCCAAACTGGGAAGGACCTTATAAATCACTAAGGTCAATAGGTCGGGAACGTACTGGCTGGAAGATACAGACGGCGACGAGCTTAAACGACCATGGAATGTAGAACATCTCAAAAAATATTATCTATAAAATATTTTCTTTTACCAAAACTTCCACTGTTGTCCATTACAACCCTCGATAAGCCCGACTGTGGCCAGATTCAAATATCGACCCAAAGCCTAGTCCGCTGCACACAGGCCATGATGGCCGAGGAAGTGGGAGTACGGATGGCAACGGGGCGGATTTGGGCAAATCCATCCCTCCCCCGTCGGATATTGCGGATCCCCAAATCCGCCTCGGATATCTGTTTATACAAATTTTTAAAACCCATCCCCACTTTAGACAGATTGGCGGATATCCGCCCCGCCCCGAATAACCAGAAAAAAAAACAAAAAAACAAACAAACAAAACAAAACAAAAAAACAAAAAACAAATGTTGTCAACTGAAACTTAGGCAACTCAAATTCAAACTTGAAAAAATCGCTACTTCGAAATAAACTGGCTTGATTTTGACTCATTTGAGTTCCATATTTGTGTATTTCAGGACTAATCTCACTGCAAGTGGACCCAGGCCAAACCCACAAGGATCATACCACTATGGCCTTGTCAATACCAATAGAACAATTAAGCTTGCTATCTCTGCTGGCCAAGTCGGTGGCAAACAAAGATATGGTATCAACAGTGTCTCCTTTGTCCCTGCAGACACGCCTCTGAAGCTTGCGGATTTCTTCAAGATTAGTGGTGTTTATACTTGAGAAGATGACGCCAATACATACAGATCTAAAATCACCATAAACCACATACAGAAGGTGGCGGTGGAGGTGGCTTTCTCACTGAAGATGGGGGCTTTCTCATTGAAGAAGAAGACGGGGTTGGCGGGGGTGGCGGTGGCTTTCTCACTGAAGTGGAGAAGATGGGGTGGCGGTGGAGGAGACGAGATGTCGGTTACTTTCTAACTGAAGTGGTGGAGGTGGAGGAGATGGGGGTGGCGCTGGCTTTCTCACTGAAGTGGCGGGGGTGAAGAAATGAGGGAGAGAGGAAGACGGGGGTGGAGGAGACGGGGTTTGCGGTGGCTCTCTCACTGAAGAATAAGAGAAGAAATGAGGGAGAAAGGAAGAAAAAGGAAAGGAAAAGAAATGGAAAAAATGCTTAGGGTTAGGTTTTTTTTTTGTTTTTAAAGGATCAAGGGTATTTTTTAATTTCAATACTTAAATGGATATCCGTGGGGCTGATATGGTTAAATCTGTATCCGTCCTGGATATTTGATGGATGCTATTTGGATAGCCGTATCCGCCCCAAAATCCGTTTAAGCATATCCAAAACCGCTCCAAACAGATTGGGTGGGGCGGATATCCGTGAAAATCTGCCCCACTGCCATCCCTAAGTGGGAGTCTAATCAGTGCTAGTCCGCTGATGATGACGACTTGCCAAGGGATCATTGCTCTCTAACAGTCAATGATCGCCGAACTTACCAGGTAAGCTTAGTCAGTTCACGATTGATGACGACGGCTTCTGGTGCCCAAAGCCTAGTCCGAGCGCGCGGGCCACAACGGCTGAGGAAGTGGGAGTCTTAGTCAGCACTAGTTTGCTGATGACGACGACTTGCCAAGGGATCACTGCTCTCCAACAGACAATGATCGCCGAACTTACCAGGTAAGCTTAGTCAGTTCGCGACTGATGACGACGGCTTCTGGTGCCCAAAGCCTAACGGGCCACGACGATCGAGGAAGTGGGAGTTTAGTCAGCGCTAGTCCGATGATGACGACGACTTGCCAAGGGATCATTGATATCCAATAGACAATGATTGCCAAACTTACCAGGCAAGCTTAATTAGTTGGCGACTAATGACGATGGTTTCTGGTGTCCAAAGCCTATTCCGCTGCGCACGAGCCATGACGGCCGAGGAAGTGGGAGTCTAGTCAGCACTAGTCCGCTGATGATGACGACAACTTGCCAAGGGATCATTGATCTCCAACAGACAATGATAGCCGAACTTACCAGGTAAGCTTAGTTTGTTCGTGACTGATGACGACGACTTCTGGTGCCCAAAGCCTAGTCCATTGCGCGCAGGCCACGACGACCAAGGAAGTGGGAGTCTAGTCAGCGCTAGTCTGCTGATGATGATGACTTGCCAAGGGATCATTGCTCTCCAATAGACAATGATCGCCGAACTTACCATGTAAGCTTAGTCAGTTCGCGACTGATGACAACGGCTTCTAGTGCCTAAATCCTCGTCTGCTGCGCGCGGGCCACGACGATGGAGGAAGTGGGAGTCTAATCAGCCCTAGTCTGCTAATGACGACAACTCGCCAAGGGATCATTGCTTTCCAATAGACAATGATCACCGAACGTACCAGGTAAGCCTAGTCAGTTAGCGACTAATGACGACGGCTTCCGGTGCCCAAAGCCTAGTTCACTGCGTGCGGGCCACGACGGCAGAGGAGGTGGGAGTCAGCGGGCCACGGCGACCGAGGAGGTGGGAGTCTAGTCAGCGCTAGTTCGCTAACAACTCACCAATAAGTCATTACAGACAATGACCGAGGGAGCCCGGTCAATCCTCAACCAGCAATGATTTCTGTCACAAGGTCAACACAGCGATCAAAAGTAAAAATATAATTTGACTGATAGGCTCTCCACCCAGTAGTACAAAATCTATGATCTACGAAGCATTTAAAGCAAACACGACAATGCGAGACAAAATAACACTTTCATTCAAAAAAAGAATATTTGTCTGTCCAGGAAAGGACGTTTCAACCATTTTTAAGGAGAAACATCCTCCTCAACAGCTAGTCCTGCAAAGCCAGAGCACTCCCCTCGATTAATCGGTCCGAAAGCAATCCTCCTGTAGCAGGCAAAATCAAGGTCTAGACCAGGATGCTCTCCTCTAATCAGTTCCAGAAGCTCCAACCGGCCCCGAATAATCTCAAAAAATATTAACGGCCTCTTGCCTGACACGTCGAAATCCACCGCACCTACCGGGGCAGAGTAGTGCGAACGCTCCTCCGCCAACAGTCACTCCGTCTCACGAACATGGCGAAGCCCCTTATCAATCGCGGATTCCAACTATTGTCATTCAATGGCCCATTCCGCCTCTGCCTGCCTCCTATCAACTTCCTGGACCTCCATATCAAAAGACCGTCGGTCCACGGCCACATCCAGATGCTCTAATTCATACCCGGTTCACCTCAGTTCAGCACAAGTTGACGCCAAATCAGACTTGGCCGCCCTCAGTTGAGACCTCATACTGACAAATTCTGCTTCGGGGACAGAGGTCGCGACCCCCACAACCCCAAGGTTTGCGGTAGTATCAGAATTATGCAACTGACCATTCAGGAATCCACCCGATAAAGAGCATCCGGATATGACATCTGCAGGTCTGCGAAGGCCTTCTCCAAAGCAAGAACCTTCCTGCGGGCCTCGAGGTGCAGCGAAACAGGACTGTACGATTCAAGGGCACTAGTAACCACTCCAAGACCGCGATAATGTGAAACATCAACACGCGGCGCAACTTCCTCCCCGTCTAGGTCAGCAAGGGAAGTGGAAGCATCCGGAGGGAAGCCACGACCCCCGAGGATGCCGCTTGCACAGATCGCGACATCCCAAGGGGAGAAGCCGCCCTGTCAGAAGGTTGCATATTCCTTGGAACAACAACATAACGCACATTCACCTTCAAGACAGCAAGCCTGGACACACTTCTCTTCCTCGAATGATGAACGTCGACCACCCCCTCAGTCGGTGAACCTGGCGCGGGACGAGCACCATGAGAACACCGCAACTACCCGCTGTGTACAACGTTGCTTGACATTATAACATCCTCAACGGATGTCAAAGGGAACTTGTGAAACTCCCTCTCTATCCACCTCTATTCCTTGCTAAGAGACGGAACAACGAACTTCCCTGAAATGGGAGAATAACATCATAACCAACACCGCATAAATGATATACAAAAATATGCATAAGTCGACAACCAAGATAAAACTGAAAGTATCGGAACACTCTACGACTCCCAAGCTTGAAGTACTCAGAATCCATCGAAGCCAAGAACCAATGGTTCTCCCAAGATTCAGTGTTGTCCGCCACCAAGCGCGGACAAGGAGGACAGTTCAATATGCAAAAATCCCTGGGATCCAATCTAGTAGCGATCATGTGATGGATCACCAGCGAAGTCAAACGAAGGTCAGCATCATGAGCCCTCGGGACGATCGCGAGTAGAATCTTGAACCCGCTCGGAACCATTTGAGCGGGAAGCATTCGAAAATGAACAAAGAAGCGCCAGACGTTGTCTGGCACTGGAAACCGAAACCCACACTCAAACATACCTCGGTGCAAACCTATGTACCCCTGAGGAGGTTATGGTCAGGTCCCAACCTCCAAACGCAGGATCAATGTCCAAATTGCGCGGGATACGGTACAAACTATGAAACCTGATCAACTCAGCTTCGTCGACCAAGCTACCTTCACAGAGTTGGATGCAAGTGAGGGATAACAGATCCTTAAGAGAAAGTTCAACATTGTCAGCCATCGGTAGAAATAACAAATCAAAGTTTACAACAATACTATGGCTCGAAAGAACAATGCAGATAAGAATAAGAAACTCTGCATCAAAGTGGCCAATATTTATAGGGAAGACAAATCGCATTTTCCCTCTTTGAGAAGTCGCATATCCTTTAATGTTGTGCGTTGCTCGAGGCAAATGTTTCGAGTCCAAGTCATCACAACGGTACGATCTCCTTTTCGAATAGTCAGTGGACCGACTTAACACCCCACTAACTCGAGGGGGGAATAATTGATGATACATAAAAACAGTCACATCCCTGAGCCATACACGTGTCATGATGATCTCGAGGAATTACGGGCCCCATCGTCAGCCCAACACTGATTCGGCCCAAGCGATTCTAAGTTCGCCTTGTTCAGTCCACCAGACAGACCCAAACCCTTACAACATGTTAGGCCCACACGTCTCACAACTATCCTCAATACCCGTAAGTCCTGTTAAGACAAGTATCTCGAGGATCAGCTTTGAACGGGCAACTACAACAGCTCTTTGCTTCAAACTAGGAAGCAAATACCATAGTACATTCCACACAGAGAAACTCTCTTCTATGGATTGCTCTTGGATTGGGAACTATCTCCCGCGTATCTAAGAGCACAGAGCTAACAAGGAACTTCCATCCTACAACACAACTCCTAATTAGATAAGGATCTCCACGAAGATCCCCTTCCTAAACTACGCCTAATATGGCCTGGTAGAACCAGGACTTCTGCATTATAAATAAGACATAAGGTTGGTAAGCTAAGGTACGCTACAAATTCCCTGTTTACAGCATTATGCCTTCCTCAGATCCTTGTCTGACTTTAGCATTGGAGTGTCATCGGCCACCACAACGGTGGTTCGTGGCTCACGTGCATTACTTGTGTAGGTCAGCAGGTCAGCGGGGCTAGGTCAAAGCAGGGAGCAGAAAATGACTGCATCAGTGACAATCAATCTAAAGTTAATAAGATCATGCGATTAGTATAGATGAAGAGGTAAAACCCCACTTCATGGCTCGGCTTGGTGGTGGTGGTGGTGGTTAGAGGAAGTGCAGGGCAATGGTGGTAGAAGGACAAATCCTCCAGAAGTGATGGCTTTTACAGAGCTCCTAAGAGGAGGCTCTGAGAAGACATGGGGGAGGGTTGGTGATGGAGAACCGTGGGATTACTTCGAGATACACATTAAAAGCCACAACCCTTGATGCGTACATGGTGGGTTTGTGGATGTTGCACGTGTAATGCATGTGATGTTTATGGTGGGGAAAGTTGTCTGCAAAAATACATGGATCATTCAACACAGTTGACCAAATGGTTTTGGTTAGAAATGAGGGTAAGACTCTATTAAGGTCTAAAATGGGGGTCAAACTAAAAAAAAAAACCCTTATTTTAAATGATAATATTCATTTTGCAATTAAATAAGGTATTTAAACTTTCCAAATAGATCTCCTGCTGCATTCACATATTCGTAATTTCATATGATGAATGGTGTCCAACTTTGAATGAGATAAATACAACATTCAAACTTCGCTAGTGAAGGCAAATAGGGCATTAAGTTTGAGTATTTTGTGGCATCCAGTAAATAGCTATTTCAGCTTACATATCGTTCCTTACCTATACTGTACTATACTATTAAAGCATAAACAAATAATTTCTCTCTTGCATGACTCTCTATATAGGAGAAAGTGCCACATAGGCAACTATAGGTGCCACATCATTCATTCTCACTTATTCTCTGTCAAAATTCCTAAGAAAATCTCTCCATAAATGAGAAATGTCTCTCTTAATAAATTTTCCTCTAGGATAACTCGTCCTTCATCCTCTAGAAAAAGAACATCAAACATTGTTAATGGTTTAGAATGCTAAGTATCTGAAATAAAACAAAAATTACAACAATGATCAATTCCCGAAATTTCCAAAGAAGATATCTACAAAAACTCCCGAAACATTAGAAAAACGCAAACAAAAGCAATTCAATTATATCCAAATAGGATTAATCAAAGTATGAATCAAACCCTTTACAAGAACAAGTCTAAATGCCTCAGGCCTGATCTGTCTCAGAGTTATATTAATAAACAATTTCTTTTGTGTCATTATATTCTCAAAAATTATAATTTTTCAACAAATGAATAGGTAAAAATCAATGACTTTATGCAACATAGCATTGTAATATTGCATTTAAATTATCAATTTATACTACAATATATGTAGTAATGCCATAGTTGACTGAAAATAATTATCTAATCATTATTAGATTATACCTCCAACTTAAACACCATAAAAATGCAAGTTTATCCATCATGTTATCAAAATAATAAAATTTAGAGTTAAATTTAAAAGAAAATTATTTTGAAATATCTTTATATCCTTGCATAACATTTTTCACTTTTCAACAAATGAATAGATGCGATTAATGATTTTATATGACATACCATTATAAGAAAGTGAATTCAAATGACTGCTTACATTAAAATGTAGTAATGCACTATGTGGATATGAAATAAAACTAATTTCATTAAAAAGAATGTTTGTGCTTAGCATGGGCAATTATAGCTAGTTGGTAAAATACAGAAATATATTTCTCCACATCGGGAATCCATTATTTTGACCTTAATTGTATTGTAGCGTAATATGTGTATTTTCCTTATGATGTTGGTTTTGAAAACCGTGTGATTTATGTGCTTTTTTGTGACCCAATGAACTCATCGCAGCACATTTACAGAAGATGGGTATAGATTTAGATGGTTACATGAAAAATCCTTCACACAACACGGGACATTATTAGTGGTAGGATTATTAAATGGGAGATTGAATTGGGGTTGGGAAAGAGAGCTGTTGTTGTATTGGGGCGATGCAAACTGAACTTGTTTTCCAAGTCAGTCAGTCATAACGTAACTAATTAAGGTACGTAGGTAGGGAGAACAGCTACGTAGATAGGTAAAGAAAAGATACGTACACACAGAACATGCAGCATAAGATGATGTGGAAACACAAATCCATTTGAAATCAAATAGCCCAACCAAAATCTTCGGAAGTGGAGGGGAGGAGTCCCTTCTAGGACTCTCTCTCGCTTTCTCTTCTTACCAAATAGTAAACAATCTCCTATTAGTAAGTAACACTAATTAAGCTTGCCTGCCTGTCAATCCATAAAAACAATCCACAGAGAGGGGCAAGAGTGTGTTTACTATTAGAAAGAGTGAGTGTTTTAGGGGGAGAAGGAGAGTACTACGTGATTTGAATTGGATAGAATTATGGTATGGATTGGAGTCCAAGATTAAAATGCAAATGAAATCATGATGAGATTACGATTTGATATTTCTGGTATGATTTGTGTTGTTCACTAAACTGCTAATCCATTTCATTCAATTCTCTATAAATACAACAACATTTTTTCCTGTCCGTTCCATCAATCCATCCCCTCTTCTTCTTCTCTGCCTCTGCCAATATGGTTTTCCACAACGACGTCGGTCGCAATGCGATTGGAATCATCGGTTCGTCACTCCTATCTGTCTCTCTAATCTGTTACAGAGAAAATCATTCTTTGTTGATGATGGTGATGATCTGAGAGATTTCAACAACTTTGTGTCATTTGTTTGTGCTCCTCTTTTGTAGGAAACGTCATCTCTGCTTTTTTGTTTCTCTCCCCTATGTGAGTTCTCTCTTTCTAAGAATAATTTATTTATTTATTTATTGTACAACGATATTGTTGTGCTCCTACTATATTGGTGTTGGTGTGTGTAACAGTTCTCTTTTGACTATGTAACTCAAACTTTGTACGAGTTTTTCTTTCTTTCAAGGAATTTTCCTGTTTATGCAAAAAAAGAAAGATGCTCCTGTGCTTTACATAACTAATTAATCTGCCAAGATACAATATTCATCAATTTCAGACCAACATTTTATACAATTTGGAAGAGAAAGGATGTGGAGCAGTTCTCACCCAATCCATATCTGGCCACTGTACTCAATTGTGCAATGTGGGTCATGTATGGTCTCCCTTTCGTCCATGAAAAGAGCATTCTAGTCTTGACGATCAATGGTGCTGGACTCGTGATTGAGTTCATTTATATCTCCATCTACTTCTATTATGCCAACAAGAAACAAAGGGTATGTATTACTCTTACTTTAATTTTCTTTGTTGCTTCCATACTGCTCGTCTCCTGTCCAGTTTAATAGATAATTTGTTTTTGGTTGGTGTATAACAAGAATACAACTGCTTTGGTTTTCATGGCAATAATTATTTCTTACGGGGTTTCGATTGGTAAAC
Organism: Berberis vulgaris; assembly: GCA_963556465.1. Taxonomy (NCBI): domain Eukaryota; kingdom Viridiplantae; phylum Streptophyta; class Magnoliopsida; order Ranunculales; family Berberidaceae; genus Berberis; species Berberis vulgaris. Next base: position 15,189,678 of record OY747134.1, read on the forward strand.
CCAATCAATCCGATAAAAGTAGCAAACAGTTCAATGGTTTCTAGCCTAAACCCTTTTTCCACTGAACGTGAAAACCATTAAGACTCGGTTTATTTCATGCTATAAACCTGTACACATGTCAACTAATGTGTTGTTCCTCTATTGGATGTGTTTCCAGAATCATGTGCTACTAGTGTTGGCAGTTGAGCTCGTGTTCATGGCAATTGTAGTTGGTATTGTAATTGGTCTCTTCCACACCATTCACGCGAGATCTTTGATTGTCGGAATATTGGCTGTTGCTTTTAACATTGCAATGTATGCAATGCCTCTCGACATAATGGTTAGTCCTTACCTTATCATTTTATTCAGTTGTTAATTTCGTGGCGTTGTTTTGCTTCTAATTCGCTATATCATTGTTGGCTTATGTAGTTAATGGTTATCAAAACAAAGAGTGCCGAATACCTGCCTATCTATCTTTCATCTACCAACTTGGCTAATGGAATTTGTTGGAGCATTTATGCACTATTTGATCCTTTTGATCTTTTCATCATCGTAAGTTTCAATCTCCTTTCCCTAAAACCAAATTGTAGAAGCTAGGAAATGATGTTATACAAATCATATATAGAAAATTGTTCAAAATTATCTATGGTTGTTTCTTTGTGCAGATAAGTAATAGTAGTGGTGCACTTCTTGGTTTAGCTCAAGTGTTCCTATTTGTGAAGTACTACCCCACAACCCCGAAAAGGGGTGAGAAGAAGGCTTCTGAAGTGCAGCTTCCCACAACTATCAAGGATGGGAGAATCAGTCCTGCTGTTTGATTATATATTGTTTTATGCCTTAGAAATATGAATTAGCTAGGTAGATAGTTCAGCTAGTATTGAAACAGGAACTTAATTGATCTTGGGATGATTTAGCATTCAAATTTGTTTAATGTGGAACCCTTGTCTAGGTAATGAATATTTTATTTGCTTTCATAATTTGTAGTCACTGAAGTTGACATTTGGAGATAATTTAACATTTTAAAGTTCTTTCAATAGTTTGGTACTTATTTACTTTCAATAGCATGGCTAGTATGTGTTTTTCTACAAACAAATTTGTTTAGAACAAAAAAAAACTGTCAGATTTGATTTATGGTATCAATCCAAATATGAAAATTTTCCAAGGGTGATGGGACCAATTCATCCCAGAGGCAAAAATAATGTACTTCGTGTATATGACTAATTCCCCTTTCTTTCAAAATCTCAAGGAGAGAGGAGGAGGGTAATATTGGTATCTTTGAATATATAAAATTGGCTCTGAATCATCCAAAATGTTATCTCTTCAACTCTTTATCGCATTTCACTTCTCTTTTTCCTAAACCTTTCTTGGGTTTAATACCCCTCATAGGAAACTGTAGCAAAACCACAAAAATTATATCACACCCTTTCGTAAAACAAGATGTACGCCTCACAGCGGAGGACTTCTGACAGAGAAACCTCCTGAACATCAGCATCACTGGCATAGAACGATTTAGAATCCCTAGTATCAGTATAGTCTTTTCCCTGTTTGTGTTGCCTCTCACATATTACACCCTTCCTCTCATCGGAAGCTATCAGCCTCCTCTCACAATTGACATGACAACATCTGTCTCCTTTTTCACACTACATATGCCAAAACGATGGATGATAGCTTCTTTTCCATTTCCTATATCATGACAGGTTTTTGGTTCTCATTTATTTTTTTTCTATAAGAATAAGACATGCCAAATATGGGGCATTGCTGAGGTTCTTAATGGTGGCACTTTTAGTTGAATTCCTTGATTGAAATTTATTTGTGCTATTGATTTGCTGTGACCACATCCTCGTGACTTATTTGGGTAATGCATCCTGGAATGTTTGAACTGAGATATATCATATTTTTCTAAAAGGGTCCCCTTAACTAGGGTAAGACCGTAAAAAAAATCATATTTTTCTGTTTGTAAGAGCATTTCCAATCATCCCCCTAAAATAGCTAGCTTTTGGCTATTTTAGGGGTTTCATATAGAAAATCCTCCCTCCAATCATCCCCTAAATAATCCCTTATAATAGCTCCACCTCCAACTTCTCCCTAAATTTAGATAGAAGTTAATATAATAATACAATATTCTCAATACTTAATTTTCTAAATTAAAAACAAATCAAAAATAAAAACAAAAGTCTCTAAATAATAGTATAATTAAAAAAGTAATTATTAATACTAATTCATATAATGATAAATAAATAATTAAAAAAGTATTAATAGTATAATTAAAAACAGATTAATACTAATTTAAACAAAAGTAATTATTTAAATTAGATTATTAATACTAATTTAAATAATAGTATAATTAAAATTTTTTATCTATATCATGATATAAAAAAGTGGAAGATATATTTAAATAATGATAAAATTAATAATTATTAATACTAATTTTTTTTAAAACTCCCAAATTTTTTAATCAGTCAAATTTAATTTAAGTTGAAATTAATAATATAATTGAAAATAATAATATTATATATTTAAGTTGAAATTAATAATAAATATTTAAAAATATTATAATAACATAATTGAAACTAATATAATTATATTAAGTTGAAATTAATAATAGCATAATTGAAATTAAATTGGTATAGAAAAGTTGATGATATATTAAAATAATGATGAAAAAGTTAAAATATGGGATGTGGTTGGAGTGGTGAAGAAATATGAGACCCCTAAATTTAGTTTTTGGTTAAAATAGGGGATGGTTTATGCCACATTTTAACTTTTACCATGGGAGATGCTCTAAGAAAACAAAAAGATGTAATAATTGTGTAGACTTATGTGAGTTGCATTTAGCGAATGTCAGCTAGCCATATGAGGAGGAACCCCTTGCTCGGTTGTGTTGGTTCTATTTGGTTAAAAGGATTGTCAGGTTACTTGAATAGAACTACACTATGGCACCAACTTCTAACTCCACCTGAGCATGACACATGAAATAGTTGCTCAATAAAATTGCCTAATTCTTTTTGGCAAAGTTTTGGTTTTGGCAAGCTCAACTCTGTACATGTGCGAGAGGTATGACTGCACAGGTCCCCCAGATTCGAAGGGCTCAAATTTGATGTTTTATTTTAATAGAAGATTTTTTAAACGGAAAATGACTTTTAAGGCCTACTTCTTCACAAAATAGACCATTTAGATATCGTAATTGATGTAATGGCTAATTTGTACGTACGTTTATACTTTTATGAACAATGACTATTTTATTAAATCAGATTAACTCATAAAGTTATAGGACATATTTACCCTTCCTAAATAAATAAAAAACATAATTTTATACTTTTATGACCAACAATGACTCTTTTATTAATGATTATATTTTTTTGTTTTTATTTTTTTAACCCTTAACCCCTCTCACCCCATGCCGCTTGTAGGTATCGATATTAATTACGAAAATTGACTTTTATGGCCTACTTTTTCACAAAATAGACAATTTAGATACCATAGTTGATGTAAATGACTAATTTGTGCCTAATTCTATACTTTTATGACTAACAATGACTTTTTTATTAACTCAGGTTAACTCATAAGGTTATATGACATATTTACCCTCCTAAACAAATAGAAACTTAATTTTATAGTTTTATGATCAACAAGGACTACAAAAATAAACTACGTTAATTGTTATTGAACGACAATTTTAGTCACTCTTTGTTATTGACCAACAAGGACTACAGGAAAAAAAAACATATGTTAATTGTTATTGACCAATTTTAGTTACTCTTTGTTAGTTTTATCGATTAACAAAAACTACAAGAAAAAAAAACCCTACGCTAATTGTTATTGAACGACAATTTTAACAAATATTACAAAAAAAAAATCATTAGCCTGTTCACTGACCTGAAAAAGATTAGGATACGTTAATTGTTATTGACCAATTTTAGTTACTCTTTGTTAGTTTTATTGACCAACAATGACTACTGGAAAAAAATTTGTTATTAAACGACAATTTTAACAAGGACTATAGAAAAAAATACATTAGTCTGTTCTCTGAATAAAATTAGGATTTATCATATGATGTCCATTATTTTCAGGTCAGTGAACAAACAATTTTTTTCTGTAGTCCTTGTTAAAATTGTTGTTCAATAACAACTAACGTAGTTTTTTTTTCTATAGTATTTGTTGGTCAATAAAACTAACAAAGAGTAACTAAAATTGGTCAATAACAATTAAAATTTTTTTTCTGTAGTCCTTGTTGGTCAATAACAAAGAGTAACTAAAATTGTCATTTAATAAAAATTATCATGGGTTTTTTTTTCTGTAGTATTTGTTGGTAATAAAACTATAAAATTAGGTTTTCTATTTGTTTAGGAGGGTAAATATGTCATATAACTTTATGGGTTAACCTGGGTTAATAAAAAAATCATTGTTAGTCATAAAAATATAAAATTATGCACAAATTAGCCATTACATCAACTATGGTATCTAAATTGTCTATTTTGTTAAAAAGTATGCTCTAAAAGTCATTTTCCCTATTAATTATTCTAATTATGAACAACAAATTATAAGTTTTTTTAAGTTTTCATTTACTGACAAGTTAATCAAATTAATATGCTAAGGTTTGGTAAACTTTTTATAATATAGTTAATGATGATTAAAAATTTGGTTTTAATTAATTTATAAAATCAATTTGATTAACTTGTTATAAATTTTTACATTCGAATGGAATTATAACCAAGGATTGTGATTTCGTTTTTCGAGTTAATTTCGATCTCTTGATTTTAAGAAACATTTCGGTGTGTAAAGAAAAAACGTAAAAATTTCAAGGATAAATGAAATATATATAATGAATTTCGAATGTATATTAAATATGTGAAAAATAGGATGCAAGTAAATAAATGTATTAAACACAATAAATGAAAATTAAATACCTATAATTAGAAAATCAGGGTTAGTTTCAAAAATCAATATATAAGTAGACGAAATATTAATTAGAAAATTAGGGCATGGTTAAAATTTTAATAAATAATTAGAATAAATGATAATTAGAAGAAGAAAAAAACTCAAATTTTACGAAAAAATCCCGAAATGTTTCAAAAAATCCTCCAAAAACTTAATTTTTAGTAGTTGTTTTTTGTACTTTTACGAAAAAAAAAAAATGTATGAAAAACCCCAAAGTTTATGAAAAACCTCAAAATTTTCCCAAAAAACCCTCGAAAAAATGTAATTTTTTCTTTCGTCTTTTTTTTCGTAATTTAAAAAAATGAAAAATTCGTGTAATTTCGCGAAATCACAATCTTTGTCGTTGCCACACTTACAAATTCTTTGTTGATTTTTTAATTGTTTTTAGCATCCATGGTCCTAAGTGTTGAAAGAATAAAAAAAAAACTTGACACAAATAGTATCTAAAAAAATAAAAAATAAAAATCATTAATAAAAGATTTTTTGTTGGTTATAAAAATATAAATTAGGTTTTTTATTTGTTTAGGAAGGGTAAATATGTTCTATAACTTTATGAGTTAACCTGAGTTAATAAAATAGTCTTTGTCGGTCATAAAAAGTATAAAAGTAGGTACAAATTAGTCATTACACCAACTATGATATCTAAATGGTCTATTTTGTGAAGAAGTAAGCCCTAAAAGTCATTTTTCATTTTTTATATTAGAAATATTTTTAGTGAGGGCTTTTATGTCACTATAAATTTTCATTTGTCTAGTGGTTGTCTATGTTCGAATTACTCCCCAACCAAATGCTACCCCCTTTTTTTGGTCATATAAAAAACACATATGAAATATTTAGTGTAACAATGGCCACAATAATCTAAAGTACTCCAAAGTCAGTTTCCTTTAGTAAACACACATATGCATTAGATGGAAAGGTCCCATTAATTTTTTAGCATGATTATGAAAATCTATTTGTGTTATTTGTTACACGAGTGCTATTATGACTCAAATATATTTGTGTCATCTATGTTCTTCTAATCTGCATTTTTTTGTAGGAAAAAGTGTTTGTCTATTTGTACTAGTCTCATGTTGTAAGGTTTGCATCCCCCACTGGAAAATTGTTATTTGAATAAAAAAATTTATTTTATAAAAAATGTTAAATGAGAAATATAAGTTGAGGCAAGATATTATATATCCACAAAACTTTTTATACACAAGAAGTTTGGTGAAATTCCATGGAAGTCTTAGGACTGGCCTTAGGTTTTGGCATGACAACGACTTTTTGACACAATCACCCCAAATTTTTTGGTTTTTGGACATATTATGTGACAACGCCACAATTAAAAGTCCCCTATCTCTATGATGAACATCAATAGCTGCCTTGTCGTTGCCTTCATTGTCGCTTATCTCTATTTCCTCCCCTTCCCCTTTTATTTTTCTCTTCTCAATTACAAGAAGAAGAAGAAGAAGAAGAACAACAACAACAACAATAATAACAACACTGTTTCAGGTGGACGTCCCTGCCTTGCCACCATTCTCACTACTGATGCCCTGTGATTCCTTGCCTCGATCAATGCCTCCTTATTCTCTCAACCTTTCTGATCTCGCAACCCTTTGCGAGATCAATTTTGTTTTTTGGATTTCGCAACTTAGAAACACTTGTGAGAATGAGATGCAACCCTCTGAGATTGGAAATGGAAATAGAAGGGAGGCAGACAAAAACAGGAGGGGGTTATGGCGAATGTTAATGGCGCTGTTTTTTGTAGAAGAAAAAAGAACAAAAATGGTGGTGTCTATAAGTAAATGATGGTATTAGACAAAAAAAAGCTAGAGTTTGTGGTGTCAAAGAGTAGAAGTGGTGATGTTGGAGGATAATAATGGATGCTCTAAGTGTTGACCAAAACGGATAGGCAACGACTGCTCCACACCACCAAAAACGCTTTCTCACACCACCATTGAGTTTATTTATTTATTTATTAGGGCTGAAAACCGAACCGACGGTTCGGTTTTTCACTTAAACCGTGAACCGAACCGACTTAGGTCGGTTTTAAAATTTTCAAACCGAAACCGAACCGACCATTAACAAAACCGATCCGAAACCGAACCGATTCTAATTTATGCAAACCGTAACCGAACCGAACCGACTAAAATCGAACCAAAACCGAAATAAAACCAAACCGAACCGAATATTTAAACATATTATATTATTTATATATAAAATATATTTTATTTTTATATATAAATAATATAATATATTTAAATATTCGGTTTGGTCGGTTAAAATCACATAGAAACCGAAAATCGAACCGACCACTTCGGTTTTGCATTTTTTAAAACCGAAACCGATCCGAACCGAATTTAAACCGAACCGATTGGTTCGGTTTTGATCGGTTCGGTCGGTTTGATCGGTTTGATCGGTTTTTTGTTCAGCACTATTATTTATTTTTTCTTACTTACTCACACCACCGATAAAATGCATAACCTAACAGAGAAACCCAAACTAAAAAAAAAAAAAGGCAAAACAGGGTAATTTCCGACCAATTTAAACTCTCAATTGATATTGATTCTCAAGCTCGTAAAAAAATGTATTACTTTGAATTATCTAATAAACACAACTTGAATCAATTGAAAATGTTTTGAAATGAGCAAGTTATGGTCATTTTACTAAAGTCGCGAAAATTTGTCTTGCAATGAAAATGGGGTAGTGTCCCTGACTTTCAGCCAACTTATCTGCTCGATCGAGACCGATTCTCAAGTTGATTAAAACACAAAAATTGTATTACTTTGAGTTATATAATAAACACAACTTGAATCACTTGAAAATGTTTTGAAATGAGCAAGTTATGGTCATTTTACTAAAGTTGCGTAAATTTGTCTTGCAATGAAAACGAAATAGTGTCATTGACTTTTGGCCAACTTATGTGCTCGATCAAGACCGATTCTCAAGTTGATTAAAACATAAAAATTGTATTTACCTAATAAACACAACTTGAATCACTTGAAAATATTTTGAAAATAGCAAGTTATGGTCATTTTACTAAAGTTGTGCAAATCTATCTCGCAATGAAAATGAGATAGTGCCCCTGACTATCAGCCAACTCATGTGCTCAATCCAGACTGATTCTCAAGTTGATCAAAACACAAACATTGTAGTACTCTGAGTTATCTAATAAACACAACTTGAATCACTTGAAAATGTTTTGAAATGAGCAAGTTATGACCATTTTACTAAAGTCACGCAAATCTATTCGGAAAATTTGCTGGCGAACAAGAAATTTCAGCAAATTTTTTTACTGTTCGCCCAGATCAATGAGAGGTTTGTCTCAGGCGAACAATATTTTTTTTTTTTTGTGATTTCTGAAATTTTTTCTGAAGTTTACTTTGTTTTTGTGATTGAAAATATTTATGAAATTTTTTTTGAAGTTTCTATTAGATTACTTTATTTTTTTGAAACTTTTTGGGGAGGTTGCGATTTGGGGTTCAATTTTTAAGGGTTTCGATTTTGAGGGAGAGCAAAGAAATTTTGAGGGAGATGGAAGGGATTTTTTAGGGAGAGGGAAAAAAATTTGAATGTAGGGAGAGATTTGCGGAGCAGGAGGATATTTGAATGAGGGAGGGAAGAGTCACGTTTTGATTCGAATCCGGGAGAAAAAAATGTTGGTTTTTTATTTATATAGGTAGTATGAAAAAGTAAAATGGTGTGAGAAAACATTTATGGTGGCGTGGAGTAGCTGTTGCCAAACGGATACGTGGGCCAAAAGACTGCATGGTCACCGCACTACAATAAACCCCGCAAAAAGAACACATGTTTACCAATTTACCCCTCTTCTCTCTACTACGCTTAAAAAAATGCCACTTCCCTCTATCACAGGGTCTCAAGAGTATAGATGTTTTGCCCCTCATCCTTTCTCTCCTCACTTTTCGCCTCTTTACACAGAAACAGAGAGTAGACAGACACCCAGGCTCAGAGAGAGAGAGAGAAAAGGGTTTTGAGAGAATCGACGATGGAAAGGGAAGAAGAGATGAAAACGAAAATTGACATTGATTTCGATAAACTCTTTAAGCGCAGCAACAGAGAAGAAGGTCCTCCGCCTGAACTAGTGGTGGTCGGGGGTTCGGGTAAAGAAGGAACCTCTTCGTCTTCTTCTTTTTCTGTTGCTTCAGATATGGATGTCTTAGCGAGGAGTTCTAATCGGGATATTAGCGATAAGATTGATAGAATACGAGGTCAATATAAGTCTCTTGCATCCAAGTTACCTGACAAAGGGGCTAAGTTATTTATACAGGTTGAGCAATTAGAGGAAGAGCAGAAGCGGAGAAGGGAATTCGGCTTCCAAAAGGTTGTTCTTCACTTCACTAATTTTTTTCATTTGTTTTTTGCGACTTGTTGATTTGATCTTTGGGGTTTTTGAAGTGGTGTAGATGGTGTTTTGATTGCAAACCGATTAAATTGATTGCAGGGGCTATGAAAATCTTTGACGATTTGACATCTGGAAAGGGTATTTTTTTTGTTTATTTACTCCCCGTTTCAAGTTTCTAAAATGTCCTTTAGAGTCTAATGCTGAAAGGGTGTCAGTTTTGTTGGTGGTTACCTTTTGACTACGAGTGCTGAAACTGAGTGTTTAGATTCGTCTATGTGGTTGTATTAGTTAAGTTGGCACTGATTTTAGGTCTATTAGATAGTGCCAATGTGTGTTTAGATTGAATTGTGTGGTTCTATCAGTTAGGGTTTATAGTGATGCTTAGGTCGATGATATGGCATCAATCAATGTACAAGTTACTATCTTTGCAGCGGAACTATGGCCCATGGTATCAAGATTGTAGCAGAATGAAGCTTATAACTTGTTTTTGGATGGTTCAAGTCCACCCAATTTGGAGAAATTGGTATCTATATTAGTTGGTGAATGCAAAATACCTCATACTTTTTTAAGATATAAATGCAACTTATTAAAGCCTTACAGTATTGTCCGAAAATCAAGGTCTAGATTTAGGTTTAGGCATTTGTTATAGAGAAGTCCATTTTTTTCTTCTTTTGCTTAGATATAAGAAAGCAGTTCTCAAGTCCCTTTTTTAGTCTCTCTACATCTGACCTCTCTTATGATCAAGTCTACATCTTGACATTTGAAATAAGTGTCCTGCCATTCCCCTTCACATATATCGTTGTTTAAAACACAAGGTGGCCAAGTTTTAGTGTTGTTTCGCGTGGTTAGAAGACTTTGGATTTCTAGCAAAGAAAATGTAGATATCCACTACTAACACGTACAAAATTGAAAATTGTTAACCTTTCAGTATCGTCCACCATCACCTCTCTTGTTGCTTCTTATTATTAACTTGAAACTATTATGGCATTTTTTAATTATTTTTTGAAGAGTGGCTTTATTTAGTTCTCACTAATAAATATTATTACTCTTATTTTCAGAAAGCCGAAGCATGGGAGAAGCCTATGCAATCTCAGAAGTTTCTTTCCTCTGGTGAGATGATTTATTTCTTGCTCTTAGTGTTTGTTCTCTTTGTTTTGCATGAATTTATTTCTTGCTTGGAGTGCATCATTCTCATTATTTTTCATCTCTATGTTCAACCATTTTTGGTTAGATTTTCTTGGACGTCTAAGTTCAAATAAGATAACATAAGCTAGAACTATGTTTTCCAAGTAATATATAAACATGTTAGGCATAAATCGCTCCTAAAGCTTCAGATGTGGGTTATCAAATTGTTGATTAATCCTCGATTAATTGCAATTAGTCGATATTGCTCGAGCGTATTCGGGCCGATTCAGTCTGTAATTAACTATGGGAGGGCCGATTATAGTGGCAATTAATTGGCAACTCCAACTCAAATCGGCTTCTTCAGATTTTTGAAAATTGTGTTGTTTCTCTCCCTCCAAACGATCTAATTGAGCCTTTCACAAGCCCATACCCCAAAAGGGGTCAAACAAGGATCCTACTATTGTAAGCAATAATGCTCTCAACCCACAAAAGAAAAGAAGGGGATAAAGGGGCAACAAGGTGAAATAGGTGAAATTCCGAGAGAGCTTTAGCCCTCAACTCTACATACCAAAGGCATTATGCAGCTCAAAATGCAATTTCAAAAACATATTTCTTTCAAGCTGGGCAATGGTCATAAATTTCTTTTCTAGGACAATGCTTGGTGCAGCCCTAAACCTTTCAGGGAATGTTTCTACCCCATTTACATACTCTCTCTAGCCAAGTCAGCAGTGGTTCAGAGCTGTTTGTGGGAATGCTCAAGTTTCTCCTAGCTGGGTTCTAAAGTTGAGGAGTTAAAGATGAAGAGATGCATACTTTACTCATGATGCTTGATGTGCCTCAACAATTTTCTCTAGGGGAAGAAGATCAGTGGAGTTGGGATGACAAGTCTGGCCAATTCTCAGTGCTGGATGCTCATTTGCAGCGTCAAACTCACCATTTATCTGTGCTTCAGTTGGCCTGATCTTTTGGAGAAAACAAGTTTTCCCCTAGAGTTACTTCATTTGGGCCTTGGGGCATGGACAGATCCTAACTCTGGACAACTTGGCTAGTAGATGTCTGATCATCCCCAATAAATGTGTTCTTTATGATAGGGAGCAAGGATCCATTTGAGCACATAATTTTCTGTTGCCAATTCACCAAGCAGATTTGGCATTCCATTGGCTGAAGCGAACACCTCTCCTTCAACCATCAGTCTCTTCCAATGGGTAGCTGCATGGAGTAGATCTGGCCTTTTTCTGTGGGGTTTGGTTATGGGGTAGAGTGCTTCTAGCCACTATATGGATCATTTGGAAGGAGAGAAATCACAAGCTTTTTAAAGGAGATAAAAAAAAGATACTCCTCCATTATTAAGTTCATCAAAACCCTTGTGTGGCATTGGGGAACTACATGGGGTGTCATTACTGTTCAGCCTCATTGGGGAGCTACTGGGTCGTGGGGTTCATCATTGATCTGCCTTTTCATGTCTTTATTTTTTAAGTCGATAGTATTTTCTTACATGTAATCTGTTTTGATTGCCTTGAGCCCTGTTTTGTGGGTTGGCTAGCTCATCATCTCTAGTCTTGTATGCTCTGCTTCTTTTGTAATAATATTCTGCTGTTTTATTGAATAAAAAATGGACTCTTCTGCTTAATCACAGAGCACACAGTGATTGGGGATTATGAGAGCTCTTCTAATGATGTTGTCCATTGTGAGCACTCTAGAATGCAAGATAATCCACACGAGGAAGGAAGCTCGTGGGGGGATTTCCCTTAACCAAGTGAGGGGATGCAACTTACTGATTCTTTGGTCAAGAGAGGAGGGAAGCCTTCTAGGTGCCAAAGCTTGGTACCACTCCACAGAGAAATTGGAGTCATTGTCATTTCACAACCACTTGTATTGCTGATCATCAAGAGAAACAGTTTTGAGTGGCAGAGATGAAATTGGTCATTTGTCGGATTTTAAGTCATTCAAGCTCCTTCTTGTTCTGCCCCCTTATTGTTCTACCCTTGATTCTGGGTGTCCTACCCAAAAACTCAATGCTTCTACCCCTCTTGTTGGTAGAAGCATTGAAGACGGTGGAACGGCCGTCTTTACAAGGAATCTCCAATCCATGTCCAGAAATTGATATCTATCATCGCCATCATTGCGTTATGACAGGCACCTATTTGGAAGAAGTAGTTTTCAGTTGGTCTACCTTTCTTATAGTTTTGACACTCATAAGGGGTTCACTGATCTCCTGTTTCATATATCATATTCTATTTCTTCTATTTCATATTTTATTTTGCACAAGGCAAACAGGGTTGTTAGGAGGCCCACATTTTTTTGTCAAATGAACAAATGAAATAGAAAGCAAACAAAATGCATTATAAAGCAGATATCACATGATATATAATGGAATTTCAAAGTCAATGTCACAACACAAGTTATATAACTTCTTAAGTCAAAGTCAAACTTACAATGATACGCAGACCTTGGGAAGCCCAACTAGCACCAACTAAGCCCATTACTCCAGGTTATCATCCTAGCGACACTCTTAAATAGGCAGTGAATTAGACACAAGTACATTTTCTATGTTTAGGACCTGCTTTTGGTATAGTAGATTGAAGCCCTTGTTTTCTTATATCTCGTGTTTTTTCACTAAGGTGGCAACTTTTTATACGAGTTTCTTCCTCAACCCACACACAAATATATTTCTATATCTATATCTGTATATATGTATTTTAATTTATCAAACCAGCAAGGTAGCCAAGTGATCGAGAAGGTCACACAAGGCAGGGAAGCTCATCATATAAATAAACAAGCCAAAGTGACCGAGAAGGTCACCCTAGGCAGGGTAGATTATTGTATAACAACACTCACACTGAAAACAAAAACTCTCCCAATCTGTCACACAGACATAAAAAAATTTACATGCTTGAGGATGCCCCAAATCGCACCTCAATGCCAAACCAATGCCTTAATTCTTTGCTCAAGGTCTGGCAGTCTTTCTTAACTCCCTTAAACACTCTCTCTTTCCATAAACTAATTCCAGAGACCAGCCAAGAAGATCCTTTTCCAGAGCTAAGGTAAGCAACCATCTCTACCCCAAGTTGAGGCCATGGGAAGAGGGAGGACTGGAGGAGGCTTTCAGCGGGGGAACAAAAGTAGAAGCTTCACCGTAGATAGTGAATACAAAATGATTGGTAGTTTCCTCATTTGATTCACAAAGACTGCATTTGTTTGGGAAGGTTATCAATAGTCAAAATTCCGCCATGACCGAAAGACCAAATAAAGAATTGAGATGGGAACAACGCTTCACCAACCAATTAGCTGCCTAAATCTGCTTCAAGTGACTGCTCTCAATTGTGAATTTTCCAATTTTGTCATTCCATCTCCAGGAATCTTCTTGGCTTGTAGGAATATGGACTTGTAACAACTTCAATAAATGCACAAAGGTAGGCATCCCTCCATCTGATATTTTCCTTCTCAAACCCAATTTCCAAGATCCAATGCTACCTTCAACATTGATGAAAAGGTCTGCCCCACAAAACCGCTCTTCCTTCGAGAGTGGTTGAAAATCATTTTGAATTTAGGGTGGAATTCCCAAGTTCGATATCCTTTTAGAATTGGATTCTTTTACCATTGCCTAGAGAGAAAAGAGTCTTCTCCTTTGAGTTGAGGCTTTATGTTCATAATGGCCCTCCACCAAGCACGCTCATTAAGGGGATAAGGGGCAGAGCAATTTTTGGTTTACTAACCTTTGTCAAACAGGCTATACTTCTCTTGAATTATTTTTCTCCAGAGAGTTCCCTCCTTATAATCCATTTAGACATCTTGATTGAATTGCTTCACTCTTCTAATGCCCAAACCACCCTCAGCTTTGGGTCTATTAGATATCTCTCCATTTAAGGTCTGTAGATATCTTTCCATTTGCCAAGGTGATAACTTTGTGTCATCATACATTTGCATATGTATATCAAAACGAATACAAGCAAAGGACCAAGAAGAAGCCCGTGGACAGTGCCTTGTAGTTATTGGATTTGGATCGCCATGGAAAGTTCTGAATTTACAATGGATTCTTGAAACTGAACACCCATGAATGAGAACTGAGAAGCACACAAATGCCAAAAGAGCAGTATCACATCCATGACAACACTACATGTAGACTATGTAGCCAAGTCAAACACACTCTTGTTCATTTTCTTGTCAAATGACCCACACATTCGCACTAAGAATGATATGTCAAAACACATCACTGCTACCTTTGGACACTTCTAAGTTACAATGGAGAAAGATGGTGGTCCTGTTTCTCACTCACCCACGTACTTGGGGCAATCCGACTCAATCAAGATATCTCAGACAGCTAAATGGTTCCACAATATTTTCCAAGCATAAATAAAAGATACCTTAGGGGGACTACCCTTCCTCCAAACAAGAAAATTAGTTCTAGCACCCTTGGGAGGCCTCATATCTACCAAATGGTTGTCGAAGGAGGAAATTGAAAAAGACCCACTCTTTGAAAAAACCATTTCCATTCATCCCTATTGTTGTCCAGTGTCATCAATGCAAAAGCCTCCACCGACCTCCCGCCCTCTTACTACACCTCATAAAGGAAGCTAACACTCAGGTTACACCAAACATTAAAAATATGCCATCTCCCTCCAAAAGGGAGCTTGGCTTCTAAGGATAGCAAGGGGAGTGAAAAAAAATAGAAAACTGTAATGCACAACAGACAATCTAAGAAAATTTGACAACTAATTTGTGAAGAGGGTTAATATTAACCAGATGGCTGGTCTCATCTTAAGAATTGTCTTGAGTCAGGATTTTGTTTATGATTGTCAATCATGGACATCTTGTAAAGAGAAGGCGCCGTCTATGACCAGTGTTGGCTATTACCCCCCAATATCTGAAAATTCATGGCTCCTAGGTATCACATCAACTGAATTGGAGGAAGAGGGAACGGTAATTGAGACAACAAGTCTCATTTATGTTAATTAACAGTTAAACCCATTTTAGCTTCAATTCACTCAATTTTTAACTGATAGAAGCTATGATTAAGTTCTTTGATTGATGACGATGATGGGAATATGCTCCATGTGTTATTTCCTGTTGCCCATGTTCTATGACTGAACCACATATTCACTTAAAGGAATAGGGCATGTCTGTTTTATATATATGTATTTGCTTTCTTCTTGTTGTGTTTCTTATTTTCTCGTACACTTCTCATGCAAGTGTACTCATGCCTTGCAGGTAGTGCATGCAATGGCTTTTTTCCTGACCCAAAGTCATTTGCCTCGTGCCTCTCTCAACAGCTTGAAGAGAAGGTATGATTATATTACCTATTAAATGAACTCATATTTCTGAAAACATAAACTAAGCTGCAAAATGCTTCAATTCTCTAACATCAGCCAGACTGTAGTACTCATCTTAAAGCCACCGCGTTTCACTCAAAACTTTCTCATTTGGCTCGGGCTAATCAACAAAATGGCCAAGCAGATGGCATTTTGCCAAACAAGCGTAAATGGGAAGATAAGATTACCTCAAGTCAATCACCTTTCCGCTGTTCAAGAAGTTTCAACTGTAACGACAAACATAGAACGTCCAATGGTGCTAAAAAAGTTATTGCGCCTTCAAATTTTTATCAACCCCGTCAGGATGAAAACTTATCCAACATTCTCTCCAACAGGTATTTGTTTCGTCATGGTTTTAGTTATATAGTCTTTGATACGTTGTATTATCTTGTTGACAAGATTGTAATGTGGTGAGCTCAAGGTTGTCATGGATGTCCCATTGCAGTCATCTTGATTTTACATAGCAGTTGCTTAATCTAGTCATATCCTTATTGGGACATTTAGAATATGTCTTCATTACAACTTATAATTGTTGATTGAAGTACCTTGTTTACTATTAACTCTATCTCTCTTAAACTTCTTCAACACTGCTACAATCATTGAGAAGAACAACTTTTAAAAGAGCAAAACAGAGGTGTGGAATCTCATCAATATACTTATTTAGTGGATGCCCATGTTTCCCACCTCCGTGATGGTTCCCAATAAGATGGAAGTGGTATTTTGGCCCAAAGTTTCTTCCAGTTGGTTCAGGGACAGATGGAAACTGCGATTGCTAGAGTGGAATTTCGTTAGTTTCCCAGAGTAGGGGGATTGAGAATCAAAACATACAAATTGATGATATAGCGTTGCTGGGAAGGTGGTTCTAGAAATGTTTAGTAAAAGACAATAACTAGTATTATCAAAATTATGCATAATCTAGCATGGAGAGATGGGATAAAGAACATCCAAGATCTACATAAAATATAATGAAGAGTTTCTCAAACACAAGGATTGAATTAAGGGGCTAATTTGTGCTTTGGTTGATTGAACCATTGAGGAACCAAATTACATTGTGGGGGTGTGGGGCATTTGGTTTTGACTAGATAGCTTTGAAATAACTATTATAGGTGTGAGAGAAGAAGGCATAACGCATAATTTGGAATTGTGGTGGGTGGGGCAGGGATTGATGGCAGCAGGGTGTGCTTAACTGCTTATGGAGGTTTCGAAACTGGTTAGGACTAGGGATGCTTGTGAAGAGTGTCAGAAAAGTATCATGGTGTCCAAGAAGTATTTGAGGAGTGTCTAATGCATGTTGACTGCATGACACATACAAAACCATATTTTGAGGAGTACGGTATCCAATGCGTAGAAGGCATCCCCACAGAGTATCCTCATTATAGTTAAAGCTGAGGCGGATGGACCTGAAAACGCGTGAGACGAGGCGGACGACTCAGTGAAGTGAGGCGGTCTTAACATTAATATTTTTTTATAATAAATTGAAACATATAGTATACATCATCATTTTGATAAGTATTATAAACAAATATGTACAAAAAGTGAGGCAATTATCTAGAATTGAAATGGAATATAATAAAGTTGTATAGTGTAGCGAAAAGATGCTTTACATAAGTGTCAAATAACTTGCAAACATCCACTAAATATAGAAACTTGAGAATATTGAACATTTGTTAGAAGAAATTGTTGGAATGGTTGGTAAAAATCCACAAGTATGATCACTATTGGTATTCCAAAAGCATAAAAATCATTGAACTATGCTATGAAAAATCAAGATTGATGTTGATCACAGACTGATCAAAACATGATATGCTTTCTCCAAAAAATAATAAAAGTGTGACAAATTTATCAAAACTTAAAACATTTAATCTTGTTTTTATCAAATTTATCAAATATTACACCAAAAAATATAAAATCCTATTATAGGGTATTAGGGTGGGTTGTAACATCTTTTTGCTGCAATTGGCTGCAAATGAGTAACCATTTCTTGGTTGAGGCGGTCCGAGGCGGACGCCTCATTTCATCGCATCGTGTCGCCTCACTTTGAGGCGAAATTCTGTAAAAACGCGTTGAGGCACGCCTCAGGCGGTCACCTTGACTACACTGAGTGTCCTTGTTTCAATTTAGTACTTGAGAGGAGTGTTATGCACTTTGGGAGTTTTGTTTCTTGATGGAAAAGCTTAGGATAGTTTTCCCTTCTCAATGTATAATGTTCATTTCGCTCTATGAGAGTTTTGTTCTAGGCCCTCCCAATAATGGGTAAGGGACTATGTAGCTTCCTTTTTCTGTTTTCCAAGCTATAGGTTAATGTTTCATATACTGAGATCCGGAACACCTCATTGCTTCCAAAGAGGGGAAATAATTCCACATCTCTTAAACAAGATCACACCAATGAAGGAGATTGATGTAGAAGATCAATATTTTCTGAAAATTCAGAGTTTTATATTACTTTTAGTGGATACAAATTTGAGTGTTTATTTTAAATCATATATTTCTACTTCTTGAATTCCCTTTAGATAAAAGTTTTGGTGTTTATTTCAAATTTAAAAGTAAAATTTATAAAATCTTGTTTTTGTTATTTGAGAAATTAACACTTTTAGAAGTGCCTTAAATACTCAAACTAAGTTATGATGGGATTAGGATTTAAGAAGTTACTTTTCTATTATAGATTGTAGGAACCATACTTTAGTAGGATTTTAAGTTGCTTTTTCTATTATATATAGTCCCTATCACAAGTTGTTTTCCCTTCGACACATTTTGAAGAAAGCTCGGACAAAAATGCTATTCTCAACTTGCTTATTTGCAACAAAGTACTTCCTTTTGTGACTATGATATACGTTGTTCAAGGATTGCTAATTGAAAAGAAGAGTTGTCCGATTGTGGAAGAAGAGAATGCTACCTACTTGCACACAATGAAGCACTTTGAGTTTACCCTCTTCCATCGCCACGACCTCCATATTCTATTTCTCCACAACCGCTACCATAATCTTCATTTTGCTTTGGTGAAACTCAACCCTTACATGGGAATGTGATATCTTTATGCAAGTGTGCTCCACTTGATACAACTAACTTACATCACCCATTACCACCAATTCTTCGTGTATACCTTCAAAAGATGCTCGTAATGCACAAAGAAAAAGCCAAGTTGATGAGATTAATTGTGTTCGAGAAATTCCAAATATGAAGCACCAATTGTTGATAGTACTCAAAGAGATGGATGATATAATTGAGTTTTGAAGGAGGAAGGACTTAAAATGTATACAAGGATAAACTATCAGCTTAAAGAATGGGAAACCTTTATTTTTAAATATTACATCCATATGCAGCTTTGTGTGAGCCTTTACTTATGAATAATTGGTTGCTTCAGGATTTTTTAGTCCACCACTTGTCAACTTCATGCAACAATTTATTCTTGTAATGATTTTTTCATAGGACACATGAAAGTTTTATCCATAAAGCCGAAAGAAATGGTGGAGGTTTTCTAGAGATCTTTTTCGTCAAGCTGTTAATAAAGTCTCTCTTATCATTCATATGCACTACTTGATTATGGGTTGCCTTAAAGAAATCAATATTTTTATTATTTCTAAAATATTAAATTATTTTGCTATTTTCAGTAAATAAATAATTTTTTATTTATAGTGAATTGCGCTTTTACAATTTATAGTAAATTTAAACTTCGTTTGGATTCGATTACGTGTGTTTGATTAGGAAAAGTTTTTAAGTGTTATTCTTTTGCTTTCCCATTTTTGTTGAGAGTTAAAATTTAAAGTTAGAAACTGATGTGGTTGATGTTCATCTATAAAAAGATATCTTCTGAGTCCCATATAATTTTCTATTGTGGGAAGTAATGGATGTTTTTGGCATTTGTTAGATCATTCTTAGGAAATATTATCTGTAAGACTTGTTAATTTATTTTGATTTGCCTTTATCTCTCTAGTCTATTTATCTATACGAAATGTATGAAGAGAAAAGGAAAAAGAGAGTCCGTTATTCTGCTTAATTGTCCATTTGCTAATTTCCTTAGGATGCAATTACTACATAGCACTCACATTTTCTAACTGATTGGAGTATCACATTCTTCTGATATGCTATGAGTTCCTTTTTCAGGAGGAAAGCTTCTGGAGTCCATGCTTCGAGTAATCTAAGAAAAAAGGTGCTTTTCTTTCTTTCTGAGGAATCTTCTTGATTTGTGATTATTGATATGAGGCTCACTAGATAGTGCAAAAGACTTGTTTATACAAATTTGAGTATAGTCATAAATTCCCTATACATGTCACAGACAGTGCAAAAGACATTTCCTTTTGTGACTGAACGAGGAAGTTCTGTTTGATATCTTTCTTGTTGGTTGGTACCGGTGAGGACTGTTGTTTCATTTTCTGTGATATATATGCTATATGAGGGAGGTGTCTCATGCTATGTTGTCAGGGGCATGAGCAACGGTGAGGCACTAGGTAAGGATAATTCTTAGCTCCCCATGGGCGCCTTGATGACAAAAGCCTTGCTGAACAACCCCATCTTTACTTAAATTCATAGATGTCTCAGGATAAGCCCCTTGAATATAAAAAAAACTGATTGGGAGTGCCTCGGTGGCGCCCTTGACAGCGTAAGTCTCATGTTTACTTAAACCAGATTAGATGTCTTAGAACATCCTCAATTTTGATCCAGGTGTATCTTCACCATATAGATGATTTTTACAAAAGTTAAATTACATATTAAAACTCTTAACTTGATCAAATCTGTGTTATTAAATCGATGATTAATTGGCATTAATTGCTTCTCACTAGTATAACATTATATGATTTTTAATTAATTTTTGTATAATCTCTGAATTATCGGTTAATCGCTTTTCAAACTCGTCAACTAATCAGTTTTTGGAAATATATAGTGAATAAATGTGAAAAAAATTAATATTTTATTTTATTTTCTGTTAACCTCATCAACACCTTATTCATGGCAATATCAAGAATGTGTTAAGGGACTAGAGAGAAAGATCAAAGAGAATATATTAAAAAGATATACAAGAGAAGTGAGAGAGGATCAAAAGGAAATACCAATGTAGACGTACCTTTATTTAATGGTAAGTTTTTTTTTTATTTTGTTATAATTTGACTTCAATTTTGACATGTGATGTTTACTACTTTAATTTGCATTAATCTTTATTTTATTTTTCTTGTACTAAACATAGAAAAATGGTTATAGAATATTGGCTGATTAATTCTTCCAATTGATCTCATATCACTCAATAGGTTCAGATTAACAATTTGACTACAGACTTTATTTTATATAGTCATTAGATTTGTTATCCTTCAAATTTTCTGTCACTAACCAAAAAAATATGAGGGCTAGTTGAATTTAGTACGTGTGGTTATGATAGGGTTAAACCTTTCAAGTTAGGCAAAGTTTCCTTGTAGGATTACTGGATTAGACTTAGTTTTATTATAATAAAGGTTTTGGAACAGGGCAACTCAACTGATACATTGCAATTTTGGGGGATTCTGTGTGGTGTGTTGTTCCCATACTGCCTAAGTAAGGAGATAGTTCTGAAATGTCCTAATATGTGGACTAACATTATAATTTGAACCAAGTAATTTTCATTAAACCCTTACCTCTCCATGGCAGGTGGTTAAGTTGGAGATGGATTGGGGGTGAATATTTGAGTTCCTAATGATGTGGGGATTGTTAAGTTTTTTTGTTTGTTTGTTTTGTGTGTGTTCATATGGCTTCTTTTCTTTTCTTTTCTTTTTTGCAAAATATAAAGTATTGTATTGAATATAGGAAAACCAACACGGAAAGTTCACTAAGGCTTGAACAAAGTTACTATTATGCACAATATCACCCAAGTCAAACATACAAGAAGAAGAGTATTGGGACTGGGAGTCTTTAACAGTACCCCATGTATAACCCTAAACCCACAAGCTAACTTTAATTTCACTCCACAAATTATCTCCCTTCTTGAACTATTTCTAAAACTCTATTATTTTTTCTCTCCAAATAATCCAAGCAAAAGCATGAAGAGTAATTTCCCAAATCCATCTTCCTGCGAAAAGAGGTTAAGGCTGGACCTAGTTGGACCTATTGGCTGATTTCCATGCCCATTGAATTCCATTCTAACCAATGATCACAAATCTAGATGATCATAAGTTTTGCCATAAAAGGTAAGTTGTTTCCATGATTCTTATGGAACCAAGCATACTGTTATATTGTTCTTATTTTTTTTTTCTTTTCTGATTTGTCACCATTTTTATTAACATTTATCAATTGAATTTTGGGGCTTACCTTGGTAGCAATGTACTTTTTCCTGGTTCCCAATCTCCATTTGATCCTCTCAATTGTTGAATCCTACATCATCTGATGAAAAAGGCTGGGATGTCTAGGCTTACGATCTAATAACATTGAGGCTTTTAGTTAGCACACCTTGATGGTAGTGGTTAAGTTGGCTATAACTGGGGGTTTGATAGATAGGGTGTATTGCCGTTTCATGGAGAATTTGGTGTAGACAAGCAAATTGGGAAAAAAAACTAGTGTTCCAAAAAAAGGTCTAGGCGGCCTCCTGGGCGGGTTTTTGAAATTTTATTTTCATTTTTTTTATTTCCAATTCTAAAAAAATAAAGATTATTAAATTTTTTTATACATTTTGCATATGTATATCTTGGCATTGAATTAGAAGTAATTTATATGCTTAACTTTTATAAATTATAAGGTAGAATAAATAAATAAATAATCGCCTAGGCCCCGTCTAGGCTCCTTTTAGTCCTCTGGGCGCTAGTCCCCTGCTCGCCACCCGTTTACCGCATAGCGTTTTTTAGAACACTGAAAAAAACTCATTCTTACAACAGCTATTGGAGTTAGATAAAAGCCTCATTGACAAGGAACAGCTCACACTATCTGAGGTTTTGCAACATCATGGAAACTCTTCACAGCATGGTCACATCTTCATTGCTTAGAATCTTTAGTGAAATGTGGATGAAGGCCTATCATCCTAAGAGTAACTTCTTTCTGTGGACTATAGTTCAGGGAAAAATTATGGCAACAAACAACTTCAAAAGAGACGTATTCAAAGTGTGTTCTCTGCTATGAAGATGAAGAATCAGTAAATCACCCCCTTTTCTGAAGTGCCCCTATTCTAAGAAGGTTTGGAATTGCTTTCTAAAGAGATCAGTTGACGTTGTCCTTGAATGGGACAGTTAATGAATGGGTAAAAAATTGGAGAGCTGACAACCTTACTCCTGTTGGATAATGAATTTGGGAGAAGGGAGTTCACACAACCTTACTCCTGATGGAAACTGGATTTGGTAGAAGGGAGTTCATTTTGTTACATGGAGAATTTGTAAGGAAAGGAACAAAAGAGTATTTGAAGTGATGACTCTCACTCCACAGGAATGCCTTCTATCTATCAAAGAGGATGTGTGGAACTGGGAGCAGCCCACAAAGCTATCCAGCAGGTCCTCCTTTGTTAGGTTCATGTTTAGTTGGGAAGATGTAACTATTACATATTTGTGTTTTCCTATTCTTCTGTTCTTTGTTTTGTTAAGGCACTTAGGGATGTAAACATCGTTGATTTGGGAAGTGAAAATTCTTTACATAATCGATAGTATCATAATGCCAAAATTTTGGCTTCTCTTTACCATGAAAAGTTTTGGTTTCCATAGCTTATCCCAATGCCAAATAATAATAATAATAATAATAATAATAATAATAATAATAATAATAATAATAATAATAATAATAATAATAATAATAATAATAATAATAATAATAATAATAATATAAATTTAGGCTAAATTGTCAAAATCCGCTATTTGAAAAGTTTCACCCACTTTTCTCTCACCCATGGTCGCCACTATCTACAAACACTTTATAGAAACTCTCCAATTAGTTAATAATATAAAACCCTTAAAGTCTCCTATTTTTTTTATATCCAAAGTATTTCAAAACATCAATTGTTACCTCAATAAAAGTTTTGTACAAATGTGACATCTTCAGTTTATCTTGGGATGTTGTCATCAAGAAAGTATTATCTTTCACAATTTTCATATTTTGAGTCTGATCCAAATTGTCATTTGGCAGAGATTTTGTCGTACTTCTCTTCATCAGGATTTTATATGATTTACTGGTGTTTTCATGATGTCATGTAACAGAACCAGACTGTCGTCCTTGTGGATGAAGAGGATTGTCAGGCTATCAAGACAACAGAAAACGAAGATGAACCAATTAGACGGTGAACAGAGTTTTAATATCCTATCCTTTTTTTCCCTTGTCTCAGCTAATATGAATCTGGTTGAGGTTGTTATCACTGATCTTACAATGAGCTTTTACCATTTTACAACAGGGAAACAAAATTCTATTATCCTTCAAGGTACCTATTATCTTTTTATTGAAGATGATGCAAATTAGCAGAATATGAATTTTTTTTTTTGCTGCAATTAGTTCAAATTTCTCAGCTCATCTCTGTACTTATATGGCATAGGGATGATCCAGAGTCCGTTGAACTGTGTTATTCAGACATGAATCACCTAGCTCCTGAAGCCTTTTTGTCGGACTCTATAATGAACTTTTATATTCGGTAAGTCACTTTAGATACTATTGTTAATATGGAGTTGATAAAAAGAATCTTATAAAACTTAAATGTATTCCAAGTTGTAGTTTCCTTTTTATCTTTTCAAATTTTCATTGGCTGGCACCATGAAATATTTAGTATACAGTACCCTGCTTTTTTCCATTTTGGCTTGCATAATGCTTAACAACATCATTCTCCCACTGAAATGTTAATATACAATTTTGCATTTATTATAACACGAGCAGGGCTTTAATTAGATCCTAGAACCATTTAGATGCCGTTGGCAGGACTCGAACCCTTGACTTGTGATATCATCCCCCAAAGTCTCATTGGCTAAACTAGCACCCCTTGGCTCAAAAGATCAATTCGTAACCTAATTAAAGTAACCTACATTAATAATCCAAATGTTTACAATGAACCCCCTTAGTCATACACACTACGAGATAAAGTCTAGGCCTATTACATGCAAAAGTAGCCAAAAACCAAAGGAGGATATTGCACGTTACATCTTGAAAATACCTATCACAAATGGGCACACAATAAAATTGCTAAAAAAGAACACGTGACATAAGCGCTTAAGAAGAACAAAGACTTCTTAAAAATCTCTCCCACCATCATATTTGAGGATGATGAATTACATGAGGTGATATCATATAGAGGTTCCTTTGCACTCATCTTTTAAACCTGTTGCACAACTAGCTTCCAAACTCTTCATTACCAATACACTAGAGAGAGGACATATAATATAGTAGCTCCATCTTCATTGAACCGGTGTTATGAACTCCCATAATTTTCTCTCTAACTTGGGGAAGATGATAAAGATAGAAGCAACACACATGTGGAAGATGATAAAGATCATTTCTATCCAATGAGAAATTGCCTCGGATATGGCACCTCCACTGTCCATTTCAAAAGTGACTGTCTCCACCTGCTTTCTTAAGTTTTTTCCCCTTGTCAGCCTATTTTCTTCTTTTTTCTCTTAGCTATCTTCTTCCCTGTTTCTATAGCATGTTTCTAGAGCAGCTTGCTCTCTTTGTAATTTTTTCTTCATTTCTAATACAATTGTCTTGTTCATAAAAAAATGTTCTCTCCAACTGACTCAAATGACTTGTTCTCGATCATATGGTTTGGAATTACGTGCTTGGTCCACATTGTTTTGGCTAAGTTCCCCTTTTCTCTTTGATCTCAATCCCTTGTGCTCGACCCATACTATATCTTTTTTTTTTCATGGATTCAAAATGATCATTATGTCATACAAAGTTACAACCTTCTGATGTGGGGTGAATTGGTGAAGGGATATTGGCCTTACCTCGATTTGAGCTTTTCCATTTCAACCTCAGCCAATAAAGAACCATTTTGTCCACCCCGTTCCTCCCTTTTATAGATTTTATAATATCCTGATACAATAACATTCACCGAATCCTCATTCTTACCGTGATCACTCCTTATATCAAACTCAACAATCCCTTTTAAGATTCTTGTACTTATATTGTTTCCTAATTCCTATATTGGAAGATCCCCCAAACTATCTTTTGTAGATCTCTTTGATTGAAGGATACGGGTTTTGAGCATCCCATCTATCATCTCTCTCACGTGTACCCTCCCCAACCACTAGATCCTCTTGATATGTTGATTTGTTGGGAAGGCATCCCCTCTCTTGTCCATTGATCTCATTCATCTTCGATCTTAAAGTCGTGATTTGTATTTTCAACTTTACCCTCATCTTCAATGTTGCCACATACCCGTTTCTTGTTAATTTCCACCACAACACCGTTCTAAATCGTTATAAATAAGAGACAACATGAAGCCTTTGTTGGCACAAAGGGTGTAGATGAAGAATCCCTCGACACCGCAACGCATGGTGTGCACGAGTTTGTCAGCCACCAAACGTGCCCCGCCACATACCTAAGTCACAATATTAACCCCAACTTGGATACTATGGACCTCCGGGTGTGGAGTTGTAAACTCAAAAGGCCTTGTTGCTAGTGAGGGACATGTTAACCTAATCCGATGTGACTCCCTACCCCATGTGGGATCAACTTGCACAGTCAAACCAAACCACATTTCTAACAATCTCCACCTTAGTGAGGTTTGAGCCTAAGCTCCACCTGAATGTGCATATTCCAATGCACCATTGCCAAGCTAAGTTGAACTATTGACTCTGATACCACTTGCTGGGATCGGGGGTGAAGGGGACAAATTTCCTCATAAACATAAAGCAACATGCGCACGAGATCCCTCCTAAAGACATGTCCACTTCAAACCAAACAACTGTATTGTTCCCAACTTGAACATTGTGGACCTCGGATGTGGGGTTTTAACTCAAAATGTCTTGTTGCTAGTAAGGGATATGTCTTGCTTAACCCGATGTGACGCTCGCCCTAGCCCATGTGGGACTAACTTGCACGCTTAAACCAAGCCACATCCCCAACATGCAACATCCTCTCCACACAACTCTGACACAATTGTTCGCTTCCTTATTTATCAACAAAAGACCCACCAACAAAATTCGTTTATGGGAGCACTTTTATTGCCTTTTCTGGTTTTTAATCGGTCATTAATTGGCAATTAATCCCTGATTAATATCTTCTTGCTAGTAGAGTGTTACGATTTTTGAATTAGTCGTTTGAATAATCTCCAACCGATTAATCAGCTAGAATTGCGGATTTCTCGCCGAATTACGAATTAATCGCTTTTTAAAGTCACCAATTAATCGGTCCATTACAATGTGCTATAACTAACCAAGATAATTAATGTTATTTTTTTAATTTCCCCTAAACTAATCAATATTCTACCAAAGGGCAACACCAAAAGTGTTTGAAAAGGCTAGAGAGAGAAAAATCAAAGTGAATATACAAAAAAGATGTAAGGGTCTGATTGGTTGGCTATTTTTTTAGGAAATGGAATCCAGTTCCCATATCAAGTGGTTTTCCGTTGTTTGGTTGTGTATTTAACAATTGAAAAAGAATTCAACATGTGACTAATTTTCCCATCTCTCATGGGAATCCAAATCTGTAGCCCCCTCGAAACGGAATCCGCCTAAACAGTTTCAATTCCCATGTCTATTTTACATCCTACCAAACAAACTCTAAGAAAAAAGAGAAAAGCGATCAAAGAAAAATATCAACCAAAACTAAAGAATATGGAAAACGACACCTTTATAACATTGAAAGTTTTATTTTCTTATGATTTTTCTTAAATTGTGGCATGTGATATTTACTACATTATTTATCAAATTTTTTCTTATAGTAAGCATATTACTTAGAAGGACATAGAAAATATGTATGTAAAATGCGTGCCAATTAATTCAAATTAATCTCATAATGCTCCTGATTAAAGATTTAACTACATGGGGATCAGGCATCAGGGTGACAGTGGGTCACCCTTGGTTTGGTCACTGCCATCTCGATCCATACCCATTTGATGTCGCTTTTGCTCTGACTTCTACTTGAAGCTTCATTGTTACCTTTTGTAACAGTCAACTATCAACTATGGGAGAACTTTGAAGTTTTCTTGGTGAAACACTTTAGTCTTAAATGCACCAATTTGCATACGTAGTTGACTACCCATCACTAGAACAAAGCTCTTTCACCTGTATGGTTGTATAACAAATGTTAGCTAAATCTCGGAGAGCCTCGAACCCCACCCTATTGCATTGTGCCCACTAGGAATGCACACTTGCTTGGACTCATTACCTACTCTAACAACCAATTGAAGGTAAATAATGTTTGCATTACACCTCTATGCCATTAAGATCCACTTGACGACATCACCTCATTTCCCAATTGGAGCTCATCTATATTAAAGGATCCATGGTTGACTTTGCAAACATCGACTACTCTTGTAAAAGGAAGAAAGAAAATGCCCAATGTTCTTTGCTCCTTTTGGTGCACTCGATACATTCCCTCGTGGATGTAGAGCTTTTCTCGTGAGTTGCTTGTGACACTTCGTCTCCGGAAGAGGAGGTGGTGTGTTACAAAGGTGCCCAGCCTGTGAAGGGGTGATGGTTACACGAGTTCAAATCCCATATGCTTAGGTAGTCGTCTAAGGATTTAATGGGCATTTGGTGGTGGATTGATTAGTCCCATATCATATGTAGGATGAGTTTGCAAGTGTCTTATAAGGAAACACAAAATTTTCAAAAAAATTGCCGTATTGGATATGCGTTGGACACTTGGTCAACGTGTCGCACACGCCTCCGATACAGACTCGACAACCAATTTTGTTTTATTTTTTGAAGGTTGTTAATCCATCTAAAGTGAAAAACTTATTATATTGCTTTTTTCTTCTCCCATCTACTTCTTTTCGACTATATTTTTCGCGCTACTAGTGTCATCTCCTCCACTTTTGTACATCTTTTTATTCTCCTTTACTTTTTTCTTCATGTTCTTTTCTAGTTTTTTTTTTTACATGCAACAAAGACATCAATATAGTGTTCTTTTCTATTTAAATTCTTTATTTGTTGGATAATTAGTTATATATACGACTTCTTATTATAACAAAGGTATGCCTTGTTGTTGAGTACTAGTTTTCGAAAAATTATTGAGTCAGCATGTCATGTTCGTGTGCATGCATCTTTGCGTATAAGTAGTTGTCCACTCCTCAATTGATCGAGCTGCTTTGAGATAAAATTTCACACCCTAAGGTCGAAGATGAGGCTCAAATATTTTTGGGTGGTTAACAATGTGGATGCCTTTGATGCGGACTCCAGCCTAGGTAGGTCGTTGCACTACTTGTTTTCCACCTTAAGCTCCCTCACCCACTCCATCTTTGCTTCCCAACCAAAGAAACCGAGAAGAAAATAGGAAAAAAGTTGCATCAATATACCATTTATTTTTTCTTCATCTCTTTCTTTTTAAGCCTTCTCCATTTTTTTTAATCTTCCACCACCAAGGGTTGGCAATGAGCGGACTGCCTCGGCCGAAAATTAGTCTTCCCGTTCCTGCCTTGTTTATTTGCGGAATTTTTTTATCCGCCCCTGTCCCATCATGGCTTCAATCTCGGATTGCCGCTCGACACCGCGAATTCCTTGTCACAATATAGTATTATAATATTTATAATATGATCAATACTTATACAAAAATATATGATAGCCATCCTAAAATCGGTGCCGTTAGGAAAGGTGCTGGGTGGATATCCTTTTTGATATATGCACTTCAATCTTTAATTTTAGTGAAGATCCTTTCATTTTATTTGGTGTATGTAGTGGTTTTTTTTTCCCTTCTGGCTACAAGGTTTTCACTAAGAACTTACTTGTTTGATAGATATTTGCAGCGGCCAATCACAGCAACTGGTAAATCACAAAGTGATTACCATTTTTTCAACACATATTTCTATAAAAAGCTCAAGGAAGCTGTATCATACAAGGTAATTGGCTAATCATATTTTCATTATAATGTCATTTCATGGATCTGTGATGCAACTGTGTTGAAAAATAAACTAACATGACTTAGTGGAGGAGATAGGACTCCATTGAGTGGTTATATTTGGTGGAGTCACTTGGATAATAATTCAGTATTAACACTTTAAAAAGTAAATAATTTGGAACGTTCTGGATATGTTTGCGAAAATTTTCAGCCATCATACATGAGATATGTTCGTATAAGTTCTGCTTGCGTTATACAGTACTCTGCTTCTTACTGATTATTGCTTTCACAGTTTGCTGCCCAACTTACATAACTAAATTCTATTGAATGCCCAGGGGAATGACAAGGACACATTTTACTCTAAGTTCAGGAGGTGGTGGAAAGGTGTCAATATGTTTGAGAAGGCATACATACTTTTGCCTATCCATGAAATGTGAGTGTACTTTTTCCCCAAAGATGCCTCCATGAAAATGGTTATTAATTTAATAGCCATGTTTCTGTACAAAGTGTGCATATCAGGACTGCGTGCAGAAGAAAATAACCACAATGCCAGTGTTGGTAGATTAGAACTTAGTTGAATTTTTTGCCATGTAACGACACATTACTTTAAGAAAAAAAAGTGCCGACACGTGTTGTTTCGGATACTCCCATAAGACAGTTAGGAAGACATGTGTAGCAAAGTGAATGAATGAGTAACAATTTAAAACTTATTATTGAAAAGTAAATAATACTAAAATGTCCAAGTAAGTCCCATAGCGTATCTTGTATTGTGTTTTTCTGGCCGGTTCGACACTTCGTATCTGTGTCGGATACCGATACTCATATCCGTGTCATTGTTACATAGGTTTTCTGCAGCGGATTTACTAAGAAACCATCCTTCAATATAATTCTTGTGAAGTTCTTAAAGTATGAGAAATTAAATGGTTGCCCGGATGTGGTTCTACCCAAGTTTGAGTGAGATAAACAGCCCCAAGTCCCAAATTATTAATATGCGACAGGATCATAGCCAGTTTTTCAAGTCTCCTGTATTTCTTGAGTTTTTGTGCAAATGTAGATCTGGATGACTTGCATGTACTGAGGATATACTAAAATAAGGTTTGCTACTTGCTACTAAATTTTTTTGCATGAACAGTTAATATATTTAGATTAGTTCAGTGCATTTCAGATGTGAGCGTGCCAAGCAAATGATATGCATGCACACATGGGCATTCGTGTATTTTATTTTAGACATATCTTCTGGGTCCAGAATAGTATAAATAAGAGCTATGTAGCATGTAGGAACCATTGAATAAGAATTGAAGAATGGGATTTCTTTTACATACCTAGCGTCAATCTGTCTCCTCTTTTTACTTGGTAAACTTAAACCAACATTTTATCTTTGATGCAGTCAACATTGGAGTTTGGTGATTATTTGTATGCCAGACAAGGAAGATGAATCAGGACCTATTATACTTCATCTTGATTCATTGGGATTTCATCTCAGCAGCCAAATATTTCAGAATGTCAAAAGGTGCGATAGCAAAAGCCTGCGGTGATTAAAATCCTTTTGATCTTATTTCCCTTCTGACAAGTTCGTTTTCTGTTGTCATGTTAAGAACTAAGCAAACTTTCTGAGTTTGTTTGATCAGATTTTCTTGTTGTCATTAATTAATAATTAACCCATCTAAAGTTAAGATTTTTTAACTTCCAACCGTCGATAATAATACGAGGGTAATGTAATCTAATGAATAATGCAATGTTAATTGTGTAGAATGTTCATCACTTTCTAGAATGGGAGCAACTATTCGTTTCTGAATCTGCGACAAATGGATGAGATCCATAAACTGGAGAAACATTGTAATCTTTAGTTTCCAATTTGATGCATTGATTGACATGTATATTGTGCATTGCCATAGAGGGCATTGCTATCCTACAAGTGTTGTGATAGACAACAGAGGTCGACATAATACTAGAATGTCTATGCTTGCTTATCAAAGCTTTGCACTTTTTGGTTCTGTACTACTTTTATGCAATCTAGTTGAATCGTATGTTAGTACGAAAATCAGAAATAGGGTCTTTTGAATTGTATCATAATTCATAAGATTAATTCAGATTCAGAAAATAAATTATAATGCTAAATCACTAACTTCAATAACCTCAAATTTCGTTGTCAAATGACGCCACCCGTTTCAAAATTTCGACAAAAAGACAAAATAATTAATTTCCAAGAACTTTCTTTGGAGATTAGAAGCGTTCTTTTGTGGGAGTTCTAAAAAAAGACACTAGACACAGGAGAAGAAAAGCGCTCTCGAGTCGTTGGGGTGGGAGATATGAAGACTATGACGTGGCATCTTGGTCTAATGATATAGTAATCTTTGTCGAACATTCTTTGTTTAATATGTGCGACCTTTTGAGATGTGTGACAATTAAAAATTCAAATAAACATAAGGGTTTTTAAATCGTTGAAAAGTCAACGTAAAGGTTATTTAATTTAATTAAGTAATTATTATTATTATTATTATTTGCGTATTAGGTTCTATTTTCTAGTTCACCTTGGTTATAGAGATTCAATTGGGTTGGACAGATCTCTCTCTCTCTTTTTTTTTTTTTTTTTCATCTTTTCACTTCAGCGTATAAAGGTTGTGTTTGGGGCTTATTTTAAGAATGGAATGAAGGTTCTTGGTTATAGATTGTGATATTGTTTTTGCAGCTGGTTTAAATGAAGTGGTGAGTTAGTGGCATTCTTGGAAAAGTTTGAGGTCGAGATGGAATGTTTTCTTTGGTATTTCTCACCGATGATGGTAACGATGAATATGAAGAGAGTTGTGATATGATCAAGAAAACTCTGAAGATGAAAGTTCCAATGGTGAGATTGAGGGCTGGTTTTAGCGTGGCAAAAATTGTTGCGTTGGTTTCTAATAGTAAATTTGGTGCATGAAAAAGTGCAAGTAGAATGAGCAAAGAAGGGATATATCATGTGTTTAGTATTCCTTTTATTTTCCAACATTCAATTATTATCAGTTCATTCTTCTTCTTCCTTTTTTTCCCCAACATTCAACTATTATCAGTTAATTCTTGTTTATGTGTTCTTATACTTTGTACAGAAACATAGCACAGACCTAAATGTTTAGAACTGGTGCATATTTGATCTTGTACTGATTTTATTTGTCTATTTTTTTTTTTTTGTAATGTTATCGTTTGTAGATTTCTGACAGAAGAATGGAGTTACCTAGATAAACAAGTTGTCTCTCCAAATGTCCCTATTGCTGAGAGGATATGGAGACACCTTCCACGTAGAATTGATGAAAAAGCAATCACTGTGAGTCTCGTCCACGTTTCATAATTTAATGACATTCTACTGTGTTTTGCTTTTAGGTGCTATATATTAAGATGCTCCAACTATTTAGTTCCTGTTATGGCTTTCATGAAAATTTTCTATTAGATGCGGGATGAGAAGGAAAGCACATTCATCATGTGCTATTTTCATGTTTTAAGGTTTTACTATAAATCTGTTTTATATGTTTCTCAAATTTAATGACAATCTGTTCTACATCTGCTTTCTTTTTGGGCTATATATTGAAAACCACTCTAAAGATTGAACTCACGTTATTGCTATCACGAAAAAACATGTGGACAAACTTTTGAATAGGCGATTAAATTAGGCCAACATTTTGTAACATGATACTGAAATTCTATCTGGCATCCTGATGTGCTTGAATCACCAAAAGTGAATACTCTATGGCTACTAACAACATTTCCCAGTTTCATGTTGTTATGGTTGTTCTCGTTACTCATAACAATCATCATGTTTGTTTTGATCAAATATTATTTCATTGCTTGCTTAGAGGGTGTGTGTGACTAGAGATAAACCTCTTAATAAGAGGAGTTGGAAAGTGTTTGTTTAGGCTCTTATTAGTCTCTAACTCATATTCAAATTACCATTTTACCCTTTATAATTTATGGTCCAATGCAAAGTAAGCTATGTTGGATTTTGTTTTTTGTTTTATATGTATTGTCACAGGGTGTCAATTTCCCTGTAATTTATGGGTCAAATTTAGGTACAAAGTGAGTGTTGTTTTTATTTGTTTATTTATTTATTTGAACTTGTTCTTTAGTCTCACCAATGCTTTTTCTCGCCTATCACTTCTACACTAGCAGATGTTGGATCACACTCCGCCTTTTATAAGGTTTTAATTGACAATTGTATTTTTGTTTTGAATTTCGTTATAATATATTGGTCCATGTTTGGCCCAATATGTGGGAATGACTTGGGAAAGCTAATTACTTGATGTAATTACCCAATTTCATGAGCAGTAAATGTGAAAAAATAGTCGAGTCAGAGGCATATGGCAGTTATTGTCTAGTTAGACATTCACACCAAACAAATCAATTAGAATTTAACAGTTATATTTTTAATATTCAAAGGAAACATCTGATTCAGAGGTGTAAATAAAGACCCCCTAAGTTGATGCTGACAGATAACACACAGCTGGCTCCTGACATTGTTTTGGCATGCAAAAGTTCTGACCACTTTTCTATTACTTTCATACGCATCTTAGTGGTCAAATTATTAATTTGAAGTCAAAGATAAATTTGATATTTTTCCACGAATTGTGGACAAATCTAGAGCAATTAGTGGAATCAACAATATATTTAAGTTTGATTACATAATTTTTTTTCTTTTATTTTATTCAGGAAAGTTGCACATCACATTTTTTTAAAAACTCAAATAAGTTACACATACAATGATGGCATTATTGATCCTAATATGGCAATCTCATTTAACCAATTTAATGATACTCTTAGAGAGAGGTTTTATACAAAATCCATGTCACCATATATATATAAATGTTAGATATTGTTCGTGCCTACGACACTACAAAAAAAGCTCCCCAACTTATACAATGCAATTAGTATGCATACATTGAATACTTGAGTCTTTGGTGTTTTCAAAATGTCAGACATGTGCTTATGACATTCCACCAAAATCTACAATACCACACTTATTTCGATATAACTTCATTCAGTAGGTCCAACACATTCCCCAGAGATTGTAATTGTTGTACATGCCTTGCAAATTTAAGCTATTATCATTTAAAAAAAATTCATATTGCTTATAACAATTGTTGTGTATAATCATCCCCAAAAACCTATTTTAAAACATTCTCTCACAAAATTGCATGAGAAAATCCACTACTAAGAATTTTGAAAAAAGTAGTTTTCCATGTAAATTCTAATTTGAAACAACACTTTGTCGGAGTAAGAAAATTATACAAAATGTCACAACAAAATAACTCAAATTTATCATTCATACATTCACACCAAACATAGTACTTGTAATTGTTATTTTCCATTTGGCTCCCAATAATTTATGACTATTCCTGTTTAATCCCCATTAGTTCTTGTATTCCAGTCTAACCCCCATGACCGTGAGTTCAACCATGATGACTCACAAACTCCATCAAAAAAATTCAAAATGACCAACTTACCCTTGTGCACATGGTTTGCTCATGTTTTTAAAATGACTATTTTTTTAACGAACTAATTTGTATATAATTCCTAATTGGCCCCATGGAATGAGTTTTCGTGAAATCTCACCAAAATTTTCGTTTTATTTAAATTACAAAAAAAAAATATAAATTTACATTTTTTCGAGGTTTTTTCGGGTTTTTCATAAAATTCAGGTTTTTGGCCAAAAACACCAAACTCAGTGACCAAAATTTCATTTTCTCGAGTGTTTTCCGACAAATTTCGGAGTTTTTCTTCGTAAATTCGGTTTTTTTTCCTAATTATCATTTCTTCTAATTATTTATTGATTTTTGAAGCAAAACGAAATCATAATCCTTGATTGGCCCCCATCTTTGTTAAAAAAATTAGTCATTTTAAAAACATGTGCAAACCATGTGCATGAGGGGTAAGTTGGTCATCATTATCATCATCAAAGCCCATTCCCGATATTTTCGGGGTCGGCTACATGGATTTTGGTTCTCCAAGCAATGCGGTCTTTCCACATATTCTCGCCTAATCCAAGCTCAATGATATCTTCATTCACCGCCTTCATCCAAGTTTTCAACGGTCGTCCCCTCCGTCTACACCCTCCATTAACTTGCCAATCTAGACATTTTCTAATTGGCGCCGTGCTTGGTCTTCTCCGCACATGACCAAACCAAGTTAAACGTCTTTCTCTAATTTTGTCCTCTATGGGCGCTACACCTAAGTATCTCCTAATTCTTTCATTTCTAATTTTATCCTTACGAGTTTTACCACACACCCACCTTAACATACGCATTTCTGCTACTGCCATCCTATGCGTATGTTGTCCCGTAGTAGCCCAACATTCTGAACCGTATAGCATGGCTGGTCGAACAATTGTCTTATAGCATTTCCCTTTTAGCCTTGCAGACATCCTTCTATCGCATAATACTCCTGAGTCATTCTCCATTTCAACCAACTAGCTTTAATCCTATGGTCTATATATGCTCCAATAGCCCCATTCTTTTGAATTATAGATCCTAGATATCGAAAAACCTCACACTCTGGGGCTTCTACACCTTCGATCTCAATTGCATTACTTCTCCCTCGTGGTTCACAACCAAAGTTGCACACTAGATACTCCGTCTTCGAACGACTAATTCTAAAACCTTTACTCTCTAAAGCCTCCCGCCACCTATCTAATTTCTGACCTAAACCTGCACTAGTCTCATCAATTAAGATAATATCATTGCAAATAACATGCACCAAGGTACATCTTCTTGTAGATGTCTCGTCAACTCATCCATGACCAAAGCAAAGAGATATGGACTTAACGCCGACCCTTGATGTAGTCCTACTAACACTGGACATCCCACCTACCGAGCGAACACTAGTTACAGCCCCTTCATACATATCCTTAATGATATCGACATAACATTGAGACACTTTCTTCATTTCAAGCACCCACCAAATTAACTCCCTGGGGACCCTATCATATGCTTTCTCCAGATCAATAAAAACTATATGCAAACTCTTACGTGTCTCTCGATATTTTTCTATAGTTTGCCTAAGCAGAAAGATGGCCTCCGTAGTAGACCTACCCGACATAAGGGGTAAGTTGGTCCTTTTGAAAAAATTGTATGGAGTTTGTGAGTCAACATAGTTGAACTCACGGTCATGGGGGTTAGATTGGAATACAAGAACTAATGGGGGTTAAACAAGCATAGTTATAAATTAGGGGCCAAATGGAAAATAACCCTTATTTTAATTAGTAGCAATATTCGTACTTTGGAATAGTAGCCTGAATGTGGGGTGTACCATTGATTTGGATTACTTTTCGCAGTAGCAATCTTTGGAATGGTAGCCTAAATGTGAGGTGTACCATTGACTTGGATGAATATTGCTTTCAAGTAATGAAAATTTGTTTATCAAAAGTTAGATATACTATATAGTTATTCAACTTATTCTACAATTTCATTTCAATAATTAAAATTTAAAAAAATGTTGGTTAGGGTTTCAAAAGCAAGAGCTCTTAGATGAATTGAGGGTAAGGCATAAAAGGCAAACTTTAAGTCCTAATCATTAGATCAAGAGATAAATCTAACCTCATCCATTCATTTGTTTATATAGACTAGACAAACTTTGATAAACCCGATTTGATTTGTTTGTCTAGGCCTTATAAACAAATTAATTGATGAGGTTAGATTTAACTCTTGATCTAATGATTAGGACTTAAATTTTGCCTTTTATGCTTTACCCTCAATATATTTATATTGGGACTTGTAGGGAATGATTGACATTGTTTAGACCATGAATATGTGTATTTTGATGATACACTCCATGGCACACTTTGGGATTGAGGGGACCTAACTTTATATATTTTTATTGTTGTTCAACTTCAACTATTAGATGTTATAATGAAATAAAATAGTTGAGAAAAATGATTATTTCACTACTGAATGAGGGTAATGAACCATAAGACAAAATTTGTTGAGATCATCTCTTCCCATGTTAGCTACGAAGCAACCATCGATTTCTGGCATGACAAATGTCTAGTTGATAAACGTTGGATTTCTATTTTTAAAGATATCCGCTCCATCTCTCTAAGATAAGCAAGCCTACTTTATCTTTTTAGCTCCTTGTAAGGAGTTAACATGTAGGATCTCTCTTTGTGATCTCTTTGTGAAGAGGCTTCCGTGCTAGTTATGATCTCGCTTTGTAAAGAGGCTTACGATCGTGGGCGGAGCTACATACAAGCCAAGGGGGGCAATTGCCCCTCAACTTTTAAATTCTCTAACAATCTAATAGAGAAGTGTTGGATCCAATTAGCTTCTATAATTAATTGCACCCTTAGAATCTAAGAAATCTCTCATTGGTCCCCTAAAAAAAGAAAGTCTTTTATCAAAAACACTTTCTATAGGTGGAGCCCACTGTTTTCTACATGTGGAGGCAATTTGGAGTTAAGTGGACCCAATTGTCTCACTAAACTCACTACTTTATAAAGAGTACATATTTTTTCCTTTTTAAGCATTACCCCTGAAAATTTAGAATAAATATTGTTTTGCCCATAGTTCACTTCATCATCAAGTAACTCACTGTAAATTTTTTTCCTAACTTTGATATAAATCGAGTTCAAAAGATTTGAGCCATTTTATCCTTGTTTTATGCTTATATTTATTTTCAGGGGCAAGTAAGTTTTTTTTTAAAATCCTAAATCGTTTTATTTCAAAGGCATAGTTTTCAATTTCGTTTTTAAATCGACAAGTGGATTGAGTTTCTTTCAAATTTAAATTGTATTCCCCCCCCCCCCCCCCCCCGTTCTTAATGGAAATCTTGGCTCCGCCCCTGCTTATGACGATAACGTCATGGTTTTGATTCTCTCTTCGAACTTATTCATCTACAAGATTTTTAGGATTGTAAGATCGGACCTTTTTAGTAAACTATTTCTTCCACAAATGCTACTCCTCCAATTTGCATCAAGTCCAATCCTTTTTCAACTTTGAAAACCTTGTTTTTTTGGAAAAAAGAAATTCCACCACGGTAAAACATTTTTCTTTGGGCACTTGCTCACAATAGCATTCTCATGGCTGACAACTTGGCTAGAAGAAATCTGATCATTACCAATAGATGTTCATGTGCGAGTCAAATACATAATCCATCTCCTATTTCTTCTCTATTGTAAGCTTACCAAGAAGATTTGGGCAATAATTTGTAGTGATTGGGGTTGGCTTCCTTCCACATTCGTTTTGATCAATGAAACAATAGAGTGTTCCCCAAGAAAGGGACACAGATCTATTCCCAGCAGCCTTATGGGTTATTTGAAAGAAAGAAAGAATTGAATTTTCCATGGAAAGAAGAATGATGAAATCACCATCTGCACTTCGATCAAATCCCTTTCATTCAATGGATGAAAGCATGGATTTTGAAACATTCAAATTTTAGATTGATATTATTTCGTGTAAAAATGGGTGATAGACTATGAGTTGAAGACAAAGTATAAATTTACAAGTCAAAATGGTGTTCATCAATCAAAGGTTATGACGAGAACACAAATTATAACACCTTGTGAAAATAGATTGAAGGATTTCTATTATAGAAATTATTTGAGAATAATTCAATTGAAAATCCTTGAAAAATTAACGTGTTGGATCTTTTAAAGTGTCGACTAGATTGACTAATTAAATAGGCCATGGATAAAGCTCAAATATGTTGAGCAAATAGGTTAGGATGAGAGCTTGACCTATCAAGCGAACAACTCTGTAAATGAGCTTGCCCAGTCAAGTTGATTTGAGTTCGACATATAGAATAGACAAGTCATGCACTCAAGATTGGTTGATTGCAATAAATTTTCAACACTTTATTTCTATATAAACTATATTTTTTTGCTATTCCACAACTCTATAAATAAGAGAGCCAAGGGATGTTGAGGTACAATTTTGGAGTTAAAAAGCCTTAGCTTTCAACATCAAAAGGGAGAGAGTTTTTTGAGTCTTTTGCATCCGTTTTAAAAGAATATTGATACCTTTTACGAAGACTATAATGTGTTAGAAACTTCACACATCTTTGTCCTCATCTTACTAGTGTGTATGCAAGTAATGTTTTTGGTCTTGGTATGTTGTTGAGATTGTGGAGGAAGATCTTTGTAAAGAAGTTGGTTGCAAGTGGAGAACTCGCTCATTGTGGAACCGTTTATGGTTTGATAAGTGCCTTGAGTGAACAATCTTATAATTATGATACTGTTTTAAAATAGATCTTTTCTCTGTAAATGTAGCTTATAGAGTTGGTGTTTAAAACTCTATAAGTGAACCACGTTATATAGTGTGATTTATTTTTCATGCACTTTATCTTTGTGTGATTGTGCAAAATATTGATAAAG
Source organism: Berberis vulgaris (assembly GCA_963556465.1). Lineage (NCBI taxonomy): Eukaryota > Viridiplantae > Streptophyta > Magnoliopsida > Ranunculales > Berberidaceae > Berberis > Berberis vulgaris. The sequence continues at coordinate 15,229,615 of OY747134.1, forward strand.
ATCAAAATAGATCTTAACTTTAGATCTCTTTAACACTATTCAATATTCGTCCCAAGATCAATTAAATTTATAACTTGTAAGTGATAAGAGATTTGTTAAGATCTTTGTTCTAAATCCTTAAATGATTAACCAATTTAAGTTCACAATTTTAGATTTTATTTGAGAACAATCCTCAATCGACCCTCCTTATCTGTTGGTTGTTACTTAAGAATTAAATGTATTAGTATTTTAGCAAGGTTTGCGTTTTAGGTATTGTTTTTATATTTCGTTTCCTTTGCTGAGCGCCTCGGTCGTGTTTATTTGTATTTATATTTGTAACCATTTGCTTCTTTTCCTATTAATGAAAGTTCATTTTAGGGAGAATCATTATGGAGATTTTAATTTTATTATGGAGTTGGTATCTTATTATCCATCCTTCAAGGGAGTGTACTTTGAGCGTCTCTGTTGGCCAATTGGAATATGTTGATATTGGGGTCTTAACGCTTTTAAGGCCGTCCGACATTGTAATCAAATTTTTTTGAGCAATAATATATTTTACCTTTGAAAAAAAAAAGAACGAAAAGGCCTAGATGGCAACCATATAGTTAAGGCGCAAGCGAGGGGCAAATGCTTGAAAACTCTTGAGGCATGAGGCACAAATTCATATACAAGTAACTAAAGCATAAATTATTATTTTGATAAATATCGTCAACAAACAAGTAACTTATGTTACATAACTATATAGATACCAAATGACAACGTAATAAGTTTGCGTAACATGTATCAATAAATCCGCTACATAAGGCTCCACTAACTTGCAAACATTCAACTAAATCATACCAAATGAATAAATAATTTCAGTAATGAAAACATAAAAAATGTGAGCTGAACTCGTTGGATTCTTTGATTCTTAAAGAAGGTTGCAATGGAGGTATTCATAGGATAAACGATGAGAGGTGGAGAGTGAGGTCGAGGACTAAGATGTGATGGGGATTTTAATAAAAAGTAATTTCATGCCTTTGCTAGGCGGAGGAGAAAGCTTAATGATCTCTCAAAGTTATCCATTGAGGGGGTGGTGGTGGATGATGCAGCATTGATTCAAAATCATGTGGATATTTTTCAGGACTAGTTATGCAAAGAGAATATATGGAGGTTGTCCAGGGTAGTGTTCCATTCTTCGCTAGATCTCAAGTAGTAGAAGTAAAGAGATTTCAAGGAAGAGGAGATTTTGAATGTTTTGAGCCCGGATAAGACTCCAAGGCCTGATGGGTTCAGCCTTCCTATAGGGTGTTTCAAGTCGTGTTGGCATTTCATGGCGGGTGTGGTTATGGTTGTGTGACTCCATTTACTACAAACTTGTGGGGTGGATTGGGTAGTGCGGTCCTTTATTTCTTATGTCATTGTTTGGGTGATTTTGCGAGAGGAGAATAGCCGGGTGTTCGAAGATTCCTTCTTATCTCAATATCGATGCCCGTGATCTCCTTCCAAGTCAAAACTTTCGTCTCAATATCACCGCCCATGGTCTCCTTCCAAGTCAAAAGTTCTCTGACACCAAGAAGCAGAACTTGTCCCCCTAGTATTTGCACAATTTTGTTTCAAACCATTCCTTGTGTTCTCATCTTCCCTAAGAAATGTATGTAAGCTAGCGATGGTTTTTTATGTTTACCATTGAATGCTATGTAACAGGGAAATTTTGTCTTTAAAAAAATCAATATGTATTGGACACTCTAGACTCGTGGACACATGTTGTATATGCTTACATCATCAACTATTTATATATCTTTTGAAAGTGTCAATTCTTTGTAAAAGCTAGTAATATTTTGGAAAGTTAGTAATAGATAGGAATATAATATATTGTTTATCATTGACATAATAAAATAATATGTTAATGTTCAGGCGTGTCCCCATGTTCATGGGCTTGATCTTGAGACTGAATATCAGTTGAGTTGTGTAGGTGGTTTGTGCTTTTCTTGTTCTCATTCTCTAAACATGGTTCACAGAATCACAGAGGATTAGTTTGGGGTAACATAGATTAGGGTAAATCAATAGAACTATGGGGTAACATAGATAGATTAGGGTAAATCAATAGAACTATTAAATTGAAAATATAGAAAAAGTAGAAGGGGCAATTAAATTCAAGAACATGTTAAACTGAAGTAAAAGGTAGTTGTTTATAAAGGATAAGCTAGAACATAATAAGTCTTGTATTTGAAATATAATGTTTTTTCAGAGGCAAGAATGTCTGAGTTCATGTTTTCTATGACCTCCACAGTATATGGGCCCTAAAGATTTGAAAAATTATTTAGAAATGAAGCTTCACTAAATGCTCAGGCTAAAATCTTTTGTGATTTCTGATCAGGTTCCGCAACAGAAAAATGATTATGATTGTGGCATTTTTGTACTTTACTATATGGAGCGTTTTATCCAAGAGGCTCCTGAGAGACTACGGAGGAATGATCTAGCCATGGTAAGATTTTCTGAATTCTGCTGAGTATATCTGATTTTATTTCAATTTCACGTTGTTAACATTTACCAGTTCTTCAGTTTAGCAAGCAATGGTTCAGACCTGAAGAGGCCTCTGGGTTGAGAAAGAGAATCAGATCATTACTTAAAGAGGAATTCGAAAATGCTAGTTTAGAGAACGAGAACAAGAGCAGAGAACCATCGCCTGATGACTCGGGCGATGATCCAGTAGACACAGTAGACCTAGTTCATGATAAACTTGGAAAGAACAGCAGGGAATCATCACCTATGTCTTCAGACGATGATCTCTTAGACCTAACTGGAATGAACAAGAGCAGACAATCATCATCTACATATTCAGATCATTATCTGGTGGAGTGCGATCAGGATACTTATTCATGAGAAGCAAAGAAAAATGTGCTCCACCGGTCCGTCCACCCTGCAGTTCCCTGCTCCTGATCTGGCAAAATTTCAGGTCATACTCTGATAGATAATGTATATCTTGTGAATATCATGCCCATCGGCATCAGAAAATCATTTTGTATCAACCACAGGTGAAATGAAATTGCCGATTTAAGAAAATATCAATGGATAGCACTTGCACATCCTCAAAATATGAATTATTGACAAGAACTGGAGGTGGTTCAGCATATTGCATTACGCCCATTTCTGGTGAACTATGAGAAAATATCTAGAAAAGGGTATATGGTTGACATTTTCAATTTGCATGCAGATACTATTTATGATGGATTAGCTATTAACCAAGAGGGGAAGTACCCTTTGACAGTTTTGGTTGATGAAAGTCAACGGTCATTGCAAATAGTTGAATGATGTCGCATTGTATTATCGCTTGGGCTTGATGCTTTTAACATGTTATATCTTCAGCACTTCCCATCTGGTAGCAGGCTGTGTTTATTTTTTGAGCCTTCAAGGTTCTGAATCCTGAATTCAAAGAAGTTAGTAGTGTTGTAGTTTGATTTTGATGTGTTCACTCAATTAAATGCCTATGACTCTTCATTGTACAAACTGGATGCCCTTGTAGTTGCAATTGAGCACCTTATTGCCTAAAATGATCAGAATGAAATCTCGTTCTGAATGATGGGGATGATATGCTTAGAGCTTCTCCACTTCAAAGTTTAAATTCTAATTTTAGCACATACCATCATCCATGCTTGAAGGCTCTGCTATCCTCACCGCAGTCAACCTAACTCATTAGTCATTGTGGGGTGCCATGGAGTCTGTTAATAGTTAAATATGTTAACATGCCAGGAGTGTTGCAGTATCACCATGAAACTGTAAACTTTTTCTTTCAATTGTTTCATACTTTTAAAATAACTTGGTCCAAAATTTGACACTTTTCTTTGAAAAGTGTTGCTCATGCCTGAGCTGCATTAGCTCATAACCTACATGTAACATTTCAAATAACCCTTTAAAGCTAAATTTTAGTATGAAGATTATGTTCTTCCTTCTAGTGGTTGATCTTATCACCACCTTGGAGATCCTAAGCAGGCGATCAGACTCTTTTGTGCTGCATCCTGTTGATAAGAGATCCTAAGAAAATCAATAAGACTCGTGGAGCACAATCATAAAGCTGAATTAGCATTCTTTGGATCCTGAGCGCAGGTTTATATCACTTGGTGGTGTTGCATCCCAATGGTGATCACCAATGCAGCTCGTGAGTCTCATGGAAACGTGGCGTTGACCTTGTGAGGTTGTGGAACATTGATTGGGAGTATAGTTATCTTTGAACAAGTAATATAAGTTTATGGCTTGCAAGCCATTTTCACCAAGGAAGTAACGGGTTGGAGGCAATCAAACTCCGGCTTAGGTAAGGCTAGCTTGAGGAGGGGGAACCTTTTGAAAGAAATAACGACTTTAGCGCCTTGATGGCGCCCTTGAACAAATAATATAATTGTTTGTCTTACTGCTTATGATTGTCTCATCTTGCATTTTTAAGTTTTACAAATTGTAGCTAGCTCGCTTGATTTGTGCATCTAGTCTTGGATCTACTTCGTAAAAAGTATTTCCTTGATTGGTTTTAGATCCCAAAATTTGGTCGACCATTTGACCTACTTTACTTTATGCTCACCTATATTTGAAGTGTTTTTAGATGCTTAGATCTAGGAGACTGAAGTCATGAAGTTTTCATAAAGCCCCAATGTCTTGGTACTCTTTCGCAAAAGTTTTTCAAAGACAAAAGATTTTCAAAAAGAGACTATTCACCCCTTCTAGTCTTGCTCATCATATTATAAGGTGCCTTGCTCGTCACCGATACACTTTCAGTGTCAGGTGAATTAGAAAGAATAAGGGGCGAAGAAGATGAAATGAGAAAGGGGAAGAAGAAGAAGAAATGCAATTTTTTTTTAAAAAGGTACTAAATAGTTATTAAGTTGTTTTTTTTATAGTAAAGATTAGAGAGAAATTCTTTTTTATCAGCATTTGACATTTTCTAAAAATGAAATAGAATTTGAGCTTAACGAGACAAATTTCTATTTTGACTTCCCATTTAAAACCCACTTACATCTCTACTATTATAAATGTAGAGCTCAAAATCTACAGTGGCTGATGTATTCATCACCACTTTTTGTAATATCGAAAATGCCCCTTATGAAAATCAATATGTCAATTACACTCAAGTTATACTCTAGGGGGATGAGTGGTCACACCCTCCCCCTCGCTGGTTTCCTCGCCCCTTTCCTCGACAGTTAGACAGGTTCAATATATATGAGAACAAATCAAAACACCAAGATATTTACAAATGGCCTTCTAACTTTTAATAATTAGAAAATGGCTCTCGGGGCATATATAGGTATCTAATTATGACTAATTATAAGTTGCATCTCTTAGCTTTTAAAATTATGAAAATAATATCCTTTGAAATTGAGCGATTTTGAAATTTCACAAAAAATGCTTCATTTTCGCATTTCCAATGTGCGCGCGCCTGGGTGGGGGACGAGTTTACAAGTGACTTATCGGTTATGTTATTAATTTTGGGTAATTATATTTTGTGGGTGTCCATTGAAATTGTTAAAAAAGTAAAAATAGAAAAACTATATTCTTGCAGTGTTTCAAATGTATGTGTTGCGAGCAGTTCAAATTCGCTCATGCATTGCTCACATAATTGCTCATGCATGGATAGTAAGAATTTTTATTAATGATTATGCATGGATAATAAGGTGTAATAAATACATAAGTTCATTTGTAAACATGTGTTGACGAAAAAGTTAGAGATACACAAGCATAGCGCGTGTCCGAAACTAGTTTACACTTAAGAACAGTACACGCACATGACTAAATGAAAACTATATCAATTGAGCTCCGTTTGAGCTAAAACTTTAAGAAAAATTAAGATTCACATTAAAAAAATGTTAAAGTTCCCTCAAGATACAGGTTAAAAAATATGGATTTCTTTATCATAATCACGTAGTGAGTGAAGTGAGTGAGGGCCCACCATTGGGTGACATGCATCACAAGGACTAGAGCAGGCACGGAGCTGCATAGGGGCAAGTGCACCCACTAACGTTTGGAAAAAAAATCAAATGCAACTTTGCAAATTTTTTTGCCATAACTTCAATACCAATTGGATTTTCCTTAACTTGGATCCATTTTCTTCTCTATTTGTTGCGATTTTCTTCCCTGCCTTATTCACTTGGTCGCTTCCAATCTCTCTACTTACACAGAGCAACTTCAATAGGTACTTATCTTCTTCGATCAATTGTTTTGGCTTGGGAAATCAAAGATTTTCATTAGCAATTTGTTAGTTTTTGATTGATTGTTGTAGTTCATGGTGAAAAAAGTGCATTTTTTTGTGTTTTCTTTGTAATCTTAGAATTGATAAGAGTTTTGGTCAAATTGAAGTAGATTATGAAGTGGGGTTTTTAACGGAATTTTTGTTTATGGTTTGATTTCGTTGATCCCCATTGAAAGAGTGGAACTTTTAAAACCCTCAATGAGAAAGTTACAACATGCAAAAGCAAAAAAGCTATCAAATTGGGTAAGCCCAAACAAAACTTGCATTTTGTAAGATTGGTGAACTACAATTGATTTTTATGAATAAAATATTGGTTAGCTAAGCAGAAGGTTGAGACTAAGAAGAAATTTGTCCATCCCATGGTTTATTTACTCACATCATTGTCACTCATTATACTAGTTGTCACCATTTCAGCTAAGAGAACATTTTCTAATATGAATATAGTGAAGAATCGATTACGAAACCGAATGGGAGATGATTGGATGAATGATTGTTGGATTACATAAATTAAAAAATAATTTTTTGATGACAATGATTTCAGGGTATGAAAATGCGTCGAAGCTAATTTTAATGCTTTTTTTTTTATTCTAATTGGGGTGGGGGGAGAGAGAGTTTCGGATATTCATGTTATGGACGTAGATGTGTAAGTGTTTAAATACTCTATTTTTGCATATCCAAGGTGATTTTCATAATTTTTTAATAAAAATCTTTTATTAGATTAGATGGAGTTTTGTTTAGCAGTTGGTGTTTTGTATAGTTATTTATCAAATAAAAAAATTATGTTAAAGTAATTAATTATTATCATTAATTAAATATGACTAGCTCATCATTCTGCCTCCTTCAACAAAAATCCTAGCTCTATCACTAGCATAGTGTCTTTAAGTTTAAACAATAACTTGTCCAAAATGGGTAGTCAAAATGTTTTCTTTTTGTCCTTAGATTTTGCCATTGTTCTTGGAGGGGCTCTACTAATGAGCAAAGACCGGCCACCGTCTCTTCTCTTTCCTCGCTTTGATTTCAACTGAGCTACCAAAGAAGAAGATAAGAAAACTCACTTGTCCGTCATCTCTATTATTACTGTGAGCAGCTATACCATCTTTGCTTTCTTACTTGCGTTCACCACCAACCAACTCTAGTCGTATGTCTTCAAAACCAACCAACCATTTAGGCAGGTTAAAGTCCAAGGAATTTTGAAGATGAAGAAGACATAAGGCAGACGGTTATCTGTTAGATTATCTTACATGCCAGTGTCTGGGTGGTTGCTAGAAATAATTCTTGAGTTTTGGAATTCCTTTTAGATTGAGGTATCATTTCTGACACCCTATTGCTGTTGTTTGCTTGATTTTTATTTCCTCCTAATGTTTGTTGTTTTTTTGTTTAGTTGTCTACTAAGAATTTCCAAGTAATAGCTCAATTTGCAATGTAGGCAAATTTATTTCCAAGAGGTTAACTTAAATGTTGTTGGAGGGATAATTGTGTTAGTTAGGATAAAGTTATTAAGGATATTCTTTCTTTTTGTACGGATTTGAATCAAGTGTGCACAAAGTTTTGATTGTGGAAAATTATGGGAGTATGTTGGTTAGGATGTTAGAGAATTATCACAGAATGTGCGATGACAATGTATGTGTCGCAAAGTCATATGCCACTGATGTGTTTGCCATGTCTCCTAAGAAAACCCATGGATGCTCATTTCACAGACTCTTAACACCTAGAGTATGTTACACAAAAATTATGTTTAGACCCTTCATTATTTGCTTTGTATGTTAATAATATGCTATTGCATATCCGTAAAATTGGAACTCAACCAATTAGAGAAGGATTTGGTTTCAGTCACTTGAAGATTCTTTATACTAATATTCATTGAGTGAGGAAGAGGAAAGGGCTATAATTTTTCACACTCAAAGTATCTATTTTGAGTAACCTTTTGTTATCCTAAAAGAACATATAATGGTAAGTGGAATGTGGTGAGTAGTTCACTGGCTTCAGATTTGTAGTACAAATGCATGTGCATGAGTTTATGTTAGATTCACACGTAATTCAATTGGTAAACTTGATTTGTTGCAATGCCTCCAAGCCCACTACGAGTCTCATTAGTCCCAAAATCGTATTTGGAAACCAATTTGGGGGAGCAAGATCCACTTATTAACTATCAATCGCATCTTTTATCAAAGTTCACCAGTCCATTCTAAATTAAAATTCATCCCCATGTTCATTTTTTTTTTGAAGATGTTCATTTGTAGTATTTTATGATGTTAGATATATTTGTTGAACATCAACACTAACTAGAATTCTATAGAGAAGACGAGACTTTTCCAAGGAGTTTTTTTTTGTCCTCTAGAATTTCCTACCATATCCCAAAAACATCAATTGTTTAGAAAACTATTTAGAAAAATTCAAGACTCATTCACCGACCAAATCACCCTATAAATAGGGACCCCCATTTGGTTTGTGTATGGAGAGAAGTAACAACTCAAGTAGTTGTATTGAGTGAGTGAGTAGCTCGAGTGTTCCTTTTGAGTGGGTGAGAATAAGTTGTGTAGGCAAGGAAGCAAATAAGCTTAAGTGACTTGTGAGTGAGTAATAAGTGAGTGTGTGAGTTTAAATAGTGTCTACACAAAGTCTTGTGCGTACTTGTTTTTTAGAGTTCAATAAAATCTGTATTTTTATAAGCTCAAGTTCTCCCAATCTCAACATTTTGGTATCAGAGCAGGTTCACTGCGGAGTTATTGATGAAGTGTTGGTGTGATGTTGAAATTATGGGGGACATGACAGGCATATAGAATGAGATTGAGAAGCTTAACAACAATAATTACGTTTACTGGAAGTCGTATCTCCAAGGGCAAGACCTATGGGAGATTGTTGGTGGAGATGATGTTATTCCACCTGAAGATACTCTAGCAAATGCGAAGAACTTGTGTTAAGTGGAAGATACTGGTTGGAAAAGTTATGTTCGCAATCAAGTCTTCAATCCAAAAGGATTTGATTGAGCATATTCGTGATGCCAAGACTCCAAAAGAAGCATGGGACGCGTTTGCTGCATATTCTCAAGAACTAACAATGCTAGGCGACAGTTACTGGAGAACGAGATTGACACTATTGCACAAGGTAACATGTCCATTTCTAACTACTTTATAAAAGTAAAAAATATATGTAATGAGATTTCACAGTTAGATACGAAGTCAATGATTAGTGAAGCCCGCATGAGGATAATTATTATTCGGGGGCTACGACCCGAATACAATGGGTTTATTGCGGTAGTCCGAGGGTGGCCCACACAACCCTCTTTACCGAAATTTAAAAATCTCTTAATAAATCAAGAGACATTGGCAAAGAAAATGACGAAGATTTCAATCAAGGATGATAATGAGGAAGCCCTGTACTCTGGTAAAATAAAGGGAGGAAGGCCAAGAGACTTTCGACAAAATAAGTTCAAAGGGGACACTCAAATAATGATAGTGATGATAAACACAAAAATAGAGAAATAAGGGCATGTTACAAATGTGGAAAATCAGGTCATATGCACGCTATTGCAGAAAAAATATCATAGAAGAATACACTAACAATGGTAAGAGAGGTCACTAGGCAAAAGACTGTTGGTTGAAGAAGAAGACTACTTAAGGTAACTTGATGACATCTAGCAAATATCATCAAGATAGTGAAGGGGAATGAGATTTTGCAACATTCACGACCACTAAGATAGAAGATGTTGTTGAAGAAGATACATACTTCACAGGCTATGAAGACAACGATGCAGAATGGGAGGAGCTTGAAGATCACATAGCCCTACTAATGATTGAATAAGAGATCAATTACGAAAGTGATTTGGAAGTTGATTATGAATACGTGGAAAAAGACAAAATATTTCAGGATAAGGCAGTGGAGACTCCAAATGATGTGGAACGACTCGCGAGACATATGGAGTTTGCTGAAGCTGAGGAAGAAAATTAAATTGTACAACAAGAGGTTGTTGACTCTACCATGAGTGTAGAGGGTGATGGTATCAAGATGAAGCTGCAAATAAGTGTTGAAGACGAAGACTACACCAAGGAGTTGAACATCACTAGAGAGGATGGGAACTACTCTGAGGATACAAGAAGACTTGAAGAAGACAAATAAAAAAGCTATAAAAGGGAAAAAGAAAATTGCTACAAAGAAGAGTAACGACATTTGGAAGTTCACACCACTGGCAGGAAAATTAGAAATACTCAACTGCAAATGGAAGCACAAGAACAAAACAAACAAGGCACCACCTTGAGATATGGAGGATGAAGTCGAGTTGGTGTTGAGGAAGGATGTTGAACATTAACACCAACTAGAATTCTCTAGATAAGACAATAGACTTTTCCAAGGAGTTTTCTCTTGTCCTCTAGACTTTTCTACCATATCCCAAAAGCATCTAATTGTTTAGAAAACACTTTAGAAAAATTCTAGACTCATCCACTGGCCAAATCACCATATAATTAGAGGACCTCCCATTTGGTTTGTGTATAGAGAAAAATAACAACTCAAGTAGTTGTATTGAGTGAGTAGCTTGAGTGTTCCTTTTAAGTGGGTGAGAATAAATTGTGTGGGCAAGGAAGCAAATAAACTTAAGTGACTTGTGAGTGAGTCATAAGTGAGTGTGTGAGTTTAAATAGTGTATACACAAAGTCTTCTGTGTACTTGTTTTTTAGAGTTCAATAAAATCAATATTTTTATAAGTCAAGTTCTCCCAATCTCCAATTTGGTATTAGAACTGGTGGTGGTGAGTGAGTGAGAAAAGTATGATACCGAATTGTTGTAAATTTCGGCACCCATGATCAATTACACTAAGACATAATCCAATCACACACACACACACATTTTTTTTTTCTCTCTCTCTCTCTCTTTCTTGTGCTCATTGTTGAGCTGATTTGTACCAATGTATTAGCAACATAACAAGCATACAAAACGAAATTGAGAAGCTTAATAACAATAATTATTAGAGTTTTGTTGTGTATGCATTATCAGAGCCAGGTTCATAGCGGAGTTATTGGTGAAGTGTTGTTGTGCTGTCGAAATTATGACTAAAATAACATGCATACAATACAAGATTGAGAAGTTTAACAATAATAATTACATTTATTGGAACTCGTGTTTGGAGTCGTATCTTTAAGGGCAACACCTATGAGAGATTGTTGGTAGAGATGATGTTATTTCACCAAAAGATACTCTAACAAATGCTGAGAAGTTGCGTAAGTAGGAGATACGGGCTGGAAAAGCTCTGTTCGCAATCAAGTCTTCAATCCAAAAGGATTTGATTGAGCATATTCGTGATGCGAAGACTCCAAAAGAAACATGGGAGAGTTTGCTGCATTATTCTCAAGAACTAATGATGCTAGGCTAAAGTTACCGAAGAACGAGATTGACATTATTGCACAAGGTAACATGTCCATTTCTGACTACTTTATGAAAGTTAAAAATATTAGGGGTGGGCACGGTCCGGGTCGATCCGAGTTGAGGCCTATCCCGATCCCGGTACAGTGAAACGGGATCGGTCCGAGTCGGGAAAGCCATTTTTTGGGTTGACCCGGTTGGACCCGGACTGATTGGAACTGGGACAGTCTAGGTCGGGACCATGCCTTCCCGGTTGTTTACTTTTCCAATTCAATTAGCCAATTTTTTTTTTGGGCTTGATTTACCAGAAGGTCCAGATCCAGAATGATTCATCTCATCATTTTTTGGGTTGGGCTTGTCTATATTGTTCTCATTATTCAAACCCTTTTAAATTAAATAATACATATCAATTAAACAAGTTCATAAGACTCAATTTCATCCTAACATCTCCACGTTTTAAGTGCATTTGCCAAACGAAAAATAACAGTCAAGCTGAACTCATCAATCATTTGGTGAGTCGAACTCAATTTCATCAGATCCCCCAAAACATTGCTGCCAACAAATTAAACCATACATCATGCCAAATTATACATTGTTGCACCAAAATAGAACACCCACCAGGATGCATTACTCTCTTACCTTCAAAATCAAAATGTCACCTAATGGACCTAATTGTTCATATAATAGAGATTAAGTAAAATGTCACAGATTCAACAGTAGGTTTACAAACCAATAAATGAAAGTCATTCAAAACAAAAAATCAGGTTCATTCATCATTCTTGTTCTTGCTTCGGTGCCTTTCATCTTGCCATTGGATCATCTTGAGCCGCATTAAACTAACAACATAAATCAACCTATTAACATAGAACACCAAAAACAACATAAATCAGCCTATTAACAACATTAATCAAATGATAATCAGAAGAGGTTTAGTCCACCTTTTTAGAAGAATGTCGCTAGACATCCTCAGAAATAACCATTGATATCAATAATTTACATCAACATATATCTCATCATTTAAAACACCAAAAATGAACCAAAATGAATGGTAGAAACATTAGCCATCAAGAACAGGATAACAACCTTAGATTAAAAAAAAACCAAGTTGGATCCCTGACATTTTTGAAAGAATAGAAACTCCATAAGGCATATATGATATTAGACAAGTTACGAAATTGAAATATAACACAGTTGAACAATGTAGTAAATCACATATATTTAAGAAAATGTGAAATGAAAGGTATGGGATTAAATGAGACTAGAATCAAGTAATTAATAAAAAATGAAGAACAGAAGGTGAAAAAAGTAAAAAGAATGGAAAGGTGCAAAAACAACGCATAATGCAACACAGGGGATGGGATGGGGGAAAACAGAGGAATGGGCATTGGTATCATATGTTAACGATGAAAACTATTAATATAACAAAGAGTAAAATAGCAATGAAACTAGATAATTCAATTAAAAGAGGGAAATAAGAAAACAAAGCAAAATAAAAAATAGGAGTAATGCAACATTAATTGTCTGAATTACCATCAATTTAATGAAATGCACGATCCTAACTTTAGGAAGGGATATTCAAACAATACACAAGGCTAAGATTAAATCTATTTGGGCAATCCCATTAATTAGTTATAAGTAAAAATCTTTAATGTTAAGAACCATGCATTATATGTCGACGTCTAACCACCGCTTCCCATCTCAGCTAGCACTGTGGAGGTTAATGAACGTGTATGGGTGTTTTACAGACCAAATTAAAATAACATTGGGATTGTCAGTCACTGATAAATAATAAGCAATTTGAGGAAGACTTAGGGTAATGCATGTGGAAGTTTGCTCCAAAAAAACTGGTGATCGAATTGCAATCTTAAATACAAACACCATAGCGTATTAGGATTTGTCCTATAACTTAAAGATGGACCTTAATTCTTGCCTCCGGTAAGGACCTCATCAAAGAAGGATTTGATTCAATTTACTGTTTGACTATTCTTATTGAATTTGAAATGCTCACCAGTCATTATTCTTTCAGACAATCTTCTTCTTGCATCCGTTAGGGCTGAAAACCGAACCGACGGTTCGGTTTTTCACCTAAACCGTTTAAAATTTTCAAACCGAAACCGAACCGACTAAAATCGAACCAAAACCGAAATAAAACTGAACCGACAGACTATTTTATACATATTGTATTATTTATATATAATATATATATATATATATATATATTATTTATTATATATATTCGGTTGGTTCGGTTTGGTCGGTTAAAATCACATAGAAACTGAAAACCGAACCGACCACTTCGGTTTTGAATTTTTTAAAACCAAAACCGATCCTAACCGAATTTAAACCGAATCGATTGGTTCGGTCAAATTAATCGGGTTGTTCGGTTTTTTGTTCAGCCCTAGCATCCGTGCCTTTCCCTTTGCCATTGGATCATCTTGAGTTCCATTATTGTTGTTGTTTATGCTTGAAGCTACTACCGCATTTGCATTGAACAATTCTACATTAAACCAACATAATCCATTATCAACATCAATGAAATTAACTAGTAACAAAAGTCAACAATCAACATCAATAAGAAATCAATGTACAAGTACTTGTTTCAATGTCTTCATAGAATTCTAGCTCTTCAATGGTAGGTTTATCTTCAAAGTCCATTGTAATGTCATCTCCTCTCAGCCAGTTTTGCATACATATCAAGGCCTCTACTGAGGTAGGAGTTAATGAACTCCTAAACGAATATATAACTCTGCCACCTAGCATTTTCAGAAGCAACGACAGTGACTTGAATTGCAAATATGTCCTTGGCAATTAAGGCCAACACTGGATATTGACAAGCAACTGCAAAATGTCAAATGACCTATACTTCTCGACCAATTCCTCTGCAGAGAGTTCACTTTTTATTTCTTTATTGCCACTTTCTACCTCAATAGTTTTGATCATAATAGCCACAATGGGATCTTTAAGATATCGAACAATCTCATGTAAGACCACCGCTTCATTAGTTTGTCCCACATGTTTATCACATATTTCATCCCTACACTTGAACTAGCCCTGCTGGCCCCATCCACTTTTTGCCTTTTCGGATTGGTGCCTTTGCTAATTGCTTTTACACTGCTGCTTCTCTTCACATTCTTATCAACCTTGTCCAATTCATACTCTTCATAAAGCCGAAACAACAAGTTTTTGATCTCAGACTCCTCTTCCACCTCATAATTAGCCCACTGTAAATCATCAATCAATAATTTGTTGACATGTTTAATTTTAAACCTTGGATCCAACACAAGGCTCAAAATTATGAAGGGTTTTATATCCTTAAGAAAACCAAAATATCTATTGTATTTGGTTTTCATAACTGCCCCAATGTCAGCCATCAACTTATCAGTGCTTGATTGCAAATCAGTGCCACTAGACAACTGGTCCATTGTTTCTTCCATCTGGACAATATCATGGAATGTGGTGTGGATAGTTGGGTGTAAGGAAACACTAACCCTAAGGGTTACCACATAAAAAACTTGGAGGAAATCAATGAAAGCCTGACATGCATCTCAATCAACTTCACAAGGTGGCCCAACCTTATTCTTATCCTTTCTTTGTACAATAACATTGCCATCCTCATCCAACTCTTCTTTTAGTTCATTAAAATAGGCTACATATGGACTGTCTACTTCTTGCTCCATTCTTTTGAAAGCCCTCTTGAACCTCAAGGCAGATTCTAACATCACAGTTCCACCTTGTGGGCACATCTAAGCAAACCAGCCCCTTGTAACCAATCCTTTCCCTAGCCACACCTTTCATGAACAACTCCAACCTGTTTGGGGAACTCATAACAAACTTCACAACATTTCTAATGGCTAAGATGTTAGGATTTAACTTCTTTAACCCACTATCAACAATGAGGTTAGTAATGTGAGCCACACATCTCACATGCATGTGTTTCCCTCCTAAAATGGTTTGTGGATTCTCACAATCATTCATCTTCTCAGCCAAACACCTCCAATGCTACCTTATTTGCAGAAGCATTATCTACTGTAATGGTAAGCACTTTAGTTATCCCCCAATCATTCAAACACCTTTCTATAAGATTGGCTATTGTCACCCCTTGATGATTGATATTTACACAAAAGTTCAACACTCTTTTGTGCAATTTCCAATCAAAATCAATAAAATGGGCAGTTAACACCATGCAATTGTTGTTCTGCACACTTGTCCATGTACCAGTAGTTAGACAAACCCTATAAGAAGCCAACTCCTTCTTTAATTTCATATTCCTCGCTTGGAACATGTCTAGAAAATTCCGAACCAGAGTTTTCCTAGATGGGACTTTAAACAAAGGCATTCATGTCATGCAAAATTTTCTAAAGCCCTTCTTTTCAACTAAACGAAATGGTAGCTCATCAATCACCACTATCTCAGCACAAGCCTCCATAATTTCCTTCTGATCAAAACCCTTAGAGGTAAGCTGGTTATAATCACCAGTATCCCAAGTCAAAACTTTTTGTTTTTGCAAATCAACATTAGTAGGATACCACTTACACTGTTTAGGGATATGTTTTTTAGCCCACCAGACCCATTAGAACCATTTTCTCCAGCATAATCCCCTTGGCTCTTAGGACAATATTTGCATTTAGCCCTCTCTTTGTACATAACCACATCCTCAAATTGGCCAGTTTCTTCATTTTTAACTTTTTTAAAACTCTTAACCCAGTAAGTAGTAAAATGATCCCAAATGTCGGACCTATACACCCTAGGTTTCATACCTGGTGGAAGATCAACTAAGATATTCAGACCGGTTGCATGTTGTTGGATACCGCTGGAGTAGTTGTACTAGTAGGTGGTGGTGGTGGTGGTGCCATATGTGATTGAGGTGACATTGTGATTGTAATTGGTTGTGGATGCCTAAGCGGAAATGGTGAGGTTCCAGTTGAAGATGTAGTAGGCCTACTAGTGCCTTTGGATTTGCTCATCGCCATGATTTCCCTACACAAAACATATCATATATATAAAAAAAAAGTTTGACGAAATTCAAACAATTTAGTAACAAAAGATTTAGAAACCCAATATAAATTAACTCATATAAATATTTTTACACATATCAGCCTAACACAACCTAAAATATATACATACGCTCCGCATTCATTAATTAAGCTAATGGTAATCCCTTTCAATGATCCAAGATCAAAACATCTCATCATAAAACAGGGAATGCAAGAATAAGAACCCATAGAGAAATATCATCTCTTGCGGTGATGTTGCTTTCCATTGTTATACTGTGAGACAATGAAGACTGACTAAGATTGACAAAGTTGCAAGGCAGAAGAAAGAAAAAAATCAATACCAATATTCTTCAAAATTGGATAATATACACAAGGAACATTAATATCCAAAAATGTATTCAAGAGTGTATGCAGAGACAATCAATCATAATGTTCATCAACCCAATATTCATTAAATCAAGTACTTTATCCATAGAAAGTTTTATAAACAAACCCATCCCCAAAATGTCTATGATACTTAAATGCATTTTGTTCACATGCGAGCAATTTAGAAGATGCAAAAAATGAATATTCATAAACATATTCAAGAGAGTAATACATATCAAGAAAAATCAATAAATCAATGTCAAAATATTTACAAACAATCAATCATAATGTTCATAAAACCACGTAATTTTCATAATCTTAATAATTTTTCAAAATGTTTATGTTCTTACATGGATATCAACTCTATTTTCGTACAACCAAAGACATTTTTGAGTTATGCCATTTATTTGGAGTGGAAGTTTTGCATGTTTATGTTCTTCATCTTGTCCAAATTAAAGCATTGAAGTCTAAGTATAATAGTTATTGATGGAAATTGTTCAAATACTTGGCGGATGCACCGCAGAGAAGAGAAAAAGACTTGAGATAGGAAAACGAGGAGAAGGGAGGAAGATGACCGAAGATCTATGACGAGGGAGAGGTGATGGCGAGATCTGTGATGGTGGTGGATGGTGACGTGATGGTCGCCTGTTTCCGCAAATCTTGACAGACCTTATTCGTTCAATCTGAACACAAACCAAGCATATTCAAGAACATAAATTAGGCGAAATGAAATCGTTACATTTAATTTCATTCCAAAGTTTAGTGAGGAAGGAAAGATTAAAGAAAGTAGAAGACTAACCGCTGTCGCCGATGAGGAGAAGCTGTAATCAAAGATAGTGTCGGAGTGGAGTAGAAAAGAAGGGTTGGAGGCGAGAAGAACTGGAAATTGGTTGGCTAGTAGCTGCTTTGCTTTTGCTATTTGCTTTAGTTTTGTTAGCAAAACCCTAGGGATAAGGGTTGGTTTGGACAATGGGTGGGCTATGCATTGTTTGGGTTAATTGCTAATAGTTGGGTCTGGGTTTGGATTTTAGTTTCTTTTGAATTGCTACAGTAACCGGGACAAACTGGTTCGGTTTAGGATTATATTTGTGAAAATCGGTTCCATCCCAGTTCAAACCGGTCCGGGACCAGAATTGGGATGAAAACAGAGTAAACCGATTTGTTCTGATCTGAACCGGTTCAGGACCAAACCGGAACGGGTCGGACTAGGATTTTTGCCTACCCCTAAAAATATATGTAATGAGATTTCACAATTAAATGCAGAGTCAATGATTAGTGAAGCCTGCATGAGGAAAATTATTATTCGTGGGCTATGACCCGAAGAAAATGGGTTTATTGCGGTAGTCCGAGTGTGGCTCACACAACCCTCTTTACTGGAATTGGAAAATCTCTTGATAAATCAAGAGACGATAACAAAACAAATGGCGAAGATTTCAATCAATGATGATAATGAATAAGCCCTCTACTAAAAAGGACGGAAGGCCAAGAAACTTCCGACAAGTTTAAGGGGGGATGTTAGAACATCAACACCAACTAGAATTTTCTAGAGAAGACAAAAGACTTCTCCAAGGAGTTTTTTTCTTGTCCTTGAGACTTTTCTACCATATCCCAAAAGCATCTAATTGTCTAGAAATCTCTTTAGAAAAATCCAAGACTCATCCACCTACCAAATCACCCTATAAATATGTTACCTCCCATTTGGTTGTGTATGGAAAAATGTAACAACTCAAGTAGTTGTATTGAGTGAATAGCTTGAGTGTTCCTTTTGAGTGGGTGAGAATAAGTTATATAGGCAAGTAACCAAATAAGTTAAGTCACTTGTGAGTGAGTCATAAGTGAGTTTGTGAGTTTAAATAATGTATACACAAAGTCTTGTGTGAACTTGTTTTTTTAGAGTTCAATAAAATCAATATTTTTTTAAGTTCAAGTTCTCCCAATTTCAACATTTGGTATCAGAGTTGGTGGTGAGTGAGAATGACACTCACAAATAAAACACTTCTCCAATTACATATTGAAATATATCAATATATCTAATATCATAACACCAATCCGCCACCAGCTCTAATACCGAATTGTTGTAAATTTCGGCACCCAAGATCAAACACATAACATCATTTACATAAATAACACAAGAATTACAAAATTACAACACTTACATCACATAAACTCACACAAATTTCTTACACACAAACACTCAACATCACAACTCATATTTGAGCTCCATAGAGCTACCTCTCGCAATGACCCAAGACTCGCAAGTCTATAATACTTTAGACACAATGATCATTGACCTATTTATAACCTCTTAAGGGTTGTGGAGGAATTATCTAGAAATCCACAATTTCTGACCTCTTCATTTTCTTCTCCAACCTTCTTCATTTTTCTTCTTCTAAAGAGTTCTAATTTCTTCTCTTCTTCTCTTCTTCTCTATCTTCTCAATTTCTCTAGAGAGTTCCAACACCAAGTTGGTGTTGATTTCTCTCAACATCCTCCTCAACACCAACTTGCCAATCTTCACATTCTCACTTACCACCAGCTCGTCGGTCTTCACTTTCACACACCGCCTTCACATTCACACATTGCATTTCTCAAATATCACAATTCCTCAAATATCTCGACCAATTGGTTCACAGACACGATCTGCACACAACATCAATTTCATGTGCTCCTTTGGCACACAACTCACAACTTCGTGCTCCTTTGGCACACAACTCAAAACTTCGTGCTCCCTTGGCAATTTCACACACAATGTGCTATCTTGACACCTTCATTCACAACGTGCTTTCTAGCACAACCACACACACCTGTCACATTGATTGTGCCATAGAACCATTTTTCTACATGACTCTACGATCCCTTGTCGTAGCCTACATCGCTTTCATTACCCTGCCTATCAGTCCTCTCATGTGTACACGAACACACTATATCGGCGCTTGGTGTGACACTTTAAATCTGGTTTCACTTGTCCATGACCAATCGGCTTCACAATCTCGAACAATCTCCACGAACAACTCCTCAAATTTTGATTTATGATCGTACGTATAAACAAGACCCGTATATATGAATAGTAAACAATGTCATCTTCTAATGAACAATGTTGTCGTATTCCTGTGAATAGTACTATCACGCAGTGAACAGTACCCGCCCGACTCTGATACCAAATGTTGAGATTGTGAGAACTTGAACTTATAAAAGCACTGATTTATTGAACTCCATAAAATAACCCGCAGTCTAGTTGTTTGTCTGTATCTCTAACGAGAATTCAACTTCACTGTAGCATTCTGTATGTGCGTGGCATTGGAATTTTCAAAAAGGCCCTCAAAATCTTGAAACAACCCTCCAATCCCAACAAAGGACCCACAAATGGGGCCCCAAACTAGCAAAAAGTCAGAGTTTTTGTCTATTATAATTTTCCCCGTCCCATTCAAACTCAAGCATTGATGATAAACAACAATATTTATGTGCTCATTAAAATCTCGAGGGGGATGAGCGGTCACACCCTCCTCCCTCGCTGTTTTCCTCGCCAATTAAAATTTATGAAAATATTGACAATTAAAACTCATGAGTGGTAAAAACTGACATGTGGTCACTTTCCATAGGTTGACTCAGCTAAATGTGAATACTATGAAGATGAAAAGAAAATAATTTACCATTGCTCCATTCCCAATTTACTAATTTACTATTGAACCTCACCTTTTTTTTTCTTTGCACTTGTTTTCTTATGCATTTAAAATATCTATTTTTCTTATTAATCAACATGTTATATCCCCTTCCAGCCTTAATGTAAAAAAAAATCTATTTAAAATTAATTGGAAATGTTGAAATGTAGATGGGTCCTTTTGCATTCCAGTAGATGGTAAAATTTTTATATGAATTTAATACAACTATGTGTTTGTCTGTTTAAATTTCTTGAGTTAATTGAGAGACGGGTGTTTGAATCATTAGAGCAATTTAGAATACAGGTTGTTCTCAATTTGGTTTATTGAACCATTTCAAATATGGTTCTTTTCTATTTTGACAGTGATAATGGAGGCTAATCGAAGATATTTCACAGGTAGGGACCCAATAGAAAAACCCAAAATCGCAACAATTTGATTACTAAGGTTGATGAAAATGAAAAAGTATAATTAATCAATGTAACCTATAATTTGTTTTGATATTTAGTAATTTAGTGACCTATTTGGGAAGTGTCGAAGGCACGATCCAATGAGCAGAGTGTTATGCCGACATGACATTGTACTCGTGTCCATGCTATTTGAAAAGTGTATAATTGTGCCAATGGCACGGCTGATACACTAGTTTGTTCTTAAAAGAAGGGATTCAAGGTTTTATATCCGAACAAGTTTTGTTCCTGCGGATTGTTGGAAAGTATGGTCTAGTTGTCGAGTCATACTACAGCGCACCGGGAGTTAGCCTGATGCTAACCCCCACCGTCCATTTTGCCTCGAGGGTGGGGGCTAACCCCCAGTGCGCTGTAGAATTTTCTCTTTTAATTGATGTGTCTGCGGTGCTGCTGTAATTATATTCTGTGGGACCTCAATACAGAAGCCCATGACCAGGCTGCTTCGGCAAGCACCTTTTGTAACCCTATGTTTTAAGTAATTAAGTAAGTTTAACAAAAAAAAAAATTGGTAGGTTTTTGTCAAATCATATACCTAACACAGATCTTAAATTTGTTTCCATGGCAAGGGGCTGAGTTTTTTTATTGATGGGTTACGATTTGCAACATGCATGGTTTTGTGCTTTCAACTTATGTTCTTGTTTTTAAATTGCATAAATTTTGAAATCATTCCTTGTATCAATCACTTTGGAGAGTATGATCATAAGGTTGGTGGTTTTAGTGGTTATTCCTTGTAATGCTTGTTACATTTGTTTGCATTACAGATGTATGATCTCACTTTGGTCTTCATCTTGTGGTGGTCGGTATTCTAGTTTATCGTCACAATTAGAACAGGGAAGGTAGTCTCCATGCTTCATCGTACTCATCGCTTACTGCCTTCATCTCTGATTTCTCACCACCATCTCATCCTATCAAACTTTCTCTCTTCTTACCATCGCCATCTAACACACTCTTCGTTTCCTCACAACACCAGCCATAACAACGTTATAGTCGATGCTTTAGATGTCCTCCTCCAACAATGCACCTCCACTTATCTAACCAAACAAGTTCACACCCAAATAATTCTCACTGGAAGCAATAAATCTGGGTTCTTGGCAGCAAGACTCATTTCACTATACTCCCAGTTCATGCTCATCCATGATGCCCAAGCAGTCTTTCGGAACACCCCTATTGAATCTAAATCGAATGCTTTGTTATGGAATTCCGTCTTGAGAGCTAATCTATCTCATGGGTTTTTTGAACAAGTACTTGGACTCTATTTTCAAATGCAAAGTTTGGGTGTTGTTGCCCCTGATGGATTCACTTACCCTATGGTCATTAGAGCTTGTACTTCAGTGGGTAATTCAAAACTTTGCAAAATTATTCACGGTCATGTTATCGTATCTGGTTTTGGATTCCATCTTCATGTTGGAAATGAGTTAATTCGGCTTTATGGGAAGCTTGGGTGTGTGGGATGTGCCCGGATTTTGTTTGATAAAATGCCTTTGAGGAATTACATTTCATGGAATAGTATGATTTCGAGTTTCTCAGATAATTTTGATTACACGGGTGCTTATGAGATTTTCAAGCAAATGGAATCAGAAGGGTTGGAACCTAATCTTGTGACATGGACATCACTCATGTCAGCCCATGCTCGATGTGGGCAGCATGAGAAAGCTATGTCCTTATTTGTGGAGATGAGGACAAGAAGAAATGAGGCAAATGCGGAATCTGTTGCTGTGATTTTATCTGTGTGTGCAGATTCAGATGCGTTCTCACTGGGTAAGGAAATACATGGTTATGTTGTTAAAGGTGGTTTTGGTGATTATGTCTTTGTGAATAATTCACTAATTCGGTTGTATGGGAAGCAGGGCAATGTAGATGATGCAATGGGTTTGTTTTCGAGCATGAGGATAAAGAGTTTAGTCAGTTGGAATGCACTGTTATCATCCTTTGTGGAAGCCGGCTTGTGTGAAAAGGCTTTGGAAGTTTTTTCACAGTTGAAGAAATCAGAAGACTCGATGATACAACCTAATGTGATAAGTTGGAGTGCAGTCATTGGGGCATTTGCTTCACAAAAGGGTCGCGAGAATGAATGTCTGGATATCTTTCGTGAGATGCTACATGCAGGAGTGAGTCCAAATTCAGTCACAATTGCCAGTTTACTGTCGATATGTGCAGAGTTGGCGGCATTGGGCATTGGCAGGGAAATCCATGGTCATGTGGTTAGAGGTCTTATGGATAAGAACATACTAGTGGGAAACGGACTGGTTTATATGTACACAAAATGTGGTAATATCAAAGAGGGACGTCTGGTATTTGATATGATCCAACTTAAGGATTTGATCTCTTGGAACTCAATGATTGCCGGGTATGGGCTGCATGGATTTGGTGAAACTGCTATAAGCACATTCAATGAGATGATTAAAGCGAGATTAAAACCAGATGGAATCACATTTGTTGCCCTTCTTTCTGCATGTGGCCATGCTGGGCTAGTTGAAGAGGGAAAAAAGCTGTTTGATCAGATGATCAAAGAATTTTCAATTCCACCTCAGATGGAGCACTATGCTTGCATGGTTGATATCCTCGGGAGAGTTGGGTTACTGCAAGAGGCAAGTGAGATAGTGAAGATGATGCCTATGGAACCAAACGCTTGTGTTTGGGGAGCTTTGCTGAATTCTTGCCGGATTCATAAAAATATAGAAGTAGCTGAACAGACCGCCTCTCTGATATTTGGCCTAGAATCAAATACAGCTGGGAGTTACATGTTGCTCTCAAATTTATATGCTGTGAGTGGAAGATGGGAGAACTCTGCGAAGGTGAGAGTTTTGGCAAAGGAGAGGCATCAGAAGAAAAGCCCAGGCCAGAGTTGGATCGAAGTAAATAAGAAGATGTATATGTTCTCTTCGGGGTATTGTAATAACTTGCAGACAGGTTTGCAACAAAGTATTGATATACTTCTCCTGGACTTGGCCCCCCAAATTGAGACTGAGGGGTATAAACCTGACACAAATTTTGTGCTGCAAGATGTAGATGAAGAGGAGAAGAAGCAGATATTATCAAGGCATAGTGAGAAACTAGCAATTGCATTTGGACATGCTAATATCCCTTACAATATGCCCATACGGATCATGAAGAATCTCCGTGTCTGTGGGGATTGCCATAACTGGACAAAGTTTTTTTCCAAGGTGACTAAACGTCAAATTATTGTTAGAGACGGGCGTCGTTTCCATCATTTCATTGATGGTTCTTGCTCTTGCAATGATTTCTGGTGATCTATTTATTACAAGTGAGGCAAGGTATTGAAGTTTCAGAACGAGGCAAGACACCAATCAGATTTTTCTACATAATTTTGCAATCTGGGAGCTGAAAGAGTGAGGTATGGTAGGAAAGAAGGCTGATTTCTTCAATATTGCATTCTACAGTTTAATTTCATCATTCATGATAGGACTAAGGTTTTGCTTAGAAATTTAACAAATGTAATGTAGTGCCTAAAAATAGACTTGTTGATGAAGCTGCGTATTGATTTGATTTTATTAGTTGAACTGACCACATCATTTCTATTAAGACATATAAATTGATGGTCTTGCTTGATTGGAAAGGATATATTATGTGACATTTTTAGTTTACTTTTGAATGTTGTCATGAAGGAAGTATATCTTTCACTATTTTCATGTGTTGACTTTGATCTGAAGTTTGTCTTTCTGTAGAGATTTGGTTCCACTTCTTTTCATCAGGATTTTATTTGATGTTCTGGTGTTGAATATTCGGGGATGGAAGCGAAAATTTATTATCCATCAAGGTATCTATAGACTTTATTTTGAAGATGATGAAATAAAAACTCTGCCATAGACAGGTTATCACAAGTCTAGTGTTTGAACCCTGCCACTGGCAGTTAGTGGCTCTGGGATCTCTAATAAAACCCTGCTTGACCTTTCTAAAACACTGAAATTTTTTTAATTATATAAATTAGAAATGTCATATGAATGTTCGCTGCAAGTAGTTCACATTTCTCAGTTACAAGTCTGAATTTAAAAGGCATAGGGATGATCCAGAATCTGTTGAACTTCATTATTTGGACATGAAATACCTAGCTTCTGAAGCCTGTTTGTCACATCTATTATGAACTTTTATACTTAGTAAGTCTCTTTAGATTTTATTAGCTTTGAATTGATCAAAAGATTCTTGCGAAAATTAGTAACTTCGAAATTATAGTTCCTTTTATTTTTTCAATTTTTTATTGTTACCAGTGGTACCCTCAAATACTTAATGTACAGTACCCTGCTCTTTCCCCATAATCCATATCTTTTGCATTATCTATCATCTTGTAACCTGATTATCATCTTATTTCCATAACATTTTTTAATTTAGTTGCGGCTTAGCCTAAACCAAGATAGGTAGTATTCTGCTCTTTCCACGGAACCTCCGATAGAGGCCGTTCAGCCTGCTCGACTTGTACGACCAAATATTATATTCTTGGAATATGAAACTAAACTACTCCTACCATATCTTTTGCATTATCTATCATCTTGTAACCTGATTATCATCTTATTTCAAGGACAGTTCTGGTTTTAATATGTACTTCAATATTTAGAACTGTGAGTTTCAAGTGAAAATCCTTTCATTTATTTTGTAGTGCATGGTGGTGTAAACGCGCTAATTACATAAACCGAGGAAATTCTATAGTGGTTCTCCTCTTCTTATTTCAGGCTACAAAATTTTCACTGAGAGCTTGCTGCTTGTTGATATTTGCAGCGGCCAATGACAGCAACTGGTAAATCACATAGTGATTACCGTTTTGTCAACGCATATTTCTATGGAAAGCTTGTGGAAGCTGTATCATACAAGGTAACTTGCCTGATTACCGTTTCATATAATGTCATTTCATGGATCTGCCTCACGGTTTCTGTATTTAAGTTGACAAATAAAGTGACAAGACTGAAGGTGTGTTTGGTTGCATGTAGTCCAATTCCAGGGAATCCATGGGGACCACTTACCTCTAAGGCTCATCAACATCCAACTTTTTGATCCAATGTGGGAGTTGAACTCCAATTAACAAGGAATCACACTCCTTACTCCCCCCCTAAGAATGTGATTCCCATGTTCATCGGAGTTTAACTCCACATTTGTAAAAAAATTGGATGTTGGTTGCAACCTCAAAATGGCCTTTAGAGGTAAGTGGCCCCCCCAATGGATTCCATGGAATTAGACTCCATGCAACCAAACACACCCTGAGTGGACGTGATGGAAGGACTCAATAGAACAGTTAACTTTGGCTGAGTCACTTGGATAATTCAGTATTTACACTTTCAAAAGTAAATAATCTGGAACATTCTGATTTTTTATTTTCTGTTAATTTCCCTTTTACAAAAGGCCAGGCCCAAACATGCATAATGTTGTAGGTTTGTGAATATTTTCAGTTAGATGCGAATTTAAGTAAGTGCCTTCGCAACAAAAGGTAAAAGGCCAAAAGCATTATAACGTTGTAGGTTTGCGATTAACCAAATGTGATATAAAATGAGCGCCCTCACAACATTCCTGCTTGCATTTAACCCTCCAATTCATACCTATTATTGCTTCCGCAGTTTGATGCTTGACTTGTATATAACTTAGTTCTGTTTAATGTTCAGGGGAATGACAAGGACACGTTTTACTTGAAATTCAGGAGGTGGTGAAAAGGTGTCAATACTTTTGAGAAGGCATACATTCTTTTTTTTGCTTGTACATGAAACGTGAGTCTACTTTTCTCCATAGACACTTTAATGAAAAGAGTTCTTAATTCTAATAGTCATGTTGCCGTATGAAAGTGTGCATATCCATAACCACAATGCCAGTGTTGATATGTTAGAACTTGGTTTTTCTTCTTTCATGGAATGGCAGCAACTAATGTTTTCTGCAGCAACTTTACTAAGAAATAATATAATTAGGTAGTTCCTAAAGGTAGGAAAACTGAAAATTTGGTGCATGTCTTTCTGCCCAACTTTGAGATTTGGAGATGAATATACCCAATCCAAAGTCCAAACAGCTAATGTCTGTGCGGGATCAAAACCAGTTTCATAAGCCGCCCCCATTTCTTTAGTTTTAGCTCAAATGTATCAACTTGACGTTCACATGCCACTGCTACTATTAGGTTTGCTACTCGTTACTAGAAGCTTAGACATGAATCAGTGAATGAAACTATATAAACCTGATTAGACTAGTTTAGTGCATTCTGATGTGGGTGTGCCAAGCACGGTGTGTGCGTTTCCCCATGGACCTTTATTTAGTTGCCGAAGATAGCCTCAATTGCTGTAGTTTTTTTTTAAATGTATCTTGTGGGTCCAGAGTAGTATAAGTAAGGGCTTTGTAGGAACCATTATTATCATTCTATACGAGCTGAAGAATATTTTTCTTTGACAGACCCTGCAGCAATCCGTCTCGTCTATTTTTATTTTGTTTTTCTTCAACAACATCAACTTTGAAGATCCAGTTGCTAGAAAATGAGAACTTCTGGTGGTCATATCTCACTACAGTTGTTTGCTGCCGCAATTGTTGGACTGTTATTCCTTTTGAGGTCCTGTGCATTTTGTCCCAACCAAGATAGGAGGCCCAACTGCATATATTGTTGTTGCAATCATTTCGTGTGCCTTCGATCCACAGTGCAGGTGACTTGTGACAGGCTTTGTCATTGTTGATGAGTGAGGATGCCACTCC
The DNA here is from genome assembly GCA_963556465.1 of Berberis vulgaris. NCBI lineage: Eukaryota > Viridiplantae > Streptophyta > Magnoliopsida > Ranunculales > Berberidaceae > Berberis > Berberis vulgaris. The sequence continues at coordinate 15,257,315 of OY747134.1, forward strand.
TCAGTTGGTAGATCATATTTATAAACCTACCGAGTGTTAGTTTCTAGGAACATTGAATTCACTTACTGAGACTCAAGGTTTGTTACATAGTATGCATTTGAGGATTGTTAAGAACTAGGAGATTAGATTGAATGTGGACCTTAAAGATAGGAGAAAAGATCTTAGGACCAAAGGTAATGATGGCACGTCACAGAACCCAGAAGATGTGCAAAGCCTTAGGAGCAAGCCAAGAAGGCTTGAAACAAAGGGGCAGTGGTTCTAAATAAAGCCGCAGAATTCGGGGAAAGCTTTGGACCTTTGTTTTTCTTTTAGGCCTGCTGTGTACTATCGAAATTGTGAGAGAGATTTAAAGCATCTAAAAAGGAGTTGATCACATTGTCATTTGTCATTGAATAGGTACGAGACGAAACCTCTTTCAGCTCATTCCAGTATTTGAAAGATATGCTAATATATGAATCTGATCTTTCTGTTTATTTGGCTAACTTCTTTAATTCAATGCTCGATATATTGTTCAATGTGATATATTTATCTGAAGCTGTCAGTTTTACAAAATCTAGTTGTTATCTAGGCTTCAGAGCTTTTTTTCCTTTGCCTGTTTGCTGTCCATATCCTTCAACTTTATTGTTAAGGCTTCAAGTATCATCAAGTTGCAATTAGTTTCTAACCAGCCTTACTGTGTTCGAAGAGTTAACTTTAGTAGATGTGGAGTATGTGATAGGGTAGAGGAGAGTGATAGTTATTAGGGGAAGGGGGGAGGAACAGCTAAGAAAGTAGGAAAGAAAGAAACTTGATGTTTGCAAAAAGAAAAGAAGTAAAAATAAGCATTTTTCAGGAAAACATCTAAAAAGAGGCTGAGGATTGATTTTATCAAGAGAACACAGTTGGACGTAGGCTAAATTTCACACATCAAAGGCATTGCTGGTGGCCTCATGCCAATTAAGACACACTACACTTCAGACAATCATTCTATATAGTTAAAAGGAAAAACTCCTTATATGCACTTCCACTCTGAAACAAACTTATAGTTCAGATTCTCTAATTATCTGATGGGGGTGGGAAAGAGGTTTCATGAATTGGCTCAAGCTCTCCTGGTTGATCCACCTCCAATTCCTCAGTCCATGAATTGGTCCATCATGTTCAGAACTTGGCTCAAGCTCCTCGTCGACGAAATGGGATCAAACATATCTGGAATACAAACAATTGGGTCAATTTCAATTTCAACAAATATGATGCGTATTTAGAGATTGATTGAACATGCATGCAGGTAGGAGTAAAGATTACAAAGTACCAGAGAAGAAACTGGGGGCAAATCCACTGCGAGAGATTGGGCGGTCTGAGGCTCAGCGAGGGCGACGATCGATGTCGATGTCTCGATCATCTGGTTCATAATCTCGGATCTGAGTGTTGGTGTTGTAGAGGCGGTTGAAAGAAGGTGCAAGTGAGGTAGTAGAAGGGCGGATTGGGTTGAGCCTGAGGAGCTTGGTCAGGAGGTTGGAAGCGGTGCCTGCTCTCCTTAGTGCCATTGTTGAAGCCATTGGAGGATTGGAGTTGCAAGTAGAGAAAGAAACAGCGACTTTGAGAGTGCAGTGCTGCTTTGGTTTGGATTGCTTTGTGTTTTGTGGGGGAGAGGAAGAAAGCAGGGTTCCCTTGAGTAAGAGATTTGGGCTTGGGCTTACTGTAGTAACTGAGACGGACCGGAACAGTCCGGGACAAAATGAGTGAAAACCGTTCCCAAACCGATTGGAACCGGTCCGAGACCGGGATAAAAATTGTATAAATCGGGACCAACCGATTTAAATCGGGTCGGGATCGGGATTCTTGCCCACCCCTACTCTTTATAAATCCATTTTACAAGCCACACCACTGAATAAAACTTCTGATACGCAAAAAAATTGGATTAATATATAGGATTTTTCACTGTGGAGGCTCTAAACAAGATCTAGCTAGTTCACTCTTACTAGGTTGATATATATCACCATGACCATAATATACGGGATGTCACGTGGAGAGCAATCTATCTTAGGAATGGATTGGCGAAATAAATACACAGGCAATGGAAAGAAAGTGAAGTAAAGAAAAGGCTTTACATCATCCCACACAAGAAATTAGGCAACTCCTCCTAGCCTACATCCACTGCCATATCTTCTCTGCTCAGACATCACAAGTTCCATAGATACAATTCCTCACTTGCTAGCTTTGCATTCCTTCTAGTATGATCTGATCATATGTGGTGCTTTAAAAAAATTAAATCATTTTAAGGTCCTCGGTACTTACGGAAGCAAAGACAACCCTGAGACTGATCCACAGGGATCATACCTCCACCCTTTGATGTGTCAATGGCCTCTAACATCGAGACAACTTCATCCATCTCCAGACGCTTGTCAGGGTTTGCATCCCAGCATCACTTCATTACATTTGCTAGGGAGCTTGGACAACAGCGGGGTATCTCTGGCCTCAGATTCTGTGGTTTCATTTCAGCTTTAGTCATTCAGCACTCTGACATGTAAACTAGGAAATATAATTGGGCATGTCGCAGCTGATGTGATTTCTGAGAAACTAAGATCAGGATATGGCATGTCGCAGCAATATATCTCCCATAAGCTGATACCAAAACTGTAGACATCGCACTTCCTATTATATGGGTTACCATTGAGGACCTGTAATCCACCATTAATCCCATGAATGGTGATTGTTTAGAAATTAAACTAAACAAGGACATTAGAAGTAAAACCAAAAGAGGCATTATAAGGTTATGTTATTGGTTATGAAAATCTACTGTAAAAGCTGATAATTGTATACCTCAGGAGCCATGTAACCTAGAGTCCCGGGTCTCTCCAGTCATGTCATTAGGATTTTGAGCCTCAACACGAGCAACCCCAAAGTCGGCTATTTTCACTGTACGCGTTGTGTCAAAAAGCATATTCTCCATCTTCACATCTCCGTGGACAATTTTCTCGGAGTGAAGGTAACTCAACCTACAAATGGGGAGGACATTACACTGTTAATTTTGGGTTGATCTGGCCATCTACTTATATTATAATTATCAGCAAATGAAGGTAGAGAAGCTTGACCCTCGTGCAAGATCTAGTGCCAGTTGCACAACAACTTTGAAAGCTAGCTTCCTTCTGCGATGCTTTATGAGAAAAGATTTCAATGCACCACCAGCAAGATATTCAACGACAACACAACAAAGATTACTTGGCATGCCAATGCGCCCATTTACAGTTTGTATATTTAATCTGGAGCCGCCCATTGTAGCTCCGATAAACTGCTAACATGGGTTTTGTAATGAGAGCTGAGGCCAGTTTCCAATTGCGGGAAGGAGGTATATAAAAAAAAGTGTTTTCATCATGCAAAACAGATGATGGAACCATAAGAAAACAACCATTTGCAGGATTTCTGTTGAGGACTGTCAAATAAACCTAGGAATAAACAAAGTAGAGAAAATTCTAGTAATTTGTATCCTCACAGGCAATGTGACAATATTTACCACATTTTTCAGACAAATAAGAAACATGTACGACAACATTAATAACAAGAAAATCAAGGAAGCATCACTCGATTGGTTGGTTAATCAGACAGAAACTAAACAAGTTTTGATGTCCATTGCGGGATGGAAAGTCAGAATTGCGGACCTCGAGAGGAATATGATGCACATGGACATGTTCTCCCTTTCTTCCAACAAGAACTGTAAGCATCCTTGATTACCCATCACAAACTAACGGATGATGCATCAAATGGTTAGTTAAAAACATTCTACTACAATTGAATAACGAATTTTGTTTTCCTAAAATTTGAATAAGTTTTGATAAAGTACTTGAAGAATATATATATATATGCATAGGCATTTGGTAACCAATTCAAGGAAAGGGTACATCAGAAAAATTCCACGAGATGGAAGAAGCATACCTTAGTCACATTAGGATGATTAAGTTTATGCCAAACAACCACTTCTTGAGTAAAAGCTGCCCTAAGTGAATTAATTTCGGCCTCTGTTCTCTGCCCCTCTTCTCCCCAGTCAAGCATTTTAACTATAATAAAGGTGGGAGACGCGTAATTATGAAATAGTGCATGCTAAAATGCAGCGAATTTTTTTATTAAAAGGTACAAAAGCCATTTCTAAGCTAACGGCAAAGTATATACTAGTCTCTTTAGCGTATCAATTAGCTTCTAGTCAATATCTAAATAGAAACAGATGCTCCTCACTAGTGAAGAAGTCAGAGGATTAAATACAAGATCGAGGATCAAAGTCTTGGATTAAACAGAAGAAAAGGGTGATCAAGATATCGCATATATATTTGCAGTTGAAGCATAACTATCAAATGGATCACGACTTTCTTTTTCACGAAATATGGAGCGATATCATGTCTTATAGTTTTAACTGGTCGATACATTGCCCAGTAACATTGATCACTGGATTCATCCCTATTGACTTAATGCCCATGATCGGCGGGCTGCTAGGAAAAGCCTGCCTTATGATTCATCTGAAAATTGAGATCACATGAAAGTTTAGGAAAAGAAACCCAACACCCTAACATGCAGAAATTATACCCCATTCATTACCTGCCAAAACAATTCAATCCCGTGATATAAACTCACGGGTTTTTCTCCAAGATTATGAGATTCACCAGTGGGGAAAAGGAAGGAAGATATTTTAGCAGTTCAATTATAAACATAAACATAAAAATAAAAATTGGATGCAGATGATGGAGAAGATGAGAATTAAACCCAAAAGAAGTTACAAGAGATGGCAAATGAAATTTCAAATGGAAATTTCCAACAAAAAATTGAAGAAAAGGGAGGGGTTACCTGCAACATCTTGGGCATCATAAACGCCTCTATGAACAATACCAAAGGTGCCCCTTGCAATCACTCCCTTAATGAGAAGCTTAGAGGGATCAATCTCCCATTTTTGCCTTGTAACCCTCTGCTTCTCCTTCCTCTCGACTACTACGTCTCCTCCTCCTCCTCCTAGTCTTTTCTTGTTGTTGTCAATAGGCCATGGCCTATTGAAATGCCTCTCAAGTTGCTCATCCAAGCTCTTTAGATCAATCTGATCTGCCCTCACAAACCCATCACCCCACCACCACCGCTTTCCTTCATACTTTCTCTCTCACTTTCCTTTCCGAATGTCTATATGTCTCTCTCTTTTAAGTGTTGAGAAGAGTTTGTGTTTGGTGGGGGTGTGTTTCCTTCTCTCCTCTCCACTCCTCTCCCCTCTTCTGTTTATTGTTCTTGTTGGTGTTGGTGGCTACTGTGCTTTCTATGTCATGCAATGCTTTGCTATCTATCATCCATGTGGACACGTGTTGCCTGAATGCGACGTGTGTTAGCTGACCCCACATTCGATAAGCTAGATGTTGTGGGGTTTTCTCTATCTAATCTAATCCTAATCCTAATCCTTTCTCTGTATTTTTGTTTTAGTTAACTTTCCTTCAGTTTCTTCTTCTCTCTGTTTTGTTTTGTTTTGGTTTGGTTTGATTTATTGATGAGAGACGAGGAAGAGAGAGTTGATGGTCAATTTATTAGTTAGTGTTCTATATAAAGCTGACTCATGACTTCAGTTGATCTTGGAAACTCCTCATTTCCTCTCTCTCTCTATATATATATATCTCAGCAGTCAGCAGCAGACACAGTTGAAACTGTTTTTTTTCTTTTTCTTTTTCTTTTTTAATGTGCTATTTATTTTTTCTTTCTGTCCCACTCACCTCTCTCCATCTTTGACTATCGATCCCTCCCACCTCATCTGTGATTTCCACCACGAACTTGGGGTGCTGACAAGTGTACCCGGATGGTATGCCAAATCATGCAATACTAATTTATCATGTGGAAACTATATTTATCTAGAACAAAGTTTTGATATGTACAATGAACCATTGTAAAACAGGGTGATATTGTTGGAGTGGTGGGGGTTTTCATTAAAGGAAAATTAGGGTATATTGAGATGGGAGGAGTTATTAAGGATTATCACTAACACAATATTGATTGAATTGTAGTTCGTAGTTTGAATATTTTCCATATATGTAATGTGAAGCTGTGTTGTTGTACAGTACAATTAGAAATAGAGAATGGTAAGGAGGATGAGAAAGGGGAAGGGAACAAAATAGGGATCCACGAGCTACAATCAAATAGTAGATAACTTGTTTTCAAGATTGGTCTCTCTGGCATCCTTCACCCATAACAATATCTAACAATCAGGCTACATAAACTAGCCTAATACAATACCATCGAACCTGACAAGCAATGAAAGGCATGAGACAACAACATTTCAAAACTCCCTCCGTATCTTCAAGCCTAGAAATATAGTCAACCCAATCTAGTGATCCTTGCCATTTTATAATTGCTAAGTCTACCATAAAACCATGCTTTGGACAATTTTTGATTCAATAATTATGTCATAGAATTTTTGTTTAGGGATACATTGTCATTAACTTGTATTGTATAGTACTTCTATTGTAGTCTATTTGACCGGAACTACCTGTATAACAACTCTGGTGGATCCTTAGTTGCAGCATTGTTCCCCAAAATAGACTATAGAAGGTAATATTACTAGGGCTATTAGCTGTGCATTTATGTTATAACAGTTGTTGTATGTTATAACACATATTTCAGGAATGAATAGTATAGAAGATAATGAATTGATGGAGAAGGAAGAAAATTTAGAAGAGATAAGAGATCCTACAGAAGGGATGGAATTCAGCAGCATTAATGAGTACCAATGTTATTATCATGATTATGGTAATAAAATAGGATTTCCAGTGAAAGTAAGGAATACGAAAAAAGATGAATATGGAAAACCTAAATACATTACGCTTGCATGTGGTCGGTCTTGACAACATAAAAGTGAATAAAAAAAGTGTAGTAAAATTGCGCGGTACAACTAAATGTGGATGTTTGGCTAAAGTTAGAGGTCAAATATGCTCTGATGGAATAGTGTTAATGACAAGAGTAACACTTGATCACAATCATGAATTGAGCCCCGGAAAATCAAGATTTTATCCGAAAAATAGAGTTATGAGTTCGTATGTCAAGAAGAAGCTGGATTATAATGATAGGGCGGGTATTAGGCCAAGTAAGAGTTTTTCTTCATGTGTAGTTGAAGCGGGTGGTCATGATATTTTGCCATTTTCTCAGAAATATTGTTACAATTATTTGGATAGAATGAGGAGGTTGAGACTTGGGGAAGGGGATGAGGAGGCCATTCATAACTACTTCCAAAAAATGCAAGCTAACAATGCTAATTTCTTTTATATGATGGATTTGGACGATAAAGGGAGGTTGAGAAATGTCTTTTGGGCTGATACATGGAGCAGAGCAGCTTACAAGGAGTTTGGAGATGTTGTTACTTTTGATACTACATACTTAACAAATAAGTATGAGATGCCATTTGCTCATTTTGTTGGGGTAAATCATCACGGTCAGTCAATTCTTTTGGGATGTGGATTGATATGTGGTGAGGCCATTGAAGAGTTTGTTTGGCTTTTCCAAACTTGGCTTGTGTGTATGAATGACAATGCTCCGACGGCTATACTCACTGATCAAGATAGGGCAATGAAGAGGGCCATCGAAATTGTACTTCCCAACACACGACACAGATGGTGCTTGTGGCATATTATGAAGAAGTTGCCTGAAAAGTTGTCCGATTGCAATCAATATGAGGCAATCAAGTTTGTAATGCAAAGAGCAGTTTACGATTCCTTGTCTCATGAAGAGTTTGAAGTAAATTGGCATGGTTTCATTGAGAAATATTGTCTGCAAGAAAATGATTGGTTGAGAGGTTTATATCTTGAAAGAATGCGTTGGGTGCCAACATATCAAAGATGTACTTTTTGGGCGGGGGATGTCTTCAACTCAAAGGAGTGAAAGCATGAATGCTTTTCTTGATGGTTATGTAAATTCGAAGACCACTTTGAAACAATTTCTTGAACAATATGAGAATGCACTACGAAGTAAGGTTCAAAAGGAAGCTGAAGAGGACTTTAAATCGTTCAACCGAAATATTCCTTGCATTACTCCTTATGCAATAGAGAAAACTTTTCAAACTCCCTACTCTACAAATAAATTTAAGGAGTTCCAAAAAGAGATAGGAGGGAATATATGTTGTAAAATTCGTAGTGAAGTTATAGATGAGAGTGGCTTTGAGGTATACAATGTTAGACAAGACTTGGTGATAGGAGATAGACAACGCTCAATCAATTTTATAGTATATTTTAACGTTGCCAACTTCAATATCAAGTGTAATTGCCAATTGTTTGAGTTCAAGGGGATCTTATGCAAACATGTATTGAAAGTCTTGTTTGAAAGAGATATTCATGTTGAACCAGATAAATATGTTCTTCGGAGGTGGAGGAAAAATGTGAAGAGGGCTCATACAAAGGTTAAGATTGTTTATTCAGATTGGGGAATGAAGCCTGAAAATCAACGGTTTGACAAGATGTGCAGTGCCTTCTATGAAATGGCCAGTTCTACTGGTATACTGACCCTAAAGCAGGTCCTGCCTTCTCACGGGTACTCTATCTCTCGAAACTATTTATTTGTTCCATAATTCATATACTATGGGTGTGACCGTCGTAAGAAAACTGTGTCAAGTGAAAATCTATGTATATGTCAGTCATCGGCTAGCATTTTTATCGAACTGTGTTGATATTCATGCGAGTTCTTATTGTTCATATAGGAGTTTATTGGAGAAGTGATCTATGCAATTGGAACATTAGCTTCTATAGTAGGGGTTCTCTATGCTACTTCAGGAATGCTAGACCTTGTATTTATCCTACGATGGATAGCTACTATAGTAGGGGTTTTCATCTCTATACTAGACCTTGTATTTATCCTACTTCAGGAACCTGCTATGCTAGCTCCTTTTATGAAAAAACATCTAGAGCACTGATGTATATTGCTAAGTGATTATATATTGCTAAGTGATTATATATTGCTATGGAAAGCTAAGTGACTTTATGAATTCTAGCTATCATTCACTGATGTATGCTATAAGCTCGTGAATTTAGTGTATAAATCAATATTATACAAGGCCTACAAGAATCTACCAGTGAGAGTGCTGAATCAGAAGATGGAGTAGGAGGTCATCAGTTCTTAGTTCTTACAGTTAAGCTAAGACCTGATGTTCCTTTCTTCACAAGAGCTCTTACAGTATAGCTAAGACCTTCAATTGATAGAAGTGAATCTGGCTTTGAATCTCTGCGTGCTTTATATAAGGAACTCGAAGAAGAAAGAAATGCTTCAGATTGATTTATATATATATATGGTCCATTTATAAGCTCCATAATCAAAATTACTAGAGTTTTCAATGCACTTCCATCTAACACTTTGTTGCTCTTTGGATCCCTAACATGTACCAACATGCACTTGCTGCCTGCACATATAGCATTCCAAATTATACTAAAAATATTTCAAAAGATGAGACGAATTGGAAGACAATCGCTGTCTGCACATGTAGCATTCCAAAATTATTCCACATATAGGCAATTGCTGCCTACACACATAACATTCCAAAATATTTCTAAATATTTTACCATACGGAAGAAAAACAAGAACAATATGAAACACAAATTGGATTGGATTACGAAATATATTCACATAATACATATTTATGTACATATTACATTACACATCATTACATCATTCGGCCAAGAGCTTAAGAATAAATAGTACAAGTATTATAATAATTACTATTAATAAAGTGTTGATTAAGTCCCTCGTAAAAGCCTAAGGATCGTTATTCCCTTTGGTGTCATTTATTTGATCATTGACTTTATCGGCTTGATCGTCAAAAACATGATCGTTAACTTTCACATCTTCATTGTTGTTTAATTCCTCCCGGTCTTTTCGAGCCACTTCTGAGCAAACCCACAACTCATATGATTTGTGTGCTTCGGCGGCTGACATAAACCCCTTATAGGAAGCACCGCTATACCCTGATACTTCATATAAACATCCTGGCCAGTTCAGGTATACTTCGGGTTTACGACCACGATACACAACATATGCTTTGAATGCCATTCCTGCATTTTTAAAAAAAAAAAAATTAGAAAAGCAATGCAACAAATAAGGAATTTTTTTTGAAAATTCAGAAAAGCAAAGCAACAAAAAAGGATGTTCATTTACTAACCAGAATTCAGAAAAGCAAAGCAAAGCAACAAGTTAGTGAGGGTAAAGTTTTAGTATGAACTCGATGCTCATGTATGTCCAAAATACCCCATAAGATAATGCTCAATTTGGATATCATCTACACAACATTCCACCAATCATCCATAAATACCCCATAAACTTGTTTATTTTTTCAATCAAAACAGTACCAAATCAAATCCAGCAACAAAAATGAGAATAAGGATGAAACCCAAAATAATTTTCAATCTGAAAATGGGTTTCGTGTGCTCTCCAGCAAAGATAGGAGGCACTCTTCATCATTCATTCTCATAGCTTTGCTTCAAAATCACCCCAAAATCATCCAAACTTCATCAAAAATACATTTTTTTAAAGAAAAAAAAAACCAAACCACCAAGATAAAATAAAGGGAAAAGGTAAAACATAAGGGCTTGTTTCTCCTGTTCCATTTGAACAGACCCAACACCAAGAAAACATAGTGGTGTTCAAAACTCATACCTTTGGGAGTCTTGCTTGATGGCTGGAAAAACGAGAAAATTTCATAGTGGTGTTGGTTGGATCTTGGTCGAGGTCGAGGTCGAGGTCTCCGCCTTGGTTGGATCTTGGCTAGATCTATGTTTGCCTTGGTCGGATCTTGGTGGAAACTCTCTTGGTCGAAACAAGATTTGATTTCTGGTTTTTGCTCTCTGGACCCAACAAGAACGAGAGCAACAATGCCTATATCTATTTTTCTCTCACTTAAACAACAAAGTGAAACCATGTGCCCAGGACCCTCCACGCGCATGTGCCTAGGAGGGTCCAGGCATGCACACCAGGCGACCAGACCAGGCTGGCTAGAACGGTTCCTCCAACTCCACTTCATGCCTGTGAGAAGAAAACAAGGGGAGGAGAGAAGTTAGTACGTACCCCTTGTCTACCTATATTTGTCATCTCCACTTGTCCCACTTCAAAATATGGCATCCCAACCTAATTATATTTACAAAACGTCCCATCTGCCTCTTTTTTTCCGTACAAAATTTGGTATCCTTGTCACTAGTGGATAGCTTCTATGGAGAGGTATCCACATTCGACTCTCATTTTTAACTTGCTTTTCATGCATCTTGACATGACCATATTATATATATATATATAATGTGATTGATATATTCTGATTCTCATATGAAAATGAAGGATGGATATGGTTCATATGAATTTGTGTAAAAAGTAAAGGGGGGAAGAGAAGAAGCCAAAGGAACAGTCCCCTTTTATGTTCTGCTTGTAGCGAGGATAAATTATCTATGCATATAAATATACAGATATCATTGACCTTGGCTAAGTGCATTTGTATATATTGCATGTAAATATTCTGCTTCTTGATGCTATTAAGCAAGTGCCTAAGCATGCAAAATTTTTTAAGGAATTTTACTCAACAAAGAGACGACTTCGAGACAGAGAGGTAGTTAAGGTGAGTGAGAATGTTTTCGCAGTTCTTCAAATGAAATTGCCGCCAAAGTGTAAGGATCCGGGTAGTTTCACTATCCCTTGTGTTATCGATAATACTAAAATTAAAAGTGTCATGCTAGACTTAAGTGCTTTAATTAATGTTATGTCGTATTCTATTTATCGATCTATGAATCTCGATAAGCTAAAAAATGATGGTGTTATTATTCAATTGGCTGACCGTTCTAATGCATATCCTCGAGGTTTGTTGGAAGATGTGTTGGTGCAAGTTAACCATTTGATATTCTCAACATATTTCTATGTGCTTGAGATGGAAGATTTAGAATTTTCAGCACCTTTGCCTCTTCTTTTAGGGGCACCCCTTCATGAAAACTGCGAAGACAAATATTGATGTGCTTGCGGGAAACTGACCATGGAATTTGATAGTGATGTGATTGGCTTCAACATCTTTGAAGCCACGAGATATCCTACTAAAAATCATTCTTGTTTTTCTATTAATGTGAATGACAATTTGGCTTAGAAATTGTCAGACGTCAGAAACAAGGATGAACTTGAGACCACCATCACTACTGCCGTTGGATATGAGAGCAATAGAGTTCCCTATGACACAAAGAAGCAGAAGAAATTACAGTTGAATGAGCTCGAAAAGATTCAGGATGAGGCCTATGATAGTAAAAGCAATTATAAGGAGAACACCATAGTTTTTCATGATCAGATGATCCATGGAAATACTTTTGTCGTTGAAAAGAAATTCTTGCTTTTCCAATCGTGTCATAAAACTGGTAAGTTACGTTCTGAATGGGTTGGTCATTTTATTGTTACTAATGTTTTCCCCCATGGTGCTATCCAGATTAAGAGTGTCTCAACCAGTAAGGAGTTTAAGGTGAAACATCATCGACTTAAGCCCTATTATGAGTCATTTGTGGAGCATGACGTGGAGGATGTATCACTCCATGAGGATTGATTGGAGATACCGTCAAGCTGCACGACGTTAAAACAAGCACTTCTTGGGAGGCAACTCAATCAAATTTGTTTTCTCTATCCCTTTATTTTTTTTCATTATTTTTGTTTGTTAGTAGTTTGTTTTTCCTCTTTTAAATTTTTCATTGCATGTGCTATAATTTATTAACATTGAGGACAATGTTAGGTTTAAGTGTAGGGGGGAACAAACATTGTTTTTTATTTTGAAAAAAAATAATTTGAAAAATAAAAAGTGTCGGTCCATTAAAAAAATAAAAAAATTGTAGGTTTTTATTTTCTTTGTTGGTATTAGTGTCATAAAAAAAAATTTATAGTTGTTTTGAGTCTTAGGATACTTTCCAACACAATGATGAGATTTGGTTTTTAATTGCATGACTTTAAGGTGATTTATAGGTATGATTTAAGATATAATATTATTATTTGGTTAATGCTTATTCATGGTCATCATATGCAAATTCCCATGTAATCAACTTAGTAATTGGTATTCGTAGCATGCTTAATTGAATTTAACTCGTTATAACCCATATGTGAGTTTCGAGCCTATTGTTCCTTTGATTTTGAGAGTTTTTAGTTAGGTCATCTTTCATTTCTTTTGTCAATAATAATTCGTTGCATGATCTCAATTTTGTTTGCTTTGGTTGCTACTTGGATTGCTTTCATAATTAAGGATTAAACACTAGAACTTGTATTAATTTCGTTCAAAGCATTATATTGAATTGCATGACATGCTTGACATGATAAATGCACCTAGTTTCCACCATTGCCAAATAAGCCCGATCTATGATATATTTCCTTTAGGTTAACCCCGTTGAACTTGCTATTAAACCTTTTGTTTCATTACCCTAATTTTCTATCCATAACCTAATCAGAAGAGTGTAGCATAATTTGATTTGCAAAGACTTTATTGTAGTTCAAGGTATGTTGAAAAGCAAGTGTGGGGGAAGACCCTTATGGTAGATAGTTCAATAAGAAAGAGTTGCAAAAAAAAATATGGTACAAAAAGTTACAAAAGAGATACAAGTCCTTGTCTATATTCATTCACTATTTCAGTACCATATAGATAGTCTAGTTCTTTTCATTCAGTAGATACAAAATAATGGTTGAAACTCTTCATTATCAGTAGGACACTTCTTCCTTTTCCTACTTATGTCTTGAACCGTGTGATTCCTTGCTAATGTCTCTAATCTTATTGCATGTTTTCATCATTTCTTTAAGCCCTTTGTAATTTCCTTATCTGTTCTTTCTCTTCCCTTGACCCTTTGGCCCCATTACAACCTGGATTAAGACCTTTTGGTTTAGTGTGTTTTGCAATGTCACGATGTGGAGATTCGAATGTGGTATAAGCATATGGTGTCACTAGTTTTTGCATTCAAGTGGTACAATTTTTTCCATGAGATCATATATCTGGAAAAAAAAACTTTTCTTCTTGTTATATCATATGTGAGCTATTTGTTTCCTTTTTACATCAATCCTCTCACATATAACTAGAATATGAATAGTGATTTTACCAAACAATCAGTGAAAAAGAAAAGAGTGCACCCAATGAGATTTTTGGGTTAATTCTTCTTGGCACGCGCTTAAGTTTCACAGTCACTTGGATTGATTTAATTGTGAATTTTTATATCATTGCTATGAACGTGTATTTATTTTCGAATGATGTGGATTTAATCTTGTGTTTACAAAGAATCTTAACATGTCATGATCCGTTAAAAATCTCTGAGACAAATGTTGGAAAGTATAGATTGAGTCATTTGAGTTTTTTTATTTTTGTTTCTTGGATTTGCTCGAGGACTAGCAAAAGATAAGTGTGGAGGAATTTGATAGGAGCATAATTAGGCTATTTTTAGTATCATATTTCTATATATATTTTTTGCTATTACTTGTTAATTATGGTATTAATTGTTATTTTCGTGTTTATGTAGGTTTTCAATTACAAGATTCCAAAATAGAATCTAAGTGAAACAAATTGGCAATTTAGAAATACTGATTGCAAAAAGAAACCACGCAAAGAAGGAAACTGAGAAGAAAACAATTATAAAAGGGACGATACCTTGCTTTAGAGAAATCACCCATCCATAGCCTCCTCACGCTTGCAACCACAGCAAGCCATCACTCCTCATCTTCACCATCCACGACCCATCCTCGCAATCACAGCCACACCTCTCCATCAGCTTCAATTGCCCCTTCGCATCTCTCCATTAGAGCGTAGCCCTTCCTCCTCGCAATAGCAAGCCGCAAAGCCTCCGTTATCATCGTCCATTCTCTATCGCAGCCAACCCTAAACCCAATCGAAATCCTCGCTCACAATCAAATCATAGCCTCACCACAAACCCATCCTCGTTGTCCTTTCATCGCCACATACTCGCACCTTCTCTCCTCAACCACAGAGCCATCACTGTTCATCACCTTCTTTCCTCAGCCACATCGCCTGCTCCATACAGCTACCATCGATCGAACCACATCCCGTCTTCTGTTCTTCCACCTGATCCTCTCTTCATCTTCACACCTTCATTCACAGCTAGTCAGAGCAGGAGTAGATCGAAGCAAAACAGAAGAAGAGAAATTTGAAGAACAGATCGTGAGGAAGAGAGAAATTTATTTCTCTTTCTCTCTGCTATCCGCACCCCGCAGTTCATTCTGTACCACCACGGATCAGGCGACAACGTTTTTCATCTCCAAACCTCTCTTTTTCTTATTTTGATTGATTATTGATTATGAATTACTGTTTGAACATAATTAATATGTTTAGCTAAACTCCTCTTAGCTAGGGGTGGATTCAAAGCCCCGAACATGTGCTTTATGAATTAATTGAATTTAATCTTCCGTGTTGATTAGTGATTGTGTTTTGCTTAACTACTTTATAGAAAACTTTTCTTTGTATGTTTGTTAAGGTGGCCAACTTAGTAAGCATGCTAGGATCTGGGGCTAGAATATAAGAGAGTTTCACTTAATCATTACAATCTTGTACTCATAAGTAGTAAATACCAATGAACATTGGTAAGGTTAAGTAAAAACCAAGGTAAGAACAAGATGCTGATCACACTTGTGATTCTGGTGTGTTGGCGGCATGTTTATCATTTAGGGTGTGTTGACCAATTCTGGTCTTTGATAGGTTATGGGATCCTGAAAACCCAGCTAGCCTTTCAAAAAAAAAAACCTAGGTAAGAACAAGATGTTGATCAAACTTGTAATTGCCCAGTCAATGTTCATATTTTCCACAAAACTTAATGATCTTGGATTGTTTATCTAACTTGTGATTCCTAATTAGATAGCATGATAAGAATAGTTTGAAAGTCACGCTAAGTTTAATTCAACGAACTTGGGAAAATAATAAGATTAATGCAGTGTTGATCACGGTTAATCATGAGCATTGTCTCTCACGAATTAGCAAGTAAATATTGAAGATTGATTTATGAGTATATGTTTGGTGTGTGGAGATAAACTCTTAAATAATTTATCATCTTTGTCATCCCTTTAGTTTTATTATCTTTACAGTAATTTTCGTAGTTATTTTCATAGTTTAACTTAGAAAATTCAATCCCCCAATATTTACTTAATTAGGTTGTTAGTTGTCTTTTAGTTATTCTTAGTGCTAGTTGGCAAACCCTCTAATCCCCGGTCCAGAATGATCCCTACTTATTCTTTACTCCAATCGCAAAACAAGGTATTAAGTTGTGTGCTAGTAAAATAGCGCAACAGCAAGATCAATACTGGTAAGCGTCATTGAACAGTTGAGCTGTAAGCGACAGGGTCATCGTACCGTCGAGCGAGCCATCACTATGCCCTACTGCCTCATCTAACCAATTCAGTCAAGAATTGGTAAGCATCATCAAACAATAGAACACTCAACTTGCCTCAGCTAGCCAGCATGCATTACTGGCAAACATCATCTAACAGTCGAGCACAGGTCTTGCACTATGCTCAACTTCCTCAGCTTAGCCAGTGTGCAAGACCAATACTGGTAAGCTTCATCGAGCAGTTTAGCCATAAGCAATAAGGTCATCTTACCATCCATAGATAGTTGAACATGAGAATCGATCGGAACATTCTAAAAATCCAGCCAACATGAATGAAAGAAAAGTATACACGTGTAAGAAGCACACCGAAGGCGGTGTACATGGAACACATGCACAATATTAAAATAAAGGTCACGAAAGAGAAGAAATAGAAGCCCATCTGAACTACTAGACTGCGAGCAATTTCTCTAGAAGGCGGATGCCAAGCGCAACAAAAGGCAAGGTAGAGCACCATACTAGCGTTTTGGATGGACTAAGGAACACAATCACCAAGAGATGAAAGGCAGGCCCAAAGAAATTTAGCAAACTAGTGTTTGAAAATATATGGAATAACACCTGAGCAGGGACATGTTGGGGCTAGAATACCAACACTAATGCTCAAATGCAAGTAGCATTATGCCCTACTGCCTCAGCTAACTAGTTCGGCCATAAAACTAGTGAGCATCATTGAACAATAGAACGCTCAACTTGCCTCAGTTAGCCAGCATGCATGACTGGCAAACATCATTGTACAGTCAACACAGGTCTTGCACTAAGCTCAACGTCCTCAACTTATCCAGCGTGCAGGACCAATACTGGTAAGCATCATCGAATAGTTGAGCCATAAGCAATAGGGTCATTGTACCGTCGAACAAGCCAGCAATATGACCTATTGCCTGAGCTAACCAGTTCAGTCAATAAC
The DNA here is from genome assembly GCA_963556465.1 of Berberis vulgaris. Taxonomy (NCBI): domain Eukaryota; kingdom Viridiplantae; phylum Streptophyta; class Magnoliopsida; order Ranunculales; family Berberidaceae; genus Berberis; species Berberis vulgaris. Next base: position 15,274,556 of record OY747134.1, read on the forward strand.
TGGTGAGCATCAACGAACAATAGAACACTCAACTTGCCTCAGCTAGCCAGCATACATTACTGGCAAGCAACATCTAACAATTGAGCACAGGTCTTGTACTATGTTCAACTTCCTCAACTTAGCCAGTGTATAGGACCAATACTGGTAAGCGTCATCGAACAATTGAGCCATAAGCAACAGGGTCATCGTATCATCGAGCTAGCCAACACTATGCCCTATTGCCTCAGCTAACCAGTTTAGTTAAGAACTAGTGAGCATCATCGAACAATAGAGCGCTCAACTTGCCTCTGCTAGCTAACATGCATTACGGGCAAGCATCATCCAACAGTCGAGCACAAGTCTTGCACTATGCTCAACTTCCTCAGCTTAGCCAACGTGCAGGACAAATACTGGTAAGCGTCATTGAACAGTTGGCCATAAGCAACAGGGTCATCGTATCATCGAGCAAGCCATCACTATACCCTACTGCCTCATCTAACCAATTCAGTCAAGAACTAGTGAGCATCATCGAGCAATAGAGCGTTCAACTTGCCAGCATGCATTACTGGCAAACATCATCTAACGGTCGAGCACAGGTCTTGCACTATGCTCAACATCCTCAGCTTAGCCAGCGTGCATGACCAATACTGGTAAGTGTCATCGTACAGTTGAGCCATTAGCAAAAAGGTCATCGTATCATCAAGCGAGCCAGCACTATGCCCTACTGGCCTCAGCTAACAAGTTCAGTCAAGAACTCGTGAGCATCATCGAATAATATAGCGTTCAACTTGCCTCAGCTAGCCAGCATGCATTACTAGGAAACATCATCGTACAGTCGAGCATAGGTCTGCACTAATGCTCCACTTCCTTAGCTTAGCCAACGTTCAAGACCAATACTGGTAAGCGTCATCGAATAGTTGAACTTGATAAACAACATGGTCATCATATCGTGGACATGCATTGTGTGGGATAGTTCCATGGAATGGTCCATGGAACGTTCAATCAATCCTGAGACAGTTCCATGGAACGGTCCGTCAGTCCTATCACAGTTCCATGGAATGTTCCATCAGTCCTAGGGAGGTTCCATGGAACAATCTATGGAAAGGCCCATGGAACGTTTCATCAGTTCTGGGACAGTTCCATGGAATGTTCCATCAGTCTTGACACAGTTCCATGAAACGTTCCAGCAGTCCTTGAAGGGTTCCATCCATCCATCTTCACATCCATCTGTGCATGCAATGGGCATGCCATGAGCATGTCGTGGGCATGCACCAACGAATGATAAGAAGTTGTGCATAGGACCCGTCATGCAATGGGCAGGCCGTGGGTGGGCAGTGTGCATGCACTCGTTCCCATCCGTTGTTCAAGCCGGTTAAGCACATTGATTTGCAACAATTTTAATCGAATGTCAAGCTCATTTCACTTGTTTTTAGCATTCCAATAGTCCCACCAAGTGTCTGAGGATGTCTAGCATGCATGCCTGACATGCTCAATTGCATTCCATGGTTCCCTCCTCAGACACACACCTCCCCCCCTATAATAGATGCTAAGCATTTGGACAAATTTCAAAAGGGAACATTGAGTATTGAGACCATTAGGAATGGGTCATATCTTCCTCGTTATGCATCCGTTCAACCTCTATAATAGCTTTTCGGAAAGCTTATGGAACGAGGAATTATATGAAATTAACAAAAAAAAAAAAAAACTCACAGTAGATTAGAATAGCAATCTGAATGTAGACTTATACATCAACATGGATTCGCTGGTGACAATGTAGTTTTGGTGATATCTTTATTTTATTTGTTAGAAATGTGGTGATGCCTGGTGACACCCCTAATTTAAGATTAGTGGAGGTGTTTTGAAAGGTTTGGCATGTGCACACGCTGTAAAATTGTGTCTCAAGAAATTTTGAACTACACTTGGAGAAAATCCTATAAAGCAGTGTGAGAAATATAATTATTTTCATACCCCCATGTTCTTTATCATTCGAGATGGATCTAATGTTACCAAAACACTGCATTGAAACTAAGGGTGTGTTTGGTTGCATGGAATCCTATGCCATGGGAATTCATGAGGGGACCCCTACATTTTAAGCTAAATTGATATATCACTCCACATCTACCATTTGACCACCATTTGATTTTGTGATCAATGGTGGGAATGGAAGTTCCATGAACATGGGAATCCCACTCCTTGGTCCCCCAAGGCATGTGATTCCCATGTTCATGGGACTTCCATTCCCACCATTGATCACAAAACCAAATGGTGGATGTGGAGTGATACATCAATTTAGCCTAAAATGTAGGAGTCCCCTCATAGATTCCCATGGCATAGGATTCCATGCAACCAAACACACCCTAAAGGTATCCGCCGATTTGGATGACTCAATCAACCATATAAATTAGTGTGGAGGTGGATAACCACATTTTTTTTAATTGTATTTGGAACTTATTTAATGAGTTCCATGCACTTTGACTGGTTGAAGGTGATTACAGTAGAAAACTTTCTTCTCCAATAATAATAAGAACATAAACTATTGAACCTTTCTTATTGGCGAGGAAAGGGGCAAGGAAACCAGCGAGGGGGAGGGGTGTACCACTCATCCCCCTCGAGATTCGCACTGTTGTGCATCTCAAGGGTGCAGGCGCACATCTCAAGGGGGATGAGTGGTCACACCCTCCCCCTCGCTGGTTTCTTCGCCCCTTTCCTCGCCATTTATAATTTCTGTAAACTATTGTATGCAATGTAGTTTAAGAAATGATTAGAATAGTATTCCTTTGATTCGAAAGAAGTCAGAACTGAATCCAGGGTTAGTTGTGTTTTCCAAGTCGATTCCACCAACTGTAAAAACTGGAGCATTGATTTGATTCCACATCGGTACCCCTGCTGTGTGGACAGAGGCCCCCATAATCCCATCAACTAGATCTTGTTTGCCTTCCAACTTGTGCAGACACATCTCAAGCATGTAGTACACATCCAGAGCTTATTGGGTTTCCTTCCAGCTGTATTTGCTGGATATATAGGCATTTCTTCTTCATAAAGAGTAATTGGATTTCTTGTTTTAATTGTGTATTAATGTACTTCCCTGACGGAATAAGAAGTATTAGTTTGTGTAAGAGTGTGTATGATTTCTTAAGTGCTTAGAAGCTAACTTTTAACTAGAGTTAAAAGTTCTGAATGAGCTTTTGAATGAATTGTTTGTTTTGCTTCTGAATGAGCTGTTGATTAGAAGCTGTAAAATTAAAAAGGTGTTTGTTTGTAGGTGCTGAGTGGGAACTGTTTGACAATTTTACCCCACTTAGCTGAAAAACTTTATGACATAAATATTGAATCTGAGCAATACGTTTGTGGTGTTTTAATGACAATTTCAATTCTAGTTATTTGATGAAATCATTAATCCAAACATGGGTTATTTGATTTGATTTCTCCTGATACACATAAGGCATAAAAACTACATGCTAAAAACTTGAAAATATACATGAGAATGAGAGTTGAAAAAAAACTCGAAAATACAGAGAAAGAAAAAGGAGAGAAATGAGATAAGTTTCTTGTTGAGTCCTTGTGAAGGTAGGTAGAACCACAATGTTTGGTGAAGAGAATGAAGGTGTGTGGTCAAAATTTAGCCCTACTTATTTTTAAGAAGATGGGGGCAACAATTGTTATTACAAAATTATGTTAAGGCTATTATTGAAATAATTTTTTACTCAGCACTCAGTGCTAAGTGATCATCACCTCCTTGTTGCTTACTCCAATCAGAAGTAGAACTTCTTATCAGAACTAAAAACAAACACTCTAAACAAGGTAGTCAACTTCTTATTAAGATTTCTGACTCCATTCAGAAGCAAAAACAAACACCTTCTAAGATGATCTAGAGTGGATTTTAGGGTTCATCCATGAGGCTAAGACCTAAAAATTAAAACTGTAGAGTTTCAAGTGGTTTGTTTCTACAAAATTTCAACTAAAAAAATTTGAGAATTAGCGCGTTTCGGAGACTTTCTAATAGACATAAGGAATTTAACAACATTAAGGGTGTGTTTGGTTGCGTGGAATCCTATGTCATGAAAATCCATGAGGGACCTCCTAAAGTTAAGCTAATTTGAGGTTCACTCACCAATCCAACATTGATTTTGTGATCAATGGTAGGGGTGGGCAAGAATCCCAGTCCTGACCCGTCCGATTCGGACCGGTATGGTCCCGAACTGGTTCAAACCGTGACCAACCGGTTTGTGTTGTTTTTATCCCGATCCCGATTCCAACCGGGACGGAATCAATTTCCGCTAATTATGTCCCAGACCGTTTCGATTTATCCCAGTTACTTGAGCAAGCCCAAGCCCAAGCCCAAATGTTTTTATCAGGTCCAAGCACATTTTTCCATACCCTAAAATATCTAGACTCCCACCCGAGCCTCACAATCTGTAGAAACTCTTAAAACTCTCAATGATTCACTCTATGCCTCTTAGATAACCAAATCAATCACCAAACAACAATGGTGTCTCCATCACTTAGGGTTTCATTTCAAGTGGCGTTGCTCGTTCTCCTTCTCTTCTCCGCCTTCTACGTCGTCCGCCCTCTCTACTTGAAACTCTCTGTGCCGTCCACGAGATCCGTTTAGACCGTCAAAGAAGGTATCTTCTCCTAGTCTATGTTTTGATCTTGTAATTTTCTTTGGATTCTTGAAACTCATATATGTTTGTTCATCTTGTGTGTTACAGGGATCTCGTAGATTATTCTTGAAACTCAAATATGTTTGTTCATTTTGGGTGCCATTTGAAGTGTTCAGAATTTCACTCTCAAATCTCTGTTTCACACACTGTTTTCTCTCTTTTAGTGTTGAACAATGGCGGTTTCGTTCAGATCTTTCTCATCTTCTTTGGTTGCTCTTTTTCTTTTGACTAACAACATTGCTGAAGCTAAGGAGATCTTTGGTTGTTTTTCTTCTTTTGACCAACAATATTGTTGATGTTGAAGCTAAGGAGTTCTTAGTTGGAGGCAAATTAGACGCTTGGAAGATCCCATCTTCTCAATCTTAGACACTCAATCAATGGGCCGAAACCATTCGATTCAAGATCAATGACTACCTCGTTTCAAAATACGACTCAAGACTCAATGTTGCATGGAAATATGACTCAGGACTCAATGTTGCAAGTGGATAGTGTCACATTTAGAGGAATTGAAAAGGATCGAAAATCAAATGGGGCCAAAATAGAAAAAAAAAAAAAAAAAAAAAAAAACAAAGGTGCCAAATGAATTAGTTTAAATTTGAAACTGAGGGCAATAGAGTAAAATCACCTTGTCAGGTTGTTATAAAACCACAGGGACCAAACACGTGTAATGATCTTAATGGTCTCATTTGAAATTCTGTTATAATTACTGTAGATAAATAGAGGTGAAGAGAAGAGAGAAGAACAGAGAAGAAAATTGTATCTGAGGCTCTTTTGGGTTGAGTTCACCCAAAGGGAGGTTACTATCTTGTATCTGTCCTGTTTTCAGATCAATAATAGTATTCCCATTCTTTTCCCATTCTCGATTTCTTTCCATTTATTTTCTTGCTTGAATCCAAGTCACAACTGTGACATTTGGTATCAGATCCATCGTTCCTTCGAGAATGTGAGTTAGCACCACCAGTGCAAGCGATGGAAACTAGGGTGAAGGAGATGGAACAATTCATGCATGAGACCAAGAAGAACCAGAGTGAGACGGTTGGTCGGATTGAATTCTTAAGCAGTGAGTTCAGCAAATTAGCTCTCGCTCATGAAGGATTAGCGAAACACATGGATTCAAAATTCGAACAACTCTTCCAGTTGATTCAGCAACCAACCGCTCCAGTACACCCCACTGAACCGAGTTCATCCGCTACTCCAAACTCTAATCAGACCGACCATCGATCTAACTCCCAACTTCATTGGGAGATTTCAGGTATGTCTTATCGATTACCCAAATTGGATTTCCCTTATTTCGATGGCACAAACCCCAGGTCATCGGTGAAAAAATGCGAGAAATACTTTGAGTTGAGTTTTTCCAAGTTCCAGAGGCTAATAAGGTCGGAATGGCTTTGATTCATCTATTGGGTAAGGCCGATCTGTGGTTCCTCGACCACCATGTAGGGAACGAAATGCTTCAGTGGAAACAGTTTTGCAGTGATCTCTGTGAACGTTTTGAGGAAGCAGGACTGGACAACTTTGTTGATTCATTTAATAAACTCACTCAACATGGCACTGTTAACGAATACTTTGATAAGTTTGAAGAGTTACGATCATTAATGCTGACTCACAATCGCCACTTAGATGAACAATATTTCGTACTCAGTTTTTTGAGTGGATTGAAAACTAATATCAAGGCTATGGTCCAACTCTTTAAACCAACCACCTTGACTCAGGCTTTCTCATTGGCACGGATGCATGAGGCGTCCCAATCTCAGAATAGTTCCAAGCCATCTCACACCTACTCTTACACCAATAAACCAAATACATACTCCACCACTTTTTCTACCTCAACAAGTAAGCCACCTACTTATACATCACAATTCAACCACTCCAATCACTCCACTTATAACTCCAATTCATCCCAAAGAGAGCCACCCTCATTAACACATCACAATGCTTCTCGCCCTCATCCTTCAATACCCATTATCAAACACCTCACTCCCAGCCAGATGCGCATATGCAGAGAGAAGGGACTCTGCTACAATTGCGATGAGCAATATAGGTCGGGCCACTTGTGCAAGACTCTCCACTTATACATGTTGATTCCAGAAGAGGATCCACCTGAAGTTGTGACAGAAAATCTCCTTCACGAGGTGCCCACTTATATGGAAATCTCCTTGCACGCCCTTCATGGTTGTTCTTCAACAAACACTCTCCTAATCAAGGGGTTAATCAAGAAGAAACCAGTGTCTATCTTGATAGATACTGGAAGCACACATTCATTTATCGACCCTAGAGTTGTTAAAGCTACTAAATGGCCCACTTGTCTCATGCCTCAGATGATTGTCAAGGTAGCTAATGGAGATCAACTAATAAGTAATGTTGTCTGTCAGAAACTTCTATGGACAATACAAGGTGTCTCATTCGAAGGGAAAGTAAGGGTGTTACCTCTAGGAGGTTATGATATGGTTTTGGGCGACGATTGGTTGAAAAAGTTTGGCGATATCACACTGAATTTGCAGAAGCTTCAATTGACATTATCTATTGATGGTCGATCTGTTACCTTACAATTAGGGTCAGACTCAGCTGAGTTATGCTTATTGGAGGCCAAGGGATCTACTAGGCTATGGAAAAACCATGCTAGCTCCTTTTTCTGCCAACTCTTCTCTATAACTGTCGAGGATACATTGCAGCAACCTGACAAGCAACTTGATACTGCCATACAACAGATCATCTCACAGTTTAGTGACATTTTTAAAAATCCAACTGACCTACCTCCTAGCCGCACCCTCGACCATCACATTCCCTTGAAACCCGACCATCACCTTCCTTCTCAGACTCCATATAAGATCCCCTACATGCAAAAGGCTGTGGTAGAGAAATTAGTATAAGAAATGTTAGAATCTGGGTTGATCCAAACCTCTCATAGTCCATTTGCAACCCCCATCCTTCTAGTCAAGAAGAAAGATGGTTCCTGGAGATTTTGTGTGGACTACAGGAAGCTGAATGAGATCACCATCAAAGACAAGTTTCCCATGCCTTACATAGATGAGCTCCCTTATGAGCTTCATGGTGCACGTATCTTCTCTAAACTGGACTTAAGATCAGGATACCACCAATTGCTTGTTCATCCACCTGACGTTCACAAAACGGCTTTTAAAACTCATCATGGCCACTTCGAGTTTAAGGTGATGCCGTTTGGACTTACGAATGCACCGGCCTCTTTTCAGGCTCTTATGAATGAAATATTCCAGCCTCTTCTGAGGAAGTATGTTCTGGTGTTCTTCGACAACATCCTTATCTACAGCCCTAATGTCTCCAGTCATGTGGATCACTTGGCAGTGGTATTCTCCATTCTCAGGCAACATAAGCTTTTTGTCAAGCTATCCAAATGCTCTTTTGCTAAACAAAAACTGGAGTATCTCTGCCACATTGTCAGTGCTAATGGCGTAGAAGCGGACCCTCAGAAAATTGAAGCCATGGCCAACTAGCCCACTCCTACAAACATTAAACAACGCCGAGGATTTCTGGGTCTTACAGGATGCTACCGCAAGTTTATTGAGAGATATGGTACCATTGCTAAGCCACTAACCGATCTCCTCAAGAAAAATGCTTTCACTTGGTCTCTTTTGGCAACTACAACATTCGTACAGTTGAAATAAGCTATGTGCACAACCCCCTTGTTGGCACTTCCTAATTTTCAGGACCCATTCCACTTTGAGACCGATGCCTGCTCCATAGGCGTAGGTGCTGTCCTCTCTCAAGCTGGTCGACCAATTGCTTTTTTTAGTAAGTCTTTAAGTCCCAGAAATCTTTCATTATCTACTTATGAGAAAGAGTTACTTGCAATTGTGATGGCTATTCACAGGTGGCGTTCTTACTTGCTTGGGTCCAAGTTCATCATTTTTACTGACCATCAAAGCATCCGCTATTTTTTAGCCCAAAAAGTCACTACAATGACTCAGCAACGATGGTTAGCAAAACTTCTGGGCTTCGATTATGAGATTCGATACAAAAGAGGGGTAGACAACAAGGTTGCAGATGCTCTATCCAGATGTACTGATAACAAGGGCCAAGTCTTGGCCTTATCAGCCATAACTCTCGCCTGGATTGAGGAAGTATCACACTCCTATACACAAGATCAGTTCATGCTATCTCTAGTGCAGAAATTACTCGTGATGCCTGACTCATTCCCTCCCTTCTCAGTGTCTCATGGACTTCTTAAGCATCACAATCAAATTTGTATTGGATCCACAGGGACTCTTCGCAAGCAACTCCTAAATGAGTTCCACACTTCAGCTCTAGGGGGTCATTCAGGGATCAACTCCACTTACAAACGCCTCCACCAGTACTTCTATTGGCCCAGAATGCAAACGGATGTCCTCAAATACGTCTCTGAGTGTGACACTTGCCAACGCAATAAGACAGACAACTCCGCTTATGGTGGTCTTCTTCAACCTCTACCCGTCCCGGAGCACGCTTGGCAACACATTTCGATGGACTTCATCGAAGGGCTACCACTTTCAAAACACAAATCAGTCATCTTGGTGGTCGTTGACAGACTGACTAAATTCAGTCACTTTATCGCCCTCTCTCATCCATACACCTCGGCCATGATTGCATACATGTTCTTGCAACACATTTATCGCCTTCACGGCCTCCCAACTTCAATTGTGTCGGATCGCGACAAAGTCTTCTTAAGCGCATTTTGGCAAGATCTTCTTTCAGCTTTGGGCACCAGCTTACACCTCAGTTCATCATACCATCCCCAAACCAATGGCCAGACTGAACGAGTCAATGCTTGCCTCGAGAACTACCTCCGTTGCATGACTAGTGACGCTCCACTTCAATTGTCCAATTGGCTTTATTTGGCGGAATTTTTGTATAACACCTCATTCCATACGAGTCTCCAAACTACCCCTTTTGAAGCACTCTATGGATATAAACCTCCACTGATGGCTCTTCCACCTATGGCTCCACATTCAATCTCTGATGTACAACAATTACTGAGAGACAGGGAACACATGTTGAGTATCATCAAAGAAAAACTTCATCGTGCTCAAGAACACATGAAACATTATGCCGACAGACATCGAGCAGAGCGGGAGTTCAATACTAGCGATTGGGTTTATCTGCGCCTACAACCGTATCGCCAAACATCTGTCCACCTTCGCCGCAATCTCAAACTCTCGGCTCGATTCTATGGGCCCTTCCATATATTGGAACGCATCGGCGCAGTTGCCTACAGACTCCGTCTTCCACCAAACTCAAAGGTGCACCCTATTTTTCATGTATCTCAGTTGAAACGAAAATTGGGTGCCCACTCTATGGCTGTCCCTTTACTTCCAGTAGTTGATCACCTGGGATCTTTTCAAACTGAACCTGTCGCTATCCTCGCTCGATGACTCATTCCTCGTCACAACCGAGACGTCACCCAGGTCCTAGTCCAGTGGTCAAACTCCTCCCCTACAGACGTCACTTGGGAGGATTGGACGCACCTTCACGCCTCTTTTCCTCACTTCAATCCTTGAGGACAAGGATCCTTTCGAAGGGGTTGGCATTGTCACATTTAGAGGAATTGAAAAAGATCGAAAATCAAATGGCACCAAAATAAAAAAATAAAAAAACAGAGGCGCCCAAATGAATTAGTTTAAATTTGAAACTGAGGGCAATAGAGTAAAATCACCTTATCAGGTTGCTATAAAACCACAGGGACCAAACACGTGTAATGATCTTAATGGTCTCATTTGAAATTCTGTTACAATTACTGTAGATAAATAGAGTTGAAGAGAAGAGAGAAGAACAGAGAACAAAATGGTATCTGAGGCTCTTCTGGGTTGAGTTCACCCAAAGGGAGGTTACTGCCTTGTATCTGTCCTGTTTTCAGATCAATAATAGTATTCCCATTCCTTTCCCATTCTCGATTTCTTTCCATTTATTCTCTTGCTTGAATCCAAGTCACAACTGTGACAGATAGACATTGCATAAGGAGATACCAAATATGGGCCTTACTACTTCATTAGTGAGTTGTGAGAAGGGTAGAAGTTGATTCTGGTGGGCATTACTTGCCCTGCATCTTCTCTGATGGGGTTTGACGATCCTGCAGTGGCGCTCATGGATTGAAGAGTGGGTCGATGGTTGTGATCTTGGGTAGTTTGATGGGTATGGTTTTGGTTTGAGAGATGGGAAGTTGAAAATGGTTTTGGTAAGACAATGGTGTGTGAGTGAAATCTTGATTTATGGTGACATGTGATAAGCACCAAAAACATCGAATTTTACACCCCTAAATATACAATTGTTAAGTCCAATTGTTAAGTTTAAGCACAAATCTCAAATAATGCATAAAGTGATACAATAAGGCTAAATTCAATAACTAAAAGGCTCAATGGGATTTCAAATGCATTCATAAGGATTAAAGAATTTCAATCCCAAGACCCATGAAGTCAAGCTCACAAAGCAACAACTATAGATCTCGAGAAAATCAATATGAAGATTTGGACGTCCACATAGCCAACTTTATCATAAAAAAAATCTCTAGAAAACATATTTCCTTATTAAACTCCAACACCATTCCTTGTTTCAGTCAACCATTCCTTGTTTCATTCAACCATGTTTCATTGTTTAACTCAAACCATGTTTCCGTATTTTACTCAATCATGTTTCCTTATTTCACTCAAACTCTTTTTACCTATAAAAACCTCATACATGGAGTTCATAAATGAGAGTTTTTCTTTGATAGTTTTTTTAGTTGTAGTTTTTGACTTTATATTTTTTACTTGGTAGAAAAGTGCATGTACTACAGTTTAATTCCATTGAAGAAGTAAATTTTATCTTTGTTTCTCTTTTTCAATTGCTTCTCTTTCTTCTTTAACTTTTAGTTTATTTTCACCATCCATTATTTTACTCTTATCTTTATTCTTTAAATTAAAAATCAGACTTGTCTTCTAATCCACGTGAAGTAGTCGATAACCCCTATTTCAACTGTGCATTGTTGAAGTGTATTACAAGTTGAAGGAAAAAATAAATAAAAACAATAGATATTTCTTTGATTGATGTCAAAAATCATACAACGATATTAATGTCAGTTTTTTGCATCAATCAATATGTATGTAGGAAATTTAGATAGTAATTAAATTCTATTTGTTTGTTTAAAAAATAGATTGAAAACTGAATCGGGATGACATGGTCCTGATCCGGACCAGAACCGGGACAAGCTCAATCCCGGACCGACCTGGATCGTGCCCACCCCTAATCAATGGTGAGAATGAAAGTCCCATGAACTTGAGAATCACATGCTTTGGGGGACCAAGGAGTGTGATTCACATGTTCGTGGTACTTTCATTTCCACAATTGATTACAAAATCAAATAGTGGATTGGTGAGTAAACCTCTATTTAACTTAGATTTAGGTGGTCCCCTAATGGATTTCATGCAACCAAGCACACCCTAAAGTCTTAACTATGTGGCGTTTGGCTTGGCTTTAATTATGAAGTAACATTTTTCATCAACTTTACAACATACACAATATTATTTGAACAAGCAAAACAAAACTTCTTTAGTCACTGGTTAGAATCATAGTTTGTACACACTTTTATACATTTCAAATAAGGTACCGGAGCTCATGGGCGGAGCCACGTTGAGCACCCCCTCCTCTCTCAACTTTCAGATTTTCTACCATTAGAATATGGTAATGGAGGCCTCACAAAATATTTTTATTAGCTTGCTCATATGCATACAATAATTCATTTCCAATAAAATATTTTTATAAACAACAAACCAGTTGTATGAAAAGTCCAAGTTTGCTCACTAGATTTCGTTCTTACTCATTGTTGGCTCAATGGACAATGTAATTTACCCTCTAATACTAGTGCAACATTATTCTCCATTTCAATTTCATCCAAACACTTGCTAGCAATCAACATTACCTCATGTTCACCCAATTATTTTCCTATGAAATAAAACTAATTTTTTACCACTATCTATTTAGCTACGTTAAACTATGTGGGGGCTCTTATGGAGATATTGGTTAAGTTGGCATAACATAAGTCTACTTATCATCCTTTTAAGACACATTAATTTGGCCATGCTTTGATTATGCTTATCTTGAGCAAGTGATGTTGTAAGGAAAAAACCTCTTCGAAAACCAAAATTTTGGTATATTCTCAGTGTATCCATAAGTGGATTAGTTATTCGCTTAGCAGTTATTATTAGCAAATTATTATGAATGAGAATTTTACATCTTTGAAAAAAAAAAGACAACTTGTACAATAAGTGTTTTTTTTTTCAAAATTATCAATAAAATAATTTTTTTAATGTGAAAAACAAGCTCAATATATATATATATATATTTTATTTTATTTTTTTAAATTCCCCCAGACAAAAATCTTGGCTCCGCCCTTGCTGGTGCTCATTTTTGTTTTCAAGTTCCTCCAACCATGGCATTAAACAAGTGAAATGTGATTTCAAGAATAGTATAGTATAGTTGATTTTAGTGGATCTTGAACCTTTGGGAGAATATCAAGTTGGAAGACATGACATTTTCTAGCAAATTTCTTAGTTAAGTGTAAAGCAAGATAGAAGTAGTATAATCTTTCCGACTTAATGAACCGCAATAAAAGGCGCAATACTACCTCACGTGAGACTTCTTCTAAAAAAGGCGTATTCTTTTAAAAAAAAATGAAGAATAATGAATTAACCCCAAGGGAAATCACTCCAGTGATTTATACAGGAACAAAATAGTGAGCCTTTACTTGCTTCATTGCGAATGGGGTTGGGTTGGATCTGGTTGGGGTTGAATATCTGAGATATGAATGATCCAAACCACGTGAATAAACTTGGGGTTTTTTTTTTTTTTTTTTTTTGTCTCTGATGCGGAGAAACGTTATTTAATTTAAGCCTTGATGTGTTTAGGGAAGGAGGAGATGGGTAAAAAAAAAGTGGGAGTTTGAATTCACGGACGGGTCTCAATATCTCGCTTACTTGCATTTCCAATTAAGATCAGTGTTTTGTGTTCATGTTCAGGTTCTCTGAACTGAACATAACACGATTGGAGAGAGCTGAGAGTCTATGTAATGCTCGAATGTCTAGTCTAACCTATTTATATATGATTGTTTAGGCCAGGCTCGCCCGGTGTTGAGCTCTCAATTATCCACATAAAACCAACACCCACTTTCATTTTGGAGTTCTTGGTGTATAACCTCTGCATCACATTTAGCCTCTAGATGCTCTCCCACCTAGCTAGACAAATAAAATGAGGAGAGTAGTTTTGCTCAAGGTTCAAATTTTGGAACTCTAGTCTAGACCCCAAGCAGAAATCGAATACTTGCCTAATAAACATGGATGGAATACTAAATATAGTGTTCCTATTTAGGCTGCTTAAATTATTAGTGACTATTTCTCGTTAAGTTTATAGCATACATTATAGGATCATCAAAAGCTGAATGACTTGCTAGTTCCAAGAAAGCTGATACATAACATCATTCTAAACTTTTTAAAATTTGACCGAACAAGATTATTTGTAAAACCCAGTGTTCTAAAAAAAGGTCTAGGCAGGAGCCACCCAGGCGAGCTAGGCGGCCTCTTGGATGGGTTTCTAAACTTTTGTTGAATTTTTTTTTATTTTTAGTTCCAAAAAAAAAAATTAAGACTTTTTTGTATCTTGACATTGAATTGGAAGTAATTTATATGCTATTATGCTTAATTTTTATAAATTGTAATAAATAACCGCCTAGACTCCTTCTAGTCCTCTAGGCGCTAGGCCCCTGCTCGCCGCCTGCCTACCGCCTAGCGTTTTTTAGAACACAGCTATTAAATTCATCTAGAGAACCATGTTTTACTCATTTCAGTTGATGCAGTTCATCAAAATAGAGAGACATGCCAATGGTGTTATGGTCAAGTGGTTAGGGTTGTGTGGGTTTATCCCCCACCTCCTAGGTTCGAGACTCACCGGCGGCATGGTTACTTTCTTATGGTGTTGGACTGTAGGTCGCACCTTGTTGATAGGTTATGGGATCCTATGAAAATCCAGCTCGCTTTCGAAAAAAATTAAAAAAAATAAATAAATAAAAAAAAATAGAGAGACACTACAGACATATTCTTTCTGAAGTAATCTTCACAATGCAAAGCATCCTTGAATACAATGGACTTCATGTATGTGGGGTTTTTCACAAGAAAAGGGACCATCTAGGCGGAAACTCAAAGAACAAAATTCATTAGTCTTGACAGCATTGGAATTCAAAGTATAGTATGCTACACCAGCTTTATAGCAAGACAAGAAAAAATTTCCAACATTGCCATAGAAATGTCAAGTCTTCCACAAAATGACTTTACAGAGTAAACAAAACAGCTGAGCTGAAAGGTGGTGAATGGCTATACACCTTTTTACAAGACCTAATAGTATACGACTCTATTTCCTTCTTTTTTATCTACATGGCTTGCTTCAATTGAAATCAAGCAAATATACTACTATTTTCAGGCTTAACCATTTGGTTGGAAAATGTTTCTGCTATGTTGCAAGTGTCTAAACACAATTATGAGTGTTTGTAAACTGAAAACAAAGGAAATAGGCTTAAGATGCTATCACAGATGTTCTACGTTTCTTCTTTTCAGGAGTCTCATGAACCTGTGCTTTCACTCCATATGTTTTCAGTTGAAAGTTTTCAAAGGCCTCGGCGATCACCTCCACCTGTTACATAGTGACGCAAATTAAAATCACGGCTCAACTAGAGAGAATTCAAACAATATATACAAGTAGTGCATTTTATCTTTCACATACCAGTTCTGGCTTTTTAGAATACACCCTCACTATCCTATCTTGGTAGGCTGCAGGTAGCAAGTGACTGATTCGATCATCTGATATGGAGAACTTCTCCTGACTGTCATAATCCTGTTGAAACAACAAAATGTCAAAAGCCTAAACCATGCAAGGCTCATTGAACAGGTACAAGAATATGCTGCTCAAAAGCCGTTGTATAAGTAGACGTGTGTCAAAGTAGTCAAATATTTCCTCCTCAATTTTGAATAACCAATCATAAAGGTAAGACAGTATTCTACAAGTATATTATCAAACCTCTTAAAACCTAAAAATGCTTCTTGTGTTATGATTGGATCAAATTTTCAAAGCTATCATCATTTTTTACATAACGAGCATGCAAATTTCTTCGACTATTTTATACAAACTATAGTGGTCAAATTTCTCATGCTAAAATTCTCAATGATGCTATCATCTGCAAGCCAAATTCTGATGGAATATCCTTTGAGAGTTCAAGATCAGGTTTCTTTCATACAGAAGGTTGGCCTCGCCTCTCTTAACACTATTACAAAAATAAGAAATACATGATGCTTAACCTAAATTTTATGAAATGCAATATTTAAAAGTACTTTGAATAAAATGTCATCTAGTTATTTTGTGAGAGCACTTTTTAGAATAGCAATTGACATAACTCTGGGTGTAGTAACAGGAATTTTGTAATAGGCTAATGGTATAGTACAGTAATCTAAAAATTATAATAGAACTAATGATGAAATGTGCATTAAATAGGAAGAAATCTGAAAATTCTGGAAGAAAAAAAAAGTGAATCTTTTTGTACCTTGAAGAATTTGATGCTGAAGGATGGAAAAACAAGCAAACAAACACAGGCTAATGGTCAGTATTCAAATTCAAAGGCTATCAAACACCCCCCCCCCCCCCCCAAACAAAATATATATATAACGACTATGTCTCAAGTACCTCTCTAGAGGGTTACTCATCCCGCGAGTTAAATCAATCTTGACATTGCACACTGCAACATCTTCTTCTTTGAGCGTGACGCCATTAGCTTTCTGAAGTATAAGTTTTAGTGCAATTAATCAGTTCTAAACATATGACATAAAGTTGCATATCGAAAAAAGTGTAAAAAGAACAAAAACTGTTCCTACAAATACCTGAGAACAAACAATATCTTTTGCAGTGACGTTATGGAAATGTGGTAGTTTATCCTTCGGGACAGCATACTCGTTGCAAAACTGCCAGAATAAATAAATAAATAAATCTAAGACAGAATAAACAACTCTACAGTTTCCATTCACTAATGAATATGTGATCAACCAAGAGATTTACAGTAAGTATGCCACTTGTAGAGGGCAGATAGTAATGGAAAAACAAAAGTTCGTGGTGTGGCAAAATTCAAAACCTGGTATAAATCCCGTCTTCGGATGCGGCGGATTAACTCTCTGGATTCCTTCATCTCTTGGTCTGGAGCAGTTTCGATAGTTTTCAATATTGTGTCATCCAACTGCAATCCAAGGAATAAACAAATTTTACATTAAGCATAAATATTAACGGCCTACATATTGTAGAAACAAGAACAACTATTATATCCGTATGAACCTTCCAATATTCAGCTGGATCTTGCACATAAGAGGAAATGCCAAGATAGCTCTCTGCTTTTAACATTGCATCTACAAACATGAGCTCTATTGCCTGAAAAGGAAAAGACAACAATAGTGTTACTTAGGAAACTCAATGGCTATTGAGAAGAAGAACATTATCACTTGAAAAACTTGGATTGCCAACATCAGTATACCTTCACTTTTGCATGGGTATAAACTGTTCGATATAGGTCTGCTCGAGTGAGAAATAACTTGTGAATTGTAAGATCTGGACAAAAGTAAAACATAAGATCAAGAAAATAAATAAATTGTGTCATCAATGGATATTCAAGAGTATACTAACAATCTTTTGATCGATAGCAAATTTCATCATCAATAACTCGCATGCTTTCCATCAACCTACAAACAAAAAAGAAAATATGAAGTATGGAAAACACACTCAATCAAAATTAGGAAGGATGCAATATCACAGCTGCAACTTAGGATGGCACAGGGGACGCAAAACCTAGCGGGGGGTTCAAACGCCAAGTTAGTTTTGGAATGTTGTTTTTGGAACTCCAACACTTCAGGCTAAATAGATCCACCTGACCAAACCAAATAAAACCAATCTAAATTGATGGGGTTCCTAAACTGATCCTCATGTACTCATCCCAAGACTAAGTGTTTAAAAAGTTATATTACAAACAAAACAAAATATGGATAATTATGTGTGCTTACCTTTCAAAATGGAAATTGCAACCTAAACCACAAGCTCGGGAGTCGCGAACAATATAATCAAATCTACAAATTAACA
The DNA here is from genome assembly GCA_963556465.1 of Berberis vulgaris. Classification (NCBI taxonomy): domain Eukaryota; kingdom Viridiplantae; phylum Streptophyta; class Magnoliopsida; order Ranunculales; family Berberidaceae; genus Berberis; species Berberis vulgaris. The sequence goes on from OY747134.1 coordinate 15,292,339, forward strand.
GTGAAACATTATCTCATGTTATGTTCCATACCAATAATAAGAGACAAGTAACCAGGAAAAAAAAAATGAAGAAATCAAAATAAAAACATAACTTACTTGTCAACATCTATTCCATTCCGGCCATTTGCAACAATATCATATAGAAATAGCTTCTCTTTTGAACTCTACATTTAAACCAATAAACAAGAAACTAATAATATTTGTTTGAAGGCTAGGATGAAGTATTGGCGAAAAACTATTGAACAATCTTTATCCGTTCACCATCAAAAAAGCACAAAGAAAGCACATCAATCAAATGATATCAACAAACTCCTGGAGTGCCATGATGACTTACTTTTGACGATTGTATGACAGGATGCTCAGAAGCAAGGATCATATCCTGTCAAAAGAACAGAGTATGACCGCCATTAGAAAAAGCAGTGTGTAGTTCATTCTGTATCAAAAGGGAATGTGTCTTATAGTAAAATCAAAATGTATGACTATGAACATATGAAAGTGTCAGAGAGGAGACCGTAACATAAAATGAATTGTAAGTGTCATAACTAAATAAATATTGAAATGAGCGACACAATATAGTAAGAAATATAAATTCATTTATCCCTACACATAAGTGATGTCAAGTATTAACAGAAATAAGCAAACATAAAAATAAACACCATATCAATAATCAGTCAATCTAAGAATGACAAACCAGCCAGAGAATATTGACTGCCTTCATAATGGCACAAGTCAGAGGTTACTCCAGATAACCAATAGCCTAAAATGTTAACCTAAAATACCAAGACACTCTCCTTCGATTGATATATATAAAATGTGGGGAAGAATTAAATACGGATTTTATGAGTCTGAAAGGCAGATCTCAATAAGGACCATAACAATAACCACCTCATTGTCAGTTTTAAGAAATGCTTTCTATGCAAGAATAGTTAATTTTATGTTACACTATTCCCATTTCCATATAAAGAGTCAATGTGGAAAAGTAAGATGGGAGCCTCCATATGTGTGTTTTTATGCACTTCCAATGACTCGCAAATTTTTGGCTGTGTTCAGATTACACTTCAAGGCTGGCGAATGGATGATCGCCAAAGCAACATTATCTGCTGTATGGATCTTCATCTAGCCAAAATTTCAAAATATTTTCTTAATACTCCAAGTACATGCCACAATAAAGTTTTATGGATCACGTAATATATACCTCATATTTTAGAAAACATGAAGAATAAGACAGGTGTCACTAAATTCAGGTGGGTGTTTCAAGTTGGACTTGGGTGCGAGATGTTGACTACTAAAAGCACCATAACAACACCCTGTACATTTATTTCTTGCTAATTATATGACAATTTTCAAAAAACTAAGACTCGGGGACACGTCATACTATTTTTTTAATAAGTCATATAAATAATAATCTAATAAAGTGCCTTCCTAGAGTGTCTTGATGAAGATGATTTTGTTGCAAGAAAAAAATTAAAGTAGAGGAGAGAATAAGCAAATGAGAGAAAAATAAAAAACAAAGAGTAAGAAAAAAAATAGACTACCTCTATGTTTTAGTGGTTTTTTGCCCTATTTGTCTTAAATCGCAATTGAAATAGTCATTCACTTCAGATGGATCAAAAACCATTATATTACGTGATTATTTACAAACATCTAAAAATAAAAAATATAACAAAGTTGGTTTTCAAATCTCGACTGTGTCCTGACCAAGTTCTGGGTGTATCGGAGGCGTGTCCGACACATTGACCATGTGTCTGACACCTGCCGACACGTTGACCAAGTGTCCGACACGTGTAGGAGGCGTGTCGAGCGAGTGTCGTGTGTCGGATACGTGTCAGACACGGATACAACAAGTTTTCGAAGAGTTTCCTTGACTCTACCGGTCTTTCTTTTTACTTGTACATCCATATTAATACCTATGTATTACTAGTTTATCATATACTCATATAGCCATATATATGTATACAAATAAATGGAATGATAAACAAACTTAGGAGTTCTGATTGCCATGTCCAATCATACGTTGATGTACTAGAGTATCTGTAACATGTAGACAGAGGATTTTATCCCTTCTTTCTAGAAAGTGTCCTTGTTGCATAAAGCCAAATTTTCTCACGCCAAAAAACAAGCAATTGTGAATTTACTACTTGCCTCTTCACCACAACTCCATTCCTTTATACAGATTTCTTCCAACAAGAGTTGAAGTTACTAAACAATAACTAGTACATTTTAACATGAGAACTCCTAAGATGCTGTTCCATTCTTCAAAGATATGGTTTACAAGAGATAACTATTGCATCATGCTAATGATGCTTTTACCTTATCATATTGTCTTTGCTTTTATGATTATTACCTAATTTTTTAAGAACGAGAAAAAGAGAGGTGTATGCCTCAAACTGACACAATTCAAGGTTTATGGTTTGCATGACTTTACACAACAAACCACCTCAAATGTTCTCTGTCATTTTAATGTCAGTAGAAGCCTAGACCAGGAACCATTTTACACCTCTTCTCAAATTTCCTTTTTGAAAATCACTAACAGCAATTTCGCTTAACCCATACAGGCAAATCTCTCTCACATTGCCTTAACAAATGTTATAGTCAGCAACAGCAATCCTGTCTAAGCATTTAACTCTATCTCAAACTATATCTTTAAACTTGGTTCCAGCTCCAATTCCATTTCCTTATGTTTCCATATATATAACTTAAGCATCTATCTTTGTGGTTATCATCCAATTGAGCGGCAGAAGAACCATAGATGACACAAACGCACACACTTGGGCACATATTAAATTTTTGTACTATATTTGATATTGCATTAGATGTTGCACAAAATAAATTTGCTAGTGCCTAAACAATTAAGCTTACAGAAGAATCATATCAAGTCCGAATTTTATTAATCCAAATCTACTTTTATGCTTTATCAATCCAAATCAACTTTAATATGAGAAGAACACACACACGCTTCATAGAAAACATAATTAGATAATACAAAGACAAGAGATTCAGTTTACTTAGTAGAATGAAACATAAAAGGAGGACTCCTGTATGTATATCTTCATAGGAAGATTGAAAGATAGATGCAAGAGGGAAAACTATTAACGAGTCCATGGGTAATGTTTGTAACGATATAGCCTTGCCCATATGCGTCATCTGGCCCTACGTGACTTATGAATTTACAATAATTTCTATAACTAGTACTAAAAGGAAACAACTGAATGCTGGAACATCACGTAATAGCAGAAATGAGAATGAATGTTTAACTCCTTCAGTAATTAGTAATGGTCTTTTGAAAAACATCTGGTACCAGCCAAAAACTTAAACTAAACTAAACAAAATTTCGTATTAAATTATGTCAGCCAACCTTAGCTTTTTTTACGGTAGCAGGATCAATGTCAATATTATGCTCATCAACCATGTAATCAATCATCCTCACTGACATTTCTTCATGAGACCTGACAAAGATTCAATATCGATAGAGCACTTTAGAATGACAAGTGGATGATATCATCCTCAAAAAATAATGAACAGGATAAACTGCATATTCTGCAATGTTTCATGAGTACATGTTTGCAATAATGAGATTGTTAGAATATTTTTTATCTATATCAATAAATGGAAAATGCACATCTCATGGAATGATCAATCAGAATAAAGATATATTCAACACATAAAGTGTAACACCCCTAAATTCTCTAAGACTAAATTATTTAATTTTGGAGTTTTTGGATTAAAAACAAAATTTTCAATTTATTAGAAAACAAAATTTTTAATTTAGGGTGCCCTAAGATTTTCAGTGGGGGGAAATAGCCACCCACCCTATAAAGGGGCTTTTCCCTTCTCTCCTTCTTCCTATGTGCAACAGAGAGGACTCTGCTCTTCTTCATTTTTCAGCAGCGACGGCGGCTTGCGCCCGCACGTTGCCGCTCGCTTGTCCGCTCCAAAATCCTAATCTTTCTCTTCCTTTTTTTATCTTCCCTCTCTTTCCCATTGAGCTTGAGGGGGGAAGTAGTGACGTGAAAGAAGAAAAGAGGAAGGTCGAGATGGTGAAGAAATGGCATTTCAAGGTGGTGAAGAGAACCTATTTAGTGCACGGTTTTGGGGGTTTTACACGTGTCAGTATGCGTGCGCGTGCGGGTGTTCGGTGTTTGTGGTTTGATTTTTTGAATTTGCGGTTCCAGTTTAAAAGGAGTATTTTTTTTTTGAAACTTTGGAAGTATTTCCCGCTAAGTGCTATGTGAGTAATTATCGCTCTTTTTTTGCATTACAAAAATACAATACATGAATGTCTTAGAGTAATCGATAATTTTGTGATAGATGTTATTGACAGATTATTTTTTTTGTACATATTTGATTGTAAATTAATTATGTGGTTAGAGTAGGTTCAAGGTGGCTAAATGTATATGAATGTTTGCAAATTAAGTTTAGTTTTTATGTAAATGTTGCTATTAGTTAAGCATGTTATAGGGGTAGGTGGGATTGCCAATTCGCTTGATGATTAGTCTTATTGTAATGTATACAACTTTATTGTTTATTGTTTATTAATAAAGTTTAATCATTTTATGACAATATGTGTGCAGTTATTTCAAATGCATTCTAAGTGTGAGCTTTATTTGACGTGTGATATAAGTGACTTGTGCGTTGAAGTGTATAACTTGAGATTTAGTAATTATGAAACTGTTATTTGTTTCCCCAATAGAATGGGTTAATATTGTTGTTCATTTATTTATGGTTGACAAAGTGTCACCATAAAAGCGTTTTGAGTTTTAGTTGATTTTTTTTTATGCTCTTTTCCACAACTCTAAAAAAAAATGTGAAAAAAAATTATTTTAGTATACAGACTTGCTTGTATACGTGTGATATAATTTTGGTATGCATACTTGCTTACATATCGGGTACGTCGTTCCATGTGAGTTCGGTAGTACATGTAGTATTTAGGAAATATTTGCCATGTATCGAACTTCGGGTGAGATGACATGACACTCGATGTGGCACCCCACTTGGGTCATGTACGCTCTGAGTGGTTTCGAAGGCAATGGAGGCACACTTGGGTGGGGTGTGTTTGGCACAATGAGGGTAGTGCGATTGTGGAAAGGAAGCGAGATTTGCGTCTATGTGCATGATTGCCTTAAGGGAATAAACTAAATGCTCATTCGACCATTGAATGAGAACTATATGTCTTCCTAAAGGTAGAATATGCGTTTTGTTGATATTTTAATAATAGTCTATTATGACTACGATTTGTATCGTTGTTTGAAAATAAATTGCATTTATGAGGATTGATAACTCAGAAATTTTATCCGTTTGTTTCTAACCGTTTCGTGCAGGATGGTAAGTCTACTAACAATTTTTGCAGATCGAACTTACCATGTTCAACCTTCACTTTGTAAGTGTTGGTAAAATAAATGTATATTTTAAGCATGATAAACTTATTAGTATGCAATGTTTGCCTCGTTGAGGAACTACAAGTCTTTGAGTGTTATTTTGTTATTTGTGAAATTTTAGTCAAATAACTTATTTCGTTTAGAGATTGAGATTACTCATACCAACAACCTCGTTGATCCAAATAAGTTTACGCTTCTTGGGTACGTTTTTATTGGAACATAGCCATTTAGCCTTTCACAGGTTAGAAAGTCATTGAGACGGCGTTATGGGAAGTTTACTTGTGGGACAGAATCTGCAAAGAGTTAACCTGGTTAGAATTTTTTTGTTATGTTAATTTTTATTTAATGTTTCTGTTGTTAAATTTTCGCATCCCAAGTTTTGGGGACGTGGAAAAATCCTAATCTTACGCGGATATAGGGAGTTTTCTAAAAAATTGGGGCGTACAGAGTAAAAATGAAAGGAATCAATTGCCTATGCTATAGAATTTCCTAGGGGTATTCAACTAACACAAAAAAACAAAAAAGGAAGAACGGATAACATGAAATCAATCAATGATCCAAAGCATGGACTACTATATATAATATACTGGAACATGAATGTATATCAAATAGTTCACAGAGCTTCTTGACTGTAATAAATGGATCCATAATTTCTGAAAATTTTTGCTTATTGAAGTGGCCAACAACCCATTTCTTAAACTACAAGGGTATTCCCATGTGTATCAGCCGGTGTGGAGCCAGGAATTTCATCCAGGGGCGAAGTGGCAAATCTTAGATTATATAATCATATGTCTAGCACCTGAGCAAGTGTTTCATCTCTTGTGTGTAGTTCATTTTGAGCACCCTAAATGTTAATTTAAGTAAATAAAATGTTTCTTAATAACTATATGTTGAATGTGGAGATGGTGGAATTTTATTATAAAGGCATAGGACGGCGGTAGCATAAATGCGTATGTTAAGATGGATATGTGGTAAAACCCGTAAGGATAAAATTAGGAATGAAAGAATTAGAAGACACTTAGATGTAGCGTCGACAAAATTAGATAAAGGTGTTTAACGTGGTTTGGTCACGTGCGGAGGAGACCAAACACGACGCCAATTAGAAAATGTCTAAATTGGCAAGTTAATGAATGGTGTAGATGGAGGGGACGACCATTTAAAAATTGGATGAAGGCGGTGAAGGAAGACATCCTTGAGCTTGGATTAGGTGAGGATATGTGGGAAGACCGTATTGCTTGGAGAACCAAAATCCATGTAGCCGACCCCGAAAGTATCGGGAATGGGCTTTGATGATGATGATGATAACATTATAAAGGCATGTTTCATTGTTGACGTATTTGATAAAAATTTTGCAATGAAATTAGTTCTGCAAAAGATGTGATATTAAATTAACATTTTACGAAAATTGCTTTTCCAAAGGTCATAAATTGATGAAATTGTACAACTCTGAGGGGAAAATTACAGAATTATCAAAAAAAAAAAAAAGGAATTTATAAAGGCTGAATGATAATATATACAGTTCTCAGGGGGAACAGATAGTTATTGGAAGAAGTGGGGGCCCACTAGTTTATATGCTGTTTTAAAACTGAAGGGACAACTGGAGGGGTTCATTGATAATCCACAATTTTGATGGGGAGCAACTAGTAACATATCAAATGGACCCCACTATATCACTTACAGTTTAACAAAACTAACAAAATTGAGGAGGGCAACTGCCCCCCTAGTCTCGTATACGGCTCTGCCCTTGTGTATAAGCATCTACTGGTGGTTTGAGTAGTACACTTAGTATGCATAGGCACTTAGTGACAAAGATATCGAATTTTCCAAATCAACAAATTAAGCAAGTGCCTGACCAGTTCCTAATAAGTGCTCTTAACACAAGTCTGGTACGGATTTATGTTTTAGTCATGTAATTTATTGCTTAGAACTTGCAAGAAAAAATGCTCCTTTTCTTCAAACACGCACAAGAAAAATACAAGTGTATCTTGAAAAGAAGATTAAAAATAGCATTATGTGCAAGAGTATATAGCATAGGAATAAATGTTTGGAACAGAGCCTTCCTAGATAAGAGCAAAACACCAAGAATTATATGAAATAGGTGGAACTGTTCAAATCTAACAGCGACTCAAAATAGTGAAATAATTGTTTCTTCCAAAAGTCCAAAATTGATTTCTCCATCATTAACCAGAATTTTAGGGAAACTTGTTTTGTTCATTTTAGTTCCATAATCTTACACCATTCAATGAAACGAAAGATAAATTCAAAGTGGGAGCATATCACCATTTGGTTCCCTTGAGAACTTGAGGAAGGAACTCGCGCTCAAACATGTGGCTGAAAGGGCCATGACCTATATCATGCAGTAGTCCTGGAAATTATCCAAAGGAAAAAGAAATGAGAACTCCAATTATCCTCTACGCAATTAAATGGAAGCACGGTTCTTTACCTGCAAGCTTCACTGTCTGCAAATCAAAATTATCAATACCAAGCTCCTGGCCCTACAGGAAACACATGAATCAGCAAATGCTTTTGACAAATTGGTTCTGCAATCAAAATGAGAAAAACATGAAACAGCATCACACATGGTAAAGGCGCAGTTTCTGAACAGCTTCACCAGCAATCCAATAAACCCCTAGTGAATGCTCAAACCGAGAATGCACTGCCCCTGGATAAACCATGTGTGCCAAACCTGGAAGATATGAAACTTCAAATATTTTTGCAATCCATCAAATGGAAGGAATTTTTCTGCTCGTTATAAAAAAGGTTAAATGATGTTATCGCAATCCCCTGTTCTTCAGGCCATCATTTGACACAGCACATGATGTGTGCCTCATTGTGCGTAATGAAGCATCTTTAATACAGTGGGATTAATTGCTTCCAAAACTAAGTTTTCATTTGCAAATTCCTTACAGCAAAACTATGAAACAGGTGATTAACATCTTGCAAGTAGCAGAAATCACAAACCCAGAAAATCTCCTAATTACTGCAAAATCCACACTTATTGCAAGTAAACACTTCCATATAAATTGATGTCAAAGAACTGAACCCACCGAGTTGCTTTAGATCTCGTAGCCTGCAAATTAACATAGAAATCAGGTCCGGTTGCTCACAGTAATCACAAAAATTAAGAGATATAAAATATAATGAAGATGTAGAAAATCAAAAGTTCCCAGTGAACACACTTGCCTCTGAAACTGTTCAGTGTCTATAAACTTCAAAGAGAGCTGCAATCATAAAAAAATAAAAATAAATAAAAAAAGATGTCAAACTTAGTACCATAAATACATTCTATTCCAAGATAATATTAGTTATTTATCTATCACTATACTAATACGAATCCTAAAAACAGTTCCAAAACTACCTAATCATTTGTTTAAATAGTAGCACATCCATCAATATTGTTTATACAATTACAGAAATATTGTAGGCGGATAAGGTAACTAAATAATCAACCTATTGGACCAAAGATGTACCAAAGCGTAACAGCAAATTAATCACAAATCATAATCACTAGTACAAGTTATCTAATTCACTGCAATAACGAAACATAGCTAAGAAATGAAAGTAGACATCAACAATTCTAGACAACCATATTTGCTAGCCTTTTTTGAGTTTTTTTACACTTCTACCCCTTCTATAGATAGTGTTTGTGGTTGTGTTTTAAAGAGAAGTGGTAAAAAATGTAAAAAAAAAAAAAAAGCTAAGCAAACATGGCTGGCTAGACTTACTCAGTGGACATATAGAAAGACAATATTCTGTGAAAAATGCAGGAATCAAGAAATAGATTAACTAATGAAAGGCAATTTAAAACATTAAAATAGGGAAAACAAAAAGTGCAGATAGTTAAAATCGCACTTTTTAAATCGCTTGCTTTAGATACTCAATTAAATTCCACCAGGAAAACCTTACAGATTACGAAGTTAAAATCGCTTCTTTCAGCAATGCATTTACGTAGTGGATTTCAATATCTCAGATCCTTTAAATTTAATCTTCTAAGTCTTTCTATGTGATTTCTTCAAATGTAACCTAAATAAGTAATGGTTTGAACTACTTGATGAAAACGTCTTCAACTCACGTAGTTGTTTATGATGTTCGTTCACTTCAAGCAATTATAACTCAATTTCTCACAAGAATCCGATTCAGAGAACATTCTACATGCAAGAATCTTCAATTTCACATAAGATTTCGAAATCGTGAGTGCAACGGAGGAGGAAAAGAACGGAAACTCAACATCCTCTGAAAGTTTTTGCAATCGAAGCACTCAAACATAAGAAGAAATAAAAAAAATAAAAAAAAGTTCAAATTCAGGAAGGATTTTGAAATGAAGAAGAAGAGAAACTGAAATTGGTCCAAGGTTCATGGAAACGAAATTGGAAAAGCGAAATGGATGGATGAGTTTAGTCTTACCGGATCGAGAGTGATGTTTCCATGGACGTTGTCATGAACTTGTTTAGTGAATCTGCGATCTTGCGCTGGTGAAGAAGCTAAAACCAGATCGAAATCTTTCTCGTTACAAGCTCCCATTGCTCCACCTCTTCGCTTATCTTTCTTCAATCGAGAGAGAGAGAGAGAGACGAAAAGGAAACTTATAATGATGACGGAGGATGAAGTGTAGTAGTATTTATAGAGAGGGAGGTTACTTGTTTGAGGGAATGTGGAGGAGTGAGGATTAAGTGATGCAGCCAAAAAGGAAAACAACACGGAAACGGAAGGGAGATTGAGTGAGAAAGAGAAGCGAAGCGAAGCGGGAGAGCTTCCTTCCTTTTTCTTTCTTTTTTTTAATGAATTATTCTATTGTTTGAGGCGCTGGATGATCAAGTGTGAAATGAAAGTGGGAACACGCACTACACTCCACTCCGACACCACGATATTCACACTAATAACGTTAAGAATGGAGATTGAGGAATATCTTATCGCTTCGAACAGGAAATAACTAATGGAAATTCCCAGCATCCCCGGACAGAAAAGGGAAAGGGACAATTCAATTCAATTCAAGTACCACAAAAATACTTTTTAGGCAGATAGTGATGAATGTTGTTCAAATCGAGCCCTTCTTGTTCTTGGTCACCGGGTTGAATCATGGAGCTACCTATTTAATTGTCAAAAGGAATATGAAAGGGTATATTACATACAAAAGACAATATTTACGTACAATACCATCTCCAACATTTTCTTTTTCCATTCCATTTGTGGAAGGAACCAAATGTATCATTTGGAAGCTGCTATGTACACTCATGTTTCTTATGCATCCCATGATGTTGTACATGTCAGGAAATTTACTGTGTGCCACCATATTTCACTATGTACCACCTGTCAGAAAATTTGTGGTTTCAGTTTGAAACTCTCTCTAACCCTTGACTCCTCCCGCTGAAGTTCTTCACACTCTCAACGTTGAAATCTCTTCCTTCCCAGGTGAAGAATTTGTGTACATTTTACAAATTTGCAAGTGTCTGATTGTACACTCGCAGATCCTTAGTCGAAGTTGTTCGGTGAGACTCAAAAATTGTTCAATTATCATGATTGTTGAATTATCCTAATGTTATCATGATTGTCTTAATATGTTTCTAGTGATTATTTAAGTATTTGTATTGCCCACCACCATTATATTTCATTTTTCTTCAATGTGAAGAATATTATCATAGACCACCAAAACAATTTTCAAGTATAATGTTGTTTTATCAAAAACATCAAGTGATAGTGGTCATTTTCTAGTGGAATCATGGGATCAAGAAAATTTATTAAGAGGTGCAAAAGGAATAGCAAATATTTAGCATAATAGCATCTCCAATAATTAATAAATAACTACCATTAGTCTCAACATTCATGTAAAACCCATTTGCTTGAACATTCTAATATATATATTCAATATTTTTTTTAAATTTTGTTACAACAATTCAATAATAATAAATTTTAATATTGAATTTCTAAGCAAAATAATTATATATAATCGTGAGGGCTTATGTATAGTTTATAACAAATAGGGTGCTTCAAAAATTTATGTTGAGGGCATAGGTATAACTAATCAATATTTGAGAATGGCTGGTTTTGATTGTTAAAGTATGAAACGTTAAGGACAAAATGGGAAATCCAAAAGTTAGATGTAATGGTCTTTTTATAATTTACAAATAATTGGAGAGTTTCAAATAAATTATGGTATGGGCTTAGGTATAATTAATTTTTTAGAGGGGCTGAATTTTGATTGTAAATAACTTGAATTTGAAAGGGCAAAATTGTAAAAAACTTAAAACAAAAATTTTTAAAAACACAAACACCCTTTGTCTCATTTACCCACTTTTTGATTTTTCTTATAAATATGATAAAATTAGAAGGGCTTTCTAAAACCTAAAAATTAGGTTGAAGACATCCATTGTTAATTGGAGTGAATTGTAATTATAAATATAGATATTTGTATTGACCACTACCACCATATTTCCTTTTCCCTCAATGTGAAGAATATTATCAGAGACCACCACAAAAAATTCAAGTGTTAATGTTGTTCTTATCAAAAACATCAAGTGGTAGTGGTCACTTTTTTTTTTTTTTAAATAACCTCCTGTGGTAGTGGTCACTCTCTGGTGCAATCATGGGATAAAAAAATGATTGAGAGGTGCAAAAGGAATAACGCATAATAGCATGTCCAACAATTAATAAATAACTACCATTGATCTCAGCATTCATGTAAAACTTCAGATGTCCATTGCTTGACCATTCTACTATATAGATGAGACATAGCATAAAAAAAATATGGGTGTACATAGCAATTCCCTATCTTCTTCTTTTTTGCTGGAAAAATGTGAGTGTATTAAAGAGATAAACTAATTTAGTTTTCCAACTAACGCCTCAATTCAAAACCATTCTCAACAGAAACGACTAAATTAAACATTGATTATACTTTTCGAATTACACACTAATAATGTTAAGAATGGGGAATGAGAAATATCTCATCTTCAACGAGGAAATAGTTAATGGAAATTTCAGCATCCCGGGACATAAAGGAAAAAGGACAATTCAACTCAAGTACCACAAAATTCTTTTTAGGCAAATAGTGATGAATGTTGTTCAAATCAAACTCTTCTTGTTCTTGGTCACCAGGTGGAATCATGGAGCTACATGAGGCAATTTTATCATAATAGGAATATGAAAGGGTATATTACATACAAAAGAATATTTACATACAATACCCTCTCCAACATTTTCTTTTTCCATTCCATTTGTGGAAAGAATCAAATGTATCTTTTGGAAGTTGTTATTACACTCATGTTTCCTATGCGTCCCACCATGTTGTACATGTCAGGAAATTTACTTTTTGCCTCCATATTTCACCATGTACCACTTGCTAGAATTTTTTTGGTTTCAGTTTGAAACTGTCCCTAACCCTCGACTCCTCCCGCCGAAGTTTTTCCCACTCTCAACGTTGAAATCTCTTCCTTCCCAACTGAAGAATTTGTGTACATTTTACAAATTTGCAAGTGTCTGATTGTACACTCGTAGATCTTTAGTCAAAGTTGTTCAGTGAGACTCATAAACTATTCAAATATCATGATTGTTGAATTATCCTGATGCTATCTAAATTTTATCAAATTTTACAAACAAACGTGTCTTTTTTATATACACTCGCATACTCGAATTAGAGTGTACTTAAGGAAAACAAGGGTGTACATAGCAACCCCTATCTTTTATTGCTGGAAAGATGAGAGTATATTAGAGAGATAAATATAAACTAATTTAGTTATCCAATTGATGTCACATAATCATTCTCAACAGATAAACATAATTTATCTATCAACATTGATTATATTTGCCAAATTACACACCACAATGACGTGAACCTATTAAATTAGAACATGCCAAATGTAAACTAGTAACCTTTGGTACAAAAGACATTGTTCATTTCCATTTCCACTCCAACATACTAGGATATATTGAATATCGCGGGATGATATCAAGATCATGACATCAATTAATATATACATCTACACATAAAAACAAGTTTGCATACATAATTCTTCTTTTCTTTTCTTTTCTTTTTCTTGCGTCTAACATGATATATTGTACATCACATGAGGGTTGACACGTCAAAGGCATAATGTCTACAATTAAGACCTTTTATCTTTCTTTTTTTTTTATATGAGCAAAACAATGGAAGCTATTCTAGTCCATTGAGGAGGAGAGCTGAGAAAATAAGGGCATCAAATGAATTGGATATAAAACCATATTTCAAATTCTAATGTATTTCTCCAAATTTAGATTTAAATAAGGGAATTTAAATTATTTACGTATTTGTCTTAATATGTTTTTAGTGATTTTTTAAGTATTTGTATTGCCCACCACCATTATATTTCATTTTCCTTCAATGCAAAGAATATTATAGACCACCAAAAAAATTTAAGTATTAATGTTGTTTTATCAAAAACATCAAGTGGTAGTAGTCACTTTCTAGTGGAATCATGGGATCAAGAATATTTATTAAGAGGTGCAAAAAGGAATAACAATTTTTTTAACATAGTAGCATTTCCAACAATTAATAAATAACTACCATTGATCTCAACATTCATGTAAAGCCCATTTGCTTGAACATTCTAATTTATGGATGAGACATAGCAGAGGAAAATGTGGGTGTACATAGAAGTTTTTTATTTATTTTTTTCGCTGGAAAGATGAGTCTATTAGAGAGATAAACATAAACTAATTTAGTTATCCAACTAACGCCTCATAACCATTCTCAATAGATACACATAATCTATCTATCAAAATTGATTATACTTGCCAAATTATACACCACAATAACTTGAACCCTGTTAGATTAGAACATGCCAAATGTAAACTAGTAACTTTTAGTAGAAAAGGCCTTGTTCATTTTCAATCCCACTCCGATATATTAGGATATATTGGATATCGCTAGATGATTGGACATCAACTAATACATGCATCTACAGATACAAACAAGTTTGTATACAGAAACCTCGTTTTTTTTTTTTTTCCTTGTATCTAACATGATATATTGTAAGAGGGTTGACATGCCAAAGGTCACAATGTCTCCAATTAAGACCTTTTTTTATGAGCAAAACAACGAAAATCTATTCTGGTCCATTGAGGGGGAGAACTGAGAAAATAAGGGCATCAAATGAATTGGATATGAAATTATATTTTAAGTTCTAATGCATTTCTCCAGATTTAGATTTGAATAAAAGGAATTTAAGTTATTTACATATTTGTCTTAATATGTTTTTAGTGATTATTTAAGTATTTGTATTGACCACTACCACTATATTTCCTTTTTCCTTCAATGTGAAGAATATTATCAAAGACCACTACAAAAAATTCAAGTGTTAATGTTGTTTTATCAAAAACATCAAGTGGTAGTGGTCACTATCTGGTAGAATCATGGGATAAAAAAAAAATTATTCAGAGGTGCAAGAGGAATAACGCATAATAGCATGTCCAACGATTAATAAATAACTACCACTGATCTCAACATTCATGTAAAACTTCCAGATGTCCATTTGCTTGAACATTCTACTATATAGATGAGACTTAGTAGAGAAGAATGTGGGTGTACATAGCAGTTCCCTATTTTCTTCTTTTTTTACTGGAAAGATGAAATTCTATTAAAGAGATAAACTAATTTAGTTATCCAACTGACGCCTCAATTCATAACCATTCTCAACAGATAATTATCTATCAACACTAATTGTACTTGCCAAATTATACACCGAAATGACCTAAACCCTATTAGATTAGAACATTTTCCAAGATAAGAACATGCCAAATGTAAACTATAATTTTTTTGATACAAAGGGCCTTGTTCATTTTCATTTCCCCTCCAACATTTTGGATATATTGGATATCGAAGGATGAATCTGACATCAACTAATACATAACACATGCATGATGCATCTACACATACAAACAAGTTTGCATTCAGAAACCTCTTTTGTTTGTTTGTTTTTCTTTTTTCTTTTTTCTTTTTTCTTTTTTCTTTTTTCTTTTTTCTTTTTTCTTTTTTCTTTTTCTTTTTCTTGCATGTAACATGATATAATGTACATCACAAGAGGGTTGACACGCCAAAGGCCACAATGTCTCCCATTAAGACCTTTTTTCTTTTTCTTATTTTGACACGAGCAAAACAACATAAAGTTATTCTTAATCCATTGAGTGGTAAAAGTGACAAAATAAGGGCATCAAATGAATTGGATATTAAACTATATTTCAAATTCTAATGTATATCTCCATATCTATATTTCAAATTTTAATGTGTATCTCCAGATTTAGATTTGAAAAAAGGAATGTAAATTATTCACATATTTGTCTTAATATATTTCTAGGATTATTTAAGTATTTGTATTGACCACCATCATTATATTTTCTTTTCCTCAATGTGAAGAATATTATCCCACAAAAAAATTCAAGTATTAATGTTGTTTTATCAAAAACATCAAGTGATCACTCTCCGATGGAATCATAGGATCAAGAAAATTTATTAAAAGGTGCAAAAGAAGCAATTTTTGTGCATAATAGCATCTAAAAACAATTAATAAATTACTACCATTGATCTCAACATTAATGTAAATCCTCCAAATGACCATTTGCTTGAACATCCTACCATACAGATCCCAATTCCAGCATAAAAAAAGCATAGCTCATTAACATTTTTAGTTCAATTCACAGCATCTACAATGATTTACACAATCCAATCTGTGTATGCATGTCACGGATTTAGGGATGGCAACGGGGCGGATTTGAGCAAATTCATCCCCGATCCATCAGGAATAACGGATCCCCAAATCCGCCCCGCCAATCCGTTTACAATTTTATTTAAAAACCATAACCACCCCGTATGGATTGGCGGATATCTGCCTCGCCCCGCCAATCTGTTTACAGTTTGCAATTTTGTCATTGGTTTGCAATTTTGTTACTGGATTGCCAACTCTTCCTAATTTGCTAACCCTTGTTATCTATTTAACTACAGTAAACTTCGTACAAAAACTACAACAAAATTTCAAAGAATCCATACAAAATTACAACAAACCATACAAAAATTACAAAGAATCCGTAATACAAAATAGAATCCATACAAAAATTACAACAAACCAAAAAAAAAAAAAATCAATCTGAGATTTCTTAGATTTGAGATCTGATTACAAAAAAAAAAAAAAAAAAGAAGCTCTGATGAATCTGAGATCTCTGATCTAGGTAAAGGCGGGGAGAGGGAGGCGGCCGGGATGGGTGTGAGAGAGAAGGGACGACCCTTCCGCCTCCGCCATCGTTGAGAGAAGACGGGACGACTGGACGTCGGCCTCTGCTCCGCCTTCACTGAGAGAGAAGCCGCCTTCGCTGAGAGAGAAAAAGGGAGGGTCGGCTCGACCTCCGCCTTCACTGAGAGAAAAGGAAAGAAGGGAGGGTCGGCTCGGCCTCCGCCTTCACTGAGAGAGAAGAAGGGAGGGTCGACGGCCTCCACCTTCACTGTGAGAAGAAAAGAACCGAGGTCCGCGGCTTCGCCTTCGTTGTGAGGTGAGGAGAATGAATTAAGTGTGAATGAGAGGCCGAGAGGGTGTGAGAGAAATAGAATTAAGGTTTAATCCTTTATATAGGGGAGGGGTAATTTCATAAATTTAACGGATAAACGGATATCCGTGGGGCGGATATGGTCAAATCCGTATCCGCCCCGATTAATAAACGGATACAAATTGAAAATCCGTATCCGCCCCAAAATCCAGGGAACTTTTACCAAATCCGCCCCAAACGGGGCGAATGGAGCGGACATCCGAAAAAATCCGCCCCACTGCCATCCCTACACAGATTTGACGGAAAAAATAACTTGAGCTAAATGGGACCAAGAAACTCCAAACAAAGGCAATCCAGTGATTGGTATTCCCCATCAACTAGTATGAATGACTAAGTATTGCTTTAATATCAGAGTTCCACTGTTTGACGAGGACCAAAATAAAATAAGTTCCCAAATTATGACATTACCAAAATTGGTTCCAACTTTCAAAAACTTGCAACCATGCTAACATGAATGGTACAAAGGCGTTTAGCATACTCATAAACATCAGAGAGCAACCGCAAGACCAACATGTGAAACTGCATCTCAATCAGTCACCTGATTCAATACTATTTATTGTAACCATCTCAGTACATTAACCCCTGCAATTTTTTCGATGAGGCAATCTTTACTCAACCTCGTTACATAAAATCTCAAATTTCAGGTCCCTATGATCACTTGGCATGGAACAATAAAGTACAGCACTTGGATGACCATTGTCTAGAGTTCAACTTTCTGCATACTTCTCAAATCTAGTAAATTTTTTGAAAATGGCCAGTTGACAAACAAGTACAGAAGATCTCACAGAACTTTTCCACCAGGAACTTCAACTAATGTTATGACTGGTAGGGGTTAAAACCCAGATTCCATGAGCCACACAACGTGTTTGGATTTAGCTTTAGACACGCACTGTCCACCACTTCAGGCAGACTCCGTGAAATTTGTCTTGATTAAACCGGATCTTAGATCAGGCAGCCAAGAGCACCACATTAATCCCTGCAATGGTAAGGAGATAATTAGTTACCAATGAAGTCGCAAAGAACTCTTAACACATGTAAACTTCGCTTTCCTGAATGTGAGGCTAAGCTAAAAGAATCATCTAATACACAATAGTGATTAGTTCACAATCCAGTAAGTTGCATTATGATTCCAACATAACGCAAAAAATGAAAAGACAAACACAATTTCTGACAGATCCTCGTGTCAAGAGATGTATTCATGATAGTTCCAGAAACAACAAAATGCAATTGCAAACATTAAAAAAAAAAAAAAAAAAAAAGCCTCATATCACATCGTTAATGAAGATTGGATGACGTGGCAAAACCTAAATTTGTGCACAGAATATAGACTAAAAAGTTTACGCCTTGATGGAAAGTGAAGACACCTAGACTTGGTGTCTTTCAACTTGAGGCTAGTTGCCACATAGGATAGCACATTATTTTATTAAAAAAGAATCAGTTACCCTTGCCATGCCAATGCAATCATAAAGGGAGCCAAATTATAACAAATTTGTTCATTTGTCTCTAATCTTACAGTAGCAACCTAGAGCTAACTGCTTTCGTATACTTTTCAAACCTATATAGATTGATGCTAAAAGTCTTGAACATTCTATTCTTGGAGTGGTTTTTTACTATCAAATCAGAGCTTGATATTTCTGACCAAACAAGAATTGGCTAACTGTTTAAAATATTTGAATATTTCACTTGGGCGTTTAAGGAGGGAGGTCTAACTTATGGGCTTTTATCTATAGGATTATATCCATGAAATTTTTTTAAATGTCAGAAATTTTGAATGGCCAGATAAATCAAGGATCTCCTTTCAAACCATAATAAGACCATTACAAACTTCTATCTATATGAGAAATCCCTCTCCATTTTGAAGTATAAATAACAGAACTAAATTAAGTTTGTGAATAGAGAGCTCCAAACTGAATAAACTTTGCATTATGAATAAAACAAAGGCTGACATCACCTAAAAAACAAAACAAACAAGCCAAGCAACCCAACCAAATAAGAAAAAATTACATGGTTCCAGTGAACTACGTAATCTTACAAGTTATAATGCCTAAACTCCAAAAAAATATGCACCCACAAAATAAGATCTTCAATCTTCTAAATAACTCACTCAACCCTCAAGAACAAAATTTTTAAAAGCCCTATCATTTCGCTCCAGCCAGACACCAGAAAATAGCAAAGCGGATAAGCTTCCACACTGTTCTTTTCCTTCCTTTGGCTAGAGTAGATCCAAAAATCTAAGAAGAGAGAAAATCCTTAATCTTAGATGGCACGATCCAACAGATCCCACATCGCTTTTCCTTTGGGTTAAGTAGATCCCAAAATCTAAGGGAGAAAGTCCGGAATCTTACATGGCACCCAACGGAATCTCTGACCCCAATAAGAAAGAAAACCAAACCATAGATGGGCATAAGGGACAAAGCATTGACAATAATGCTCTCTCTTTCAATGGTACTATGTAATGACTTTAGAACTGACATCCACACTGGGATGGACCAAGTACTTTTGTAATCAAATCGGGAAAAAAAATTCTATTCAGCAAACAAGATAATATATTGATAATTAAAAGAGAGGAAAGACTGTGACTGAGAATATCACAAGGCAACAATTACACATAGATGCTATTACAATTTAAACAGATTTTCCTAGTCTTGCAAACACATTTGAAAATGTATTTTGAATAGATCCTCCAAGTAGTTCCCCACTGACACACCAAGGATTCAATGTCATTACAGAGTTGCAATTGTCCTCTTCTTCTTTCTTTCTTTTTTTTTTTTTTTTTTTCCCTCAATCAATCAAACTTCTATCCCCCTGAATATTCTATTCTCTTTCTTCCAGATAACTCATATCGTTTGCATACAACACCCTGTCCCAAAGCCAAGCACCTTTGCAACAACCTCCTAGTACCAACTAGCAACCAAATGGAGCAAACCGTCTGCAGCTGGGTTTTGAGCTGAAGCATCCATGCAAATTGAACTCTTCACCATTCTAGTGAATTGGCAAGCAAAGAATACGTGGTAAATGAATTCTCCATCAATCTCATTGAGTATCACCATGTTTCCCTTGAGGTTGTCAATAACTTACCACACCCCAAAGTCCAAAGTAGGAAACTGACTCTTGGAGGGACTTCCTCCATCCAAAACACTTTTGTAGCCAACAGGAGAGGGGAGGTAAGCTAGTTAAGAGCTGCAATTACTTCGGTTAAATTGCTTGAAGTGGCTACTTTTTTTTTAATCATCATCATCAAAGCCCATTCCCGAGATTTTCGGGGTCGGCTACATGAATTTTGGTTCTCCAAGCAATGCGATCTTCCCACATTTCCTCACCTAATCCAAGCTCAATGATATCTTCATTCACCGTCTTCATCCAAGTTTTCAACGGTCGTCCCCTCCGTCTACACCCTCCATTAACTTGCCAATCTAAACATTTTCTAATTGGCGCCGTCAATGTTTAAAAAAGCGATTCTGACTCGCGAGTCGACCAACTCGCTGGAAAATCGCTCCAGCTCGTACGAGTTAGAGGGTATAGTTGAGGCGTGCGAGTTCTTAATCCGACTCGTACGAGTCAACGCGTACGATTCGACTCGGTTTGGGCGTACGATTTTTTAATCTGTTTGTTTATTATCATGAGACTAATCTAACGGCTTTTATTTAAGCCCTAATCGTTTTGTTTTTCGTTTCCTTTAGGATCAGACAGAGACAGTAGAGGAGAGGAGCTGAAGGAGGAACCGAGGAAGTAGAAGAAGAAAAGAAGAGGAGGAGCGGAGGAGAGGAGGACGATTGTGATTTCTGACAAAGGAGGAGGGCGATTCAGGCGAAGGAGGAGGACGGTGGTGCCGTGGTGGTAGTCTGATTTTCAGGCGAAGGAGGAGGACAAGAGTGTACTGATTCGCATCGGTCTCTTTGTAGAAAGTGTTGAAGCTCTTATCAGCTTTGAGCTGATCGAACTTGAAGACGATATTGTTGAGATTAGATTCGAGAGCGCAAGTGATGCTCATGCTTTGGATCTGATCGAGGACGTGAATCCATGAGTCACGAGTGCAGAGGAAGAAGCCGATCTGTGAGAGTGCAACGTTAGGGGTTGAAAGTGAGATGTGAGAGACGTTGAGTTCTAGACGACCTGAATGTGTGAAGCCGAATTCGTCGAAGGGGATTATGGATCTGTCGTCTGATCGGATTTCTTGGACTCGAATCTCAGCTGAGGCGATTGAGACGATGAGGAGGAAGAGAATAGGGAAGGAGACCGTCTCTATCTTCATGCTCCTCGATCTCGATGAAACTGCAAATGGGAGAGAAAGGAGTTGAAGAGTTCCTTTTGTTTTGTTTTTTGAGTGATTCTACGTGACGAGGAAACCAGCGAGGAAAAAGAGGTGGAGGGGGGTGAACCGTTCATCCCCTCGGGATGCGCGCGCCAAAAAAGTGGGCACACATCCCGAGGGGGTGAACGGTTCACCCCCTGCCACCTCTCTTTCCTCGCTGGTTTCCTCGCCCACTTCCTCGACAATAAGAATTTCTGTTGTTTTTTTTTTTTGTTGTTTTTTTTGTAATTTTTTACTATTTTTTTATCACTTTTTATGAAAAAACGCTTCGCTTCGCTTCGGTACGCTTCGAAGCACCGCTTCGCTTCGGAAACAGCTTGACCGCTTCGCTTCGGAAAATCGCTTTTTAAAACATTGGACGCCGTATTTGGTCTCCTTCGCACATGACCAAACCAAGTTAAACGTCTTTCTCTAATTTTTTCCTCTATGGGCGCTACACCTAAGTATCTCCTCATTTCTAATTTTATCCTTACGAGTTTTACCACACATCCACCTTAACATACGCATTTCTGCTACTGCCATCCTATGTGTATGTTGTCCCGTAGTAGCCCAACATTCTGAACCGTATAGCATGGCTGGTCGAACAATTGTCTTATAACATTTCCCTTTTAGCCTTGCAGGCATCCTTCTATCGCACAATACTCCTGAAGTAAAACAAAGCAAATACAATTGAAGTAAAAACTAGAAAACTAAATTTTTAATTCCAAGATAAGTTTTGCCCAATCTAGGAAAAGACATGAAGTGGTTACTCTCCACCGTCAAAGATCCAGATTTCGGTCCAGCGTTTTGAAGCATCTACTAAAGCCATTGCCCACCACATAGAAAATATCTCTTTCAAACCAAGGCTTAAAATTCGTGATAGCTCAAAGCTTTCAAAGGCAAGTGTCTTCTCAGAACTGACTATGTTGCCATTGCCCACCACATAGAAAATATCTCTTTCAAATTAAGGGTGTGGTTGATTTTTGTTTTTGATGGAAAACTTAAAAATAGCGAAAAAATAATGGAATAGATGCATATAATTGGCGACCTTCCACCACTTATCTTCTCTCAAAATCCTGGAAATTTTTTCTATGAGGGCCTAAGAATATTTCTCCATAGAAAACTAGACACATAAGCTATCTTCGATATCATGGATGAGAACTTTTCTCACTCTCTTATCTACAATATGTTTATGGGAAAACAATCAAACACACCCTAACCATTCAAATTCATGATAGCTCTCTACCAAGCACAGCTATGTGGAGTTGTGATGGGATTTGTGAAGCAACCTTGTCTAAAGGCCATGTTTCTCTTGGATAATCACCCCCCACAAAGGATCCTCCCCTTTACCAAATCTACAAAGCCATTGGAAAGTAGAAAGTAATGCCCGGTTCAACTGCAGCAATCTTCTAATGCCCAAACCACTCAAGTACTTTCGGTTCACAACTGCACTTAACTTAACAAAATGGAAATTTTTTAAAAAGTGTCGTTTATCCCTCAAAGAAATTCTCTGCAGATCTTTTTAATGTAACAAACAACACAACTGAGGTAGAAATGGTGGAGGATGACATCATAAATACTAGGATACATGCTAAGGTGTTTTTTTTACGAGGGTGGCTCCACTTGCTCTTGAGATATATTCAAGGTTTAAAAAAACACTTAATTGGGAACTCAGGCGGTAGCCTTTCATGAGGCATGAGGCGTGAGACAAGCCTCGCTGAACTGAGGCATAACCCTCAATTTGTTTGATAAAAAAATGTTTTAAAAAAATGAGAACATTATAAACCTATCAAGTACACACCCATAAATACAGAATAATTAACTTAGTAAGGCCTAAGCGTGAGGTGTTTTCTTTTCTTTTAATTTGGTATCAAATCATTGTATTTTATACAAATAGGATTGATGCTAAGGTATTGGTGCTAATGTTATGTGTTTCTTCACTAGCAATTGAACGGTTGAAGACAAGAGTCCCAACTCATAATACTTGAAGTGTTGACTCATTTGAATTGTTTTGTTGACTCACTTTATGTGTTGAGTGTTGACTAATTATATACACATGCAGAAGTAAATATTTCATTTAAGAAAAGAAAACAAATAAGTTTGTTGGTTCGATAACACTTTGTTGTTACTTTTTGTAAAAAAATACCGCAGAGGAGAAGAGAAATTATTGGATCGAGACGACGAGAAGAACAATAGTAGGATCGAAGGTTGTGAATCCAACTCTTATTGTTGTTATTTAGGTACTCGAGCAATCTTTTCCTTCTCTTCTCTTTTGTCTTTCTCGTGCCCCGAGACTTCTCTCTTCATCTTAGTCTCTCTAGGGGTTGACATCAGCCCAAAAATTATCCTCAACTTAGGCTTACGCCTCATTGCGCCTCACAACCTACGTGTCACCACTGTAAGGCTATAGCCTCATCAACACCAGTAAAGCTTAAGCCTCAGTTCCTAAAGTGACTGCTTCGCACTGAGGCGCGAACGGTTTCGCACCTCAGTGCTTTTTTTTTAAACCATGGATTCCACTTCCAGGCTGACAATCTGCTCTTTATTCTATTAATAATTGGTTCCAACTCTAGTCTGCTTTTAGAAACATTGTACCCAAGAGAAGTCAACGTAGACAGTTGGAAGCTTACCTTCCCTACAAATGGGTTTTTTTTTTGGTCCCTACAATTGAGTTAAATCTAACAAATTGGTCAAGATACAATCCACGTCACCTACAGGAAAGAGGGTAGCTTTGTTGAAGTTTATCCCTAGGCCAAACACCACCTCAATCCAAAACGTTCATTTCTATTGAACTCCTCTACCACAGCAATGAAATCCTCTTTTATGACACATTGATATTTCTGGAAGTCACTGGTTATCCATCAATTCCTGCTCCACCTCAAACATAGGCTCAAACAAACCAAATTTAACCTCTTCTGCTATGTCTTTTTTCAGCTCATCCAAAACCAATCAAAGAGGTCAAGGGTGTTAAAAAGAATGCCATTATGCTCAGGCTTCTATATGCTTCCTTTTTCTTGGAACATCTCTTTGAAAAATTAAACAATCTTAGTAATGACTTCCTCTTGGGTTTCAATGGCATAGCTCCACAAAAAGCTTAGCAGAGCTTTGTTGCTAGCTTCCCACCTCTTTTGTATTTCTTTCACTTATATAAATATACAGTTTGTTTTGCTGATCAAAAAATAATAATAAGCATAGCTTTAATGCTATTAATAATCATTTTTTTAGCTAGTTTATGGAACAATTTCATGCACAAATCTCCCTTTTGACCGCATTGCATGCCTGACTTTCTTTTCCAAGAAATGAAGTCCCATTGAGTAGACAATTGAGCTCTTGCTTGCCGATCATCCTCAGAACTTAATCCTATGCAGTGAGTGCTTTAATTCTCTTCAATGGAGTCAAGTTCTGCTAGCCTAGCTTGTTGTCTATCAATAAGAGTGTATAGTTTCCCTTAACGATTTATATTCCAGTGCCATAAGTGGTTCTTTAGCATCTTAAGTTTCTTCCACATCACAACTGGGTGCCTATACAATGCAAACTGTTTCAACTATCTTCTACAAATTTAAAGAAATGTTTGACTTCAATCCACATTAATTTATCCAAAAAGCTTAGGTTTGGAATTGAGTTTTGGTTGCTCAAAGAGAATTCCATGGCTGGTTTTGGAAAGAATCTTGAAGCTCCCCCACATAATTCATTCACTCATTAATGGCAAGGAACCTGTCAAGCTTAAAGAGTAGGAGCTTGTCTATGATTTGAGCATTATATTTCCACCCATAAGACAAAATCAAATATGGCAAAATCACTAATAAATGAACTGAAGTTTCTAATATGAGCATTTTTTTTCTATAGACACCATTTTTCTCAAGCAACAGCACAGATATCTGTAGCCGATGCAGATAGGTGTCAGACACGTCGGCATGAAAACATACTATGGGATATGTTGGGGACATGCACATTTTAATATTATTTACTTTTTTAGCAATAAGTTTTGAAGTATTCATATTCATTCACCTCTCATGAACTACTAACTTGCCATAATATGCTTGTAAATTTTGTAAAAATATATGAAAAAGGTGATGATCTAAGTACGGAAGGAGTATCGTGTATGGAAGGCAGTATCGTGAGTATCGACACATGTATCCTACATGATGTGTTTGACACATTTTCTTTTCTTTATATCTATAAATATAGAGTATAAATAGAGTGTTCTTGTTACATGGCCGAAAACATTCAAAAGGACCATAAAGGTTTGAAGGCGCCCAAATGAAATCATCATTTAGCATTTTGAAAACGAAAGGTAAGAAAGAAAGCATATTAAATAACAACCAGTTATACTCCCAGATCCGGGTTTAGTATTGGTCTCCCCACTGGAATTTGAATCAAACTGGAACGGTAAGGAAATTAAGGACGTTAACTGTCCCAAAGTCAATGTTTTAAAAAGCGTTTATCAGCCTCGAGGCGGTCAAGCTTTTTCCGAGGCGAAGCGGTGCCTCGACCGAGGTTTTTTTCATAATAATAATAAAAAAAAGATGAAAAACATTTAAAAAAAACAAAAGACAGTCATATTTCAGTATTTCTGCTACAGCCTACAAATATTGTTTATTGAGAGTTGAGACTATCAGACTAACCTTATTCTATAATTCTATAAATGCAAAAACCAAAGAAATTTTAAAGACTTGAAGGGATTGTAGTGAAGAAGAAGAAGTAAAGAGTGGAGATTGAAGACTTGAAGTTACCTGATCTTGTAGCAGCAGTCAACAGAAGATGTTGATGAAGAAGTGGCAATTCATATTGATGATCTCAGATAGCAACTTGTAAAATACATCAGATTTAACTCATCAATTTTAATGTAGCAAAATCATGCTTCCTTGATGTTGCATGTACATGTAATGAATACATAAAGATATTGTAGCATTCTCATGAAGAAGGGAGAAATTTTGGTTGATGAAAACAGTATTTGTCAAAACAAAATGACAGAGATGTTTACTATTGTTGGCTCTATCAACAACGAAACATCCAAATCGTAGAGGGATGGAGGGAAGGAGAGTCAACACAGTGCACTGAAACAACACTTAGCCATTGGATAGATGAACTGGAAACTTAGTCAACACAGTGCAATGAAGCAGCACCTCCATGAGATAGATGAACTGGAAATTTGAAATGAGCTTCAAAACAAGGGCTCGATTTGCTCAAATGCTTAAGAACGGATCAATCTTCCAAAACCCTAAAATTCCACCAGTGGAAGCTCGATTTTGTGCTTACCCTTCTTCTCTGAAACAGTGAAGGAGGAAGGGAAGAAGCAAGGAAGGTGGTTTGGTTAATGGCGGTTTGGTCGAGAGAGAGGGTTGGATCTTCTCTTCTTCTCTTTTCTTCTTCCTTCTTCAGTTCTTCTCTTCTCTGTCTGAAAATGAAACGGCTGAAGAAGTGAAGAGAGTTAGAGTTGAATCGAGTTAGGTTTTGATTTAGATCTAATGTCTCAGCCATTGGATATGTTTCAAGATCTTAAAAGCTATATTTTGTGAATCGTACGCCCCCTTTCGAGTCAACTCGTACGCCTCAACTCGGCCGAGTTGCAAAAGAAAGGCGAGCAAGTTGAAACAGGGTCATAACTCGTACGTTTTAGGGCGTTTTGTTGGCGAGTTGAGGCGACTCACGAGTCTAACTCGCAAATCAAAATCGCTTTTTGAAACACTGCCCAAAGCAGCGAAGAAGAGTTTGATAATAAGATATCCAGAACTTGTTTACTTTACATCCAAAGAAAAAAGGGGAAGGAGACGTCTCTGATATGGTCAACTGAAATTTACCCACCTCTAAAAGAAGTTAAACTCTTTCCTCAAGAGGAACACCCAACCTCATGGCAACTCTATAGCTTCTCGCATCACATAAACCGTTAACGACGACTGGGTGATAAAAACCTAAAACACTAATCTTGGACCATATAGGATAACACATTGTTTATTCAATAATAATCAGTTACCCTTGCCATGTCAATGGAATCATAAAAATGAGTCAACTTGTAAATCTTTTCATTCAACTTGTAAATCTTTTCATTCATCCCTAATCTTCCATTAACCTAGAGCACACTTACTTCATATACTTTCACATCCTATTGCTTTTGATGCATAAACAGTCATTGACTATTTTATTCTTGGAGTGCTTTTTTACTATCAAATCAGAACTTCTATTTCTGGCCAAACAAGAATTGGCTAACGGTTTTAGATGTTTGAGTTGAGTATTTTAACTTACAAATTTGAGGAGGAAGGTCTAACTTTTACTTATAGACTTTTATCTACTGGATTTTTTTAATCATAATTTCTAGCTATTCTTGAGCATCCCTAATCCTAGCCCAGTTCAAAAACCTCCAATATATAAAGCTTTGACGAGATGATTGAAGTATTACTTGAAGGGGAAAAGAATTGAAAAAACCACTCATAAATATCAGTATTAATCACTATCAATAAAATATAGACTCCAACCATTAGAGGATAGAAACCCAATGACAAGCACAAAATAGAGAAATTTTAGGAGACAAATTAAGATTTCGAACCTATCCCAATGTTAGTTGCACCGATTTTAGACGAAAAAAAACTAAGGTTCTAAAGGAAAACATGGATGATATATGACAATTGACATATTCATATTAACATCAGAAAGATAGTCATAAGGATTATGATGAGGAGTAGACTTATTACCAGTATTTAATCATGCCGTCCTAGCCACATGTTGCCACCTTGCTCTGTTCCAGCGGATGCCACTCGGCCCCAATGCAAACACCTTCATGACACTTCAGAGTTCTGGAGACTTTGCAGGTTTTCCAATTCCAAAACCATCATTTTCCCTCACCATCACCCGACATAACATACTGCCCATCTGGAGAGAAATTGACTTGGCATGCATAGCCTGCAACTATATGGCCAGCAAACCGCTTTTTCTTATTGAGTTGGAACCCCTCCCTTGTGCTATATATAAGAATCTGATTGTCTAAACTTTGTGCGGCAAGCCAATTTGAATTGGGGTGAAGAGAAATTGATGGCATCGAGTGCATGTGAGGTTCACTAATGTATTTTATAACAACGGGGATTCCAAACTCCCACACTCGAAGAGACTTGTCATCACTCGATGTGACAAACCTCCTGTTATTATCAACGAATGTAATAGTATTCACTGCACCCAAATGTTGATCATACTCTTGTGTAATCTGTCCTGAATTCATATCCCACTGAACAATTTTCTTGTCACTCATTCCCGCCAACAAGATATTCTGCTTATCATCATCAGGATTGAGCTTAACTACATAAGGAATCTTCCCTGTAGAAAATGTCGAAATCACCTGCCCAGTTTCTGTATCCCAATACTTAATATTCTTATCATAACCAGCACTCAAAAACTTAGTACCATCATTAGAAAATGATATATCACGTACCGCCTTCCCATGCCCCATGTAAGTCCTCATACACTTACCAGAATTGAAAACATCCCAAATCTTAACCTTTGAATCCATCCCTGCAGAAAGTAACAAATGCCCATGCTTCGGAAAGAATCGAATTGCTGAAACACCCTTTGTATGCCCACTCCAAGTGTGTATCCACCTCTTGGGCATATAACACTTTTCATTACTCGCCTTAGCATCCTTGGGCGGCGCAATCCAAGACCTACCCTGATAATCCTTCTCTTCCTTCCAATGAAATGTACTCTTATCATTAACACTTTCACCTTTATCACCATGCCCTCTTTCCTTCTCCGCATACTCTTCTGCATATTTATTCTGTTCTTCTGTAAGCTCCACTTGCAACCCTTCTTTCTTCCCTACCCAAGGACTCTTCCTATTCTTCTTCAACCACTCTTCGGATGCCGGGTTCTCAACCTCAACCAGATCAGCACCATCTCCCAATTCCCCACCCTCCTCCTGTGTCTCCTTCTTCTTCTCCAGCTTCCTCCTTTTCTGTTCATGCTTTGGTAAATTATACACTGAAATAGCATCATTCTTCTGCAAAGTATCGATATCCCCGATGTAATTGTTTCCCGACGAAGTGGAAGGATCGGCCGCATACCCAAACTTGTGGAAAGGTTTTGTGGACGCATTTTCGAGACATTACGCGAGGGAATCGAAACTCAAGATCTTCGAACAGTTGAACTGGTAATTTTTTTGCTACTATTCGAAGCTTAAACATCCCAATGAGAATTTTTTTCGTTTTCAAAACTTAAATGAAATGTTTCAAGGGTGTAATGTGTTGAAAAACATAGTGTGAAACAGATGCGTACTTGTGCATGATTTCGGCGCACATGTCAGTATGGAGGCATGGAGGCTTGCTGGATCATGAAATTGTGATTGAAAATTTGCTGGATCTAGGCTGGAACTTGGTTGGAATTGAAGAAGATGAAGAGAAGAACAACTGGTAGAAGTGAAAAGAAGGTGGTGGAAGGGTTTCCACCGCTCTCTGCCACCGCCTCTTCATCATATAAAAGGAGAATAATGGTTTCCCCTTCTTCATCCTCCAAATTGATCTCTGTTTGTGTGAGTTATTATGGTTTGTTCTTCCCCTTTGTAACTTGTGTGGGTATGTGAGAGAGAATGAAAAAATGGAGGTGAAAGGAAAGAGAAAATTTGTTGTGTTTGTTTTTTGTGTGTGATATACGCACCCGCGTATATTTATGTGGTGTCATTTAGACACGTGTATGTGTAACATCATTGACGTTGTGTAGCTCTCTCTAGTTGTATTTTTTCATTTCACTAGTAAAATTGGTTTTTTTGCCCGTGGACGTAGGCAAATTGTCGAACCACGTAATTGATTGTCTTCGGTATTAGCTGTAGTTTCTTTGTAACTTCGCATTTGGGTATTTGTAATGCTTTCGAGCACAACAAGTGGTATCAGAGCCGAGGGTTAGTTCTTTGGGTTCGTTTGGAGCTATGTGAATTGGTGATTGGTGAAAATTATCCATCAACCTCTGGATCAAAGATGGTTACCGTCATAGTCAATAAATTTGACGTAAAAAAGTTTAATGGAAAAAATAATTTCGGAATGTGGCAATGCGAAGTTCTAGGTGTGCTGAAAAATGAGAACTTGAAAGATGCTTTAGGAGACAAGTCGGAGAACATGAGGGAAGAAGAATGTAATAAGTTGAATCGGCAAGCATGCGGGTCAATAAGGTTGTGTTTAGCGAATGGGCAAAAATACTCCATTATGAAGGAGACTTCCGCTAAGGTGTTATGAAAAAAGTTTGAAGACAAGTACATGACAAAGAGCATTCAGAATAAATTCTTCCTCATGAAACAACTTTTTCGGATGAATATGAGACCCGAGATTACATTGTCTGAACACTTGGATGAGTTCAATAGACTTATTGCCAACCTATTGAATTAGAAGAAGATGTTCCAGAGAATTATAAGGCCTTGTGCTTTTTGAATTCATTTCCAAAAGAGTATGAACATCTCGTTACGACTTTGTTAACGGGAAAAGAAGAATAGAGTTATGATGAGGTGGCTACAGCGTTGCTCAATTATGAATTCACGAGGAAGGATATCAAGGTCCATAGGGATGCAACGTCAGAAGTATTGGTAGCGAGGGGAAGATCTGAAAAAATGGATATTGGTGATAAAGAAATATCATAGTCAAGAGGAAGATATGTGGACAGAAGGTTTTTGTCGAATGATGAATGTATCTACATAAGAAGGGTCATTGGAAGATTGACTGAGCAACATTGAAAACTACAATAGAAATAGGAAAGAAAAAGTTAGACGTGAATGTAGTACACAATTTGGATGAAAATGGAGATGGGGAGGATGTGTATTCCTTGACTGCAACTTCAGCATTGGTGAGTCATTCTGATGACTGCTTGGTTTGGGTTCTACATATCATATGTGTCCCCGTAGGGACTGGTTCTCTAATTTTAGAAAGATGAATGGTGGTGTTGTCCATATGGGCAACAATGATGAATGCAAAATTGCAGGGATATGTAAAATCAAGTTGAAGCTGCATAATAGACTTATTCGGGTCTTGAATGATGTTTGGTACGTACCCGAGTTGAAAAAGAATCTCATCTCCGTTAGTGCTTTAGAGTCCAAAGGTTACATGGTTATGGTAAATTGTGAAGCTCTAAATGTTGTTTCTAGTGCACTGGTAATTCTGAAAGCTATTCGGAATGGTAACTTGTAATTCTTGCAGAGGAGTACAATTACAAGTAACCAAAAAATTGTATTTGGTGGAACAACTTGTGTTGTTGAAGGCCCTATGGATGTTGCTTCTGGTGGAGTTACTAATAGCTCCAAGGATGTTTGTATGAATACCTCGAGGGTTTGACATTTGCGTGCAGGTAGTAAAGGTGAGAAAGTTATGCACTAGTTGTTGAAGAAACGATAGGTAGAAGATATGAAGATGTGCAACATGAATGTTTGTGCACACTGTATTTCGAAAAGTCTAGTTTGAGACTCCATCCTAGTCAAGGTGGAGTTGGACTGTTAGCTTGAGCATGCTTTGGTAGATGACACTTTTGGGTGCATGGCGCATAGAGCGTGTTTGAAGAGTTGAAGTCTGTCTCTGTGTTTTGTAGAGCTGACATATGTTTGTTGTGGTCGGCTCAGATTTTGAAATCTTCACTGAAGTGGAGAATTGTTGAAAAACATAGTGTGAAACACATGCATACTTGTACACAATTTCGGCATGGAGGCTTGCTGGATCATGAAGTTGTGGCTGGAAATCTGATGGATCTAGGTTGGAATTAAAAAAGATGCAGAGAAGAATAGCTGGTAGAAGAAAGAATAAGGTGGTGAAAGGGTTTTCACCACCGACTCTTCATCCTATAAAAGGAGAAGAAAGGTTTCCCCTTCTTCATCCTCCAAATTGATTTATATTTGTGTGAGTTATTAGGGTTTGTTCTTCCCCCTTATAACTTGTGTGGGTATGTGAGATAGAATGAAGAAAGGGAGGTGAGAAGAGAAAAAAAATTTGTTGTTTTGTTTTTTGTGTGTGATATACGCACCCACGTATATTTGTGTGGTGTCGTTTAGACACGTGTATGTGTAACAACATTGACGTTGTGTAGCTCTCTCCAGTTGTATTCTTTCATCTCACTAGTAAACTTGTTTTCTTTGCCCGTGGACGTAGGCAAATTGTCGAACCACATAATTGATTGTCTCCGGTATAGTTGTATTTTTTTGTAACTTCGCATTTGAGTATTTGTAACGCTTCCGAACACAACATAATGAAGTTTTGAAAACCCTAAAATGGTGTTTTAGGGTTACCCACAAAGTTTTGCAGGATTCATGTAAGTTATCGATTAAACAAACCACAAATTTGGTCGATAATTCGCCAAAGAATATCAACAACACATGTTCATTTGTAGAAGCCCATTTTCCGATGAGATTTATTGAGAAACACCTTAATCAAAGTCCATTTCAATTAAAACGAATTCCATCTCAAGTCCCATTGAGATCCATTTCAACTGTAATTGAGGGAGTCCAATGTTTACAACATTCGTAGACCCAATCAACCCTCATTTCTCTTAGTTTTCTTTGAAAATTTGAACTCCATTGAACTATAAGACAAAAACTGAAGTTGCAATAGGAAATTACTGCATGGGTTTACTTATACCTATACCCTTAATTGTGTTTTGATACACATACAATAACTGTTGTGTGTTTTGATTGAAATAATTGGCATCAATGTTATATTTGATCAATTTCTTTGTTTTTGTTGTTTTTCAAGATGGTTAAATCATCTACACAGCTAGAGGTTGTCCCAAAAAGAAGGTGGGGGCATATAATTTAGTTGAAAGAGCGAAAAGAAGCAATTATTCAAGCAACACTTTACCAAGTCAATAACAATAAAAGGAAGGGGGATGCAACTAGAGGCGGACCCAGGATTTCACTCCAGGGGGGCGAAATGACAAAGTAATATTTGTCGATAATAATTATTTACTAAAATAACCCTTTTCTAAAAAAAAAAATTAAGTGACAAATTTAAATACTACTATTTACTTTCTTTTGTTAATCCATTAAATAAGATATTGTATTACTCACAAAAGATGGGAGAGGTGAGAGGAATTCACCTCGCCAATTTACAAAATGTATTATCTATAAATTGCAACTATGCAACTCATACGTACAAAAAATATTATATATAAAGGAATGTCCTTATAAGGACCCTTCAAAACACCTACTATTTCTTTCTAACCATATCATTTAACCACATTTTTACAAATCTTCACGTCGCGATATCATGTTCTGGAATTGTTGCATGATGGCTTCATTTTCAATGGTATCCAAAACATCCCTTTCAATATGTGTCACCAAACAATCATTCATCCAATCATCTCCCATTTGATTCCTTAGGCGACTCTTCACAATATGCATAGCTGAAAATGCCCTTTCAACTATAGTAGTGGCAACATGTAGAATCAATGATAACGTGATGAGCAAATAAACTATAGGATATACGACATCTTTTTTGTTTCAACCATGTTCTTAGCAACACCACCTATACCAATTATATTGAAAAGTCACTATTTGATTGCACATCCATGATATAAGTTTTCAATTGATCTTGAAGCACCGTCAAATCAAAATCTGAGAAATCCATTGGATAAAATTGAGCAAGGCGGATCAACTTCTGGTGGTCAAATGCTGAAAATGAATTGTTTGGATTTAAGCATGTCATACACAAAAGTAACTATGTATTCACCTCGTCAAAACGATTATTGAGCTCTTGAAGCTGCATATCTATGCACGTATAAAATAATTCAGCTCGATAGTGATGGAGATTTGTAACTACTTCTTGTCTACTCCGTGATCGCCCCCGAGGTACAAAGTCATCATCCATTCGAGGAACGGTGATATTATGTTTCCCACAAAATGAAGATACATCAGCAATGAGTGAATCCCATTCATTTTATCTCATCATTTGGAACATTTGCTTAGATATTTCAATGAGATTGATGGCATTCACAATGTCTTGATCTTTTTTTGCAATGATTTTGATAATTCATTAGTAATTCCTAATACATCCTTCATCATATGGAAAATCAGGATAAAATCAAAACATTGCATTGATTCTAGTAGAGCACAAGCTTCACCCCTTTGTTCTGAACTAGTGCCATCTCCAACGACAATCTCAAGTACATCTATCACCGAAGAAAACATAAGAATCAACCTTATTATTGTAGTATAATGAGAATCCCATCGAGTATTACCGGCTCGTGTGAGAGTTGTCACTTGGTTCAACCCTTTATCAGTTGAAAGTTCACCACTATTGAGTTTCTCAGTAAGGTCAATAGTTTGTTTATCTCGAAGAATATCCTTGCTTTTGCATGAAACCCCAACAATATTCGCTGTTGTAGAAACTAAGTTAAAGAATAATGCGATCCGAGGATGGTTTTTTGTGACATGTACAAGTGTCAGTTGAAGCTGGTGCGCAAAATAATGGACATAAAATGCAGATTGGTTTTCTTTCATAATCAGTGCTTTAAGTCTGTTGAACTCACCTTGCATATTACTGGCCCCATCGTAACCTTGTCCACACAACCTTGTTATGCTCAAATTATACTTGGAAAGATTTTTTTCTAGTGCCATCTTTAGTGAAATTGCGGTTGTATTAGAAACATGAGTTATGCCTAAGAATCGTTCAATAACACACCATTTTTTCTCCACAAAACGTAAAACAACTGTCATTTACTCTTTGATTGAAAAATCATGAGATTCATCAACCAAAACTGCAAATAATGTGTCACCAACATCTTCAAGAATAACGTCGGAAGTCTTAATTGCAACCGCTTTTGTAATGTCTTTCTGAACTTTAGGTGAAATCAACTTGTGATTTTCAGGAGCATATTTTAAAACAACTTTCTTTATGTCTTTATTGTGATTAGCTGTATATTCCAAAAGTTCAAGAAAGTTTCCTCTATTCTTTGAGTTTTCAGATTCATCATGACTACAAAAAGCCAATCCTTGATGCAAAAGAAATCAAACACAGTCAATTGAAGCATTTAAGCGGGTCTGATACTCAAGTTTAGCTTGGTATGATTGCTTAACGAAAAAGGTTTGGATATGCTGCTTTTGCTTCATCAAATTTTGACTCATTGTATAAGCTTCATAATGAGTCTTTCCAAATGACCTTGTAGTTTTTTCGGTTTCTTCCAATTATCGAACCCTTCCACTACAAAAGTGTTTCCACCACTTTGATCCCTGAAATTCGGTTTGAAGATATAGCAATGTAAACAAAATACAACATCTTTCTGTATGATATACTCCAACCAATCCTTATGTTGGTCGAACCAAGCTACATTAAAACGTCTCATCCAACCTCTCATTTTCTTTTGTGGAAATTTGTGATTCTTAGGCTGACATGGACCCCTTTGTAAATATGTTCTTCTAATTATGTCTTGATCATTAGGATGATAGTCTGAGATTCGAGGTCTTGATTCGGGATCTGTTGGGAGATTTGACATATCATAATCCACATGAATTGGCTTTGAGATTGGATCTAACTGACTACCCTCATTATTTTGTAAGCTAGGGGATGATAACTCTGACACAGACTTTTCTTTTCAAAAACTTGTCCATAACTGGAAAAAATAAATAAAATATTAATTAAGTAAATAAAATATTAATTAAGTAAATAAAAATATAATATTTACTTTCAAGCATTGTTATCATGGAAAACCATACAAACTCTAACAATATTTATGAAAACATCCAATTCACAAGATTTAAGATTAATTTTCATGAACAAAAGGTTAATGTACCTGAGCTGCAAGAGTGTAAAGCAAAATCCAAGTAGTCATTGTCCTCCCTAGCTCTTCTTTAGTCACGTGATTTGCAATCTGTGTATAAAGTAACGAAGAAAACTGGGTTATACATTTAGAAATTAGAGAATTTAGATAAAGATACTTTTGGAAGAACAACCAATGTTGTTTGACACTCTACCATGTTTTAATAGTTTAATTGTGACGAAAGACAAGCATATCCAATTAAATTTTCTTTATACAATCTTCACAATAATTTAATTAACATAAAGCATATATACTTTAAGGCTTAAAGCCACTTTTGCTTTGCAAATCTTCATATGGACACGAACCATATATTTTCTCAAAATCCCATTAGCCACTATTTGTTAAACAAGCAACTAAGTTATTTTCTTTATCTATTTTTATGCAAAGAAGCTGATGAAGGGGCCTGCACTTTCTTGTTCTTCATTCAGATTGGACTAACATGTTAAATTAGTGCAAGTTAGAATCAACACAAACATACATGTCTTTCAATTGGTCTCTCACTTATACTCACATTCAACGTGATTAAACAATTGAGTGACTAGATACAATTGTCGGAAATAGAATATAGTTTGCATGTTAACGCGATTATTCAAATTTGTTTCATTGTTCCAAAGGAATCCGAAGGAATGAGGGAATAATTGCTTCAGATAATCAGATCTAAACACCAAATTAACCAACAAGACAAAAAATTTTCCTCACCAAACAACTTGTCCGTGGTCCTCCTCCTCTTTGCCTACGCTGCTACGCAGCAGCAGAGTTGAGAATCAGATCCGAAGAGGAACAATCAAACAGACCTTGCGTGTGGTGAGAGAAAAGGAACATAGCTGTGCCGCTGTGCGTGAGAGAAGAGGAACAGGCTGTGCCCTGTGCGTGAGAGAGGACCTTGCGCAGTTGCACGCGACTGCGTGAGAGAAGAGGAACAACAAGCAGTGCCGCCGCCTCCCGCCTGTGCGTGACTGCGTGAGAGAAGGGGAACTTCTCTGTGCTGTGTGGTTGTGTCTTGTGTGTGATAACCTTAGCCCTAATAGTCAACTCTTTTTTTTAAAAATATGAACCAATTTTTTATTTATTTATTTTTTTTAATTTTTTAAAAGTTCGGGGGGGGGGGGGGGGGGGGGTCCTGAATATGTCCGCCCCTGGATGCAACTGATTCACTATTTCCACCGTGAAGGTGATATCCACCTCGAGAAAATAACATGTTTATGTAATTACAAAATAAATTGCATGTGATATCTAGATTAGTTTTCGTGCTCATGTATTTTATAAACCCGTGTATTGACACATTTTCATGTTAATTCAAGTTATGATGTATATCTTCTATTTATCAGCTTCCATAAGTTTTCGGTAAATAAATATCATTTTTTTGGGGAAAAAACATATTCAAAGCTTGAACCATGTGGTTTGGTGTTGTTATTTATGAGTCTGACTGATTTCATTCAATTAATTCAAGATTTTGTGTTTCTGGATTCAATAATTGCATCTTTATTAATCAACTCAACATGGTTCAATATTCCTTTGTGCTTTTTTATTGATTGATATAAGATTTTCTCGTCTTTGTTATTTTCCTGCGCTTTTTCAGCCTTGAATTTCATTGGTTCAATAAAGTATAAAGAATGAGAGTACATCCAATAAGAATTTGAACTTGACAAAGCAATAATTTCAGAACCTGTCTAACTGTTGAGGAAACCAGCGAGGGAGGGGGTGTGACCACTCATCCCCTTCGAGATTCGCGCTTCTGCGCATCTCGAGGATGCAGACGCTATCTCGAGGGAGATGAGGGGTCACACCCCCTCCCTCGCTGTTTTCCTCGCTGGTTTCCTCGCCATTTAGAATTTATGATAATTTCAATATCTATAGGGCTTGGTTAATCAAAGCAAGAATGTGAAAGTCACCATGTGAGGGTAAAAAAGTGTGTCATTGAATAGATACTACATTCACAAGTTTATTAGTTGTTCAAAGTTGTAGGATGTCAAAAAAAAAAAGTTGTAGGATGTCTTCTCTTTCTCTCTCCAACCATCCTCTTAAAGCAAATTCAAAACATGAAATTTGCATTCTTCTTTTTTCAGTTGATTTGGGTATGTGGAAATCTTCTTGTATGATTTAGGTTTTTGCGGGGATCTTGGGATTCAAAAATTTTGACTCAAAATCCATCTCAAACAATAGGCTCTCATATTGGTTTTGATCCGACGAATAATAATGATAATAAAAAATGAGTTGGCTTAACCAATTAAAAAAAGACAACTTGGTATAGTTGAGCCAATCCAATTAATTTTGTTTCCTAAAAGAATATATATTATAAAAATTCTATAATCTTTTTTTACTTATGGTATGTTTTATATATGCCAAATTCGTTGCAATTTCTCCATAAAGTTCATTGCAATTTTATATCTTGTGCTAAATTATTCAATTGAGTTCTTCTAAATTATATTTCTTCAAAAAGTTCTTGGTTAACTAAAAATTGTAAAGACATTGATTATAGACTCTAAGAAAGACATAGACTAATTCAAAAAAAAAAAGATAACAATATAATTAACACAAATAACAGTCTAGGTTAAATCTAAGTGTTATAATTAGAACTTTAGATTACTTAGCAATTGTATCGTACTTTTACTAATAGAGAAAAGGAGAGAAGTTGTAAGAGAAAGAGAAAAACTGGAGCAAAATGTTTATGTAAAAAAAATTATAGGAAACAAAATCAATCATTGTAACTAGTTGTCATTTTTAATTGGTTACTTAAACCAACTCATTATTTCTCATTGTTATCCATGTGATCAAAACCAATCTGAAAGCCTATTGTTTGGGTTGGATTTTGAGTCGCAGGATCCCAACCCTTCCTTCTATTAACCTTCTTATTATATCTATTAATTTCGCCACATTTAATCAACAAAAACAATCTTATACTTTTTGTTTTTGTAGGAATTTCTTTTGAATGTCATCTTAACCCCCTTCATGTATTCGTTTATTGTAAGACAATAATGGTCAGACCATGAGAAGAATGCATAGTTACTTCAATTTCGACTATTAAACTTAGAGTTGTGATCTAACTCAAAACTCATAAATATGTATGTTTTATGTAAGACAAAAACTAAAAGAAATGTATGTATACAAGTGATAATGGGATGTCAATAACTAATCTGATACGACAAGATCTGAAATAAAATTTAACAAAAACATCCTTGTTTGCTTTATACGACATTTTGTTTGGGCAGGATATTGGTTATTACCTTTGGCTGAGGGAATTTTGGTCAATGGCAAACATACACAGACTATTTCATTGTTCCTAAACCAAAAGTTTGCTCTAGGTAAACAAACTACAATGGTCTAGACTCAAACTCAAGATATCAACTTTATTAAATAGAAAAAAATCTTATGATAAATAAAAAATCAAATCCAATACCAGTAAAGTATAACTTTGGTGCCAAGGAGAGATTTAATGTCATTCATGAGAATCGGATTGCTAGCTTCTTCCTGGTTCCATTGAAGACTGTATTGCTTATCTCCTTTCAGATAACCCAGAGTAGCAATTAGAAGCCCACTCCAAAGCCATTCACCTCTAGAGAAGAGGTTCTTACTTCGTCCGGTGGGTACCCATTGAAGGAAGAACCGAGCATTTGGAGGTTGAACATTGGCTTGAGAGCAAAGAGAGCCAAATTTGCCTGGGAAGGGGCAAGAAAAGAACGTGTCCCTAACTGAGAATAGAGAGACCTTATTTTTTTTGCTAAGTATTCACTGAAAAGATTTTTCCACAGCCCATAGTCCAAATGAAGTAATTAGCTTAGTTGTTGGAAAAAACAGCTCTTTCATACATCCAAAAGATCTTGGACCAAAGGGGAAGAGAGAGGTGCCTGATTAGCCCTCACCAAAAGGATCTTGGGATGCCAGAGAGTGAAAGCACAATAGAAAAACTTTCCACACTCGTCATTCCAAACCCACTCATCTGAAGCTCCGCATGGAGTAACCTCATCCAGAGTTCAATTTTAAAAAAGCAACAATGGAGGCAACTGATTTTCTTAAAGTCCTTTTTTTTCCAGGCCAGGTTCCGAGTGTGAGAGCTGTTGTTTGAGGTCCCTAAATAGCAATCTGTTACCTCAGAGAGTTGTCGAACACCACCCCCACAAAATAAAATTCATGAACTTTAGAAACAAATATTGAATTTAATGGTTTTCATTTTTAATTACCAAAATGTTTAAGCTTATGCATATCACTTTATTCTTTACCGAGGTTTTTTTTTTTTTTTTTTAATTTTTGAAATCAAAATCTACAAACCAGAAACTAATTATTGTAATTTCCATTGCTAGCAAACCCTATTTTCCTCGCTCATGTTTCCAGAAGTCTCCTACCCGTAGTGCATAAGAGACTTTCACTTAGGTAGCACCTTCAGCAATCAAGAGACTCCATAGTCTGGGATTCAAGGGAATGATTGGGGAAGAACCCTCTAAATCCTTTGTGAAAAATTAATTCTATACCATTTTTAACGAAACACGAGAGTCAATGCAAAATGTGGAAGAATAGAAGTACACCATCACAGTTAATTCAAAGTAGAGTTTTGATTCATGCTGATCCACAAAATAGAATAGCAGCATCTTCAGACAGGACATTACTTATTGCACACATACAAAACCCTACAAATTGTTAAGATATTATTTTGTCTAGAAAAGACACAAAAAAACTGTTGCTATTGATCGCACAAAATTGTTTTCTCTCTTCAATGTTTGACATTAATTATTGACAACTTGACGTAAAGAGGATCAGGAACTATAAACTCCAGATTATATGCTGTGCAGAAACTCCTGCCAAGGAATCCATCAGCCCTGCTATAGAGTTGTTGCAAATCCTGTCACCCATAAAAAGTCAAATCATGTTAACGTTAAAGCAAACGTACACAAGTACACAAATCAAAAGCATAGAGCACCTCAAAGCACTCGGAGATACTCCAGAATGCATATCACATGCACCAACACTATCGTTCCATACATATGGAACTTCAACTTCAGTGCATGTAACAACAAGAACAGGAATGGAAGGGAGAAAGATAAAAGGGATGAAACTGCAAAATTGAGCAGAAACAGAAAAAGAAAAGGAAATACAAAACTGACAGAGAATGTATCAAGAAAAACATAGAATCCTCTCAGTCAGAGGTTTATTTTTACACCATGTAAAGAAGAAAACAGAAGCCCTAATGCTGTTTTTTTTTTGGTTAAAAAAAGCCCTAATGCTGATGCCCAACACCCAGCAGATTATATTGAGTGGTCTTGTAAATATTGAATCTGTGTTAAAACAGTTCACTATTTTCTAGCACATCACTTCCAGGAGTAACTGAATGTAATAACAAATTACGTTTTCTCTAACTTGCTCGTCTAGGTCCACTAGGATTTATTTCTCTTTATTAAAGTTACCTTTGCAACAAATGCCAAGAGGTGGGTGTCTTAGAAGCCATGATCACCCTTCGCCTTTGGTAAGGTGTAGCACTGCAGCATTCCAAGGCTGAGGCAATGTCCTTTATGAAAAATAACACCTCGGTGAGACGAAGAGGAGCCATAGTGAAGTCAGATGCAGGCATTTGACTATATCCTTCTAGTTAGGATGGATTGAAAAAAAATGAGCGTCATGTGGGTTAAATATGCAATAAAATCCTCTAGCCCATCTCCTATGACACTCAAACCATATTCCCAAGTCCCAACACACTACAATGATATGAGCTCTAAGAATTGCTTTTCTTCCACTGAAAATGTTGAAGATTCCACCTCACCAAAAACCATGGCCTTGTGGAGCATTACCTAGCTAATACTAATCTTTTATGTCTATGTTTGATTGGGCTGGTTTCCACGAAAATGGGTACAAATTAAGCATAGACTTATCATACTTAGCATAGACTTGATGTTTGATAAGAAGGGTGACCTAAAACCTTGATTTATGCCCATCAATGATGCACGGATACGGACACGCGCGTCATGTCGGACACAGATATGACATGTCGACTTGGCAATTTTTGAAAAACTAGTAAATAGAAAAGAACATGAAGAAAGACGGTAAAAAAAAAGGTATAAAAGTGGAGAACAAAATAACGTTTTGTCAAAAGAAAATTAACATAAAGAAGTAGAGGAGAGAAGAATCAAAGGAGAGAATAATAAACAAAGATTAAGAAGAAGAGAATACTTCTATGTTTTAGTGGCTTTTCATCGCCCTTTCTATCTTGACTCCTAAATCATAATTGAAAGTTTCTCATTTTGATGGACTAACAACCTTCAAATTAGGTGGTTATATGAGTTCAATTAAAAAAATAATTTTGACTGTGTCCTAACAGAGTTTTGGGTGTGTCTGAGGCGTGTCTGACACGTTGACCATGTGTCTGACCCCGTCGACACGTTGACCAAGTGTTTAATACGTGTCGAAGGCGTGTCAAGCCAGTGTCGGTGTCGGATACGTGTCAGACACGGGTGCGGCAAGTTTTTCGAAGAGTCTGTGCATCCTTAATGCCCATGTTCAAGCCCAATCAAACATAGATTTAAAGATAAGTTTCAACTAGGAAACTTGTAGACTCTGGTTGCTTGACACGTTTTAGAATTTCACGGAGCTCAACGGTCACCACGTAACCTAAAGCTGTGAAAAGACGGATGAACCGTCAATGCTCGGGCTATCGACCACATGAAACACAATAATACAAAATACTTTGAGATAGCATGCTTTTCCATTTCACATAAATTTTTAACAATAATACTCAGAGATAACATGCTTTTCCATTGTATATACAATATACAATGTATATAAATTTTTAACAAAAGCTCTTCATCCTTAATACCGCCATGACATACACAACTTGATCAAATATCTGATCCGGATAAAAGAAAACAACACATATCAAATATGACAGAAAAGGCATAGGGAACTCGTGTTGTGGATTTCCCTAAATTATGTGACGATGCAAAACTGGAACTTGAGATTAGAGGGGATGGACCAATAAATGCATTCTCCGTTGGTCACTAGGAGTTTAGGACTAAGGCAGGAAGGCACCTTATCCCTTAGTTCTATGTATTTGAAATTGAAGACTTGGGGTGGGTTTTAGAGATTAAGAAATATGGGGGCGGGGCCGTGGGAAGGGATGAAATTGAGATCAATTTGGCCTCTAACTAGCTCGCATTTGTAGTTTGCAGATGATACACATGTTTCCCAGTGTGCAAGTGTGCACCTGTTTTCCTACTAATCATTGGGGAAACATAATTGGCCAATCCTATTTTTCAAAACGGGGCTGATAAAAGCATACCCCATTTAGATTATCGCAGTCCCCAAAAGTAGTACCTCATACAAATGGTAGAACAACTTAAATTAGTCAAACTTGGCTGACTAAAATAAATAAAGTATTCCATCACTAACCCTTTCCCAATGTGCAAGTGTACACCTGTTTTCCTACTGATCATTAGGAAACACAATTGGCCCATCCTATTTTTAGAAGAGGACTATAAAAGCAGATCCTATTTGGATTATAGCCGACCCAAAAAGTGATACCAGTACAAATGGCAGACCCAACTTAAGTTAG
The DNA here is from genome assembly GCA_963556465.1 of Berberis vulgaris. Taxonomy (NCBI): domain Eukaryota; kingdom Viridiplantae; phylum Streptophyta; class Magnoliopsida; order Ranunculales; family Berberidaceae; genus Berberis; species Berberis vulgaris. The sequence continues at coordinate 15,335,861 of OY747134.1, forward strand.
TCAAACTAGGTTGACTAAAATAAATAAAGCATTCCACCACTAAACACACATCTTATTCCACCTCTCTTTATTTCCTCCATTAAACCTTTTCTATTCTCTCTAATATCCTTTTCATCTTCTCCAACTTCTCTCTTATCCCTATTCCATTTCCTCCATTTAAAACCCTTACTCTCTCTCTCTCAATTGTGGCAGTGATGGAGCTTATTGAATTGATTGAGGACTTAGTTCAAAATCATGAGGTTGATCATGGCATCTTCTTTAGTTCGTTTGAGAGCATTTAATGGCAGCCATAAATGAAATCAAAATTAGAGGTGGTTGCCAGTTCACCGGGTTGGATCAAATTAGGAAACATTACACAATGGTGAAACCTGGAATTCATGCGTTTTGAGTTAATCGTGTGAACTGCAACAACTTTTCCAAAAAAAACTTGTTATCCAGGAAAACTTCTTGCAAACGCACGACTTATTCAAATCGTGGTTTTTTGCATAACCTGTTTGGCCTAATCATGAAACTTGGATTCTCATGATTCCAACCATGTGAACTAGCAATCACTTCCCCCAAAAACTTGCACTCGGGCAATTCTTACAACCACACGATTGGCTAAATTGTAAATTTCAAGATAACACAGTTTAACCTAATCGTGGAACCTGAATTCTCACGGTTTGAGATAACCATGTGAACTGAAAAACACTTTTCAAAAAACTTGTTTTTGGTTCGAGTGGGTTGGGAAGAGAATAAAACTTAAACCAAGTTTCCCTTGTAAGGAATCAATTTGTAGAAAGTGGGGTGAAGATATAAGAGGTGGGAAGAGAGGAAACGAAGGTTTAATGAAAAAATGAATGAAAGAGAAGATGAGTGAGAGATTTGAGAGTTTGAGAGAAAGTGGGGGGTCAAATGGAGAAAATTAGGGGAGGAGAAAAAGAGACATATGAAAGTGAGTGAGAGTGGGGAGAGTTTAATAGAGGAAATGGAATGGGGAACAAGAAATCAGAGTTGGGGAAGAATGGTTAGGGGTTAGATAATAGGGAAGTAAACAATTTAAGTTGAAACATGGGGTGCCATAAAAGGGAAGTGTAATCAGAGATTAAGAGAATACTCTTTTTCATATATTATATTGAGAATATAGCATGTATTTATATACAAACTATTGAGGCTATTCTAGGAAACTATATCAATTTAGGATCTCTACAATTAACCTAATTGACAGCTATATACACACACTGTAACACTCCCCCTCAAGCTGGAGCATAAATGTTAATCATGCCCAGCTTGTTACAAAGATAGTCAACCCGAACCCCATTTAAAGCTTTCGTGAAGATGTCCCCTAGTTGTTCTCCAGTTTTCACATATCCTGTAGAAATCAAGCCTTGTTGAATTTTCTCACGAATAAAATGACAATCAATTTCAATGTGCTTAGTCCGTTCATGAAACACAGGATTAGAAGCAATATGAAGAGCAGCTTGGTTATCACACCACAATTTCGCTAGTATTGTAGCTTTAAGTTCTACTTCAGTCAAGAGCTGATATATCCACATTATCTCACACACAGACTGTGCCATAGCCCTATATTCAGACTCTGCACTGGATCGTGACACAACGGTTTGCTTCTTACTCTTCCATGAGACCAAATTCTCGCCAACAAAGATACAATAACCTGAAGTGGATTGTCTATCCATTTTGGAACCTGCCCAATCAGCATCTGAGAAACATTCAATATGAGTGTGCCCGTGATTTTCATACACGATACCTCGTCCTGGTGCTCCTTTCAAGTAACCCAAAATTTGCTTTAACGCTGCCCAATGATGAATTGTCGGAGATGACAGAAACTGACTGACAACACTGACTGAGTATGCAATATCTGGACGAGTCACAGTAAGGTAATTCAACTTCCCAACCAACCTTCGATATCTTTCAGGATCTGCAAATGGTTCCCCATCACCGGTAAGTTGCACATTTGGAGTCATTGGAGCACTACAAGGCTTTGCTCCCAATTTACCTGTCTCAGTTAATAAGTCAAGAACATATTTTCTCTGAGATAGAAAGATACCTCGTTTACTCCGAGTGACCTCAACTCCTAAGAAATACTTTAACACCCCCAAATCCTTCGTGTGAAACTGAGTATGAAGGAAAGATTTAAGAGATGAGATTCCTCTAGTATCATTCCCAGTAATTACAATGTCATCCACATACACAACTAACAGATTGATACCAGCTGCTGATCGTTTGTAGAATACAGAATGGTCAGATTTGCTTTTCATCATACCAAATTTCTCAACAGCCTGACTAAACTTTCCAAACCAAGCATGAGGACTCTGTTTCAAACCATATAAAGATTTTCGAAGACGACAAACTCGCCCTGACTCCCCCTGAGCAACAAAACCAGGAGGTTGCGCCATATACACCTCCTCCTGAAGATCGCCATGAAGAAAAACATTCTTGATATCAAGCTGATGTAAAGGCCAATGATGGGAAGCCGCCATGGAAATAAATAACCGAACAGAGGTCAACTTTGCAACAGGAGAGAAAGTGTCGGAGTAATCCACCCCATAGGTTTGAGCATAGCCCTTAGCGACAAGACGAGCTTTCAATCGGGTAACTGACCCATCCGGATTGACCTTAACTGCGAAGACCCATTTGCAACCTATGGCCCTTTTTCCTGAAGGTAAATCGACCAAGTCCCAAATACCATTGTCATCTAAAGCATTCATCTCTTCTATCATTGCATTATGCCAACCAGGATGAGATATGGCTTCACGAACAGTTTTAGGAATAGAGGTAGAATCAAGGGAAGCAATAAAAGAACAAGAGGAAGACGACAAGTTATTATAAGAAACAAATGAAGAAATAGGATAAGCACACTGGCGTTTACCTTTGCGTAATGCAATAGGAAGATCATTGCTCGGGACTGGATCTGATGACGAAGGAGCAGGTGCAGGACATGAATCAAGAGGTTGATGCCTGGAGTAAACCTGAATAATAGGAGGCTTGACTGGAGCTGGTTCAGAGACAGGAGCTGGTGCGGAGACAGGTGCTGAGGATGTGATAGAATAGACCAACAAATCATCATCCTCCCCCTGGCGAGTGGGAATGGGCGAAGACGAAAAATAAGGTGCGTCTTCCAGGAAGGTAACATCAATTGAGACCAGATATTTGTTAAGATTGGGACAATAACACCGATAACCTTTCTGAAGACGAGAATAACCAAGGAAGACACATTTCAAAGACTTGGGATCTAATTTAGTGACATGCGGACGAACATCCCGAACAAAACAAGTGCTACCAAATATCTTCGGGTCAACAGGAAACAATGACTTATTGGGAAAAAGGATTTTGTAAGGTATCTCACCATGAAGAACAGAGGATGGCATGCGATTAATGAGAAAACATGCTGTAGACACTGCATCGGCCCAAAAAGGTTTAGGAACATGCATTTGAAATAAGAGAGCTCGTGCTGTTTCAAGAAGATGTCTGTTTTTACGTTCTGCCACACCATTTTGGGATGGGGTATCAACACATGAAGTTTCATGAAGTATGCCATTCTGAGTCATATAAGACTGAAATAAAACTTGTGTATATTCTTTAGCGTTATCACTTCGCAAGGTTCGAATGGAAACATTAAATTGAGTTTTAATTTCAGCACAAAACAGAGAAAACAACTCAGATCATTTTTTCATCAAATATAACCAAGTAACACAAGAATAATCATCCACAAATGTAACAAAATACCTAAATCCAGTTTTAGACAAAATAGGACAAGGACCCCAAACATCAGAATGAACTAATTCAAAAGGAACACTAGCACGTTTATTGACTCTAGGACTCGAACTAAGACGATGATGTTTTGCAAACTGACATGACTCACAATTTAATGAAGACACCTTATTATATTGAGGACAAAGCTTTTTGAGTAGAGGGAGAGACGGATGACCCAACCTACAATGAGCCTCGAAAGGAGACGTGACACTGGAGCAAGCAATAGAACTCGGTACCGATGTATCAATATCAAGAATGTAGAGGCCTCCAGACTCATGTCCTTTACCAATAATCTTCTTCGTCATAAGATCCTGAAATAAACAATGATCAGGGTAAAATGAGACACAACAGTTAAGATGATGAGTAAGCTGGCTTACAGAGAGCATATTAAAGGATAAATTAGGTACATGTAAGACAGAGGACAAAGATAGCGAGGGGGTAGGATTTATGGTGCCAGACCCGCGAACACAAGATGGTGACCCATCGGCTAAAGTCACGGTAGAAGTAAAAGCATTGGATTGAAAAAAAAAAAATATACTAGAATTACCTGTCATATGATCTGTGGCACCAGAATCAATGACCCACTTGGAGGATGATGAAAGAAGACAAACATCGGGTTTACCTGAATTGGCAATAGCTGTGACAGAAGGAGAGGAAGACTTGAGTGATTCTTGATACTTTGAGAACTTGGCAAATTCATCAGCAGAGATGAGGACTGATTTGTCAGAGGCATCAGAAGTGATCGCAACATGAGCTGAGTGTTTTTGCCGGTTTTTAAACTGTAGCTTTCTACAGTCAAACTTGGTATGGCCCGGCTTCTTACAATAGTTGCAAATAATAGTTTCAGAATCCGGCGTGCGAGTTTCAAACCCTTGTGAGCTGCCTCCTTTGTGTCCACTGTGATTAGACGGTCTCCCAGGCGCATAGCTGTTATTTCGACTTATCAAAGCACCACTAAGCGAAACAGTGGGAGTACTCTCGGTGCGGAGAACACGACTAAAGACATCTTGTAAAGAGGAGATATCAGACCCAGAAAGAATTTGTGCCTTAGCAGAATCAAATTCAGGAAAAAGCCCTGCTAGAAAACTCATGATAGCCATTTGCTCCCGTTGGCATTGTTGAACCTTCACATCAGGGCTAAATGGCAGCAACATATTAAGCTCCTCATACGTTTTCTTAAATGCCATAAAGTAGTTGATAAGGGACTGATCTTGTTTTTCCACACGGTAGAATGTTTGGCAAACCTCATACATGCGAGAGAGATTCCCTTTCACAGAGTACAAAAACTCCAAATAATCCATTAGTTCTTTAACAAATTCACAATGATTGATCAAGCCAATTACCTCACTATCAATAGAATTCCGAATCTGAAGGAACAAGCGAGCATCTTCCCTGAGCCAGGTCTGTCGTGAATCCTCAGGAGGATCATTAGTCAAATGGTCATCTTTGTCAATACTCCGCAAATAAAGACGAACAGTCTTACTCCAGTCGTGATAATTCGAACCATTTAACTTATGGTCCGTAATTTTAGACATCAAAGGAATCAGATCAGATACAACTACGGACTTTGTCTCAGCCATAACAAGTCAAATAGGTCAGAACTCGGAATTAAAACCTCCAAAATCAAATTTCACAAATGGGGTTGTCAGAAATCGTGCAAAATCTCCCCCAAATCAAGAGAAATTAGGAAAGAGGCTTGAAAAACGGACAAGCAGAGGATGGATCGACTGGAAGCGTCGACTGGAAGAGACGATCAACTGGAGGAGTCGATCGGTGACTGGAAGGGTCGAACGGCGGCTGGTAGGGTCGAACGGCGGCTGGAAGGGTCGATCGACGTCGAACGGAGGCTGGAAGGGTCGATCGACTTCGATCGATGGCTGAAAGAGTCGATCGACTTCGATCGGTGACTGGAGGGTCGAAGTCGACGCCTGTAGGAGGGTCGAACGGCTTCTAGGAGGGTCGAAAGACGCCTGTGAGAGTCGATCTGTTGCTGGGAAGGTCGAACGGTCTTTGACCGGTGCCTGGGAAGATAGATCGGTGGCCTGGGAGAGTCGATCTGTTGCTGGGAAGGTCGAACGGTCTTTGACCGGTGCCTGGGAAGATAGATCGGTGGCCTGGGAGTTCGAACTGCGGTGAGAACCAAACTTCAAACTTCAAACTTCGAATATTAAGCCCTTACTTCAAACTTCGAATCTTAATCTCAAACCCTAAGTGGCTCTGATACCATGTAATCAGAGATTAAGAGAATACTCTTTTTCATATATTATATTGAGAATATAGCATGTATTTATATACAAACTATTGAGGCAATTCTAGGAAACTATATCAATTTAGGATCTCTACAATTAACCTAATTGACAGCTATATACACACACTGTAACAGGAAGTAAACAAGAAATGACATTTGATTTAAAAAACAAATATTGGAGTATGCCATAGTTTAAATGGGGTTTGCTTTATCAGCCCCTTTCAGAACTACCAGTTAATAAATTAACTAATGAAGGCATTGGCAAAGCTCAAAAGGCAAAAACAGACATGGCACTCCCTATGATATTGAAACTACTGAGAAAATCAAATATCGAGCAATGATGTGCATGGAGATTGTCAAATTTTCACAATCATGACCTTCTTTCCCTATCTTTATCTCCCCTCCCCCCTCCCAAACCAAAATTTTAGCATTTTTGTAGTTAAAGATAACTTTCTTACTCAATATATAAACAACCGTACGCAAAGATGTGACACATTATTTCCTTAACTAGTAACCAAAGATGTGACATCACCCTACAAACTCAGCTAACCTTTAAAGCACATGCATGCCAAAAATTGAACCAGTTCCTCGGACATGCCTCTGAAAGGTTTGATTGGTTCGACGTATTTTAGCACTTTAAAAAACATATTTCCCCTATTACTTAAATCTGGCATGGTGCAAATAACTTGTGTACACACTATCCCTCTTATGTTTTTCATGATATTCTTCATTCCATAATCGTATACAACAAAGAACTATGTTTACTTGAGAGAAATCATAGCAGATAATTTTGAAGACTGAAGTTTGGGCGTGTTACATATGTTTACTTGAGAGAAATCATAGCAGATAATTTTGAAGACTGAAGTTTGGGCGTGTTACATATACACTATGCACAAAACTGTAGTTGAAAAAATTATGGATTTTAAAGGCTGAACAGGTGAACATTAATGTAAATATAATACTTTTGGCTTACCATATGAGTTATAACTTTGAATTATGCAAATTATTTGAACGTTTTGGATTTACACTAATGGATTCAAGCAGATGTCTTCTTTCAATTGGTTCCCTTGATCAATTTCGACCAGCTCTCACTCGATTCAAGCAAGGATCCTCTCTCACTGAGTTCAAGCAGGGATTGTCTCTAATTCAAACATGAATCCTCCCCATTTCCAACGTTGCATCTCTCTGCTTCACAATCCCTTGCTTATCGACGGTATGGTTATTTATCCATATAGGGCTTTCAAATTTATCTGAATCCGTCTGATTAAGAAATTTTGGTTATTGGGGTTTCCAAATCTAGGATGTTTTAGCAGAAATCAAAGTGGATGCGATTTTTCGATGCTAATTAACCCATCTTGTTATCTCCAAATTTAATTCCGTCTCAGCAATTCATCGCTTGGATTCATTGGATTGAAGGTATGAGTTCTCTCCAACTTCCTCTCCATCAACAACAATAAGTTACAGATTAATGAGGTTGTTAAGGGTTCGTCGTCTTCAAAGTAATTTTTAATGTTTTAAAGTAATGAAGGCAAGGAAACAATGTGACATTTGTATTGATAGTTACTATCTGTTTTATAAAATAAGTACATATGTCGTGTGCAATATGTTTGACAGTATTGAGTCATTGTAAGTATTTACGTATCAATGTTATTCTCGTTATCCATGATCCATAATTATAAGTTTGGGAGCCTTGAATAGGGTAAGATAACAAAACAATAGATAATGGACAATATGTTCATTTTGAATCTTGGCCCTAATTTACTACCACAGTGGCTTGTTATTTACGCAAAGTACAATTGAGTTGTTCAAGTACCTACAAGAAAAGTGGTTTCATTCTACATCTCTTTTATTATTAGATTCACTTTGTCCCTTTCAAAAAGTTTTTCCCTACCTGATTTTGACATGATCAGTCAATTTGCCTGAACAATGTGTAAGCTCAAAAGTTTATGTTAATGTCTGGAAGGCATGTATCTATTTATCAACCTGAATCCAATAAGAAATTTAGTATAATATTATCGTTATCCAAGTTATGCACAAAGGTAGAATACAAACCACAGAATATGTTGTGAATATATAAACAAATAAACCAAGAAATAGCACTTGAGTTTGAAGAGATGAAGGGTCCCACTTGTATATTATGGGAGTGGTCTGTACATTTCCAAGGATGATTCGTATCAAGAGTTTGCTCTAAAGATATGCATTTGGTAAGTTGTAGAAGAGGAAATCAAAATTTAGATTCGAGAAACAAAGGTTTCTTCAAAGTCTGACAACTTACAGTTGAGTCAAAATTAATGACATTACTTCTGATTCACAAATTAAAAGGCTTTGAACTACTGGGTTGCTAATGTATTATACTTTTTGATATTTGAATGTGTAGATCATCATTGAAATGATGTTTGACAAGTTCAAAAATGAATTCAGCAACCACTGATTTGCTCTCCTTATGAATATTATCCAATCATTGAAAAATAATTGCAATCGATTGTTTCTTTCTTCTCATTTGCAGCTTTATAGCCCTTCAGTTGGTTTACGCCACCATAAGGTATACTAGTCTTATTTTATTTGAAATTCTTCATGTCGCCATGTCTCTGTTGGGGCCATACTTCCTAATAGCGACCGTCCAGACCCCAAGTAAGAAACCATTCAGTTAAATCAATAATGTTTGTTAGATGCTAAGCCTAAAATCCCCAGTTCTGGAATAAAGTCACCTCTCACTTCAATGAGTAAATCACATCTAAATTAACATGACAAAGAAGTCAGGGCCTTCCTTGAGGCATATAATAAACTATAACAGAAAACTAGATGCAAACATATTCTATCAAGTGTGCACAAGCGCAAAACATGAGTGAAAGGAGAATTTTTACCTTCTGATAGCCAACCCCAATTTCCAAGCTTTGAGGACAGCATGGAAGTTAGCAATGCAGAAGCAGTAACACTGTGCAATGGCATCAAAGACTGAGCACCCCCCAACTCCACTGGAAGCCTGATGCATTTCAAATAATATTTTAGCCAGAAAATACATAGGGAGAATCCGAAAGACACCCAAATTCACAAATGGGGCTTCCACATTTCACTCACTCATAGAGAGTTAGAGACAATACAACAAAACACAGAGAGACTTCCAAGCAAGCCAATTGACAAGTAAACATTAAGACTATATATAAATAGAAAATCTCTTGAAATAGGTGTTTGAAAGAATCAATTGGGTAGTCGAAGATCAACCTGGACAAGAAAGAAGGCTTATGACGAGGAAGACAAGAGGAGGTTCGTTTAGCTGAAGCGAAACCACCCAACTTAGCTGCTGCACTGGAAGGGAGTGAAGACGAGGAGGTTGATCTGCTTGCAAACCCACTTAGAAGAGCTCGTTTTGCACAGTTACCTGCCATTGTTTTCCTTCCTTATGCCACTTTGAACGTCTATAAACCCTAGAGGTTTATCGACTCTGCTAGTAACCAAGGCCAAACGGGTCTGGGTCTGATATGATGCGTATTGTATCAGTTGGTCGTCATATCATGGGCCTCTTGAGTTAAAAGGTCCGGGAGCAAAAAAGAACTCGCAGTCGATAGCTAAATGCAACGACTTTTTAAACCACATCTTCTACCGTCTCACACTACCAAATCAAATTTTTTTTTTTTTACCTGCTAACCCATACCACCAATTTAAACCACTGTTTCTCTTTTCTTTCTCACATTCTCTTCTCAAGAACAACAATAACAACTTGATTGTTCACGCCTGCCCTATAGTGAAGGAGGCCTAAGTATAAGAGATATTCGAGTGGGGAATGAGGCGTCTTGTATGAAACACATATGGAGCATAGTCTCGAAAAGGAACTCTATCTGGGTGCAGTGGGTTACAAAATATTTGATCAAACAAAGGGACTTTTGGCTCATGGGAGTGCCGAAGGAAGCCTCATGGTGTTGGAGACGTATACTGAAAAATAGAGAGAAAGCATCACACCTAGCTCTCCACTCTATAGGGAATGGCGAAGGGACATTGTTATGGAAGGATCCCTGGCATCCGCAAGGGATCCTGATTGATGCATTTCCACAGGAACTCCTCTATGACTCTACACTGCATAAGAACGCCAAAGTCTCAGCCATAATCAGGGACAATGAATGGTACATTCTATATTGTGTAGCGACGAGTATCACTGATATTACTCACCAACTAGGAGCTGTGGAGATTGATGACACTAGGAGTGATCAAGTTGTATGGACTGTTAGTAATGATGGGTCCTTCCAGTTAAAATCTACCAATGAAGCGATTAGGAAGCGTCGTCCTCGAGTAGAATGGGCATCATTGGTCTGGTTCAAAAACAACATTCCTAGACACAACTTTATTACATGGCTTCTGGTTCATGGCGCACTAAAATCCTTGAACAAGCTGATGAAATGGGGTCTAACCCAAGATGACACCTGCACCTTGTGCAATAGGAACCATGAGACTCTGGATCATCTTTTCTTCGCATGTAGGTACTCAAATTATGTCTGGAAAAGTATGCTTAGCAAATTATGTTACACGAGACAGATCACAAGCTGGAAAGATGAACTAAGATGGTGCACTCAGCATTTTCGGGGAAGCACTCAAAAAATTAGTACTCAATGCAGTCATCTACAACTTGTGGATGGAAAGGAACAATCGTATATACAACCAGAAATCTTGCACAGGATTCCAACTTGTCAATCAGATCCACAATGACATTTGGCTCAAGCTTGGCCACGAGGTGCTAACTGCAGACGACAACAATCAGAACAGAGAGTTATTCGGTCGATGGAACATGGATGTCTCATATAATATCAAGCTTCCTATAACATGTCAATGGGAAAAGCCTCCTAGCGGATGGTGTAAATGCAACTCTGATGGCTTTCTGATTGCAGATAGTGGTGGTTATGGTGCCTTAATAAGGAATGATGCAGGGGTTGTTATCGCTGGATGTGCGGGATCTACAACAAGGCATTCAGTACTCAAACATGAGCTCCAAGGAGTTGAAGCTGGGATTAAGCTAGCTAAGCGATACAACATCGCAAACTAGTTGTAACCACTGATTCAACCACAGCTTTTGGATACCTGACTAAGAACAGAAGAGGCGCGTGGGACATTCGACACATTATACACAAAATTAAAAGCATGTTGGGTACTCTAGAGGACCACAAAATTGAACATGCGTATAGAGAAACCAACAGGGCAGCGGACAGATTGGCTAGCTTACTTCCTAACAGTGAGTTCATGGAGATCATACCAAGTTCCTTCGCAGAGGACCTGAAAAAGATAGTGTATGAGGATAGAATAGGCAAGTGCTACTTGAGAATGTAAAAATGATCATCCTTCTTTTTTCCGGGTTCGGGGATCCTAAATAACCCCGCTCGCTTTCCAAAAAAAAAAAAACTTGATTGTTCACGTGTGTTGTGGTGTAGTGAGGAAGGGGGCGATCGAATGTAAGGGACAGTGAGAGACGACCGACGACAACAAGGGATAGAGGGGATGAGGCTACAATGGTGATTGTTTGTGCAAGATTAAGGTGTTTTTGTGTGGCTGGAGATTGATTTGTGGCGTGGCTGATACCGTCCCAACCATCGCAGCGGTCGCCTAGTTTTCCAATCATCATCTCATTATCTCTTCTTTTCCCACACAACATTCAACAACCACCGTTGCCCCTCTCCCTTTCTGTTTTTAGTTGTTTTTTCTCCTCACCCTTGCAGCAACATGTTCGATGATGACTTCCCCACTCGTAGCTGGATGCACGATGACACAAATTTTGACCCTTGCGGAGGCTCATGCGAGTGGGAAACTCGCAATCGCGCGAGGGCGACGAGAAAAATAAACCAAAACAAAAAATAAGAGGGGTGATTGGGAGGTTGCACAGAAAGCCTTTTGAGGAGTGGGAAATCTGTTGAGAGAGTGAGGGAGAAACTGATGTATTGGGAGGGACGATGAACCCTTTTGGGTGAGTCGAGTGGAAGTAGAAAGGGAAAGATTGGGGGAAATAGTGATGATCGTAGGACTAGGAGGTTCAGTCGAGAGTGGGAGAGTCTCAGTGGAGGGAAGAAGAGGAAGTTGGGAGGGGGGAGGAAATTTTCACAGGTTTGAATTTGAGAGGGGAGAAGATGAATTTATGTTTTGCCTTTTATGGGTGGTATTGAAGAGAAATGGTGGTATGGGAAAGAAAGGAAGTGGTGTGAGAGAGGAAAACATTAGTTTGGTGGTATAGGATAGTAGAATACGTGGTGTTAAAAAGTCGTTACCATAGCTAAAAGTCTTTAAAATGAGACACAAAAGAATATGGTTGTTACTTTTCTACACCACCATATCTCTTCTTTGACACCACCACCCCAAAAATGTTTGTTTTTTTAAACCTAATTTCTAACACCAACACTATAAAACCTTCTTTTTCTCTCTATTTTTCGCTCACCCTTTCTTCTCCTCTAGTCTCAAAAACAACAACACCGACACAAACAGCGGCAGTGTTGTCACCCGTCGCTAGCTACCCCAACCTTTTCCCCCACCTTATTTCTCTCATCATTTTGTCCTTTCTTTATCTCCTCCCCTCTTCTTTCTATCCTCCCTTCATCTCTCACCCCGATATTGCAGCTAAGAGGTGAAGGAGAGGGCAATTGAAGGGATGGAGCAGGGAGAAGGCGGCCGACAAATGAGGGGCAAGGGCGATTGGCAAGGCAGGCGGGCTACATCATTGTTGCTTATGTTCTTGTTCTCTGGAGAAGAAAGAAAAAAATGGTGGTGTACCCTTGAGATTGATAGGTCTGTACCAAATTTTTCTCGCCTAATTTCTTCATCTTCTTCTCCTCTTTTTAGACTATTTTTTCGCTCTCGCTCCATCGCCTCCCTATCCTTTTTTCTTTCTTTCTCCTTTGCTCTCGCTGTGCAGAGGTTCCAGCAAGAGCGAATGAGAGGAAAGAAAAAAAGGAAGGAGCGATGGCGGGCGATCGACAACACTCGCTAATGTTGCAGCTTGTTAATGAAAAAAAGTGTAGGCGAACAGCAACGATGTGTGGCAGGTGGGAGAAAAACGCTGACGGCGAGACGACAACAATGCTGCTAATACTTTTGTTGTTATTATTTGAAAAGAAAACACAGAAAAAAATGTGGTGGTGTCAAAAAACAGGTGGTAGTGTAGGATAGAAATGTGGTGATGTTAGGCATAAAAGGTGGGGGTGGTTGTGTCAGATAGGAGATATGGTGGTGTCAGAGAGTCACAACCAATGAATAATACTAGTAAACTGCCAAACAATGAAGACTAACCGAGATCGCAAGTACCTAAAAGGCCAAAACAGGTTTGGATCTGGATGGCTCCTATAAACAAGAATCACCATTGGAGTTGAACTTTTGAACTTGATAATAATAAGTAACGCTAGTTGTTACTGTTACGATATTAAGACGTTTCTATTCTTCTAATTTGCTTTTAAAATGGAAATCTAATTTAAACCATATTTAAGTAAGTTACTTTCTCTGCCTAAATGCATCTTCATCTTATACTCTATATCTTAATCTTGTAAGTGTTTATTAATGGATTCATGTTATCTCCTCATGGTCGGTCGACCCGAGCAAAGGCCCTAGAGGCCCACTCCTTAGGCCCCAGCATAAAATAACTTTTAGGGTTTATTTATGTTTTTGGTTTTAGTATTAGGTTTTTAGTGCATTGGTTAATATGTTATGTTTGCTCGATATGTCCTAGGATCAAAATCATGTAGCTTCAAATTTATTTATTTATTTTTATTTTTTGCATGTTCGTTTTAATTGGTGAATGGGTTATATTTTAGTTTTTGATATCTAACTTTTTAGGCCTCAAAGTTGAAAGTGAAATACTTGAAATGTGATTTCCTAAACACAAATTTGTGATTCAACTATGTAATATGTTTAACATTTTTTCTTTCTTTAACATGTGGGGCCATCATCTCAAGGACGGCCCTGCTGGGACAATTTGTTGTACATAAAAACAAACTTCTGGGGTGCAGTTCTTCTATGCTTATATCGTTACATACTTATGATTTGATTATCTGAATAAGGTTTTGATATCCTTAGTTATTAATTCGTCTCAATGTCTATAATGTTGAATTTATGGATCAAGGGAAACGGTGAGTTTAATTGGGTTTGGTGGTTGAATCTTCCATAAAAGAAATTTCAATCAAATGGACTTCATAAAAGAGATTTGACCGCAACATGAGGTATGTTGAATCACCACCTGCTCTGCCATGAGCAAGGAAGAAAAAGTGGATAGTTTTGGAGTTTGAGATGGATTAGGACTGGAGTGACAAAGACGAGAAACTTTGCAAGAAGCCCCAATATATATATATATTTTTTAAAGGGACTCTAAAATTAGGTCTTTTTGTAAAGAAATTTGCAAGAGTACCCTTTTGGATTTTGCAAAATTGTACGAGATAAAATTAGTTGACGAGGGCACCCAAGTTCTTTTGGGTTCTTTAATGAAAGAACGGGTTTAGTAAGATTTCCCTTTTAAAATTATTACATTTCAAAACTTTTTATAATCTACTATAACTAACGAGATCAACTGTCAAGTCACACCATTTCCTTATGTCATTTTTATTTGATTATTTATTTATTTAGTTATGGTTATAGCCCAAACTAAGATAAGGGATAGTTGTGTTTTTTGACATGTGGTTCCATTCAATTTTCTTCAGTGGGATGTTTGGGGAATGATTAGTAATCATGTTGTATTATCGCAAAAGCTTTGACTATAGTAATTATCAATTTCATAAAATAAAAAAAATAACAATTTCCTTGTGGGAAGAACAAAGGTTTGTATAACAAATTCAATTTAGCTGGTTCGTGACAATTAAGCTTATCAAAGTCATAGCTAGCTATTCTAAAATGCGCAAGAAGTGAAAACTGGAGGAGATAGAGAAACTTTTGGAACAGTTGGCTAGGTATACCAATCATCAGGGTTTTGGCTGTACCATCTGAGCTTCATGCCACAATACTCTACATCAGATCATTATAGTAAGTCATCAGGGTTTCAGGAGTACCATCCAAGCTTTATGCCATATATGCACCCATTATTGTATGGCTATAAGTAGGTTAACATATGCGAGATTTTTAGGGGCCCATGCGAAGACTAAAGCATAGGGGGCGTTTTTAATAGGACAACGACTATGTGGCACTACTTGCTCTCACCCACATTATTCATCTAATTTTTTTCTTTTCCACACTGCATATGAAAGGAATAACCTAAATCTTTCTCCTTCCCAAATTTAAAACGATGGAGAACTCCTTCTCCCCTCCCAACTTCCCCTCTTCTCACCACCACCTTTTTCTTCCAACATCTTCTTCTTATTATCCTTCTTCTTATTCTATGATCTTCTTCTTTTTTGCATCTTACTATTTCATTTCTCTTCTTTTCTTCTCTCCCCATACGAGAGCACCCCCAAAACACCCCTCACACATCCTCTCCATTATCTTAAATTGAAATTGAAGATGAAGTCAAAGAAGCACAAGATTTGGAGCCTTTACAGGATCTCGATTTCGATTATGTCGTCGCCCCTTTCCCTTTTATTCTTCTCCTTTCCATCGCACTCCATTTTTGTTTTTTGCCCTCGCGGCGAACCGTGAGATGATGGGTTCCCCATTCGCATGGGCCGCTGTGGGTGCATAAAGATTACCCTCGCAGAGGTACCTGCGAATGAAAAACTCGCATCGCGGATCCGTCGCGGGGGCAAAAAAAACAAAAACAAAGTGCGCCGGGAAGAAAAAGAATGAGAGGAAGAGGGGCGACAACCTGTGCGAGAAGAAGATAAAGTGGGAGAAGAAGAGAAGGGAACTGAAAGAGAGTGGGAGAAGTAGAGATAGTGGGAGAACTGGAAGATGGGAAGGAAAAGAATAAGATGGAGAAGGAGCGACGGTGGTTGCATCTCCATCTAATCTATCTCTCATCGTCGCCGGTCGTCTCTCACCATCCCTCGCAATCGATCGCCCCTTCCTCACTACCCCTTTCCATGTTGGTGTTGTTGTTGTTCTTGTTTTTGACAAGATAGTGTGAGTGAAGAAGAAGATAAATAGGGGTTTAAATGGATGGTGTGGGAGAACAAGTAAAAAAAAACAAAAAATGAGTGGTGTGGATGAGAGTAAGTTGTGGTGCCAAATAGTTATTGCCTTTTAATATATATATAAAACAATCATAATATTAGACATAATTAATTATAATAGATAGTTAGTCTAAATTTAAATGTCATTAAAATTTTGGGGAGTCTGCAAAAAGGTTTGGAGTGTGGAGGGCAAAACTTTTTATAAGCTACTCTTAACTAACCGGATTGAGAGACAATTTATTTGCCACATATGCTCATGAAGACGTGTGAGGTCTTGCTCTTACAGTCCAAATTGCACTTCAATAATAAAACCTCTATGCATTCAAATTCAAGTTGAAACGTTATTTCTTGTACATATTTTTGTTTGTTGCTTCTTTTTACAGTAAAACCAACCATCCTTATGGATCTAATTTGAAAATTAAATGCAACTTTAAATTGTCTCACTTGCAATCATATACAACTATTTGGGGATTACGGAATGATTGTGTGTTTAGGAGCAGGAAATGGATTATCTCTAAGGCTGTTAATAGCATTAGAAACACACTGTGCTATTGCCAGTCTTGCTTTCTTCAGGAAGTGGAGCCCCATATGAATGAGACTGTTCACGAATGCAACTATGAGCAGCCAACAGAAGCTAATCATTAAGGCAGCCAATGCCCATGATGATAACAATGTGAGTACCTGGGTTTTACACCAAATTATCAAAATAAAAAAAAAAAAAAGTGTAATTTGCTTCATAATTTTTTGCGTTTTCACACGACAATGTCAAAATTTATGAAAAACATGAAATATTCAAATAACATACACAAGGAATGTGATTTCTCGAAAAATGTCGAAATTTTTCTTTGTTTTGAGTTACCAAAATTTCTATTGAAATCCAAAATACATTATTTTTTTCATTAAGCCAATTTCAATTGGTGTACATTTTAACCCATTATAACCTTTAGTTTATATTAAAAAATTTGTTCTATAAGTGATTCTTATGCAATATTTAGTTTGACATTATGAATCTTATGAGACTCTTTATGTGGTATGTAAGAGTTTAAAATGCTTAAATTATATTAATAACTTCAAAATTATAGCCGAAATTTTATGTTTTTCTATACATAACAAAATATTTCTTAATATCAAATTACCAAAATTACCTCATAAAACGAAATCACCATCCTTGAACGAATGTTTCTTTTTCGGCACTTCAAATTTTGAGACCTTAAAAAAAGAAACATTTTACGAAATTTTGCGATTTCACATCTTCGGTCCGAAGTAGGAAAATTTCTAGTTTTGCCCCTGATAACTCCTATTATCGACCAAAAATCTCTTACCATTCCGCCATTCCCTAACTAAAATCCTGGGTCCGTCACGGAATGTGACTATTGTATTGGATTCAATTATTAAGGTACATGATAATGTGTTGGACAGGTTCAAGGTTTGCACGCAGGGGCTTATCATTATTTTAGAGCAATGTAAGGAAAATGGTTGAAAGTGACTCTGGATAGACATACCGAACTTGTGCTTTGCTGTAGTACTTCTGAATCTTTTGATGGAGAAAATCTTCTAAGATTCAAGCCTTGCTTTCGAGCTATATTGATCATGATGTTTAGTGTCGTTAATCATCTAAGTATGCAAAACTTATTTAATAGGTTTGTAAGTATGTGTAGGTCTTTTGGTTTTAGTTGTTTTGGGGCCTCACCCCGTCCTTGTAATTATTTCAATTTTTAATATAAAAATGATTGAGTTAGGACCTTGTCTTCCTTTCGTTATCTTCCGCCCTGGCGTAGAAAATATTAGGGGTGGGCACGGGACGGGACGGGATGGGTCGAGATGGACCCATCCCTATCCCATCCCATTCATTCGGGATCGGGACGAGATGGGATAGACCTCATCCCATCTCAAACGGGATCGAGACGGGACGGAATGAGCACGTACTAAATAGTCATCCAATAAAAAATAACAAAAAGAGTTTTATCTCACATTACTCACACACCAATAATGTCAAATTTATATACATATAACTTACATCATAAATAATAATAGATATTAAATAAATAAATATTAAACTTTTTTTGGAAGGCAAATAAATTTTAAATTTCATTTAGAATTAACAATTCAATTCATTTAGATTTCATATAGAATTTCATCTTACATTGATTTAATTTCAACACATCCTAAACTTTAATTTAGAAGAGTATTTTGATTAAAATTAATAATAATTATTATTAAATAAATAAATTCGGGATAGGACGAGATCGGGATGAGTTTGATTAATCCCAAA
The DNA here is from genome assembly GCA_963556465.1 of Berberis vulgaris. NCBI lineage: Eukaryota > Viridiplantae > Streptophyta > Magnoliopsida > Ranunculales > Berberidaceae > Berberis > Berberis vulgaris. Next base: position 15,354,189 of record OY747134.1, read on the forward strand.
AGGACCCAAAAAAATCGGGATGGGTTCGGAATCGCGGGATGGGATGGGATGCCCACCCCTAGAAAAATATATTATCAGCGAAAAAAAGCTTACAACCTTACAAAGAAAATACACACAAAAGTTCAGGGTACATCCACTTTAAAGTGAATAAAATGTACAATGTGTTTTATCAACCATATAGCGGGACAAATAAATAAAATAAATAAGTAAAAATAAAAATAAATGAATATATCAATTTAAAAATGGTAGTTTATCACTTTTTCTTGCTTTTATTACTAAGTGACTAATTTTGTTTTAGGATTAACAAACCATAATTGGGTACACCAAGCAATTTTTAAATACTTAATTTGAAAAATTAAATTGATGACATCGAGCCAAATAGTCAAGCACACATAGTAACTTCCTCACTTAATGAAAAACGAAACATTAATTTTCAATTAAAATGAGGAGAGCTCCACTACCGGAGTACCGAACTACAGCTGCCATGGGGTAATAGTAATGCTTTTAGGGCCCCTACTATGGCTAGAGGCTAAAATTTATCATCTCTGTTGCTAATGATGTAAAGCCCCACGTCAAACGACAAGTATGATATATTGATTCTCAATGTCAATGGTAGAGCTCATTTATGTCGATGTGAATGCAAAACCTTGAGTTGCACACCATGGTATTGGAAGCTCATCAGGTGCATATTCATCAAAGTGGGTACGAGATAGAGGAGGGATTTTTTTTTCCTTTGTATTTCTCTTTACTAGAACGAAACTCAATTAGAAATCTCATGCAGTGAACAATGTACTCACCGTATCTGTACATGATTCCTAACATCCACTTCACCATTTGGAACATGATCACAGAGCCAACGGGGTAGGGCTCTACAGAATAGAGGTTAAAATTCCTCATGTAACCGTGGTCTTATCATTTACCACAACTGTTCGATGGCCATCTGTTCTTGGTCTCAACATTAGAGTCCCTATGGTATAAATCATGTTGATATTTATTTTACCACTTAAGTCGTAATTTAAAAAAATCAGTGGTTTCTAGTGTTTGTTGAATTGGTTTCTTTTCTATGACTTAGGAAGGGGAAAAATAATAATAATAATTAAAAGGAGAAACACGTTGAGGAGGAAACAGAACAAAGGGATAAAGGTAATACAAGTAGTGAAATTCCAATTGACCCCAGTATAAAGACTATACCCCTAAATGACGAAACTCAAACATTCTTCTAGTCAACTTTCCAATTGAGTTTCTCTATGCCCATTTCAAACTATAAGCATGACATGTTTTACCATACAAATAACAGAGGACCATACTTAGTAGTCAAAACGATACAAATAACAAACTAAAAAGAGACGACAACAACCTCAATACACATAGTGGGTGTTGAAGGGAGAAGTTTGGTGCTATGAATATTTCCAAGCTAACTTATACTCGAGTTATCTTTCAGCTGAGCCTATGCAACTTCCCCAGCTTTGATTCAGACACCCTTGAGGCCCTTGACAAATTATAAAATGAAATCCTATACCAGAACAATGCAAATGCCACCTCAATTCTAGAAGAACATCTCTCTAAACTTCTCAAGAATTGTTTTGGAAAAATAAATCAAGAGCCATGTGGCTTCTTGACGGTGATAAAAACACAAATTTTTTTTACTTGGCTTCATTACTCTGCAAAAAACGTAATCTCATTTTGCGGATCAAAGATGATTCTGATGTATGACATATTGATTTGGTCAAAATTGGTCAAGTTCTTTATAAACATTTCGAGAACATTTTTCAGACTTCTAATCCAAACCAAGCCCTTAATATTCTCTCTCTTTTCGACATAGTTATCACTGACCAAGATAACTCTGCGTTCCTTTCAAAGCTACCGTGTTTTTTTAAAACTACTGAGATATTGTGAAAACAGATGTGATTGAGGTTGTCCAAAAAAATTCACCACCAAACAGCTTGACGCGTGGCTCAATGCCATCTTTATTGCGCACATTCCCACAATTCCCAATCCAACTTCTCCAGATAAAACCCGACTTATTGGGCATTGCAATGTGATCTACAAAATCATATCCAAACTCATGGCCAATAGGATGAAACCGCTCATTGATAAATTTATATCCCCCAACCAAGGTGTTTTCCTTAGAGGTAGATCCATTTCTAATAATGTCAGCATGGCGCATGAAACCTTTTTTCAAATGAAGAACAACAGGCGGAACAAAACAGAGTTGGATGGCCATTAAGATGGATATGACTAAAGCTTATGATAGACTTGAGTGACATTTCTTGTTTGACATTCTTAAGAAGGTAGATTTTGCATCCAATTGGATCACTTTCATTGATAAATGCATATCTACCTCTTCACTTCAAGTTCTTCTCAATGGGTCCGCACTACTAGCCATCAAATCCTCGAGAGGCATCAAACAAGGATACCTCTATCCCCGTACCTCGTCATTATAATGGTTGAAGCTCTTACTAGGGTTCTCAACCAAGTTGAAGAATGGAGTCATCAAGGGTATCAAAATCAAAACACGTTCACCATCAATCAGCCACCTTGTGATACCCTTGTGTGAGCGGACCTGAGGGGGAGGGTGAGAGAGAAGCCCAAGAGCTCATAGATCATAAGAAGATTGGCAAGCTACAAAGGGGAGATAATAGTCTCACATCGCCTGGGTAAGGGAGGGTAGTGTACTATATATGTACCAGTTTGGATCTACAAAGTACTACGCGTTTTAAAGTCGTGCAGGCCTTGGGCCCAAAGCGGACAATATAGTACTCTGTGGATCGGGTCGTGACAGAATGGTATCAGAGCCTGACCCAGCTGGAAGTGTGCCAACGAGGATATTGTGCTCCTAAAGGGGGTGGACTATGATATCCTTGTGTGGGCATATCTGAGGGGGAGGGTGAGTGAGAAGCCCATGGACCGCAAGAGGGTTGGCAAACTACAAATAAGAGATCATAGTCTCACATCACCTGGGCAAGGGAGGGTGATGTACTATATATGTACGAGTTTGGATCTACAAAGTACTACGCGTTTTAAAACCATGCTGGTCTTGGGCCCAAAGTGGACAATATAGTACTCTGTGGATCGGGTCGTGACACACCTCCTCTATGCAGATGATCTCATGTTGTTTCGTTGAGCCTCTTTTGATGAAGCATATAAAGTTAAAAAAATATTGCACTCTTACAAGGCCTTAGGGAAAACAATTAACTTTGACAAATCCTCACTCTTCTTCAGTGCCAATGTCCACCTCAGATATGCCAAGATAATCAACAGAATTCTGAGGACAAAATCTTATAACCCTAAGGACAAATACATGGGCACTCCATTACTGCTTTCCAAAATAAAAGCAAATGATTTTCATTTCCTGATTGATAAGGTGAATAACAAACTTGCTAGTTGGAAATCCAAAATTCTCTCTCAAGTGGATAAAACAATGATAATAAAAGCAATTTTAAACTTTATTCCAGTCTATGCTATGCAACCTTTTCCACGACTTCGCCCTTTCCAAAAGACCTCTCTTTATCTCGAACCTTTGGTTGTCCCCTTCTCTCCATTTGGTCATTTGGAATGAAGAACTGGTATCATCCTTCTCCCCTTCTCCAGTGACAGTGGATATCCTTGATGTTACCATTAGACACACTTCTTGTCTTAACAAAATTTTGTGGACCTTAGACAAAAAACTATGAATTCTCGATTAAAAGTACTACCAAGGCCTTTACCCGAGATAATCTTGAAAGCTCTTCATCACTCCCATCCCCCCCCCCCCCCCCCCCCCCCCCCCCCCCAAAGCTCCACCAAGATCTATCTTCCTCATTTGGAAAGTTAGTCAAAATATTCTCTCATCCGTTGCAAACCTGGTTCGGCCTCATACTTCTATCAAAGACTAATGTGTCTTTTGTCACAACCACTCGAAATATGTGACACATCTATTCTTCCAATGCCCAATTATTCACCAATGGTGGCAACTATCCCCCTCCCTATTGACTGGCTGAACAATAACTTTTATGGTTCCATCATACCTCAATTCTTCTATTTCATTTAGGATACAACCAACGTCCATGTTCCTTTGAAAGAAGAAATGATCTCTCAATTCACCGCCATAATTCAAACTATCTGGACTATCAGAAATGATTGTCTTTCAAAATGCCAAACACAACCCCCATATGTTTATTAGCCCTTCCAAAAGCTTTGGATTTTTGGAAAAAAAATAGTGTTTTCCTCCTTAACAAATGGACCCACAGCAATGCAGTACCCTCTATCAGATCTTGGCAGACATTCCAAGATTCAGAAGCTTAACCAGTTTAGCATTACATCAAATGGCAAGGGATTGGACACTCCTAGAAGGACACTTTCAAGCAGATTGAGCAAGCTCATTGATGACCACTTTCCTCGTAGGGAGGATCCTCAGTATCAACAACAAGGATCCAATAATCGAACCTCGAACCTCTGAAGCAAGCATGTCAATGCTACTCCCATCTATTTCAAGAGTGGAGGATGTTGTTGTTACTTGCTCTAGATTGATTAAGAGAGTCTCCCCTTGAGGATGTGTAGTTCAAATATGATATTATCCGAATCCAACTTTCCACTGCTAGATATCTGATTCGATTTTGGTTACTTATGATGCATCCAAATAGGGAGCAGTGGGAGTTTTTGCAGTTGATATTCATGGTCAGATTTTGGTGTAGGTTGCCTTTAAAATTATAGGCCGAGTTCTTAACAACACTATGACAAATTGTCATGCAGCTGAGGCAACATTACTGTTTCAAGTTCATCACTGGCAGAAAAGGCTAGATCATGAGCGACTCTAGCACTTTCAATGCAATTCTTCAGGATCACAACCTTCCAGTAATATTTATTCAAAGTGGATATGGATGCCTTTGATCAAGAACATTAAACGACTGTTAGATATGAACAAAACTGGTATTGTAAGAGCATCTCCAATCATCCCCCTAAAATAGCTTTTAGGGGTTCTATTGAAAAAAAAACCCCTCCAATCATCCCCCATAATAACTTTTCCCTCAACTTCCCCCTAAATTTAGGGAGAAGTTAACCATCACCTAAATCTCATATATTAATAAAATAATCCCAATATTTAATTTTCTAAATTAAAAATAAATAAAAACAAAAGTATCTAAATAATAGTATAATTAAAAAAGTAATTATTAATACTAATTTAAATAATGATAAATAATTATTTAAAAAATATTTATAGTATAATTAAAAACAAATTAATACTAATTTAAACAAAAGTAATTATTAATTCTAATTTAAATAATGGTAAAATTATTAATAGTATTTATTAATACTAATTCAAAATAATAGTATAATTAAAAAAGTTATTATCTAAATAATGATTAAAAACGTGGAAGATACATTTAAATAATGATAAAAAATTTAATTATTAATACTATTTTTTTAACTCCCAAAATTTTTAATTAGTCAAATTTAAATTAAGTAGAAATTAATAATAGTATAATTGAAAATAATAATATTATATATTTAAGTTTAAATTAATAATAATATATTTAATAATATTATAATAATATAATTGAAACTAATTAATGTAATTATATTAAGTTGAAATTAATAATAGTATAATTGAAATTAATTTGGTATAGAAAAGTTGAAGATATATTAAAATAATGATGAAAAAGTTAAAATAGAGGACGTGATTGGAGTGATGAAGAAATATGGGGACCCCTAAATTTAACTTTTACCATTGGAGATGCTCTAATTACATTAGGAGAGACCTCAATATAAAAGCTCATAATTTGGCTAGCTGCAATATTGTAATATTGTGCAATTAATATATGCCATCTAGGCTTTAACAAAAAAAAAAGATTCAAACATTTGTATGTAACATTGACATTTTGCTAAAGTAACTGAAATTAACAATTCAACACATACACCAACATTGGTTTTGAGGGTTTCTTGGCTCCTACCCACATTTGAATATGACAAATTAGAAACCAATAGCAAAGCATGAATAGTAGGGGTGGACACCCCATCCCGATTTTTTCGAATCTTTATTGAGATTGATTAATCTCATCCCGATCCCGATCTAGAATGGGATGAAGATTTTCAATCCCGCCAATCATGTTCTGTACTGATTTTGTAATATTTATTATTAATAATTTTAATATTTATTTTATATATTTATTTTAAAATTGCAATTGTTTGAATGCCCATATAAAGTTTGAGCATAATGTTATAGGTTGTGTAATATGTTTGTGAATGAAGTCAACATAGTAACATGTTACACATTACTATGTTTATTATGCTAGAGATTGTTTTTATTATGTTTTGTTGAAATATGCTATTATATTACATGCTGTAATATGTTACAAATTGTATTTATTATGTTATAAATTGTCAAAATAATTTATCAACAGATCGAACATTGTTGATCCCGTCCCGATCCCGTTTGGGATAGGACGAGGTCGGGATGAGGTTTATCCCGTCTTGATCCCGAATGAACGGGATGGGATGGGATAGGATGGGTCCATCCCGTCCCGTGCTTACACCTAATGAATAGGGTCTCAACTGATGGATGATGAATAAGAGCATGCAGCAGTTCGACTTTAAGCAGATTGCACAAACAAAACGAGTAAATACATAAGAACAACCTTTTGCATAATATTCATAAATATCATCTCTAACGCAAAACTAAAATCCTCCCAATACATAAACATTCAAAAGTAGGATAGACAAGTAAGCCAATTAAAGCAAGTTCTTAAAGCTAGTTGCTTATCTTAGGGTCAGATGCAGTCATTATCTGCTTCAATCTCCTCAGACAGTTCAACTAGCTATGGAGAGAGCTGCAAAAGATCAACCATCTTCCTTTGGTAGTAGTAACTTCAAGATCTTTTTCCTAAAGAGAACCTTTTTTTTTGGCAAACCTCAGAGTTCCAGATGATGCCCAAGGAAATATAAAAATAACTGTTGCCAACGTCAGAAAAACCACATCTTCATTCGTTCAATCTTCATTCTGGTTAGAACGGATAAAGGCCAATTTCAACAAGTTACTCTTCGACCACATTCACCAACTCGTATTCCACTAATGACAAGTTGTTATCTTCCTTCACAGTGAAACTTGCAGGCTCAGTTACTTCCACTCGACCCCACTTATCCACAGCAAGCCTCATTGATCCTTTAAACATGTCGATTTTTGCATTGCGTAATATTACAGTAGTTTCAGGTTTCATCAAGTCCACTGCACAAAAGTTTCATTGTAAACGATAGGTCAACAATGAATTAAACACAAAAGTAGCAGCAAAAAGACCAAATAATATTGGGCGGCATAAATCACAGGAAAAGTAAATGTAATAGAGAAGGCCAAGCGTTTGAGCAGGTACCTTTCTGCTAACACGAATGTACAATGGCATTTAGACAAGCAGAACTGTATCAGAGTTCATTTTAACATAATTGTATCCACATGCTATAACTTGGTAAAAGCTCATCTCTGCAATGGAATTTTAAGTGTACCCCATTCATATCAGAAATCATGAATATGTTTTCCAATCAACAACCCTCACAGAGAAAAGTCTCATGCCCTGGAACAAAATTTCTTTAAAATACAGCTACCAATTGAGGTCACCCACCTGTTTTTGGTATCATATGGAAGTAACACCACCCAAAGAATAACTTGGGATTCCCATAACAAGATTGAGAATGATTACCAAGTATGTCTGATGATTCTTATATCTTCTCACAGTTTAGTTGGTACTCTTTATGCTCATATAAATATATAATACTTATAAGATCAACTTATCCTCGTCTCCCTCATCCAACCAATGTCGAACCCAGCTAAGGATCCCTATGAGAGGTCTGAGTTGTCATTAGGTGTGGGTGCACGCAGGTCTGTGGTTGGGGAAAGAATCACATTGATTATGAATGTGATTTCTAGTCTCTGCACATATAATAGGAAGCACTGATTCCCCATTGGATCCCTGTGTCTGTGACAGATAAGACACCCATTGAAAACAGTTATGCATGTGTTGCCTTGGCACGCCTCAGACGCTCGTCAGACATTCCACACTTACTCGGACATTCCCGGAGACTTCAGGAACCCTTTTTTGTATCTTGTATATTGATAGGAACTTGATAAATTTAATTTAATGAATCAAGGATGATCAATAATGTTAGTTGATACGACTTATTACTAATGATTTTCAATCATGATTTGAAGAATTTGAATAACTTGATTTATCATTGAAGAGTATTTTATAATGATGAAATCAATAAAAACAAATTAGTAATCAAATCAATAGCCATTCCACCTAACTAAAAACCTTAAATGTTTTTGTCTAAAATATAAATTTTTAGTTATCGATGTCTTTCTATGCCTATCTCTTAAGATTTCTTGTGTCGCCATTGCCACGATTCCTAGATATAGATTCACTTGGTCTCAAGTGGATAATATTTTGCGTAGTCAGTTGCTCCAAATGGAAATTATTTTTGTTTTTAATTGGTAGACAACCTTGAATTGATTTTGTTCTTAGTCCTATGTTCCAGGATTTTATTTTTCTGTTTGGTGGTATAACAAAAAATTGGGGTGGTCATTTCTCAGCCTCTTGGTTTCTGGCCAAGAGAACTTAAAACTCAGAGGAAATTTCTACAAAAAGGTAATAAAGATTATCATATATCTCTTTTGGTGATGTGGACAGTCAATGTCTACTAAAGGAGCTGAAAGGTTTTGGATATTACGAGGATTAATGTAATGCATCACATTGTAATCATGAGGTAGATTTGGCATCTGGGACTCATATAATGTGTTTATGGAGGAGAGCAATTATCGCTAACTATGGGCAAGATAGGAGATTATTTAAGTAGAGGGGAGATGAGATTCTTGTGGTTCTAACCCAAAGAGTAAGAAAAAATTCCCATTGCTGAAGAGGATTAAATGGACAGAGTAAGGTCAACATGAGCCGTACCCCAAAATTCGTTTTAGGAAGATTTTTAGATTCAGGGATGTTGCTGTTGTGCTAGTTAAATATGCCGAGCCAATGATGTTAACGTCGTGCTAGTCCATGAAACTAAACACAATATAAATATACCCTGAAGTAAAAAAGACTCAGACATAAGCCATATTTAAGGGCACTCTACCTACATATATGGATGCCAAAGAATTTTTTTAGGGGGGTTACTCCAGTATGCCACTACTACATTATCTCTAACTTACCCAACCAAACAATGCTTGCTTCGGCATTGTTTGTTCAACGTGTTCAACCCTATGCACGGTTGTCAGTAACTGATGGGTACGTGGTATCGGATACATACAGATGTGTTGCTTATAGACAAAGTTTTGGTTTTTTCTATTTTATTTTAATATCTATAATCTTCATTTTTTTAATCATAGTTTTACTTGGACAAAATATATTCAACTTCCTAATATATTCATAATGACTATTTAAAGAGTAAACATAATAAAATCTAGACTAAAACACATAATAAAGGACCCCATATCGTTTTTTTGTCAACGAAGGAAACTAATTACCATGTTGGTTGGCACCTCATCGAGTGAAAGTTGCATTATGGATTGTAGAGTATTTTTGTTAATAAATCTCGAAGCTTTTGAGGAGCTATATCTCAAGAGTCTTTCGTGGATTTAACTCTATAAAGGAAACTAATTATTATGTTTTTATGAGAAAGTAATGATTATGCGTCCATGTGTCTTGTCCGAATGTCGAAACGTTTTATTTTATTTTATTTTATAAATAATAAATAGAGTTGTTATTAAATAAGAGTAACCGATAAGCCCGGTAATATAAATATAAAAAATCTAATTCACCCTATATTTGGAAGTTGAAACCAAAACTAACCCTTGCTAGGGACCACACAGATAATAATAACGAAGCTAACCTATTTTGTTTTCAGCACTCGGTGTTCTTTTTCCACTAAGTGCTCCTTGCTTTCTTAATACAATACTTGTTTTGTTTATTCATGAAAAGAAAATTACAAATTCAAAGTATGGATCACAAAACATACAACTTACTTCTAAGGTTGTTTTAACTTGTTTCCTAGAAGCCCAAATAACCCAATAAACATGTATATTCTTCACAGCTCACGACTTTTACGGACTTCCAAATTTGGTATGATCTAGGAATGCAGCATAACGCTAATGGAATGTGTCAATTCTAAAATTTGTTCACTGAAAAATTCCTGTGTTTCAGCATAACAGCTACTGCTCTCAAATGATTAATCTGACCATCTTTTGTATAGATAGATAAATTTAACAGGTCATATTTAAGGAAAAGGCTCGCATTCCACTCAATAGAAGTCATCAAGGTACAACAATACGGCCACTGGTTGAAGGTACTTACATTCCCCTCACCCACACCTTACCCAAAACTAGCACTGCAATAATCGACGGAGTTTATCCTTACACAAATTACTATTTCATTCTATTAGTATAGCATATATAAATAACCACGGCAGGGGTAGTCACAATGACCAACAATTTGACTGAGAAAATAAAACCCAACAAATAAGAAAAAGGAAATATTTTGCATTGAGGTTTCTGCGAAACAAAAATATGAAAAGTGCATCAACACGAATGAAAGAAGAAAATATTACCTTGATCATTCCTAGCTGTAAAGATGATGATCCCAGTCTCATCTCCAACCAAGCATTCAGCGATTCGCATTTGACGAACTTGGGGTCCATCAGGGCGACCCTTTTGCAACACCATCTTTGCACTGACCACCTTGACAGTGAGAGTGTGTCCACTAGTTCCCGGTCGAAGCTGATCCACCTTGGTGAACACTGGCTTCCTCATACCTGGTTTCGCTTCAGCCATGTCTTACAATCCCTAAAATTGCCAAAATTTTGTAACATCAGAAACAAAATCACAACTCTAAGAAAAGAACCATACATACATAATTTGGATCTATAGAAAGTAAAATATTAGGGTTTGCTCTTAGTTTGATCACATTTACAAGTGCACGATCGGTCAATGCAGACAGAAGAAACCCTAAACAACGGATCAAAACCCTATTTCTACTAAAAAGATGAAAATTTTAACAGGTTGAGTGATTGACCTAAAACACGTATAACGACGAACTTACAAAACAAAATTGAGTTTGAAAACAGCAAGACACTACTTGATGAGCGAGCACGGATTGAATACACACAGAAACACAAACACAATTGGGGCTTGAGATTGATCACCTTTTGTTGCAGAGAAAGAGAGATTCGAAGAGCGGCTTGGGCGTAACAAGAGAAGAGAGATCGATCGGCTTGAGTTTTGGAAACTGAGAATCGACTCATTGACTTTCCCCACTCCCCTCCCCTTATTTATATCCGACCCTCGATTTTCCAAATTACAAGCTATCTACTTGTTTATCAAGCTTACCATGTACTATTTGGCACTCGTACAAAAAAGTTGAGGCTTACATTACAACCTTCCAAATGTGTCAAGTGAATTTGGTATGGGTGCAACTTTTTGACACCACCAATACAAGCCCCTCTCTCTCGTTTGTTCATTTTCTTATTCAATCTCTCTTTTCATAGCAACAACTAGGGCTGGGCAGGTCCGGGTAACCGGCCCAAAATGTAAAAATAAAAAATTAGCCTGAAAAATTTAAGCCTGTGTTTATGAGGCTCGAAACTGGACCGAGTTGACCGGTTAACCGAGGTCCCGGTTAACCGAATTTCGGGCCGGTCTCAGTCCTAAGAGCAACATCCAAATTGAATTTTATAAAGTCCAAATTTCAACCCAAATTGAATTTTATAAAGCTCAAATTTCAGCCCAAAGTATATTACTTAATTTAACTTAATTTACTTAATTTAAGTGCCCAAAGTATATTAATAAAAAATTTGACCTTGCTGTGATTGTAATGCCCAAATTTTAGTATGGGTCAGGCCCAAAATTTGGTTGTTGTGATTGAGATGCTTCAAAATTGAGATGCTTCAACAATAAATTAATTTAAGCCCGTACACAAAATTGAGATCCTTCAACAGTAAATTAGTATGGGCCGGGCCAGTTACCCGACAGGTTTTAGAAAGGGAAACCGAGACCCGGACCAAAAACGTCGGGGCGGGCCGGGTTTTAAAACCGAAAAATTTATAATTAATAAAAAATCGATCCGAACCGACCCGATCGGTCCGGTTGTCGGTGCGGTCCGGGTTTTCGGTCCGAAATGCCCACCCCTAGCAACAACATAGCAACACCATCATGCCCGCACCACCACGCCACCGCCTTTCATATCTTACTCTTCCTATTATCCTTTATTTTCTTTCTTCTTCTTTGTTCTTCTTTTTCTCCTTTTTTCCTCTTATCTTCTTCTCCACCACTGGCGACACCACCCCGCCTCCTTTTTATTATCTTCCTCTACTCTTCTTATCTGTTTTTTTTCATGCCCTCGAGATGATTCATGCGAATGGGGGTTGGCTTGTGCGAGTGGGGAGCCTGTGCAAGTGGGGTTTCTCATTCGCACGAATCTGCTCAAGGGCAGAAAAAAAAAAACCAAATCGAGGAGAATAAAAGAAGAAAGGAAGGAAAAAAAGGAGACAGAGCGGGTGGTGTCGTTGGCGGTAAAGAAGAAGCGAAGAGATAATATAATAGGAAATTAGTAGAAGAAGAAGATGAGAGGTGTGACCTATCGGCAGGTGGGACGGGTGGGGCTAGGCGATGCCATGGTGGTGATGGGCGAGGTGATATTGCTCCCTGAGAGAGAAGAAAGGTAGTGTTGGAGTTTTTGTTTATATTGGTGGTCTCTTTCAGTAGGTGGTAGTGTGCTTTAGCAAAAGTGACGGTGTCAAAAAGTCATTGCCATTTGGTATTCCCTCAACATCTCCAATTAGACTTTTCTAAAAATAAAGTTGCTAAACTTATTTTTGTAAGTACTTTTTTTTTTTTACCTATGTAACACTTTGGTGTGCATCTACACCTTTTTTCACCATCAAAAAGCATTTCCGGCAAGGTTGCTAAACTAATGTGCAAAAAACTACGTTCATTTACAATTTAAATCAGTCACGTGTTATAAGGAACGACTATCTTCCTTAGGGGTGGGCATCCCATCCCGCGATCCCGTTCCCGTCCCGATCCCATCTCGTCTCGTCCTGATTTTTTCGGGTCTTAATGGGATTGAATAATTTCATCCTGATCCCGTCCCGATCTAGAATGGGATGGGATGGGATGGAGATTTTCAATCCCGTCCCGTCCCGAGCTAATATTTATTATTAATATTTTTATTTATTTATTTATTTATTTTAAAATTGCAATATTAGTGTAATTGAAGAAAAATGAATTTAGTTGAAATCAGTGTAATTGATATTAGTCTATATCTGCAACTACTTGATATTGGTTTATTTCTAGAATTCTAAATTAATTATTTAATTGCAAACTCTTTAAAACTCAAAATGGGATTGCTAACTACATTGGAGAGTTTTATTTCGTGTCAAGACAATGAATTTAATGACATTTTTTTTAAAGCAACAATGCAACATTCTTCTTAGCAACCCAAATCTACTCATCCTTTTGTTCACTATTCAAAATAGTAGAGCAGGTTCACCATTGCCATTATATTGTCCACCTCTTAGTCATTCAAAACTCTGTAGAAATCTTAATTACAGGGTGAATTTCAGCTATCATTTATAGTAGTTTATTATGATGTTGCATACTCAATCTAAGGCTATCATTTATGTGTAGTTCTACGAATTACCTTTGCCTCTTTTCAACTAAGCAAATTGGGTAAGCAGTAATTTGTAAAAAAATGAGAGCGCGTTGATCCTGTCTACGGGATGGGATAGGGATGGGTCTATCTCGTCCCATCCCGTCCCGTGACCACCCCTAATCTTCGTCACTTCATCACATTTGCAAAAAGCCAAAAATCCAAAAATCCAACAGCGAGTTTGGTGTTCTTCCATATGTGAGGTTACAACTCAATCCAACCAACTTTAAACCATCATTGTGTTCATGTTTGTTGTCGAAATGTTATGATTATTTTTTGTTCTCATTTTCTTCCTAAGAAATCAATCTTTCAAACCCTTTTTGAAATTTCTCAAATGAGTTCCATTTTGCATTGTTAATATTTGTGCACACCAAATGTTTGACAAAAGGTCTGATAAAGAGAACGGAATATCTTTTTCCTTATGGAAGGAGTTATTCTTTCTAGGTCTAGCTTTGACTCAGTTGACAATGACGACGTTCTTGATTTGTTGTTGGAAGAGCATGAGATGCACAAAAATTACATGTTTTAGCTACAAAGAATGCTTTGTCAATGGAGATGATTGAATCACTTAAATGTCCTGCTTGGAAAAAGGTATGGAGACCTCGTGCTGTAGCGAGAAAAGGTTTGTAAAATGAGTACTTCAATAGAACTCTTGTTTATGATGATTTTTTTTATGAGACGGTCCGAACTATGTTTATTTCACTCAGAGGGCTCAATACACTGGCGAAATAGGCAACTTTAATATTCAGAAGATTACATGTGCTCTGTGGATGCTCGCAAATGGTACTTCTGGGGATGTTATCGACGAGTACTTGAAATTTGTAGAAACAATGACATTCAATTGTCTTTCGAATTTTTGTAAGACAATCATTGATGTGTTTGTAGAGGAATATATTCACGTCTTGAGCCATGAAGATATGGCGCGACTGCTTGCTGGAAATGAACAATGCATATTTCCTAGAATGTTAAGGAGCATCGCTTGCATGCATTGGAATAGAAGAATTTCCCAACTGCTTGGAAATGTAATTTTAAGAATTGCAAACATTATTTGACTGTGATTCTTGAGGCGGTTGCATGTCACGACTTGTGGATATGGCATGCCTTCTTTGGTATGCCCGGATCATTCAATGACATCAAAGTCATTAAACGTTCAACCGTTTTTATAGATTTCTCAAGGGTGGTGCACCACTAGTACGAGTCACTATCAACAAAAACGTCTACAACACGACTTATTTTCTTGGTGATCAGATTTATCCTAAACTTTCAACAATAGTGCAAACAATCTCACCCCTATCACCGAGAAATAGAGGTTGTATGTTAAGCTCCAAGAATGAGTTAGGAAACATGTGGAGAAAATATTTAGAATATTACAAGCAAGATGGGCAATTATTTGTCAACCTACGAGAACTTGGAACAAGAGACGAATGCATGACATTATGCTCACATGCATTATTTTACACAACATGATTGTTGAAATGAGCATGGATCTCCACCTAATCATGATCATTATATACCAAGTAGTGTCCCATTAGCTTAGCCTACCTATGATGTTGGACCAGGATCTTGATATGCCGAGTATATTCAACATTATTTTAGCTTCGAGATTTCGCTATCAATTAAAATACAATCTTGTTCAACACATTTGGGATAACTTTGGTGATCCTTGACTTTGGGAATGCTAGGGATTGATATTTCTTTGTTATTTTGATTATCGTTATTTTGTTCTTAAATTTTACGAAATGTATGGTATGTCTATAGTATTTTTAATTTTAATATAAATTTTGCTTGTTTTATATCCATCGAATGCATAGAGCTTCAAGTAATTAACAACCTTCATATTTCATTGAATAATAATAAAGTTACAACTCCAATTATTCCGTATCTTCATAATTTCCTCCTTCATACCAATCATGCACGGTGTTGGTCATCGATACAATTTTCCAAATTCAAGTTCACTACCTGCATCTTGGTATTCACCATTTCATTATGCACTTGTATCTCCTCAGCTATTACACATTGTGCATCCACTATATATCATTGTGATAAAGATAACACTTTCATTTTTTCGATATCTAACAGTTTTGCCAATCTTCTCCGTTTTTTGTCATCATTTCCATCCTCAGTGCGTCTAGGATCCATTTCCTCTCGAACTCATGGTCAACGACGTTGTTGCGGTACGCCATAAATTCATTCATTTGGGAGATGATCCCAACCTGTGTATTCCCTATGTTCTCTTGCCTTTTTGTTGCAACCTATCAATATTGTTCTCACCTAATTGTCGTGTTTTTTTTCCCGAGGGCATACCCATTCTTTATCACTAGTGATAAATTGTACTTCTTCGCTATCAAAATCTATCCCCATCCTACCAGCCTCTTCGGTTGACAAGTCAATCCTAGCTTCAGATGCAGACCATTTGCCCCCACTAGTGCAGAAGATGGAGTATTGGGTTAAGAATGCGCAATTCTCTCAGATGCGGAGGTATTTCTTGAACTTGCAATTGTCAAATTGCATCGTGGTGACTTCACCAAATCTGGATACACATCTTGGAATTGGAACTTATGATCGTTCACATTTTTGTACATCTCATTTGCTACTTCCATCTGCAACCATATAGAAATGATGTTTTAGAACAACTATTTGAGCATCGGTAGAATGTATGACTAATCAATTGTTAAGAACTTACCCAATCGTGATGATTGGATCCATTAGGGTTCAATGCATCAACTTTGGAGACGATGGCTACCCATTTTCTTGAAACCTTTTTCAATTTTTGGGATCGTTTTTCCAAAGATGTTAGGTTTCTATGCCCACAATGGTTTGGAATGGGCCTAGTTGTAACAATCTACAACTTGCTCCCACGGTGTTTTCTTCTCTCGATCTACACCGTTGCATCTTCTTTGTACAAAAACTTTTTCCCTTTTCTATTAATAGACGGTTGGTCATCGTTTATGTCTTCGTCTACAAGATGGGGATGACGTTTGCACTTTTTTGGAATTTGGCTTTCACAATTTTGGACATGAAGATTATGGGTTTGAGAACTTTTGGAAAAATGGAATTTGGAACTTGAGGATTTTGAATATAGAAAGATTGGTTGGGATGGTTTTGAGAGAAAATGGGTTGGGATAGAGGACTTTGCTAATAAAATGACTGTAGTTGTTGGAAATGGGATGTAAGCGGTGGTTGTTGGTAGAGTTGAAGTTGAAAAGGATGGGACATATATTGAGATTGTTGAAAAGAACGAGATTGTGAATTGTCTAGATACGATGCCATGTTTTGATAATACGAGTTTGAAAATTGAGGGGAGGAAGAATTTCTACTACAAATGGATTTGAAATTGGTGAATCGAAATCGGTTTCATTTTCAAATGAATTCCTAAGGTTTGATGGGGAACCTTTACCGACTCCCCTGTTCAAAATAAGGATGCGAGATCATTTATCCACGAGATATAATTTTTGAAAAACTAATATATAATGCAAGGAAGTAAGGAGATAAACTAATAGGTAACTAAATTTTTTTTGGAGATTACGATAAAAATAAGTTTTGAAAATGTCGAAATGCATATGGCAACTAGCTAATTTTTATACCATTGCTAGAAGAATGTAAACTAGTGGTATGTTTGAAAGAAATTGAACTTTAAACTATACTAATGCTTGAAACGAAACTAAACTATTGCTATGCTTGAAAGAAAAATAGTGAAGCTAATGCTTGAAAAAAAATGAGAATATTTGAAACATGCTCTAAAATTGGAGAAGAATAGATGAATGTGAAGATTATGTGTAGGAACCATATGGTATTTGATGCATACGATTTTCGCTCCCTGCTTGATTTTGACCTGTTGACTAGCACAAAGAATGCACATGAGCCACGAACCACCGTTGTGGTGGCCGATGACACTCTGATGCTAAAGTAAGATAAAGATCTGATAAAGGCTTAAAGTTGTAAACAGGGAATTTGTAACATACTTTTATTTGCCAACCTTCTGTCTTATTTGTAGTGCTAGAGTCCTGGTTCGGCCAGACCATCAGTGGCATAGTTTAGAGAAAGAGATCTTCCTGGAGATCATTATCTAATTAGGAGTCATCTTGTAGAAGAAAATTTCCCTATTAGACCTTTGCTCCTAGATACGCGAAAAATAGTTACCCATTGAAGTATTGTCCATATGTGAAAGTTTTCACATATGACGTATACTCTAGTATTTACTTCCTAGTTGAAAACAAAATACTACTAGCTTGCTCGTCCGAAACTGATCCCCGAGATACTTGCCTCAATAGGTCTTACAGTCAGTGTTCTAAAATGTGCTAGGCGGTGGCCGAGCGGCGAGTAGGTGCTAGCGCCCAGGGGCCTAGGCGGTCTTAGGTTTTGTATTATAACTTTAATAATTTACAAAAGTTAAGCATAATACTTTATCAATTGCATCCAATTTAATGCCAATATACATATGCAAAATTTAAAAACATGAAAAATTAACAATCATGAACAAAATTATTAAAACTCAAATGACTGAAGTTGGTCATGATGAGTACTTTATACATAGTTGAATTTGTGGACAAGTATCTAAACCTACTTTTTTATTTTTCTTCAAAGTGCATGAATAACCTCGGTCACGTTTGATAAAATCTACATTACTAAAATAATAAAATTGGTACCGGCAGATCCTTTGAGAATATCATTAAGTAATCATCAATTGCTACATTTAGACATATACTGAATAAAAAACAATTAAATTGTTTATTTCTAAAAAAGATGAAAGAAAAATAAAATAAAATAAAATAAAAACACAATCAACCTTATTTTTAAAAAAACTCGCCCAAACCGCCCAGAACCCGCCTAGCCATTAATAATAATAATAATAATAATAATAATAATATATATATATATATATATATATATATAGATGTACATATAGTTTCCACACAAGCTAAGAATTCTAAAAAAAACTTGTTTCCTTATAAAGTTGGACTATCTAAGTAGACATTGAAAGAAATAGTGATACTTGCAAAATTTTACCGAAGATTCTAAACCGCAAAGATTTGCAGAGCCACTTAACTACAAGATACGAAGGCGTGAAATTTGAATTTCATAAACATTTTTTTGCAATTTGTACCAAACATCTATATTTATGTAACCGCCCATAAAATAATGCAAAAGCATTACTTTACGGTGTACCAAGCGGAGCCTTAGCAGTGATAATTCCCCATCATCATAAAGACTAAAGACTAAGGATGAATGACCAACTAGGGTAAACTAAAGAACATCTTCAACTGGCACTGGAAATTATGGAAACTACTACATGCTGCAAATTGACTTCTGTGTAGTATAACTTGAGAAGAATTTCTTATTTTCTTATAGGTAAGCGAGGGAGCCTCCCAGCGATAACAAAATAAAATGGCATGTGGTATGTAAACAATGCACACTTACTTCCTCCTTTGCATTAAAGTGTACCTACGACCAAGTTTTCTCTACATGCATACCACAGAATTCAGAGTTCAATTATAAAAGAAATTATTACCGAAAAATAAGAACATTACTACATGATTTAATATAATGTAAGTCAAGCCGGCATTTCAGTAATCCCTCCCATAAATTTCCAGTGCAACCAAATACAGGTTGGAGGTTTTGATTTAACTTCTATTCACCAAGTCTAGCTAGTCACTTTCTTGGATACTGGCAATGATTTTATTATAATACAGTCTTCTGGCAGACACCCCTAACCACCATATAGAATTAACTTGCTCATTATCCGTATCCTGAAAATCCCTGCAATTTTGCTAGCACTCTTGAGCTGGACTAAAGAATCAGCAAATTTGCCATAAACTGGATACTAAACCCAAAAAAATGGTTAGGATGTAGATTTGTGTGTGTGTGTGCACAAGGCAAGCTGGGGGTTGAACGGACCCCACCTTTATATTAAAAGAAAAAAATCGTACGACCAAGGCCCAAGCCGATACAACCACAAGAGATAAGAGGCAAGAACCATGCATCATTTCCTATTCTTAAGCATCCCAACTAGGTTGGCACCCAACGGTAGGATGCGGGACTCTGGGTGAGATGAGATATACACCAAAGGAAATCTATGTTCCAAATAAAAACAAACAGAAACTCTGAATTGATCGTCAAAAAACAAAAAATAACCTTGTACACCCCTTTACATGATTCCTTAACCAAGCCTGCCAAGTGATTGTCATGTTGGAATAAGGATGTTCAGAAAATATAATACAGAAAAGGAATACCTTGGTGTATGAAGTAACTGGTTTCAGACCATGTTGATAACAAACATTCAGCAATCTATGTTTGGCCGACAACTTTCGATCATATATAATTCTGCAGAACTTCCTCAAAGAAGAAGCTATTATAACAAAACATTGTCAGAAATGTACTCAAATTTAGTTAAGGACCTTTGCTAACCAACATTCTCTCCTCAGCACTTACATTAATCAAAATGTCACATGACTGACTCTAGTAAGTTCTACAACGAAGGCAGCACAAATCAAGTCACTGGGATAAGAGTTCAGGTCTTCTTGATCTTCGAGAAACGCCCAGTTTCAGAGAAGTAGGTACTCTGAATTCCACTACCTAGTTGATTCGCAGCCTGTGGATTTGAGAGCTCAATTCCCTGCAAAGACACAAATCATCAAGGTATCAAGATGGGTAAGGATTCAAGGAATATGTAATCACAAACTAATAAAGGAAATGTCCAATATCTGGCAACCAATGAGATAATCCTCAAAATATTTTATTTAGATAACTAGTTTCACATTAAAATATGAGCTCAATCAAACTTCACCCATGGAAAATTGTACCAATTATCATAATTGATGTACTATGCAGTTAAAACGGATAACGGTCCAGGAACGTTATAGGTTATAACGGGATATAACGTGATATAACAGTATATAATGGAATATTTTATTAAATATATTTTTAATATCCCTCCAAAATATTGATGTATTATAGAGATTAAAAAGTAAATAATGTTCATAACATCAAATTCAAAAAATTTGGAATAAAAAACATCTTCCCTTCATATGAGAGTGAGATCGCAATAGAGAGTGCGATCGACTTTTCGTCTTCTTCCCTTTTTCTTCTCTCATTCTCTGTCAACCAGCAAAATTTGGTTCTCTGTCGATTAGCAACGACAAGATCTAATCCTTCTTCGATCGAGAATGAAATGGGTAATTTTTTTATATATATTAGAACAAAAGGTTAAATCGGTGTTATTGAAAAAAAAACGTTATCTCAATAACGGTGTTATATCGGAGTCGTGATACAAAAACATGATAATCTCATAATGTAACGGCTCACCCCCGTTAAGCGTTATATCAGAGTTATATCAGCGTTATAACGTTGTTTTAACTGCATAGCTGATGTATTAAAAAAAAATTTGAACGTGGGAAACTCCTGAGAAAATGTCTATTAAACAAGTCAAGAAGTCAATATGATAGCATAGCAACATTGAATTTTCCAAACTGATCCACAGCGAACCAATGCAATCTTTCTGTAAGTGATCTATGCTTCCATCCCAATCTATCAATCATCAGTGTTTCTAGCCACCACATGAAACACCAGCCTGCAAACGAAATTTTGTTCCAAAGTGGATGGTGGATACCAAGACCCCTTTTCTAACATACCATGTCCTTCTAAAATGTAAAATGGTGTAGTTAAGAGATTGGCATATCCAAAGGAATTTTCCATCAGTAGAGTTCGTCTTGGTCATAATATAATGAACCATATAGAGTACTCAAGCCTGAGTTAACAGAATGGAGTATCTTCCAAAGATTCTCTCTCAAAAAACTACCACCATCATCACCACCCCTGTGCCTTATTGGAAGATTTTCACTGCTCCTAGATCAAACTACTGCAGCAGACTGTCACCCCTTAGCTCTTTTGAACACCAATATCAATGTCACTTGCTTTCCAAACCAGTATCAAAATCACCCTATCCAACCGCTTATTAAACAGTGGTATATCTCCTCCCCCTGGTTCAGGTGCAGCATATCCATGGAGATTGACCTATGTCTATAATTCAAGATCAAGGTTAGCAAACTAGCTTTTGGTTTCTATAGAATTTAGAAAGTAATTGATATATTTTCTGGGACAAAATCAGCATTTATCTGGAAAAAACTTGGTATGCTTATCTCCTGTAATCCAGATTATTATGGTGGACTACAGTCCACGGTAACATTCTTACTCTAGATATATAGATAACCTCAACAGAAGAGGGAATGCACTTCCCAGCATGTGCAGTTTGAATCCATAGACCACACTTCTTCCTTACTTGCAGATCAAAAGCTGTGTGGTTTGCGCTGCTGAGATACTTTTGCATTAACCTCATTAGGTTCAGCACTATCAATGAGGTAATTGAGCAGTGGCATGACTCAGTTGCTTTCAATGATTCTCTCCTCTTAAGGCCCCCACCTAAGATGGGAGATTTTTCCAAGGAAAACTTTGACCAAATCATTATGATTATTAACAATATTGTACTTTGTTTGTGTATGTGGGTTGAGGGTAGGGGTGTTGACAAGTGGGTAAACATTGTAAAGTAATTTCTGTGATATGAATAGATAATTCTCTCCCTGCTTTTTGGATAGAGATTAGCCAAGTCAAAAACTTTGTCTGTCCTTGACAAACTCAGTGTGCAGCAACAACTGTGTTTGAACATACAGAAAAACAGTCTGTTTTATTTTTACTCGTTCATATTTCCCTTATGCAGGATGTAGAGCATGAATAACTAACAAACCACAATCTAGACAGACTCAATGAACCAAATGCAGCAAAGGGAAACATTATTTTGAATTCGGAAATTATGTATGTCAAATGGTTATTGCCCACTGCTTGGAGAACCAAAATCTATGTAGTCAGATCCCAAAAGTATCGGGAATGGACTTTGACAATGACGATGAATTGGTTAGTGCCCTCTAAGCTACTACAATGCGTTGCAGCCCACTCACATTTCTGAACACTGTAGATCTCCATAATCAGATGTAAACTAAGTGGTTACAATCTTGTTTGTTACCAAAAGAAGAAGAGACTGCAAAGGATTTTCAATAGTTGAAAACCTAAGAGGATTCTTGTATTTCAATCCATAACTTAGATACCGTTTTTCACTAGAATTAAAGGCCTTTATTTGTAATATACTAGTGGGCCAACATGGCCAAATAATAACTAAGTAATCAAGTCGATGTTTTTAGATTTAGGTTTTTTGGTTTTCTAGAATGTTTTGAGATGGCAATCAGGTTACATTTAACTAGGGCAGGGCCGGTCCGGTTAACCGGCCCAATTTTCCAAAACCGAGGACAGGACCAAGTTTTCAAAAAATGGCTTTTCAGTGACTGAGCTCGAAGCGGTGAGACCGGTTAACCGGGGTAAGGGTAAAACGGGGGGGGGGGGGGGGGGGGGGAGGGTGAGAAACAGAGAGGGGAAGAGAAAGGGAGACGAAGGCGGTGAGTCTGAAGACCAGTGGCAAGTGATGTCGGCATTGACAGTGATCTTGGTGTTGCCGTACGAAACAAGTTTCAAATCAACGACGTCTATGAGATCTTTCTCGAACACCTTAGTCAACCCTTTCACGATAAAATGCAAACAATATAGACAAAGTGTATGGAGAGCCAAAGTCACCTTTACTGCTTGAGCTGTTGGAGATTTGAAGACCAAGAGCGAAATTGATGGATTTTACAGTGCGAAATAGAGAAGAGGAGAATGAGAATGTGGTCTCTGGGTGTTCTCTGTGAAGAAGAAAAGAGGGATAGAGGAGAGAGAAGATTGAGTTGACTTTTGAGTTAGGTTTTATCTTTTGATGTTGGAGGGGTAGGTTTAGTTTGGGTTGGGTTTTGGGAAAATTGGATATTGGATTTGGAGGGGTATAGTTTGGTTGGGCTTTGGAAAAATTGGATTAGTTTTTTTAAAATATTTGGGTCGGGCCGAGCCGATTAACCAATGGGAGGGGGGGTGGGAGGGTGAGAAACAGAGAGGGGAAGAGAAAGGGAGACGAAGGTGGTGAGTCTGAAGACCAGTGGCAAGTGATGTCGGCATTGACAGTGATCTTGGTGTTGCCGTACGGAACAAGTTTCAAATCAACGATGTCTATGAGATCTTTCTTGAACACCTTAGTCAACCCTTTCACGATAAAATGCAAACAGTATAGACAAAGTGTATGGAGAGCCAAAGTCACCTTTACTGCCTGAGCTGTTGGAGATTTGAAGACCAAGAGCGAAATTGATGGATTTTGCAGTGCGAAATAGAGAAGAGGAGAATGAGAATGTGGTCTCTGGGTGTTCTCTGTGAAGAAGAAAAGAGGGATAGAGGAGAGAGAAGATTGAGTTGACTTTTGAGTTAGGTTTTATCTTTTGATGTTGGAGGGGTAGGTTTAGTTTGGGTTGGGTTTTGGGAAAATTGGATATTGGATTTGGAGGGGTATAGTTTGGTTGGGCTTTGGAAAAATTGGATTAGTTTTTTTAAAATATTCGGGTCGGGCCGAGCCGATTAACCAATGGTTTTGGAAAGCTGGAACCAAGGACCGGATCGGAATTTTTGAGCCGAGCCTAAAAAGGGACCAAACATAAAATTTATTAAAAAAACTGAATCGACTAAGCGGTCCCGCTTCGATTCCGGCTTTTTTCTGAAATGCCCAGCCCTACATTTAACTATCCTCCGACAAGAAATAAACCTAAAGAAAATCCAGCATAGCACAAGCGGTGGTGCATGAGCACACTACCTTCATATATGGAGAGACAAAGCTACGATGCTAAACAAGATGTCACTTCACACAAAAACAAATAAAAAAAAATCATCAAACCTAAAATTTCAACTTTGATACATAAAACCATGTTTGATATTTGTAAACTTAAAAGCAATATAGTTCTATGACCCCCCCAAGAATAAATAAATAAAATCAATAAATGAATAATACAAGAAGAATGCACTAACCTGAACAGGTGTGAATGCCAAACTTGAAGTCAATCCTGAAGTAGCACCACTACTTCCATATTGCTTTTCCTTGAACCTGAAAAGTATCATCTAGCACATGAATTCATGTGCAATTTTTAAAAAGCATTTTTCAGCCTTGAGGTGGTCAAGCTTTTTCCGAAACGAAGATTTGCCTCGAGGCGTAGCGAGGCGTTTTTTCATGAAAAAAGTGATGAAAAATATTAAAAGAAGATATCACTATGAAGATGTCAATAGATGTGCAATAAAAAATAATAGTAGTGAAACTCATACTAAATAGTTTAAATTTATACAGTAATTTGGTGGCAGCCATAATTATTTTTTATCTAGAATAGTTATTTATACAAGTGAAACTCAAAGATAAAATAATGGAAGCACTAAACAAAAGTGTGAGAAGAATTGCACATACTCTGTATGACACGTGAAGAATGATTCTTTGGTTTCATTGGCTTAATCTTATACCCAATAAGTATTTTATAAGGTACCACAAACTATAGATAATGGTGCAATATAATGTGAATCAACGTTAACATGTATTATATTGTATAATAAGATGGTCAATACTAAATAGTTATTTATATAAGATGGTCAATACTCGTTGGTTATTGGAGTCAAAGCCTCAAAGTTCCATTCTCACAGTCACTCATAGACAAACATAGAGCATAAAACAGAAAACAGAGTGAGTACATAACAGAAAGCAAAAACAGAGAAAAAGACTTGAAGGAATCCAATTCCAAATACAGAGTAGAAACGATCAAACGACTAATAGATCTGAGTGCATAGATTCACTTCAAACAGAAACAAAGGAGGCGATGTAAGCAGCAAGCAAAAAAGAAAAAACGGAGGAGGAGATGCAGTCGAGCTTGAGTTGACGATCCAACTCCAAGTAAGTTTAGCTCGACACTTCGACTTCAAGCTCTTATTCTTCTCTTCTTTTTCTTTTCCTCCAATTCTCTTCTTTCTTTTTTTCTTCTTCTTCTGAAATGCTGAAACTAATCTAAAGAGATCTTATTAGGTTTCATTTGGAGTAGCTCTACCCCTTGGACCTGTTTCAAGATCTGTCTTATCAGATCTGAAATCCTCATTCGTGTGACTCGCACGCCTCAAACCGAATCGGGGCGTACACCTCTACTCTTACGAGTCAACAGAATAACTCATCCACTCTACTCAGCATACAAGAAGAGCAAGATTTGGGGTGCTTCGAGGCGACTCGTACACCCAATCGTTTTTTAAAACAGTGTTCATGTGGACCAAAAAAAATGATAAAAATTCAGAGCTTGAATGGAAAAGAGGAGAGAAGTTCAACCTGATCTCAAACACACAAAACGAGAAGGGAAAAAAAAAGAGATGGATGTAAATCAAGCACATAAGGAAACAAAGATGGTGATGCAAAGAGGCTAAGAAACTAACTTTTTAGCCACTTTTGAAGCTAGTTTACTCTGGGCCACTGATACTCGCAATTTCCCACTTCCAGCTTGACCAAGCATACCATAACCTTCACCGAGACCGTCACCTACATTAAGGAAAAGAGAGTCAATATTCAGAATAAAAAGCTACACAAGAAAATCCCGTAACTATGCACCCAGATGTAAAACTTAGAACTGTGTTTGAAAAATCAAGGTTGCATAGTCTGATATTATATCTTAACACAATACTAAGCTCCCTTTAATTTAATCCGAATACGAATGCTTCTAGGTTCATGTGCTTAGTTAAATTTGTGTAAAATTAACATGTGAAATGATGCATATATAAGCTTCCAAACATTCCTACAAAAGCCACCCAAAATGATAGGTGACCTGAGCGCTCAGGTCACCCTGTCGCCTCACCTAGTGCCCCGAGCCACATAAATTGTGCACACCTTTGATGTTGTGTCACGTGGTATGTACGTGTGCGCATATCACAAAAATCACAATTTACAACATTGTGTTCACGTCATTTATTTTTTAAACATCATGTGCACATACATATCACAAAAATTACGATTTAGATCGTGAACGCACACATCATCAAAGGTCGCATGTGCACATTATGCAAACTTTCTTAAAGGTGGTAGTTTTGAATCACAAGATGAATCGAAAGTCGTAAAGTTCTTTTAAATTAAATTTTTTTTATCAAAATTGTGCACAAGATAAATCACTCACTTTTTTTTTTTTTTTCATTTATACATTAAACAAAGGTAAATTTTGGGAATCAATACTCAACAAGGCAAAACCTATAAACCATTGTGGTGTTGATGGTGTACGTATCACCATAGCCCACCTAACGATTATTATTTAAAGGTTTTATTGATGCTTAGCCGCATGAACCAGTAGTTATGTCTGCCCTAAGGATTAGTATAAAATAAAGCCTGTTGTTAATGAATAAGACAGTTTCTATGTTCTTGTGAAGATTGATATTTGACTGCTAATGTTTTCTCATTGCAAAGCCCCCATTTTTCTGTTTATTCTTTGCATTTCATTCCTTATTAATGGCCTACACCACATTTGTTGCCATTTGAAATTTTGGATAGCTTCACTGATCACTATTTGCGAATTTGTTAGATTTGAGTTAAAAGTTTTTTACTTTTCATTAGATAAAGTTAAAGACAAAGGAAGATATGACTATCACATCCAAATGCAAGCAACCATGAGTTGAAAAATGAAAAAATAGAAAATAAGACTGTTTGTTTGTTTTGTTTTAAAAAAAAAATAATCAGAAAAACTCTAAATTATACTGACTTCTTTTTAAGTGAGAAAAACTGTATTATATTTATATGCGAAAAAAGGGTTCAGTTTGAAACTAAGCACTGTTACATATTCTCAAGAAAGTGTGGTCACTATTAATTACCTAAAGAGCTCTCCTCTGGTATTCCAAACTGCATCCGGTTGGCAAGCTTCCTCATATCTGTAATTGCATATCTGAAAATAACAAAGTAAACGGATATTACAAAAAAAAATTAAAAAAAATGTGACAATGATAATAAACCATCTAGCCTCAGAACATATGCATGAGAAGTCACATCACCTTTCCTTCATCTTCCTGAGACGACGACCACCTCTCTTCTTCTTAGGCTCAGAGTCTGGAACTGGCAAAGGTTTGGGCTGCTTTGCAGGAGGTGGCTCCTGCCACTTCTCAATTTTCTTAAGGATCTCATCCCGCAATGATCTTCCAGTCTTTCCTGTTGGATCCCCTCTAGTTGAATCTACTCGTGCGGCAAGAGTTGATTTTGCAGCCAAAATTCGGCAAGCACGCATTCTCAAAGATGGAGGCGTGCTCTGGAAAATTTCTGTCTGCTCAACATAGCCAACACGAAATTGAGAGGTTGCACTTGAAAACCCAGCCAGATTTTTTTTCTTTGCGCCAAGAAGCTGGACATTACAAGCAGGCATCTTTGCCAATGCTGAAAGACCACCAGCAGTACCCATCAGCTTTGCTGCAACTTCACTGCCGACAACAGTGGATAGATTTGGTGCAATATATCCCATTCTACTCTCGACAAAATCAAGAACCTTCTTCTTTGCCAGATCAAGATCAAGAGCCCGATCGGATGCATCAGTTATCTTACTAAGATTCTCTTCAGGAAGTGGTTTGCCACTAGTAGTTGATGCTGTGACGGAAACAACCATAATAATAGCTGAAGGTAAAAGCCCTTCCAAATCAACAAGGGTTAGGTCCATCTCATTTCCAATCTTCTTTACAACTCGAGCATAATCAATTGGATGATGTACCAGAGATTCAAGCTCTGGAAATTTCAACCGATAGTTGTCACGGATAAAGTTGTGGATGATTACAATCTCATTTTCAATGTCAACCGAGAGTGCATTACAATCAACTATCAACTGATATTCTGGATCATCCTCCAAAACTAGTCCTTGGCTTGACATATCAGTTCCCTTCTCAAGTGCATCTTCAACTTTCTGCAACTCCCAGAAATTTTCCACGTCATTATAAAATTAAAAACATAAACCCCAACAGACAAACACCACAAAGACACAAACACCACAAAGACACGGACACACACGAACAAACACACACACACCACTAAAGTAGTGCATCAGATTAAAGACAATTTAAGGACAATTTGATGAATAACACTTCATTCCTACACCTCTTTTATGCTCTATGAGAAAATGCATAGAACAAAAACCCTGCACATACTGATGAGAATCCCTTTCCAATCAACCAAGAACCCATCAACTCCTTGTAAGAAAACATGCATAAAATGTAACACTGACTACTTGCCCACGCCTCTTCAATAATTTGTGATTTGATGCATACAACAAAAGCATTAATTCCAAAATATTAATATGAAAGATTCTTACTTATAACTTTGTGTGTTCAAGACTAAACAATTTACGCAAACAACTACCATATATAATATGATTACTCCTTCATAAATTTATGTTTTGAGATGGGCAAGTTTTTCATTAGATCCCTATACCATATAAAACAAGATTGGCCTCCTAGGCAAGCCACCACTAGTGATAGTTCTCGCTCGCCCATTGGTTTAACATGTCAATGCTTTTCACCAGAAACCTGTTTAATGCATTATACGACAAATACTTAGGGGCTAATTGTTGGTTAAACGGACTGTAGAACAGCTGAGAAGACTGCAATATTGATTAAATAAGGACGTTTTAGAGAAACAGTGGATGAGCAAAATAGAAACACAGGTACCAGGAAGCACATCTCAAAGCGACAATGAGAAACACAGAAGCCTAAACCCAACTATTGCAGATCATCCCTCTGATCTCACCCACTCAAAAAACTGAAACAAAGTCTAGTTACTTACCTCCACCCCCCCATCCTCATTGCATGCCTATTCCATGAAATTAAGAACAATTGATTTTTGTCAGACACCTAATTTCACAATTGAGGTAGTTAGAACTTTCGTAAGTGCCCTATCTGAAACAAAGATGATATTCATGAAATTTAGCCTCTACCACCCGAAAAGTGAAAATAAATCCTAGATTACAATCCCATATAGGTACTTTTTTTCCAAATGACTACCACCCCCACCCCCACCCCCCCCTTCCATGCACAGCCCTTGCTTTTGCAAATATATCAGGGGGAGACAAATGGGCATGTACTTTATGGGAGTGAAACCATGTCTCCATGTTATCCGAAGTTTACAAGCCTAGATCCCAATATCATCTAAATTTTCATCAATCTTCATAACTTTTATTCCTAGCAAATAAGAATAAAGATAAACAAGGCATTTAGTGTGTGTTTCGTTGCATTTAGAAAATGCTAGGTGGACAATCAGGGTGAAGAAAACATGTGGATTTCTTGAAGTGGTGAGAAAACACAGTATACTCATGACAGTTTTGTACAAAGGACAATGGCTATTACATGGATTCACATGTGCAATCAATAAAATTCTTAAATACAAGAGCCAAATACAACCTTAGTTTTTTAATTCATAATCATCAAGAGAGTGTTATACAGAGAGGGGGGGGGGGGGGGGGGGGGGGGGGGTGTGTTGGAAGGGGAGAGCACGAAGTAATACAATCATGAAATGAACACACACATATATATAACTCAGATTTAAGTCTTTGAGGGTGATGGTAAAGCCAACTATGCAGCATATGAGTGTGTAGGAATTACACACCTGCATTATGTTAATGTAACGCTGTGTTTTCTGCAGTTTAGAGACACTGTCCAAATCATCATAGTTCAGCTTCTCTATTGCTGCGATATCACCCTCTACATCTTCGTCCATATCATCAGCGACTCCTTCATTCTCTTTCTGACAAATAAACATTTATAAGAAATTGTCTGCAAGGATCAAAGATTAATCAAAATCACAAAATGTGATAAGTTGGGTTATTTATGAGGCGATTAATCGGCGATTTAATGTAAATCAGGGTAGACCGATCAGAATTAGATATTTAGTGGTTGGGTTTAGCGGTCACCGATTAATCGGTGATAAATTGAGATTGTTCTGTTGGGTGATAATTTCGTCTTGTTGGGTGGTGTGGTGATTGTTGTTCTATAATGTGTGATGTTTTGGACATGATTACATAATTTGCTCTATAATATAACTTTTGTAGCTCTATAATACTTGTCTTATTAATCTTTATTGTCAAAATATGCTATTTATTATATTATAGTTTACATTAGGGAGGGTATAAAATGTATAATTTGAAAAAGTAGACCAATTAATCCCCGATTAATCCGCTTAATCTTAAATAGGTCCTGGACTGCGAAGGATCCGTTATCCGCATTTACTACAGAGGTGATAAGTAATGTTGTAATTAGAAATAACAAAATTTCGTGAGGATCCTCAAGGACATACTGTAGCGCAGGGCATCATAACTTCAAAGGGGCCCAACCAATTTCGAGATTTGATTTCTTATTGGGATCTTTATATATCACACTTCTTAACTAATGTTGTCATGAGAGGTAACTTTCTCTTGTTCCACAAGCCCGCCAAAAGAAAAAGAAAAAGAAAATAAAAAGAAAAGAAAAAGGGATATAGTACTCACAGGTGGAGAACTTGGATTAGCTTCATTATCGGACAAATCCTCAAGATCTGCCAAGAAAGAGTCAGCAAGTGTAGCCTGGAAGAAACAAGAAAAGAAGAAATGATTCAATATTTCGCATATAACATGTTTCGTAAGAAAATTCAGAGTTCTAACTACATTAAGCCTGTGTTGGTTTCAAGTAATATTTCGGCAGGCAAACAAAAAGGAACACAATTATTTTCAAGATCATGTGCTCATTTCTTTTCTCTTTCTTGCCTCCCTCTTCTATTTTTCCAGAAGTTCTTTTCTTCCCAACAAATATAGCCAAAGAACTTAAAAACCTAGCATGCAATTCAAACTTTAGCAGAAGACTGTAAAAACTAACCATAATTAGCTTGCAGCAGGGAGTGTACTTAAGTTCAAAATCTGGTCGAATTGCAAAAGTCCTCCTGAATACAAAACAACAACAAAAGTTAATTAGTAAATACTATCTAAATTAAAATAAGTAACCTAAGAAAATCAAAAATAAAAACATTTTTGTAAACCTAAAATTGAATTGGTAAGTGCCATTGGAACATGGATCAAAAGGCATAATAGAAGAATTTTTGCATTTAAACACTTACGTCCCTCTAACATACATAGACCGAAACCCTGATTGTAACCTTTATCCTACACATGGTGAATCGAAGTGCAAAGAACAAAAACTAGGGCAGGCAAAAATATACACAAACAATCCGTACAGATGTTGAGAGCTAGGGCAAAAATTCAATAGCAATCCGTACTAAGAACACCAAACCCAGAAAATGAGAGAAAAATATACACCAACACCAAACCCAGAAAGAAAATGATAAACCATACCTTCTCTGCGATAGTTCCTAAAGAAAAATTACGTTCTTTCTTGGCGTCAGAGAGAGATTTGCAAATCCAGGTCTCGTTACGATCAGACAGAGTTCCTAAACCCAGCCCAACTATTTTTTTTTTTTTTAATATTAAGGAAAAAAAACGTAATTATTAGTGTCATTCACGACACTGGAATCACCATATTTCCAAAGGAAGCGATTATTTAGCACCACAACTTACTCTTATCCATACCACTCATCTTTTTTTTTTTTTTTTACAAGCTCTCCCACACCACCATATAAGCCAATGTTCATCTTCTTATTCTTTCACTCTCTCTTTTTCAAGAACAAGAACAAGAACAACTTGGAAGGGGTAGCGAGGAAGGAGACGAACGATTGTGAGGGACGGTGAGAGATAGAGGAGATGGAACGACAACCACTATCGCCCTTCTCCATCTTCCCCTCTCTATCTTCTTTTTTTCCTCTTCTCCATCTTCCCCTCTCTATCTTCATTTTTTCCTCTTCCCCCTCTCCCAAATCTCTCATTCTCTCTCAGTTCCCCTATCTTATTCTCGCACAGGCCCCACCTCTATTCCTCTCCTTATTCTTCTTCCCCTCGTGCACACTCTTTTTTTTTTCGCCCCTTGCAATGGATCGTGCGAGGATGGGTTCCCCACTCGCATGGGCCGCTGCGAGGGCAAAAAATTTGAGCCTCACAAAGGTACCTGAAAATGAAAACTCTCACTCGCAATGGCCAGTGGGAATGGAGAACCTATCCTCGCGCGGTCCACTGCGAGGGCGAAAAAAATAGAGCATGTGCAAGGGGAAAAAGAAAAGGGAGAGGGGCGATGACGAAATCAAGGTGGAGAAGAAAATGGGTGCTTTGGGGGTGCCCTCGGATGGGGAGGGAAGAGAAGAAAATACAAAGAAGAAGATCAGAGAAGAAGATGTTGGAAGAAGAAGGGTGGTGGTGAGAAGAGAGGAAATTGGGAGGGGAGAGGGATTTTTCCATTGTTTTGAATTTGGGAGGGTAGAAAAATTTAGGTTTTTCTTTTTATAAGTGGTGTGGAAGAGAACAGTGATGTGGGATAGAAAATGCATAGTGTGGGAAAGAAAAAATTAGATGAGTGGTGTGGGTGAGAGTAAGTTATGGTGCCAAATAGTTGCCGTCGTTTCAAAACGACTGTCCGCGTCAGTTTCTTCAGTCTATCTCCCTCCCAATTGGTATCAAAGCCATATATATCTTTCATGTATTACACTAGGGTATTCCCCGTGCCTTGGCACCTAAATTCAGTCTGAGCATTTAGATGTGTGATGGTTAGAGTTGGTTGGGACATAAAAGTTTTAAAAAAAAAAAAATTCTTTCTCCAACCTCCCTCTTTGTGATCTGTTAGATTCTTATGTTCGGGTAAATCTCAACCGTCTTTTATCTCCAACTTCAAACATCATTTTGATTTGTTATATAGACTAGGGTATTTCTCGTTCCTTCGGCACACAAGTTATTTGATAGATGAAGATTTTTCAACTTTGGCCAGGGGTATTTCAGTCTTATGCAAACATAAATTTTAGCCAAACACTCCCTTCCCCCCCCCCGATCAGTTAGGGTATGTTTGTTTAGCCATTTTCCTTGGGAATTTGAATTCATTTTTCTATTTTTGTAGATTTTTGTTGTTTGGTTGTCTATTTACTGATAGGAAATTGATTCTTCATTAAATTATTCTTCACAGAAACGATTTCAATTTCTCTGTTTATTTTCCGTGCAACCAAACAAACCCTTAGATATTTATGTTTAGGTAAATCTCGACCATATTTTATCTCTAACTTCAAACGCCATTCTAATTTGTTAAATAGATATAGACTAGTATAATACTCGTGATGTTGGCACTCCCGCAAAGAACAAATTTTTTTTGCTAAATATCATGTCTTAAACACCCCACAACCATCCTTACCTTTGCATCAATTAGTTTTGAATTGCAAGTCTATTCTAAGGTAAAAATATATACTATAAACTTTAAGGTTAGATCTTCACAAATGCTTTTCAACAACATCAAGTTTACTAAAATCTGACAACTACATAAATAGTTATGATACTTTTCATTTTGAGAAAAAAATAAAACACAATACTTTATCTCTCTGCCATATGTACATTCCACCAATTTTTTCACATTTTTTTCATTTTTTTTGCCCTTCTTCCTATTTTATATTTATAAATATGTCATCATACAAAATGAGTCTCAATCCTCAACACATTTTACAACTTTCAGTCATAGACATTTTTCATCTTTAATCCTTAGTTTGTCCCCTTTTTTCTTTTTCTCATTCGATCTGCTCCGACTTTTGCAATTTTTATTGTTATCATTCCAACCTCTACGAGGATGGTTCCATACTTGCAGAGGTCGAAGCGAAAGCAAAGGAGAAAAATGGGCAATGGTGATGGCGAGGCGGTCGGCGACAACAACAATTGCTAACACTATTGCTGCTGTTAGGAAAAATGAGCAGGCAAGCAGCAACGGCGGTATGGAAGGGTGAAACAACGACAACAGGGGCGACAACAACATCATCAACGACTGTGAGAGAAAATCGATTTGTTGTTGATGTTGTTGTTTTGGGGAGAAATCGTTGAGACTAGCAGAGGAGAAGAGAGAAAAAATTGATACTTGAGAGTTTTGGGTTTATAATGGTGGTGTAAAAAATAGGTGGTGTGTGGGATAGAAAGGTGGTAGCGTTAGAGATAAAAATGTGGGGGTGGTGGTGTCAAACTGTCAGAGCCTTATGTTTATCCAAAATGTTAGTTTTATCTA
Organism: Berberis vulgaris; assembly: GCA_963556465.1. Lineage (NCBI taxonomy): Eukaryota > Viridiplantae > Streptophyta > Magnoliopsida > Ranunculales > Berberidaceae > Berberis > Berberis vulgaris. Next base: position 15,388,877 of record OY747134.1, read on the forward strand.
TATATAACTAGTGTATTTCATGAGCCGTTGGCACGATAGAAGGTGGGTTGTGGCAACAAGTCAAACTCGATTAAATTTTAAACAATTAGAAAAAACACATTTTAAAACGGCTACAATTAATTATCCCCAAACTTTGATTTCCCAAAATATGGAGTTCATGGTCTTTGCTTGAATGTATCTTAATATTGAAAATACTTATAACGTGAAGTGCATTAGATTACAATTTTTTTTTGGAAAAATGCATATGGCACGAAATGCATATTTACAACTTTAAGCGTTTGTGTTAATGATTGGTTTTAAAACTTTAAGCATTTGTATTAGTGATTGGTTTTATTGGAAATATCTTCAATAATGCATTTCAACCATACCAAGTTTTCTAAAATTTGACAACTACATAGATAGTTATAACAATTTTCATTTAAAAAAACGCAAATTTTCTCTCTCCGCCACATCTGCATTCCACAAACTTTTTCACATATTTCTTCATTTCCTTTACCCTTTTTACTTGCAACTTATTTACAAACATGTCATTGTTGATAATGAATCTCCACCACCAACATTTTTCGCAACTTTCAATTCTAACTGTCTTTTATCTCCCGCCCCTTAGTAACAGTGAAACACTATTATGATATGTTAGATAGACTTGTGTATTGCTCGTGCCGTTGGCACGATAGAATGCGAATCGTGGCAATAGGTCAAACTCGGTTGAAATTTTAAACATATAGGAAAAACACATTTTAAAATCATCACATTAATCCTCTCAAAACTTTGATTTCCCCAAACATGGAGTTCATGGTCTTTGCCTAAACGTGTCTTAATATTGAAAAAACTTTCGACATGAATTGCATTAGATTACAGTTATTATTTTGGAAAAATGCATATGGCATGAAATGCATCTTTAAAACTTTAAGTGTTTGTATGTATTAATGATTGATTTAATTGAAAGATTTTCAAAAATGTATTTCAGCAATACCAAGTTTACTAAAATCCGACAACTAAGTAGATAGTTATGACGATTTGCATTTTAAAAAAATACAAATTTTTTTTTTATCTCTCCACCACATATGCATTCCACAAATTTTTTCTCATTTTTGTTCATTTTCTTTGCTCTTCTATTTGTAATTTATTTACAAATATGTCATTGTCAATGACGAATCTCCACCATCAACATTTTTCTCAACTTTCAATCCTTATCGTCTTTTATCTCTAACCCCAACACCCATTCTTATTTGTCATATAGAACTAGGGTATTCCCCATGCCGCTGGCACTGGCATACGATGTTAAATATTTTCATTGCGGATTATCTTTCGCACCGACTCTCAGGGCTTTTACTGTGTTAAAAAATCTCTCAGTGTGCCTTTGGGGATTTTAGCTCAATATGCTATTAGCACATGATATGTGGGCTTAAACTAAACCATTTTAAAACGGGTTAAAAAGCTTATCTATCCCTTCAACGTGTAACTAAAAAAATATATGTAAATGAAACAAAGTGAAAAAATGAACATTTTTCGTTACTTGCTGAGATCGTTGGCACGACCATTCAACTTCTCAAATTTTACAATCACCATTATTTTTTTAAAATTTAATGAAGTACAACCACAAAATACACATAACCAGATGACAATATTGTGTTTGAAACATGTAACTTATAGATTTGAAATATGAAAGATTTGTAAAGATTATTAGGCTAGAGGCATGGGGAAAAAAAATAAAGAACCGTGCAAGATGTGCAATGCATGTAAAGTTGCGTGGTAAACATATATGAACTGTTCCACAAAGGGAATTAATTGATACACTTATCCTCCATATGAAACTCAAAAATAAGAATAAATGTGTAACACCCCTAAATTTCATAAAGATAATTTATTTTATTTTTAATTAAATAAAATAGGGTTACATTTAATTGAATGTGAATTTCGAAATTTAGGGTTTTATTTTGTGAGTTTAGAAGGTGGGTGCTTTCAGAAGTCCAATGGGGGCGAATAGCCACCCACACTATATAAACAAAAACCCTTCCTTTTTTTCTTCTCTTGTGCAAACCCTTATTTTCCTTTTCTCTTGTGCAACAGGAAGGGCAAAACTCTTCCTCTTATTCTCTTCGGCGGCGACGAAGGCTAGGGCCAAAGAGGCAGGTCTACTGCTCAAGGTCGTCCACAGTTTTTGGTATTCTCTGCTCATCCTAATGCACCTCCAGTTGCTTCTTTGTCATCTTCTCCTGCTCAAAGAGAAGGGGACGGTCGATCTGCTTGCTGGACGACCGATGTACTTGTTTATCTTGTTGTCAACATCAAGATCAACCATGTTCCCCAATTCTTGTTTTCCATCATCTATGTTCTTGTGTTCTACTTCTCTGTCAAAATTTCCTTCAGGCACAACCTGAATTTCCGGATGTGGTGGCTTGGGATGTGAACCAATGGACTGGTTGGTGACAACATGGCTTGATTTCCCTGCCGCCAATGGAGTTGAAAAAATCAGCTTGGTTGCTGATGAAGGGGTTCAAGGAGCAGTGTTTGAATTGCCAGAGGAGATTTGCCAAAGAGCTGTGTGTGATGGGTCTGTTCATGGTAATCTGATGTGGCTGTCGGTCTTTCAAACGAACGAGAATCACGGGCGAGGGGATGATGAGCTATTGTTGGGGTGGTTGAGAATAAGAGGTGGCAGGATGATGGGACAATTGCGCTGGCTGCGCAACCCTTTTGCGATTTGCAATTTTTGTGAGTTTTCTTCATTTCTTCCTCTTTTACTGTGAGTTCTTCCTTCTTGTTCTTTTTAAATTTTGGGTGTGTTTGCGTATTTGCAAATATAATGATGTTGGGATGATTTGGGTTTATGGGGTTTGTTGGATTGTTTGATTTGTTGATTTGGGTGGCTGGGTCATGTTGTTCTTGAAAATAGAATATCCCCAATTTACAAAAATAGAATGGGTTTTTGTCTGTGAGAATGGGTTTGCTTTCTTTGTGAGTTTTGTTCATGTTTTTGCAATGTTTGTGTTTAAATTCTGTGATGGGTGATTATAGGATTTTAACAATCAAAGAGGAGATTTTGTTAGATGTTCCAAGAAATGCCCCACCTATACAACATTGCTTTAGTATTCCAGATAGTATGCATCTGTGATTGGCTGTTAACTTCAAAATTCATGATATTATGCTCTTTCTATAAATACCACATAGGGCATCTAGGTGCCACAACCACTTAGTGGATAGATTACCGAAAGACCGCCTACTAAGCTACTTATTCAAAGGGCTGCTCGGGCTAGCAGTTTAGGACACTTTGATAGGTTTGGGTTTGAGGGGTTCTGATCATCTAATTATGCACCTGCTTGTGTTGCATCCTGTCCAAAATCTGCAATTTCATGATCTATTACCAAGTTCAATTGTAAGTTTGTAACAGCTTTGCTTTTAAGCATAACTGCCAAAATTTGCACATCAAAAGTACTTTAGTTAAGCATTTTTTTTTATCACTGTATCAATTTGTTCTGCCCTGCTCTATTGTTCCAGAGCTTTAATAACTTATAACTTATCCTTCTAATTTAAAACTTATCTTTATCTTCAATTACAGACCAACAATCTAACTTCCTGTTAGGCTAGTTTGGTTCATTACTGCACTTCTTCACTGGGTGTGTGAGTAAGACTTGTAATTGTCTATATTTTAATTAGTGTTTGATCATCTTCTATTGGCTTGTACAACATGAATTGTTGATGATCCTTATGTGCATGAGTGTAAAAATGAATTTGAGTTCATTTTGCATGTTGATCCAGAGGTTGCATGTACATGATCAGAGTATGGGTGAGTGTTTAGTTGTTAGAGTTGATGATTTCAAACTCTCATCATGAAATTCATTTGATTCTTCCATGAATGGATTAAAATTCTTGTATTTCAGCATGATTTTGGTTGTGTTGTTTGGATTTGATGAGAATTGTTTATTATGAGTTTAACTAGTTTAATTAAACACTTTGAAGTGTTTGAGCAGCTGTGACTGCCTAAATATCGATTTGAAATGTCAAATTTTGAGTGGTTTTTGTACCCTATTTCTAGACAATATTTTGTGCACTATTTGAAGCAGGTTTTGAATGAGTATTTGTTAATGTATGAGGACATATTTTACACCAAAAGCTTCTTTTTTTCTGTCTAGTTTCTATAGAATCTTGTAAAAACATGGTTTCAATTGGTATTTAGTGAGTTATGCCTAGAGTTGTGAAAGGGTGCCGAAACTATCGATAGTCGCGGTTAACCTAAAATACTTTGGATTCGGGGCTAAATCTGACTTGAATGTTTTTCATTTTAGTAGGACTATTATATATGACTGGATTTTTATCTAAGTCTATTTTGTAAATTTTTCTTTGCGGAGCTGCATTCGATCTTTATAGCGAAAATTATAGCTTAATAATCTTCGAGTGTCAATCTGCCAACAGCCTGCAGATGACCTGACTTTGTCAAATAATCTATGTTATTCTAGAAATGATCATAGAACGTACCTTATATGGTTAGAAACCTTATTAAGTCTGTTTTCACTAGCCCTAAACGGTTTTGCATTTAGAGTTTTGTAAAAAGAGTTATGACCTTAAGAGTGACATGCTGTCAGTCTGACAACTCGCAATTTGCGAGCTGAGTTTTTCACTTTTGAACATTTTGATAGCTGTGGATCGGTTTCTCACCTTTTGGGATTAACTTTCCTAGGAACACAAGTAATTTGTTTATTTTTACTTATTTCATGTTACTATGTTAATTTAAGCTTCATTATTTTAGATGATTTCATTGATTTAGTTGGTGACCATTTTGACTCGTTATGGGATTTCATTGATTCGTGTCGTTGAGGGAGTTATGGGGTTGGTTGATTTAGGTGATGGCAACATGTGTGGAAATAACCTATTTGACGTTGTATTAGGGAGAGAAAGAGGTTGATGATAGGAAACATTGAAGGATTAAATTGAATCCATACTGTTGTGAAGAATTTTCTTGATAACATTGGAAGAGGGATTATCTTAGGACTGGTCATTTTAATTGGTGTATACTGTAGGTATATTGCTTGTATGGAAATGACGGGTTTCATTTCAGGTAATCCATTATGAGATTTTAGGCATGTTTGAGAATGATGTTGCCTTATTTGTGGTATTTTGTGTCGCAAATGTGTGATCTTTACCATTGTGATTTGTTTGATGTATGAGTTTCTCATACCTTGCTGGGTTCATGTTTTGGGTCTTTGCCTGATTTTACGAAGTAACATTTGTATGTTTGTGACTTAAATTTGATTGTTAAGTAGATTGCGTTGCTGAAAAGAATTTATTTCTTGTATTAAATGGGTTTCGATCCCCGCCCTATTACAAAAAGTTTGTATATGAAAATGCTATGTTTTTCCCCAAAAATGTGGGTGGATACGGTTGTAAATCGTTCTATAAAGGACAAAATGTCACTTGATCACCGTGTTATTATAAAGCATGATTTATGAATATGCTATGTTTTCCCCAAAAATGTGGGTGGATAGATTGTGAATCAATTTATGTATGACAAAATGTCATTGTGGAGGAATTCTGAATTATCAAAAATAAATGATATTGGTAAACATTGATTTCCGAAAATATAAACCATTTGGACTTGTATCACTTAGAACTACCACACCTCTTTTGTTTATTATTTTCCCTCTCCTACTAGATAAACTAAATAACCTGCGGGTCGTCTTGCGGAGTTGGGGCGCCCATTTCTTACTAGAGAAACTAAAATAACCTTCGGGTTAGTCTTGCGGAAATGAGGTGAATTTGTATGCCTAAAATAGGCTTTGATATTTATCCGTAAAAAATGTGACGTGAGTTTATGCGCATTGATAGCCCAAGGGTGGCTTTTGGTACTCATATAGTTAGGGGTATCCGCGATGCATGCCTGTATGTGATGTCCCCACTTGGGCATGGATGACGGAGTAGTCCTCCTTTATATGAGAGAGACATACGGGCATGTATGTTCGGCACGGAGGTGGTGCGAATGTGGTATCGTCTAAGTGATCAATCCGTTAAAAAGATGAATTAAATTCAAATAAAAATGAATAGATTACGTTTATATTGTTTCTAATCCTTTTCATGCAGGATGGCAAGTCCACTAATATTTCTGCAGGTCAGACTTGCCATAGTCGACTCCTATAGGGTAAGTATAAGTAAATGCATTTTTACTTAATTGAGATGATGATATGATGGCCTCGATGAGGAACTAAATTCATGGAATTGTGTTTTCTTGCATCACACTTTTGCCTCGTTGAGGAACTACCTGTTGGTGTGTTTGTGTTTAGCTTGATGTTTATCACGTGCGATTTTATTGATTTTGGGATGAAGATTTCTCACACCAGCTTTATTGCTGACCCAAGTGAGTTTTTGCTTCTTGGGTACATTCCTTTGGGAATGTAGCCGATTAGCTTTTCAGGTTTAGAAACTTTTGAGCAGCGTTACGGGAGTTCCGCTAGTGGGGCTAGCGACGTCAGTTTTTCCTGATTAGAGTTTTGTTAAAAATTTTAGTTTGTTCCTATTTTCTAAACTATGTTTTAGTCATTGCTGCTAAATGTTTCTGTTATTGAATTTCACGTCCCGAGTTTTGGGGAAACGGATAATCCTACGTGGATTTTAGGATTTTCGTTTTCTTCGAAAATCGGGGCGTGACAAAATGAGAAAGAAATTTAGCAAGAGCCCATTTATTCAAATAATAATTAGATGTTACCATAAAAACAATGTTATGTAATAAATATATATTGTCATCCAAGACATGTGTTACTAATCATACCCCAAAGTTGCATCTTTTTAATATCCATTGCAGCATTATCTCAACCACAAATATTTGGTGTTTCTGTAACGGTAGCTTAAACTAAATTTATCACAAATTTTTTGTGGAATTTGACAATCTACCTTACTATAGCATTACTCCACAAGCTAAATGTTTGAGTAGGATAAATATGCATATACTTACATGCCTAATCATCACCATCAACATTTGAAGAAAAATAAATAAATAAATATCAAAATGTTGGGTATGGAAATCAAACCCATGCACTCTTATTGAGGATTGATTGAAGATAAGACAAATGTTAACTTTAAGTCTCAACCATTAGATCTTCATATTTTGATAAATCTCAGCATTTTTTATCTCCCAAATAGTGAAACACCCTTATGAATTGTAATATAAACTAAGGTATTCTCCGTTCCGTTGGCACGATAAAAGTTTAAAACTTGTCAAAACATGATCACCTTTAAGTTTTCATGATTCATACTTACATGCCTAATCACCACCATCAACAATTGAAGAAGAAAAATAAATAAATGTTGGGTATGGGAATCAAACCCATGCACTCTTGGTGTTTTGAGTTCTATGTGGTCCGTTAGATTCATATAGTTGGTTAAATCTCAGCCGTCTTTTATCTCCCACCCCAAACACCATCCTGTTTTGTATATATAAAATATAATAATATTTATAAAATAACAAAATCAAATAAAAAATAAACATTGTTGAAGATATAGATGATGACTTTTGAAACTATTAGTTTCACTTGCTCTAAATCATACACCATATATAGTATTATTAGTACATATACTAATTTAGAAGTAGTTATGACTACATTACCCACTGCTAGTTATGCATTCACTGATTTATGTGAGTATAAAATATAATCCTTAAATAATTATTTGTTCAGACAACACTTTAGTTATAAATCCATTTTCCTCATAACGTCTGATTCTCTGTGTATTTTGAGTAAGCAAGATAACAAGGGAAAAAGAAATGTAGGCAGTTAGAGTTTTGTTTTTTATTTTTCATTTTTCATTTTTGGTTCCATTTTCATCTTTTCTTTTCTGATTATTTTCATTTTTCATCTCGCACAAATGGCAATCATCGAAGAAGTTTTACAATGGTGGATCATCTAGCGCTAGGGGGTTAAAGCGTGTTCATTGCATTTTTAAGAAGAGTCAAACACCTAAAACGCATAAAGTTGTTATGGATCTGCTCAAGCACTCTGAAGTTGTGTATTGTAGGAAATGAAAGACTTCGCAGATTATGTGAACGAAATGTGAGACCTGTTTCAACCTCTTTCCTATGGCTGAGGAATAGGATAAGTAATAATGGGACAAACTCACACCTTTCACTTTTTTGAGTTTGAGTTAGGGTTTATCTTGTTTGACTTTAGTTGCTTAATAGGTATTGAGATAGGAAAGGGTTCAGTTTGATGAGGAGAAGTATAAATCCCAAAGAAATATGACCCCGTACATAATGATGGGGTGTAGGTAATTTTAAGTAGTCCCCATTCACATAATTACATACATAGAGGTGTTGATAGTTGCTGCCTCAAACTAAGCAAATCAAGTCACTGACCGAAAACACAATTAATCGTGGAGTTGGGAGATATATTTTTGTTAATTGAATGGGTTCATGAGTTTCATCAAAATTGGATATATGGATAAATAGCGAGTTGGGGAACTAGAAAGGAGGATGAAAGGGGTGGGATATATGTAACAACCCGATATTTCACCTCTGCGTATTTTGTTTTCTTTCCCCGTGCGCCCCATATTGTTAATTAGATATCGGTCCAATAGAGGCATAATTTCTAGTGATAAATGTGAGTATGACATTTAACCAATGCATTTTTCTTAGTGTTTTATTGTATATTAGAACTCAGGACCTCAAGAGATTCCCTTGGGTGATATTTAGCAGTTTTTTACTCAGGTTGGTCGTGGGGCCGCAACCCAGCCATTTGGCCCAAATGGATCCCGTGAGTGTGGGTACAATTTATTAGTCTTATTTTGTGCCGTAGAAAGTGTTTATCACATGTCAAACCATTTATAGTCCTAAATTGACATTTAACAACGTATATGCTATGTACCACAACGTGGTGGCATATAGCCATCCCAATTTAAATAGCGACCATTAACCCTTCTCATGTATTTTTCCTTATTGGAGAGCTTGAGATAAAGATTGGCAACCTAATTGGAGGAGATATCAACAATTTTATGGTGATTCAAAGGTGATTCGAAGTCGATTTAAGTTGGGTTTCGGGTGGATCTTTGAGGAGAAGTTAAATCACCAGTTTTGGTGTTATTTGGGGTTTGAAGAGCTGATTTTCTGTTGGAACAGGCAAGTTATATCATCATATCCTTGATTTCATATGTTGGGACCTTAATCAAGCTTTCATGTTTAAGATTTGTTACTTTAATGGAAAGTTGATGTTTGCATGTATGTAGCGCCAGTTTATTTTTTCCATTTGTATAATTTAGATTTTTATTAAAAACAATGATTTTGAAGTCCTGGGAGATTAAATGAATTTTAGAAATATTTTTCAGATTTGTTTTATAATTTCTTTCTAGATTTTTTGGGTGGTGTGCCTTTAGTAATCTGTTGGGGGCAAATAGCCACCCAAATATAAAGCAAGCTTTCCCCCTTCTCTTCTTTTTCTTCTTCCTTTTTCTTTTTTTATAGAGTGTCCTTCCCATGGCGTCTCGTCTTTGCCGGCTTGTGTTCGAGCAATTCGAACGGTTCTCCGCCCAAATCTCATCATTTCCTTATCATTTTTCTTCCTTTTTCTCCCCTCTCCTTCCTGCTCGAGTTTTTTTCGCTTTAAAACAGAAAAATCAGGGTATGGGCTTGATCGGAGTTGTCACTGCAACGCTGCTCCAATCGGCTTCTCTGTAGCAGTTGGGGCGTAGGTTCCAACCTGTAAACCCCACATGCAAGGGTGTTTTCGTGGTTGGCTGGAATTTCTGAAAAATCAATTGTAAATATCCGTTAGGGAGGTTCTCCGACGTGAATCCAAGCTTTGATCGCGCGGGTGAGTTGCGGTTCGCGGTTCCAGTTGTTCTTTGACCTATTTCTAGCCAGTCTCCGGCCTGTTGTGTTGTTCGAAGGCGATCAGACCGTAGTAGGGTGGTTTTCGGTGAGTTTTTGCCGAATTTTGGGCTTCGTTGGAGTGGTCACCGGATTTAGTTTGCCGGTAAGTAATTTTCCAGCCTTGCGCCGATTGTTACTTATTTATTTTTCCAGTTTTCGACCAGTTTGCTCACCATTGGGTCCGTCTTTGCAGTTTTGGGAAGTTTCCTTAGTCCCAAGTTCGTTGTTCCGCGAATTGGGAGCTTCTGTTGGTAGGATTTGGGTTCCGAAAATCCATTCCGCTCAGGTGAGTCTAACTTTAATGTTTACTTAAAAAAATATACTTATTTTAAAATCTTGAATGAATTGTTACATTATGCCGGTGATTGGGTGCGATCGAACACAAGTTCGGGATTTGACACTCATGAGGTTTTGGAGATTTCGATTGCTGTGTTGGTTCATTTGTGAATGAATTTATGTATTGAGTTTTCTGAAAGCATGATATACATAAATGAAATGGATAAATGGCTGAATATAAATGTGGTCAGGCTTTGGTATGATGTCATTGGGCTTATATGTTGTGTTTTCAAGTATGCTTGGTATGACATGGTCAGACTAGTGTCCCGATTTAATGACCTGATTTTTATTTGCAAAATTATATTGACACTGAAAGAATTAGTTAATATGGCCTATGTCAACAGTTCGTGTGTTTTACCGTAGATTGCCGAGTCTTGAACTTGTATGATTGTTCTACTCGAGGTACTTTATTGGTGTGAATTGGGTCATGTTGAGACCCTAGTGGAGTCATGGATTTATGAGGATTGCCTAGTTGATTATTATACACATCAGTTACGTTGGATTATGTATAAACTCATAGTGCGTGCATGTTTGGATTAGTTTAAGTGTTTTTACCCCGCTGTAATGCCTATTGTGTCGATGCTTTAGAGCTTGCTCGCTTCGTGAATTTTGTAGGTGCTTGAGATAACTCGTACCTACGGACATTGAAGACGCTATCACATGTGACATGTTCGCTGAGGTACGGTGAGCTCCCGCACGCGCTTGCCACTAGAGAGTGAGATAGGACGGGTCCCGGAGGACGTGCTTCAGAGATTACTCGCTTTCCCTCCCAGTGCACTTGAGTTTGATTTGTGTTAGGTTGGCCGTGTTAGGCCAGTCGTTCGGGACGTTTGAGTTTATATTCGGGTATATGGCACCCCATTAGGATACAAACAAATCAGAAGTGGTGGGATGTGTCTGGGTGAGACACATTCGTAGGGTATACGGATACCTATGATATGAGACACTTACATAGACATTTTTTTAAAGGTTTCGACTTGATTTCCATACTTAGGAGGCTATGCAGGATTATGATATTGTCTTTGGTTATATCACTTGATATTTACCATGTTTGAATCACCTGTAATGACCAACATGTCTCATAAACTTGTAGTTACTGTTCAATATGGAATGTTTGTGTTGGTGCTTGAATTTAGAAATATTCTCCTTAGAGACACGATGTGATTCAGACTTTAGAAACTTGTATAGGGACACCGCTTCCATGTTATGGTTCATGCATCTAGGATTACACACTTATTCATTAATTTGTGGCATGGATTCCTCCTGTATATTGTTTTGTTATTTGTATTTAGTTCACTTGCACCAGCTAGCTTTGTGCTTTGCTGACCCCGCAAGGGGTGTGCTTCTATTGGAGTGCAGGCAATGTTGTTGTTCCTGCTGATCATGCCGCTTAGGCCCAATCTCCAGCTGTTGACTTTTTTTGTGCTGTTTAGTCTTATCCACCCTGTACGGGTATGTTTTGCTTCCATTGTACCGTTATATACTTGTTAAATACTAGATGTTTGTATATATTGGTTTTGTCGCTATGACACAGGGCGGGGCAAATTGAATACTTTCTAATTTGTTCAAATTTTATCGTAGTTGGTTATTTAGTTTTGCTTATCGTTTCAAGAATATGTTATATTATGATTTTGTGTCTTGTTACAATCCGCCTGTGGTTACGGATTCAGTTCACGTATCGGCACGCTACGAGTCCCATGGTGGGTTGGGGTGTTACAAAGCTTGGTATCAAAGCCTTACCCAGCCGAAAGTGTACCAACGAGGACGTTGGGCTCCCAAAGGGGGGTGGACTGTGATACCCTTGTGTGGACGAACCTGAGGGGGAGGGTAAGGGAGAAGCCCATGGATCCCAAGAGGGTTGGCAAGCTACAAAGGGGAGATCATAGTTTCACATTGCCTGGGTGCGGGAGGGTGATGTACTATATAGTACAAGTTTAGATCTACAAAGTACTATGCGTTTAAAAGCCGTGTGGTTCTTTGGCCCAAAGCGAACAGTATAGTACTCTGTGGATTGGGTCGTGACAATGTAAGTGATAGTGGGCTTTGAGTTCATCTCCTATTGTTATAAATTTGCATGTGTATGATTAGAGCATGTTTAGTGACTTTGCTCAAACAATACACGCGGTCATTGCAGTAGAGAATGGGGTGTCAATCCCACGAGGAAAGCAATCTACAAGTTATTTGTTTTCTCTTCTAAAAAAATTGTCAAGGTTTCAGCCCTTTTAAGGATATGACTCTCCCACTTCTTCAAGGATACAACTCTCTCTAATTATTTCCTGAAACAAACTCTTTTCCAAAAACACTGATTTTTTCCCCTAATTGTCTCACTTTTTTCTTACAAACGACTCAATGGGGTAAAGTGGTCAACATAAGACTTTGAAGCCTTATCTCTTAGCTTTAATTAGCAATAAGAATTACCGTAATTGGGTTTGTGTTGCAAAAGTTATCCCCAATTAAGCGAGACCTGCTACAAAATTCCTGGAATCCTAAATAGAAAAGAAGACAATTTCTATTCTTTTGATTTAATTAGCTACCGGAATCCGAATTGAATTTGTATAGCAAAAGTTGTTCCCAATTAGACTGTTTTGAATATTCTAGAATTCTAATTAGAAAAAAAAAATTTCTTTTCCTCTTATTCGTTTTGGGTTGGATGCACACATGGGCTTGTTTCAGGTTGTCTTGGGCTGGTCTAGAAGTTGTGGATCACTTTGATCATATCTTTTTAGGGTCTTTTACATGAAAAACACACTAAAACACAAAATTCTCCAAAAGACCACACTTGTCAAGTAATTCAATGATTATCAATATAATCTTAACAAATGGAAATAACCAACTCTGTATAAAGTGCATTTTCATGCCCTAATCACAACCGACAACAGCTCATTACTAGTACCTAGCAATACAAGCGAGATAAATAGAATGAAAATGTGCATAGCATATAGGTCAGAATCCAAGAAGTTGCAAAACTATCTGGCACTCAGACAAACACTAGCCAAAGCTCACAGACGCTAACAAGATCTCCAAATCATGACTTCTAAGAAACAATGAGTATGCACTAAGACACAACCGTCTTACCACAAACCAGTAATGCACGTGACCTCTAATTCAACCATGTAAAAGCCATGACATTGTTCTCACATTTAAAGTGTCTATCAATTGGAATAAGCAAGGTATTCACTCGTGGAGTTAGAAATCAATGTAAAGCTCTCATAAAAAATGTCAAATGATTTAGGACAAACAAGTAAATAAGAATTGATCACAGGATAGGCTAGTTACACCATTCAAAACACTTAATCAAGCTTACCATACTTATGCCTCGAAATTTCATTGGTTAATCAATAAAGCCTTGATTTTTTTTTTGAATATGACTGAGACACTGTATTTTCCTTACGTGGTTGAATCTCTATTCTTTTGAATCAAAGCGAAACAAAAACTGAATTTTTTTTCTTGACGATACATTTTTTTTGTCAGCAGACTAACTACAATGAAAATAAACTGATAGAAGAAAGAAAATTCTCGAGATGTTGTCGACGATAAAAAAATTGGCACAAACATCAATGATGGATTAGGAGGCCACAAAGATTAACCAAACCGATTCTCCACATACAAGGTAAACCAGATAGGACATCTCAAATGTTGAAGAAACCAATTCCGATGAGCAATAACATTTTGCAATGCCAGTTATTTCAAACTCTCTACTCAATCAAGAAAAATGTGCTTCAAACATGGTCAAAATAAAAAATCATATGCATCAACTCTCCAAATCGATCCACAAAACTTAGCTAGTGCACAAAAGTGAGTTTCCAGAAATCAATCAATGTCAATCAAGATAGTATCATTAGACCTTGACGAAAACATTGTAATCATGCATCAACAGTTCACAAAAACTCAAAACCAAAAAAACATGCTATGACAATTTCACACAAAACATTAAATAACAAGCATGAATATGCTACCAGCCCAACCTAAATCTGACTGTGTCCTCACAATCACCAAATTATAAGAAAATTGTACCGACGGGAGAGAGGAACACATAAGGGTGATTGGCTCTGAGCGAATCCAATAGCTAAACCTAAGATAACCTGAAACACTCAAAGAAAAACATAAAAACATACAACGAAAACAATAGAACTAAACTAGAAAGGAATAACCTAAACTATAAAAACAAAAAACTAAAATACAGATAAAAGTGGAAAACATCAATCCATGTAAACATCGACAACCATCCATGGTTCCTCTATACAACTCCACGGTGGAACTAGGTCGACTTTTGGGATCTCCATGGTGGATGGTCGTGGCCTCGCTCTTTCTCTTGGCAACTCTTCAAAGCATGGTTGCCATTGACGTCCTCCTTCATCCTTTGACCCTGAAAAAAAATATATAAAAAAATTGTTAGTCTAAGGTAAACTCTCAAAATCGGAAACACAAAGGAGATACTCTAAATATTCAGATTTTTTGTGTAAGAGAGCCTCCTCTGATATCAGCGTGTCTATCATATCGGTGTGATAACACTCATCATTGTCACGTGGTTGCTTTTCATTGTGGAATATATTGATCTCTAGAGTCATATTCCCAAAAGACATTTTCATCAGACCATTCCTGCAATTAATAAGAGCGTTAGCTATGGCAAGGAAAGGTCAACCTAGAATGATTGTTACTGTAGACTCCATACTAAACACAGAATGGGTATCTAAAATTAGAAAGTCGACAGGGTAATAGAACTAATCGGTCTGTATCAATACATCCTTAATTATTTCTCTTGGCTTCTTAGTCAGTCGATCAGCCAATAGCAGTACCACATATGTGGTTTGATAACTCGTAGAACCAGTTGCAAGTAGATAGAATAGGTCATTAAATTCACACTTGCTTCTAGATCCAGCAAAGCTTGGCCGAACTCATGATTCCCAATCTAGCAGGTGACTGTGAAACACCCTGGATCTTTGTACTTGGGTGGTGTCTTCTGCTCGATTACCGCACTCATATGTTAAGTCAAGAAAATGATTTTCTTGACATGATGCTTCTTCTTGATGGTCCATGAATCCTTGATGACCTTTGCATAAGTTGGTTCATGTTTAATCACATGCAACAAAGGTAGGTTAATCTTAACATGTTTCAGATGTTCTAGGATCTCACCATGTATTTTTGGACCTTTCCCAGTAGGTCGGAGTACTTGGGGAAAGGGGACTTGGAACGGAATGTTATTATTTGGCTCATCCTCAGGGGTGGTCTCCTTACTACTTGGAGAAGCGCCTGTAGTGGTTGATAGGCTTGGTCCATCTAGTATCTTACCACTCTGAGTAGTTATGACATTGACTTTTTTGATGTTCTACGAGTCCAAAGTAGAGGTTCGTGCCATATGTTGTTCCTTAGGATTTGCTTGAGGCTGAGATGGAAATTGGCCTCGCTCTTGCATTGTTAGAAAACTTGTAGCTTGGTGATCTAGTTTTTGATCTCCTTATTCTTTTCTACCACTTGTGTCATTGTAGCCTCAAAATTTTGATTAGTTTTACCTTGTGCCTCTGTAAACGCATGTAATGTATCCGCTAAGGAATTTCTGTTAGGTTGTGCATTGTATGAAAGTGCATGGTATGGCCTAGATGGTTGTGCCCGTGGGTGTGCGGGTTGGTTCGGGTCGGATTTCCAGCCAAAGTTTGGGTGATCCCTCCAGCTAGAATTATAAGTGTCAGAGAATGGTGAGTAAGGCTTCTTGTACATCCATAAGGCGTTACATTGTTCCTCATAAACCCCTCTCATCTCAGTCAAGGTCAGGCAATCCCGCGATAGCTGTTCCACCCCCCCCCCCCCCCCGCCGCCCACAAATAAATCTGGTATCCTATGACTCGATTCTGGCAACAGTATGCGTGGGTCTACCATCCTTGGTCTTAAGTTCCTCTAATTCCCTGGTCGCCCTCTCTAATTGGGCTCTAAGGTTGTCTTTTTTCCCGATGTTAGTAGACCCCAGTTGGTAGTGCTCTGTTCATGCTCTCAGTTGCACTTGGCTCGATTCAGGTGTGGACCTTCTTAGCCAAGTCATTCAGGTACTCAATGGCCCCATCGGGGTCCTTATGGAGGAATTCTCCATTACACATCATGTCAACGAATTGTTGCTATATACTTGTAAGCCTCTTATATAAATAACTGACTAAACACCAATTCTCATACCCATGGTGTAGACATGTATTCAACGGATCCTTAAACCTCTCCCATGCTTGATATAATGTCTCGTTATCCTTTTGGGTGAAGGTAGAAATCTGTCTATTCAGACCACTGGTTTTGTAGTAAGGGAGTACTTATGAAAGAAAACTTGGGTCATCTCCTTCCATAAACCTATAGACCTTGGTCACAACAACGCCAAAATTTGATTATGCCCAAACAATACATGCGGTCAATGCAATAGAGAATGAAGTGTTGATCCCTTGAGGAAAGCGATCTACAAAATAGCACCAACAAAACAAGGAACCAAAACTAAAAAAATCTCGAGAAAAAGAAGCAATTGAATTTAGGTAAACAAAAATCAAGAACAAAAAATCACAAGGGTCCCAGAATCTCTCCTAGATTTTGCCGCTCCAACCAGTATTGATTCAGTTGTGATGACTCAATTATGTATTTCACATCCCAAACAACATATTTGGAAAATAGTCTTTAACGCGCCAATATACTCTTATGTAAATAGATAAGAAAATTCCCTTTTTCTAGGTAGCACAAAGATTTCTCATATATGATAATTTAAATCGACGATATATCCGGAGAGAGTAATGCAATAAAAGACAATCACATGCAACCAATTTACCGGAATCAATTGAACCCTAATATTCCACACATAAGAAGATCATGACTAGACATATATGGAGAAAAAAAAATCACCGGATTAAAAACATCTATGGAAGAAGAAAACATAATCGGTTGTCACATGAAAACATAACTTCTGTATTAAATAAAGGGGAAAATGATCAAATACCATTATTCATCGTCAAAGCGTAAAATTTGAATAAAAAAACAATCAAATCAGCTACATTTAAGAGTTCATCTCTTTACCTTGCGTGGAAGCTTAGCCTAGCCGGCAATACATCTCCAAAACTCTAATAAAAATTATGTCTTCTCTTCTAAAAAAATGTAAAGGTTTCAACCCTCTTTATAGATACGGCTCTCCCACTTCATCAAGGATACAACTCTCTTTAATTATTTTCTAAAACAAACTTTTTTCCAAAAATGTTGATTTTCCAGTTCTGATTGTCTCATGTTTTTCTCCTTTCAAACAACTCAATGGGGTAAAGTGGTCAAAATAAGACTTGAAACCCTATCTCTTAGCTTTAATTATCAAGAACCACCGTAATTGGATTTGTGTAGCAAAAGTTATCCCCAATTAGTCTATACCTGCTCCAAAATTCCTGGAATCCTAAACAAAAATGAAGACAATTTCTTTTCATTTGATTTAATTAGCAACCAGAATCCAAATTGGATTTGTATAGCAAAATTGTTCCAAATTAAACTGCTCTGGAAATTTTGAAATTCTAATTAGAAAAGAAAACAACTTCTTTTCCTCTTCTTCGTTTTGGACTGGATGCACACATGGGCTTGCTTTAGATTGTTTTGAGCTGGTCCAGAAGTTGTGGATCACCTTGATCATATCTCTGAGAGTCTTTTACATGTTCCGCTTGGTATATGATAAAAGAATGCATATGCAAAAGTTTACGGCGGTTACATAAACTTGGGTGCTTGGTGGACTTGACGAAAAACAGTTATTGGAATTTGAATTCAAGACCTCCGCATCTCCTAGTTATAAAATTCTACTAAACTTTGCGGGACAAAATCTCCCGCATTACTTTGCAAAACTCTCATCATCTCCTCTTACTGGAATTATATTCTCAACTCCTTCATAAACACCCCAACCACCACCACCACCATACTGTAACCATCACCGCCACCTCCACCCACTCTGTCATCGTGTGCCACCGCCACAATGCCACCATAATATAACCATAAACACCGCCATTACCACTACCACTACCACAACCACCGCCAACCCGACTACTACTACTACCACCACCACCACCTCCTCCAATACACTACCATAGCATACTCACCCACAACCAACACCACCTTTACTACTACCACCATAATCAGTAACAAAACCATCACAACCACCACTCCACTGCCATTACCACCACCACCATAGCCACCACTACCACCATCACCACCACCTCCAAGATCACCGATACCATAACATACCACAACTACCACCAACTTCACTAGTACCACCATAACCGTCCTCTCCGCCACCATTGCCACCACTACAACTACCATAGCACAACCACTATAGCATAATCACCATGACCACCATCACCACCACTATAGCATAATCACCACAACCACCACCACCTTCATTATTACCACTGCCGCAACCATCACCATTACCATTATTATATTCACCGAACCACCATAGCTTAGCCACCAAAATCACCACCATTTTAAAATCATCGTCATTGTCACCACCACCACCACAACCACCATAGCCACCACCATCCCACCGCCACTACCACCATCACCACCACCTCTAAGATCACTGATACCATAACATACCACAACACCACCAACTTCACTAGTACCACCATAATCGTCCTCTCTGCCACTACTACCACTACCACAACTACCATAGCACAACCACCATCACCACTACTATAACATAATCACCACGACCACCATCACCACCACTATAGCATAATCACCACATCCATCACCACTTTCATTACTACCACCACCGCAACCACCACAAGCATCACCACCACCACCTTTATATTCACCGAACTGCCATAGCTTAGCCACCACAACCACCACCATTTTAAAATCACCGCCATTTCCACCACCACCACCATCATCGCCCGCATTCGTTATCACCATCAACACGACCACAACCACAACCACAACCACTGCCATCATCACCACCACCAACAATTACTTGTTCGATTGCATCAATTTTATTTAATTATACCAAGCGCCCGTAAAGTAATGCATTGCAAACCAATGCAATGCAAATTGATGCATCTGTGTTAAAATGCAAAATGTATTATTTTACAGTGTACCAAGCTTAACCTAAAACACAAAATTTTCCAAAATACCACATTTGTCAAGTAATTCAATCAAATTTTCAAAATAATCTTAACAAGTGAAAATAATTAACTCTGTATAAAGTGCGTTTTCATGCCTTAATCATTTAGGTTGTAGGTTGGTTTAATTTGATGAAATTTATAAGCTTTAGTAAATTGCCATGATTTTCCTACATGTAAATTTATAAATCATTTGTTAAGTTGAAAATGAGTGATGTATTATTCCATTTTTATTGTAGATTAGAACAAAAATATTTTAATTTGTTAGTGAAATGAAGTGGAATCGAGTTGGAAGAAGCTGATAATTATTGTACCAATTTTTGTACTGTGTTGTTCAAGGTTTTTAGGTGTGGATTTGTTTACTTCTATAGTTATGCTATATATCAAAAATTTTGTTTTTCTGTAGGATGTTGGAAATCTCATTTTCAAATTGTAACAAGCGATTTATCCCTCGATTTGTGGTAGGGTGTCGAACTTGTTGACAATTCACAACATTCTGAAATGCTTTGATTTCAGGGATGAATCTGATTTACTTGGTTTATTTGCAACAAACATGTTTTTATATGGGTATTTAGCTCTTTCTGTAGTTTCTAAATCCTTTGACAGTGTCCTATTTCGTTATTTGTAGAGAAAGTTATCCCCTTAGGAATGTCACGGTGTCAGTCTGCCGATGTATTGCAAATGATTTGACTTGGTTTTGAAAACTACTTTTACTTAGAAACTTTTAAGAGGGAATATCCACACATTTAGTTTCTTATTCGACTATAATTTTTAGATTGCATTAGTTTATTAAATTACGAATTCTGGTGTGAGAGTTAAGTTTATTTGAATGGCAACATGTCAGATTCTCCTGGCCAGACAGGTTGCTTGTTTGAGGATAATTTAGTTGGCTTCACCACTCCATTGGATGGTTGGAATTATGTTTGTTCATATCAATTGTTGTTTGAGTTTTGAGGTTGTTTTGACTGAGTTTAGAGGCTATTTGAGATAAGCTTTTGATAT
The DNA here is from genome assembly GCA_963556465.1 of Berberis vulgaris. Taxonomy (NCBI): domain Eukaryota; kingdom Viridiplantae; phylum Streptophyta; class Magnoliopsida; order Ranunculales; family Berberidaceae; genus Berberis; species Berberis vulgaris. The sequence goes on from OY747134.1 coordinate 15,409,166, forward strand.
GTTATTATTGCTTGGATTTTGAAACTCAAACATGGGTTGTTTTGAACAAGTTTTGATTATTGTTTGATTGGATTTTTAATGTTTTAATTGACTAGTTTTTACTACTGATATATCTAGTAAATTTGGATAAATCAATGGCTACATTGTTGTAGGTGTATGAAATGTCATAATAGGTTTATGTTTACTGCACAATTTTGGATAGTCTTGTTGATTTATTTGACGATTTTGACTCCTAGTTTACTTCTAACTTTAGGTAGGATGCAGTTGGTAAAGTTCATTAAGTTTGTTTTTCGCAATCTTGCTATGGTATTTACACTAAATATGTAACACTGACAACCTGAGAAATGAATATGTTTAGTATGTGCAATTTAGTTCATTTGGTAATGATGGTGGCCCTCAATGTGATTTTAAATATGGTGAAATTAAAAATATGAAATGTTATTTCTATGAAGTTTACTCGTATTAGAGATTAGATTATGATGAACTGGTTTATGATTGATTATTGTTACTTGGTTCATGTAAATTAAGAATCGGATCAACATATAGAGTTTGATAGCTTAAGTTGCAAATATGATTGTTATGGTCGATGAATACCTTTATGATTTATGAAATGATTATTATAAACTAGTTATAAAATCATCAGCATTATGGATATTACATAACGATGATTATAAATTGATTGTTTTTAAGAGGATAGATACAATGAGATGATGTATGAATGTGATTATGGGTGTTTCGGGGTACTGTTGTGAACCTGACATTTATGATTTTTCTGGAGATCCGATGACACTTGTGATGATGTATCAAATTGTGATGGTTGTTAAGACATTACTAAGATCGTATTTATAGATTTGTTAAATATTTGACTTGCATCATTGTAGATTGTATTTTCCCACAACTCCTCCTACATGACAAAGTATGTTGTTATTATCATACTTACCCGTTCAACACTAGGAACTATGCCAAACTTTGATAGGGAGTAGCACGTGGCCTTGAGAATGTGGTTACCCATTCAACACTAGGAACTACATCAAACCTTGATAGAGAGTAGCACGAGGCCTTGAGAACGTGGTTACCCATTCAATACTAGGAACTACGCAAAACCTTGATAGAGAATAGCACGTGGCTTTGAGAACGTGGTTTTATCCCCATATCCAAGAAAGAAACTTCTACTTGTTGTTACTCAAAGTGCTAGTGTGCTTTTCACATTGCGTATAGATGATGAACCTAAGCTAGTCTTGAGTTGGTGATAACTACCTCAGCCTTGAGGATGTTTGAGAGTTTTTTTGGGTTGAAGGTTTCCCCGACATGCATTATGATTTATGATCTTGGGCCGCACGATCGGTCGTCTGTGGTGATGTTTATGTTCTAGATGCGACACCCTGCTTGATAACATACATGCCCAGTGTGGTATCAGTGTGCGTATGAAGGTATATTAGGGTGAGACATTTTTGACATGCCAGACTGAGGTGCGATTGGGGGAAATACATGATAGTCTCATATCTCATCTTTATATGATTAATTTTTCATTTGTGATAATTACTATGTTTGTAAGTATCTATGACTTATTGGCAAGGGATAGGCCAACTAATGATTTATGCAGGTGCATGGTTTACCTCGAGACACGTGTCAAATAATGACACGTAAACCTTCTAAATAGGTGCTTTGAGCTTATCTTCTTAGCTCAAAGAAATTTCTCTTGCATGAAGGTATATTGACTAACTATGTTTGCAAGTAATGGTCTACATCAAGAGTCGAGATGTTTGGTGATATATTTAATAATTTTGTGTTTGGTTCACTATTAGTTTTGTTGGTATTTAGATTTGTACTATGCGATGACTTATTGAAAATAGAGTCTAAAGTGATAACTTAGTATATATTTCGAAAGCATTTTAGTTCCACTGTTCTATGTTGATACTCAAAGTTTAGTAATTATAGGATAATACAAATTTATGTTTGATGAACTCATGATGCATGGACAAAAATCGCCTAACTAGTTTTTGCAAGTATTGATTTATCTAGTTTTATGTGTTACATCATGACACAAAATATAGCTCGTTGATTGAAAATCTTAACAATATGTAAACTCCCTTCCATTTCATCTTGCATCCCATGCATTAGGTGCATATATATAGAACATCTTCATGACATCCTAGAGTTGTGTGTTATTTTTTATGTATCTACGGTCCCTTCATAACAGCATTAGCTGGCCCATATTATTTTTCTCCGTCATGTGAGTGTACTCTTATCGAAGTGCAAGTCAGGAGTTTGTAGCAAGTGAAGCCGAGCTATAGATGTTCATCTTTTAGAATTGTATGTTAGCTCATTTTATTGGGTTCCAAGTATGTTGTTGTTATTGCTTTTGGAAGTGATTGCATAATTCTTAGTCATGGATTGACTATGGTTGTATTTTTGTAGACATGCATTGGGATAAGATGCAACGGTTGTATTGGTACTTTTCTACACGTTATTAAATCTTACATTGGTTAGCTATTTGAGATTTATTTTAATTTCCTGTAAAGTTCTGGTTTAGTCATATATGTTTTTCTTGCTTGAAGCTAGCAAGTGTAAATTGTTGGGGGAAATCACATCTCCAATTTGGGGACATTTCAGTGTAGTGAGAAACGGGGTGTGACAGTTTGTATCATTGCTTTGGTTCACATTGAGTGGTGATGCTCAACGTTTCTTCGGACCCAACATGGGTAGTGAAGTTAGAAAGTTTGTTTGCTAAGTGAATGTTTTGTTTCGTGCAGTATTGTTTTTGTGTATAGAAGAGACAATGGTTCAATATTTATCTTTCCTAAGTTATGTTAAATTCATGGATGAGCATGTAGTTACATTTCATGTGTAACAATGCATGTAAATTCATGGTAGTATGATGTTCCTTTCCTATCGATATATGTATGCTATTATAAATTATTTAGATAATTCATGTTAGTATGATATTTTGTTTTTCATGTTATTTTTATTTTTTATTTTTAAGTGTTTGAGACGTATGTTGAAAGTTGTTTAGGTTAATAATGTTAGTGTGATTCTTACAACTTGATGTTGGTGGCACCATTGCAATAAAAGATTTTAGGTAAACTGTTTCATATTTTGATGGTGTGTTTTATTTATTTATTGTCGTTATATCAATGTTTAGGTGTATATGTATGTGCTATCAATATCTTTTATTTTTAGTTGTTAAATGGTTGGTCATTTTCATTTGAGGATTATATTTTGCCTTAGGTCTTGAAATATCCATAGTTGTTTATTTTGGTGTTTGGTTTAGTAATAATAGACATTCATTCTAATTTTGTTTTTCTTTAGGATTATCCTTTTGATTCGGGTTACTGGTGTGGAATTTTTAGAGGTTTTGATGTGATCTTAGGTGTGGTTTGGTCGTTTAGTTCTTTTGTGCTCAGGTTGATAAGAATATATTTATGTGATCTCATTGTCATGTTTTTCTATACTTTCTGAGCTAATTTGCGTTATTTTGATTTTAATTTGTGTTTTTGTGGTTTTGTAGGTTGCTAATAATAAGATTCCAATAAGAAGCTTAAATAGATGCAAATAGGCTGAATTTAGAAAGACTTGTGGTGAAAGGAAATTGCACGAATTAGGAGACCTAAAGAGAATATATTAAAAGAGATGACGATGAACCTTTGGGGGGGGGGGGGGGTGGGGGGGGACTTGCTCGCACAAGAAGGAATAACCACACACCATCACTCTTTCTCAACCTCCATCGCCTCTTCACAACCACCACTCAATCATTTTTCCCTTTCATCCATCACTGCCACACACATACACCACCCTTTGCGCACATCCCTTCACAGCCACCAGACCACTCGCAAGCAACCTCGAACCTGATTGCATCTCCATCTCGCTTACCCTTCTTTCTCACAGTTCTTTATTTCCAACTCTCGTCATACAAATAGCAACCACGCCACCTCTCTGACACAGTCCCGTCATCATCAATTGCCAGTCCATTTCCCCTTATGTTCATCGCCAATCACAGACCCCATCGACATCTTCCTTATACGATTCCTCCTTTCATTTCACCATCCACCTCTCCCTCTTGATCTTTCTCGCACAAGTTCTCTTTCTTGCCAATATCACAACAACAACAACACATACGAGAGTCTGTTATCTCACCACACACACAACAGATTAGAAGAAGAGGAAAAGTCTGCTGCCATCTCTTTCACGTGCTATCAGCACCCAAGTAGTTCCTATCCACCACCACGCAGGCGATAGTGTTTCATCTCTTATCTTTTTTCTTATTTTAGTTTGACATTGAATTATGTATTTCTATTTGATCATAATTAATATGTCTAGCTAAACCCTTTTAGCTAGGGGCGGATTCGAAGCCCCAAGCATGTGTTTTGTGGATTAATTAAATTCAATCTGTTTTCCCTAGTTAGTGAATGTGTTTTTGCTTAATTATTTTATAGAGAACTTATCTTTGTATATTTGCTAAGGTGGCCAACTTAGTAAGCATGCGCGGATTTGATGCTAGGATATAGGAGAGTTTCACCTAATAGTTTTAATCCTATATTCATAAGTAGTAAATATGGACGTTGGTAATATTAAGTAAAATCTATGTTAACAACAATATGTTGATCATAGTTGTAATTGTGTAGTCAATGTTCAAATTTTCCATAGAACTTAATGATTTTGGGTTGTTTATCTAACTTGTCATTCCTGATTAGATAGCATGAAGAGAATAGTTTGAATCGAAGCTAAGTTTAATTCAACGAATTTGGAAAAATAATTAGGTTAATGCAGTGAAGTCATGGTTAATATTGAACATTTTCATTCATGAGCATATGTTTGGTGTATGGAGATAAAACCCTTAGCTAATTTCTCGTTATCGACTTTCTTTAGTATTTACTATTCATGAACAAATATTCATAGTGAGTTTCTTAGTTTAAAATTATAAAAAATCTAACCCCAACATTTTATTGTTTATTTATTTAGTTGTCCTTTTTACCCATTAGTGTTAGTTAGTAAGCCCCTAATCCCTGGTTTAGAACGATCCCTACTTATTGTTTACAACGACTACAAAACGTGGTTTTAAGCTATGTGCTAGTAAATTAGTGTATCCGAAGTTTGGTCTGACATTCTGGCAGTTAGCATTTGCATTTGAAGTAATATTACTCATCCTTTTGAGGTGTATAAGTCCCACTGGATGGTGTCGTTGTCTTCGTTTTCTTGAATGTCATGAACTAGTTTGCTCTTCGTGGTCTTCTTCAAAGCATTTGATATCGGGGACGAGATTCTTTTGAGGTGTGTAAGATGTAACACCTCTGCCTATTTTGTTTTCTTTCCCTACGTGCCCCATATTGTTCCTTAGATATCTATCCAATAGAGACGTAATTTCTAGTGATAAATGTGAGTATGACATCTAACCAATACATTTTTCTTGGCGTTTTATTGTATATTAGGACTAGACCCTCGAGAAAATCCCTTGGGTGATGTTTAGCAGTTTCGTGCTCATATGAATTGAAAGCGCCTTTAGAATGCGCTTGCACATTTAAGATGGAAATTGATGAAATTCGAAAAATTATAAAGATAAAATTTTATGTATGTATGTGTATATATATATATATTTTTTTTCAATTACAGCATGTCATATGTTATTATAAATTTGATTTATATAGTTATAGTTTTCATTTAAATGCATTTAAATTTAAAATTTATTTACCACATAATAATGAATTTTATGCATTTCGTGTAAGCTTAATATGATTATCTGAATGGGCAAATGCATTTCATTAAGCACTTAACTCATAATAGTTTTTTTTTTTACGTATAGGATTGATTCTACAGACATTTCACCACTTTTTAACCGAGTCCTGTAATTCCAATGAAAATGTGTATCTGAGAATGTTGAGGTGAAATTCTAATGGATAATTTCAACTGATAAAAGGATTATTGTTTCATGCAAGGAACAAAAGGTAACAATCCTTCAAATTTATGTTTTTTGTAAATTATTTAGTTTATGCACGATTGTTTAATTGTTAGAGAATATTATTAGGTTGTGCGGTATTTAGGTGACGGTTATTGGAGATAACTGACCAAGGGATGTGGAAATCCGCCAATCATCTATTGAAAATGCGCAATTACAATTTTAAGGCTTATGAATGTTATAAGCAATGATGATGATGGCTGGAAAAATACTTTGTCAAACTTCAGGATGATGACGTATATATTGCTTGGTGGAAGGAAGTTAGAAAAACTCTTACACAACTCTCATATTTGTATCGGCGTGGTAATGCAGAATTCATAGGAGTAGCAAGGACAAGGCCGGGCCAAAGGTGGAAACTTTTGAATCATATCCCACTTAACAGAGCCTATGGAAAAAATTATGACATTAATATTCAACAATACATAAATCTTGATAGAGAAACCCGATAGTTTAGATGCACCGTCAGATGTTGGAGGTCCAACAAAGGTTTGGTCTTATATATTATTTGACATATGTTCTTATTAAATTTAGGGTTTTCATTATTAATTTTTTAAAGGGTTAATTGCACTTTTCCCCCTAAAACATATAGCCAATTCAGCTTTGGCCCAATTAACATTCATATTGCACTTTCCCCCTTAGACTAATAGTCAACGTGCCTTGATTGTCAAGGCCCGTGCTAAATTAAAAAAAGTCATGTTTTACTGTCCAAAATATCCTTCATTGATCTGAAAGTTGAGATTCAAAGTTGATGCAATTAAAATCGAAGGCTGAGATTCAAACTTCCACTAAGACGTTGGAATAATCCGCCAACTCCTCCTTCACCACCACCGTCTCCACTTCACCACCAATAACTCCTCCCTCTGCTTCTACTACTACTACTACTACTACTACTACTACTACTACTACTACTACTACTACTACTACTACTACATGTTATTTCACTGTAGATTAAATATTCAAGCATCAACAAGAGGAAAAACTTGCCAAGTTTTGATGGCAAGCTTGAGTTGCAGCTCATCTTCATCATCTATTAGGCCAGTTCTTTTGCAGGTGCCAAAGTTACACTCAAATTTATTTTAAGGGGTTAAGTTATTGCTAATTAACAACTCTTAATTGATTTTCTTGCAGATCCCATGGTGTCATTAGCACAATCAAACAAGTGAATAAGAGGTTTGAAGTAGGCAAGTTTTTTAAGGAGTACATGTACATTGGATGTTAAAGCACAATGTAAATTCATTTGATGTTCATTGGATGTTCTTGCAACAAAGTTTGATGTTCTTTCAACAATGTAAATTCATTTGATGTTCATTAGATGTTAATAGCACATTGTAATCAAATGCCTTAACATCAATGCAATTCAATTGACACAACATCATTGCAATTCAAAACCTGACATAACAATTTCAAGCATCAATAAGCAACCTTGCAATTCAAAACCTGACATGACACTTTCAATAACATTCAGTACCTAACAACCTAAAGTGCAAGAACCTAAATTTACAAGCAACAATGTAATACCCGCCTAATTAAATAAATATAAAAATTTCTTTTGTAAACCCTAATGTTGATGGGTTGCTATTAAGTTGTATTTGGGCTTGGTTTTGGGCTTTTATTAAACTAATAAGTAGGGTTTTATTTTGTGAAATAGGGTGGGTGTATTCGAAAGTTCGGTGGGGGCGAATAGCCACCCACCTTATAAAGAGTAACCCTATTTCTTCATTCTTTCTTTTCTTTTCTCCTTCATTCTCTTTTCTTCTTTGATGGCTGGCAACAAGAGAAAGCTCTCCAAAAAGAAAACACCGAAAACGAGAGAGAGATAGAGAGGAGAAATTAGGGCAAAAATATTTTCTTTTTCTTGATCGATCTCTCAACATGGTGAGTTTGAAGTTCTTCTTGTTTGTATTTTCGATCTCTCTCGCCTTCTGGATTTCCCATCCATGGAGATTGATAGATCTTTCGTTTGGTACTAGTTTCCTTCGGCTTCGCGTCCTTCATCGCTCTCATCTTCTGATTCGTTCTCACTTTACTTGTTGAGAATCGGTGTTCGCAGTCTCAGATGATCGAACACAGATATATCATTCAGTTGAGATCAGATCTGTACAATGGGTTTGAAGAAATTGATGTGGATGAGGAGTCAAGAGCAGAGTTTTCCTTGTCCATTTTTGTGATTAGGATTTTGATATTATTGGGTTGTGTTGCCACATCAATGATGAACATCCTGTCAAGGCAAAGAATGGGGAATGTCCTGTTTGTGGACCAAGGGTGATGTCGATGACAAGTTCTGATTTTAGTAGTAGAAGAGGAGCAAGAAGTGACTACCATTAAGGAGACCCTAATTTGGTTTTTTTGCCAATGAAGTTGGTGATTGCCCCAAAAGAGTCTCTCGTCCCACTGAAGGCCGTCTCCTGGTAACTGCTGCAACTTCTACATTTTAGTCTTAATTAAAGGTTCCAGGTATGAGTTCAATATAAAATCCTAAAGCTTTGGCTTGATGCTTCTACGACCCAAGGTTTCGCAAAACACAACCTCTCTGTAAATTCGACGACATGCTAATTTTTGGGTTTGCTTCTTGTTTGGCCAACCCTTGCTCTTTATTGTTCATACCATACATCTCTCCAAGATTCAAATTCACTCACCAGAGACTATATACAGTGGAAGGACAACTGACTGGTGCTCATTTCAATAGTCTCACATTTCGGAAAAGCTTAGTCTCGCTGTTCACAAGGTGCAGGTGATTTGGGATGACCCCATTGTATGTAAGGGATTTAGTATGACCCATTGTTTGTAAGAAATTGTATGTCAGGGATTTAGGTTGTTGTTCACTGTTGGTATCTTTCGATGTTAATGGTCGAAATAAAGAAGTGGCAGAGGATGATGGTGGTGTGGGTATGAACAAAGGCATAAATGGGATGATGGCGTTGACTATGAAGGGTTATTGCGTGGATCCGTTGCGAAATTCTTTACGGTTTGCGATATCTTCGGTGAGTTCTCTTTTATCACTTTCAGTTTGTTTTATGTGATGGTTTTGATAGTTATGTGTGTGTTTAATCTACTTTGATTAAAACCTCATTTTCTTTCTTCCTGATTTTGCCCTTAACTTAGTAGATTAAATTGATGGGGATTGATTACTTTAATTAATTGATTTGAGTGAATGAATGGATACCCATTGTAGTTCACATTGACTTTAGGCAATTGTCAAGGCATTCGGGGTTTTCTAGGTCATCATTATCATTAGAAAAGCATGTGATCGGGTAGGGTTTGTGTAAGACTAAGGAAACCCTAATGCAGGGAGGTTTAATTTAGTTACTTGTAGGAGGATTGTGTCCACGGGTTTTTCTTGTTTTTGTATCAATCCATATAGGATTAGTAGTTCACAATGAATGTGTTGGATCTGTTTCTTTGTGCATTTAGTTTCTTGAAATTTTAATGGATTCAATTAGTTAGGTGAGTTGCTTATGGTATTTGATGGATTTGGATTTTGATGTGCATTTCTGTTGTGGCATCTCTATAAACTTTACTGGAGTGTAGTAGTTTGGATTTTTCCCTATCTTGGACTTGCACAGAGAACCTCATTGTTATACAACTCTAACTTCCAGTTTTAACAAATTTCTCTTTGTTGGGTTTTCTTGAACTAGTCAAAATCTCCTAAAAAGTTCCTTTACCAAGTAGATAACTGAATGTAAGTGGAACTGACAAACCAATCATATCCATTAGGAGTATCTCACTACTTGGTGGGGGGACAGTGTAAAGAGGACAAAGGTCATACAGTAAATGGGTATGGGTATGGGTATGGATATGTATGTTGACAGTGTATGTTCTATATTGATTGTCACTGTCTAATCAATAGATGTGGTCATGATAGGTGGTTTTCAAAAGAAAAGGTGGATTTCCATAAGGATAGTCAGGTATAGCCAGTAATGGAACTTGTTTTCTTGTCACGCGTATGTGACTATGTTAAAAGAATGTTTGTGCTTGCGACACACTTGTTTTTCATTCTTTTCTGAAGGAGATGGCAAAATAGATTTTGTCATGTTGTGAATATCACCTTGGTAATGTTTTATGTATATATGGTTCTTGTAAAGGGAATGTGATGTGACGTTAATTGATTTGGAAAAGTAATGACTCAAATAAAATACTTGGTAAATGTTCTTTTTCCACAACTCCGAAAAAAAAAAAAAAGATGTGAAAAGAAAAGAAACTTTTGTATACAGACTTGCTTGTATACGTATGATATTATTATGGGTATGCAGACTTGCTTGCATATCAGTGCACCGTTCCATGTGAGTTCGGTTGTACGTGTAGAATGCTTGTCAGTGATCGAACTTCGGGTGAGATGACATGACACTCGAGGTGGCACCCCACTTGGGTCATGTACGCTCCGAGTGGCTTCGATGGCAAGGGAGGCACACTTGGGTGAGGTGTGTTTGGCACAGGAGGAGAGTGCGATTGTGGAAAAAGGAGCCAAGAATTAGAAAACAAAATAAATAATTAAATTAAACCATTGAATTGAGCATGTCATGAAATTGTGTATAGATTAATTTAGCTTATACTAGGTTAGCCTTGAGGGAAGAAACTAAATGCTCATTCAACCATTGAATGAGAACTACACGTCTTCCTAAAGGTAGAAAAATGTATTTGTTTAATATTTCAATAATAGTCTAATATGATTATGAATTGTAGTGTTGTTGCATTTATGAGGATTGATAACTCATAAACTTTATTTATTAGTGATAAATGATGCATATTTATTTATTAGGATAATAACACCATTGCCTCATTGAGGAACTACCTGATGGTGTGATTATTTATTGTTTGGTTTATTTTTATTATGTGCGGGTTTATTGATTTTTGGGATGAAGATTTCTCACACCAGCTTTATTGCTGACCCGAGTGAGCTTTTGCTTCTTGGGTACATTCCTTTTGGAATGTAGCCGAGTAGTCTTTCAGGTTTAGAAATTTTGAGCTGCATTACTGGAGTTCCGCTAGTGAGCTAGCCATGCCAGTCTTCTCCGGGTTAGACTTTTTATTCGTTTTAGTTGTTTAGTTGTTGCTGCTATTTGTTTCTGTTATTATTGAATTTTCACGTCCCGAGTTTTGGGGGAAACGGATAATCCTACGTGGATTTTGGGATTTTCGTTTCCTTCGAAAATCGGGGCGTGAGAAACAATAACCAACCTAAATTTATAGCATTCAATAATATTCAGTACCTAAATTTACAATATGAATTTATAACCTAAATTAACAAGCATTCAATAACCAACCTGAATTTACAACCGGGTGTACCATACCAACAAGCATTCGGTACCATTTAATTGAACTTGCAACCAACACAAGTGTATATTTAGTGTACCATACCAACACAAGTCCTGTGTTCCCTATGAACCTCATCTTCATCTCTTCTTCTCTATCTCTTAGGTTTCCCATTATTGCCTGTGATTCCTGCTGAATTCTAACTTATCCATATTCTTAACTGAAGTCAAACACAATGCAACATCAATTTTTTGGTGGACGATCACTCCCAAGCATGTTTAACATCCAGCAGTCTGCAAAAGGATGATGGAGGCAAATTAAAACCCATTTGAAAATGTGGTAAATGCTAAATTCCCTAATTTGAGAGCTAAAATAGAATCAAAACCATCACATCAACATGAAAGATAATGGTTATGTTGAGAAATGTGCATACAAACACAAGAATGGTCACGAAAATAAAAAAATAAGACACAATAAGAACACAAAAGATTCATGTGGTTCCCCTATGGAAGCACATCCAACCATCAATACAATTAGTGAAGTATTTGTATAAGAACTAATGCCCACTCTGAATATGTTAATTACACGTACCGATATTGAAAAGCTTTGGTAGCACCAAACAGTACCCACTTATGCCAAATATCACACCTCTAACTGATTTCATATATGAAAGTAAGCCCACATTTCTAACCGCTCAACCTTTTATACTAAATGTTGATTGAATTCAGAATATTCAGAAGAATAAAAATGATGATTGAACAAGACATGGTAACCAAACTGAAAAATTAGGGAAATAGATGAGATGAAACCCTAGTACAAAAAAGGGGTTGAAGAACAACCATAGACAGACCTTACAATAGAGGGATCATCGGAGAGCATTCACAAGATGGAGATCTCACGAATAGTAGTTGAAGGAACTCCATCTTTCCTTCAGTTCCTACCTGGGCTCTTTTCATAAGTCTTTCCTTCTTCTCAACTTTGTCCTTTGGTCGATACTTGAGAAGCATTTTGAAGAGGGTTGATGCTAGGTTTTTGTCAAGAGTCTTGGTGAACTGGTTCAAAGCCGAGGAGAACCTTCAACCTCTGCTTCAAAACCCCCATTTGCCTTTGAATGCGCACAACCTTTGGCCATTTCACGAACCTATGGAGATCTCTCTTTGGTGGCAAAGCTCCTCCGATTCCAAATTGCTTCCAACGCTTCTCGAACAAGGGATTCGCGACCTTCTCGTCCTTCTTCTTCTTGGCAGCTACAGCTGCTGTCTTCACACCTCTCTTTGGTGCCATGTCTTCTGCTTCTTTGCACAATTGTCAAGTTGTGTTGACGCACCACAGATGTAACCATGAAAGATAGAGAAATTTCACTGGGAGTAACAACTCAGATTGAATGAATAAAAGAAAACGCAAAATTAAACAGAGAAATTCAAAGGAAGGCGCGCGCGAGATGGAGAGAGAGAGATGGAGAGATTGGAAAGCGAAAGAGATGGGAGGGAGGGAAGGAAAGGGGTAGGTTTTGTAATTGAGGGATTCGAGATAAGAGAGAGCTTTGTTTTGCTTTGCTGTTTTGGGGGGTTTGTAACACGTGATAAGCACATGAAGGGCATTTTCGTCATTCAAAATAGGCGGAGTGATGGCACATGAGGTGTTTGACAATCAACGCACGTTGACTGCTAGTCTGAGGGGGAAAGTGCAATATGAATGTTAATTGGGGGCAAAGCTGAATTGGCTATATGTTTTTAGGGGGGAAAATGCAATTAACCTTTTTAAAATTATATTACATATTCACGTATGTTGGGATTTTTAGACAACCCCTTAATGCTAATTCAAAATTTGACATACCTCTCTAAAAGATGAGAAATTAGACATATCTCACTAGACCTACCCAGAAGTATTCTACCTTCACATTTTACCCCTGACTATGATTGACAAAACTGAGCATGCAACTTAATTATTATTTGTAATCATTTTTCCAAAAATATCCCACTATATGAATTTTGAATATGAAAATCTAGGCAGGAAAGGTGGGTAAGTTGCACAAATATTTTTTGTCAATCGTGGTCTAGGGACAAATTGAGAAGTTAAGGGTGTGTTTGGTTGCATGGAATCCTATGCCATGAGAATCCATGAGAGGACCCCTACATTTTAGGCTAAATTGATGTATCACTCCACATCTACCATTTGATTTTGTGATCAATGGTGGGAATGAAAGTCCCATGAACATGAGAATCATATGCCTTGGGGGACCAATGAGTGGAATTCCCATGTTCATGGGACTTCCATTCCCACCATTGATCACAAAATCAAATGGTGGTCAAATGGTGGATGTAGAGTGATATATCAATTTAGCCTAAAATGTAGGGGTCCTCTCATGGATTCCCATGGCATAGAATTCCATTCAACCAAACACACCCTAAAATACATCTTGTTAGGTCTATGGGGATATGTCTAATTTTTTCTTCAAAGGGGATATGTCAAAATTTGAATTAGCATTAGGGGGTATGTCTAAAAATCCCACATATATTTTAGTTATTACTTGTTTATTTTATTAATTTACTTATTTTTTAATTAAATTGCTCAGCAACAATGAAAAACTTTGTGTACCTCATACAGGACTTATCAGAGAAAGAAAGAAGAGGATTTATTGATATCACTGAAAAAAGTACCAAATGTTTATGCATAAAGATTCGGTATTTGGACTAATCAAATAACCGAACTCTTACTTGAAGGCTCATTCGCTGTAATTTTTTTTACAGAATGAGTTGGTGACAATGAGGTCAAATGTAGTTGGGTGACGCACTAACTTTTGAAGGTTGATTTATTTGCATAATGAGTACATCACATCGAAGATGTCCTTCATTTTCCGACCATTCTTCTTCTTAACATTGATTTTTTTCATTTGCCAAATACCGAGAGGTTGATGTCAAGGGGTACCCCAATTCTAGGCAGCCTGGCTTTATAGCCACTTTTTAGCCAGGTTTTGTGTTTTTTACACTCCTGTCTCTTCTATAGATAATGTTTGTGGTTGTATTTTAAAGAGAGAGGGTAAAAGTGTAGAAAATCCCAAGTCTAGCAAAAAAATGTTTTTAAAGCCTGACTGCCTAGACAAACTCCAAAGAGTAACTTGAACATCTCTTCAACAGTCTTGAACGACTTTTAGAGTAGACTCCTTTTATCTTCTGATAAGTAGGATAATGTCTAAAAAACTGAGATCAAACGATTGAAATTGAAGCCAAGACCCTGAATTTTGTTCATAAACATCTTCTGTTTCATGGCAAAAACCCTATTTGTGCTTAGAAAAAACTTGGATTGTGTTATCTAGTGGACTATCTTGTCAATCTCCCCCACATTGTCTTTGCAGAAGATAACATATCTCCCACTGTTGAAGATCTATATCGTAGCAACACCAACAATGGGTCAATCGTCCCTTTGATGGAACTTTTTATTTTTATTTTTATTATTTTTTTATTTTTCTTCTGTTGCACTCTTAAGAGGATCGCACATTTTTTTATACCAAAATTTACATGCATCAATTTATAAGGGTCTTTGATATTCACATAATTCTTACATAAATACTCATTTAATTTATTGTTGTTAGTCATCAATTTGTTTGATTTTGAATTACTTATTTTGTTTTTATGTTCTTGTAGGATTCGAAGGTTTATTAGTCAAATAGGCAGAAGTTCGATCAAAGTATTCAAATGGGTTGCGACGCGATTGAAGATGGAAAAATCTAAGTATATCAAATTGCAAACCCAATTAATTTAAGGTCTCATTTAACCCATTTAACTAAAACCGATTTTCCACGTGACTCAATTCAATAGTTCAACCATAAGCCCAGTCCCACTCCAACAATCAGCTCAAGCCCAAAATAATCCCTTGATCTAACTTAGACAAAAGGGAGGGAAAGACTATCTTGTTTCTCTCATTCTTGGCGAGAACTCCATCCTCTCTCATCTGTTCGTCCGCCAACATCACTACCATATCCTCACGTCACCACCACCATCTCGCATCATCTCTCTCACCCGAAAAAACCCTTTAGCGTCTCTCTATCTCTCTATCTTTTGGGTTAATTGGGTCTCTTTCTTGTGCGATTTTGAAAACGAATTGAAACCAATTTGGGTTAAAGTGGAGATGGAAGGAACCCATTCTTGAAACCACCACCACCATGATGGATAACTAAAGCCTTTGCCAATGCCAAGATGAACCCTAGAGTTTGATTAATATTATTTTAATTCATTTTATTGCTCTTGAATTTTGGTTTGGATTGTATAAATTTGATTGAATCGGGATATCAAAGGAACCGCTTTCATAATTTACATCTCTCATGTTATATTTACATGTAGGAATAAGTGATACTTACATTTTCTCTTCTATTGATATCCGTGCTTGATTTATCATGTTTAAAATAAACTTGTGAGTGTATGGGCTCTAAGAATACATGCTAAGGGTTTATAATTTTGCTTGACTCAATCAAATTTTAGATTATAGACTCATTTTCGTTGTGTGCTTAATGTTAAATTATTGATGCAAACAAGGGATATTGCATCCATAATGTTACTCATTTGTTTTGAGAGTAATAATTTGAATTAAATAATTATCCTTGGTTTTGGGTTGAACAAAAAACTGATCAAATCGACTGAATTGAACCAAACCAAACCGATTAATACAGTCGATTTCGGTTTCAAATATTCATAAGCCGAATATTTCGGTTAAGTTTACCCTTTCTTTACATTTGAAACTGACTGTCTGACCATTGCAATGGGATGTCAATATTTTCAAATCATACAACTAAAATATAAAGAGTAATTCTACCTGTCGAGGGAATTGGCGAGGGAGGCTCCTGCGCACGTGCAGGAGCATCGATTCGAGAAAAAAAAAGGAGGGAAACGAAATTTGGGGGAAAAAAGATGAAAGAGAGAACCTCTCCCTCTCCCTCTCCCCATTTCCATCTCGCCCATTACAGAGACAGAGACAGAGAATCACCCTCCCTCCCTCCCTCCCTCTCCCCCAACGAAGCTCGACAGAGAAGAGAAGTTGGAGACGAATCGCCACCCTCTCCCAAAAGATACTGTATTCTCCCTCTCATTCTCTCCCTCTTTGTGGGTGATTTCTTGTTGGGGATTTCTAGATCTAGGGTTTCTACTAGAGCTAGGGCTAAAAGTTTGCATTCTTCTTGTTGGGGATTTCTAGATCTAGGGTTTCTACTAGGATTTCTAGATCTAGGGTTTCTAGATCTGATCACAAATTGATGCATATGTAAGATAAATATTTACAAATTTATTTTCAGTCTTTGTTCTGGTTCTCTTAGGTTTGAGTTTGATATAAAGTTTAAAGTTTTGCATTTTTTGGGTTGATTTAGTTTGTATCAGAATCGTTTGTATTGATTTAGTTTCTTAAATCTCTTAGATCTCATAGTCTCTGTTTCTTCACTAGTACAACATGTTCATGTCTAGTTTACATCACTTTTAACATTGATTTATAAACTCAATTATTCAGATCAAGATATAGTCTATTGTTGTTTGGTATATTTTGATGATATTATCGATTTTTTGGGTTGTATATTGTATATTTTCATGTATTTTTTGTTTTGCTATATGAAACATGGGGTAGTTTTTGCCAACTCTGAAGATGGATTGAAATGAGTTCCCTATAAAAAAATGAGAATGAGAAATCAAGGCTGGAGTCTCGAAATGGGCTTCCTTGTGGCGACTGAACATGCAACTTCTAATTGTTTTATGTAGTCTTTGATCCGTATTACAATAATTTGTTTCATAGTTGAGCTTTCATTTTCACCAATCCAACTTTTGGTTGCAAATTCACCAGCTGTTTTATGCAAAATTAAATCTCACTTGCATATTCTTTTTATTTCAGATAACTTGTATGACGTGTTTATGAACATTAGAAATGACGAAGCAGAACACTGCAAGACAATGAAGGCCTGTCAGACACACGGTAACCTTCGCTCTCCTAATTCATATCCTCCAGAGGATTCCCTTGAAGATGATTCAGAATGTGTTGTGGAGGGGCCAGATTTCGTAGGCATAGTAGATTGTCTGAAGAAGTTTGTAACCACGCCTCCACCTCCAGTAAAAGCAAATTAGAAGAGGGAGAGAGATGTATAGAGAGAGAAGTCAACAGTTTCAGATATAGTAAAGAAGTATACCAATAGAAGAATGTTTCATGTGATACAAAATTTTGGTTCTGCAACTATAAATTTGTTTCATGTAATTGGTTCTTGCTTGATCTTTTTTCATCTAATTGGTTCTTCCTTAATCTTTTTTCAAGAATTGTTGTGGGAGGCATTTAATGAGTATAGACATGATGGGTTGCCTAATTTTCCACTTTTGAGATTCAATGGTTTTAACCAAACCAATAGATTGAACATGCTTGGACTCATGTTTTTCATTGATTAGATATGAAGTGAATCCCAATCTCCTTATAGAGGGTCTTGCAGTAAAAAAAAAATATAACGAGTAGCGATGATTGACAATATAATACAACTACTGGAAACTCGCATCACTTCGATCATAACTGCACCCAATTATATGATCTTCTGTGAGCAAACGGATCTTATTAGGTGTGTTGTTGATAAATCCAGGATGTCTGAACAATTGCAATTAGGTTGATTACAGTATGTCACCACCCCAAGCAAGGTATATCCATCATTGAAGCCAAAGAACGAATTTGGAAACCGAGAATCATCTATGTTTCATTCATTATAAATTTGTAATTTGACCGATGGCTCAGATTGGAGATTATACATTAGATTCACCCCAACATTACACTATGCACTATCTGAGAATACAGGTGAAATTGAGCCTTTCCTCCAAAAACAAGTTGGAGTTGAAATTTTGATAAGCTTGCTATTTGACTTTACCAGAACATATTACAAGTGAGTAGACCAAGCAAGGAAGCCAAAATTTTGACAAAAAAATGGTGCTAGGACTACATTTCTTCTGTAGACTTTATTAGCAAATCATTACAGTAGACGCAACAGATGGAGTTGCAGCTTTAACTATTGATAAGACCCGTGGGTTTGCTGGGAACTGAAGTTGTGGTGTTCTGCAAGGATTCTGAACCTTTACGCACACTGGGGCACTTTTGATCTCACCAGTGGTCTTTTTAAAAACTTGAATTCCCACCTCCGAGGTTTGATCTGCCCTATTAACTTCATCTGCTCTTTTTTGAACTTCCTATTCGCATACCACTTCGCACCTCGCCAACCCAAAGCATATCTACAATGTAGCAAAGGAAATATAGTGACATGAGAAATCATCAAATCAATAATGAAACGTAATGATATTTCACTTTTCAATACTAAGATTTACAAATGCCTAATCCATGGAAAGCGAAGTCAAGTGTTGGGCATTTGGACAACATCTCTTACTTTCATTTGTTTTCCTTTTATTTATTTTGACACTATTATATTTGATTTACATACATGTAAGGACATCTGAATGCATAAAGAGCAGTGAAAGACACCTAATGCTAGAATCTCAGTCCGACAACACTATTGGCAACGTATAGCACTAAAAACACTATCACAAAAGTGCATCAGAGACTCTAATTTGTTGCCTTCTATGATCAAACATATCCCTTCTGTGATTTATGTGAATGTGACTAGCTTTAACAAGTAACACTTGTGATGATACATAGAATGTGAGGACATCTGAATGCAGGAAGTGCTATTATAACCCACTTCATGCTAGAATCTCAATCCAACAATTCTTTGGGCAACATATAGCACTAAAAACACTATTACGTAAGTGCATCAGAGACTCTAATTTGTTGCCTTTATTGTCAAACATATTGTATCTAAAAAAAATCAGTAGATCAATTCAGAATACTATTTTCCTCTTGACAAACAGATAACAAATAAAAAGCTGTAGTCATTATAGCAATATACATATCAACAAACAGTGCTATGAAATTACTTCTCAATTAAAACACCTAAATGAAAACAAAGACTGCAAAGGATTAGAATTATAAACCTTTTCCCCTATGGCGAGCAGCCCTCTTCCTGGGGAAAAAATCCCAATGAACCGTGCCTTGGATGCTCAAACTTCCGGTGAGACATACTTTATCACTATCTGCAAAACTAATTCTTTAAGCACATTGGGATAATAATTGTTGACAAAAGAGTAAGTTTAAATATACAGATTTATTTTCACATTAGTACAATTTCAACTTTTCACCTGTTCAATAATTTACAACCCCTCATCAATAACTAGGATGGTCTCAACAATATTTATAAATTAATATTTGAAGGAAGATCATTTTGATTATGAAATCAAATCCATAAGCTATAACAATCAACATATCAAATTCTCACAATACTTAATGAAGTTGAAAATCACTTTACACAAATACATATAGCCTAATCTATAATTAACAAACCAAATGTATAATACAATATAGTTCACAAAAATCAATAAATTAGCAAAACCCATATTATAGAAACATGAGAAATAGTCATCATCAACCCCAGAGATGAAAAGAAATTGTTCCCCTTACCAAAGACCTACGACACATAGATAGATGTCGATTTTCAGGGCTCGACGGTGTTCCTTTCCAAATACCCATTAAAGGGTTCATGGCACAGAAGCCCATTTCGAGACTCCAGCCTTGATTTCTCATTCTCATTTTTTTTTATAGGGAACTCATTTCAATCCATCTTCAGAGTTGGCAAAAACTACCCCATGTTTCATATAGCAAAACAAAAAATACATGAAAATATACAATATACAACCCAAAAAATCGATAATATCATCAAAATATACCAAACAACAATAGACTATATCTTGATCTGAATAATTGAGTTTATAAATCAATGTTAAAAGTGATGTAAACTAGACATGAACATGTTGTACTAGTGAAGAAACAGAGACTATGAGATCTAAGAGATTTAAGAAACTAAATCAATACAAACGATTCTGATACAAACTAAATCAACCCAAAAAATGCAAAACTTTAAACTTTATATCAAACTCAAACCTAAGAGAACCAGAACAAAGACTGAAAATAAATTTGTAAATATTTATCTTACATATGCATCAATTTGTGATCAGATCTAGAAACCCTAGATCTAGAAATCCTAGTAGAAACCCTAGATCTAGAAATCCCCAACAAGAAGAATGCAAACTTTTAGCCCTAGCTCTAGTAGAAACCCTAGATCTAGAAATTCCCAACAAGAAATCACCCACAAAGAGGGAGAGAATGAGAGGGAAAATACAGTACCTTTTGGGAGAGGGTGGCGATTCGTCTCCAACTTCTCTTCTCTGTCGAGCTTCGTTGGGGGAGAGGGAGGGAGGGCGATTCTCAGGCTTCGTTTGGGGAGAAGGAGGGAGGGAGGGCGATTCTCTGTCTCTGTAATGCGCGAGATGGAAATGGGGAGAAGGAGAGGGAAAGGTTCCCTCTTTCATCTTTTTTCCCCCAAATTTCGTTTCCCTCCTTTTTTTTTCTCTCGAATCGATGCTCCTGCACGTGCGCAGGAGCCTCCCTCGCCAATTCCCTCGACAGGTAGAATTACTCAAATATAAATTATTAGGTCAATGAGAATTTTCACCTTTATTAAAGTTGTTTTTGGGGTAACATGTTTATTAAATGGGTAACTTTTTCTTGGTTGGGTAGCTTTTTGTTTGACAATTGCTTTGGGT
The DNA here is from genome assembly GCA_963556465.1 of Berberis vulgaris. NCBI lineage: Eukaryota > Viridiplantae > Streptophyta > Magnoliopsida > Ranunculales > Berberidaceae > Berberis > Berberis vulgaris. The sequence continues at coordinate 15,430,019 of OY747134.1, forward strand.
ATGATGTCTGACAAACAATTAATTATTAAATGGGTAACTTTTTCTTTTTGCCATGACACTTTTTATTCTGCAATGCAAAGGTGTTGTTTGCAATCTTTTTTGTCTACTCTTGATGAAAGGTTTGATTCATCTCGAAAATAATTTTTTTCTCATTTCCTCTCCTCTCCTTTTAAACAAAAGCAAAACCCCTTTTCTCCATCTCCCAATTATCTCATTGTGAGTTCCATCTATCATGCTTCACATGTATCAGAGTTCTTCATCTGTAGCTTCAAGTTCGGATCAAAGTCTTTGAGATTCAAGTTAGTTTTAGATGTAAATAGAATGTCTTGATTTGTAGATGCTTAATTTTGTTTGCATCCAACATTTTAAAGTAAGAGATGATAGTGATTTAAAGGTAAAAACCGACCGAGTCGGTTCGGATCGGTTTCTGACAAAAGCCTTTTTGGTTTCTAGTTCTTTCAAATCAATGTATGTGGTTCGATTTTCGGTTTGGGCGAAAAACCGAATCGACAACCCTACTTGGTCCACTTTGCAAACACTTTTCCTAAAAACCATTTTCCTTGCTTTTATTTTAGTTTCATTTTTAGTTTAGATTTTTAGTTGTTTCGATTTCAATTGGTAAAGATGAACGCTATCTCATTTCCCAATTAAATATGGCGAAAATGACATATCTCTTACTATTTCTAGTGGCAAAATTAACCTCCCACACTATCAAATGTGATGAAAGTGACGACATTATCTTAAATTGTAAAGTGTTTTAAACAAATGCATATCATTGAATTATATGATATGAATTTATTAAAAACGCTTTCAATTGGTTTTTCAGCCCCTATAAAGTGTTTTAATCAATGCCTACATTTTTAGATACTTAAATGACTATGATAGTATAATTTCATTTGATATTTATACTTAAATTGCCTTATAATTTATATTTGTTAGTGTTTCGAATATTGGATTTTATTCTAATTATATCATTTTCGTGTTTTTATAGTATTTGGAGCTTAAATAATGAAATTGTATCAAAAAGAAAGTTGGAAGAACAATTATTTGTTAAACTCAACGAATGGCACAAAGTGACAGTGATGGGTGCAATTGTAACAATCCAAGCCCAAACCTATCCAAGCTAAGTCCAGGACCAAGCCCAAACCCAAAAGTAAACCTAAAAGCATGTCTCACCATCTTTTTATTCTTCCCTCCATCATCAACGATCTCTCTCTGGCTTGGCAATCATAACACACAGAAAAACCTAACATCCATGCCCTTTCTTCTTCTTCCTCTTACAATTCCTTCACAACCATCCACCACAGACCTTTTACGACCACAACCCAACCACTTTTCCATCGCCATTTTCTCGCTCACTAGAAAAAACTCCCCTCCCTCTCTTCCCATGTTCTTCCTCCATCATGTGCTGCTCTTCCATTCTCCATTTCGCACAGTAACCTCGAGCCATCACAACGAACAACTTCTCTCTCCATCGCTTTTCTGCTCTTCTTCCTCAACCATCTCGCTGCAACACACCACCATTTCATCTCCTTGCTCCCTCAGACATACACACATCACGTCTCCTTCTCTGACGACCGGACAACTCCCTTGCAACCACCCTTCTTCTTCCTCACGCCAACCACCACCATTCACGATCGCAACCATCTCACAACCCATCTCGGCTGGAACCAGACATCGCCAACCACCATCTCGCCTCTCCCTTGTAGCCTCCATCTCGACCTCGCTCTCTCCCTCACGAAATCCCTTACACCCTCTTGCCTGATTCCCCATCTCGTCCTCTTTTCTCCCTGATTTCACCACAGACAAAGCAACACAAGGTACAAAAGAGATTGCACAACACAGATAACAGGGAAGAAGAAGAAGGGAGGAGGGAGAATAAGTTTTTGAACTCTTTTTGCTATTTGCACCCCAAAGTTTATTTTGTACCACCACAAAGCACGACGTGGGGAGGAAATGGATTTCACCCACGCTTTCCCTTTGACCACCTCCACCATAGGTTTCTAAACCCTCAGCTAAGGCGTAGATGATTTCCCAGGCTTACTAGAATTTTGAAATTTTCTCTTGTCTTTAATTGTTTTTTTTATGCATTGTATGGTTTAACATTGGATTAATTTGTGAACATTATTACTTTCACTATGTATGTCACGCATCCATTGTTATTAGAATTATTCTATGTTTTATTCGTATTAGTTAAACATGTGATTAGTTGTGCCTTAAACAGACAACTAATGTTAGGGGCTTGCTTCTTTGCTAAAATTAACTCACTACATTGCAAGAGGACCATAATTGACATTAGTATAATTTTATGAACTTGATGGATGATTCGAAAGCCCCAACATCTCTCTTTGATTCTCAAACTCAATTTTCAATTGTTTTACTACTTTCCCTTAGTATAGAAATTTCCGATTGTTGTAAGCACCAATTTAAATTAAACTAAATAGGTCTTAGTTTTCGATTGTGTCTTCAATCCTCATGGGATTGACCCGTATTTTTCGCTGTCTACTAGTTAGGCAACCGTGCACTTGCGGTATAACAATCATGTCAAATTAACCTACTAATTTAGGTTAGTAAAATCTGCATCAAGTTATTTGTGTGGGGATTGTAACAGTGCAATCAAAGTCTAGGGCTTATTTTCACTAGTTTGGAGTTTAGGTTTAATTTTCTTTGTGTAGGAACAATGTTAGGAGTCACTTCCTTATTAGTTTTATTTGTTATTGGTTTGAGTTTTAATTTGTTGCATTTGTTTTACAGACAGTCATACACAGGTATTCATAGCAGTTCTCATGGAAAATGTCAAAATCAGAGGTCGTGAAACACAAGCAAAAAGGAAAATTAACAAAGCAAAGTATATATATATATATATATATTGCATTGTGATTTTTATTTTCAGGTTACGATTTGCGTGGACACTCTCAGAAGTCAGCGAGTTATCAGGTGAACAGTGTTTCTGATCGATGACAACTCGACTTCTAGCTGATGTCACAAGTAACTCGAAAAAGTTTCACGCCTAACTGACGTCACAAGTAACTTCTCTCCACGACATCTGCACGCAGTTTTTGTTGTGATTATTTGGTGTTTTGGTTGTTTTAGTTAGTATTGCTTGCAAAGTTGAATAGTGGCAGGATTGATTTGCAACTTTCTTGCCCTTTCCCGCGGATAGGTTAACCAACATTTATTTTAGGGTTTGGAACCTAAGCATTCACTATTTAAATTTTGTAGCATGATAATTGTCTAAGACATATCTCATGCTCATAGGAACCCTCTTTGGAAGTTTGAAAGCTTGAAGTAGTCAAGTGAATGAACATATCCTATCTTGGAATAGTTCTTGAACTGACATTTCACTTGAGCTGGAAAATGAAAAAGAGGTAGGAGCAATTTCGTAGTGGCGGATTGATAGAAAATTACCGTCCTCTCCCACGATTCATCATCATCATCATCAAAGCCCATTCCCGATTTTTTTTCTTCTTTAGCCCACGATTAGGTAATTTAAATTGAATTTCAGTCATTTATTAGTAGCAAAACTCTAGGGTTGTTTGTCATTCATCTTATTTGCACATCATTTAGGTGTTGTTTAGGGTTCCTTTTTTTTTTAGATCATCTTCATATAGAGGTTATGCTTGCATTTAAAAAAAACTTACAAGGTTCTCCCTCGTCTACTGAAACCAAGGAGATGGCTGAGGAGAAGGCCTTTAAGGATTATTTCTCCCCTCTTTCCAACAGTGTTCCATCTTGCATTGTCTTATTTCAGACAACTGCAAATAATTTTGAACTCAAACCATCTACCATCCATTTTTTGCATTCCTTCTATGGTTTTGACAAAGAAGATCAATATCTCAATGTTAAAGAATTTCATGACATTTGTGTTACCCTTAAGTACCCAAACTTTTCAAATGATTTGGTCCATCTTAGGTTGTTTCCGTTTTCTCTGAAAGATAAGGCGAAGTCATGGTTAAATTTGTTAGAGACAAAAATCATCACAACTTGGGATGCGTTGTTTGTAAAGTATTTCCCCATTCATAAAACGCAGACCCTCCAAAGAGATATGTCTATTTTCAACTAAAAGATGGCGAACATTTTTAAGAATATTGGAAAAAGGTTCATTGAACTCATTGTTAAGTGTTCCCATCATGGATTTGAGAAGTGGTGTCTAGTTCAATACTTGCAAGACACGTTAACCCTAAAAACCATTGTATGATTGATGCTACTAGTGGTGGGTCACTTATGAATGAGTATTAATGAGATTTGGGATTTCTTTGAAGCACTTTCTGAAAATTCTCAGCAATGAGATTTTTTTAGAAAAAATTATGATAGACGTAAGGATGGTATATATGAAGTTAGAGATACCTCCATTCACTCCCCTTCTGCCTCGAAGCTAGACATAGTTGTTATAGCTATGGCTCGGAAAATTGATGCAATTTTGAATATGACTCAACTCCCACATCCCACAAATGTTTCATTCTGAGGTTTGTGATGTATGTTCGAGTCCTAGTCATTCCATAGTTGATTGTGATTTGCAAAATGATTATCCTGCATATTTTGCTGAGCAAGTCAATTCTTATAATGCTATTCAGCGACCTGGTAATAATCTACAACCAAACTATTACAATCCAGGGTTCACCAAACATCCAAAGCTCTCATGGGCTTATGGCTCACACCAAGGAGGACTTGTTTCCCTGGCTCTTCAAGCCCTTAGCCCTGTTAGGCATCAATTGAACTAATTTCCTCCATCCAACATATCTATTTTAGAAGAAATGGTTAATCATTTTATACAACACAAAAAGTACACTTGAGCATAATTCTCAGTCTATATCATAGTTAAAAGCCACAACTCAATACCAATAGCAAGCCATCAATAGACCTGAGATAGTTGTGAGTCAGATTGCTCAGTGAATTCCTGAGAGAGAGCCAGGAAGATTTCCTAGTCAATTTGTTCCAAACCCAAATGGTCAATTCACAATTGATAGCATATCTGATCTCTGCCATGAAGATGTCCCATCTATTACTGCCCTTAGGGGTGGAAAACAAGTTGACAATCGGGTAAAAATGCTCGATTCGAGTGTCATTGCATCCCCGTCTAAGTCAAAGCAAGTTGCATCTCCATCTGACAAGGAGGATGATAAAGCCTCACATTCTAAAGATGTTCCTCTTGACTCTGACCCCGCTCAGGCATCTTATTTGCCTACGACATTGTTTCCATCACGGTTAGCTCCGGCAAAGAAAGGAACAAATGTCAATGATGTAATGTAAAATTTTAAACAAGTTTAAATTAATATTCCATTGCTCGATGATATTCAACAAGTACATAGCTATGCCAAGTCTTATAAGGATCTTTGCACACATAAGCAAAAGCAACATGTGCAAAAGAGAGCCTTCCTCGCTAAACAAGTTAGCTCAGTTATTCAACATAAAACCCCGCCTAAGTATAGGGATCCCGGGTACCCGACTATTTCTTTTGTGGTGATCATATGATTGATAAGGCATTGTTGGATTTAGGGGTGAGTGTTAATTTGTTTCCATATTCCATTTATGAGCATTTAGGCTCGGCGAGTTAAAACCGACTAAAGTAACATTGCAATTGGAAGATAGGTCGATAAGAGTTCCCCACGATGTTGTAGATGATGTGATCATTAAGGTTGAAAAGTTTTATTTTCCAATGGACTTTATAGTTCTTGATACACAATCTATTCACAATCTTTCTAGTCATATTCCAGTTATTTTGGGTCGCCCATTTTTTGCCACATCTAATGCTATTATTAACTGTAGAAATCAAATCATGAAATTGTCTTTTGGTAGCATGACTGTCGAGCTCAATGTTTTTAATGTAAGTCAACAACCTTCTGAGTCCAATGATGTCTATAAGGTTAACATGATTCAGAGTTTGATGGAGAATTCCTTTTTGCAGTAAGAGTTAGATGATGCCTTAGCAGTCTGTTTGACTCATTTCGGTTTAGATTCGATATTGATAATTCCATTAGGGAAATGAATGTTTTTGCTTGATTCAACTATATTATGGATCCTAGCTATACATGGAAGCCTGAAGTGGAACCCCTTCCACTCAGTGAGTCAAAATCGATCCCTTCAGTTGAGACTATTTTGCTTCCTCACTTGTTCCCCTTCTCACCTTTTCATGTTGACTCATTTGACGTATGCCTCCTAGTGACTCATGCATAAAGTCTGTTGGAGTCTTGCCTCGACTATTTTCACAATACAAATGACCCCATAATTCAAGAAATAGTCAGGGCGTTTTAGAAGATGCATATAATGAGAGAATTCATGCCATAGGCAGTGTTAATTCCAGGTTTGGGGATGTTGTTGAGTTGTCTATCCCATCAACTTTGTATAATTCATTTTGTTATGATGAGCATATACCACCTAATATATCTATAGACACACCTCTATCCATCTCTTTCATATTGACTTACGCTACTTATGTGGATTCCTTGTTTGTAAGTGATGATTTCAATTTCCACCACCCCATTGTATAGAAGATTCAATCTTCTAATTTGCAACCTGGCTTAGTTTGTTGTCCCTTTTAAGGAATAAGCAATAAGCTTGATATCATTATTTGTGACCCCTTTATGTTCCAGATCCCTACGGATTTCCTACAAATGCGAGTTCATTTGCAATTTACTCTATGATTTTGCATGGCTCCTTCGTAGCTTTAAGGGTGTGTTAGTATATGTTGTGCCACATGTGGTTGCTACTATTTGTTGGGCTAGTCCTCAACTTTTTAGGTTGTTGATATACAATTCTTTAACACTTTTAATTTAATTTACATCATGGACTAAGCGACTAGGTATGGGGGAGGGTGTTCGCTATGTTCTTCCTCGTCATTTTATGGTACATCATTTGTACAAAAGAATATATGTCGAGCTAATGACGTTAAACCAAGCGCTGCTGGGAGGCAGGCCAACTTCAGTTGTGTCATTATGTTAGTTTGTATTGATTTTTGAGTTATTTATAGTTGCATTACAGTCATACTCGTTAGCATAACGACTTTTACTTACAACTGGTGCATGTATTTTGTTTGTGTCATTTATTTACTTTATCAATTTCTCATAATAAGTCCACAGTTCTTATGTTTTTGAGTTTTCATTGGTGGATGATCTCTTCGAACATGGTAAAAACTTCACCATAGTAGTATCATTCTAACCCTTATCTTTTCTTTTCACTTCTGTCATGATTATTCTTTGTATACTTTGAGGACAATGTTTAGTTTAGGTTTTAGTTGTGGGGTTTATGAGTTTTTGTGCATTTTTCAAAACTTTGAATTTAAATGTATTTCACAACTATACCGATTAACTATTGTATTCTACTCAATCTCCATTGAATACGTAGATAATTATGGTAATTGTGAAAAATCTTTGACATGAAAATGCATTCAAAATCCGAGGTTCCTTTCCAACGAAGAAAATAAGATTTTAAGTATGCTTTTAAATTTGAGAAAATACATGTTATCACTTGTCACATTGATATATTAATAGGAACATAAGGTTTGATATTATCTTTCAGTTAAATATATTTCATGAGATTTTTCAACTCGACTATTCTTGCACTATAAGCCAAGTTAACATAATTTGAAGTTGATGAGTGAGATATTTACTAGAAAACCTTAAAATAATAGTAGGGATTAACCCTTGTGAGTTTACTTGAGGGGTTATTCAATAAACTCTTATTGACCCTTGTGAGTTTTTTTTTAGGGTTATTAAATAAACTCTGATTTTTCTTAAGTCCGCATTATCTCGTTGATGATCTCATTATTATTCTCTCTTATTTATTGCTTTGAGAATGACAATAAAATTGAATCATTACACTAAAACTTTTTGGTTTATTTGGTTGAGATGTCATAATACTGACTAGAGTTTAGGAAGTGATATAAGCATTTTTCTTTGAACCGTTTTCTAGCCTTTTAGCCAACTCAGTAATAAATATCTGTTTGCAGTCCTTTTGAGCTTTTGAATAACCTTTTCTTTGCTATCCAATTCTCCATTACCTACTACAATCATGGAGTAATACCCATTATTATTTGTATCCTTCCCCAATTTATCTGAGAATGTGTATGATTTGATATATGTTTGGAATTAGCAAGTAGAAAGAGCTGAAACTAGATATTCCATGAATCTTCAAAGCTAAAATATTTTATTGTGTAAAAAGGGAAAAATGTGTCATTGATAATAAAAATAAAATATGAAAAAAAGATTGATGCTATATATATACATTGGTTTATTCTCCAGTGCCTTGTTTATTAAAGGGTGTATCCATTCTAAGAGAATTTTCTATATCCTTTTTCATTCTTGTTAGTCATAATCCATGCCTCATTACAACCTAATAAAGACCTAATTGATCTTAATTAAAGGTTCGGTCCATAGATATGGAGATTGAATAGAGAATAACTATGGTGTGTGATTCGACATCCTCAAAAGTAATTGATATTCCTGTCCATGAGAGCATATTCATTTCATTATATGAAAAGTCTATTTTTCATGATAATTATATGTGAGATGTTTGTGTTTCCATAATTTATTATTTTCCTCACATATAAACTGAGTGATAAATATCCAATCTTTGAGTAATTTATTTCTGAGTGACACGAGAGATTTGTAGTCGAAGTGTATTTTCTAAAGGTTATCTAGTCGTGTGTTCATTGTGAAATGAAGAGTTGTGTTGACAAGGCTATGCACACACACACACACACACACACACACACACTTTGAGTTGAGAATGATGATGAAATTTATTTAACCTTTGGATACTATTAAATTGTTGTCAAAATCTGTTGATATATTACTGTGACACTGATAGCTATGTTTTTTAAAAGTTTTGGCAATTAGATTATTTCTTTGAGGAAAATAAAATGAGAATTGACCATTTAAAAATTTTTGTTTATAGAAATTATGTTTTCTTTTATTGAGTCAGTAATGTTAGTGGGTAACATTTTTAAAAATCCCCACGAAACTATAACTCGTCCACTAAAGGTAATCTAGGGGTTTAAAGCCTTATTACACGTTTAAGGTAAGTGTAACCGATGATTCATGTGAAAGTGAGTTATGCTTTTATTTTATTGTGTTTTGCTTGAGGACTAGCAAAATATAGGTTTGAGGTATTTGATATTCACATAATTTATACTTAAATGACCTTATAATTTAAATTTGTTAGTGTTTCGAATATTGCATTTTATTCTAATTATTTCATTTTTGTTTTTTTATAAAATTGAGAACTTAAACAATTAAATTGTATCAAAGCGAAGTTGGAGTAACAATTATTTGACACACTCAAATAGTGGTACAAAATGACAGTGACAGGTGAAATTGTAACAACCCAAGTCCAAATCCATCCAAGTTAAGCGACCAAGCCCAAACCTAAAAAGTAAACCTAAAAGTCTATCTCACCATTTATTTATTCTTCTTCCTCTCCATCATCAACGATTTCTCTCTCTTTGGCTTGGTAGCCAAAACACACAAAAAACCTAACAACGTTGCCCCTTTTTCTTCTTCCTCTCACCATTCCTTCATAGTCAGCCACCACAAACCTTTCACGACCACAACCCAACCACCTTTCCATCTCCCCTTTCTCACTCGCTAGAAAGAACTCATCTCCCTCTCTTCCCCTATTCTTCCTGATCCATTTTCTTCCAACACGCCATGCTCTTCCATTCTGCATCTTGCACAGTCACCTCGAGCCATCACATGAACAACTCCTCGCTCCATAGCTTCTCTGCTCTTCTTCCTCAACCATCTCGCAGCAACACACCACCATCTCGCCTCTTTGCACCCTGTTTTTCTTCCCACCAGACACACACACACACATACACATCGACTCTTCTTCTCTAACGACCGAACAACTCTCATTAGGGGTGGGCACGGGACGGGATGGGACGAGATATACTCATCCCTATCCCATCCCGTTCATACGGGATCGGGACGGGACGGGATGGGAAAAACCCCATCCCGACCTCGTCCCATCCCAAACGGGTTCGGGACGGGATCAGCGGCATCCAAAAAATTTGAAGCAACATCCAAAAAATTTGAAGCAACATTTGCCAAAAAATTTGAAGCAACATCCAAAAAATTTGAAGCAACATCCTTGCTCCTGTAAGTTTTGACATATTCTTGTTAGTTGTTCCCCTAAGAGGGTAAGTTGCTTCTGAAAAATGACATTGTTTGTTTTCAACCTCCATTTGAACAGGCTTTGCGTGGGGTATATGCCAAGGATGTTCATGTCAGGCTTGCTTGTCTGAATGCTATAAAGTGCATTCCTTCTGTTTCTAGCCGTTGCATTAGTCAGAATGTTGATGTTGCAACAAGCATATGGATTGCTCTTCATGACTCAGAAAAGGTTTGGAAGTGCAATCATGTTTATTCTTATAGCGATCAATATATATCTATTCGTATGAACGGTGATGTAATTTGTTAGTGATTGAATGGTGAATAGAAAATAATAATAACAGAAATATAGTTTCATTGATTATGTATTGCAGTAATAATAACAGAAATATAGTTTCATTGATTATGTTTTGCAGAAATAACGGTGTTTAATTAAAGATTTTCTAAGAATATGATTTTCCAATTATTTTGCATATGAAACGAAGATCCAAGTCCTTTTTCTTTTCTTTTTTTTCCCGGAAACTCAGACATCATATGAAGTGTTAGTAATATTCTATAACTGAGCAGCCTTTACTGGATTCATCCAGTAATACAAGAGTGAATCTGGTATAGACTTGGGGACCCCCTTGGTTTGATTCAGGATGTTCTTGATTTTAACTTGGGATGTTAGGATGGGAAAATGAAGGTAGCACTGAGTGGGGGAGTGTTTGAATGAACTTCTGTAACTTTATGTACGTTTTAGATGTTGCATGAACTGTGAGATATTCATGGAGATGTGTGAGATATTCATGGAGATGCTAAAAAATTAAATATGTTATATACATCAGTATATTTGTATGGGCATCCACAATTCTAAAATAAATAATTAAATAAAAATATTAATAATTAATATTAATAAATTAGTTCGGGACGGGACGGGATTGGCGGGATTGAAAATCTTCATCCCATCCCATCCCATTCTAGATCGGGACGGGACGGGATCGGGATGAAATAATTCAATCCCATTAAGACCCGGAAAAATCGGGACGGGACGGGACGGGATCGGGACGGGAACGGGATCGCGGGATGGGATGCCCACCCCTAACTCTCATGCAACCATCCTTCATTTTTCTCATGCCAACCACCACTATTCACGATCGCAACCTTCTTACAACCCATCTAGCCTGGAACCAGATGTTGCCAGCCACCATCTCGCCTTTCCCTTGCAGCCTCCATCTCGACTTCATGAAATCCCTTACCCCCTTTTGCCTGATTTCCTATCTCGTCCACCTTCTCTCCCTAATTTCACTACAAATGCAACAACACAAGGTACAAAAGAGATCACATAACACAGATAGCATTGAAAAAGAAGAAGAGAGGAGGGAAAAAAAGTTTTTATAACTCTTCTCACTATTTGCATCCCATAGTTTATTCTGTACCACCATAAAACACCAATTGACGAGGAGATGGAGTTCTCCCATGCCACCACTGCGACCTCCTCCACCATGGGTTTCTAAACCTTTGGTAAGGCATAGATGATTCCTCAGGCTTAATATAATTTTCTATTGTCTTTTACATTGGATTGATTTGTGAATAAATGCATATTACTTTCACCGTGTATATCATGGATCCATTGTAGTTATAATTGTTTTATGTTTTTATTTAATCATGTTGTATTCATGTCAGTTAAACCTATGATTAGTTGTACCTTAAACATACAATTAATGCTAGGGGTTTGCATATTTGCTAAATTCAATCCGCTACATTGCTAGGGGACCATAATTGACATTAGTATAAATTTATGAATCTAATAGATGATTTGAAAGCCTTAGCATCTCTTTTTTTATTCTCAAACTCAATTTTCAATTGTTTGTCTACTTTCCATTAGTTTAGAAATTTTTGATTGTTGTAACCTCCAATTTAAATTAGTCTAAATAGGTTTTAATTTTTTTATTGTGTCTTCAATCCTTGTGTTGTATACTAGTTAGGCAACTGTGCACTTGCGGTATAACAATCATGTCAAATTAGCCTATTAATTTAAGTTAGTAAAATCTAGGGGTGGGCAACCGAATCGGTTCCAAATTTTGAGGTACATACTTTTTGTTTTTTTACCCTCCCCATCCCATGCCGCCGGCCGGTTCGAACCCGCGATGTGTGATTCTATCCACCACACCTCTACCAACTCAGCCAGTACACCTTTGGTTAGTTACCTAACTCAAACCATTTAAATTTAATGGATCTGGTACGGTCTGAATTCCCTCATTTTGAAAATTGGGACTGAACCAAACTCGAACCATTTAGAATGGTCCGACTCTTATGGTTCCAAATGATTCCAGAGAAATACAAAACATCACTTCATCAATTGTAGCTATATGCATTTCAAAAAATGAAATTTTTCAATAAGATAACATGGACTGAGCAAGCAAAACACAAGTGAAATTAAACATAACATTCCCAATTTCAAACCGAAAGGCAAAAATACACATAGGAAATTACAAATCTGAAAATTCAAACTTTTGAAGTTGCAAACTTATCCCCCTGCAAAACAAAACCAAAACCCCCTAAAAATTCAAGAATTATAACTTCCTAGACTGAGATTGATATCGAAGGATTGAACTGATAGATTGTCAAAGACGAATCCTAAAATAAATTAGATATTCAACAAACAGATATACTCAAACCAAATCCAAGATTTGAGAGAAAATATCGACGAATGAGTTAATACCTGGATGAGTAGAGGGCACCGGTACTGACGGGGACACCTTACATGGAAGCAGCTTGAAGGTCGGCGGACTAAATACAACCACTGTGGAGGGCTTTGAAGAGATCTAATGATTCACCTCTTTGGGTGTAGTTTGAACACAAGAATCTCTTTAAATTTCAAAACTCGGAGACTATTTCATCTTCTTATTTTCTCTATTTCTCCAAAACCCTAAAATTTGAGCATTCTATTCTCGAAGATTCTAGACAAGTTGAAAAAAAAGAGTGGAAATGACTAGAAATAGAGTTGTGCAAGTGAAAAAAACGAGATTAGAAAGAGTGAAAGTCAGTTGAATCGAAAGCTTAGACACATAGGATCTCTGCTTCAATTGCTTCGCTTTTTGGAACCAAAACAAAGTTGAGTTTCACATGAACAACTTGGTCACGAGGGTTTCTTTGGTCTTCTTCTTTGGTGTGGTGAAAGGGATTGAAGAGGAGAGTTGAAAGAAAGAATGTGAGTGAGAGTTAAAGAAAGTGAGTGCTGATTATTGTTGCAGAGGTTGTCTGGGATTGTGATTGAACACTAAAGAGAAGAGAGAGACGACAAGAGAGAGTGTTTTATTTTTAGGTTTACATTTTCTAACCTCTACTAATATTAAGTCATATGTACAATTTCAGTTAAAACGGGTTGGAACCAGACCGTTTTATTTTACATAATTGAAACCGAACTCGGATTGTTCTACAATGAATCCAGACCGTATCTAAATTACAAATTAAAAAACTGGACCGTTTTGGTCCAAACGGTCCGGTTCGGTTTGGATCCGCAGTTCCTCGACCCATTTGCCCACCCCTAGTAAAATCTGCATCACCATTTAAACTATATTATTTTCAATATACGTAAAATTGCGTATTTTTAAATATATTTCCAGAAAACTAAATGAAAGGATTATGAAAATTATTAATTACACTGCCAAATGTTCAAAACATTCAAAAACTCAAATTAACAAAGGTTTCATAAAGATCTTGCAATAAAATAGATTTACGCCAATGGACAGATAAAAATTATTATCTACTTTATTAAATTAGAAAAGTACTTAAATTAAATACAGAATAAGAAAATATAAGTCATCCTTAGGGTCACCCTGACCAATCACCGTTTTAATCGATTGGTCATGGAATAAACATTTTGAAAGAGAAAAAACAACGTTACAACGAATATCAGAAGTAAGTTGAGTTGTGAAAAACATTGTGAAATGTGAAAATTGAGGAGAAATAATGATTGCACCAATATGAACGACAAGTGCATGTTGGCCATCTGGTAATTTTACATAACTTTTTTTTCCAGAGCATTAACATATGATTTAAATGTGAGATAGATAAACATATATGATTGGAAGCTCCAAAGTCAATAATCTAGGAATAAGAAAATAATTGATAAATCATACCTATAAGACTTAATGTAGGAACACAAGGCATTTCAGAATAATCAATGGATAGTAAACTGAAAAATGGGTTGTAAGGTTTTGGAGTGAGAGATGAAGAATCAACCATTGTAATATATCTTGATGGCGCTCTGATACCAAATAAATAAAGAACATTACTATTGTGTCTTCTCTTGAATGATCAGGAACACTAAAACAAACTTTAATTTATATAACCACTCTTACGTTGCTTTACACGAAAGAGAAATTTACAAATTTGTACATAATAACTTAATAAGAATGATGAAATGTTTAACTAAATAACAATTTAATTGATCTTACAAAAAGATAAATGGAAAAATATTATCCTATTGGAAAACCTAAGTGATGTGAGAATGACAACATAATTACACAACTTTATAAAAGTGGAATTCATCATGTGAGAATTATTGTATAAAATCATTCCATATACAAGATTTCTCAAGATATTTATAACTGCAATTCACCTGTCAGTGTGCTAGTGTCAATATTCCGAAATTCAAACAAGGCCTTCGCCTTTTGAATATATTCACACTTTTTTGCTGAAAGTGGGACCCTCGCAATTGCCACTTGGTATCACTGTAGAGCCTTATTTACTTTTTCTGCTGCAAAGTAAGGTGGCATTTGGTTTTTTTAAGTGCTTAGAAGTTCTGAACGAGCTTTTGAATGAACTGTTTGTTTTGCTTCTGAATGGGCTGTTGATTAGAAGCTGTAAAATTAAAAGGTGTTTGTTTTTAGGTGCTGAAAGAGAAATGTATGACAAATTTGCTCCATTGAGGAGACACATACATGAATGGAGAGAAGGGGTTGGAAACCCAACATTATATGATGGTGATCAAGTTGTCAAAGCTTTCAAAACTACATGCTACATAATGAAAACTAAAAAATTGAAAATATACATGAGAGGGAGAGTTGGAGAGATGAAAAAAAGCTTGAAAAATACAAAGAAATAAAACAAAAATGAATGAGAGAAACAAGATAAGTTTCTTACCGTTGAAGAGTCATTGTAAAGGTAGGCAAAACGACAATGTTTATCGAAGAGAACAAAGATGTGCCGTCAAAAGTAGCCCAAAATATTTTTAAAAAGATGGGGGCAAAAATTGTCATTATAAAATTATTTTAAGGTTACTATTAGAATAATTTTTGAGTCGACACTCAGTACTAAGTAATCAGCATCTCCATGTTGCTTACTCCAATTATAAGTTGAACTTCTGATCAGAACTAAAAACAAACACTCTAAACAAAGTGTCACACTTCTTATTAAGATTTCTGACTCAATTCAGAAGTAAAAATCCTCTAAGACTTGATGAACTTATTAATTTGTTGTTATCCATTTAAGAAGATTGGGCTGGGCTCTGATGAGTATGGATCTAAATAACATTTCCATGGACTTGGCTAAAATAACCTAGCTTAAATGTTAATTTTAGATTTGAATAGTCCACTATACCTTTTACTTCACATGCTTATTTAATTAGTCTATGGTGTTATCTTTTTCATTTAACAAAGAGAAGCTGACCCTTTCATTTTCTTTTAATATTTGGTAATTTAGTGACATAATTGAGGTGTGCCAAAGGTATGACCCAAGGACCAAGGTTGGCACGGATATAGGCTATGTGGAAATTGTACACTAATATATGTAAAATGTGTTGATATTAAGAGATTCTTTCAAATTAGGTGACACGTGTAAATTGTCTATTTTATAATTGCAATTCACCTGTCGGTTTGCTAGAGTCAATATTTCAAAATTCCAAAAGCACCCTCACCAATAAATTATAATTACAACTCAACCACTTTCTTTTCTTTTCTTTTCTTCTCTCCCAGGTCGAAAAACACTCCACAAACCAGATCACATTACAGGCTCTCTCCAACACAACATAGACTCTCTCTCGCGTGGTTCTCCTTTCGATGTGCTTTTTATTGCACCTCGGGAAGCCAACCATTTGATTTGTGAGGAAGAGCTTTTGTACCTAAAAAGAGGAATTAAAGAAAGGATCTAATTAATTGAAGAATGGATCTTATTAACAAAACTCTAATATTGTTTGTCTTCCCGACTCACATCTTTGACTGCCTCAGATTTTCCAAATCTTCATGGTGGCTCTCAAACGATTGGATTTTTCCTGTCTCAACCAAGCCATCTCAATTCACTTCAGCATCCCATTCTATCTTCACCTGTCTCTACAATCCCTTATGGTCGATCGAGCTTCATTTCATCCTCAAGGGTTCCTCCCTCTCTTTGATGGAAATTGTTGTTATTTGTGTTAATGGCTGAATCCTCAAGTGAAATTCCTCAGCTACTCTTCAAACTTTACTTTGTTTCCACAAGTTCGTACTCCGGATAAGCGTCAACCTTCAATTATCTTACTTTTCTGAATTTGGGGTTCTCCAATTGTGTTTTCAATTGATGACATTTTCAACAGTTTTGACGATTTGATTCACCTTCCTTTTTGGTGGGTTTTCTGCACCGCTAAACCATGTCCTCCATGTGTTTGTGAAAATGCTTGAATGATGAGTTTTTTTTTGTTAAGAGCATAATGCATTAATAAAAACTAGGAAACATACAAGGACCTCCCTGCTAAGGAGGCAAGTTCACGAGCCTCATAATTGAGGTCTCTAGAAATATACATATAATGTCAATCTTTAAGCAAAAACAAAAGGCACTTGATACTGCAAAAGAGAGGGCTCCAAGCCCAGTCCAAAACAAAGGGGGAGGCTCTATCCTCTGAAATCAACGCTTCCTATAGATTGGCTGAGTCCCCAAAAAGAAGACCACATTTCCACCTTTGAGCCTGGATTAACATGAGGGCCGCCTCTCATGCGAAGAATTTAGCCATCGTGATGTCCAACATCTTACAATGAATCTTACTCACCACTGTAGCTAGAACACGTCCTCCAAGGTCCATTGCTATTACTCCAAAAAGCCTTGTTTTGAGTGGTCACAAAAGCATGCATCAAAGTTAACTATCACGGTGTCAAGGTCAAGCATTTCAAAGCATTGGAGGTGAGATAGGTGAGATGGAAAGTATCTATTGACTTTGTGGGACCTGGCGAACTGAATTTGAGATTGGTCAAGGGGAGACGACTTGCTATAGGTGATGTTGGCGGGCCCATGACCGGGTGCGGGGTGATAGAAAGAGGCTGGTGATGATTGACAGTTCAGGCTGTACTAGCAATCTGTTGAGCAAATGTCAGCGCAAGGTGAATGGCCAGAGTGGAGTGACTGAACCACTGAACCGCCCAAGGAATCCAGATCTTTGAAAGGGTTGAAGTGAATTCATATGTGCTGAATTTGGATCCATTGAAAATGATGTTGTTCCTCATCTGCCAGATAAAAATGAGAGTTGTTATGAATTGAGAGAGCATTTCTTCTATGGACTGGTGATGTGCCTTAGCTGATTTCCACATTAATTTGAAGAAGTGAGGAACAGATGCCGGTTGGGGGGGGGGGGGGAGCATCAATCTATAGGAAGGGAAGAAAGAAGCCAAAGTCGTCTAGTAAAAGGGCACAGGAAGAAGAGATGAAATGTGTCATCTTCTTGGTCATGGCAGAAGGCTTACCTATTTTCTAGCGGAACATAAACCCTTAACAAATTTGACATGGGGGGGGGGGGGGGGGGACTTTCGGATGCCAGATATGGCGAAGAATTTTGGGTTCACAAGTTGATGGAGTCGGGGCTGAGGAGGTGCTAGCTACCAGGGTGGAAGAGAAAGCACGGGTAGCATTTTTTTTTACTGAAAAGATACTTTTTTTGTTACCATTCCGGATGAGGCGGTCAGGCCTAGATGTGTTACGGATACATGCATTTAGAATGTCGTGTACCACTGGTGCCGGGAGCAAGGAATGGAAGAGAGCCTCATTCCAAGAAATGGACGAGGAAGGGGATAAAAGGCAGAGGTCCGAGAAGCGGTGATGAATGGTGGAGGGGTCCAACAAGCAATCTACCAACAACAACCCTGGTTTGACCCAGGTATCCTTCCAAGGATTGACTTCCTCACCTGAGAGCACTTGCCATTGAAAAAAAGGCTTCATGGCATGGAGAGCTTTGAGAGTACCCTAACAAGCAAAAGATGCTAGAGCTGGGGGTTTAGTAAGCTGGAAAAGGGTATTCGAGTGATTGTATATGCTTTGAAGCAGTTGGGATCCGAGGGAAGAAGGGAAATGAGATGATGAATGTTTGTTCAAATGCTTAATCTGATAGAGTGACCAAATCGGAACATGAAGGTTGGGCTTTGGAGTGGCAATTCAGTGTTTGAACTTGGATGTATGTAAGAGTGAGTAATGTTTCCAATCTTTATTTGGAACATTCACTACTTTTTTTTTTAATTGGTTTCATTTTTATTTTTATTTTTATTTTCATTTCACATTGAAATTGAGTAGTCAAGTGATCTCTATTGCCACAGTTATTGAAATTTGAGTTTGAGTTTTTTTGTTTTCCTTATGGTTTTGAATTGTCTCAGCAAAAGTTTAAATTTTTATTATTTGGTAATTTAGTAACCATTTGGTGAGTGTCGACGGCACGATTCAAGGACTAGGGTGACACGCTGGAGGCATGACACTAGGGGTGGGCATGAGATGTGATGAACCTCATGCCAATCTCATCTTGTTAGTTCGAGATCAGGACAGAATAAAAACCTCATCCCATCCCCAACAAGTTTGAGATGAGAAAGGACAAGACGAATGAGCATGTACTTAAAGATTTACTGCAAACGCAAAATTAAAAAACATAGACTCTGCCACCCTGGAGTTCATTTTGTTGTCCATACTATTGTGCAAAATAAAACATCAGTACGGGTTCAAAGCTTATATTCTTAACTACAGCTTTTATTAACATACCTACTGCAACACTGTGGCATGAAATGAAGGCAACCTACAACATATCTACTATTGTGACTAATGTCAGCTAAGGCAAGAAGCGCTATGCTACCAACCCTTAGCTCCCAAGATGTTGGCCCATAATTTAAAGGCTTACACATTATCAAGATGTTTTTTTTTTTTTTGTATTGGCATCAATCAGTTCTAGTAAGTCACCAAACTCATCCATTTGTATACACATCAGTTCAGTTTGCTAGAAAGTAGGGGTGGGCATCCCATCCCATCCCATCCCGCGATCCCGATCCTGTTCCGATCCCATCTCGATCCCGTCCTGTTCCGATCTAGAGTGGGATGAGATCGGGATGGAGATTTTCAATCTCGTCCATCCCGTCCCGAACCGATTTTTTTAATATTTAGTATGAACTCTGTAGTATGAAACTATTTGTTGGCATGACTATTTTATTTGTTGTTTTTATTTATTGACATGACTATTTTATTCTCACAAGCTTCCATGTGACTCACTTAGATAATGAATCTAACTCAAACTATTTCCCTCCTTTTTTTCCCCTTCCTAACTCTTGACAACAACAATGTGTGTTTCTCGTAGTTTTTAAATGACAAACTCATTGATCATTTCGTTAGCAATGTACAAAAAAAATGGCTAGCATGATTATTTTATTTGTTGTTTTATTTATTGACATGACTATTTTATTGTCACAAGCTTCCATGTGACTCACCTAGATAATGAATCTAACTCAAACTCTCTCCCTTCTTTTTTTTCCTCTTCCTAACTCTTGACAACAACAATGTGTGTTCATCGTAGTTTTTAAATGACAAACCCATTGATCATTTTGTTTGCAATGTACAAAAAAATGGCTATCTTCAATAGTGGTTATAAAAAAAAGGGAGTAAAACTAATGAAATGAGAAAATAATAATCAATAGCTTAAAGTTATATAGTTGTTCTTAGAGCTGTGTGTTTGATAAATCCAAAATCTTCTATCTTGCATGTTAAATTTTTAATCCAAAATTTAGTACATGATCGTCCCGTCCCGTCCCAACCCGTTTGGGATGGGATGAGGTCTATCCCGTCCCGTCCCAATTTCGAACAAATGGGATGAGATATGGATGGTACCATCCCATCCGGTGCCCACCCCTACTAGAAAGCCATAATTTTCCAAACCTTTCGAGTCTCTATAAACCCAGTGGGGTTAAGTTGACAAGAAATTTGTTAACTGAGTACCCTAATAGTGGAGCTAGTCGACAAGATAGACTATGTAACCTTTTTTGCTGTTAACCATTAATGTAAAGCTTCACTTTTAAAACAGCCCAAATTGAAGGTCTTCTTTCTTTCAAGGACTTCCATAGAGAGACTTGGTCTCTTCAATACAAGTCGTTTAGTACCAACTGAGACCTACTTTGCTTCCTTATGCCCACAACATGAATATGACTTCACATTGCATTTGATTGGTCCATTTCCATCTATTCACAATGGTTCAAAGAAAATTAACTGCAGCTTTTATTAACATACCTACTGCAAATGAATATAAGAATCAAAGATATGCTATAAACATACAATCATTATTTCCCACTTCTCTTATACTGATCACAAGTAAATGTCTAGAAGTTGCAGGTTAGCATTTATAAATATAGAAGTTTGTCTCCCTAGCAAGGTTATACTAACTTGTAGGTGCTGCTCGAGTTGCTTTCATATTCCGATCTTATCTCACTCTAGATTGGGATGGGTTCGGATTGAGATTGGATTGATCAATCCCAAAAGGACTAAAAAAAATCAGGACAGAAACGGAATTGTGAGACGGGATACCCACCCCTACATGACATTTTACCCGTGCCAATGGCACACTTTCATGCTACGTGGAAAGTGTATGGCACATTGGCACGCCTGGTACACTACTGTTAATAAGAAGAGACAAAAGGGTTGTAAAGATGGAGATGGGAGTGAGGTAATGTTGGAAGCATGGTTCAAAATATCCTGGATATATCCCGATATTTGCCCATTTCTTAGGTAAAAACATCCAAAAGATCTATCCTTATATTAGAGTAATTATCCAATATCTACTATTTATCCCTTTTTCAAGAGCCGATATATCTATCAAATTTTGAACCATGGTAAGACAATTTAGATGAGAAGGCAACGGTGTTTGCAATGAGGGCAAGGCTTATGCTCAACACCACAATCGAAGAAAAACTGAAAGAAATGGATACTCCGGACTCAAAACAATATATTCCACTGTGGAGAGCAACATAAAAATAAAATAGGGGGGACGGGCTGGAAAGATAGACAAATTGTTGGAGCACATTACATGGATCAGCACATATTATGTCACAGTAAGACATTTCTAAGTATTTTGCTAGCATAATGTATAGGATGTTCTACTCAAGTAATTTCTAATATGCAATTATAAGCATAATTTTCATCCAAGCATTAAGCATAAGGTAAGCATACATACTTTGACAAACAAATGTAATCTATGAATTAAATTCATACGTAACATACCTGTTTGTCGTAACTGCTGTATAAGATTCAACTGCTGTAAATAAATCCAAAGAAATAGTTAGGAACAAATGTACCAGTATTTCTTGGGTTGAGTCGCGGACTAGGTCGCTCTCTTTAAGATGTTTCGCGGCTCTGCCCAAGATTGTGCTAGCAGTTTCATAGCCCCGCCGTCCCCAGGATAAAACAGCCCAGAATCTTCTCTGTCTCGTTCAAATGTGCACAACAAATGAACGGTATACTATTCACCCTCATTCTCATTATTTGCTCGGAATCAAAAAATCTTGAAAAACACGTTCTGGATTTTTGCAAAAACCGCAAGAACTGTTTTCTGTATTTCGTTGAAGCAAAAACAAAAACTCCATTTCGAATTCTGTTTTACAAACTCTGTTTCTGCAATCACTTCCTGATTTCGAATAAAAAAACAGATTGAAAAAACATGTTTCTGTTTTTAAGAACTGAAGCTCTGTTCTTCGAAGAAGCTAAAATCTGCAAAATCAGATTTCGAAGAACTCTGTTTCAGAGCAGAAGAAGCTCACAAAATCAGTTTCGAAGAACTGCTACAAGACTTGAAGAACACTCTGTTTTCTTCATTCTCTCAAGCAGAAAACGAGCTTGCAATCACTCTGTTTTCTGTTGTTTTTATCTCTTAATTCTGTTTCTGTTTTGCAGGTTCAAAACTGGAAGAAGAAGAAGATAACAAGACTCTCTGTTTTTCGTTTCAAAGAACTGGAAGAAGCAAAACTAATTTTGCTAAAAACAGATTCGAAGAACTGTTTCGTATTAGCTTACAGTGTTTCTTTTCTCTTAACTCTGTTTCTGTTTTTGCAGGTAGAAGAAGCAAGACTCAGGCTCACTATCTCTCTGCTCTGTTTTGCAGGAAAACACTAGAAGAAGCAGGGAGACATTCTGCTCTTTGCAGTGGAAGAAGCAGGAAAACATTCTACCATCTGCTCTGTTTCTATTCCAGAACTGGAAGAAGAAGAAGTGAGCTTCATTGCTCTCTCTCTGTTTCATTTTTATTTCGTTTTTTTTCTCTATACAAAGCTCTGATACGAGAAGGTTTAAAGCATGAAAATCGACAAGAAAAAACATGTAGACGTTGGCTGATGGAGTCGAGGAGCAAATCATGGAGCAGCCGTCCACTCCACTCAATAGAAAATGTTAAATTCGTTTCCACTCATCATCCTCCACTCATCATAATTTTAAATTCGTCATCATCCTCCACTCATCATTTTTAAATTCGTCATCATCCTCCACTCATCATTTTTAAATGTTTTTAAAAAAGCCAAATACAACACAAATGATGGGAGAAATTCAGATGAGGTTATAGCATTGGCTGAGGAATCCTGACTGAAAACTCGAGAGAGAGAATGGAAGGGCAGGGGCAGAAAGAAATCGACTAGGGAGGAGACGCAAAGGGATTCACAGCAAGACATGAGGAACAAATGATACAAATGAACCACAAGGCACTTTACTGCGCTGACTGTTAAGTCTCGGGCTGCTGAGGACAATCAAGCATGAACCATCCTTTGGTGGACCGCAAAAGTTCCCAATCGACAAGCTAGACAAGTCGTATTGCAATTACCATTTTGTTACGGACCAACCCCACTCGTGATGGTTTCGAGTGGCAACATACACAAGATCCAGGACTTGGTAAAGAGCTGTTAAACAATTATGCTTGTTGATAAAGCACATGATAGACTACATATAAAAGGACAGCTCATAGTCCCCCCACTGCCCACGACTGGATATCATTAACACTGTACTAGTTAAGCCAAGATAATCAAAGGAAAGAATAGAGGAAAATATAAAGCAGAATGAAAGGCTGAGAGTATGTATTGATTTCATAGACCTTGATAAAGTAAATCATGCCCCGATGGTTATCCCATGCCGAGTGTGGACGAACTGGTGTATAAAAAGACTTGGGGTTTAAATTATTGTCTTTTACCGACAGATATGCAGAGTATAAACAGGACAGATGTGCAGAGTATAAACAGATTTGGTTGGCCGAGGAGGACCACCTCTATAATTCAGGCTTTTCCTACCATTTTCAAACAAGATTTAGCTCCAGTCTAAATTGATTATATAGTGTATAGAGATTACAGAGAAGGTTCAGATATCATTTATTCATCAAGGAAAACTTCATTAGAGTCAACAAAGTCCAACAGAACACGCATACACTTGCCTATCAGCTAGTACATAAAACACTCTAGTCCTAAAGAAGGATGGAAAACAAACTAAACTGAATGCATAGCATTCCCTTTTTATTGGGTAAATCCCCTTATTAGCACCATCTGGTAGATCCATCTTAGATCATCGATACTGACTTGCCAGTTCACCTTCCTTGACAATATAGTTTTGTGCAGGAAATTCTTCACCTTTGAAGTACCTGTCCAACATGTCCTTCGTTCCAGCCGCATATCGCAACTGCACAATTTTCCATGTATCATAAATAAAAAATACATAGTTAAAAATGTAGAAATAGTGGAAGAAAAGGGGTCAGGAAATCTTGCCTGAGCATCAATAGTGGTGCCTGAAATATGAGGTGTCATAGCTTGATTTGGCATGTATCGCCATGGATGATCCTTTGGAGCTGGCTGGGGAAACCACACATCCCCACTGTAGCCTACAAACAAACCAAAAAAGAAAGAAAAGAAAAGAAATTATAATAATGAAATCAAATAGAGCCTATGGACTGTGAGGGTGTGAAGTCAAAATTCTAAAAGCAATATGATTACAAATTCCTATTTCAAACACTTTCCCAAGATGCAATCCTAATTTAGTTTCCCAAAATATGTTGGCAAGACCAAAGATACAGTAGAAATCCATGAATCTTGAAAGATATTATAGTAATATGAGCTAGTATTCATATGTTTGGTTTTATAATCAAATTTCCTCGCACGATATTATATAATTGAGAAACATTTCTAGTTTTGTTTTTTCTCCCTCAAGTTACCTGCAATATGTCCACTGGAGCAAGCATCAGCAACTGCTTGAGTGTCCATAATTGCTCCTCGAGCATTGTTCACAATTAGGACTCCCTTCTTCAACTTTGCAATCCTCTCTTTGTTGAACATACCCCTGGAAATATAACCATGAGTTTACTTTCAGTCGGGATTATCGGGAATCATATGAGTTGCATTGCAGTTATCAAAAATCCATTTCATGAACGAGAAGGCACCACTCATTTTGAAACTATGGAGACTATTATTAATAAAAGAAAATGGAGGTAAGTCACAGTGCTTCATACTTGGTTTTCTCAGTCAAAGGCATATTTATGACTATTATGTCACACTTGGGAAGCATTGCATCGACATCCTCCTCGAACTTTGCCCCTATTTCACTCTCCAGCTTGCTGTCCATTTTTAGACGGTCGTGATACAATAGATTACAGTTGAAGGGTTTCAAACGTTGAAGCAGAAGCTTCCCAATACGTCCAGCACCAATTGTACCTACTGTCTTTCCCTCGAGGTCATAAGCTCTATAAGCAATGGCTGCAACATTCCAGTCCCCAGAAATCACTTGATGGTGGCCAGGTAAGAAGTTTCGGACAAGAATGAGAATTCTCATCAACTCATCTTCTGCCACAGAGACCACATTGCTTCCAGTGACCTCTGCAACAGTTAGTCCAGCTGCAGCAGCTGCTTTTAGATCAATATGGTCAGAGCCGATTCCAGCAGTGAGAAGAAGTTCTAAGTTCTTAGCCTTCTTGATTCTTTCTTCAGTAACATACGCAGGATGGAAGGGTGTCGAGATCAGAACATGAAGATCTGGAATGTGTTTCTCAAGCTCTGCATCATGACATGCCCCAACGAGAACGATTTTAGTCAGAATATGTCAAGAAAGATGAAAAATTGCTCATCTTGCAACCGGTAGCAAAATCACACCATCATTGAAATGGTCTTAATTAAGTAAATTAATTTTTGGGGATGTTATCTATCTTTAGCAAGCAGCAACATTCAAAAGTAATGCATGTTTCCGATTCGTGAAGCTTCAGTTCACTTGTGTTTAGTGATTTTAATGATGAATACTTTGAATATAACACAAAGCCATGAGACATAACATGAGTAATCGAGGTGTTTCAGTTCACTCAACTTCCTAGATTGGTAGCACATGAAGCCATGGGCGACTTAAATGATGAATACTTGGAACTTGTTAATATATTTTATTGCAAACCTACTAGGGCATAGCTGCTGGAAGTATTAGGAAATATAATAGAAATATACTGACCACAGTTAGGGCCGTCTTTGTCATCAGTGACAATGTATTGGTGTCCTTGTGACTCCAGCCAGTCTCTTATACCCAGAGCATTTTCTGCGCAACCTAAAAAGTTGGGGTTCATCGCTGCATACTCATTTGCCTTGTAGAACACCCCCACAATTTTCTTGCTTCCAGAAGAACTCTATCATGGATGAGGAAAATAAAGCACATCACTTACATATAAGATGGAAGCAGTAAGTAACTGGAATTGATGCTATAATGAACTGAAAACAGGTGTATAATATACAGACTAAGCGATTTTCCCACAAGAAGCTGAAGTGTCCAAGCAAGCTCAAAATAATCGCTTAGAAGGGAGAACTTCAATCAAACAATTTCAATGTCTGTTGTATATATGTAGTTTCTACTTTCTATATGTTGAATGTGTGACTGGAAAACAGAAAATTGTAGCCATTTTGGATAAATTGCAGCCTGAAGAAAGAGAAAAGTGGAAGGAAACCATTGCTTAGCATTACAGGTACAAAATTGACACCTCCAACACAACATACTTTGCTGCCATGTATAGCATAAAATCAACAATAGTAATAAATAACAAAATAACAATGCTGTGGTCAATTCATCTCTAGTTCTTTACAGTAAAATTTGCGAAAAACAAAAGAATACAAAGCCGAATTGATGTGAAACTGAATCTTAAGTCAAACGAGTGTTAGTAGTTATTCTAATTGACAAAATCAATAACCTATATTTTACATTTAACTCAATTTTTATAGATTGATTTCTATCCCATATTAGAAAAGAAAATGAAATACAAAACTGAATCACTGTATGTTTAATATTTTATAATCAAAGGAAAAGAGTTCTACTCTCTCCTCCATAAATAGTCTCTTGGAGTTCAACACGCTTGGTAAGTCTTGAGATGCAGAACAAGGCAGCATCTGTATCAAACCGAGAAGCTCTCTCAAATAGTAACTCTTTTCCTTTGACTAGGAATGATCGTAGTTGTAGAATTGATGGTGTGGTGGCAATTGTGGAAATAGTGGCTTGTGGTTTTGGCATGGTGGTGATGGGGTCAACTGTCGCTGCAATGGTGAAGGTGCCGGTTGCAGTGTGAAGGATGTTGGTGTTGGGGTTGAAGTGACTGTTAGTGCTGAGAATAGTGGCAAATCAACATTTCAGAACATTGATTTTCCACAAAATCTCCATTAGAAATTCAGTGAACATCATTTCAAACATTAGACACCAATCCATGCAATTGAATTGTGGATCCCAAGAAATCCAATTCAGTAGAGCCACTATCTCTTTACACCATATATTTTTTTAAAGTCCAATTTGGGAATTTTCATCAGGATCAGTCAATCTTTAAGATCATGCAAATTCAGAATTCTTGGTCCCAAATTATAAAACCAAACATAAATAACAAGAAATTGGACCAATCAAGTCCAATTCAAACACGATCCATGACGAAAATTACGATGATCAAAACAAGAACAAGAATCACAAAAATGAAATAGAATTTAAGTACTCACATGGGCCTGTCTTGAAAGTGGTGATAGAGCAGAAGCAGCTAGAGTTTTAGCCCCAAATGTAGCAACTCTCTTCATCGCCATAATTTTTTGTTTCTTTCAAATCAGTTGAACTCAACTCACACTTCTTCTTCTTCTTCTTTTTACTTATTACCAAGAAAGAAAGAAAGAAATGGATTAGGACAACTGACTTTTTCTCTTCACTGCCCAAGTCTCACTCCTTAAATAGAGCAATCATGTTGATGTTCGCAAACACCTTTCTCCTGTACTTGCGCTTCAACTTTTGCTCTCGCACGAGTCTTTTTAGAAGCGATTGAATGGTTGGTAATGATTTGATTTGAACGGATGGATGCAAGTTAAGAAGCTTTGGTTAGGTTTGGACGACTGAGATGGCCAAGGCGTATAGGACAAGTGGACAAATAGCACTCAATGCAAATGAGAAATTATTGTTCTACTCTCTCGCAATAATTCTTAAGAGCCAGTCGTTACTTGGGAAGGCTTCATTTGTTCTTCGGGAACCATTTTTGATGTCTCTATTGGACATCTGGGGTATGATGTTACCCCTCGTTTCGGCTACAAACAAGCAGCAAGCAACTCAGCCTAAATTGGTATTTTGATTCACTATTGTTTATCCAGTTAAATAGTTATATTACATTATTGATTAAAATATGGATGGAAGTGTACTTACTTGACTAATCTTTGCTAGGGGTGGAGGGAGGGAGCGAGGGAAAGGGCGAGGGATGGGTGGTAACCACTCATCTACCTCGGGATGATCATATTGACCTTGAGATGCGCAATATCGCTTATCTTGAGACAGATTCCATCCATCCCTCACCTCTTTCCCTCGTTCCCTCCTTCGACCCCTATTATTTTCGCATTTAAAATAGTGGATAAACTTGAAGATGACAATATTAAAGAATGTTTTTGTTAAAGAAATGATGTTAAACAGATAATATTTATTAGTTTATTTTTGTTGGAAGCACATGGTCACTACTTTCATCACTCAAAATGAACCCCCTTAATACTACCAATGCAATTCTAAAGTTGGCGGCTATTTTATTTGATTGTCTGTGCATCTCAATTGAGTTAGTTTATACGGCATACTTACAAGTGACAACTGCTTGCGAATTCTCTACTCACAATCATCAGCGCGTATCACGTGAGAATTGTGCGAGCAAAAAAATCTTTCACAATTGCCTTTAAATTGAATAGCCAGACAATACCTCGCCCATTTCCTCGACAACAAGAAGGGCTCTACATTATATAGTTAACCCTCGATGCAACAACTTCATTGTACAAATGGTGGAAAGTCATTTTTTCTGAAATTGGATTGTAATACGTGAGAAATTTAATTATATTGAACCGCTTAATATATTAAAAAAAAAAAAGCATTGAGCGAATGTATAAACTAGTTAACCTTTTACATGCCAACTTAAGCGACACTGTCAATTGACATTGAAAGATATTCGAGTTTATAAATTGAGATGGGAGAGATTTTTTATTTTTCATTTATTTATTTATTTATAAAGCTGACACGTTTGACTAATGGTTGTTAGCCAAGAGATTGAAGATGGCATAATGAACATTATCCTATAGTTATTGTGGTCGGCCAATAATTTCCATTTTAGGGACAAATAAAGTGAATGAATTGACAGAAGTTTACTTATTTTGACTTGGTTCAACTAGCCTTGTAAACAGTAAAACGGCAGCTGTTAAAAAACGAAAATTCTAGCACTAAAATGCAATGCAAATTATTAGCACTAAAATACCATTACCATCATTCTGTGTGCACTGTGCAGGGGTGGATCTCGACAGATCAAGGTGGTGTGACATTCACGGGTTGTGATGGGGCATAGGCCGCCTCGTGCTCTATCTGGCCATAGGAAAATCTACCTAAAATAAATTTTCTCATATCTTCAACTCAAGTCCAAGATTTATGTCTCTTTTTAAACAGCTTTTAAAATCTCCACGACCAGGACTTGGGATCCAATGTAGCCAAAAAAAAAAAAAAAAAAAAAAAGCAACATAAAGTTGAACTCGATAAAGTAATAAAATGTAAATCAAGCAAACGCCCATCCACCATCAGTCTGATAATCAAGTAAATAATATCAATGTAATCAAACTTACAATGCAGAGGATATTTTACAGGGAGAAAGTTCACAATGTGACCACATTCTTCAGTTGCCTCAACAGTAAAATGGTGGTTGTTCCAATAATGCAAACCATTATAGTGTGGTGTATACCATTCAGTGGTGGAGGCCGATCCATGAACCATGATGGGGCGTGATAGGTAGTGGTGGTAATTGGTTTCCGAAAACTGGCCCAACTGAATAACAAACGAATATTCGGTTTTGCTTTTCCCACCACCGAAAGCCCATTCAACCCTAAAGTCCAATTCACACAATCTTATCTCTCAGCACTTCTCACTAGGCCTATACCACAACCCAAAGCACTAACAGTCTAACACTTACTCACCAACTCTTCTGTTCGGTCAGTTCAAACCTAGACCAGAACCGAATCGACTTGGGATTCGGTTAGATTATTTTTTACACAAAAAATGAAAACCGAACCGGTTGTTTCGGTTCTGATTTAGATTTTTTTTTTTCACAATCTACTTTCATCATGTCATTTGTAGGAAGAGACAGAAGGAAGGTGACTAGCTCCAAGCAAGCTCGTTGTCGAAAGAGATCTTTTGCTGCTACCAGGTAGCCTTTTCTTTCCCTCCTGAACCGATCGCCTTCCCTCTTCCAACTATCTCAACAACAAGCCGATGTCTAAAAAATCGAGAGATTTGGAGAAGAAGAAACATTGATTTGTCGTGGTTGCAGAGTGTCGTGGTATGGGTTGTATTTATATTAGAGTATGTCTCGTGCCGTTGGCACTTCACATAATTTTATTTTTACTAAATATTTTGTACCAAACAATATCATTATCCCGTTTTCACTCTAAGTATTGAAGTGTAAGTCTAATCTAAGGTAAAATATATATATTATAAATTTTAGGATTTGACTCAGTCAAAATTGAGGGACAAAAATTTAAACGACGAGAATAAGTTCTTTCCCAATTTTTGAATTCGCCAAAACATGAAGTTTAGCGTTTTTATTTAAATGTGCATTAAGATGTCTGACTCATTTTTTCTAATATGATCGACCTGTCTCATTGCTTTGAAAAATATTAAAGACGTGAAATTTGTTATACGCTTTTTTTAATTATAAAAAATATATTTTTAAAATTTTAACACTTGTATTGATTAATGATTTTGTTGGAAAAATCTTCAAAAATACATTTCAGCGATACTAAGTTTACCAAAATCTGACAACGATGTAGATAGTTATGATAAAATTTTCTTTTGCTAAAAGGAAAACACAATATTTTCTCTCTCCGCCACATGTACATTTCACCAACTCTTTTCAAA
This sequence comes from Berberis vulgaris, assembly GCA_963556465.1. NCBI lineage: Eukaryota > Viridiplantae > Streptophyta > Magnoliopsida > Ranunculales > Berberidaceae > Berberis > Berberis vulgaris. The sequence goes on from OY747134.1 coordinate 15,460,747, forward strand.
AGTTTTTCATTATTTTTGCTCTTCTACATATTTTAAATTTACAAATATGCCTTCATAGGAAATGAATCTCAATCATCAAAATTCAATACATTTCCCAACTTTCAATCCTAACCATCTTTTATCTCTAATATTTTTTATTTGACTTTGTCCCATTCAGCAATGAATAGTAAAACACAACTCTGAATTGTAATATAGATACGTCATGGTTTATAAGAAAAGTCTAGCAACCAATAAGAAGGAATGACGCACATTGTGATGTTGGACCGTTGGTTTGGGGAATTAATGGACGGTGAGATGGAGATGTGGAAGGCAGTTGCAGATCCAGATTAAAAGAGATGTGGGTGGTGACCTTGTGGTTTCTGCTGGGGTTGACAAATGCTAGCCCTCAAGTACTCTGATTGTATGCTTTTCATTTGAGAGATTTGAGAGAAGAGGTGGAAATGGAATGAGAAGAAGTGGGGAAGGGATGATAGGCACTGACAGGGTGACACTATACCTCGCGTTCCAAAAAATCATCATATTAAGAGGTTCAAGATGCTTGTTTATCTCTCTTGGTTATACACATCACACCATTCTTGCATAAAGAGTCTTATTCTCTAGACAAAGAACTAGGTAAATACCATTTTAAGCTATTTGTAAAAAAAAAAAAAAAAAAATTAATGAAGGAAACAAAACCAAACATGAAACTATCTGAAGTAATCTCACCGCAAACTCGACATTTGAAAAAGAAAAGATAAAATGTGATAGGGGCAAGACTTCTTATTTGACCTCAATTTATTTTTTTATTTATTCTACATTTCTAAACCTACAGTAAATAAATAAAATTCCTTAAAAAAATTACCAAAAAAAAGAGATCCACCTCCAAGTCCAACATTGGAGTATTGCCCCTTTGATCAGTCTCTTTTGTTTTTGTTTCTTTTAATTGATAAAAGACTCAAATAGGATCGGTACATTCCAATCCACCTCAAAAAAACAAATCTTAGGAAATAATGAATGACTACCTGTTACTTGAATTTGGTTACCAAATTCAACCTTGTTCAAAACCATCAAACTAGAAATAAAAAACGAGAATATCTGAAGTGATCAGATGGTATGAACACACATGCCAAGCACATGTTTCAAGAAGGTGATGGTACCCACAAAAGAAATAATGAAAAGTATTGTAGAATACACTAGAAGAATATAGAATGCTATAGAAGTTTGGTGGATGTTCACCTAGCATGAGGTGACACATGTTCATCTGTCATCATCAAATGAAGTTATCTTTGTATTACATTGTAAATGAGATAAGAGAGACAAAAAGATTTTGTATAGAGAGAGAATGAATGAGAAGAGTACAAATATTTAGAAAGTGAAAATTATATTTTGTTGATATCTAACAGTATTTAATATATGTTGTTCATTTATCTGTTTCTACAACATATTATCAGCACTAAACCTTGACCAATTGAGCTTACAAAATTCCGACCAGTGATATGTGATTATTATATTTCACTTCGATCTAAAGGCATTTGAGCACGAAGTTTGGCTCGGGTAATTTTTCTTCGCCTTCGCTTTCCAAATTCTTTATTCAAAAGAGTTTAGAGCCAAATAATTCAAACAATAGCTTTATGTTTTTGTGAATTTTAATATGACTGTTTCATGGTATATATTACATTTAGTGAATGTTGCCTCACAAGAAAACACAATTTCCATGGTGGCATTTCATGCTTGAAATTTAAACTTTGTTTAAATCTCAGACCCCTCATCACACACATTACAATATCACACGTGTTGGAATAAAGGTTAGACTCATGTGGTGTTTGGTAGATACCATTGATGGTAGTACTGATAATTGGACAAATTATAGGCTAGATTTCGTCATGAATACACCACTCACATAAAGAGACAAATCTAACCCACTAAAATAACCAATAAGAAAATGACCCAAAACTGAGATAGCAATTAATACCTCATCGGTTTCTTCCCCTTCTTCTCTTCACATTGATCGTTCCCAAAATTGTCTTCCAAAAAAACAACGAAAGGTTAGCATGGCCAGCGGCGTAGAAGCACGTCTCGAGGTCTTCTAAGGACGAACTCGTGCTCCCTATAGGTAGAATTGTCAGGTTTCTCAAGGCTGAAAACCGTGCCAAGCACATTGGTGTTGGCACCCCCATTTACCTCTAAGCCTTGCTCAAGTACATTACTATTGAGGTTCTTGACCCTGCTTATGATTTCAAATTAATTTGTTTGTTATCAACCTATTAGAGCATTTTCATTAAATAACATTCAACTCATAGGCTTCTTTACAAGGCCCAACCTCAAATATCAACATATTTTCTTTGTTGGAGCTCCCCATCTCTTTGTGATTTTTTTCACTGATTCTCTTATAACTCCAAACCTTGTTAATTGGGTACAAAGATTAGACATACAGAGATAGAGTGATAAGCGTGCCAAACGTCAAATTATGTGCAAGAGACTTATCTGTCTCTGGAACAATGTGTCTTCATGGTGGTTTGGAGAATGAAGCCAATAGAAAATAAAGATATGGTAGTAAGATAGGTGGTGTTGAGTTAAGTTCATGTGAATGATAAGGGTAAGTCTGCATGTGTGTTATTATTGACCGAAGTGTTAACTGTTGTATTATATGCTCTCAGTGTGATTTTAGATTTCCTAGGAAGAATTACTTCCTACCTATGATAAATTTCAATTCATAAAATTACAATGAGGTGTAAGTATAATTACAACCAAGTTGGTGTCTATTCTCATTACTTTGTTGTCAGACATGAATCTTTTGACAAGTATTTCTATTTCGAAGTAGGTAAGCAATTAAGCATAAATGATCTTTTCTTTAATATTTATTGCGTTTGAAATTGTTCACAATGTTAAGACTCATGTGAAGGATACTGAGAATCCTTCTATAGATGATACTTGTCATAGATGTGGTAAACGTGGACATTGGTCATGTGTTTTTCTTGCCCCAAAAAAGGAAGTAGAAAATATTGAACTTTTATTTAAGCCAAAAAGTAGTGGAAAGTTGAAGTGAACAAAACATTGTCTAGATTGTGTATCTGCTACGAGAATTCAAAATTAATTTTGACCAGTTATTCAAATTGAAATCCAAAAGATGATCTTAGAAACTAGAAAAGATGTACAACAATTTTGAATTTAGAAACACTCAAAATAGAACTATTAATCACTAGAAACATGTGTCCAAACATCAGTTATCTGCAGTAGTCAAATTTCAGCACAGGTAGTCCAAGTTCAAAATTTTGTTTCTCACTAACCATTGACCCTATGAACAAATGGAAAAATGTCTGTGAAAGTTCAGATCATGAATCATCATCATCATCATCATCAAAGCCCATTCCCGAGATAGTTCAGATCATGAATATGTAGTAGAAAAATTTTAAAAAATAAAACAACAAAAGTTAGATACTAAAAAAATGCAAATATGAAGACGTTTAGAATTTTCAGAGTACAAGATGTTATCAAAACAAAGCAAATGCACGTAAACTATGTAATGAACCTAAACTAAATTAGTAATGAGCATTCAAAATTGATTTTAAAACAAAATTTCCATTGCTCTCCCCGGCAATGGCGCAAAAAACTTGATCAATCTCAAATCTTACCGCCAGTGCACGGTTATCTATTGAGTTAGACAACGGCAAGTACGGGTCGAATCCTACAATGAGAGCTATAAAATTTTGAAAATTAATCTTCAAATCTCTTTTGAAACTTAAGCTAGTTAGAAAAGAAGTGATTGGTGAAGTATTTGAAATAAAAATGCAAGGTAAAACCTAAATGTGAGAGTTAGGGCTTTGACTTTACCATAATGAGTAGCTGGCACCATTAGGCCACTCTTAGATTAATCATTCCAAATTCATTAACACATCTCATCTCACCTTAGAATGGAAAATATGGTTTTATGAGCAAATTGATTTCAAGCTTTAATTATATTAGTAATCTAAGAATCAAATGTGGATTTAAAAGCATACAAGGTATCCATACTTAAATGAAACACTGAATATCTAACAATCAAAATGAAACTTAGACTAATAATATGTAAACATTATAAGTAGGAGTTTGTTAGAGAAATTGCAAGAGTAATTCTACATGGCGAGGAAACGAGCGAGGGGAGGGAGGTGGAGGGGTGGGGACCGTTCACCTCCCTCAGGATGCGCGCGCCAAAAAAGATGGCACACATCCCGAGGGAGGTGAACGGTCACCACCCCGCCACCTCCCTCCCCTCGCTAGTTTCCTCGCCCACTTCCTCGACATTTAGAATTCCTGTATAAGTTACAAGATCAATCTAACTACTTGCTTCTCTAATACATAAATTTGAAAATAAACTAAACTAAAAGAGAACCATCTTGGAGCTATCCTCCCATGGGCTCACCCATACCCTAAGGTGGGATGTTAGCCAAACATGGTAAGCTCTTGACCAAACTTCACTTATTTATCTCTAAACTACAACTACTTCAACTATTTCTCTCTAAAAAGTGTTTCAAAGTCTCTTCTCAAATGTGTTCATGTGTGGGGTATTTATAAGTGAAAAGGGGTGAGACTTATGTGTAGAAATAATGGGGTGGAAGTGGAGTGTTGGAGTGAAATAAGAAAGAGTGTTGGAGTGAAATAAGCTATGATAAAGTTCCATGTGGATGTCCAAATCTGTAAGTTGATTTTCTCGAGATCCGTAGACGATGATACTTTGTGGGCTTGACTTCATGGGTCTTGGGCTTGAAAATCTTTGATCTTTGACAATGCATATGTGAACTTCCAATGGGCTTTTATAGTTGTTGATCTTAGCCTTATTGTACAACTTTGTGTATGATTTGAGAGTAGTGTTTGAATTTCTACAAAATACACGTAATGAGATATTTTTATTAGATAATTGAACTTAGCAATTGTATATTTAGGGGCATTAAATGTCTCATTTATATGCTTATCATCATAAAAGTGCAAAACTAAATTTAAATTCTAACACTGCCAATAGCGAAATTAAAGGGCAATAATACGAATAATAAATGCTAAAAATCAGAAGTCAAGACAAAATTTATAAGTTGTGCAATAGACCCTAAAAGTGACATTGACATCCTCAATTTTGCAGTTCAAAGTTCAGTTCCTATCAATAGGCTCTTCGCGTCATTCGCTTTGGTTTCTTGACAAAGGTTAGTCTCATCTTCTTGAGATGGCTCCTCTTCCTAGCTATTTTCTCTAGCAATGTCTCCCTTTTAGGCTTGTCAATTTTCTTAATCTTTGGCTTCTTAGAGATCGGATCCAACTTGTACTCTTTCAGAGTCACATGTACCCCATCATTCAAAGCTTCCTTGAAAAGAGCATTTGCCCGTTCCACCTAACCATGAGCACACAATTTCCCCATCAATAGATCATAAGTCTTGATTCCAGGCACACAACCATCATTTTTCATCATAGTGAACAGTTGAAGACCATGAACAACCCTTTCAATCCCACACAGAATAGTCATGAACTTGTAGTATGTTTCCTTATCAAAAGCATCCACGAACCCTGTAGATCTCATCCGATCAATCATCCCGTCACCTTCACCAATCCTTGTAGCCCGATAAAGACTCTTTATTAGAACAAGAAAAGTTGTGGCACCAGGAAAGCAACCCCATTCACCCATTTTCTTAAACAGCTTAACCTCTTCTTCTGTCTTACAAATTTTACACAAATTTGTTATAAGCAATTTGAAAGTCTCTACATTTCAAGGAACACCAGCAAAATCCATATCAACAAGCACCTTCTCTGCCTCGAATTGAAGTTGAAAGGGATCATTTTCCCTACAAAGATTACAAACACAATCAATAACCGAATTATAGGCCATGTTACTTAACTCAAATCCTCCATGATAAATCTCCCCAGCCAACCTCTTAGCCTCTTTTAATTTACCATCAACACACCATCCTTTAACAAGAAAATCACATATAGTATCATTTGGGAAAAACTCATGAGCGAGATTCTTGACCATCTTCTCAGCATAACTAACAAACTCATGATCGCAAAGAGCAGAAATTACCAATTGAAGTGATTCACCGATCATGAACAAAACCATAATCTTGTCCTATTTTTTTTCAAAAAAAAAAAACAGCTTGAGTTGGTCTTCCAGCCCTAACAAGCCGATCGATTGCACAACTATGGTTTTGCCCCTAATAACACCACAACCATCCACTAGAACTAGGTGGGTGATTTTAAGATCTTTTCTTCTACCTAAGTAATCAACGAGGTAAGAGAAGATTTCATCCGAGTGTTTGAAGCCAAGGAGAGAAGAAACCGATTTGTGAAAGTTGAGAACTATACGACCAACATGGGGAGATTGGTTGAGAACTTGACGAATGAGACATGGGGTTGGTTAAATGTGAGAAAAGTGGATATCTAGACGTTCTAAGAGGGAAGAGATTTTATGGGGGGTCTTTAACAAGCTCAGCGGATATGGATTGTGCGATGTCTTCTGTTGGGGGTGATGACGAGTAGAAGGTTTGTGGTGAAGAAAGGAAGAAATGGTGAGAAGTGCAAAAGGGATTGAGGTTTTGGTGAAGGTGGCGAAGAGATGAAAGTGGAGAGGGATAGTGAGAGAAAGTGTGTGATTTGATTGATTTAGAAGAAGAAGAAGAAGAAGAGGAGATACAACCAAGGACAAGTCTTCGCAGTTGTAGAGATCCCCAACAATTTTTTACTGGATAGGAGCTCGCTCTCGATGGAGAAGATCGAACGAATTGAATTGTGGGTTTTTGTTCCTTACTAGTATACTATGAGACAAACGGTGAAGTAAGCAACAAGAAGAAAGGAAATATAAATGGCAACATTGTTCTAAGGATAATATATACAGAAGAAAAATGTCGCGAGTGCAGCTTAGAAAATAGGCGCGAAAAGAAGATAATCAGCTTCAGAAAAATGGGCACGAAAAGAAGATAAGTTTTCAAATTTAAAAAGAAGGGTAATATTGTAATAACAGTATAAAGGTTAGTTGGGTTCACTGTTACAGGACATGTGTTAGTGGAAGATTCCAAAATTCTTCCTTCTTTAAAAAGGGGAAAACACTGTAGAGAAAGCAAGCAATTTCAATAGAGTTTTAAGGCTCCAATCAATACGATTGAGAGAGGTGTTCCTTTATTTCTGAAATCAAAGTTATTTTGTCCCTCCTTCAAATTGTTTGTCCAAACAAGACAATTGGTATAACAGCACTCGATCCAAACCCTAGAATGGAAACCAGAGCTAGAGAAATGGGGAACTTCATCAAGGAGACAAAAAAAAAAATCAATAAAAAAAAAACCAACCAAATCGAATTGATCAAAACATAGCTATGACGCATATCTCAAGCCAGTGAATCACAGGAGAAGAAATTGGACTCAAAGATGGATCAATTGATCCAGCTGTTCCAGAGCACCCGAGCAATGAACTTGGAAGGTGAATCCAGCTACTCACAAGTGGCCGAAGCAACTACCAGTCGAATGAGAATACCCTCCCACCCGCCTAATGGTTTTGGAGGTAACTCGTTTCGATTTCCAAAAATTGAGTTCCCTCATTTCGATGGCTCAAACCCTAGATCATGGGTAAAAAAATGTGATTGTTTCTTTACGATGCATAATGTTGTAGATGAATCTAAATTTGTTATTTCTTCTAAACATTTGGATCAGAAAGCTGATATTTGGTTCCTTGACTACCAAGTTAGTAAACCATCAGTCCAATCGCTATAATTAGTCCATGATATCTGTCTCCGGCTTGAAGATACAATCTCTAATAACTTCGTGGATTCCTTCAATAAATTGTCCTAAACCCATTCAGTAGAAGACTAATACGACAAATTTGAGGAACTTAAATCACTGATGATCCTCTATAATCCCTCTTTAGCTGAGCCCTATTTAATTATGAGCTTTTTGAGTGGTCTTAAGCCTGAAATCAAGACTGTTGTCCAGATGTTCAAACTCGACCTCTGTTGCTCATGCCTTTTCTTTGGCTAGAATGCAAGAGGCTTGCAGTGCTAATAAATTTGTCCATCCTGTTCCTCGAAGACCTTTTCCATCAGTTCCTTATACGCACTCTTGGTGTAAGCCTATTACCATTCCTACATCCTCACAAGTTCAGAGTCACAGTCCTCTCCCTTCAAATCAGACAACACCTCAAAACACAAACAACCACACACCATCAACTGTTAGAACTGTACCCTCTACTCTTCCCATTAACCCCTCATACCCATTCAAATGAAGCTTAGAATAGACAAAGGCCTATGTTATAATTGTGATGAGCTCTATAAGTCGAGCCATATTTGTGAGAAACGACACCTTTACATGTTAGTCCCTGAGGAGGATTTCCAAGAAGAACCTAATCTTTCTGCAAATGACATTGAAGATCTGTTCACTGAGCAACCATCAGAGATCGAACTTTCCATACACGCTCTCCATGGTAGTCACTCTTCTAACATCATTCTACTTAAGGGCATGATAAAAAAAGAAACCCATTTCTATACTTATTGACATTGGTAATACCCACTCTTTCATTGATCCAAATTCATCAAAGACACTCATTGGCCTACCGTGTTAACGCCCAGATGATTGTCAAAGTAGCAAATAGACAACACTTAGTCAGCACCACTATTTGTCAACCACTGAAATGGAGTATGCAGAATAATCAATTTGAATGATCAGTCAGGGCCCTTCCTCTAAGGAGTTATGACATGGTCTTAGGTAGAGATTGTCTTAACCCATTGGGTAACATTGCCATCAACCTACTAACACTCCAACTCTCATTCCACTATCAGGGACAACACATTACCTTGCAAGGAATATCTTATCAGCTTCCGTTTGTCTCATACAACCTACTAAATTTTCAAAATTCCTCAAGAAACACTCATATTATTTTTTGGGACATTTATTCTTCCTCATACCAGTACCCAGTACTCATTGCACTCCCTCATCCATTTCCACACTATTAGATTCATTCCAAGATAATTTTCACCCTCCTGCAACTCTACCTCCCACTAGAACTCTTGACCATAAAATTCCTCTAAAACTTGATGCTACTCCTACATCACAAGTTCCTTATAGAGTTCCACATATGCACAAAGCTATTGTTGAACAATTAGTAAAAGATATGTTGGAAGCAAGTTTTATTCAGCACTCACACAACCCTTATGCAGCTCCCATCTTATTGGTCAAAAAGAAATATAACACAAAGAGATTTTGTGTGGACTATAGGAGATTGAATGCCTTTACCATCACAGACAAATTTCCCATGCCCCTTATTGTTGAGTTTCTTGATGAATTACATGGTGCCCAAATCTTTTCAAAGATTGATCTTAGGTCAAGATATCACCAAGTCTTAGTCCATCTTAGTGATATACATAAAACTGCCTTCAAGACCCACCGTGACAATTTTGAATTTAGAGTTATTCCCTTTGGTGTAACAAATGCCCCTGCAACTTTTCAAGCTCTCATGAACCAAGTTTTTCAACCTTATCTAAGAAAGTTCATTCTTGTCTTTTTTTTTATGATATCATTGTCTATAGTACCACCTTAGAACAACACCTTCACCATCTTACTATTACCTTTTCCACATTAAGAAAACACTGTCTTCATGAAAAATTATCAAAATGTTCTTTTGACCAACAAAAGCTTGAATACTTGGGTCATATTATAACTTGTGAAGGTGTAGTAGCTGACCCTTCAAAAATCTCTTCCATGATCAATTGGCCTACTCCACATAACTTGAAAATTCTTAAAGAGGATTTCTTGGTTTGATTGAATATTATAGAAGATTTGTCAAAAACTATGGTCAAACTGCAAAGCCACTTACTGGATTATTGAAGAAAAATGCCTTACTATGGACTGATGCCACTCAAATTGCATTTGTTTTCCCTCAAATAGGCCATGATTACCACCCCTGTCATACAACTTCCTAATTTTTCCTACCACTCTTTGTTGAGACTGATGCGTGCTCAGTGGGTATTGGGGTCGTTCTCTCCTAAAAAGCACACCCAATTGCATATTTTAGTAAAGTTTTAAGTCCCAAGAATTTGGGTCTCTTCATTTATGAAAAATAGATGTTGGCATTTATCTTAGCTATCCAAAAATGGAGGGCTTACCTACTAGGATCAAAGCTTTTTATACTTACTGATCACCAAAGTATCAAGCATTTTTTGGATCAGAAACTCACTACTACTCTTCAACAAAAATGACAAAACTCTTGGATTATGACTATATATAATTAGCTACAAAAAAGGGATTGAAAACACTGTTGTAGTTGCTCTCTCCAAAAGCACTACTACTGACAGTAAGTACTTGGCTATATCTCATGTATCCCCACATTGGCTCAAGGATGTACCCAACAGTTATGAACAAGACCCTGCTGTTCAGTCACTCCTCTCCAGATTATTGATATCACCTACAACAATTCCACCTAACTCCCTGCAGAATGGAATGATCAGTTACAAATCCAGATTGTATATTGGTGTCACGGGCAATCTTAGACAACAAATTCTGGAATCTTTACACTCTTCAGCAACTGCGGGAGGACACTCGGGTATCACTACTACATTCCAAAGATTGAAGAAACATTTTTTTTGCCAGGGATGAAATCTCAACTTATAATATTCATCACTTCTTGTGATATCTGTCAGAGAAATAAGACTGATCAAACTGGATATGGAGAATTACAGCCACTTCCTGTTCCAAGTCATGCGTGGCAACACATTACGATGGATTTTATAGAATGCTGACCACTCTCTCGAGGGAAATCAGTCATATTTGTGGTGGTGGATCAACTTGACCAAGTACAACCATTTCATGGCCCTAGCACATCCATTTACAGCTTCATAAGTGGTTAAGTATTCCTCCAAACTGTTTACAAACTCCATGGACTGCCCAACTCCATTTTTTCAGGCAGGGATAAAGTATTCCTAAGCACCTTCTGGCAGCAATTACTCAAGGCCTTAGGGGCGTCCCTCCACATGAGTACCTCCTACAATCCCCAATATGATGGACAAACAGAACGTACCAATGCCTGCCTAAAGACTTCCCTTCGTTGTATGACTGGCCATACAACAACCAAGTGGTCATAGTGGTTTTATCTTGCTAAGCATTGGTTTAATACTAACTACCACTCTAGTCTCAAAACTTCCCCTTTTCAGGCTCTGTATGGATATGAACCTCCCCTGTTGGCATTACCACCAATCTCTTCACTGGCCATTCCAGACATTCAAATATCTGACTGAAAGATAAGAGATGTTGAATATTCTAAAGGAACGTCTCTACAAAGCGTAGGAACGCATGAGACAGTACGCTGATCAACATAGAAATGAACGATCATTTGACATAGGAGACTGGGTATACCTCAAACTCCAACCATATCGCCAGGTATTCATCCAACTACGCAAGAATTTAAAGTTTTCTTCTTGATTTTATAGTCCTTCAAGGTTATAGACTGTATAGGAATTGTTTCTTATCGTTTAGATTTACCACCACACTAAAAATTCCATCCACCGTTTCATGTTTCCCAGCTCAAGAGGAAGCTTGGAAATTCTCATTCACCATCCCAAACCCTCCTAGTGGTAAATAATCAAGGACGATTCATCACTAAACCAGTGAAAGTTTTGGCCATACGACTGATTCTTCACAATAACAGAGATGTAACTCAGCTTTTAATTAAGTGGTCTAACTCCCGGCAGAGAAAGCAACATGGGAGGACTGGTCATTTATCTCCTCCAAGTTTCCATCTTTTGCATCCTTGAGGACAAGGATGTGGTGATGGGGAAGGTATTGTCACGACTGCAGCTCAGAAAATAGGTGCGAAAAGAAAAGAATATGCTTCAGAAAAATGGGCGCGAAAAAAAGGGAAGTTTTCAAATTTAAATAGAAGGGTAATATTGTAATAACAGTAGAAAGGTTAGTTGGGTTCACTGTTACTGGACACGTGTTATTAGCTTAGTGGAAGATTCCAAAATCTTGTTAAGTCTTCATTCTTTAAAAAACGGAAAACACTGTAGAGAAAGCAAGCAATTTCAATAGAGTTGTAAGGCTCCAATCAATACGATTGAGATAGGTGTTCGTTTATTTCTTAAATAAAAGCTATTTCGTCTTTAATTCTTCTTTTCTCCTTCAAATTGCTTGTCCAAATGTGACAAAAAAACAACATTACTTACTCTTTTTTTTATAAGATTACCTACACTATACACACCTTCAGTGAATGAATTGAAACCAAACCAAATTCTCCAATAGATACACAGAGATAGAGAAATAGGCACGCACAAAATGAGAAAATAGGCACGCACAAAATGAGAAAATATAATGACTGAAACCCTATCAACCCCAAATCATATCTGAAATTGAACTCCCAAAGTTGTACATAACCCGTACCTCTACCTTGGAAGAGTAATGAAAAGGATTGAGTTGCAGAAAAAATGCAAAAACAAGCAGAGATGAGAAACTACCGGCAAGTCAAACTCTAGCTAGGGTATCAAGGGGCCATTATATGGGAGGGGTTGTGTGTTGAAGGGGTGATGCGACAGTGTGAAGAGTCACCTCGCTTAGCTTTTGCGTCTCTGAACAAGGAATAAGTGGAGTAAAAAGACGAGTAGAGAGCATTCCTAAACTGTTAACAAGCCGATAAGGCCAATGGAATGCTAACTCAACTAGCAAACTTGTCATGGTGGATGGTATCACAATTTCGAGTTTCAATCCTGCCGTAAGGTTGAACAAAAAGCCGAACCAAATCAGTCAATTTGACACACGCACATATATCAATTCGATTCCTTTTGATATGTGTCAAGTTGATAGATATGGTTCAGTTAGCAGCTTTCAAGGTGAAACCGAACCATGAATAACCCCACAGTGTCAAAGTTGTTTAATGATATGATATCCAATCAAAACCATGCTTGCACTTTAAAACAAAAATATTAAAATCAATAAAAACCTGAAAATACTAGGAAATCAAGTTTTTGCAACCGGGGTGACGTGGCGTGACCTTGAAAGAATGATGAAATCCTTTAAATGTTTGTGTATCTCGAGGTTGTAAAAAACCTCTTCTGATGATGCCACATCATCCTGATTGCAAAACCTGGTTGCCTAGATTCACTCATAAAAATTGCCTTTGATTTAAGCCACCACCTAAAATTGGCCCCCCAAGTCAAGCCTCAAAGGCGACCACAAGTGAATCAAAAGAAGACCAAGAACAAAATGATTTGGCTCAACATCGTTATTCACACTCTAACAAAGTATAAGAACATCATCATGTCACAATTCTTATTTCTAAATGAAGAAAATGGTACTATGGATAATTCACGGACATATTGTTTACAATCAATTAAAAAAGAATAGTACAACATAATATTTTTCTCGAGAAATTTTCCTTTCTAACTTGCAAGAGGTGGTAGGGTTTAACGGGTGCACCACACCTGCTTATGCTTATATAGGTGGATGACCCACCTCTATTTCTTCCATCTTTTACACATGGCCTATGTTACAGACTAGTAGTAATCACTCTCAATACATAGATAGTGTTTGAAGTGTTTTAGAGTACAAGTGAATCGATAGAGGTCATAATCTCTTTAAAATTTGCAACCTTTGTATTCAAAGTGTTTTACAACATTGATAGGAGCATAATTGTGTTGTTTTTAGTACCATACAGTGTTGTATGAATCGCTCAGAATCGCGAGTCAAATCGTCGATTTGACTCGAGTCGGCACACAAACGTGTGAATCGCCCAACAAATCGGGCTTTACCTAAATCGGACTGAATCGGTGACGATTCAATGTTGAAATCGCTAAATCGCGATAGGTAAGCAATCGTTCGATTTATGTTTTGTACAGGAGAAAGAAACCAACAGAAAAAAAAAAAAAAAAAAAAAAAAAAAAAAAAAAAAAAAAGATCTTCATCAGATCCGCTTAGATATTCATATCGGCTTAGGAAAAAAACAGAAAAACAGTGCTTAGAAAAAAAAAAAAATAGGAGGAAGAAGAACTTAGATCCTCATCAGATCCGGCTAAGATTGGTTCATCAGGTTGGTTTCGCTTCAGATCTTCATCTGTTCCGCTCGGATCTTCCTCGTTCTGCCTCAAAATGCTTCTTCACTCTTCTCCATCATCTTCTTCACTCATCTCCAACTCGCCGATGACAAAGAATGGTTGATTTAAAGAAGACAAAGAAGAAGATGAGGAAGAAGAAGAGGATTCAGAGTCGTTGAGGATTTCTTCAACAGGGAATTTGTAGAACAAAACCACTTCTTCATCATCTTCTTCACTTCCTCGTTCTGCTGCTCTCTGACTCCATTTCTCCATTGAAGAACAAAACCATTGAGTTGAAATGTTGAATGACATTGAAATGAGATTGAAATGAAATTTAATGGAATTTGTGTTTCATTTGGGCTTAATTTAGTTTCATTCTTGGGCTTGATTTAATTAGTAATTTTCTTTTGGGCTTATTTTTTGTAGGAAGTTTTTTTTGGACTTACTAATGAAAGTGCACTCTTACATTTTGATTTTTTTTGTATAAGTTATGAATATTTATTAATTTAAATACATATATTTATAATTTTATAAATCTTACGATTTACGATTAAATCAAAATCTTACCCTTTTCGATTTACTATACGATTCACGATTCACTAACACTGGTACCATATTTCTACACATATTTTTAGCTATTACTTGTTAATTATGGTACTATTGCTATTTTCATATTTGTGTAGGTTTCCAATTACAAGATTCCAAAATATAAGCTAAGAAGTGCAAATTGGTTTGAATTAGAAAGACTTATTGCAAAAGGAACTACAGAAGGAAGGAAACCAAAAGATCATCGCAGCCGCAACCTCCAGTTCCTCGCAAACCCATCCACAACCTCCTCCTCCTCGAAACAGCATCCTCATCACAACCCACCTTCACCGTCATCCCATCACAAATGCCTATAACCCCTCATAGCTGCCTCTCTCTCACGCAAATCATCGCCATCATCCATCTCTAGCCAACCCTAAACCCATCATCATCCCTCATCTCAAATCAGAAACCCTAACCCCCATCATACATAAATCCAGCTCGCAGCCCCTTTTTCTCCCTTCACAGATCGCACAACACATATTTATTTCTCTTTCTTTTCTGCTATCCGCACTCGCAGTCCATTATTTACCACCACGCAGGCAGCGACAACGTTTTCTCTTTACTCTCTCTTATTTTTTAGTTGATAAATTAATTATGTACTGCTATTCAAACATAATTAATATGTCTAGCTAAACTCCTTATAGCTAGGGTGGATTTGAAGCTCCGAACATGTGCTTTATGAATTAATTAAATTTAATCTTCCTTACTGATTAGTGATTATGTTTTGCTTAACTGCTTTATAGAAAAAATTTCTTTGTATGTTTGTCAAGGTGGCGAACTTAGTAAACATGCTAGGATCTGAGGCTAAAGTATAAGAGAATTTCACCTAATCATTATAATCTTGTACTCACAAGTAGTAAATACCAAGGAACGTTGGTAAGGTTAAGTAAAAACCTATGTAAGAACAAGATGTTGATCATACTTGGAATTGCTTAATAAGTGTTAATATTTTCAACAAAACTTAATGATCTTAGATTGTTATCTAACTTGCGATTCCTGATTAGATAGCATGATAAAAGTAATTTGAAAGCGACGCTACGTTAATTCAACAAACTTGAAAAAATAATAAAATTAATGTAGTGTTGATCACGTTTAATCTTGAGCACTATCTCTAACGAATTAGCAAGTGATTATTAATAATTGATTTATGAGCATATGTTTGGTGTGTGGAGATAAACCCTTAGCTAATTTCTTATTTTTGTCATCTCTCAAGTTTTATTATATTCATCTTAGTTATTTTCATAGTTAAAATTAGAAAAATCAAATCCCCAAATATTTTCTTAATTAGATTGTTAGTTGTCTCTTAATTATTCTTAGTGCTAGTTGACTAGCTCTCTAATCCCCAATCCAAAACGATCTCTACTTATTCTTTACTATAATCATAAAGCAGAATATTAAGTTGAGTGCTATTAAAATAGCGCATCAAACGTAAAAGTGAATCACTAGAGATCTCAATCTGTATAAAGTTCTTTCCTTAAAAATTTGGCTGAAAATATTTTCTTTCATTTTGTCCCTTCCTCTTTTTCTACTATTTACTTTTAAAAAATTATTTATGGATTTTTTTTCTTCAATCAAACACCAATTATAAACTCATATAGGACTTCAAACAAAACATGAATTAGCTAAACTGCAAGTAACGAAACCAGTCACTAAATCAAAGCCACCCCTCACCCAGAATAAGGAGGATAGGGTAAAAACATAGACAATAGGCAGTTTTAGCTTAAATGGGTTTCTAAACAAACAGCATGAATGGAGGGCTTATGTCAGTTTGAAAGCCGAAAACACCTCAAATAGCTCTCCAAAACTTTTCTAAATTCCCAAGACCTTTTACCTAGGTAACCCCAAGTCAAGCATGCATACCCACTTATAGTCCGTGGATCTACATCTAACAACCACTAACAAAAAAAAAACAACTCCGTGAATGATCAACTCAAGGTTCTGGAGGAAGGTTCACATAAACTTGCATAACGAACAAGAACATCTTGGGCAATGTCAAATCCTATTTCTTTTCAAAGTTCTATTCCAACGGCAACAACAATGAATGATATAACACCCTGGCCACAATAAAAATGATTTGTTCTCTTAAGATGAGCCTTTCTAGAAGCCCCAGAATCCATACCGCGACAACCCCTTCCTCGAGGGGGGGGGGGGGAGGGATCAAGGAAGAGATTCCACATCAATGAGGAAGACATTCCCAACATGTGCCCTCCACTTTCAATTTTCTTCTGAATAAGAAGGAACAAACAGTTGTTGCCATTCTTACAAATGATTTGTATTATTGTAACAAGAAATTACATTGGAATTCTATACACTCAAGTCAAACTCTGCGTCACTTGCTGAAAAAGAGACCTCTCTTCTTCCCTTTCCTTTTCTCAACGGCCTGCAATGAGAGTAACCCACATAAATGAGTAATTCAATGAATTAGAAAGTCACTAAACATGTTTAAGTCAACCTGGCAATGATCACCATAATCTAATTTTACCAATTAATCTATTTAGAGTAGGAATGTTAAATACAACTAAACCAGCCAGCTTTTGCAGGTTAAATAAAAGCATGTATCTAGCCCAACATCAGGTGACCATCCATTCCCTGATCAAATGATCAAACAAGCATGTATTTCACACAACCGTAACAAAATTAACAAGTAGCTCTTTCAAGTAGGGCTGGGCACTTTAGACCCAAAAGCCGGACAGAACCGGGAACCGGAGCGATTAGGCTGTGGTCCAGTCCGATTTCTTAAATATTAATTTAATTGTCAGTCCCAAAACCCGGACCAGGCCGAATTTTCGGTTCAGGCCTCGATTTTAGATCTCAGAACCTGCCGGTTAACCGACCCAGTCCGGGTATTTAAAATACCAGTTAATTTTATTTTTTAGACCCTTCTTCTCACTTGCTTACTCTCTGTTCTCCTAATTCGTTCTCCCCAATCCTCTCTATTTGAGTTTCAAACTCTCAAGAATCTCATTTAAGTGAAAGATAATTACTTCTCTTGGCATGGAATTGGTGTGTGGTCCCAATTAGATCTTCGAGCTTCAATCGACTGCTCTCCTTCGCCAAGCTCTGTCAAATCTGTAACCGTCTCCACCGAGGATTCCATGGTTGAGAAACTCTTGAGGAGGATTGAAGATCTGGGGCGGCTGACAGAGGATGAGGATGAGAGTATCCAAACTCACTGTGGGCGACACATGCGTGGATTAGATGATGAAGAAATGTAGGTAAATAAATACAAGGAAGGATACCCAAACTCATCTTGCTTGCTTTTCATAAATCATCCATCCATCAAGATCCAATCTTCTTCTTGGACGAACAAATGAAACGAAAAGGAGAGAGAAATCATTGATGCGCATGGTGTCATTCAATTCTTCTTCTACTCTAATAAACATGGGGAATAGAAAAACAGTAACAGGAAATGACCTTTCTTACCCTACAAAAATGATAAATGGGATCAAAGTTTCAACCAACAGCTTGCAATAGCAGAATAAACAAAGCCAACTGATGATTACCTTTTCTCGTCTCTCGTCGACTCCTTCGTTGCCTACTTCCTGCTGCCTACTCTTTCATCATCAAAACACTTTCCACTCACAACTTCTCTTCATCCCAATTCTAATTTCCTCTTCATGTGCTTAGATGCGCTCAACCTGAAGGACACCACACCATAGAGCTTGCAAACCACCTTGCTTTTCTCTATCATCTGATGATACAATCCGAAGCTCCAGTGAGAAAAGTTATCATCTGTTGTGAGAGAAGTTATAATCTCAGGAAGAGGATCAATTAATGGGCTGAAAATTGGGATGAACAAACTGAATTGTAAAAAGATCAAGACCGACTCGGCTCGGCCCGAACATTCGATTTACCGGGGTCCTAGTTAATCGACCCCACTTGATCCTGGCTCGAGCCCAAAATTTTCAGTTTTTGAATGATCGGTCTGGTCTTCGATTTTGGCTTTTCGAGTCGGTTACCCGGACCGGCCCAGCCCTACTTTCAAGGGGCGTTAGGTCTGGTTCTACATTTGTATTTATATCACAATTATTATGTTCTACCATAGAAATTTATTTTGGCTTTTGACTTGATCAAATAGTAATAAGTTATTAAATTGTTATGACAGGAGAGGAATGAAATTCTTTATTACAATATTCTTTAGGGACATTAAGTTTCTATTTATGAATTCATGGAAGAATTAGAAAACAAAGTCAAGGTTTTGCACTTGAAAGAGACAAAGACTTGGGTCATCAGAAAATGATTACGCCTCTCCTACTCCCCTAGCCCAACTGTTCTTTTTTTTTTCCCCTCCCTCTTCTGGCCAAAATTCAAAAACATTACTCATCTTCCCTCCAACTGATTTTCACCCAGCATGAGCAGTCATGGCCGCTAGTACTCATCCTCTTCTCCTACCCTCCAATTGTACCTTTATACTCTATTTCATTCGAATTTGCAGTTGCATAGGGGTCGGCACCTCATCCCGGTCTCAACCCATCTCGATCTAATTTTTTTTTGGTCTTTCTGGGATTGATCAAACTCATCCTGATCCCATCTTGTTCCGATCTAGAGTGGAATGAGATCGGGATCGAGATTTTCAAACCCGCCCATCTCGTCCCGTCCCGTTCCGAACTTATTTATTTAATAGATATTATACTTAATCAAACTACCCTCCTAAAGGAAATTTTGGATGTGTTGAAATTTAAAATCAAAACATCTATTACTTGAAAACTTGTTTGATTTGGTACTCTTTGTTTAAATAAAAAATTTTGTTTGAATATTTTAAGTCAAATAGAACCCACGAAAATTTATGTTTTTTCACATTTTAGATTGGTTATACGATAATTATACTTGTATCTAGGGATGGCAGTGGGGCGGATTTTCACGGATATCCGCCCCACCCAATCCGTTTGGGGCGGTTTTGGATATGGCTGAATGGATTTTCGGGTGGTTTCAGGTATTCAAAAAATATCCGTTCACTATTCGGGGCGGATACGGATTTGGCCATATCCGCCCCCGCAAGCCCCGCGGATATCCGTTTAACCAACAAATTTACAAAAGTGCCCTACGCCTATATAAAGGATTAACTTTTTTTCACAAATCACACCACACCAATCGCTCCCTCACCCTCACCAAACTCTCCCTCTCACTGTCTCACAGAGCAGCGATCTCCCTCCCTCCCTCACACCGCACACCACCTCGCCCTCCCTCACGCCGCGCGGCCGCGAGATCTGCCTCCCTGGACCCTGCTCCCTCACACCGCGTCGACCGCGAGAGATCCCTCACACCGCGTCGACCGCGAGAGATCCCTCACACCGCGTCGACCGAGAGAGATCTGCCTCACTGCTCCCTCACGCCGCGTCACTGCTCCCTCGCAGAGAGATCTCCCTCTCACAGAGATCTTGAAGCTTGGAGATCGCCCCTTCTCCTTCTCCGAATCTCCTTCTCCTTCTCTGATCTTAGCTTAGATCTGATCTTAGATCCAGATCTTAGATCTGATCAAATTTGATCTTAGATCTCATCTGAGATCTGATCCGAGATCTCATCTGAAATCTGATACGAGATCTCATCTGAAATCTGATCTGACTTCAGATCTGATACGATCTATCTGATACGATTTCAGATCTGATCTGATCTCAGATCTCATCAGATCAGATCTAAAATCTGAAATCAGATCCAGAGATTGATTTTTTTTTTTTTGTATTTTTTTAATTTTTTTTGTACGAATTCTTTGAAATTTTTTTTGTACGAATTCATTGTAAATTGTAATTCAGAATTTTTGTATTTTTGTTGTACGAATTCAGAGATTGATTTTTTAATTTTTTGTTATAATTTTGTGCGGATTGGCGGGGCGGGGTGGATATCCGCGCATCCGCACGGGGCGGTTATGGATTTTGATTTAAAATTGCAAACGAATTTGCGGGGCGGATTGGGGATCCGATATTACTGACGGATCGAGGATGGATTTGCTCAAATCCGCCCCGTTGCCATCCCTACTTGTATCACATAGAGGATGTTTAACATAAAAATAAAAAAAAATAAAAAAAAAGTTCATTGGACCATAAATACATTTAATATTGTTATGATGAAAATTTTATGTACATAAACTAGGCATTATTTATGTGTGAGCAATGTGAGATGAAATTTTGTTATTCTTCATTGGAGAACTATTTAGTACATGCTCATCCCATCATGTCCTGTCCCGATCCTAAACGGGATGGGATAGGATCTCGTGCCCACTCCTATTGCATAGTTAGGTTAATAAATGCTCCCCTTCCCCCCATAATAAATAGCAAATTTAGAAATGCCTCCTAAAACATATCATAATGTTCTCTCCATCCATTGACTGTGAGGGGGCAATAATACGATGAGTAAAATGACGTTTGTTCCAAAGGCTTAAAATGAAAGATTTGTATCTCGAGTAAAAACATTGTTTCGGAATCGGAATATAAGTAACACACAAGGAGCTCCTCCCAGTTTCATGTTCCTATCTATATCCGCGACTTCTCTCACTTTGCAACAAAGAGGTCGCCCCTCTCGATTTTGCCTTTCAGTTTTTCATTTTGCCTTTCGGTTTTTCATTCTTTTTACCTCCCCAGAGCTTTTCACTCTTCTCTACACTTTGAACGCAGAACATGCTCAACTCTAACATGGATCCACTTCCTAATGATCAACCTGACCAATAACACACTAGTTGAGGTTCTGGTAAGACCAGTGCAGGCATGGTAGAACCTATGTAACAACGACACGCATACAAGTATCGGTATCTGACACGAATACGAGGTGTGACACATTGGCAAAAAAAAAAAAAATAGGGGATACGTTGGGGACACGCTTGTACATTTTAGTACTGTTTTACTTTTTGAAGAATATGTTTTGAATTTTAGTTATATTCTTTCATTTGTAGGTCAATGTTGTAACTCATGTATTACTACCTTGTCATATTATGCTTGTAACATTAGTAAAGAATTGAAACTTTTCAAAGATGTATAAAAAATAGTTGATGATCTAAGCATAGAGTGTTCGATGTAAGTATTTGTGAGTGTCAACATAAGTATCGGATACGATACTCGTGTCGATACGTTTTTTTGGGTAGAAATAGGTGTCATTGTTACATAGGGTAGAATTCGTGAGGTACAACTTTGTGGATGATGCGCCGTTCACTTTTACATCAACATAGTCATTGATCTAGCTGATCAACATTAGAAATTAAAGATTTCGCTGTTCCTCTTCCTCAGTTTGTACAAATGCTCTCGAAAACAGAGAAATATAGAAACACGAGAAATTTCCTAATTCATCAAGCACGGACAAAGTAAAACCAAAACAAAATGCAGAGAGAGAGGTAGAGAAACACTGAGGCAAACTATTTGGAAATCCACAAAGCCAATAGATGAACAGAAACTGAACATCACATTGTTCACTGTTCCTGTGCACAACTATTCTTTGCATAAAACAGAGTAGAAGAGAACCAAAGAGAGGAGCTAAAGCAACTTCATCCTTGAATCCAAGTTCTTAGTTCTTATTTTGTTGTGTATCTTCTTCTTCTTCTCCCCTTCAACTCACTATCTGCATAAAAACCCCCAAATTTTCGCCTACACATACACTAGAAATCATCCCACAGATCACACGAAAAGCGGTCTTGGAGAGAAATCTGGATAAGTTTTCAATTACAAGTAAACGCAGCTTCAATGATTCATGCCAGGTCGTCCGAGAAACCACCCAATCATAATGGCTGGTTGTTCAGTTCAGAGAACCGATTGGCAGGGGTAGTTCGGTTCAGAGAATGGTGGGGTGTTGGTCATTAACAGAGATGGGGTTGTCCCACTATCCAATTGCTTGAATATACTTACCAAAACATCTTTACTAAGAAAAATGCAAACATTCTCGGATCAGTGGTTTTGACAAGCTTCTCACCACGCCAAATATTTATCATCTATGCCTTTTCTAGAATGTATTTTCCAGATTTGATATGCTCTTCAATGTACTAGTGTAATAAATGATTGATTGGTGCTTGGGTAAGCCAATCTGACCCTGATGTTGTATTTAGGTGTAAGCCTGTAATTATATCCTTCTTAACAGTGTCTTTCTACGTATCCACTAACTCAAAAAGGTCATTATTTGCCAAGTGCAACTTCTTTTATCGGAGAAGAAACTCATTTTTAACTAAATACAATAAAACTCTCTTTTTCTTCAACCCACTGATTCCATAAGTCTCTTCGAAAGTGGTTTTCTCCTCAACTTTGTAGAATACACCACATTTTAAAATTTCACAATTGAGGTCAGTCCTAAAACATGATTATAAGAAGTAACAGATGATTTCATTAGTTGCATATGAAAATAGTATTTCATCCATATGAAATGTACATATGAACTCAAGGTATAAAAGTGTCAAATAATTTAGTCCAAGACAAATGGGGCCTTACATAGGCATTTTCTATTCCTAATCTTAAGAGCTTACAAACTATTAAATGCAAGGAAACCAAAGATAAGGGATGTAAAATGAAATGTTAGAATAAGAATAATGAACATGAAATTAATTTGAGCAAAAGACATTATCATTATTTGTTTCTCAGGCTTTTCTTCGCTGGCAGAGATGTTACAAGTGTGTAAGTCAGTATGAAGTTCGAGTAAAGAAATTTTGAATTGTTGTGTTACTGACTACATTGATCATATACCCAAACGTTGTTAAGTTCTTAACATATAAGTTAATGAAAGTGTATTTTCAAATTTTTGTTTCATTTTTATTACTGTTATGTGTTTCACAATAATTTGTTCCATTTCTATGATGGTTGAAGAACACCCATCAAAGTATTGCTGAAACTTAAATGCTAGCAAAGTATCAGCATATACTGTAAATTTTGCATGATAATTTTATTTTTTGAAGTTAGATGTGTACCTTTGCAATAAATAATCTCATCGTAAGCACAATGACATCTCTAAACCTGTGGAAAAGGAAACAGCAAGATTACACAGATATAGATTGATGCAACAACAGGTATTAATCTGCCAGTTACCATGCAATATTTGAAAAGATATCATACACTTAAAAATAGTTACAAAAGCAAGCAAGTGATCCACATCATCCACATAAAAATGCAGCATAATCTTGGAAGCATGGTTTCCAACATGAATCTCCAAAGCAATGAAGCATATAACCTGTATATCTCTCATTATTGTCTATTTAATATGCATTATTTCCAAAGGGATGTACAAAGATGCCTCCACATGCTCAAAAAGTAAATAAAAGATTAAGATAGTGAGGAGAAAAACATTTTTTCTGCACCTAATGATAAGGACCCACTATAAGATAAACAGAATTTTCTAACAACAATATTTTGAAAGTTCCTTTTTTTGGTTAATAGAAATAAAATTTTATAAACTAGTCTTATTTTTAATGCGTAATAAAGTACAAATAGCACTTACGAGCTATTATCCGTTGTTCGTAAAAGATGTTCCATGCCTCCTGAACCTATTATTGAAAACGTCGTAGCATGTCCATAGGGAATTACGACCTGCAAAAGGAAAACATAACATGCTACCTGAGGGTCAACATTGATGAGTTATCAATTTAAGATGGATTATCACAATATTTCGATACCATAACAAGTTGAAAAGATGTAAAAACTTTCACGAATTCAACATGCAGATAGGTTAAGAAACCATACAGCTGTCCTTTGTGAAAATTTTTCTGTAACAACTACCCCACGAGTTCCATTACACTTGATACTGTAACCCTGCCTCTTAATGGCCAATATAGCTGGCTCCCAGATATCCATATAGCCAGCCTATAAAAGAAATGAAATCAGGCATACTCAATACAGGATTATACATAATAATAGGAAAGTAGTTTGACTTGAAGTATTCATGACAATTACTAGACCAGTACCTTCCTCAATTTTTTAAGCAAAAATTTTATCGAAATGGGCCAGCAATCAAACAAGTGAAAATCATTAATAAAGACTCGCTGCGACTAAGGAGGTCGCAAGCCTACCGAAAAAGATTATAGCAGGCCTTAAACATTTGAACAAATTGGCCCACAAACATACACATGGAATTGATAGCCTGCAAGACTACCACAAATCTGGCCACAATGCCACAGTATAAATTTGGTATCCTAGCAGATGGAATCCATATCAGATTTCTTCCCTTCGAAAATGCGCCTGTTTATTTCTTTCCAGAGAGCCCACAGAATGATTAGCAACAGTTTGTCCCAAAGCCAAGTTACTCTGACAAAGCAATTGTCTCTCTTCCATGAGTTGAAAGCTTCAATAAGCGACGAGAGATTTGGAGATGAGGCTTCTGTTTCACTGCAAATTTGTTCCAGACTTGTTTTGACAGTCTACACTCGGAAAAAAAAATGTGATTAACAGACTCCGCACCATCTTCACACAGACAATAGCGATTAGGGATTGACATTCCTCTCTTAATCAGGTCTGAAACCTCCAGATTTTAGGTTGATATTATTTTGTGTCTAAATGGGTGTTAGACTAGGTGAGTTTCACAATAAGTTGAAGATGGAGTATAAGTCCACAAGTCATAATTGCGTTTATCAAAAAAAGGTCAAGACGAGAACACAAATTGCAACACCTTCGTGAAAATTGATTAAAGGATTTCAATTAGAGAAAATATATGAAAATAAACAATTGAAAACCCTTAAAGAAATTAACGTGCTTGATTTTTACAAGTGACGACTAGATCGACCAATCAAATACATCATGCTAAAGCTCGATCTATAGATCAAACAGGTCAGGATGAGAGCTTGACCTATCAAGCAAACAACTTGCAACTCGGAAGATGAGCTCGTCCAGTCAAGTTGATTTGATTTCGACCTACTGAATATATAGATTATGCACTCAATCTATTGAATAGACCTGGTTGAATACAAAACTTTCCAGCACTTTATTTTTATATAAACTCATCTTTTTTTGGCTATCCTATAACTCTCTAAATAAGAGAGCCAAGGGATGTTGAAGGCAGAACTTCGCAGTTAAAAAGCCATAACTTTCAACATCAAAAGAGAGATTTTTTAGATTTTTTTGCATCTGTTTTAAAAGAATACACATCTGATTTTTGCAAAAACTTAAATGTACTAGAAACTTCACATATCTTTGTCCTCATTGTATTTGTGTATACGCAAGTAGTGTTCTCGGTTATGGTATGTTGTTGCGAACATGGAGGAAGATCATTTAGCATCCAACTATTTTACATGAATAAAGTAAGACCCAAAATCAAACAAACTCTTCTCAAATCAGACCCAAAATCTTCAAATTATAACAATTACCAAACCTAAATCTTACTGTGATCAATGAAAAAATAAGATTCAGTGAATCTAAAAATAAGAAACCCAATGTTTCGGGCACTACAGCCAAAACAAAGCAACCCAAAAGAATAAATCTCACCTTTTTCATCTTGAATGGATTGGACTTGAGAACCCTACTTGCCCAAGGATTGTGATTTCGGCTTTCGAAGTGATTTTGGTCATTTAATTTTAAAAAATATTTTGAGAAATATTTGTGTAAAGAAAAACCATAAAAACTTCGAGGGTATAAGAAATTTGTGAAAAATGAGGAAAAATAACAATAATTTTATTACGTTATAACTCTCAAGTTATAGCTTGATTTTCAAACCATGATCAAGAAATACAGCCCAAGTAAACAAAATTGGTAAACAACTAGTCATGTATGATGGAGCTCCATATAAAGGCTCGCATGAAGCAACTGAGAGTCACAGAAGACACAAACACGCTAAGACACGAATATACTGACCTGACTGACCCCTCCAACTAGATGATGAAGTTGAAGATAACATTGCATTTGTTGGATAGAAATATCTATCTAACTGCCTCTATATTGTCAATTTTGACCACAATCTTCCTCCCAATACACTCTCACAAAGGACACTTGTCACCTACCTCTTCCATTCCTCCCAACTTCAAGAAACTAAATTTGTGGACACAACTTCATCTTCACATCAATCGAAATACTATTAAACCCTACCAATCAGAAGGGGGTCGTGTCTTTGTCGTGCGAGTAGGTGGAGGTGCAACCAGAACCTAGAGGGAGAGGAACTTGCGAGAAGAAGTTGCAAAGACTGAGGAGAAGAACTGAATAAGAGATAAAGAAGAAGAATGGATTGTGATTTCGTGCATTAATCGAGATAATTGCAAAAATTTCACGAGTTTATCGCAATTACTCACGAAAAATTGGAGATGTCAAATTCGTAATTTTTCTTTTTGTATAGTAAAAAAAAGTTAAATTTCACGAAGTCACAATCCATGCACTTGTCTATCTCTCATGAGGAAACTACTAGGAAAATGAAAAAGGAGAAAAATAAGTGATAAGTTGGTGGCAGCTATGTATAAGGTGGATATATTTTGCTAAGAGAACTTTCAACTCATTGATGTCCATTAAAGTATGTGATAATGATCCACCAGTATAAGGTTATCACGTCGAATGATAATGTGATAGGAATCACCCTTTATTGGAGGGAAATTGTCCATTTACGAAAGCAATTAATGCTTTGACCAATTTGACCAACGGAAAACGCGAGTTTGAAGGAAAAAAAAAACAAGTTATAAAAAAGGGGTTTGGGGAGGAACATGCATTATCCATAACTAATGAAGGCAAAGTGCAAACAACCCTAAAATTTAACGAAGAGGAATAGCAGACATACCGCCAAGGAAACCTCATATGAAGCATTTCCACTATATAGGGTTTTCTCTATCTGTTCTTGCATTTCACTATCTGCAAAAGGAAGTAAAAACAGTAGTTGTTAAACCTTGATATACTTGTGAAAGGAGTCATGAAAGTGAGATGTTGAAAAGATAACAAGCTTGTCAACAAGCTTAAATTTATCATCAAGTCAAAATTGTAGATTCAGGAAAACAACGGTTGTCTCAGTGGCAACTTTTTTTTTTTTTTGCTGAATCGTTTTTCTTAAATTTAGTAGAAATTTTGAATGAAACATTCCTGTGTTAAGGACCAAAGAGAACAAAAAACCTTCTCGCAATACTATTCATATTGTCAACTTCATAGAAATTTACATTTCGTGAAATAATAGTCCTGAATGTTTTTGTTAAATATAGTGGAGATATGTCTGTGTTCCTTTGTGGTCCTTTCACATTAGATGTCCAATGACGAAGATGAAGGTAAGATGTCTCAATGGATCCCAGGTGAAGTAACTTAAGTACACCAAGAACATTGTTGAGAAGATGGGACCCTAATCTGTTGAAAGTAGTAAGTGGTATGGTAGGTAGGTAAGTATTTTGGTCGGTGCTGAATTTAGGTGAACGGTGCTTTGATACTCTCATTGGTTGAGAAAATTGTTCCTAACTCTTTTTTTTAGCTTGAGCATGTTTGGATTTGACTTGATAATCATTGATGGTTGAAGTTGGTTTCATCCCTTTTAGTTGTTGTCTTGTTCAATTTTAGTGTGGGTTTATTTATGAGCCCCTCGCTCCATCATCTTCTCTTTTTATTCAATATATATTATTGTAGCTTTGAACCATTCATGCGTAGTTTATACAAAATTGTCATACTCAAATATACAATGAATGTTCAACTGTAGTATTGATTGCAAACAATCACAAGGTAAACGTGGCACAAGGAATTGTTTCTACTGATCCATACCAAAGGCTATCGATTAGTACAAGAAGAAGCATATTTCAAATTTGTGTCATGATGCAACGGAACTTCTTCAATACAAAGTAAGCACATAGTACTGATGAGATAGGTTAAAGTTTTGTTGGCTACTTCAGTGGGGTAGCAAGGCGATTGAGGAAAAAAAATTGTATCATGAGGTGAAAAGAAATGGCAATTGTTGAAGCAGAGTCTGTCAGAGATTAGAGAACTTTAATTTCCTTTCCATGATTTGTAGTGAGAAAGTATTTCACTAACATGCATCTCAGGTACAAATTACATATTGTTATTAATGCATAGGTGTATATGATGGCCCCTCCATTACATGCTCTTGGAGTAATCAATAAGATCTCTTTTCCATAGACTCGAGAACCATGTCATGTATTTTCACATGTGGAGTTCCTATGGAAATTGCAGTATTTATATTACAAATCAGGATGGTTTTTGAGGTTGGAGATAAAAGACGGCTGAGATTTACCCAATTATAAGAATCTAATGGATCACATAGAACTCAAAGCACCAAGAGTGCATAGGTTTGATTCTCATACCCAACATTTTTATATTTATTTATCTTGATATTTAAAGTAGAATAAATTTTATTTATCATGTTAAACTTTTATCGTGCCAACGGCACGGGGAATACCCTATATTACAAATCAGGATGGTGTTTGAGGTTGGAGATAAAAGATGGCTGAGATTTATCCAAATATAAAAATCTAACGGATCACATAGAACTTAAAGCACCAAGAGTGCATGGATTCAATTCTCATACCCAATATTTTGATATTTATTTATCTTGATATTTAAAATAGACTAAACTCTATTAATCATGTTAAACTTTTATCGTGTCAATGGCACGGGGAATACCCTAGTACCTAAATAAAGAAAATAATTACATATAGAGTTGTCTTTAACACTGACATATAATTTCTAAACTAAACAAAAAAGTTCTCAACACCAATAACAAAGTAGCACAGGTGAAGTACATACATTCAAAGCAAGAATCTGATAGAAGTGTATGGCTTACCACAAGTGATCTTTCTTTGGTCATTTGCAAAAACTTTTACAAGTTCACCCTGGAGTTGTACAAGAAACCCTAACTCAGTTGCCAATTTGAAATGATAATGATAAATGGTAAGTTTAAAATAAAAAAATAAAACATAAATAAATAAATAAAAACATCCTAATAAAAACAAAATCAAAATGTAGAAGTGAAGCCAAACACGGACTTACTCAATGAATTTGCATTGATCTCTGGAGTATTTGTTTAAAACATTCATTTGATAAAAGGTATACAGCAGGGACTATGGCTAAAGAGGAGAGGATGCAATACATAAACATGTTCGTTTATAATTACTAACCCATTGGTCTTTTAGATTATAATAGCAACAAGTACAGTATGAGCTCTCATTAGCAGAAAGTAAATAAATCAGTCAACTGATTTAACAAATTCAAATATCACACAGTGATTTACTTTTTTCTCCATCCTCGTTTTTCAACAGGAAAGTGAAAATTTTATTCAAGGGGGAGGGGGTGAAGAGATATAAATTACTGAGTGAGGGACACCAGACAGACTGAATAACATCTACAGTTTATCAAGTTTGTTATAATCTCTTCTGAAAGTTTCAATCATACTGGTATTGGGATTGTACTTGAGAGAAATAATAAGGAGTTAAGGCTTCTCCTAAAAGATTGGAATAAGAACACCTTTGGGAAGCTTGAAACACTAATTGCTAACGTATAAAGACAAACTGGCCAAATTAGACTCCAAAAGAAGAAGAGGATGTTCTCCCTAGTGATGATATCAATGGCAAGTTCTTGAAAAGGGGCGTGGACCAACTTCTTAAGCAGGAGTTCATGAAGTGGACAAGGATTGTGATTATGCTTTTCGAGTTCATTTCGGTCTCCTACTTTTAAGAAATATTTCGAGAAATATTTTGGTGTGTAAAGAAAAAACGTAAAATTTCGAGGATACATGAACTATATATAATGAATTTCAAGGGTATATGAAATATGTGAAAAAATAAGATGCAAGTAAATCAATCTATTAAACACATTAAATGAAGCCTAAATACCAAGAAACTAAACAAGCATGAAATCAACATATAATTTGAAAATTAGGGGGTGGTTTCAAAATTCAATATATAAGTAGAAGAAATGATAATTATAAATAGGGGTTGGTTTCAAAAATCATTAAATAATTAGAAGAAATGATAATTAGAAAAAATAATCCGAAATTTACGAAAAAAAACCCCGAAATTGTTTCGAAAAAATGAAATTTTTGGTAGCTGATTTTTGTATATTTTCGAAAAAAACGAAATTTACAAAAACAATTCCGAAATTTCCAAAAAAAACTTGAAATGTTTTGAAAAAAACCCTCGAAAAATGTAATTTTTTCTTTCGCCCTCTTTCTTTTCGTAATTTCAAAAAACCTAAATTTTTGCCGAGATTTCACGAAATCACATTCCTTGGTAGTGGATGAGAAAGTCAGGTTTAAAGTGGGAATGAGGAATTACTGCCCAAGCTATTTCATAAGTTGGCAAACTACAAAAGGTTCATTAACAATATCAATGCTCTCTGAACCAGAAAGTTGGAAAGCCAACAGTAGATGGTCTGAGTTTTGATTCTCTCGAATCAGCTAAGTCAGAATCTCTGGATCAAGCTTTTTCCGAGGCAAAAATCAAACTCTCTATTGAGTCGACTCAAACTCTCCGCACATTGATGGTCACTATTGAGTGCTTCACAGAGTGATAGACATTCATCAAGTCTGATTCCATGAGCATGGTTGGGAACTTCAGCTTGAACTCTTTTCTGGATTGTGCCTCAACTCCACACTGATCACCCTAATTCCTAAATCTAAAGGAGCCATGAGAATCGAAGAGTTCAGTAAAACTAGCCTTATCTGTTCAGTGAGTAAAATTTGGTTCTCCCTCCTTTGGTTTCAATTCACCAAGCCACAGTGGTGTCTTAACGCAAATTAATTGATTTCTCTCATTGCCCAAAAGATAAAGGGGTCTCTAGGGAATCGATTCTTAAAAACCTTCAATCGAGTTTTGTGATCTAAATGGTTGCATGGATTCAGAGTGGAGGAGCAAACTTTATGCCCGGAAATTATTGAAGAAAAGTACAGGATATAAGCCAATGGATGGTTTTCCAAAGCGCGCTCTACTTCCTATGGTGTGCTCTTTGGAGACCAGTTATGAAAATCAAGCGGAAGTTTCAGCAGAATATCTCTTTCATATTGGGCAAGGCAAGCAAAATTCACTTTTGGACAGACAGGTAGCCTAATGGAAGGGTGCTCAAGGAAGATTTTGCGTTAGTATTTGCTATCACCTCCCACACTGAAGGAACTGTAGATGAGTTTAGATCAATCTCAAATGATGCAAGATCTTCTACTTGGGAAATTGCTCCTAGAAGAGCTGTGAATGATTGGGAAGTTATCAAATTGCATAACTATTGCAGTGCCTATACTCTACTCCCTTTATGAATGACAATGATGCTCAGTTTTGGATCAAGGGAGCTGATCTTTCGGTGACAATCTGTTATGATGAGGTACCTTCTGAATTGGTGAACCCACTTCTCCAAACACAAATTTTAACCAATTCAGAAGACAATTGATCATAACAGCAAGGTGCTGTCGCTAAGATAGACTCCTCCCTGGCTCAATTTTCTCATTTTGGCTATCGCTCACAGTTGTACATTAACTATCGACAACTTTGCCAAGAGAGGTTTTACCCATTCTATTTCTAAGGTAAAAATTCATTTAAGGTAGCAACTTATACAGAGCTGCCCAATAAACATTCTCCCAATTTGCATAGAAGATTTCGAAATACAGAACCTGAAACAAGGGAAGTTAAGAAACCCAGCCCCAAAGAGAAATCAAAATCTCCACTAGAACAGCTTCCAGAGCTATTGTTGTATACCAAAAAATTCTATTGTTCCATTCTTTCTAAATAGTCCAGCTACTCACAAAAGGAAAGACATTCCACAAAGCCTTCCCTTTTGAAGATAAATGTGGAGCGGTTTTCCAGGACCTCAAAAGGTCCTCCATCGAAGCAGGCATTGCCCAATACAAACCAAAACTCCTCAAGAACTGCATCCACACCCTGTTGACCCAGCTACAACGAAGACGATGATGAGTTGTAGTCTTTGGACCATTATCATCAAAAGAGCATGCTTGATCAATATCCATACCACTATGTACCAATTCCACTTTTGAGGGGAGTCTACTCCACACTGATGTCCACTTTTCAGGGTATCCCAGGTTAATATACAAGAGATGTCTTGTTCTTCCAAGAGAGTTCTTTGGAAGAATTATCAGAGACAAGCAAAGGCATGGAGGATTCTTTCCCACATCCATTTACCTATAAGAGACAAATTGAGTAAACCCACATTTGTTGACCAGATTTCTGCCCACTGTTTAATGGAGGTGGAAAGGGGAGCATTAATTCAAAACTAAGATAGGTAGCTCCTCCAAAGGCTGTGCATGAAATCACAACAGAGCAGAAGGCGGTCAATGCTCTCTTGAGCAAAGCCACATAACACATGGTGGTTCGGGAGCATCATCCCTCACTTGTTGATATTATCAACTGTAAGTAGCAGCCCATGCATGATGATCCAGAGAAGGAAGCAAGCCTTGGGAGGAATATCTTTCAACCAATTAGCTTGTGAAGCCTATCGGATCTCACTTCAGAGAACCGAAGTTTTGAGGGCCAATCATGTCATTGACTCCTTGACTGTAAAAGAGCTGTCCTTCCCACCCAATTGATGCAATCCTAATTTCTTTCTTCTCCTTCGAAATACACCAGGAAACTAAATGAGGATCTCTGTACCACAGCTAATTCCCTATGGAGTTAGATCGTTGCAAGACCAGCTAGCCAACCAATCATTCAGAAGACCTGCTTCTCAACCTGAAAATACATGAATTTACTCCAGATAAACTAGGAGAAATGGCAATCGCGCGGAAGTTAGTCAAAACATTCATTAACCGAATTGCAAGGACAGCAAGTTCTACCGACTCAAACCCCTTTGCATAAGAGGTTCAGTGGTGAAGATACGACCATACGCTTTTTTTAGCAACTCAATGCATTCTTCACCTCAAACTGAAACACATCCCTTTAATCTTTACTGCTCGTGAGAACATTACCAGTGTTCATCTACAGTCAGGTGGAATTACATCTAATTAGGTTACATCATACATGTCCCTCTTTCAACAGCCCATACTGCATTTGACCATATGAGGGGCTTGTCTTCCAGTTTTCTCTTACTCCACAATATCTAGTAAGGTGTTCTCTGTCCCCTTTTTTAAGAAAAAAAACAAGGTCTTCATCTCTTTTCATTTTTGGACTCATCAATCTGTATGGACAAACGACAATGCACCCAACACCAACTTCATTTTATTACATTCCTGAACTCCTAATTGTGCTAAACACATGTTTTATACCTTTTGCCTTCTGATAACCCATGTGTTCACTGTCAATATTTGAATGGGAGATGAGGTTCACGCACTGCAAAAAAACAGCAGTTGGAACTGGTTGACATCACTACAGGATAAATATTGAACTGAGATCAGGTGAACTGAGATCAGGACAGCTGCAAACTCTGAGGGCTTTCTGAGCTCCTCATGAACCAGTCATCCAACCACCGAATCACTTGCACCTTCTGTTTTCATATGACAGACAGTCACATATACAGCAGTAATTAGTAATGTGTTAAAATTGTTGTAAATTCTCAGGAAATTTTTGAAAGAACAACTATATTTACCGAATTATATTGTAGAACACAGAATCAATTATGAACATCACAGTTGAACTTATGGGGATACAACACAAAAATTGATTACTTTGACCTACTAGTTTCAACTGCAGTTGAGTAGGGATTTAATAGTTAGTAACTCTGGCTCTCGTGGGCCAAGCTTTAGCTCTCAAATGTTGCATTGAGCAACTTAACTCCAACTTCAATCATTCAGAACAGGCCACTTCCATAATCAGTACTAACAATTAGTGATTGTTCTCACACTCCTACAGACACCAAGACAACAATACACTGCCATCATTTCCTGTATGGATCGAACCAGAAGTTTGGAAATCTAAACTAGCACTTTAATGCGGCAATGTTCAACAAAAGACCTAGCAAATATCGCCACAAAAATTAGAACTGCACAACATACATGTTAAAATCATCAATCGCCATAACCATACTTTATAATTCCAACACTGCAACAATACTCAATTATCTATAAACATATCTAGAATTTGAAGTTTGTAAACAGTAAACCCAAGGCCGCATGATAAAATACCTTGCGTTTCCTATTATCTA
Source organism: Berberis vulgaris (assembly GCA_963556465.1). Taxonomy (NCBI): domain Eukaryota; kingdom Viridiplantae; phylum Streptophyta; class Magnoliopsida; order Ranunculales; family Berberidaceae; genus Berberis; species Berberis vulgaris. The sequence continues at coordinate 15,495,262 of OY747134.1, forward strand.
GAGGTTGAACTTCAATTGCAAGGTATGAATCGACATCATCTGCAGTGACTAGATAGGTAGGCTGCTTCGCCCCTGTAATGAAAAACCTTCATAAGACCGGAGATATTAAACAAATAGAAAAGTAAAAGGTGAGACTCAAATTTGCATAAACATACAGAACCAAAAGAAATTACCTTCAATGTAATTTACTGAACCATCTTCCAAATATCGCACCCACTGAGTGCAGAAACAGGGTCAAGTAATTAAAATAAATTTCTAAAAAGTATTACAGAGAAAGGAAATGGATATATGCTGCAGCAACAAGCTTTTGATGACATATATAAGGTATGTCTGTAGACCAGATGTTTTCGCAGATGAGAATGAAGTAAATTGTCAAAGTAAAAGTCTGAAAATAAACCTCAAAATTACAACTGGTTGTTCCGTTGACCGAATAACCACATGCTTGAAGTTCTCTCCCGGGATAAGCTTCACCAGAAATTTGAAGGCCTTCCACAGCTGGCAAAGGATCCTCTTCTACATCTGCAGAGGAACAGAAAGCCAACATTGCACAAAGTTAAAAGCCAATGCCAGCTAGCTTAGATGGTAAGACTTGCAACTGGTGATATCACAAGTCCAGGGTTTGAATCATGCCACTGCATATTATAGTCATGGGATTCGCAAAAACTCCGCCTGTCTCTAAAAAAAAAAAAAAAAACTGAGAGTTCAGAAAATTTTACCTTCAGAAAATGAAGATGATGTTTCCTCCATTACAGGTGGTAAATGAGGAGAAAATGAGGGACTTGGATCATCAGGTGCGGGATTTATGTAGGGAGAGTTTTGGGAGACCCACTGGGTTGAAGGTTCACCTCCATTCTGGTAGTCAACTTTATATGAGTCATCCATCTCACGACTACGAACAAGGTTAGTAAAAGATAATTGCTCATCCATGGTCTTCGGAGTAAAATGTTTGGCATGAGAACCACCCTGAGATACATCTTGGGCGTTTCTGGACTCACAGTATAAACAAATGAGATCCTCACACACAAAGACCATATAAACAGAACAATCAAATAGAAATATTCTCACAAATCAGAAAATGTTCCCCAAACATAAAACATTGGCAGTACTAAATCCTAAAATCATTCAATAAAGTCTGTTGTGTCATATCAGTTGAAAATGCATCTGTGATTACAAAGTTAATTTGGTTTTGTCATTCTTGTTGTTGAGAATGATTACATTTACAGATTATTACTGAAACCCATTTGAATGATGAAAATTTTCATTACAATGACGCCTGAACAAAGATAATTGAACTCTGTTAGAGAAGCTCTGAATAGAAGACTTTCTACATGGAAGGGGTGGCTCCTTCCAAACATGGTACATGTATATTGGTTAACAATCCCTTGGCTAATATCCTAATATTAATTGCCTTTCTTTTCTCTTCTTACTTCTGTGGCTAAATGAAGAAAATTATGACAATCTTCCTGGGATGTGACACTAGCGGAACCAAGAGTTATCATTCATTTCTTTGGGAGCTGGTTACTATTTGCTTGGCCTTTTGCAGTTCTACGCAAAGCTATGCAAGGAGCTGGATTAGCTTATGCAGGAAGTTCACTGAATCCAAATATGCAAAAAGGGGTTTTGATGGCTCCCTACTCATCCCACCTGCTCCTATCGTTGGATATTTTTCAGAACATATATCATTCATTTAAATTAGGTTTTATCTAATAAAGAAAGGTTGCAATTGTGGTGGTTAGTTGTGAACCAAGACATTTATTCATATATGAATTGATGCAAAATCTGGACCGTTAGATTTAAATGGATCTCAATCCAATGGTGCCTGCATAGGTATCTCTTCAAGTGTCTTTTCACCAAGGGTCATGAAGTTGACTATAAAAGAGTTACAGAACTCTGATTTGATCACAACTTTTGTAGCCTTTCCTATCTCCACCTCTACTGGTTAGCATCATCAAGGTCCCCTTTGAGAGTGTTATACGATGTCAGATCAGGTCGTACATTTCCTGTATCTGACAACTTTTTTAAGACTTTCATTGAATCCTTAAAGCAGATTTCTGCACATCCCTCTTAGTACTATTCATTCGACACTCATTGATCCATGAAGGCTAAGAACAATAATCTATTATTTATTTTCTGCCATATTGTTGTTATCTCCATTCAGTGACCCCTTGATTCCAACACCTTTACCATCTTGTTTAAAAGAATTCATTGTGTTTGGGAAGAGGGATAAAGTAGAACGTCAACAAAATATTTGGATCCATTTTTTAATGAGAATGGGATCCATTGCCCCTTTTGCAAATTTATCATGTTATGATTAGGCGTCAAGTAGAAACAAGGGTGAATTGGAGTTTTATCCCATATGGCATTCTTTAGGCCTTGATGTGGCAAGAAAAGAACTATCAAAACTTTGAAAGGGTGGAATATAGATTGGATAGGTTAATTCTAGACATTACAATTTGGGAAGTTTGGTGGACCATAGTCTTAAAAGGGCTAAGTTTGAAAATTTTATTTTAAATTGGGATTCCCATACCTTGCGACATTCATTTTTTGTTGTTGTGGCATAGTGTATGTTATGTTCACAAATTTCCTTCTTTAGTATCTAATGCTCTTAGAAAAACCCTAAGACCAGCTGAGAAAAACTGCCGATGAGGGAAATGTATCACTTCAGATGACTGCCACCTCATAGGATCAAATAGTCTTGCTTTGCAATTCCTACTTCAAAATACACTTGGGAGTTAGGCAACATACTTCAAAACCTGGGCAGTTTGAGGCGTGAGGCGATGCAAGTCGCTCAATCCTAGCATCAGCTTCATGACCGTGAACCTCTAGAACGGGACCTCAAAAAAATATGTCAACTAAATGATTATGAGTCTTCCATACAATCATATCTAAATTATATCATAGATTCAAAATTCACGTCAAGTCTAGTGATCAAAAGGGTCTATCTCAATAGATTCATAATTCACGTCAAGTCTAGTGATCAAAAGGGTCTATCTCAGTATAAAATATGCCAAATTCATTCTGACCATCACTCTCCCTGAACCCCAAATCTCAAACCTCAACATCCTCATTAACTACGAACAATTCATGCCCACTTTTATTTTCATCGGTTCATCCTTATAAGTGGAAAGGGTGTGTGGATGGTATGCAGCCAATTCATAGTATATGCGGAAAAATAAAAGAAAAAGACAATTTGTCACAGCTTTCTTATCAATCAACAAAAATTACAACCCTCTCAGACTATTTTCCTGGATGCCTAAAACCTACATACAATGACACTATATCGAGGCTAAACAAGTCCAGATCAAACAAGAAAAAGCAACTCTTAATAGGAAAGTATTTCCACATTACTTTCCTTGTCCCTAACGAAAATTTTCTTGTTTAACCAAACAAGGAAATCCTACTCCTAAAAAGAAAGTAATATGGTATTACTTTCCTTTTCCCTCAAGGAGAACTTTCTTGTTTTAATCAAACAAAGAAAAACTTACTCCTAATAGGAAAGTAAATTCATATTATTTTCCTTGTCCCATAAAAGAGAATTTCTTTATTTCAAGCATAGAACATAATTAAAAACCATTTAAATTCCACCCCAAACCTCAAGTTCACAAAAAGAGATTACTCCTGTATCAGTCGTGGAAGGAAAATTGTCCATATTGCTTACAAATTTCAAATAAGAAAAAGGTGAAGAAGATAAAAGAGAAGAAGAAACAAAAAGATAGTCAACTTCTGAGTTGAGGAGCACAACCACTTGAGAAATAAGGATAGTCAAGGCGTTAGTGGTAATAGGTTGTTGAGCCAATAGCCTAGGTGGCAAAGTTTTGCATCACAACTAGGAAATTTGAGAATAGGGTTCAAAACAGTGAATAAAGATGTTAAAATAAATAAATAGAAATAGGACCTCAAGTCCCTCATTTGCACTATGCACTCTGTAGGACTTACTAATTTATCCAATTCGGTCCTTGAAACTACACATGCTTTGCATTGTGCAGAACAATTTTTTTAATTTTATAGCTTTACAATATTCTGTTTGAGCTGAAACTTTGAGGAAAATTAAATAGCAACATCAGAAACAATGTGTTAAAGTTTCAGCTCTTTTGACATGTGTGCCTCAAGATCCACGCTAAGTCGGATAAGGAGAATTTTTCTATATATAACACGAAGCGAGCAAGGGCCCACATTAGGCGCGACACAAGTCGGCTAGCGTCGTTGTCCAAGACCACCTGAAAGCAGGTGGTCCTTAAACACTCATAAAAACTATTTATCAAGATATTTAATGGCAGATACCAAAATGAGTATCTTGAGTAACAATGTAGAGATTGTCCAAAACTTTGACATGTTTCTATTGGTAATATGTAATTTTTCTGAAAATTTTAGCTCGAACGAAGCTCAAACAAGTTATAAAAATAACTTTTTTTAGTGTGGCAGGGGCCCGAAATGTAAAATTAAAGTATGTCACATCATATAAGATCTCGCTAGCAAAAGAAAATAATTGTACTTTATTGGCTATACACTCACCTGCTAAGCGTAGGTGATGACCTTCCAACATTTTCTGGCTCCAAATTATTTTCCGCAACATTAATTGGACTAGAATGATGAGTATAGTCTCCCATTCGATCCCTAGTTGTGGGTGTTTGCGCAATGGAATGAGAAATAGGTGCCTCCCTATGAGAATATGACTGAGGCACCAATTCATGTCTATTTTTGTGCTGCACAAAATCAATTCATGCAAAGACCATTAAGATCTCAATACTTGATAATGACATAGAAAGAGAAACTATAGAAATGTGACCATTACCGAAGTGTTAAGTTCTGTAGGAATGGCACGATGTGGTGATTGTGAAGTAAAACTAGAATGGTTCCATGCATCAGAACGCCATGGAGCTAATTGGTAATTAAACTCCTTTAACTTTTCCTATTAAGCAAGTTCAAATATATAAGACTTTTCACAGGCACAAGTATCTAGGATGAAAAATGTAGAATAATGTTCTACTAATTTAGGCAATCAGAGTCACTCCAATCTTGAAACCAGAACAGTTTTAAACATAAGATGTATCAGAAAAATATTCAAATCATACCTCAGTAACAAGCAACTTCTCCTGGAGATGTTTAAATAGAACCTGAAAAAATGAAGCCATAACAAGTAAGAAGTTATTCTCATGACTATGCCTATTCACAAGATGTGGACACAAGTCACTTGATCTGAAAGCCAGAAGAATGAGGTAGCATTTGGCAACCAAAACATTAGTGCTACGTATATGGCATTAATTTGCTAAATGAAACTTCCAATGAGATCAAAATAAAAATAAAATGGGCACATGCGTGAGAGAAACTTAGGGACACGTAGTTATTTTCAGAAGTTAAAACAGATTACAAATCAAAAGTAAAAAATAATATATATATATATATAATAATAATAATAAAAGTTAAGGAATGTGAAAAATGTTGCAAAATCCCTCAACAAGCCTAAATAATTTTCAAAGGCTCTAACCCAAAAACTACTTATGAACAGCCTTATTAAAAAGCCATTATTTCACCTTTTGCTTTCCTACTTCAACTTGATTCTCTCTCTCAAACACATGCAAGAATTAAATACTCTCAATTTAAGCAATGATATCAATGAATGTAAATGAACAATCAATAAATTTGATAATTCTTAAAATAGAAATAATATAAATAAAATTAATAACTCCACCACCCCCCCCCCCCCCCCCCCCCCCACGAGAACTTGTAAAAGGAGGCGATCAGAACCAAGTATATTCATACGGGACAATTACATAAAGGAACATTCTAAATTCAAGGTCGAGTTTATGCATGGGATTATAATGGTAGCAATTAGGTTATTTATGTGGCAATTAATGATTAATCAGCGATTTAGTGTTATCGGAGCTAGAACGATCCGAACTAGGTATTTAGTGATAGACAATACAAAATGCTTGACACGAAATTGACAATCTAAACTTTGTAGGAGTTACAATTAGTAGAGCATTTTCTCTACCCTTGTGAGGTTGAAACTCAAAGTAACTTTTTTAATGTTGTTGTTATTGCTTGTTTCTCTTACTTGATTAGACTTTCACTATAAAATATAAGGTGAAGATGAGAAGAGAACATTTCACGTTTGAGAAAAAATTTATAATTTTTTTTTTTCTTACAAGGATATGTATCATGTATTTCTGCATGTGCTCAGTCCTAAGGAAGTTTCGGAACATGTTTTTGGTAAGAAGATAATGAAACGACATAGGCTGCCCTCAAAATAACAAAAAGAGAAAAGCAAACTCTGGAATTTGTAACCACTAAATTTGCACTAATTCATCATGTCAACCATAGTTGTCAACTCATGAATCGAATCGTGAATTGATTTTCATTTTAGACGAACCAAATTGTATGGTGAGTCATGAATCGTCGATTCATGGTGCTCTTTCACTGCATAAGAATAATTATTTTACTATATATATATATAAAAAATATACATATATTTTTTGTCAAAAGGTACTATATATTATTGCCAAAAAAGTTTGATTACAATGCAAGGCAATCTTAAAAGCGTTAAGGCCCCAATATCAACATATTTCAATTGGGAAATAGAGACTTGAAATACATTTCCTTGAAGGATGGATAATTAGATACCCAACTCCAGAATAAAACAACTCCAAAATTAAAATTAAAATCTCCATAATGATTGTCTCCCTATTTGAAACCTTGTTCGGAAAAAATTATGTTCTTTTCCAGCCGTACATCCCAACAAACTGCAAATGGAACTAAGTTTCATAATATTGTCCTTTGGGGGTTAGAAAATCCGGAGTCTCCCAAGACTTCAACACTTCCTCCATGGATCTCGGCGTAACCCAATACAAACCAAAATACAAACCAAAAAGACTTATGATATGTCCATATTAGACTCACCCAATCACAATGAAGTAGAAGGCGTGTAGTAGCTTCAGGTAGGACCTCACAAAAAGAACAAGTAACATCCAGCTCCACTTCCCTATGTGCCAACTCCACCTTGGATGGAATTTTGTTCCATACGGATGTTCGAATAAAAAACGAAACTCTTGGTAGAACTCCTTTCCTCGAAATTAGCTTCGAATGAATATCACCTGAACATGAGTAGGTAATTGTTCAACGCACCATCGACATAACCACTGAATTCCTCTACCAGTCCACCGGTCCACATTTCTTATGACATAAAGAAAATAGTCTTGGGAATTTGTCTTTGAATGACTCGTCCTCACACCATACATTGTACCAAAACCTACCTTGTTACCTCTCCCAACAGCAACTCCAGTTCTTGTAAAAACTTTGTCTTGTAGTTAGAAATTGTCTTCCAAGTGCTCGTAGCATGTGCATTTGTTGGATGTCTTGGAAACCAATTGATAACCGTCGGATCATATTTTAATCGCCTCTCTCCACAAACTCTCCTTTTCAACTCCATATCGCCATAACCACTTACTCAAAAAAGTTGTGTTCATCAAAAGTAATGGATGAATACCAAGACCTCCAACCTTTTTTTAGGCAAACTAATTCCCAATTAAGAGCATGAAATCCTTTCTTCTCACCCCCACACCAAAGAAAATCTCGAATCATCTTCTCTATCCTTTTAGCAACTAAAGAAGGCATTTGGAACAACAACATAATATATTGGCACATTGGCTAACGAACTCCGGATAAGAACAAGTCTCCCTCCCTTTGAAAGCAACTTTGCCTTCCACATAGCCAACTTTTTCCTTATCACTTCCAACACCGGATCCCACAAGTGCTTACATCTATTCTTCACTCCCAACGGAATGCCTAAATATATAGCTAGTAATACCCCCACTTGACACCCTAGAACCCCTGCCTTCATACCACTATTAGCATCCTCTCCCACATTATACACCACACTTTGAGAAAAATTAATTTTCAGACCTGAGCACAATCGAAAATTAGTAGAATATACTTCAAATTCTCCACAATAGTGAACAAAAATGGTGACATTGGATCCCGTTGGCGAATACCCCGTGAAATCTTGAAGCAACACGCTGGTTCTTAACCCACAAGAATTGAAACATGTATTGTAGACATACGTATTTTGACCCACCTAAGCCGCTTCTCACCAAAACCCATTTTGTTCATACACCATATATGATATCCTAAAGATATTTCTCTAGAAAGCTTCAACAAAAAACTAAAGTCAAGTGGGCCCACAAGAAGCAAATAAAATAATAATAATTCTCTACAAGCTTTCCTTCATAGAGTGGTTTTGTTTTAATTTAAGTAATTAATATGGTCTCGCATGTAAATACAAACTTTTAGAAGCCATATCTAAATCTCTTGTAAAAGATCTGAATCTAAAGCTTTCGTAAACAAAAACGATGTTTTAGTTTTTCTCCCAAAAAACGCAAGATAAAAACGGAAGATGAAAATGAAAAGCTACAGAGTACATGTCTCTTCCGATTTGCTTCTTTCCCTATTCTCTTAAGTTGCAGTACAAATCTTTTGATACTTCTTCAATCTCCCCTCACCTAATCTCTCTTTTCTCTTTGGGTTTTGACAAAATCTTCTCTGTTTGGGTTTGACAAAAGAAAATGCAAACTGTTAGAATCGTTGGTTAGTTGACACAATCCAAGCCATGAGTCGGACGATCCACGGTCAAAACCGATTCATGTGCACAAGTTGACTCGATATGCCTCAAAACCGAGTCGACTCATGGCCGATTCATGTGCACAAGTTGACTCAAGACGCCTCAAAACCGAGTCGACTTATAGTCAACATTGATATCAAATACTTCCTATTCTTTTGGAAGGTAGACATTCATGGCCTATTCAACAGTTTATGTAGCCAAATCACTAAAACCTTGAAGTGTATGTTAGAGGACCATAAGTCTCTCACGTTAACCCTATATTTATTCGAAACATACGCATATCAGAGAAGTCACAGAGAAAAGGTAACTCGCACAAACCTTAAGATTATTAACAATTGACTGGGCATCTGGCACTGATGGCTGCAAGGAATACTCCACCAAAAGAGGAAGCAAAGAAGATATAAACGTTGATCTTTCTTGCTGCGCAGCCTGGAAAAACAAAGCGATGCCACAATTTATTTGAAAAGCTTGGGGAAAATGATTTTTTAACACATTTAGTCCTGAAGGAGATTGTACCAATAAAAGAACAAATATATCAAAGCACAGAAGTTCAAATCTACAAGAAAGGAAAGCAGGAAAAAGATCAAAAGTCCACAATGTCATAAACCAAGGATCTATTAGAACTCAATTTATATACACAAAAATTAATAATGTTCAACAATACAATGAAAATTTTCATATACACAAAAATTCCATCCATAGTCCATAATTTATTAGGATTTGATTTGAACAAGAAAACAAAGATATTAAACTATAACTCGTGCTTGAAACTGATCGGCCAACCTGTAAAAGCATAAAGTCTAGAACATCTATATAACGATTTGTTTCCCATTTTAATACACATCGTCGATGATTGACAACTCTCATATGGCATCCAGAACAAGCATGAGACTTTATGTCTAGTATAAGATCTGGAAAGTTAAGCATGGTCAGGAAAGTATACAGCAGAATCTGCATATTAAACTGGTTACCCAAGACTATCTACAACATACAACGACCAATGACCTAAGTAGCTAAAGGAATTTCTTCAAGAGATTGAGTGGGCCTAAGAAAGCAAACACTTGTCATTTCCGATAAGAAATTCATAAAAAAATGATGATAACTTGCAATCACATCTGAACTTTAGAAAGGGAAAGATAACAATTTATTTATTTCACTAAAGGTTTTCCATGAGCCATATGAAATTTTCCAGTGTAAATGTACACAACTAACTCAACTTCACTAAGAACAGTAAATCCCAATAAATAAGAGGACAATCTAAATAAATAATCTCAAAAAGAGTTTTGTTCATTCAAAGCCAACTACTTCAATGGCCATTTAGCCTTATTATATAATCTATGTAACAATGACGCAGACAAGGTATCGGTATCCGACACGGATATGAAGGGTCGTACATATCAGTCATAAAAACACAATACGAGATACCCTAGAGACACACATGTACATTTTGTATTATTTACTTTTTCAACAATAAGTTTAAAATTATTACTCATATTTATGCAATTATAGGTCAATATTGTTACTCATTTGCTACTAAGTTGCCATAATATGTTTGTAATATAAATATAGAATCGAGAATTTTCAAAGATATGCGAAAAAAGTTGACGATCTAAGCATGGAGTGTTGAATGGGAGCATCCGTGAGTATCGACACAAGTATCAAACACAATACATGTTGACACCCTTTTTTATTAAAATAATAATAATAATAATGTGTTTTACATAGTTTATAACAAAACTAGCTTGCTAGCCAAGCAGATTAAAACCCTAATTTCTATCGGAGCCCTAATCCAACTATTATAATAGGATAACTACCGCCCGAACCAACTAGAATATAAAATAAAATAATTTTAAATAAATGGATTTAATTAATACAAATTTATCGTAGTGGCTAGAATACTCCTATTTCAATCAAAGTGTGATTCGCTATTTAGTGATATTCAGTTAATATGGAAAAGCCAGTCGCATAGACAAATTATACATTTCCGTGCTACAATAAATCAAACTTGTAAATCAAGACATCAATAAAAATAATAATGAAACTAATGCTTGTCACCAAATCTCAATATGTTTTACATAGTAGTTTTCTTTATATTTACATAAATACTTTATTAAGTTATTCAAAAACTATATGAACAATCCACCCTGACCATCTCATGGGAGGTCTTACCAATTAATTAGAATTTTTTATTTACACAAATTTGATATCCATTGACTCGTTTATATGAAAAATGTCATCGATCGTAAGCGTAAAACTTGACCACTTTGACTATATCTCGAGTGCGCTTGCAAAGAGGGAAGATTTCGTGAGACTCTCAGTAAACAGAGAGAATAACTGGGGTGTTCCGTCATTGTCGTGATCGTTGTATCCTACTTCAAAAGTAATAATAGGATAGTGCGAGAGTCGAGAGATCATTTAGAGAATAATAACATGTATTAGATTATCCTATAGTGAGTGTGGGACATATAAAATTTTCCTTAAATGATGGTGTTTTTCACACTTCACCTATCAACCTTGTAAAGCTTTGAAAGCCTTCCGACCAAAACTTGTGCTATTTGGTCTCTTGCGTGAATTGAGTTCTGAAGTAGCGAAAAGGACAATGCAGAGGACTGGAGGAGAAAAGGGTGATCATGAAAGTTTTGGAAGTTTTATGGCATTCTTAGTTGGCAAATGGCAAGATAAAGGTTGGGGTTCCTGACTATATCTATGTCTTTGTTGTTTTCAATCTCCTTGTGGATCCTATTCAATACACAACCTTTCCCCATAAGAAACTTGGGATTTTTCCCAGCAAATTGAGGTAACTATGTATCACAGAACCTCTTTTATTGTTGTTAATCCACTGGTCATGTTACACTTTGCAAATTGAATTTACCTCTGTAAGATTTTTACCACAAAATGCAACTTGTACTTACCTCTGTAAAACAGAGAGAGAGCATACCTGTAAAGCATATGTAAGACGTATGTTCTCCTCAATTATGTCCTGCCTGTAAGAGATAGCTTTTGATGCGGCCTCAACTAGGTCTTGCTGCTGCTGATCAAATGCCTGGTTGTGTGCATTCAATTAAGAGATGGGCATGTAAAGCAAAGATGATGAAACAAGCAAGAAAAAAAAAAAGGAACGACATCGCCAAGAAAATCTTGCCCACCATGCGCATGTAAGCAATACGCTTTTCCAGAACATATTTCTCGTTGCGCAGCTGTGCTTCCTACATGAATTGATCAAACAATTTAAAAAATAATAATAACACCAACCAACATTTAAGAAAAGAACATCAAGCAAGAATCATCTGTTCATATATCCCAGAAATAGATTATAAAATTACCATTACATATGCTTAGTTTACCTTCATGGAATAATCAGAAAGTTGCTTCCTCAGCTGCAGAATCTCTTCTTCATGCTCCCTAAATTTGACAACAAGATCCTGCATAACAATATTGATCCTCAAAATGTATAGCACTTAACAGTAAGCAACAGAGCTTATCCAAAATGCAACATCTATACCTGCTTCCATGCAGTGTCCTGATGATTTATATCAGGTGTTGTTATCCGCCTATCTTGAGGTGAATTGAACTTAGGATCATACTCACCTTCTATTTGGTACCTACAACCACAAACAAGTTGTTGCATACATAAACTCGAACTCACTTGCATTTGATTGCAGGGGAACTACACAATTACAATAATTTAAGGATGTGTTTGATTTATTTATTTTTTATGAAAGCCATAAAAATTGGGCCCTGGAAAAGAGATAAAGGGGAAGAGTGATGATAAAACTTGTGACGTTCGACCATGTATTGTCTCAAAACCCATTAAAAAAAATAAACACCTTTATAAGAGACGCGATGAATATTTCTCCATGGAAAACTCAATAAACATAGTCATCTTCAACATCAAGGGCTGAATTTTTTTACTTTTTTTCATTCTCCCCTCCCTCGACAATTTTATGGTTTTCCATGGAAAAAAGAAAAATCGAAACACATCCTAGTGACAATGTTATGTCTAATCTGTAATACCTGCTGGGAGAATGGGATCTTGAAGAAGTTGAAGATAAATGAGAGGAATTGGCATTATCAACAGCTGACCGACCATTACGAAGCATATACATGTTTCCATTCATAAGTTGTCCAGAAAATTGATCGCTTTCTAGATGAGTTTGTGGAGTGTATTCCCCATTTTTTGAAATGATATTTTGCTCGAGAGCTAATGTGTGCTGTGGATCAAGTAATGAGGCTCCAGCAATCCATTTAAACCTATCAGCTTGATTTTCTATATGGGAAACTGATCGGCGGTCTCTGTAAGGTCCAAGAATTTGATCATCTACCAAATTATCTGATTGAAGTCCTGGAGCTGCTGAAGTATCTGATTTCTGATAAAAGATAAAACGCATAATTATCTAATATATCCACCAAGTGCTCTTAAAGAAGTGAATGAAATATTCAAGACACCGAAACAACAATCAATGCATTTAACTAGCATTCTAATATATTTTGTGTGCATAAAACCCTGCCACCTATATCAAATATGCTTTTGACAGGTAGAACCCTAGATGTAAAAGAAAAATTCACCATATGCCCCATCATCTGTTAGAGCCATTGATAGAGACATACTTACATCGCTATAAGAAAAAACATAACTGCATGTTCAAGAACCGGGATATAGTTAATTAGCCATGTTAGCGAGCTGGGCAGTTTGAGTCACGAGGTGATGCGACACGCTCCACCCTAGCAACATGCCTCATGATCGCCTAGACGAGCATAGGCTAACCTCAAGGTTGAGGGGCACCAGAAAAATATTCGAACTGATATACTTAATTAATTAAAATTTGTATTCCAAATTTCATCCTAATAATTACTCTCCCCAACCCTGTATCTCAACCTCAACATCCTCATCATCTCGATACTAATCAAGCCCTGCTCCATCTTCATCCTCCATATCGTTTTCTTGCTCATCAATAAGTGAAAAGGTGGGTGTGTCCAAAATGAGAGGAAAACGTATGTGCAAGCAAAATTCTCATAAATATATATAAATAAATAAATTTTTAAATGAAAAAAAAAGAGAGAGAGAAAGAAAAAGGGCAGACAAAAAGAATAGGAGAAACAAATTGCTCAAGGAGCACAATGATAACAGGAGGAGGCGAGGCGGTCGACGTCTTAGGCGTTTACTGGCACTGAATTAATTGAGGCAATGCCTAGGCTAGACCAGGCGCAAGATTACATCACTTTTGTATCATTATGTTAGGCAGAGCGGCTAAGTTGTGCATCCTACCTAGGCGACTGCTTAGGAGTAGCCTAGGCTAGCCTTCAATAGCACAGTTTGCAAGCACCTTCAAACCAACACCTATAAATTGGTAGTGCAACAGGGGGGAGCAGCACCTACATCTTCAGTGGATCTCATTACAACATCACTGTTTGTAACTAGTGTTTTCAGTAACTAATAGCACCGACAAAAGCTTTTTCTTGGCTTCAGCCATGTATATTCCCTTCTTTTGATCTAATAAACCTTTTGTTTCCATAAATAAAATAAAAATACAGTAACAGATGAAACTTTTGATACAAAAATGTACAAACTACTCCAGGAGGTCGCTGAGCAAGTCACCTACTTCGGCATGTGAATACATTATGTTAACAACAACGAAGAGAATGAAGGGCATATAACCCAGGAAAAAAAAACTCTACACAAACCAACTGCTATTTCTAAGTTACTAATCACACACCAAGTCCGGGAAAAATATTAGATCAGGTTGGAGGTGGCAGGGGTGGGCGCCGCGTGGTACCAAATGCTGTCACTCTTGTGATGCACACGCCAAAACATATGATGTTAATTACAAGATGATAAAGAAGTTACATGACATGAAGAACAACTAGCTCAAATGTTTAACAAGTTGTCAAGTGTTCAAACAAATAAATACTAGTGAAAATGAGCATAGCCTAACACGTGTGACAAGAATGTAGTCATGATATGTATATTAATGACATGTCTATAAATGGCCAAGTAGCAGATCTGGACATCCCATACACACAAGAGGCAGTCATGAGACCCATATTTCTTTGGTAACACCAAAGCATGGATGGTTCTCAATAGATTTTTTTTAAAAAAAAAAGCATGTTATACACTTGAGAAGTGCTATACAGTAGGGTTGCTCATGGTTCGGTTTGAACCTAACCGAACCAAAGAAAATTATGCTAAACCAAACCAAAAAAGCTATGTATTATTCATACTAATCTTTTATATTACACAGAAAATCAAAAATAAACTATTGTATCACATTGGGTTCAGGGATAATCAGGCTCGAACTGATGACTTCTACTACGTCAAGTGACACTCTACACTGAGTTATATCCCTTCCCCACCCCATCAAGAAATAGAACTGACTAATCCTAAGGCAAAGAGTCAAGAAACTCAACGCCACTATTCCTGAACAACTTGGAGCCAGGCCTTCTTTTCGCACGTTCGGTTTTTTCAACTTAAAAACGTAATGTACCGATCACTTCGGTTTCAAAAAATGACAAACCGAACCGAACCGAAACCGAAACAAAACCAAACCAAATTGGTAAGTTCGGGTTGGTTCGGGCGGTTTAACTTGTTCGTTCGGTTTTTGTTCAACCCTACTATAAACTAGGGCTGGGCAAGTACGGGTAACCGGCCCAAAAGCTAAAAACCGAAAACCGGCCCGAGAAATTCGGGCCCGTGTTTATGAGACCCGAAACCGGATCGAGTTGACCGGGTAACCGAGGTCCCGGTTAACCAATTTACGGGCCGGTCTCGGTCCTGAAAGCAAAAAAATACTTCATACAGTAAAAATATATATATATATATATACAAAAATTATATCAAAAAAAATAAAAAAAAACCAACAAGATCTTCGTCTGTAAGGTGGATCAACAAAAAATACTTCGACTTACTTCGACCATACAACAAAAAATTACAAAAAATACTTCGACTTCGACCATACAACAAAAAATTACAAAAAATACTTCGACCCTTCGTCTGTATTCTGTAAGGTGGATCAAGATCTGATCTGAGATCAAATCTGATCAAGATCTGAGAGTGTGGATGATCTGATCATTGCAAAAAAATCTCTGAAGAATCTCAAATCTGATCAAGATCTGAGATCATCTTCTCTTCTTCTTTCGGGAAGGAGTAGTCTTTCATGGCGGAATCTTACAATAGTTGACATCACAGATCATCTTCTCTTCATCTCATCACTCTCCTTCCCAGATCATCTGAGATCATCTTCTCTTCATCTCATCACTCTCCTTCCCATCACAGATGTCTTCCATGGCGGAATCTTACAATTGAGAGCGGGAGAAGTTGAAGTCGGCTGATCAGATGGAGAGTGATGAGATGAAGAAGGGAATAGAGAGAAAGAGAGAGATGGAAGGTCTCTTGGTGGAATCTGAGATGGATGTAGCATTCAGAGTTGGTGGAATCTGAGATGGATGTAGAGAGAGATGGAAGGTCTCTTGGTGGAAAGAGAGAGTGAAGAGGATTATTGTGTCTGCATTGAAAACCACATAATCAATGAGAAAGAAAACTTGATTGTAGCGCTGTGTCGCTGTGAGATCTCCTTCGTGGCTTCGCCTTCGCTGTAAGGAGAGTCTCAATGAAACAACACTGCAAGAACTTAACAATGAAACAACCATTAACTTATTTAACCTGGGCCGGGCCAGTTATCACCGAGGCCCGGACCAGAAATTTTGGGCCGGGCCGGGCTTTTACAACCGAAATTTTTTTAATTAATTAAAACCGATCCGAACCGACCCGATCGGTCCGATTGTCGGTTTGGTCCGGGTTTTCGGTCCTAAATGCCCACCCCTACTATAAACTATAGAGTTCTCTACTACCTTAAGCCCCTCTATCCAAATGCCTCGTAAGACATCCAAAAGGAGAATTCTCCAAGGTTGTTGCTCTTTGTAGTATGGAAATGTTTGCCAACCCTCACGCCATGTTTGGTATATGAATTTAGATAACCAAGACTTGGTTTAAGAAACTTGCCTATAATAGTAGATGGCCTTAAGATTTGAGTTAAAACATTCTACCATAAAGCCATGCGAAACAATAAGTATTACCATTTCCTGACAAGTAGAAACTTTTGCTTCTTGTTTCCCTTCTCTCATCTATTTTCACCAACCCACAGTTTTCACAATAGCCACCAAAAGGGTCAAACATGCTTCCCATCACTTTCTCTTTTTACTTTTCTCTATCATTCATCTTTTCTTATTCTTCAATCTGCATTTATAGAAAAGCTCTACCATCCTTTTTCTTCTCTTCCTTTTTGTCTATCCACCAGCAACGCCGGAACTAGTCAGTGCAAGCTCATGTGTACAACACACCTCAGTTCTCTCTTAATCAACTTATAAAAAATGCTTGAAGAATGCACGTTAGTACTCAATAAGTGAAATTTCACGATAAAAATCATTTTCTTAAACCATGTGTCAATGTACAAATTAGGGAGAGTTACTAAACAACAATTATTTATCTAGATCGTCTACTTGAATTATTGTGAATGTTTGAATTGATCCTAGAATGTCGAATTTTTCATTTTTTCCTTTTATTTTATAGGTGATTATTTAGGGAAAGTGGTATTGTTTAGGAAAATGATATCGACTGATTGAATTCGTGTGTGGAAGTGGCAGCGGTAATCATGTGGAATTGATCATAATGATGGGATCAGTAGGTAGTTTAGTTACTTTATATTTGTATTCTTAGTAGGTAGTTAAGTTACTTTACATTTTTTGTTCCTTTAAAATTGTAGTGGATTATAAGACATTAGATCATATGCAGAATTGTTTTCAATATCCATGAGAGGGGCAGTGTTATAAAATGTTGAATCTTCCAAACATGAGTAGTTCATACAATAGACGTATAGTTTATATTTTCTAAACCCAGTGTGATCCCTGGCCACCTCTCGCCCACCCGGTTCAATGTGAATTCATAACCTCTGTGTGCCATCATTTATTCACATTTGTGGGGTAGGTCGCCTTGATCCATCGGTGATGTGCTCCACAGGTAGAAATGTCAATCAAGCTTATTTCAGGGATATGGGTTGGGTGATTTGGTATCTAATCCCTTGTGCCATGTATAGTACTTGTGCTTTTTTTATTATGCCTTCAAGGGTGCTTGGTTCCTCCAATTTATGCTAGAGGGAGAGGAATTTAACAGAGTCGAACAATGCCTTGTTATTGTTCCTGGGTTGGGGGGCTTAAGCCTTTCCATTTCTGCTGGTTGTAAAGTTTGTTTCCTTTTCATTTTCAATAAAATTTTAACTTTCATAAAAGTTAAAAATAAAAAAAATTGGTTTGCTCTTGTTTTTCAAGGTAACATGTAAGGGGACCAATTTTTCGGTTCCTCTCACAAATATATTGACTTGGGTTGGAATGCTTCTAAAACGGGATACTCTTGATTTGAGCATCCACCAACTTTGCTCACCTTCCAAGAAAACTTACATTTTTCCATTTTTGTTCCATTCAATGAGTTGAAAACCTCCTCTATTATATCTGGAAAGAGACTACTTCTGCTCAAGGTTCAACAACTCCATTGGGTTAAATGTCCAGGAGGAGCAGAAAAAGAGACAATCAGGGACTAGGTAAATCTGCCATGTGAGCTTCTACAAGAGATAACACAAAGAATTACACTGGTGGATGTGCTCAGGTTTCGCTATGTATGCCTTCACTAAAGAATATGAAGCACTCAACCCCCAAAAACTGCTCAAGCTTGGGTAAATAAAGATAGCAATGAAGCTTAACGAAGGAGAAGAGATGGATAGGCAAGTAGAAGCGGCTGCGAATGCACCTGCTGGAGTGTACAAGGTCTATGTGGATGCACGGGAGTGGGGGAAATGAAGTTGCTGAGTGTGATGAAGGTGTTTTTTTGTGTGAAGGTTTAAGATGAAAGTTTTTTATGTAGTGATAGGTTAAGACGGAAGTTTTTGTTGATGGAAAAAGTGTAAGTAAGAATGGTGGAGGATGTGGGGTAATCAGATCTACTAGTTTCGTAATGAAAAAAATCTCCAGTAGTCAAAAAGCACATAAATGGCTCTCAAACCTTGACAAACCCTCTCGTCGGCATTGTAAAGGCACACTGGACTAGGACGAAAATGCCAACAAATCTCCCATAAAAAGAAAGTGTGCACGTTAGCAAGACCCCTCTAAAAGCAAAGCCCATTTTCTATACTAATGTGCGCCCAGAGCAAACAAATCCAAGTCTCCACACCTGGCATTCTTCAAGATCCCTCTCCTCCACCAAAAGGTCAAGATTCTAAGATTGAGTATTATCAATACGAAACTGCAACTTGCCAAACACTTCCAGATTCCAAGTTTTGAGAAAGCTCTTCAGCTGTTTTAAGTTTACTCTGCATCATAAATCCTTTGCAACCACTAGCAGCAAGAGTTTCCCATTGAGATTTTATATTAATAATGAGAAAAGGGTGCTCAAACCACATTCTCTCAAACCTGAAGGGGGAAGGGCCAGAGAAGACAAGAGAAGACTACACTGGGCTTGAGGAGAACTGTCTTGTGATCAGACCCAAAGCTTTCTAATAGAAGTTCATTCAAGTCCTCAAACTGGTCACTCCAAGAGGTGCTACAAAGGAATCTATACAATCTAGAGGGAGGGAGGGAATTCTTTGGTTGTTACGCCAAGTGAATGAATCACAACATAAATTGAGAGTCTCCTTCTGTAGGCTCCAGATCCAGCCACCTTCATTCAGACAGAGATTTAACACCCAAATCCAATCATTATGTAGGCAGTGAAACTTAACAAACAAAGAAAACACACCTTTCAAGACCTCCCATTTATCCTCCCAAACAGTGAGCAAACCAGCTGACCTGACTTCAGCAGATAGATTCCCAATCAACTTTTATACCCTTCTTTGATAATTGAATCATTGACCTCCATCAACTTGGTCTTGAATCAAAGAAATATTAGGTTTATGTTTGGAAATCAGATGACTAAGTCCAGCCACTCTATCAAAAGAACCCAATCCTCTACAATTCCAGGTTACAGAGGCTGGTTTAAACATCATTAACCATGCCACCCACATTTCAGTTAATCTCCACTCGAGCTTCCATGTGCCTACATTCGACATCCAAGCGCTTGGTCTATGTTATCATCCCATCTAACCCCAATTTGTTCACCAAGCACCAGCAGCTCATTGGCGCGCCCACCATCAGCTCATTCGACATCCAGTATCAATACTCGCACCCCTACCCTGAGTATCAGCCAGCTGTTGGCTGTGAATACTGGATTCCCCTTCATGATGAATGGAGTGTGGACGGGAATTGTCCACTCAAGATGTGCAGTTCACCCTCAGAAGAAGAAGCATCAAAATCTGAAGACGCAGAAGAATCATCAAGCTGACCCACCACCACACTCTTAGATCCAGGATCATCACGAGCAGGAAACAAAGAAGAAACTGTAGGAGATGAGTGGGAGGGGGCGAAATAGGCACATGAAGGGGTAATAGGGGAGGGAGGGTTTGGGGTCTTAGAATTTTTCTTGAGAGAGCGAATATCTAGAGGTTTTGGATGCACGGGAACATGTGTACATTCCGGTAGATATCGCATGTAACGCACAATACACACAATATCATACCGTCAACAAGGATTGTGATTTCACGAAACGAGGTAATTTTGGTACCTTAGGTATAAGAAATATTTCGCAAATATTATTCGTTATGCATGATTAAAAAGGATAAATTTTTAGGTTGTACTTATAGAGCTAACAATACAAATTATAGACTTTAAACTCTAAAATTCTACATAAAGAGTCACAAGATTTATTGCGTCCTACAAACTACATATTACTTGAGAATCATTTCACGTAACAAACTTTCAATACAAAAATAAAGTTTTAGCTGGTTCATACATATAGAAAATTGGGAATTGAGTCTCCTGTAGACGAAACTAAATATTTAAAATTTTGGTAACTCCAAAATACAAAATATTTTGTGCAACTTCAACATATTTCGTGGAATCACATTCCTTGACCTTCATGATGAGCATTTTTAATATCAAAAATCTTTTTTCTTTTTCCACTTTTAACCCTTTAAGTATGTCTTATCTTATCTGCCCTTTAGCGTTAAACAATACATACTCATCTTCTCTGAGAGTTTTTTGGGAGGGGAAAAAATTTCCTTGACCGTCAGGATGAGCATTTTTTAATACCAAAAATCTTTTCTTTTAACCCTTCAAGTATGTCTTACCTACCCCTTTAGCGTTAAACAAAACATACTCATCTTCTCTAAGGGTGATTTTGAGAGGAAAAATAAAAACTCTCATGTAATGAATGCTCTAAAATCAACATATCATCCTCGACACAAGTTGGAATCATAACCCACCTTCTTGTGTAGTTTTCCGTTTTGGATGAGCTCCTATTAAGTGTGTTTACTTGAATTTTGTAAGGCATCGCTTAAAGTGCCATTGGAGGCCATTGACGGTAACATTTTGTTACTTTTTGATTTTTTATTTCCAAATGTTTGTTTGTGTTTGTGTGGACTTAAAATACCTCGTACGGGTGATGATGACGTAGCCTGGGAGCATTATGAGAAAGTAGCTGATGGTAGGAATAAGTTCAAGTGTAAATATTGTGGGAAAGTGTCAGTGAAGGCATAATAAGGATGAAACGCCATCTTCTCGGGACAAGGCAAAATAGTGCTCCAAGTACTATGGCTAACAAACATATTATCCCATTCCTTTTTAAAATGCTTTAATGATTTGAAGAAAAAACAAGATGCTAGAGTAAGTGATCAGATCGTGAGGAAGGAGCATGATTTGAGTGAAAGTGGTCCTTTGTCTAAACCAAAAATATTTATGATGGGAGCTTTATTCAAAGTGGGTCAAGAAAGAAAATCAAATGGTGAGTGTTATGGTGAAGGGTGAACTGGAAATGAGATTTGCTAATCTATTGCTAGATGTTCTATATAAATTCATTTCTTTTAACTTTGTTAAGAGCCATTATTTCAAGCAAATGTGCAAAGACATTGCTAAGTTTGAGTAAGGCATGAAGCTGCCATCATACCATGAAGTAAGGGAGAAGTTATTGAAGAATGAAGTAGAGAAGCCTCTGCCGCAACTTGCACAACATACTCCTACCAACTTTCATTACCACGGAATCAAAGAAATCACACAAAGCATTGACATAATGAAATATGTTTGTACATGAATCAGATAATAGATGGCGAGTGCCTAGTCGAGAACACTTTCTAGAAACACGGTTCTCATAGGACTGTTCACAAGAATATTTATGATCACTTATCAGCCATGATTCTGTAACCAATTTTTGTATGTTTGTAGGAGCTCCTCTATGGAAAGAACATCTCATTATTTTAGTCTCCGTGTGCCACCCATTACATGCATCTCATGCTTCAAGACATGGGCCCACCAAGTTGCCTACGTGCATGTATCAATAGTCCATAATGCAATATAGGTGATCATTTGCATATATAGGCATGCATTTGTTTTGGCAATAATGAGGAAACACACTAATGGGACCGATTTGGAAAGGTGTAAAGTAGTTTCCGTATTCAATCTAAACGCAAGAACCTTAGAGATCACTTTATACACCCTATGCAAAAGGCCAATAGGTCCAAGATCAGAGATAGACTTGATTAAAAGGAAACACACTAATCAAGGAAGTAATTGAGCTTAAAGTCTTGATTCATAAAGTCAACCTTATAAAGCTCCAAGTTTTGATAAAGAATCCCAGAATAAAACCATACATGTATGTGGCCTTGTCTTTGTGGAGATCACTAAAAGCCCTCACTACATCAGCTTCTGATATGTAAGCACTACATCAGCTTCTGATATGTAAGCAGCTGGAAGTTTTGCATAATTGGTTGGCAGCCTTTCAAAATCAATTCAGTCTAGCTTAGGTCTCCACTCTTACTTGCTCCATGTAGAGGCCAGTGTAGAAATTTGTGATGTGCTCAGCAATCACTTTGTCGTCTTTAACCATTTTATCTCCAATGAGAGAGTCAATTGAATTGAAGATTCTCCTTCTATTACCTAGCTTATGATAGTACTTATAGCAACGATAACCACCACACTCTGATGGAAGCCATCTCTTCTTCTTCAAAGGCTTTGATCCCTTTTGATGAGCAGTTGTAATTCGTCCTTGATCTTCTCCTCCCATGCAGTTCCATCTCAAAATCTTTCTTAATAAGTTTCTTGTTTAATCATATAAAAAGGGGTTGCTAGCCAGTGCCGTCTACACATCTTTCTCAATAAATTTCTTGTTTGTCATATTAAAAAAAGGTTAATCTGGATACAAATCAATTTCCTTAAAAAGCATTTTTATAATCAAAATTATTTTGTTTGTAGAGAAGTCAAATCTTCCTCGACGCACCACCCCCCCCCCCCCAAAAAAAAAAAAAAAAAAAAAGCTATGAACTATGTCCAACATAAGAACAGTCAGCGCATAAAAGAACACACAACCAAACTGCAATCAGTAGTTGAAACTTAAACTATACTTTAAAAATGGTCAAGTTCAAGAATTAAACTGCATAATGAAATGAAGTGTAAGGAGGAGAAGAAGATGTGGAAAAGCTATAATCAAAAAGTAAATAAACAAATAATACCTAGAGCAGCAAAAATGTAAGAAAACTTACGTATCTTTCCAGCTCTTCTGTTCTTTTCTGAAGCTGGATCCTTAAATTGTTATTATCTTCCACCTGAGAATGATAAAAAAAAATTAATAATAATAATTAAATTAAATTTAACAATTCCATGGTTCACAAAATATCAAATCATTCTATAATGAGGATACCCTCTAAATTGGAACAAACATTATTATCAAAAAGAAAGGCAAGGGAACTACATCTTCCAATTGTTTATGCTCTGTAGATCTTTCAAAACAACATGCAGCCTAACTATCCCATTAAGCTTCTAATCTCCCGGCATGTTCATAAGTTTCCTTTCTTAGCTTGAAGATATCAATTAACATTGCAAACCTATAATTTAGAGTTTCTATGCAGCAGAACTAAATAGAATCATAATGTAGAAAGTACAGGACTTATCAAAATGCATCCCAAGTAATTATTTGAACATTCTAAACATAGCCAATATTTGTTTTTGTGGAAGTGTTAAAATGTGTTATGAAACTACTAATCCTAACTACTGTAACACATGCTTCCAAGATCAATACCCTGGACAATATCCCTACAGGCCCCATATATACACCATAGGGCTCATGCTTGCAGGTCCGCTTAACAACATACACGACCTTTTAGACATTCCCCTCATCAATGAAATTAAAGTGTTGGATACATAAGATTTTAATTTGAACTTCTAGCCACCTAAATTTACACTAGTAAGTATGACAAGATATTGATCTTAAAAACCTAAAAGGGTCTCCAATGTCTCCAAGGAACTAAATCCACTACACGGAATTCCCAAATCCAACACACACCCTGTTGGCATAGTGTGAGTGTAATACTTTGTCGCAAGCATGTATAAGACAAACAAAAAATTGAAGGGTACTCAGAAACCGAGCAAGACTAGTTTGGAGCAAAAAATAATAATAATAATAATAATAAGACCAAACGCTTTTCAAAAGGTAGAATTTAATTAACTCAACTAAAAGAAGCGTAGAAGAATTAATGTTCCAAAATCACCATATATCGTTTGGCGTACAAGGAACCAAAGAATATCCAATTAAAAATCAGCATGATGTGTAACCTACCTCCAAAAGGTAATCAGGACCTCCAATAATTATTAAATCAAAGTCAGCAATCTTGTTTTGGAAAGTGTGGCTATTGCATTCTTTTTGCACTATCCAGCCAAGGCAAAAGATAGCATCTTCACAACAAAACCTCCACAGAAGCCAGTATTACCCAATATAGTCCAAACAATCCAATGAAATACGTGCACAGGCTATGGACCCACTGGCAAGGAAGAAGATGACTCGTAAAGTGCTCCATCACAAAACAAACACGTCCTATGTGCACTCATTTCCCTCCGAATTATTCTAACTTGGAGGGTAACTTATTCCACACTGTTTGTCCACATAAAAAAGGAAACTCTTAGTGGGACTCC
Organism: Berberis vulgaris; assembly: GCA_963556465.1. Classification (NCBI taxonomy): domain Eukaryota; kingdom Viridiplantae; phylum Streptophyta; class Magnoliopsida; order Ranunculales; family Berberidaceae; genus Berberis; species Berberis vulgaris. The sequence goes on from OY747134.1 coordinate 15,519,908, forward strand.
TTTTTCCCATATCAACTTAACTGGAAAATTGCGGAAAGCACCAATTGGAACATGTGACATAGCCAATCTAGAAAAATATAGCAAACCGAGTACTATTTCTCCTTGTCTTTTTCTTTCCATGCAATAAATCATTCTCGTTTGTTAATTCAACACCATCTAGAATTTCATATAAGATTGTAAGTTTAGCTAATTCTCCCACCAAAAGGAATACCCTTTGGTTCTTCAAATTCCAGATAATGATCACAATGACACTTCCACCAAACTCCATCACCACTCCCCGTTTCCTATTACAGAGACCAAACAGCCTTGGCAACCTATCTTTAAACGTTGCATCAACCACCCATACTTCATGGTTGAGAAGTTCAATTTATTTTTTTATTTTTTTTTTGAGTCTAGAATCTTAAATTCCAATCTCAATTATGCTGTTATACTTTTCAGTTTCAATTAGATAAGTGTTCAATTAGATCGCATGAGAGTTTCCAATGATAATAATGTCATCAAAACAAACTTGCATTTGTGACAATTTGAACATAAGAAACAAAGATTAAACAAGTTAAGTTAGGATGACATGACTCTCACTTAGAAAATTGGCAGATGACTCTCACATGTGGACATTTGTTGGAAATGGGCAAGATTTGAACTTTGCGTTAAAGTTACCAAATTCTAGGAAAAACAATCAAAAAGAGAAAGTAGAGAGGAAAGATGGGTGAAATAACAAAGAATTTGATTTGACATTCGACTCTAAAATTATAGAAATAGTTATAATTAGAGGATGCTCAAGTAATATTTCCCATGGAAGACTAAATAAATGTAGTCATCCTAAACCTCGGGACTCAACTTTCTCCCTCTTTCTCTCCTCTGCCCAGTTTTTTGCGCTTTTTGAGCAACTTTTACTTTAAAATTAAATATGGCTCTAATATCTGGTATTCTTCGTGCCTACATAATGACAACATAGCAGAAATAAACCATGTTAATAATTTTATTCAAATCAAATACAAGAAAGTGTAAAGCCTAAGCAATAAATTGTTAAGAACCCTAACTCTTCTTCAATCTATATCCACAATTGAACAATAAATCCCTAATCTTATCCTAAATATTTGTTTTCTAAGTAAAGTTAAGTACACCAAATTATTAAGTTTACTACACTGATAGCTAATGCCAATGATATTTTACCAGAAAAACAAAGAAATTGTATTGATGGAATGTAAAAAGTTATCAAAAAAAGGCTAGCACGAGCAAAAGCACTACACCTACATTGAGCTATACATCATGTGGTTAGGATAACTATACAATCCCAATTGAACATACAAGAAGCAAAATTTGTATATGTAAATTTTTCACAGTTGGAACCCCGCAACCATAAAGTAATCTTAATATCAGAAAATTCAGAAAATTTGAAAGGCACGGCACCACTTCCCATTTTTTGAAAAAAAATTCAGAAAATTTGTTTTTAATCTTCGCTAGATTTGAAAAACTTGTGTGAGAGACAAACCCCTCACACAACGTGTGTCGCGCTGCCAAGACAACCTCCTTGTTGCCTATGTCACCGATTGGATGGCTTTGACCAGGTCTAATCGATACCAGCACATCGAACTGGTTCACGCGACTTCTTCAACAAATCAAGTCCTCCATTTCGATGCACGGGTAACTCCTTTGGTTCTCCTTGCAGTGACCTCTTTGTTTGATTCTCTTTTCCTGGTTCATGTTTGGTTCGACACTTTTGTCGAATTTCCCTTGGAGCTTTATTGCTCTTAATGACAGCATCACAGTGGAAACAGACATGTTAAACAAGTTAATCCCCATTTTAGCAAAACTAAAAGTATTACAATAATTGAGAACACTGCCAGCAGCTAGTGCAAAAAAGTATACATCAAGTATTTGTATTGTTCACTATGTCTTCCCAATCAAACATGCACGAGAAGTAGTGTGTATCTTTAAATATGCCTCAAGTAAAACCACATACCTACAAGGTAACTTCAACATTTATTCACTAACTATTTACATCTTTAGCAACTCCTCTAAAAGATCCTACTATTTCATCCCACACAAAACCCAAGCAAAAGCCAAAAGCATGAATGCTTCTTTCCCAAATCCACTTCCCTCGCAAAGACAAATTTTCTTTCAATCTACTGATATTAATCCAAAGCTCAACCCATTCCAAAATGGAAGTGGGAGTGTGAGCATTAATTCTGAACTCCAAAAAACCATTCTTCCACATGCTTGCTGTCTGTCCACATGAAATCAGACAATGGTTTCTTTAGTCTGCCCACACAAAGCACACCTGTTGGGAAGGTTCACCCCCACCCCTCTTGTTTGTATTGTCCACTGTCAGTGTTCTATCCATATGAAGAAACAAGCTCTTGGAGGCACTTCTTTCAGCCATATCAAATGACAAAGCTTGTGGACTCTCAACTCTTGGTGAGAGACACGAAAGCTTGGACCGATAACTTCATAGCAATCTTTCACCATAAAAGGTTTGTCCTTCCCTCCCCACAAGGCCACAACCATTTCTGTCTCATTGTCCAAGTGTAATATTTTTGTAGCTTGTGGCAGGCCATTTGAGGGAATTCCCAATTATTAAGGTATCTCCTTAAATGTGCTCCAAGGTTTCTTCCCATACACGAGTATCCTTGTGTTTAGCCCCCAATGGCAAGCCCAAGTTTGTGTAGGGAAAAGTACCAATATCACACCCCAAAAGAGCAACCCAATGATTGATGAGGACTTCACTCACTGCGTACATCTTGGTCTTTGAGTAGTTAGTTCGCTTTGATCCCTGAACTTCCTCTTCAGTATTGTGTCACCCGTGTATATTGTTTCATCTGCGTACTGCAAATGGGAATTGAAACAAGCAATGTCTCCCACTCTAAATCCATGTATCATACGCCACTCTCAACTTGGAATACCATTGAGGTGGAACCTTAAGCAGCCAGAACAATGAGAAGGGTACAAACAGGGTCTTCCTGCCTTACTCATTTTGATACTTTAAAGTTTCATGCAGAAGTTCTATAAATTGCAATGGAAGAAAATAAATAAATAAATAAATAAAAAGCAATGGAAATGATGGTATGGATCCATTGATTCCATTTGGTTCCAAAACCAAACTTGCTCATCATATCCAAAAGGAAGCTCCATGAAAGGGAATTGAAAGCTTTGTAGAGATCTACTTTAAGCATTAGGCCTGCCTTGCTTAATTTTGGAGTCTAGGATTTCATTCCCAATTAATACTATCCACCAGTTGCCTATCATCCAACCCTGCTGTTGAAACTGAAAAAGTGAGCATAGGAAGAGAAGAACACTACTAAGTCTGAAGAAGAGGACCTTAGAGAAGAACACTACTAAGTCTGGAGGAGAGGACCTAGAGATGCATTTGCAGATGGAACGAACTAGACTAGTAGGCCTGAAATCCTTGATTCTTGACACATTTTTTTCTCTGGTATTAGGAAGATCAGAGAAACCTATCAAAGCTAGACATGCTAGCTTCCCTTTGATTATTGGACCATGTAAAACTTCCCCTCGAGCAAAAAGCATCTCAAACTATAGTTGTTCATGTAAGTCTCAGAATGCGGCTTTCCTTCTAGCTGATCTATGAACTTGTACCCTCCTTTCCTTGCTCTGAGTGACCACATTAAGTCACCAATGATGAGCCATAATCAACCACAAGAAAGTGTAAACCCTATACAATACATTGATAAGAACCCTAATTGTTTTTCAAAACATCATCCAAACCTGAACAATGGCACCCATAATCTTTGATTAAATACTGTTTTCCTAACTGAGGTTAAGTGCAACCCTTTGTTAAGCTAACTACAGACTGGCTAACATCGAGGCAGGGCACGATGTTAGCACCACCTGTGTCTACATCCATGATACCCATCACTACATCCCTCAAGTACTTAATTAGTTATAACTCACTGTAAAAGCATTTTTTCAGACAAAAACAAGATCAATTTTGCATAAATTAGTAATGGATTTCCCTTAATTTCCATTGTGGAAATTTTGTTATGAGATTCTTTCGGAGATATCTACCATAATGAAGTCATCTTATGTCCAACATTCCAAAGCTTTATGAATCATGATCAATATCATGTCGATCCAATGGCCGCTGGACAACCCATTGCAGAGCTTCTTAATTCGGACCCTATAATTTTAGGGGAGTAGGCTTTGGTTTGTTTTAGTGCTTGTTTGGTTTGTTTCCTGTTATGTTTCTCTACTTCGAGTCTCTGGCTCATTTGTAATTTCACTTTTCCTAGTTAATGTGAAATTTTCATTCATCAATAAACTAACAATAATAAAATAAATTCTTATGACCAGCATTCATTCTAGTCAAAACTAGTTTCTTCACTCGCTCAAACACATGTCGGATGGAACGATTTATTTTTTATGATTGGTTTACTAATTTATCATGTTATTTTATCATGAACCAACCAACTCTCTCAAAAGACCGAGCTGTCCAGGAGGGGAAGGTTCATGACTAGGATCGTGACATTGCCCCACGCCTCCAAATTCGACATCCTCGTCGGCCTACGCTATCGACACTGGCCCGATGGTAGCCCTTTTCCTTTTTTTTCTCTTTGGGATAGCTCCACTCACCTACCAGTATTCAACAACTTAGCTTATGCTAAATTATTTTAACCAGCCTATAGATCACCTCTACTAAGAATCGAACCTTGGATGTGAGGTTTGGCTCTGATACCAATTGTCATGAATCAACCAACTCTCCCTAAAGCTCGAGCTGTCCAGGAGGGAAAGGTTCATGACTAGGATCGTGACATATTTCTTGTATATGAGTTGTGACAGAATTCAGAATGCACACTTATCTTTAAGAAAAAATCAAGAAAAGAACTTGTAGTTTGGTTGATGCTCGAAAACTCGCTCATGTAACTCAAGTGAATCACTCCCAACAGTTATTAGAGGTATGTAACTCTATATAAAGACCAACTTCTTTCACATTATTTGAAGCACAAGCCAGAGACAGAAAAGCAGGCTTCAACTACAAGATTTCCCTAGGCAACAGAAAATACCCAAACAGAAACAAAAGCAATACAATTTTGAAACTAGCTTTACCAAGAAACTGTAATAGTGAAGCAGATTTTATCAAGAAAGCTATTCACATTGAATCTTAAGCTTCTTTCAAACTGCGCTTTCATCATCATGTAATTTTAGAAAGGAGAACGAAAATAGGTCAATCAAAGTAAGAGTTTCCATGCCAAATCCAATTCAACCTTCAAAACAAGAATTTATTCCAGCAAGATTGTAATGAAACAGACATACCTGTTGTCTGATGGTACTCTCAGCAGCTTCAACAGCCTTGATGACCTGAAACAAGCCGTCGTCGGAAGAAGCATTAACGCCCAATCCCGCGAACTTATCAACCATGTTTCCGAATCCGCTCTCCATGGAGAAGTTGGACTGAGAGCGAGTTTCCTCGCTGAAAGCGAAATCGCTCGTAGTTTTCCCATCAAAAGCTCCCATTGCGAACACCGCCACAATAAGTCAACGTCGTGATTTTAGCTCCATTGTTGTCGCGATGAGGTAAGAGCGAAAACGCGATGGGTTGAATGCGCATTGTCTACGCCAAACGTGTTTGAAACATCTTGAATTCGAGAAAGTTCAAGACCTGGAAACCCTAGAATTCAATTCAATGATGGTTGTGTGGGAGGTGGAATTTGTTTTCGAGTTTCTTCGCTGTGAGCGCCACCTCTTGACTCAGAGAGAAACAAACGTCCCTTCGTCGGGTCGGGGGAAACGATTCACCTCAAGTTGGCGAAATGTACTCTCTTCTTTTCATGACTGGGATGGAAAATTCTAACTGTCGAGGGAATGGGCGAGGAAACCAGCGAAGGAGGGAGGACCCTCCATCCTCCTCGCGATGCGTGCCTTCCTCCTCTGCACGCATCGCGAGGGGGATGGAGGGTCCTCCCCCCTCCCTCGCTGGTTTCCTCGCCATTTAGACTGACTCGGCTGGGATTAGTTCGTATAACGGTACAAGTATTTTTGTACCTCAATATTAACCACCCATATTGATAAGTAATAAAGGTTTGGCATCCCATAATTGCCCCTCCCCACTGGAGGTTTAAATTAAAAAAAAAAAAAAAAAAAAAACACCCATATTCATAGAGGCGCCCCAAGTGTCCTAGACATAGGTATGATTAATCGGGTCTTGGTTTGAATCCTTGTCACTTAATGCACTTTGGGTTATAGTATGCATCTACTTGATGAACTTGTAGCAGTGGCTAATCACACACTGTGTTAGATTTTTTTGGTATATCCATGTTTCTTAGGTGATAACAATATGAGCAAGATTGTTTGTGTTGTGACCACTTTTGGAAAGGCAATTGTTAGTGATGTAGTCAATTCATACTCTCCTTCCTCACTACTTACCTAGACCTGCACAAGTAGCACACCTGAGCCAAGGAGCACCGTGTGGCGGTCGATGGCACTCCAATACTTAAGTCAGATTAGGCTTAGGAGAGGCGTAAAGCTGTAAATTGGATTTTTGTAGCGTATCTTAAGTTCATCGACCTTATCTCCCTTTTATAGTGTAGGAGTCATTGTTCGTCTAGGCCTTTAGTGACGTAGTTTAGATAAAGAGATCTTGCTGGAGATTATTTCCTATTTGGAAATTGTCCATGGAGGATAGTTTCCTATTCTACTTGTTTTCCTAAGATTGCGACTGAGGTTTCCCTTTTTTAGTGTTGTCTATGCAAGGAAGTTCCCTTACCCGATTTATACTCTAGTACTTGTTTCCTAGTCGGAATTGATGTACTGTTCGTCTGCCTGTCTTGGGTCGATCCCCCAGATACTTGTCTTAACAGGGCTTACTTTTGCCTTATCAGGGCATACAAGTATTGGGCTGGACCACATGACGTGTGGGATTAGTGGCTCTTTGCAATTCGGGTCCAACATTCTGGAATCTGCCAATAGTGGGTTCGATGTTGTCTGGGCCTCGCTGGACTGTGTATGCAATCGGGCATGTTTTGTTATATTGAAAAGATTATCATGACACTTGTACGATGCTGATCAGATGACGGTTTAGTGTATCATCAGTTGGTAACACACAACTTAGATTAGAATTACCACAAGTTCTTCATTTCCTTATTTGTTTTTTTTTTGTAATTTTCTTTATTTCTTTATGGTCGCAGTGAAAGAAACTCTTTCGAACCATCACATCCCCCTTTTTTCGTATCCATGTGTTCCTCGCGTATTCTTGGTTTCCCCAACACAACCCCCCACCATGGGCGGATCCACTGCTTGGATAAGGGGGTCAATTGACCCCCTTAGGTTTTGTAAAAAATCCATTAAAGCAGTTAAAATTTCACTATTGCCCCCCTTTGAAAATTTATATTGCCCCCTTGAAATTTCATATTGCTCCCTCTTATAAAAAAAACATCATAGATCCCAAATCGCAAGAGAAATCGAGCCTCTTGTGTCTGCGTATGCGCTTGCGTCTTGCGATATCTTCTTCAGTTCTTCTTCATCTCCGTCTGAAACAGGTGAGTTTGTTTCACGTTCTTATTTATCCATCTCCGACTTGTTGATTTTATGCCCTGGTCTTGCAATAAAAATTCCAATGAATTTCTGAAACCTAAATTCCTGAATTTAATATAGTTTTTCATGTCAGCCGATTCAAAGATTCTCCATCTAATATTACAACTAACAAGAAAAGAAGAAACAATGACAAACCTACATGTCCGATGAATGTTGTGTCTATCAAAAAAGCAATTGGATCAGCTGCTAAAGCCATTGCAGCAGGCAATACAATATGAAATATCTCCATGCCAATCTCATCCTTCTTGAAAACAATCTCACAATAAGCCTTAATGATCTTTCTATAAAAGCCAAAAAAAAATGCTCTACATAAAATGTTACTAAGCAATCAATCTCACACTCAAAGACAAACACACCACATGTACACATTCCACACTACACACATAGTGAGATACATAGCCTGTTTGCAATGTACAGAAAAAATTGAAATTTTTATGATGTATATCTCCATCAATTAAACAGAACTCAAAAAAAAAAAGACAAACTTTGATACCTTTACTAATTTCTTGGAAATTTCTTATACAAATGACATTTTTTATGCTGTATACTCAGGAAATTTCTTGGAAATGTTACATTTTTTTTGCCCCCCTTTGTCTGCAATCCTGGATCCGCCCCTGCCCACCACCTCCTCCATTTTCTCTTTCTCGATTTTTGTTAAAACTTGACCTCACTCTCTTTGTTTTCTATATCTAGATTCAAAACAGTTTGAATCAGTGGATGATGCAGTCAATTTTTGCTCATTGTTTTGACCTCGTTCCTGCTGACCTGCGCAAGTAACGCACGTGAGCCACAGACCATCGTGGGTGGTCGATGGCACTCTGATGCTAAAGTCAACCAGGGATCTGAAGAAAGTGTAATGTTGTAACAGGGAATTTGTAGCGTACCTTAAGCTTACCAACCTTTTGTCTTGTTTATAGTCCAAGGAGTCCTGGTTTAACCAGTCCATCATAGGCATAAATTAGGGAGGAGATCTTCATGGAGATCTCTCTCTAATTAGGAGTCGTGCTGTAGGAGGGAAGTTCCATGTTAGCTCCATGCTCCTAGATACGTGGGAGATACTTCCCAATCCGAGAGCATTCCTTGGAAGGGAGCTTCCATGTGTGGAAGATACTTTGGTGTTTGCTTCCTAGTTGGAAGCAAATAGTAGTTGTGGTTGCCCATCCAAAGCAGATCCTTGAGATACTTGCCTAAAAAGGGCTTACGGGTATTGTGGATAGGTGTGAGACGTGTGGGCCTAGCGTGTTGTGAGAGTCTGAGTCTGCCTGGTGGGCTAAAGTTAAGCGGGCTGATAGTAGCTAGGGCTGGATCCATATTGGGCTGTCGATTGAACACGTAGTTCCTCGAGATCATTATGACACGTGTACGGCTCAGAGGTGTGACCGTTTTTATGTATCATCAGCTACTCCCCCCAAGTTAGTGGGTCGTCACATCGGTTTGCTAAGTCGTATCTGGAAGCGATGTATCGTTCATGATGACCGAATTTGAATCATTACTTGAGTCACGCACTGCATTAATTGAACGTACGTTGGTTCGGCGAGAACCCATCGCCTATATAGGTCATCCGCAGTGCAACGTCTGACTCTTCTATTTTTTTTGCTTTCGAAGATATCGTTCTAATTAGAAGAGTTTATTCGTCTTCCCCATGGCCCGAGAATATCTTCTCGATGATGTCGTCTTGGCCGAGGGTCTAGAGTATTTTGAAGACAGGTTTCTGTCTAAACCTAGTCTTGCTGAAATCCGTACTAGGTTTGGAGTACCGGAGGATCTGTCATTGTACCTTCTAACGGGCGACCAGACACCAATGTCGCATCCGGATGGTCTTATCTGTTTACATCAGAGGATGCTTCAAACTGGAGTGCATTTTCTGGTTCTGGACGTGATCGGGGAATTCTTGAATGTGTTAGGGATCCTCCGGCTTAGTTGGGACCCAACGGATACAGGGTTATCCTCATGATTATACTCCGTGCTAAGGAGGTCGGTGCCGTTAGCGTGACACCACGGAATTCAGTTGTTTACCGCTTCTCGGCTGCAAAGCAATGATGTCTGTAAGTTGAGGACGCCGAAGTGCTTCGGTAGACTGCCTGATGACTTCAAGTTCTGGCATAAGTTTTGTTTTTTGGCCCCTACAGATTCGAAGTATTTCCGATGCAAGGGTTATCCGCTCGAATGACAGTTCAGACCGCTTCGTAAGTTCGACTTTTTTCTTGCAACTTTTATGTGTTTGACTAACCGTTGCTCATGTTCTTCTGCAGGGAGGTTCCCCACTACTCCTCTTACCTTGGAGGAGCGAACCACCATGGAGAAATTTTGTGACTTGTGATATTCACGTAATTATTACATAATATATCCCTTAATTTATATATGTTAGTGTTTCGATTATTATATTTTATTCTTATTATTTCATTTTCATGTATTTGTAGGAATTTGAGCGTGAACGATGAAATCGCATTAAGGCGACAATTTAATGAATGATCAATTGGTTGATTATAGCGGTGGTACAAAGACGATGGTCACATATCTAAATCTAACCCAAATAAACCTAGGTATACCTAATTTAACCTAAGCCCAAACCCAAAATGCTAACCCTTTTAGATAACCCAAGCCCAAGAAAATAGGAGAACCCTATTTAGCTCTCCCCATTTTGGAGAAAAGCGCTCCCCTTTCTTCCACGTGTGTTTCCTCCTCTCTTTTCCAACCACCACGCCAATCCACCCTGCCGGCGATCCTCGCTCGATAGGAGAACCGGCAGTGCGATCATCCCGCCATCACCACCTCACCTCGCCATCACCGCAGTCCTCCACTTCCCTGATCTCTCTTTGTTCCTTCGTCTCAACACCTCCACCTTTACAAACAAACAACGCACCACCACGACATCTCTCACGCACAAAACAACCATCACCTCCTCACCCTGTTTCGCACAACCACAGCCCGCCATCACAAACAACCAAACAACACAGCAACAGGGGATCGCAAGCGCCGTCACGACCCCCTGTTCCACTCTCCGCCACCTCGTCTTCCTTCATGTTTCCATCTCTCTCTCTCTGTTCTTCTTCATCAGCGCAACCACCTTGCGCACAAAACAGAGGACGCAACAGGGAACACGTCCCTGTTTTCATCTCTCGCAGCCGACTAACAACCCACACACACCACCATCATCGCCGGAGCTCTCTCTCTCACGTTACTCCTCCATCTCTCCCTAATCCCTCTCCTCTGATCAACCTCGGACTAGCTCGCACACCACCACCTAGACAGGAGCAGCAAACAGGGAGCACCGCCCCTGTTTCTCTCGCCCGTTCTCGTCTTTTTTTCTCTCGTTTCTCCTTGATCTCTCTTTCGCTCTTGCAGGATTATCAGCAACGAAGAAGGCATAGGCGAAGCAAGCAGCAGCGGTGGCGCAGAGCAGGTTCGCTGGAGACGAAGGCGCAGGTTTTCTGGCAGGAAAAAACTGTTTCTCAAAATAGTTTGGATATTTGCACCCCAGTGCTTATTCTGAGCAGCCGCAGAGTGTTTGTAACTATTTGTCATGATGTGTGTTCTACTGAGATGGATTCCACCTACACTAGTGTTGTGACCATTGCCACCATGATCTTCTAGACCCCGCGCCGAGGCGAAGATGAAACCACAGGGTTTCCTAGAGTTTGTGTTATTTGAATTTATTATTTTCTATATACTTGAACGTTAAACACATTTGATTTCTGAGTTTCAATAATTTGCTTTCACCGATTATATCCGGATTAACTATCTAGACTAATCGGTAGTTAGAAGTACTCTTTATTGATATTCAAAGCCTGCTTTAATCAATTAATCTGAATCTGTGATTGTGTGTGCCGTAAGAAGACATGCAATGTTAGGGGTTTATACCTTTGCTGAAATCAATTGCGAACTTAGATAAATCTTTAGGTTAGCCATGTTAATTCTTGAAAACAATAATTTGTATTACACAAATCTCGAAGAACTTGTGGTGGATTCGATGTCTCGGTCCCCTCTCTATCATCTTATCACTTTAATTTTAGTTGTCAATTTCATTTTCTTAATTTAGTAATTTTCATCTGCTGTAAACCCCAACTCTAAATTAGTTCAAATAAGTCTTAGAATTTGACTGTCTCGTCAATCCTCGTGGGATCGACCCGTATTTGTCACTGTCTACCAGTTAGACAGGTGTGCACTTGCGGTATTACAAATAGGGTTTATTAGCTTATTAATTTAGGTTAATAAAAACTCCATCAACTTGCCTCAAAGGGAGGTGACTGATGTAATCAGAGTTTCCAACTTCACCCGCAGTAGGCTGTGGCACAATTGGCACATAGCTCCCACGTTGTACGAAGAGGCACGCATCAAGTCGGAAGATGAGGCCCCTTCCAGAAATAGGAAGGCTGCTAGGGCCAATGCTCACATCCTGTCTAATGTGAAGGAGCCGTCTGAGACGCTTGCTACCTTTATAAAGAAGAAGCCCCATGTTAGAACTGGTTCGTCTTTGGCATGACCCGCTACACCGAGAAAGGAAAGCCAGTCTGCTAAGCCTGTTGAGACGGAGTCTAACGTTCCCGACTTGGAGGGAGATTATCTGCGGTTGGCGGGAATCACAGATGGGTTGAAACTTAGGGACGCGCAAGTCGAGGCTATGAATAACCGTTTAGTGCGGGTTGCAATGGCGGCTTCTAACTGTGCTGATTCATGTGGGGTCGTTCTGATAGAAAGTCATTTTGAAGATTCGCCCGAGGTAGTGGAATTTGATCACCCCACTGATGATTTGCCTGAGAGTGACCGTGGTACTGGTCGTGTTCTCTGTAGTCCACGCGGTTCACCGTCTCATCGAGGGCCACAGTTAGAAGTGTTGGAGGGCCCTTTAGATACTTCGCTTCCTCCTCTACCTTCGGATCCTGTTGAGCCGTCTTGCAGTAAAGGGTCGGCTGCTCTTGATAAAGGAAAAGCCACAGGAGAGTTTGAGGACGATGGTAACTATGAAGAGTGGTGCTGGCGTAGTTTCAGATTAGGGGACGCTTCATCCTGATGCGCGGATAAGCATGTTTGCACCAAACTTGGCTAGATTCTTATTTGCATCTGCTAGTTGATAGGGACAACAGAGGCTGTGTGGAGAGCTACTTGAGACTCCCACCATCCAAATCATTTATGTTTGATCAAGGTGGACGACAGATTCGGGGAGTAAGGGTTTGGCGACCAGGCTGAAGAGCAGTGGTCCAGTGGCAAGTCGTCGGTATCAGTTCGGGTCTGACTAGGCTTCCACCATCCGAATCATTTATGACCGATCAAGGCAGACGACATATTCGAGGTGTAAGGGTTTGGTGACCAGGCTGAAGAGCAGTGGTCCAGTGGCAAGTCGTCGGTATCAGTTAGGGACTTACTAGGCTCATAGCTTTCGAACCGTCGACTCCCTCTCCCCCGCGCGGTGGGGGCTAAGAATTCGATAGGGTTTGGCGATCACGCTAAAAACAATGGTCCTGTGGCAAGCCGTCGAAGCCAATTCAAGACTGACTAGGCTCCCACCATCCAAATTATCTACACTTGAGTGCACCAGGCTACAAACTTGGGAGTGTTCAACAGCAGCGCTGAAAAATAGCGGTCCCATGGCAAACCGTCTAGATCAGTTCGGGACCGACTGGGCTCCCATCTTTTTGACTATCTACACCCGTGCGCTGAGTCTACAAGTCTAGGGTTGGTAATTCGTTGGCCATGCTGAAGAACGGTAGTCCCGCGGTGAACCGTTGGAATCAGTTCGGGACTAACTGGGCTCCCACTTTCTAGACTATCTACACCCTCGCATAGGAGGATACAAGTCCAGGGTTTGATCAGAAGCTTTCATCGCTGGTCGTCACCAGCTAGTCTTACCTGATTAGGTTCAGCGATCACTGTCCGCGAAGGGGGCAATGATCCCTGGCAAGTCATCGTCACCAGGCATGTTAGCGATGATTAGACTCCCATTTCCTAAACCATCGATGCCTGCATTAAGCAGACTAAGTGTCGGGGCGAACTAGAAGCTATCATCATCAGTGTTGGTTGACTAAGCTTACCTGACTTGACAAGAGGTTTCGCTTGCTGAGGGGCATGCGAACCTAGTGGTTCATGGTGTGGACGAAGTTACCTTAACTCAGCGGGTGGTAAAGTCCGTACGTCAAAGTTGACTAGGATCCTCGAGTGCTCGTGCCAAGCATGCGAGAGGATGTTGTTTGAATAAAAGGCTGAGTCCATGGGCCCGCAGAGGAATGGCTAGGGTTTCATGCATGGTGCGTTGCGTATACGGCGTAGATCGTGCGGTGACACATGTATGGTGTAGGCTGCGTGACGTTTGAGTATATCGGTTGTTCCCTTTCAATTGATGGGGTTGCGTGCAACGCCATTAATTGATTGACGTGGTCTGCGCAGTTTCCTTCGGAACCGTTGTCTTCCATTTTCCCATACGACATTTAATGCTTGGCAGTTAATGCTGAAGTGCCCGTTTAGTAAACCACTATGTCTATATAATGGTGTTTTTCAATTGTTGTATTCACCATCTTTTGCTGAGTTAATTTCCTGTAATGTTCTTGTTTGGAGATGACCTTTGCCGATCTGCGGATGTCATACTCGGATGACCTTTATCGATCAAAGGGTTTTGGCACTATAGTGGACCGCGTGGGTGTGGAGGCCACGCCCCTTGTTGCTAACGCGGTAGATTTTGATGCGTCTGGCAGGAGGCCGCTAATCTCGTCCGAGGTAATTCGAGGAAGACTAGAGCTCCTGGAACTGATTAAGAGACAGTATCCCGACATTGATCTCGACTTCGCCCGCTATAAGAGGGCAGCTTTTGGGCCAATTTAGCGAGGGGAAGGCTCTAACATTACGAGGCTAACTAATGATGATGATGTTTCTCCTTAGATTGTAATGTCCCTTCTTGGGCAAATATCGCGTAGCCATGTTTTCTCTTTTGAATGAATGTACTATTCTGCCTTGAGTCGTCGTATTTGCTTTTGTTGCTTTGTAGACTGTAGGGTTTGTACTGTCAGGCAGAATTTTTTTTTTCAGTCCAAATATATTGATGTGTTGTGTTGCTATCGCGGCAGATTAGGGATTGATTAGCGGGAGTCATTGTTGGTCAAGATTTTATCAAATTCTTTAAGTCGTTGTCTGCAATGACTCCCTCAGTATTGGCGGACTAGCGCTGACTTTTGCCTCCATTCCTTCGGTCGTTGTGACCTGCGCGAAGCGGGTTAGGCTTTGCGTATCGGGAGCTGTTGTCATCAGTTTCAAACTGATTAAGCTTTGTTTGGTAAGTTCGATGACCATTATCTGTATCAACTATCAAGAGCAATGATCCCTTGGCGAGTCGTCGTCACCAGCGGAAACTCCCACTTCTTCAACCGTCGCGCGGAGCGGATTAAGCTTTGGGAACCAGAAGCCATCGTCATCAGTTGCGAACTGACTAAGCTTACCTGGCTAATTCGATGATCATCGTCTGCATCGAGAGTAATGATCCTTTGGCGAGTCATCGTCATCAGCGGACAAGCGCTGACTAGACTCCTACTTCCTCAGCCGTCGTGACCCGCGCGAAGCGGATTAGGCTTTGGGCACCAGAAGTCGTCGTCATCAATCGCGAGCTGACTAAGCTTACCTGACTAATTCGGCGATCATCATTTGCATTGAGAGTAATGATCCCTTGGTGAGTCGTCGTCATCAGCAGACAAGCGCTGACTAGACTCCCACTTCCTCAACCGTCGCAACCCACACAGAGCGAATTAGGCTTTGGGAACCAGAAGCCATCGTCATCAGTTGCGAACTGACTAAGCTTACCTGGCTGATTCGGTGATCATCGTCTGCATCGAGAGCAACGATCCCTTGGTGAGTCGTCGTCATCAGCGGACAAGCGCTGACAAGACTCTCACTTCCTAAGCCGTCATGACCCGCGCAGAGCGGATTAAGCTTTGGGCACAAGAAGTCGTCGTCATCAGTCGCGAACTTTCTAAGCTTACCTGGCTAATTCATCATCTGCATTGAGAACAATGATCCCTTGGCGAGTCGTCATCATCAGCGGACAAGCGCTGACTAGACTCCCAAATCCTCAGCCGTCGTGACTCGCGCGAAGTGGATTAGGCTTTGGGCACCGAAAGTCGTCGTCATCAGTCGCGAAGTGACTAAGCTTATCCGGCTAATTCGGCAATCATCGTCTGCATTCACTACACCAAAAACCCCCATTAGCAACGGTTCTATACCGTGGGCGTAAGCCATTGCCACGGCTAAGAGCCGTGGACTACAGGGGCGTCGCGAAATCCTTTGTAACGGCTAAAAACCGTTGCTAAAATTGTAGCAACGGTTTTATGCTTGAATGGGGGGCGTGATTTTTAGAAATTAGCAACGGTTATAAACCGTTGCTATTATTATTGCAACGGTTTTTAGCCGTGGCAAAAATAGCAACGGTTTTAAGCCGTGACAAGGTGTAGATATTAGCAACGGTTTTAAGCCGTGGCTAACTCTAACCACGGTTATAAGCCGTGGCAAGGTAGCCACGGTTTTTAGCCGTTGCAATAGTTAGCCACGGTTTAAAACCGTGGCAAAAAAAAAAAAAAAAATTTTTTTTTTTTTTTTTTTTCTATCAAATGACTTTGAGTCATTGAGTCAAAATTCTATCAAATAATGGAGGCAAAGTAATGTAATTAATAAGAAAATGTATTACATTGAGTCAAAATCTCTCAAATACAATGACACACATTATCTAGTGTAGGGAATCAATGTTCTTTTATACGAACACACAACTTTAGTTCTTTATCAACAAACCATTATCTAGTGTAGGGAATCAATGTTCTTGCTAAGCTCGTCGAGCTTCTTCATCCTTAATCTTTCACTCTCGCTTATCAGCTGTGCATGAGGACAACACAATGAAAATGAATCAGCAAAAATATTTGGAAAATATGACGAGATTTAGTCAGGTTTATGATATTCCAGTCAAGATGAAGACTTTACCTCCATTAACTTTGTTATTAGTTGAGCTTTCTCCTTGTTCTTGTCATTTAAAGCTTCAAGTGCTTCCTTGTATTCCTTCTCTTGTAATCAAACCAGTTGTTATCTGGTTAATCAATTCTCTTTTTGTCTGATCATTTGATCACAATAGTACATGACGATGAATTCTATTAAAGAGTTTAATTAATTCAGGGAATGTTAACTTTAATCTGACGAAAACATGAAGACCAAAAAATGATTGAAATAAAGTATAGATGTTGTACCTTCTTCTGGCAGCTCTGACCAAGAGGCTTTAACTCTTTGTTAACTGTGTCAATTTTCTTGCGTACCGCTGCTACTTCCTTTCTCATGGGATCTGCTAGTCCTTCAAGTTCCTGTAAGAATTATATGTTTGGTTTGTTGAGAAGATGAATGAAATTACTTCTCTTGAATAAATCACAAAAATTTGGTTTGTTTAGAAGATGAATGAAATTACTTCTCATTAACAAATCACAAAAACAGGAACTTATTGCAATAACTTGCACTTAAAACTCTATGTTTGGTTGCAAAGAAAAAACTCCATTAAAATAGTGAAAAATAGAAAGGGAAGAGAGTAAAGAAATTCCCTCCTGTCTGGTCTCTACCTTTTCACTGTTTTTCATGGAATTTTTTTGTTGCAAACTAAACATAGCTTAAAGTAGATTAATTCATTCAAGTAAAACTAAGCAGTCCTAGAAATATCAGACTGATTGATGTTTCATCCATATGAGCTCTTTATGGTTTAATTTGTGAACCAACTAGTGTCAAACTATTATGCTAAAGTATAAACCAACCAGTGCAAGATTTTTGACTTACTCCTCGAATCACAGCCAAGCGCCTGGTTTCTTCTTCAACACGGCCGAGCTGTGCTTTAACCTTCTCCCTGACCTCCAACTTCTTCCTTTCGATCTCCTCCTCCTTAGCTCGGAAAGTAGTTAGAGCAGATCTCGTCATTTCCTCGTCTTTGTCTTCCATCTTTTGACTCTCACTAGGACTTATTGTGGTGGTGGTATTATTCCCTGTAGTAGTGCTCTTCACCTGCTGAATCTGCGACCGTTGCTGCTCTAACACCTTGAATCCTGGCAGGCTTAGAGAATTCATACTTGTCATCAGGCTGCAAGAGCAAAAGGTAGAGTTTCAATGGCTGTTGAGACAAATTTTAGTTCATCAATAAGCAAGAAAGCAACAATGATACATACTCTTAGATGAAGGGTAATTTGTGTATTTTTCATTTTTCTTCAAGTTAAACAACAAATTATTCAAAGCCTGTAGGAAACACATACAAATATCCATTTTTTCAAATACAAAACCAACTAATAACTTACCTGACAAGCAATCCGATGACAGATACATGTTCATTGCTCATCTAGTGACAACTTGAAGATGTAGACGAATGAGTTTCTTTTCATCAGCAAGTATTCTCGTGCAATGTTAGCTTTCAGAAGCTCTTTCTTGCCAACGCCATACTGCTTGGTTGTCAATGCTGCTGGGTGGCTCTTATTCTTGTCATATGAGTGTCCGAGCTCTTCTGCTAGTTTTCGACCAATGTGAAATGACTGAAAAGCCTCTGCAAATTCATTGACAGAAACAAACTGGTAGGGCTCATCGTGACGAGTCCAATACTGTCCTTGATCTTTCCTAGATGTCACCTGCCAGACAACCAAAACTCAAGTTAAGCTTTTGCAGGAGACCTACACAGAAATTCAAAAGAAAAGTTTGTTCCCTTCTTTTTGGCTGGATAGAAGACTTACTTCTTGCAAAAAATCTGCAGTTCCTTTTCTTACCGGACATTTGAATCCCATGGATTCAAAGAACTCAAGCACATGTTCTCGAGGACCCTGATACACAACCCGCCCATCAGAGATAAGAATAATGTCGTCAAAGAGGTCATTAGTCTCGGGTGCTGGTTGGAGAAGGGAGATAAGTGCTGTCCCTTGGAGAATTTGGATGGATTGCTTGAGAGAATTCACAATCTGAAAAGTCATCGAGCTATCCAGACCAGTGGATATTTCATCCATGAACAATGCCTTTGAAGGTCCAACTAACATTTCTCCTGTAATGTATCAAATAGCTTATTTATATATGTTCAAAATCTAATTGAAACTTAAGCTTTTCTTCTTTTTTCCGCTAATAAATTGAAATATAAGCTGAAAGGGATGCATAGATAAATGATGAGTTTTTTTTTTACCAGTGGTAACTCTTTTCTTTGTCCACCAGAGATACCCCTCAACATTTCATCACCCACCATTGTATCAGCACAGACATCCAACCCCAAAATCTACAATTTCCAACATGAAAAAAAAATCCTAATTTCTTAATATTTCTAGTTCTCAAGAGTCTTAAAATAATTATATATCGTCTTTACAAAATATCATACCTTCAAATAATAATCGGTAACTACACTGGTCTCTTGTCCTTCCGTTGCAGCAGCCTGCATTATTAGAAATAAAAACTTCAGCATCTTGAAATGAGATTCGGAGAAAGCGGATGCTCATTTTAAACCCCCGAAATTCAAATAGATGGATCAAAGTAATCAAATTTTAAATCAGTCTGGCTGATAATTGGATAGATTCTTCCTTACCTTCATGAAGACATCTATGTTAGGATCGGGTTTAATATTGGCTGCCTTCTCTCTTCTTGTTAGCTCTGACAACATCTCTGCAAGATTTCAAGATTCAAACAATTGATTCAGATTACGTGGAATGGTGGTTTGCAATACCCTATAAATTGATGCAAATTGTGTATGACGTACCATAGCCAGTTCCAACTCCTTGACATCTCGCAGAGAAAGCCAAGGTTTCCCTAACAGTCATTTCTCCGATATGGAGGTCATACTGACTGATATATGCAGATGTTCTTTGTGGGACAAACTCGTCCATTCCATGACCATTATAAGTTACTTTTCCAGTAACCTAATGTCCAAAAAAAATACCCATTTAGTTATTCAATACTAAAACATCAATAATGTAATCAGAAGAGTATGCAATATCCTCACTTGAAGATCTGAATCAAGCTTCCCGGCCAAAGCCAATAGCAATGTAGTCTTTCCAGAGCTTGGGGGGCCTAAAAGTAGTGTCAATCTGTAGATTGAGACTGCCAAATGCGAGAAAACTTTCGCAGAATCTATGAAACAGAAATTAAACCAAAACCAGGTAAACTTCCATTTATTAATTCAAATGGAGATTGCTGTCTTACCTTCTAGGCTTGATGATTCCATTAACATCATGAAGGATAGACAATGGTCTTTTTCGACTGGGAAGGACATGGAGATAATTCAAGAACCCCTTTAAAATATAAGAAGAAACTATCATGTAAGTCGTTGCTCATAATTCTAAGAGATGAAGAAATATTACAAAAAAAAAACTATGCAAATGATTTGAACTTATAATTAACTACCTCTATCACATTGATAGTTGCATTATAGAGTGTTGGTAAAGCTTCTACACTCTACCAGGATTTGTAGGATCGTGTTTGAGGCCGTCCCCATACACTGAGAGGGCTTCGGAAAATTTGCCCAACATGAAGAGAGCATTACCGCCATTTCTAGCTTCTACCACCGAATTCACACTCTTTTGCAACTGTGCAATTTGAACATTTTGGCTATCAATCTGCCTAGCCTTGTCAACAGCTGCAACTGCATTATCAAACCTGCAAGACATCCACCATCCATTCTCACTCACCCCAAGACCCTTAGCTATTTGTCACGTGGAACTTTATTTTTCTCTTCCCACCTTACCTTCCAAGTGTCATCTCAATCTGAGCACGGACAAAAGATACATAAGATTCAGTAAGCATTCCAAAGAATCTTGTCTGCGAACAAGATGGAGGAGATGGCCCTAAGTCAGGAATGCTCTCTAGGGCAACCTTTGCATCGTCAAGTCGGAAAAGCTTCAAAAGGGCTTCTGCTCTGCATGCAATGAACTGTAATTCGATACAAAAGGTTAAAACTTGTCATTTCTTCTATTGTTGTTCAATTTATGAAACTGAAATTAAAGAAAAATAGGTATGACGATTTACATGGGGAGAAGAGTCTACTCCAGCAGCAATGGCATCATCACATTGCTTCAGTATGCCCTTCCAATCGCCATCCCTCTTGGCATTGACACATTTACGTAGATGTTCCTCAACAGTTCGCAACTTTTGTAACTCGTCAGGAACAGACTGCTGTCCAGGAGTACATAGTTGCCTCCGGGCATTCTCGACGTGCCCTAACCTGTAGGAAAACAGAGTTAAAGGAACACTATCCGACGGTCGTATATTAGTCACAAAAAAAAAACACTATCTTAATTTCGCAGCTCCCAAATTCGAAATCTCCTTGTAAATTCCCTAAAAAGGGATATACTAAACTAAACAAAAAATCAATTTCAATTACATTCTCAAGATTAATCTGTAGAAATATATATAAAAACAATGAAAACCACTGATCCAGAATTATTGAAGAGCAATTAATCAGTATAACAACTCAAATTTACTTGAAAATCCGGCAAAACAAAGAAAATGCATCAACCTCCAGTACAACAACAACAGTAAAAACAATCTATCATGTGACTAAAAGGAGATCCAAATTCAAAGGAGACCCCATTTCACTACGAAATCAAATAACTCAAACATCACAGGATTCAAAGAAGTCGTATAGACAGATAACCCCATTTGACTGATTATTCCAAATTACTCAAAGAAAAACATTGATGAATCTTTAACCAACACACACCATAGTTGAGCAATGAAAGAACAAAAACTAAGTTCAATCAGAACAAAAAAAGAAAGAAAAGGATCAATTAATGAAATGGGAAAGGCAATTAAGGCTTCAAGATTGAAAGCTCACTCACCGCAAATACAAAGAACCCAATCTCTGACGCGCCCATTGATAACCAAAAAGAGAGAAATCACCCAATTTGCAACTTACAGAGAAATGGAACCCAAACCTAACCAAACAATAGAGAGACAGAGAAAGGGGTAATAGAGAAGGAGAAGAAGAAGTCCTGGGGTGCCTTTTCAATGAACTCCTGTACATAGTTTTCACCAAAACATCGATGCCCAGCATCATAGACTTGGCGAATGATGGAGACTGGCTTGGTCTTGCTCACACTCACCACTCTGACTTGATCGGCTCTTCGCCCAGATTTCTCCGCCGCTTGTTGCACCCTTTGCATCACTGAACGCAGTGCTGTTACAGCTGTTCCTTCCATGGCGAGTGCTGCAGCCATGGCTGGTGATGACTGTTGTTGTTTGGTCTCTGTTTCTTCTGACTGCTTGGGTTGCTCGACTTCTCCCTCTCTCTTTCCTTCTCCTTCTCCTTCTCATTCTCCTTCTCTCTTTCCCTCTCCTTGAAATTTTAGGGTTGAAAAGGGGGAGATGGAGCGGGAGATGGAGAAGCAAAGGGTTGAGAAAAGGGGGAGATGGAGCGGGAACGCGGGAAGCAAATTGTTTTCCCAAAATTTCACCCGCGAGCCTTCGACCTACTTCTCCACAGATCCCACGTGCAACACACGTGCACATTTGCAACGGTTTTAAGCCGTGGGTCACTATAGCCACGGTTTTTAGCCGTGGCAAACACACCAACGGTTTAGAACCGTGGCCAAGCCTTTTTTTAGCCACGGTTTTAAGCCGTTGGGCACTATAGCCACGGTTTTTAGCCGTGGCAAACACACCAACGGCTTAGAACCGTGGCCACCCCTGTGTAGCTAATCAGCCCTTTTGGTGTAGTGATTGAGAGCAATGATCCCTTGGCGAGTCGTCATCATCAGCGGACAAACGATGACTAGACTCCCACTTCCTCAGTCATCGTGACCTGTGCAGAGCGGATTAGGCACCAGAAGCCGTCATCATCAGTCGTGAACTGACTAAGTTTACATGGCTGATTCGGTGATCATCGTCTGCATTGAGAGCAATGATCCTTTAGTGAGACATCAGCAAACAAGCGCTGACTAGACTCCCACTTCTTCATCCGTCGTGACCCGCGCGGAGTGAATTAGGCTTTGGGCAATTGTCCGAGTCTGGCCGTAACTGAGGTTAACGAGGGTTGCAACGGACAACAGTGGAAATTTTGGTAAAAACAAAATATTTTATTGATAATACTTTTTTAGATGCTCTACATTCCATGGTCGCTTTAACCCGTCGCCATCGGCGTATTCTAACCAGTAAGTTCTCGACCTGTTAACCTTAGCAACTCTGTAAGGTCCTTCCCAATTCGGATTTAGCTTTCCTGCTGTTATCGTCAGTTGTACCTTTCCTACGGGGAACTGTTTCTTACCACTGAAGTTGGCCACTGGACGACTATTAGGGATTAAGGCTACTTCATCCAATTGCATGTTGCGGAGCGTGTGGAGGAACAACATGTTCATCGGGCTCCCAGTATCAACCAGGGATATTCTTATCTCCCATCCCGCAAGGGAAACCTTCACCACCAGGGCATCATCGTGCGAGATTTGTACGCCCTGGAGGACCTTATGTGTGAATGCCAGCGGTGCGGACGAGCCCTGCTTCTGACCATGTGGTGTCGGCTACCCATCACATATAGCTTGAATCCTCAAGCCTTGTAGAGCCCTTTTTAGGACTTGTTGGACAGTTCAAACTCTGAATGTGGTCCGTAAAATGCGTGTATCCTGTTGACCGAAGGCTCCCCGGGTTTGGTCTTTTCCTGCTATTCTCTCTGGATGACGAAGCTTTGTGTTTTATTTGCCGAATCTGTTGTGTTTGCCGGAGGATCCGATGTCAGAAGGTTGTCAAACTCTCATTTTCGCAGACCATTAATGAAGGTTAAGACGACCGTTGCATCGTCGCATAAGCAGACGAAGTTTAACTCATTGTTGAATCGGGTTAAATATGTCTCTTGCGTCTCGTCAGAGCTTTGCTTAACAGATATGAATGTTTGAATCATTAACTGGTCCAGGTGTGTGGGAAGAGATCGTACATCCGACTCAGGATGCAACGGTGCTGCCGTGTGCACGAGGGTGCGACTGTGTTGCCCGCGCTCGACAGGTACCACAGGGATGGCCTGAGCGCTAGACGTGTTCTCTGATTTTCTGTTGTTGTGTGACCTGGTGGTCACCATCTCTTTGGGATTTGGTAGGAGACGACGCTTAGTGTAAAGTCAAGAACTATGTCGTTCCCACGGACGGTGTCAAACTGATGCAATCGATTTTTGTTCACTGTTTTTACCCCGTTCTTGCTGACCTACACAAGTAACGCACGTGAGCCACAAACCACCGTGGGGTGGCCGATGGCACTCCGATGCTAAAGTCAGACAGGGATTTGAGGAAGGTGTAATGCTATAACATGGAATTTGTAGTGTACCTTAGCTTACCCACCTCCTGTCTTATTTATAGTCCAATGAGTCTTGGTTTAACTATGTCATCGTAGGCGTAGATTAGGGAGGAGATCTTCGTGAAGATCCTTCTCTAATTAGGAGTCGTGCTGTAGGAGGGAAGTTCTTTATTAGCTCCGTGCTCCTAGATACGTGAGAGATACTTTCCAATCCGAGAGCATTCCGTGGAAGGGAGCTTCCTTGTGTGGAAGATACTCTGGTGTTTGCTTTCTAGTTGAAAGGAAAGAGCATTTGTGGTTGCCCGTTCGAAGTAGATCCTCGAGATATTTGCCTAAAGAGCTTACAGGTATCGTGGATAGGTGTGAGACGTGTGGGCTTAGCGTGCTGCGAGAGTCCGGGCCCGCCTTGTGGGCTAAAGTTGAGCGGGCTGATAACCGCTAGGGCTGCATCCGTATTGGGCTGTCGCTTGAACCCGTAGTTCCTCGAGATCATTATGACACTTGTACAACTAAGAGGTTTGACCGTTTTTTATGTATCATCAGCAGGCACTAGTTTAAAACTATTTGTAGGGTACGAAAAACCAATATTTGAACAATTTGAATCAATGCCTACCATCCAATTGGTTTACAATATTTATTGAGTAAGCACTAGTTTAAATATGGATATTAGGCACAAGTTTAATACTCTGAGATGCACATAAGTTTAGTGTAAAACATCCACTATATATTTCAGATTGTTTCACCCTGTGCCTAGCTACCATATTGTCAGTATAGTGGGCAATCAACGAAAGCATTGTGGATTATGGTAGACACTCAATGCACTTTGGATTATGGTAGGCATCTACTTGATGACTTGTAACAGTGGCGTATTAGACACTGCGTTAGATTTTTTGGTATATCCATGTTTCTTAGGTGATAAAAATGTGAGCAAGATCGTTTGTGTTGTGACCACTTTTGAAAAGACAATTGTTAGTAACACACAACTCATATTAGAATTACCACTGGTTCATTTCCTTATTTGTTTTCTTTTGTCTTGTAATTTTCTTTATTTCTTTATATTTCTTCTCCCTTCATCCTCACCCCTCCTCCACTCACTCCCCTTTCTCGTTTATTTCTTTTAATCATTTTTCATAATCAGTCAGTAAAATCGAGTCGCGCTAAAGAGATTCGTCCAACCCAACCGTATACATCTTTATCAAATATTATGGCTCAATTCGGTGGGTCGACTTTGTGATGATAACACATGGTGAAGGGGAATAAAGGAAGAGAAATAAGGGAATTAAAGGAGATTAAGATAATAATAATGGCATGACAGCTCAACGGGGAAGGGGAATAATGGCATGACAGCTCAACGGTTGGAGCTTGGCGGATGGTACCACTTGGTCATGGGTTCGAACCCAGCTTGCGGCATCTTTATCAGTTTATGGTGTGTTGACCAGTTCTGGTCTTTAATGGGTTCTGGGATCCTATAAAAACCCTGCTCGCCTTCTAAAAAAAAAGAAGATAATAATAAGAAAATGAAAAGGACGAAGAGGAGCGTAGGCAAAGGGATGGTGAAACTTGAAATGAAAAAATGGTGAAAAAGAGCTTAGGCAAAGGGGAAAAAAATGCAAATAAGATAGAGTTACAGAGAAACAATGGAAAAGGGTGGTGGTAAAGGGATGGTGAAACTTGAAAGGGGTAAAGAGAGAAAAATTTAAGGTTTTTTTTACAATGCCCCCCCCCCCCCCCCCCCCCCCCCCCCAAAAAAAAAAAAATTAATAAAATTAGTGTTGGCCCACCATTTTATTTAACACGAAGTTTACACCTCAAAACTCACTTCCTAGTTAGAAGGCCAAAGTCTTCACTAATCTTAAATCTAAATAAGTGACTCTATCTACTAATCTTAAATCTAAATACCCAAAATACCTCGAGCAAAATCTAACTATTGGCCAAAAAGCAACATTGACTAGCGAATACTCTGGTCTTTTAACACAACTAGCTGGAAAGTGGTTTTTGTCGCGCACCCAATTTTTTCAACAATCTAATTAATAGATTATCCAAAAACTAAGACATGACAAACAATTTAAATGGTACAAACATGAATCAAATAATATATAAAACAAACTAACTACCCAAAGTCTCCCTCTCATTTTTTAGATCAACGTCACCATGACATAATCAATCAAAATAAATTATAAGTTAATATGTCTAAGTGTATTACACCAATCAACCAAAATCCATGACTTCAAATACGGAATGTAATTACTGAGTCCTTCATCTTATTGCATACACAATAGATAAAAAAATCTAGTGGAAAGTGTCCAGGCCACAAGTAACGATACAAAGCTATAATCGCTCATTTCCACGCTCCAAACTAACCCTGGTGAGTCTCTCGGACTGCATTCATTATGAACGCGCCCAAATTTGTAAAACAAATATAAAATTTGGGTTAATATTTCAATATTGGTGGGAGCAAACTCACTTTCAACCAAATACACATCATGATAACATTACGAGATTATTGAAATACAAGAAATAAACATTTTGCCTTAAGGAAGACATGTAGTTCTCATTCAATCATTAAATGAGAATTTAGTTTTTTCCCTTAAGGCAATTATACATACATTAACAGAGTAATTAGTACATAATTTCGTGTTATGAATAGATCAATATTTTAATTATTGCCCTAGTTTTTCGTTTTTTTTTTTCCGCAATCGTACTCTACCATGTGTCAAACACACCTCACCCAAGTGTACATCCATGGCATAGGATTCCATCCAACCAAACATACCCGAAAGTGCATGTCCCAATTGGGTGGCCACATCAATAGTCGTGTCATCACACCCGAAGTTCGATCCATGAAAAATATATTCTAATCATTATACATACATCTAAACTCACTTGGAACGAAGTACCCAATTTACAAGCAAGTATGTATACTAAAATCATATACCCAATATACAAGCAATTATGTATATTAAAATCATATTTTCTAGACACTTCACATTTTTTTTCCTTTTTTCTCACATCTTTTTTTTTCTTCGAAGGTATGGAAAAGAGTATGACTAACCTTAAAACTAAAACACCACAAACTAGTTAGTTAGTATAAATTTCAAAAATCTCATTTTAATTTGATCACTCAAACACCCAAAACCAAAAGGAAAACAACCAGCTCTAAAACTCACTCTTAAATAAAATAATAAATGGTATCCAAAAAAACAACAAAATAAAGTGCTCTTTACACACAACAAACATAACCATGCAAATAATGATAGAGGAACATCACGCGTAACCAAGTTCAAAAAATTTGCAATGCCTATTCATTATTTCCTTCTTTATTGTTTACTAATTTAGACTCAATCTTTAATAAAATTGATGATACATCAAATAATATCATCATCGCAGCAACACACATGGTAGAGATCGTCTATCACGAGGATCAAGTATCCCGAGACCAGGCCCAGGCACGGATTCACGTGGGGGCACTTGCCCCCACTGACTTTTGAGATTTTTTTTTTTTTAATATTTGTCCCCCAATTAGTTTTTTTATTTGCCTCTCTATTCTCACTTTTCACTTCAACCAGGACTTCATCCTTCAAATCATATACATATCAAATTCAAACTCTACTTTTAGAGTTAGAGATAGAGGTTAAATCCCTCAAATCTCTCCAAGAAACCAAAATTCACAATTTCTTCTTCACACTCCATCGATTGGATAAGATGAGAGAAACCCCTATATTTCATCATCTTCAAAGATCTATAACTATTGAGTTATTTGAGCACATCTTCACAAGATCCAGCAGGGTCCAAACCACCTTATACTTATTCTTCTAAGTACAGGTGCCTTCATTAATCACTGTGTTGGTCATCTCTACAAAAAAATCGTAAGCAACCCAATCTCCTCCTCATTTTCTTCATGTAATAGTAATCAACAATTCAATTCCTTCTCTTGTGTTGTGTTTCTAGAAGTAGTAATAATATTCAATGACTGTCTTTGTTGTACTCCCATTTTTGCTGTATTTTAAAAAAAAAAATTCATGTTAAAGTATCTAATTTTTATATTATATTTCATTAATTATGACATCACTCCGCCCCCCCTTCAACAAAAATCCTGGCTCCGTCACTAACCAGGCCTATTTATAAAGCCCAAAGAAGACAAAATCAGTCATGAAAGCCCACACCGAGCCCGTTAGCATAAATCACAAGTAGAGGCCCGATAAAGTTCTCTCCCAAGGGGGAGGAACATTACATAAAAAAAAGAGTTGTGAAGGAAGTTATGCCTCCACGGACGTATCCTTATAAAAAAGGAGACTGTTACAGAGAACGTCTCCTCTTATTGCGCCTCACATGCTTAAGTCACGCAGGGAATTAACTACGACCATTATAAAAGGTAAAGGG
The DNA here is from genome assembly GCA_963556465.1 of Berberis vulgaris. Taxonomy (NCBI): domain Eukaryota; kingdom Viridiplantae; phylum Streptophyta; class Magnoliopsida; order Ranunculales; family Berberidaceae; genus Berberis; species Berberis vulgaris. The sequence goes on from OY747134.1 coordinate 15,548,066, forward strand.
AGCATTCGACAAAGATATGCAATTTTAACTGAGTTCTGTCCAGTTTTATCTTCATCTCCAACTGAGTTACCGACTTAAGCATCAGAGTGCCTTCGGTCGCAAAAAATGTGGTCTTTAGCTATCTAACAGTTGTTTTGCAGATTTTACTTATTGGAGACTGGATTTTGGACGCCTCAGTTTGGTGTCGTTTGTGGGAAACGATAAGTTTTCCTTTCAAGAAGAAAATCCATAGCGACAAAATCCTTTTAGTTCTGATCGATAACTGAAAGAGCCCTCAGAACAAAATGGCACATTCTACAAACCCTCAACTCGATAACAATCAAGACAATCCTTCTACCGGAGAAACTGCACTACCGATAGCGCGCAATACAGATCCAACAAGCGAATGTCGGGACGACCATGCCTGACAATAGAAAGTCGCAACACGAGGTAGCTCAAATATCCCAGACATCTAAAGGCGCCACCACAGACCCTCGTGTATATTTACTCATAGTCCAGATGGAGCGTATTATTAAAGCGGTGGAAAAGTTCACCCAAGAGCATGCTTAGTCCACCGACCTTGCCCAAGCACCGCCCCAGCAAAACTCGGTCAATGAAGTTCCTGCAGAACCTCAATAGGTAAATCTTGAAAGAAGCGAACAACTAAAAGATGGGACCCCACAGAGCGACAAGACCCCTGTTGAAATCTCATTCAAGATCGGAGTCACGGACCTTAATATAATGTATGAACTAGCTAGACAACCATTATCTGACGCACTCATGGTGACTCCTATGCCGAAAAAGTTCACTCCACCAAAATTTGTAGCTTACGATGGTACTACCGATCCAACTGACCACTTACGACAATTTCACCACATGATGTTGTTGAAGGAAAGCACAAAATTCATCCTATGCAGGATGTTCTGACGAGTCTCACCTCCACAACAGTGAACTGGTTCAACAACATACCACTAAGATCAATAGACTCATTCTAGGCATTGGCTACCGCCTTCATTACAAGATTCATCGGCATTCAGCGGATGAGGAAGGGGCCACACTACATGTTCCACATCAAACAAAAGCGCGATGAGATGATAAGGGAGTATGTTACTCGTTTCACTAATGAGTTAACGATGATCGACGGCTGCAGCAACGACACAGCCACCGCTACTTTCACCGTCGGGCTAAAAAGAGGACCATTTTTTTACTCTATAAACCTAAAAACCCCAAATAACATGGCGATTCTATCGAAGACCGCTAAAAAACACATCACTCTAGAGGAAATGATAACCGCCAGAAAGAATAACGAATTCGAGAGGGAAGCCCATTCGAAGAAGCGGGAAAAAAGGGAAGAAAGAATGAGAGACAACAAACCTCGGGAGAAACATATTCAGTAAAAAAAACACCAAACTAACGAAAGGCCTGAATTCAACCAGCAAGAACCCAAAAAGCCACATTCAACGAGGCCCAGGCATGAGCGAGTGACAAGCGTGACGAAAAAGACGTACAAACCATATATGACCTTGAAGACTAGCCAAACAAACATACAGAAACACGTATGAAATGAGAAGATGTCAACTAGCAAATAAGGATGAGAGGAGACCCCGAAGGACGAGACAAGAGTAAATACTGCTCTTACCACAAGGATCACGGGCACAACACTGAAGACTGCTACAGTCGGAAAGATGAAATCGAGCACTAGGTTCAAACAGGGCGACTCGACAAATTTGTCAAGTTATCGGATAAACAACCCAAAAAGGAAGGAGAAGGCGGAAACCACCACGGGATCAAAGGAGCAGCCCAGAAAACTGATATATGCCTTACACTGCGTAGCAAAAGAGAACGGCCAGTGAAGCCCACCAATAACATTTCCCACTCAAGCTGATCTATATAGAACTAGAAGCACCAACGTTGTCAAACAAGATAAGGTAAATCGATACGACAACTCAAACAAAGAGTGCGGAGAAAATTGACAATTCAAATGGGAGCCAAACAACAAACAAAATCCATAGAAGCTTACAAGCTTGACCATTATCCACGACAAGGCCAACACCGCCTCCCACATTACTGACAACGAATAAAACGCGAACAAATTCTACAAACCGACGAAAGAGGCCTTGGCAATAGGTACTAATGCGAGTATGATTGGACAATTTGGGACTAACCAACCAATAGCACACACCCAACAACTCGATCAATGAGCATTCCGAGTTTATTAGCTACCTCGCAATAACCACACACAAACAACAAAACTACAGAGAACCATGGAGGAAGAAGTTACAGCGAAAATGCTAAGACTACTCAAGGCAGAGCAAATCAAGCAACAACAAGAAAGATACGACACAGACTCCGCAGCATGACTTTATGAGAAAGGAATGACTACTGCTACTAAATATTGTTAAACACTTGAAACGGGGTTATCAATAAAATTCCAAGTTCAAAACTCTCCATCTTACGCCAAAACTGTGGCATCAAAGCCAGAAAATAAGAAGCAATCGACAAACAAAGCCACAAACAAATGTCAGGACGAATAAGTCAGACACAAAACTTCTAGTTTGATTAACTACAAAGTAAAAGTTAGGACAAAAAGAAGTCAACTTATTCAAACAAACTTCAAATCGACTAGTATGTCGAACCAACGAAGTAAAAGTTAGGACGAAAAAAGTCAATTTATTCAAACAAACTTTGAATTTAGTAGTATGTCGAACCAACAAAGTAAAAGTCAGGACGAAAATAGTCAACTTACTCAAATAAACTTCGAGTCGATCGATATGTCAGATGAATGAAGTAAAAGTTGGGACCAACACGTCAACTTACTCAAACAAACTTCAGATATACTAGTATGTCGAACCAATGAAGTAAAAGTTAGGACGAATAAGTCAACTTATTCAAACAAACTTCGAATCGACTAAGATGTCGAAACCAATGAAGTAAAACTTGGGACAAATGAGTCAGCTTATTCAAACAAACTTCGAATTGACCAAAATGTCAAAAACAACGAAGTAAAAGTTGGGACGAGTAAGTCAACTTACTCAGAGAAGCTTCAAGTCGATTAACACGTCAGTTTGACGAAGAAAGAACGAACAAATTGACTCATTCGGAAAAACTTCAGGGGGCCAACCAATGCATCAGAACAACGAGGCAAAGTCAAACGAGTCAACTTATTCAACCCTAAACATAGCCGTAAAGGCCATCTGCCCGATCAAAATATCAGCTCAGGAAGCGGAAACTTGAGTACAACTATGATAGATCTAAAAGCAAAATAGTACAAGTCAAAACCATTCAAACCAACACTTCAAAACATTTTTTGCGCATGAATACTCGATGATCCAAGTAAAGAAAATCCCTCAATTGACAGGAACAAAGAAAGAAAGACTTCGGGTGGTCAACAAGCAAACACAATAACAAAAATACGGATAAGCCTGCATAGCCAACACTTAACATTATATTACAAACGACTTGATGAGGGGAACACACGTGTCATATACGACCGATCAACACACACGACCCAAGACAAATCATGACTTCAAAAAGAAAGCATGCAAAGCGAAAATTAGATAAAAGGCAATACAATATTGTCAAAAAGAAAAGTTTCTCATACATAAAATCATTTCGTTACATCCGGAGAAGAAGAGTGTACATCTATAAAAGGAGATGGAGAAGAAAATAGAAAGTTCGGAGAAGATGTGGCAGAAGCGGCAAGAACATCAGATGGAAGAACAACAACATCACCAGTGGCAGAGGGAGACGAAGTCCTCTCCTCAACAGCAAGAGCAGGTGACGGAGCCAGATTGGAATAAGGAAGAGACAAAGTTATCCCTTCACCCATGGGATAGAATGGAAGAATCAAAGTGTCTTTCTCAGCATCTTCACCTTCAAAGACTTGATCAACCAAGTGACAATACTTGGATAAATCGACACCAAGCCCCTCAATATAGTCAAAGAGCTCGACTCGGCAATCAACAATTTTCCTCCAGTCTTCAACCTCCGCAATCCTCAACTTGTCTTTAGTGGTTGCAAGCTCCATTTAGTTGAAATTAACTGCCCTTTAGTAATGGCAAACATGGCTAAGATATCCGACTTCACTTCGTCAAGCGCGACCATTAATTGTTCCACCCGCCCTTCAGCAATTCTACGGCTAACAGATTGCTCAACTACGAAACGCAGAGCCTCATCCAAATCAACCGTCAAAGTCTTAAACTCCGTAGCAAACTTATCTCGAGTAGCTTCAGCTTCGACTAATGAGGACAAAGCAGCCCCAACTACTCTCTCATGTTCCACGCACTGTGCATTTAGCATGTCAAACTGACGAAGGACGTGAGAAAACACCAACAGCAGCACTGCCAACTTTCTCTCAAGAGCGGCCACTTGGCCACGACCAGCTTTGTACTCTGATCCCATTACCCTAACATAAGTGAGGTGATTCATCCCATCCATTATTTGCTTAAGACCATAATCGAGATGGGTGTTGGGATCCAACACAAGCATCGAAGGTCGTTCCACCGCCCGCCTATGCCATCATTGATCAAACTACGTGCACCATCTTTTCACGTCAAGCTGTGTAAACCAACAAAACTTTCCATCTGATTTGATACGAATGTCTTTTGGGTTGGGCTCCTTCTTACTAATCCGAGGATGGAGAACGCGGGGATCCAAAAGCAATGAGGAACCACCCCCAACAATCAGAAGAACAGTTGGGACAACGGTGATTACAGAAAAACCATTCTTGCCTTCTCGCTGCGAAACATTCGCAACAGGAGTAGAACATGTAGTATTAGCAGCTGGATTAGGGGAACCTGGAAGAGTGAAAAAAGAAACTAAAAATCCCGCCACATCATCGACAGAAATGATAGGAGATCAAGGAGGGAGAATCTCAAAATCCTGACCATGGTCATCAACCTCCTTAGACTGTTCCACTACCAATTGAAGCATCTTATCATCGATTGCCCAAGGGTTGTCGTTAGACCATTTAGCAACATCGAGAACACCATAGGCGAAAACGGACGAGTAGTCTCCTTCTTATTTCTTTTCAGCACCAAGTTCGTCTTTTCATCCTCCTAGAAAGATAAACGATCATTTTTTACAACCTCCTTACCGGAAGAACCCAGACAAGGTAAAGTCCGAGTAGTACCACGAGTTGAAAACCGTTTTTTTTAAACACAGCCGGGATTTATCGACAATTGCTTCGGCGGGCTAACGGGCCTCGGGAGCTTCCTTTTCCTACAAGTCAGACCAGCAACACTGACGCTAATGGGAACATCGAGATCCATAACATGTATGCTCGAACTCACTTCCCAATCAATGCTAGTGTCACTAACACCAACAGGAACAATGAGAGTAGTGATCTTTTCAGCACGAGATTCATTTAGCAAAACTCGCTCCGCCTCATTCATATGGTACAAGCCACTACGCTCCAAGATGTCCTCGAAAAGAAAAGCTTCCACGGGAAACACGGGAAGCTTCAAAAATTGATCACTGATCCTTTGCTCATCCAAAGTTAATTGCATATTCTTTCGTTTGTTAGGGACTCGGAATGACTATATAGTCGAACGACCTTGCAGTTTGAAGTAGCCAGAACTGACAAAAGTGTAAAACTAAAATCTCGACCAATCTCTGATATCATCGTTGAGTTTCCCAAAACATACAGAAGAACAAAGGAAACAAATGTCATTGTTCACTAGCAGGCCAACCACAAAATGCATCCTAACGATCAAGGGAATGCCAGAGACGATCGCCCTCGCATCAGTAAAAACATAACCCTCCAACCATTTGGACCCATTTGAGGAAGATGAATGCCTAAGAAATCCAGATATTCCTAAAACAGCTCTAGAACTGGGAATCGAAGGCCAGAAAGGAACATGCTTGGATAAAGTGCGATATACCCGAACCTCGGGCAACAAAGACTATCGTTCTGTCTGGGCAGAATGATCTTGAGATCATATGGAAAATTGTAGCAGAACGAACATTGTCCAACGTCGCCTGATAGGTGAGAAGTAAGCTTCACAAACAGCAAGCGCCTCGTCACTGCGAATATCACCAGCAAACATCATTGAGGAAAGGAATAACAAGGAAAACAAAGGGGAAAAAATAAGCCCTAATATCAAAGATAACGTAAAGAGATAAACAAATCAATCACGCCTCCTCTTATAGAGCCAAACAATACTTAGATTGCTCGTGGGACAACGTGCGAGATATGATGACTGCACGAAATCCCAAAACATGCGTGAAAAATGAACGGACAAACAAGAGATCGAGATGTCAACTCACTAAAAGTTGCTATGAGATAATGATGAAGTCGAAAGTCCAATCGACCAAATTAGTGGCCATGTTAGCGTGCTCACTAACTAAAGGGGGAGTAGCTGATGATACATCAAATAATACCATCATCGCAGCCACACACGTGGCAGAGATTGTCTATCATGAGGATCAAGTATCTCGAGACTAGGCCAATTTATAAAGCCCAAAGAAGACAAAATAAAGTCATGAAAGCCCACACATGGCCTGTTAGAATAAATCACAGGTAGATGCCCAAATCCAGGCTCGATAAAGTTCTCCCCAAGGGGGAGGAACATTAAATAAAAAAAAGTCATGGAGGGTACGGAGTATCCTCATAAAGGAGGAGACTGTTACAGAGAACGTTTCCATTCGTTCCACCTAAAATGCTTAAGTCACACAGTAAATTAGCTATGACCATTATAAAAGGTAAAGGGAACATTCGACAAATGTATGCAATTTTAACCGAGTTCTGGCCAGTTTTATCTTCATATCCAACTAAGTTACTGACTTAAGCATCAGAGTATCTTCGACCACAAAAAAGGTGGTCATTGACAATCTAACAGTTGTTTTGCAGGTTTTACTTATTGGAGACTGGATTTTGGACACATAAAAAATAATAAAGGATATCCAAGGAAACAACAAAATAAACTACTCCTTACACAACAATACGAAGCCATGCAAATGATAATAAGTAACAGGATGAATAACCATGTTCACAGATATTAATGCCTATTCATTATTAGTTTCTTTATTGTTAATAATTTCTGAACTTTCAGAACCAATTAGGATTCTGCCTAGAAATTACTACAAGAAAAATTCTGATTAATAGCGTTTAAAAAACGCTATGGTAGGATACCATAGCGATTTAGTAAACGCCATGACAGCCGGAGCTATAATAGAAACATGGGCTATCATAGCGTTTTTGAAACTCTAGGGTAAGTTGGCCTTTTATAGCGTTTCTGAAACGCTATGGTAGGTATACATAGCAATTTTTTTATTTATTTTTTTTAAATTTCATTTGCTATCAATTTGACATTACATAAAGGCTGTTATAACACTATTTCTTTAACCATAGAAGGAAAACAATTTGAAACTACATTTCGAATAAAACTGAACAGAGAGGTGAATGATATATTTATCAGATTTCCCTGAAGATGGTAAATCCCATCAAATTAAGACATCAACGGTAAAAGTGGAATGGCTATTCTAATATAATTTGAAGCTCAACAAATCAGTTTGTTTTTCACTTTCAAGCAATGTAAGACGAGCTATCATTTACATTCAAGCATAAAGAAATAGAATTACAAGTAGGAGATTTAGTATTTGGACTAATTACTATCGACATTGCCATTTGATTCGTCTTTCTTTTTCTCAGACATTTTGTTCCAAGAAAAGCTGAATTGTTCTCCAGCAGTGGTCTCCACCAGCCAGCCAAGTGTCCATATGCATGCCAGTTGGAAAATCAACAAATAAGCACCGCTTGTTATCAGTGGCTGCTCTTGTTATCAGTGGTTGCTCTATCATAGAGCATTTGCATGTGGGATGGTGGGACCATCTCATCTTGCAACCCGGAAAAGAATAGGATCGGCTGTCTGATCTGCAAAACACACAAGTTACATAATGATTAGGCTTGAAAACCAAAGAGAAGAAAGGAAAAGAAAAATAAAGGAGGGGCAATGGCAGGCAAAATAGGTTTTTTTTATTTTTTATTTTTTTTATCATTTTCAGGCTTTTAATATAATCATAATTAATGTTGACCCCTGATTTGTTTAAAACGAAGTTTGCACCTTCGAAACCCACTTCCGGTTAGTCAAGTGTCATAAGATTAAAGTCTTTGCTAATCAACACGCTTAAATGCTCTCGTGTCTAATACGTGACTCTACCTACCAATCTTAGATCTAAATACCCAAAATACCTAAAACAAAATTTAAACCATTGGTCAAAGAACAACGATGGCTAGTGAAAACTTTGGTCTAGTGAGATCAGAGTCGAACAGACTCTTTGCAGCCAAGGGGTCTAGAAACATGTTGAGTTCTGCGTATTTGTTTGAAGGAACAGTGAAAACATTTCCTCCACCCTTCTTGTTATAATCAATCTCTCCCCCACTACATAAACTTCCTGCAACATAATTTACTCCCATAAAAATTTCATATTTGAATCTTAAAACATGTTAGTTCATCAATGATAACCAGTGCAATGAACAGTTTATTAAGATGCTCTAAGGCTTCAAATAACAAGAGAAATTGTATATAAGCCTCAATCTCTTTTTTCACAAGTTCTAATCAAAGAAAGAAAACAGGAAAGCAGCTTACCTCAATCACTGAGCTCAAGTTTTTCTCTACAAGAATAATCTGGGCTAAGTTACTCAGTGGTCCATTCGTCAACATAGTAATTTTGGAACCAGGTTCCAATGATTTTGTAATCGATTGACAAACATCCAGTGCCAATGGTTGTCTCAGCTCTGGGTGATCTGTATCCCTTGGAGCTCCGAATTTCACAGAATTTTCTGCAGTATACCTGAAATTCAACTCCAGGCCACGTAATCAATGAAGTGTACGAATATACATTCAAATATCTTCAAGTGAATGAAAAATAAAATTTAAGTCAAATGTTGTAATACACCAAATTTATCATGTATTTCTTAATAGTATTAAAAGAGTCTAAATAGATTTTGGGGTAAGAATAAGTCTCTCCAGTCAAGATGTAGTTGTTCATTAACTTTGAAAAATAATTACTACAAACATGTACTTGTAGACTCCGTGAACATGTTCAACCCCTTATTTTCAGATCCTAGTATTTTAGTTTCTCATGGTGATACATCCTGTTTCCACCCCTCCCTCCCTAAAAGAAATTTCAACAATTGTGAGAGAAACATGAGATTTTCCCCGTTTGTATTTCTCTCGCTCCCCTTCTCATTTTCACTGTTTCCATGGAGTTTTCTCTTTGCAACCAAAGATAGCCTAAGCTTATTAAATTCAGAATGCAACCAACCACATTAAAATTGGAAAGATCCAAGAGATAGCAGCCTATACTTTCAATAGATAGGTGAATCTGAAACTAATACCTTCTAGGGCTTTGTGGCAAGTCACGAGAAAAACCATAAAGTGTATCAGAGTCCAGAAATCCACCAGCTCCATTTGGGATAGCCTTGATATACTTACAGTCTCCAACGGCAGTAAAAGATGGATTTGGCTGGCCCATTGCAAATACCTCTCCTCGGCCAACAGGGATGTCATTACGACCCATCATATGCAAAACGTCATATATGACATCTATTGTTGCAGCATTTGTCCAGCCAGTTGCACTGACTAAAATTCTCTGAAAATAACAAATAAATAATTAAAAACTAAAATAGATAAAAACAAAATAAAATTTGCTTAAGTTAATGGTTAGCTGCTATTTTCTTTTCAAATCACTAATCCCATGGAAATATGTCAGGTGTCAGCAAAGTACTCATGCGAAAAAAAGTTATTGAGAGTATTTGCCAAAAAATGAAAGGTTGTCAGCAGTTGAATTATGCACAAAAGAGCTAAGTTAACAAGAATGTGACTGCACCAAGTATTTTGAGTTACAATATTGCAGTATGGCTATGTGAGTGTGTAAATTTTTTTTCAGTCACTATTCATCACAGAATCATTATTGTAGTTCAATTGTTATGTTATGACAAACACATTGTGATTGTGATTGTGTTTGTATGTGTGTGTGCAGGCCATGTTGTGAAGTCTAACATTGTGTATGTTCATCAAGGGTGAGAATGCACTAGTTCAGTACATTTCCCATGTAGCAGGTAGCATGAAATTGCAAGGAAAGCAAGAATATGCTAACATTCTTTCTTGTCAAAAGAGCCGGAAAATAAAGGATTCTACCTTGAGGTTGATTACTTCCATGGGTAGTTTTAGGAGATAAAATAGAGCAAGGAAATCTCCAACGCTCATATCCATGTAAAAAATAACAGGCTTCCCCAATTTTTTGTTTCTAAAATCTGGCTTGTAAATAACCTCTTTGTAATGAGGAAATTGTGTTGTAAAATTGAATCTCCCGGTGTGCTGAGGAGAGTTGAGAACCTGCATATCACCAAAATAATAATAATATAATAAATGACGGGTGTATGATCTTTACTGATTTAGTAATTTTAAATGAAATGAAACCTTATCCTTAAGTTGAACAATGCAGTTCGTCGCAATTGGGATTTCTCACTTTAAAAGACAAGCAATCCTAAACACTCATCTAACATTTACAGAAAATGAAACATATGAACAAAGCAACAAAATGTTGAAAAGTTAGCACTTACATCCAAGAAGCTTTTAAAAAACTCTCTGTGCTGTTTATTGTGACTAGCCCGATTAGGTTTTGCTTTTACAGCAACAAGAACACGCACTACTTCTGGTCCATCTACCTCCTTTGTGTAGCCATCCTGCGTGTACCATCTAGTGCCCAATTAGCAGGTATATCCTCTAGAAGGCTTGACTTCCAAAAGACAGTTGACATATATGAAAATGAACATTTCAAATACAGTAAACTCTAGCTTCATATCAATCCTCCACACTCTTCAATTTCTTAAGAGGCGAATTTAATTTAGAGTAGCAATACATAAGGTCATCAATCAGTATCCTATATGCTAGAACTCAACACCTATTAATAGGAAAGAATCATGGGAGAATAAAAAAGAGAAAGATCATAAACAAACTACCTGACATCTCCCATTCCCATTTGCAACATGGCAAAATGGATCAAGAAGTCCCATTTGAACATGACCACTGTGTACTCCACCTTTCTTTAAATTGAATCTTGGAGTTTCTCGGCCATCAAAAAATGGATTTGAACCATCAGACATGCCATAAGGTGTATTTGATGTAACAACAGTTATGTTCATGTATGTCATTTCTGCAAATTCATTCTCCCCATTTGGATTGTTTGAATTGTGCATGATTGAAGATGCTACACCAGCCGTGAACGAATCCCACATGAAATAGTTGTGCATGAAGTTGTTTGGAGTTCCATTAACCATTTAAACTCAACAGAATCATTATTCAAGAAATTTATTGAGAGATTTCTTCAAAACTCAAAGTTTAATAGTAGAGACTGTACAACGGAATCAAATGACAACATTTTCTTTTCTTGTTGGTTGCCAAGAAAGAAAAGATAGATGCAAATAGGAGTTGCTGGGTGCAAAGCAGCATGACACTGAGAATATACAGTACAAAGTGAAGCAATATTAAGAAATGAAAGCACCACTGAGAAGAGGAAGAGAAACTTCACTCAAACCTTTCACGACATTACCGTATAAAATTGGTTATCGAACCATGTATCCCTTGCCATTTTTAGTGACTTAAAAACGTATTGTGCTTCGTAGGTATCATGTCTCTGCTTGAATGACTGGAAGAATTCCTTAGCTATGGTGATGGTATTTGTCGCATCCAGAGGCACGAGTGTAGTGGGGATGCCAAAATGAAAAACCTACAACAAATTCAAAAAACAAACAACCAAATAAATAAAAATAGGATATGGTGTATAGGGCTGTATCGTTTACATGCATGTCTACTAGTTCAAATAATTGAAATATTTACCTGGTATGCAGCAAAAGGGTCTCCGAAAATATTGAACTCAGCATATGGATTGCTAGTGTAGCCTGTAAACAAATTACCTTGGTCACCACACTGTTGAGGCTTGCAAGAAGAGCTGGCATTCTTAGGACAACAACCAGTTGCCAATAATAAATACAGTTGTAGGACCCTTCGATATTGTGTCTAACATCACTTGTTGTGTGGTGGGTTGCCGAAGTGGAGAATATTTCCTTTTCCCCTGTTTTCCATAACAATATGTATTAACTACGCAAAGCTATGTGCTAAAAAACATAATGCATGCCAAACATGTTCAGTCATACACTACTAGGAACTCCGTGTTTTAGCAAGAAATCAGGCCAATCAAAGTGCGCATTTCAACAGATCCTTGTAGTATGCTCAGGGCTTTCCAGCATGATAAATAGACATTGTAATGAAGAAGTGTGTTGCCAGACTACAACTTAGGGAATGAATAACCGTGAAGTATGGAACTCACATACTGAGGCTTCCAATAGATGCCTCATTATTTTCATGCCATCAACTTGTCTGGTGGATAAAATGTGTACCACGGTGATACAAGTGGCATATCAGTTCAAATTGTTAGAATCCTTTCTAGACCCTTCATTATAAAATTGTTATAACCTATGAACGACACTGAACAGGTATATGTAGTATCGGACACGTTGACAAGAAAACACAATATTAGGGCATACCTATCCATTATAAAATCATTTACCTTTTCAGTTATAAGTTTTATATTAGTCATATTCCTGCACAAAAGTAATTCAATATTGCTACTTATGATGTGCTACCAACTAGCACAATATGCTTGTAACGTCTGTAAAGAATTGAAACCTTTTGAAAGACGTGCAAGACATGCAGTGTCCACTGAGTGTTTTGACACGGACAAGAATGTTTTGAAAATGGAGTGTTGTTATACAAGTTATAACCTACTATTCAAACACCAACAAAAATCTACTTCCTAGACATGAATGGACCAGTGTTCCTTGCATTTATCTAATTTCTATCCTTGTGAAATTTCCACTAGTCAAATAACTATCAATGTTTGTTCCCTTTCCAAAAGGCATGTTCACGAGCTTTCACTCCAGGACTTGAGCCTTTTACATGACACTTTAGGTCATTGGCGTTTCTCAACTCAGATCTTCTTTAAACGCCCTGGGGAAGGAAACTTCTTCTTAGTCCGAAGTTTGTATCAATATCTAAACGCCCTCCAAGACCCAACGGAATAGCTTGCCTGTACCTACAACCTCCAACTGTTGAAATGCCCTACAAAAATGGTTCCAAGTTACTAAACCAAATAATTAAGTAAACTGAAAAAGAAAAGGAGTGAAGGGATTGAACTAGTCCTAGAGTTAAAATTGAATCCTACAAACTCTAGAGATGCAAGGTTGCTCTTAACCATGTTTATCACGGATTGTACTTAACAACCTAATAAGTACCCTGGCAGTGAACTATAAAAACACATTTAAGTTGCAGCTGTTTAATTTCAAAGGTGTCCATGTGTGATACAATTTAAGGCTATTGGAAGTAACAGGCTAGTACTTTAGTGCACCTGCTCAATGATTGGAAGATATCCACCAACATTTGGAAGTATCCACAAAATTTAAAGACATCGCTTAGAGGAAAGGATAAACTACCAACATAAGACGTCAAGTAGTAAGGGGGGTGTCACTAACCTTGAGCAAAACCCTAACAGGAAAGGATTTTGTCTTTAGTAGGAATAAATAGGGGTTTAGGTTTTCTCTTTTCTCTCGCCGATTAAACAATAAAAAAAAAAAAAAAGGAGAAGAAGAAGAGAGGGAGCAAGAAGGGAGAAAGAAAGAGGGAGAAAAGCTAAAGGAAAAACAGTGAGTCTCTTCGTTCCTTAAATTTTTTTACTGTTGGATTGTATCTTTGTGTCTTTTTTATTTTGCTTGCATAAAGTCGATGGAGATGTGTGACTGATGTGACACGAGGATTGTGAGTTCTTTCTCTGTTTTTTTTTTTTTTTTGTCGTTCTGTTTTTATTATTACTTGTGAAATGCTGATTATGTTGTCTTTAGTACGAATAAATCAAAAATGCACCATGTGGCAAAGAATTTAATCCCATCTGACAATCTTTTTATAGTGTAGTCTGAGAGGTCCCACTTAGGGTATTATAGTTCATGAATGGCTAATAAAGAGATAAAACCCCTTTAGCCGATTTACCCTATATTTTATACTTCACCTCTTCCTATAATGCATCTTTTAAGATGTTTTTGATTTGACATTTGTTTTGTTTGATTGAGTTACACTTCTATTAGTGGATAAGCATCTAAAATGGTAATGTAAAGATGACAAGGATGGTTATTGTCAATTAGAATTTAGGCCATCCAAAAAGGGTAGTGTAAAGATGACAATGACTGTTATTTGTCAATTAGAATTTATGCAATAGAATTTCCTGCATAATTAATTCCTAGGACCCACTGATGGTGGTATTTGCATTAGAATTTATGCAACAGAGTTTCTGCAGAATTAATTCAGGAGTTCCACTGATGGTGTTATTTGAAATTTGCAATTAAATTTCATGCCATAGAGTTGAATTAATCCCTGAGTCCCACTTGTGATGTTTTTTTTTGTAATTAGATTTCATGTGGTATTTGCAATTAGAATTTTAGGCACTTGGAGCTCCTGTAGAATTAAATTCACTGGATCCCACTTATGGTATTACTTATGGTGTTATTTTGATTTGCAATGGATTTAATTGCGATGGTGTTATTCTGCATCTATAGATATTTTGATCTGAACTTATTTGGAAATTGGTATTATTATGCATATTGACTTGGTTATGCATTATGAATGATTTGGATATTTGAATCAAGGAGTGACTTGATTGCCATGTTGTTATAGACCATGATTAATGGATATGCTACGTTTTCCCCAAAAATGTGGGTGGATACGATTGTGAATCGACTTATTGACAAAAATGTCATTGTGGAGAAATTCTGAATTATCAAAAATAATTGATATTGGTAACCTTTGATTTCTAAAAATATAAACCACCTGGAACTACATCACTTAGAACTACCACACCTCTTTTGTTTATTATTTCCCCTCTCCTACTAGAGAAACTAAATGACCAGTGGGTCATCTTGCTGAGTTGGGGCACCCATTTCTTACTAGAGAAACTAAAATAACTTTCGGGTTAGTCTTGCGAAAATGAGGTGAATTGTTATGCCTAAAATAGGTTTTGATATTTATCCGTCAAAAATGTGACGTGAGTTATGCGCATTGATAGCCCAAGGGTGGCTTTTGGTACTCATATAGTTAGGAGTATCCGCGATGCATGCCTTTATGTGATGTCCCCACTTGGGCATGGATGACGGAGTAGTCCTCCTTTATATGAGAGAGGCATACGGGCATGTATGTTCGGCACGGAGGTGGTGCGAATGTGGTATCGTCTGAGTGATCATTCCGTTGAAAAGATGAACCAAATTCAAATAAAAATGAATAAACTACGTTTATATTGTTTCTAATCATTTTTCATGCAGGATGGCAAGTCCACTAATATTTCTGCAGGTTAGACTTGCCATAGTCAACTTCCATCTAGTAGGTACAAGTAAGTGCATATTTACTTATTAGAATTAAGTTATGAATGCCTCGTGGAGGAACTACCTGTGTGTTTTGATTTCCTTATCGTACTATTTTTGGTCATATCTTGAAATTTTCTTTATTGATTTTTGGGGAAATAAAGAGATTTCACACCAGCTTTATTGCTGACCCAAGTGGGCTTTGGCTTCTTGGGTACATTCCTTCGGGAATATAGCCGACTAGCTTATTTTCAGGATATAGTAATCTCGGGCGGGCTTAGAGCATTTCGTACCATACGTGACGAGCATTGCTGGGAGTTGCGCGTGTTCGAAAGATTAGATCATTTTATTTATAGGTGTCAGTTTCATTCTTGTAATTTGAACTCGGAGTTATTTATTATTTTCTGGGAGAGATACATTCGTAAATTGTTGAACTTGTTAGCGTTGGCTCTACGAGTTTTAAAATTTTCTTCCTTTTGATGGTCTTTCAGATCAGTTGTTTTATTTTCCCTCTATTTGGTAAATTGTGCAAATTTATTATTTCTCGTGGATGCCAACTGTTATTTTTCGTGAATGAAAATTCATGTCCCGACTTTTAGGAAAACGGATAATCCTACGTGGATTTTGGGATTTTCGTTTTCTTCGAAAATCGAGGCGTGACAGTTTGGTATCAGAGCACAGTTTACCCTAGGCTAGGGAGAGTCTAGGGGATCCTCGGAATGTGGTTATGGGTAAGCTGTAGAGTGTTTTGTGGATCTTATGGAGTGTCTAATTATTTCCATTTTTATTGAAGGATATGGCCGGAAGACATACTCGTCAGAATCCAAATGGGAACGGAAGCGGAAGTAGTGGGAACGCCGTTCCAAATGAGGGTGGCAATGAAAATGGAAATGGCCATGGTGATAATACTATTCAGTTGAGTCAGGCTATGATGATGCAGTTGCTATAGGGATTGCAGCAGAATAACAATCAGGGTGACCATTTTGCTAGAAGGGTTAAGGAGTTTGGGACATTGGGTGGAAAGAGGTTTACCGGAGAAAATCCGAGAGATGCAGATGTCTGGGTTCAAAGCTGTGAGACCGTTTTCAGGAGGATGCAACTTACTGAAGTTCAAAAACAAGAGTTAGCTGCACATCACCTGGATGGTGCTGCTAGTTACTGGTGGGAGGCCTTACTACCCTCCGTTGATGTTGTGGTTATGACATGGGATGACTTTAAGGATAGATTTGAGAATAGATTTGTGCCTAATGCAGTTAAGGCGCAATGGGCTGCAGAGTTTAATATGTTGAAGCAGACTGGGAATATGACTGTGGAGCAGTATGTCACGAAGTTTAACGAGTTGTCCCGTTATGCTTCGTATTTGGTAGACACCCCAGAAAAGAAAATTTCCAAGTTTATTGGGGGTTTGCATCACTACTTGTCGAGGGCTCTTATCACCGCTGACAGATAGAGTTTTGACAGAGTTTTGGATTTAGCATTGAAGTACGAGGAACAGAACAAGATGTATCATGAGTAGAGAGAAAGGCAAGCAGAAGTTGGGCGAGGTGTCAGGAAACACTCGTCATCAGGGGCGTCGCGTGATTTTCATGGTAACCGTAGCCGTTTCCGTCCTTATGATCAAGGGCAAAGGGGTCGACAGTTTCAAAACCAGAAACCTCAAGGTGGGTACCAGAACCAACAGCAGGGAGGAAACCAGTTCCACCGTCAGGGTGGAAATCAGTTCCAGAGGCAGGGGTATGACCATTCCCAGAAACAGGATGGTGATCAGCATCAAAAGCAGAATGGAAACCAATTCCATCGTCAGGGTAACCAGAGACAAGGTTATCAGGGTCAGTGAAATCAGACTACCCAAACAGCATCGGGGGGACGCACACTGATCTGCTTCACTTGTGGGTAACCAGGTCATCGAATGAGAGATTGCCCTAATGGTAGGAACGCGCCCCAGAATCGGCAAGGTCAACCCACCCAAGGGCGTGTATTTGCTACCTTACCAGATCAGGAAAACGTTCAAGGTACTTTTGATTTTCCTATCTCTAATATGAAGGTGTTATTTGATACTGGTGCATCATACTCTTTCATATCTCGACGTTTGGTTAATCGAATAATGTTGAAAGTTTTGCCACTTGCTATACCATTATGTGTTACCACCCCTTTAGGAGGCTCAGTGACACTAAATGAAATATGTAGAAATTTTAAGATTTCCTTCCTCGACAAAGTATTCCTTGTCGACTTGATTGTGCTTGACTTTGAGGGCTTTGATGTGATTTTGGGAATGGATTGGTTGCGTAAGAACCTAGTCACGCTAGATTGTGCAAAGAAGATAGTTTTCATTCATGCACCAGGCATGCCCCCTGTTTCTCACACTTGTGGAAATTGTGAAGAGTCAGTAATGTCTAATTTTCTGTACTTGGTGGGGACGTCAGAGAGAGAGAGATTCGAGATGTAGAAGTGGTAAGGGATTATGAGGATGTCTTTCAGGAAATTCTCGACTTGCCGCGCGAGAAGTTGAGTTCCGAATCGATTTAATACCTGGAATCGCTCCTATCTCTAAGGCAGCGAACAAAAAGACTATAAAAAATAAGTACCCATTGCCTCGAATTGATGATCTTCTTGATCAGTTGAGGGGAGCGGTTGTGTTTTCTCAGTTTGACCTAAGAACTGGATATCATCAGATGGGTATAGAAGAAGATAGTATTCCTCTCACGGCTTTTCGTACGAGATATGGGTTGTATGAGTTTCCAGTCATGCCTTTTGGTTTGACAAATGCCCCGGCCTTTTTCATGGATCTGATGAACCGGATCTTTCGACCATACTTGGACAAATTCGTCATTATCTTTATCGATGACATTTTGGTTTACTCTCGTAGTGAAGCAGAGCATAGAGAACATCTCAGAATAGTGTTGCCGACCCTGAAAGATCAGAAATTATATGCGAAATTTAGCAAGTGCCATTTTTGGGAAAAAGAAGTAAAATTCTTAGGGCATGTTGTTTCTAGTCAAGGTATAGCAGTTGATCCTGATAAGGTGAAAGCAGTGAAAGATTGGAAACAACCTACTAATGCAACGGAGGTGAGAAGCTTCTTGGGGTTGGCTGGGTACTATAGACGATTTATAGACAAGTTTTCTCTTATCGCTGCCCCGTTGACTAAGTTGACCCGCAATAATATCCAGTTTATTTGGACCAATGAGTGTGAAAAGGCTTTTCAGGAGTTGAAACACCGATTAACTACTGCGCCCATCCTGACTATCCCAGTGCAAGGTGGGAAGTTGGTGGTCTTCACTGATGCTAGTGGCACAGGTTTGGGTTGTGTACTGATGCAAAATCAGAAAGTTGTGTCGTACGCCTCACGACAATTGAAGCCTCATGAGAGGCGATATCCTATCCATGACTTGGAATTAGCGGCAGTTGTGTTTGCTTTGAAGATGTGGCGACACTACCTTTATGGGGAGCATTTTGAGCTGTTCACAGATCACAAGAGTCTTAAGTATTTGTTTTCGCAGAAGGAGCTGAATATGAGACAACAAAGGTGGGTGGAGTTCATTAGTAGTTATGATTTTGAGATCCTTTACCACCCAGGTAAGGGGAACGTAGTAGCCGATGCTCTCAGTCGGCAACACACTATTATGGCTTCACTCATGGTAGAGGAGTGGAAGTCTCTTGAGGTTATTTCTTCTTGTGATGTTCAGTTTGTCCGGGGAGCAAACACGGCTTATGTTGGTAGTTTATCTGTTCGACCTTCTTTGATCAGCAGGGTTTTATAGGAGCAACATAAGGATTCTCGTTTGAGACCATATCTACAACACTTGTCTGAACACGGTATCTATGTTGGAGTAATGTGCTTCCTACATTGTTGTTTCGGAGCACCGCTCATTTTTTTTTTTGCACCGCTCATGAGAAGTCGTGGGTTCAAGTCTATTCTAACACAATCACAAATACACTATTTCCCTTTGGGTTTATTATTGATGCAAACTATACATAATTTTGGAAATTTTGAACAGTACTATACACATAATCAATCTTCAACCTACAAATTATGCCTCAAATAAGTAAAATTCTAATATCTCCAACCATGCTTCAAAACAAAAAAAAAGTATGCCTCAAAAAAGCAATTTTCATTAATATAATAGCTCCTAACACACTGTCAAAACTCTTCGGTAATATAACCAACTAGGCCTTGCAGTGCTTAACAAGCCTTTTATTGACACCAAACACATAATATCTCAAACACGACAATTTTTTACAAGCCAACGCAAACCACAATGCTCTTCAGTATGGCAGATACTATTAGCAGGAAAATATGTGATTAAAGATCACATAGTAATTAAACTCAACTCTTGTCTTCAAACTAAAATCTGGAGTCGATCTTGGATTTTAAACACCCCCTTGTAAGAGGTTGCTCTTCAACATATACCCAGCCAACAATTGAATAATGAGGTTAGATACTATTTCAGAGAAGACAAATAAGATTGGAATTGGGTAGTTATTAGCCCCTTACTTCTCCGTGAAATCATTATTAATTTGCATCATATAATCTTAATTAATGTAAACATAAAGAACACATTGGCTTAGTATCTTAATAGTTCAGGTATTTTTATTACAACTACTATCTATCAATCCATTGTCAACTATGACGATGAACCATTATCTATTTCTTCCAAAACGTTGACAAAAACAGTTAAACTTGATAGACATTGCCTAAAATTCAAATATTCAAATAATCAAAAGAAAATTTAAATGTTACCTGTTGTGATTTCCTGGTCAAATTGTAGAGTAGACCAGAACAGAGTGGCAGTGCCAAAAGAAAAGAGATTGAATATTTTCCAATTGAAATTGAGATCGTCAATGAAAAAACCCATTAGGACAAATTTGAAACACAACTCAGAAAGAAAAGAAGAAGGTTTCGGTTTGTGTTACCTTCTATTTATAAGAGAGATGCAAAGCTTTGCAATGGACTTTTAGGGTTGTGCAACTACGAAGAAAGCGTTGGTAGACTTGTTTGGAACCACAAACATCATCTGTGTCACAAATTCATGTTTGATCAAACCCGAATCTTCTACAATCAACAGAAACCCTAAGTTAAAATCTGTCTGGGCACTTTTTGGAGATTGGATTTTAGAGAAAAAGTGATCGAAATGAACAAGAAGAATAAGATGATGAAAGGAGTAGAGAGAGGTACCTTTACTTCAAACACTCAAACCAAACCAGATCTGCAACAGAGAGACGGTTGTTGTTGTCGTCCTTGCTTCGTTTCCTACTCTCCAGAGCAACACAGGAAAATAGCCCGCCTCAATCGATTGTCTTTTGATATCTGCTCTTCTATTCTCAACTCGCCCAAGCCTACACATAGGGAAATACTCTTTTAAAATTCAGTTCTAAAATCCAGCAGAGAGAGCGAAAGATAAAGGCAAGCAGATAGAGGGAGTAGAGAAGCGAGCAGATAGATTCACCTCTTTCAAATGTTGCAATTGACTCCTCAAATCTCTTGACCGAATTAGGGTTTGAAGAAACTTGGATCGGTTCCAAGAGATCAAAGAATGAACAACGGACTCAACCCTCACCCTCACACTCACATCCCCAAATGGTTTTTCAAGAAGACAACTTGAACTTATAGGGAGGAGGAGAATCGCAGGAGAAGGAGACATGAGAATTGCAGGAGAGGGGGACATGAGAAGGATGTCGATGCAGGATGTCAACATGAGAGGGAGACATGGAGAAGGAGAATTGCAGGAGAGGGAGACATGAGATGGATGTCAATGCAGCTGAGTTGTGTTTTTTAGGTTTGTAGGTTGGAGGGAAAGAAGAATCGCGCGATGTCAATATTTGGGCGAGCGCGTTCAGCGTTTTAAAATCCCTCCCAATTTTAGATAGCGTTTTCTGATGTAAAAGTTGGCTTTTATAGCAAAAGTGTGAAAAATGCTATAAAAGAGGACTTTTGTTGTAGTCCTAGATTTCAAACTTGGTGGACCAACAAACAGTTTTGTGTAAGAAAGCGATCCTAAGCCCAACCCTCTTTGCAACATTAACCAAATCCATTTTACTTCTACCTGAGGATGAAGCGCAACAGAAAAAAAAAAATCTAGGGTGATAAAAACGAAGTAGATGAATCAAAAGTGATTCCTTCAACATTAAAATAGAGATGTAGTTTGCCAATGGCATGACAGCTCAATGGTTAGAGCTTGGCGGATGGTACTACTAGGTCATGGGTTTGAACCCAGTCGGTGGCATATTTATCTGTTTATGGTGTGTTGACCAGTTCTGATCTTTGATAGGTTATGGGATCCTGAAAACCCAGCACGCTTTCGATTTTTTGATATTGGCAACACATTAATACACATACACACCCGGACCCTGCTATTTTGTCCAATATTTCGATTCATCATCATCATCAAAGCCCATTCCCGAGATTTTCGGGGTCGGCTACATGAATTTTGGTTCTCCAAGCAATGCGATCTTCCCACATTTCCTCACCTAATCCAAGCTCAATGATATCTTCATTCACCGTCTTCATCCAAGTTTTCAACGGTCATCCCCTCCGTCTACACCCTCCATTAACTTGCCAATCTAAACATTTTCTAATTGGCGCCGTGCTCGGTCTCCTCCGCACATGACCAAACCAAGTTAAACGTCTTTCTCTAATTTTTTCCTCTATGGGCGCTACACCTAAGTATCTCCTAATTCTTTCATTTCTAATCTTATCCTTACGAGTTTTACCACACATCCACCTTAACATACGCATTTCTGCTACTGCCATCCTATGCGTATGTTGTCCCGTAGTAGCCCAACATTCTGAACCATATAGCATGGCTGGTCGAACAATTGTCTTATAGCATTTCCCTTTTAGCCTTGCAGGCATCCTTCTATCGCACAATACTCCTGACGCCATTCGCCATTTCAACCAACCAGCTTTAATCCTGTGGTCTACATCTGCTCCAATAGCCCCATTCTTTTGAATTATAGACCCTAGATATCGAAAAGCCTCACACTCTGGGACCTCGACACCTTCGATCTCAATTGCATGACTTCTCCCTCTTGGTTCACACCCAAAGTTGCACACTAGATACTCCGTCTTCGAACGGCTAATTCTAAAACCTTTACTCTCTAAAGCCTCCTGCCACTTAACTAATTTCTGACCTAAACCTGCACTAGTCTCATCCATTAAGACAATATCATCTGCAAATAACATGCACCAAGGTACATCTTCTTGCAGATGTCTCGTCAACTCATCCATGACCAAAGCAAAGAGATATGGACTTAACGCCGACCCTTGCTGTAGTCCTACTGTCACTGGAAATTCACTAGACATCCCACCTACTGAGCGAACACTTGTTACAACCCCTTCATACATATCCTTAATGATATCGACATAACATTGACACTTTCTTCCTTTCAAGCACCCACCAAATTAACTCCCTGGGGACCCTATCATATGCTTTCTCCAGATCAATAAAAACCATATGCAAACTCTTACGTGCCTCTCGATATTTTTCTACAGTTTGCCTAAGCAGGAAGATGGCCTCCGTAGTAGACCTACCTGGCATAAATCCAAATTGATTCTCCGAAATCGTGGTTAAACTCCTAAGTCTTTGTTCTATAACCCTCTCCCAAAGTTTCATCGTATGACTCATAAGCTTTATCCCTCTATAGTTCGAGCAATTCTGGATATCCCCTTTGTTCTTATAAATTGGTACCACAATGCTATGCCTCCATGAATTTGGCATTTTTCTAGTTTCCAAAATCCTATTAAATAGCTTAGTTAGCCATTGAATCCCAACTTCTCCCAGACATTTCCATGCTTCAATTGGTATATCATCCGGTCCAACGGCCTTCCCTGTCTTCATTCTTTTTAAAGCTTCTCTCACTTCTGTGGCACTAACTCTGCGATGGAACACGCGATCTCTCCCTTCCTGTGAAGCATACCCCTCCAAGTTTAACTCCCCTACATGTGTTCCATTGAGTAGGTTCCAAAAGTAATCCTTCCATCTATCTAAAATAGCTTTATCCTGCATTAAGACTCTTCCATCCTCATGCTTAACACACTTAACATGACTCAAGTCCCTAGTTTTTCGTTCTCTAGCCTTCGCTATCTTGAAAATATCCTTCTCCCCTTCCTTCGTACCTAGCCTATTATAAAGAGCATCATACGCTCTCTTCTTAGCTTCCCCTACTGCTCTACTACTCAACTTCTTAGCCTGCTTATAAAGCTCATAGGACTCTAGGCACCTATCTTTTTGCCACGCCTTAAAGCATTTTTTCTTTTCCGCAATGGTTTGTTGCACATCCGCGTTCCACCACCATGTCTCCTTACCATAGAAACCTCCTCTTTTGGCCTGTCCTAACTCTTCCTTCGCACATCTTCTTATTCGGTTTGCCAAATGTTCGAAAAGATCCGCGCTACTAGTCTTATCCTTTGGTTCTAGATTCTCCCCACCCTCTGAAACTGACTGGCCACCCAAAATCCTCTTTCGAAATCTTTGGCACACATCTCCCTGTAAGGTCCACCACTTAATTCTCGGTCTAACCTGTTCTATAGCAATACGACCCCTACTCTTAAGACAAAAATCGAGAACTAACAGCCTATGTTGGGATGTCAGACACTCTCCTGGTATAACCTTACAATTTTTACACCTACCTAAATCGTGTCTCTTCACAAGAAAATAATCAATTTGACTTCTATTATGCCCACTCGCAAAGGTCACCAAGTGATCTGCCCTCTTCTTATAAAAAGTATTTACGATCCCAAAATCCTGAGCTAAAGCAAAAAAAAATCAACAGGGAAACTTGTACAATCAAATAGTTGTGGAGTTCGATTCAAGCCAAAAAGGCAGATTAAATGAGATTAGATGTTATAGTGGTGGATAAGTCACAAACACAGATGCAAACCAAGAACCAATTTCTTCAAACGCAAAACCAAACAAAGCAAGTTTTCCGAATATTTCTCAATCAAATGGAATGAAATCCACCGACCAATTTAGAAATTTGGTACAATCAAACAGTTCCAGTACCCGATTCAAGCCAAAAATAGGGATTAAAGAGATAAAATGTTGATAGTGAGGAGAACAAATACTCACTTCACACACATAAATGCAAACCAAAATACTCAAAACAAAATCCTATTTCTTCAACGATTTCAATTAAATGGAAGATCAACTGGAAACTTGTACAATCAAATTGTTCCAGAGTCTGATTCAAGATAGGACTGAAAGTTGTGGAGAAGAAATGCTACACTTCACTTCACACACTCAAATGCAAACCACACACAAAACAAGAACCACTTTCTTCAAATACAACACCAAAACAAACAATTTTTAGGCGATTTTGGTTAGGAAATGTAATCTGAAGTGTTGAAAGGAGTTGTGTTACTCTGTGAAACAACTCCTCACAGATTAACAACTTGAATCAGCTCCTTGAGAGTTGTGTTACTCTATGAAGAGTTGTGAATCAGCTATGAAGAGGTGATTTGACCGAATACTTAGGGAAAAAAATTAGAGTTTAGACCAAGACTGGCCCAGCCCGGCCCAAAAATTTGGTTAACCGGCTAAAATTGGTTCGGTCTCGGTCCATAAAATCCCAGGTCTAAAATTTTCGGTCCGAGCCTCGATTTTGAATTTTTGGGCCGATTACCCGGACCTGCCCAGCCCTAAGCGTATCAGTACAGTCTATAATGCTACAGCGGCCGGCAGGTATTGTGAGCAAAATAGTAAGTCAAGAAAACGGCGGTCATTTTCACATTCACCCTCGTCAGATCTTCCCTTCTATGCATCAAGATGCTTGAATGCTGGAGAGTGATCTCGTCAGCAAAATCGCTACGCTACCACCCTACCCTAGTAGTCGAGATCTTCAAACACTTGCACGCCACGCAGTCATAGAGAGAGGTGAATCCCAAATCAAGACGACGAGGGTGTTTGTTTTTGGTTCTGACTACCGAAGACGAGAAAGATTCAATGGCGGAAGAAACTCTTCCTGAACAACAAATAGAATCCTTATCGCTCACTTCAATCCCCCCAGTCCCCAACAAGTAAAAAAGAATACAACTGGAATCTCATCTCAGAAGCAATTCTTTCAGCGTTGTTTATTGGACTCAAATCTTGATTGATTGGTGATGTAGGTTGAGCTTAAAGGAAAGGTTTAAGCTTATAAGAAGCATTGGTGAAGAATGTATTCAGGAGGAAGAGCTATTGAATCTGCTTGACAAGAAGCCCCAACCTATTTGCTATGATGGCTTCGAACCCTTCGGGAGAATGCACATTGCCCAGGTCACCTCACTTGCCTCCACCCTTGCCTTCACTCGTTTTTCAATTGATACTGTCAGATATAAATCAGTTTAGCATGATATCCTTCAAGTTTTCTTCATCGCGGTAATTGTTTTGTAGTAGAGTTGAGTTTTTATACCCATCTGTTAATGGGAGTTATTATTATTATAAATTTTTTTTTTTTGACAAACTTGCAATATACAAGAGGGGAAATCAACAATCTTGTATCCATGCCCATGTAAACCCAATGATTGAAAATAAAAATAATTAGAATGACACGGTATGGTGAAGATGAGCGAGGGAGAGAACCGGCTGAAAGTGAGAAGAGCAAGGTAGCTGTAAAGGTATAGGAATACAAGAGAAAGATATGGGAGGAGGAGAGGAGAACTGGAGAAAGAGAGAAAGAAGAGAGGCTCTGGAAGACATGATAAAATTCAATCGCTAATGCTTGCTTGTCTTGATAAAATTCAATGATCACTTTGTAAAGTTGCTTCAATTTTTATTTTCACAACTAAATTTGGATATCACCCGAAATTGTTTGCTTACTTGAGACACTATTATTCCAGCAACTGCACAAAATTTGGTTCTTGAAACCACAAAGCGAAAGCCTGGACTCAGTCCGTTTTGAGCAGACGCTCTACATCGTTGAAGTCCGAATTGCTTCCCCCAATTGTTATTGGTTGGAAAACGATTCAGCCTGCAAAGGAAGAGGTCTCTCTGTTGTTTTTAGATCATGAATATTTACCCCCTTTGAGAATGAATCCTGTCATGCCCTAAGTGTTGATGAAGCTATAGTGTTTCTCCACCCAAGAGTGTGCCAATAATATCTTCTTTAGTTCTTTTGCCTTCTCCAATTTCACAATAACATTAAGTTATCCGCCTAAAATCTTTGTTGTGCTGCTAAATATTGTGTAACCGTGTTCATCACAAAATTGATCTATCACTTTCATTACGTGGGTACCAACATTGGTTAGTAACCAAGCCCAATCATCCAATACCTATTTAAATTCAATAAAGACATAATTACCTTTATTTCTTCAAATAGGCTTGCATCTTAAGCGATTGCAAAGAAGAAAATTCGATCCCAAGTGTATTTGTCCCAAACGTTTGAAATGAAATACAACATTCTCTTGAATCTCAGAGATTATTGGTTTAATGGGTCTACTCATGACTCATAGCACTAATCTTGCTACCAGATCCTCTCACGTTCCATGACCAGGGTTTGAAATTCATTGTTGCGCTTCCTGGATCTTGCCCCTCCTGCTTCGATTTGAGCGATTTTTCACTTTGTAGTCACTTATGTGTTTTTCATAAAATTTTCCAGCCTCTAGTATGTGGAACTCTTCTATCTTTTCTCAAGTCATTTTTTTTGTTGCATTTCTTGATGAAGTTTTTTACATTTGATAGTTGTAAACATTTTTTCCCATTTAAAAAAAGGTTGTTTAATCATTGCCAAATAAAATTTTCTAGTTGGAAGTGTTCATTTTTTGTCAAATATTAATGTATTTGGAAGATGTCATTTATTGTCAGGCAGGGGCATTTTGGTTAGGGGGAATACAATATGCTTCATGGGGGAAGAAATGTTGTAATCTTATATATTGTCAATTTGGGGAAAAAAATTGTCTTTATTAAAGG
Source organism: Berberis vulgaris (assembly GCA_963556465.1). Lineage (NCBI taxonomy): Eukaryota > Viridiplantae > Streptophyta > Magnoliopsida > Ranunculales > Berberidaceae > Berberis > Berberis vulgaris. Next base: position 15,575,336 of record OY747134.1, read on the forward strand.
TTACAGCTTCATTCCTTTGTTACTGGTATTTTTTATTTTTTATTTTTTTTTTGGGGGGGGGAGGGGTGGAGGAAGATGCAAAACACATTTCATGGTGTAATCACACGAGGGGCTTGCTGCACCTAAAAAACAATAAAAAAGGGTACTATTTCAACACTGTGGGTTTCCAAGCAAACATTTAACCAGAGATAAATATCCTAAAGTCACTGACTTCTTAAATTAAATTTGTTTTACTCCTGAAAATCGATTTCAGTCTTTTCTCACTGAAGCTGTAACCTCGGTTATTTCAGGGTGTTTTGAAAACGATAAATGCAAACAAACTTATCTCAGGTGGCTGGTGCAAAGTAAAGATATGGGTTGCAGATTGGTTTGCACAACTAAACAACAAAATGGGAGGAGATCTGAGAAAATCCAAACTGTTGGAGAATATCTGATTGAGATTTGGTAAGCTGCAGGAATGAATCAAAATGGGGTAGAGTTTCTTTGGTCTTCAAAAGAAATTAATTCGCGGGCAGATAAGTATTGGCCCCTTGTAATGGACATAGCCAGAAGGAACAAACTCCCAAGAATAATGAGGTACATGAAAAATTATATTGCATAAAATCGTTGGTTCCTTCCAACATGACATGGGATTATAATCCTTTTTTTACTCATTTGGTGGATTCTTGAATGTGGTTAGTTTTTCTTCTATTTTTACAGGTGTTGTCAGATCATGGGATGAAGCGAGCAAGATGAGTTATCAGCAGCCCAAATTTTTTACCCATGCATGCAGTGTGCTGATATATTCTTTCTGGAGGTTGGTTTTTTTTCCCTTCCAGTCCCCAAGATATTTAGAATTTATGTCTTCCCTTTCAATATACTAACTTGTAGACACAAACACATGTCAAGACATCCTATAATATCCAACGTGCTACATTGAATAACAAAAAAAATGATGCGGATTTGGACACTCCAATGGACATGCCACTTTTACACCATAAAAATTCACATCTTTTGGAGTTTCTGATTCTTTGTACACGTTATTAATAGATGAAAAGGTAGCAATATATAAGTGGGAGTACTGATCTAAAGTAAAGCATATGACTGACAAAATGAAATTTATAACTGGAAAATACAAGCTAGTGACTGAGAAGGGATGGTGTAAATTAAACCCTATAACTTTATCATATACACATTTAACAATGTTATTTGACTTTGTTCATTTGGTGTTTATTTATTTGTTAATTTTACAGGGATGGTGTAAATTTCACCTATTTTTTTGTTATCACAAATTTAACAAAAGGTGTCCCATTTCTCTTTAATTGATTTTCTTGAAGATTAGGTTAATTGTAAGAAGTTTATTGTAATCCATTATTATTTTCCCGTACAAGAAGATAGCATGAAGAAGCCTATAACAAAAAGTTCAAATTTGACACTATGGAAAAAAACTGCAGGCATGATAAAGTCCCCAAAATGAAGTATCTGGAGCTCTCTGTGTCATTGTATCAAATTACTTTTTCAGTTGTTTCCCATACGACAATAAACCTGCTGTATCACTGCACAGGACGTTTATAGGCAACTTTAGATCTGAAAATGAAAAATGGCAATGAGAGATGTAAAGGTTAATCTGTGGCTTTGGGGTAGATTTAAGGACATCCCTTTTACTGAGAGAAGAAATCGTGGGAATTAATTTGAGAACCAAATCACCAATCATAGTGGGGTTGGAGAAGACATTGATGAGAGTAGAACTGTTGGAGTTTCAGAGAAATATAGAAACTGAAAGAGAGATTTAATGGAGGGCTAAAAAAAGACGCCAATGTTAAAATATTTTAGAGGAAACAATTTGAAAGCTTTGAGTGATTTTAAGGAGGAAAATAAGGAAACATATTTTACCCATCTGTATTTTGATTTTTGAGTAAATGTCCTCATTACCCTCTTCTTTTTTTTTTAAAGATACTAAGGTGGCGTTTGTTTTTTGTGCAGAACTTCTGAATAAGAAGTGGTCTACTTTGACCGGGTGTTTGTTTTTACTTCTAGTCGAGAAGTTATTAATAAGTTTTGAATTCAAAACAATTTAATCAACACCAAGGAGGTGCTTAGCAGTTCTGAGTGCTGGAAAAAAACAAACACCCCCTAAGAATCCTTGATATTTTTATAGAATATTTAGAGTTGTGTCAACCTTAAAGTTTGCCCCCACTGCTGGTGTTATAAGTATAGATTTCAAGTGTCAAAGATGAAAAAATAAATATTGAGTGCAATATTAATAGTTCTTTTGAGAAAGAAAGTATTGTATTATTCTTCAGGCAAGGATGCACGGACTTGGACTCGGACACGACACGGCGACTCGACAATTTTCAAAAAAATAGGACTCGGCGACACGGTCAAACTTAATTTTTTAATATATATTTTTTGTAACTCATCAAATTCAAACATATCAATAATACATTCAAATTCATTCATTCAAATTTACAAATGCATCATAAAGTCAAGCTCAACTGCTCAAGTAGTCAAGTCATACTCATAAAGCATAAAGCAATATAATTTCATTAACTTGATAATGTAAATTGATAATTTTAAAAACTCACCAGTCACCAGCGAGGCGGCTAGATCTCTTCTTCATTAACTAGCGGATCCACTGTCACATTTTCTGCATCCAACAGTCCAGCCTCTAGCTGAGGTTCATCAAGCGAAAGACTGGCAATCTCAAGCACTCCAGTAGCATCCAAATCCAACGAATCAATAGTATCTCCTGTGACATCCCACATCCTTGTCTCACCTTCTTGGTACTCTTGTTTTCTTCTTGACAAAAGACAAAGGTTGGAATGCACATACACTAAATCTTCAGCTCGTTTTGGGGTCAAATATGTTCCTTTTTAATGAGTGGATGTTGTTATATGTGCTCCAATTCCTCTCACAACATGAGGAAGAACAAGGTTGGCCAAGTAACTTCAAAGCAATATTCAAGAGATTAGGTGCACTGGTACCATGAGCAACCCACCACACATCAGGTTCTAGGTATGCTCTATTCTGTAGAGCATCACTTTCTGCAAACTGTCCACTAGCAGTTGAAAACCTTACATACTCTGTAACAACCGCTCTTCTGTCTTCAATTAGAGGAAAGTATCTCTTGAAACATATATTTCTCTCATTTGTAATCTCAGGATCTTTGTGTCGCGCAATACGATTAGGATCCTCTTGCAACCATTCGCTGCTATAATACCTATATTATATATTAGCAATGTCAATCACAAATTAATATATAAACATTAAGTGCATAACTCATGAATTCTAGTCTTCTAGTCAAGACTCAATAATAAGTAGAATAAAAAGTTAAAAACAATGTAATTATTTACCTTGGATTCAAGGAATGTGCTAAGCAATGCAGTGGTGTGTTGTTTTTCTCCCATCGATCTACCAATATCTGATGCACCACTGAAAAAAACTCTGACTCCTCCTCACTAGTATTTTCCTTTCCTTCATGACAGTAAATAACTTGTTTCACTTTCTCAATCATAACATCCCACATCTCATACACCAAGTGAAGACAACACTTATCTGTATCAGCCCTCCGCAACATTAAATAAATAGGCTCTGTGAAACGAAGCACATAATCCACTTTGTCCCACCACAAGTCATCCAATAGTATTCCTTTCACAATCCGTGCTTTGTCAACATCATCTTCCTTATAGGAATCCCACTTATCTCCAATCACCATACTTTGGATGCTACTTTTAATGTCTTTCAACCTCTTCAGCATAATTATGCTTGAAGCAAAGCGTGTCTCAGCTATGGAAAGCAACTTCAATCTCGAATGCTCATTAAACATGTGCAACCTCATGGAATGGTTCATGATAAAGTTCTTGATCATCACCCCATCCCCAACAACATCAATAATCCAACTACACAAACTGTAGGCCTTTTCATTTGTAGGCGTGTTCTTTGGAGCGCATATATTCTTCAAGGCAAGGTTGAGAGTGTGGACTACACAAGGTGTCCAAAAAACCTCAGGATACTCGCTCTCAACATGTAAACCTGCAGCCTTACAAACTGGAGCATTGTCGGTTATAACTTGAACGACATTCCTTGGCCCAACCTCACGTACAACTTCCTTGATCAAATTAGCAATGAAGAACTTGTCTTTGTATTCCCCTTCACAGTTCACAGCCTTCAAGAACATTGGACTACCCTCATTAATCACTATGAAATTAATGAGAGGCCTCCTTTGAGAATCAGTCCACCCATCACAAACAATTGTTGCCCCTTTAGTAACCCATGTGAACTTTGTTGCCTCCAACAACCTCTCAATGTTGCTCCTTTCATTTTGAAGCAATGTCGTCCTCAATGCATTATACTCAGGAATCTTGTAACCACTAATGGACTTTGCTTTATTCGTTGCTAAGGTGAAAGCCTCCTGAAAATATGGATTCCTTGCAAGGTTGAATGGCAATGCAGCTGAGTAGAACGCCCTTGCAATCAAAGCATCCAACTCTTGTCGCTCACTCATATTGAACGCATGTGCAATAGAATTAGTAATGGCTCTCCTCTTCCTCTGTTCATTGTATGGAAGTGGAACTGAAGGGCCAACCCCCCCACTACTTGAACTCAGTTGCGGGTGACTACTTGATCCCACTGAAGGAGGTAAAGGAACACTTCGTACCCTTGAACTTTCTGCTCTCAATGCAGCTTCATCAATAAATTGTTGCACCTCTCTAAGTTGTATGGGGAAGATTTTGGCACAAATAGCTATCCCATGACCACTTATCTTCAACAAGTGGTGCTTCAATCTAGTAAGAGAGCCTGTATATTCTTTCTGACAATAGTTACACTTCCATCTAAGGTTTCCCCCACCTTCACTTGGTCTTCCTAATCTTGTCACATGCTTCCAAAGATCATCTCCAGTTCCTTGGCCTGCTAAAACCAATTTTAATTTCTTATTTAGTTTTCAGCCAATAGGTGTAAGTATTTCATGCATGCTTTCATATATATGAAGACTGAAGAGAAAGAAAAGAAAAAACACAGCAAAACAGGAATCACAGGAAAAAAAAAAAAAAAAAAAAAAGGAAAACAATTCTATATATTTTAACTGGAATTCTAATTGCAAAACAATTCTACTTGCAAAACAAAAAAGGAATCGCAGGAAAACATCTACTTGCAGGAAAAAAAAAAAAATCGAATCGATCGATGAAATCATAGAAATGTCAAATGAGGAAGGAACCAAAATAGCAGAGAAAAAAAAAAAAAAAAAACAGAAATTGAATCGATCGAGGGTCGATGAAATAAATCATAGGAAAGGAAACTAACAGAGTACTCAGATAAGCAGGAAAAAAAAAACGGGGATCGATCGATCGAAAGTACCTAGTGTCGATGAGGACGCCATGATTCTTTGCTCCGAATTCTCTTCTCCTCCGTCTGTCGATCTCTCTACAGTCCTCAGTCCTCTCTGTCGAAAGAAATCGATCGATTCTTGTAGTCAAAATCGATCGATGATCTCTGTTCTGACTTCTCTTCTCTCTACCTCCGTCTCTTGATCTCTCTACCACCGTCTCTCGATCGATCTGGGTTAGGCTTTGTGAGTTAGGGTTTGTGAGTTAGGGTTTGTGGGTTAGGGTTTTTCGATTTTTTGTTTTTGCTCTGTCGCTGTGTGGGAGGAGGGAGGAAGGATCGGGAGTTTGATTAAAAATTTTTAGTCAACGAATTTTGACTACGTCTGGACCGTGTCTGGACCGTATCCAGGCCGTGTCCAACCCAGTCAACGAATTTTGACCGTTGACCCCGTGTCCAATACGTGTCCAGCGCGTGTCGTACGCGAATCCGTGTCCGACACGTATTTGACGCGTGGTTCGGAGGGTTTTCGGAGAGTCGGTGCATCCTTGTCTTCAGGAAGAGTAAATTTCATCTCATCACTAGAAGTATACAGTCTATGGACTGTACCACTTCTCATAGTCATTAATTCAGTGAACTGACCGCATATATCATCTACATTCATCTGATGGCTGTTTATAACAGGCTGACATCTGTCAGCTGGGCATGGATCAGCGGAAAGTAAATGTACTTGCAAGAGAGTACTGTGCTGATATCAAAAGAAAGAACAAGCCTATAATCCTTTCTCATCGTAAGCTTTCTTTATACTATTCTGGTCTCTTTGTTCGTTACCTTCAGACGGGATTGATTATGGTTTGATTGCAGACATGCTTCCTGGTTTGCAACAAGGGTAGGAGAAGATGTCAAAAAGTGACCCATCTTCCGCCATCTACATGGAGGACGAGGAGGTAAGAGCTGGTGTTTCTACAAGAAAGTATATTATTCATGGAAGTAAAAAATCTGACCATCTTGAATAAAAATGAAAATCTTTACCTTTCTTGGGCACCTTGGCGTTCAACTCATTCTTGTTACTGATATACATAGCTAATTTCATAGTTGTGATGCATATTGCAGGCAGAAGTCAATGTGAAGATAAAGAAGGCTTACTGCCCGCCAAAGATTGTGGAAGGCAATCCTTGTCTTGAGTATATCAAGTACATCATTTTCCCATGGTTTCAGGAATTTGAGGTAGAGCGTAATGAAAAGAATGGGGGCCACAAGTGAGTTTTTGTTGTCTCCTAGACTACTTGCCTATCATGCTTCCGACTTTTATTCCTTGGGTGAAAGAACTTTGTAGCTTGCACCCATTGAAAAATTGTTTGCTTCTTTATGTATCCTCTAGCCATACTAAAACTTACGACCTTGCAATATCTTTCAGTCTTTTTTTTTTTGGTCATTTCTTTAATTTTCTTTTCTAACTCCAATTACAATGGATCATGTTGTGCCACTCCTTTCTTCAGGACCTTCAAGAGCTACGAGGAACTAGCAGCTGACTATGAAAGAGAGGAACTGCATCCAGCCGATCTGAAACCTGCCCTATCAAAAGCATTAGATAGGATATTGCAGGTAAGTTCCTTGTTTTCCTATTTTTTCACCATGGAGGCAAAGTGTTAATATTGACAACTGCTGCGAAGGTCCACCATCTTCCAAATTTGTGAAACTAGTCATGCTGTTGCTGTCCTTAACCGAAGTCAATCTCTATTTGTTAAAAGTTTTATGTACATCGTGCCAAGGGTTGCTTTACCCCCAGGAACAGATCTTGGTTCATTACGGATTATATCATTGGAGGTTCCAAAATTGCGAACTTAACTTCAAATTCCTTTTTTTCAGAGAAGTTCAAATGATTTCCACTAAATTGATAAGATGATAAAGGTACCGATATTCCACTAGCCAGCAATTACTGAGAGAAGAGTGATGTGTCCCAATAAGCCCACAGACGCTCAAAAGTCACGCTCATTAATTCTTTCCTAAAGGTTTCCCAATGCAAAATAAGAACCAGACATTACATACTGGATCTATCCTCATCCAACGCTCCCCTCGAAAGATTCTTTGACTCCTTCCAAAACTTCCTATAAATAACATATGGATTAATCCACCATGCTAGCCAACTGACAATGTTAAGAATAGGATATTCTTCCAAGATCACCATGCTTCGAAAATAGACCCCTACAACCCGAGCAATTCCAAATTTAGCTAGAAAGAAGTTTCATGCTCTTGAGCCAAAGAGCTAAGAGCAAATGGAAGCACGGTTCTTCCTAGATGCGACACCCTCCAACAATTTTCATATCCTATCTCGTTAGTACATCTGTTGTTGGCAAGCGATCCAAACAAATTGCCACGCAAAGAAGCACACTCTAGGAGGAATAAGCTTCTTCTAATTGACGTTGACGGGAGGTTCATTGGGAAAGTTCACCGGCACATCATTTGGTACCCACCATTTCATTGACAGTCCACTCCCATTTACTCCCTTCTCTTAACACGCCCCTTTGAGCACACCGAGCATTTGGAGAGCTTCCTAAGTTCCTTCTAGGATGAATATTCCACAGACATGCTCCCTCCAAATAGGAAGCAAGGGACCACCCCAAGCTTCTTTGAGGACAATAAGAATAGTCTAGGGAACCCCAATTTTCCACTCATACATCATAGCAAAATCAAAATACCAACTTTGATACTCACCAGTTGAGTTAATTTATGGGAGATTGAGGCTATGCTAGATAACCCACATACTCGAGCCAAAAGGACTTCTAGGATACTTCGGGAGCATATTGGCCACAATAACCCTTCTCCACATGGAATCCTTTTTCCTTCTCAAACTGCCATAACCACCTGCCGGCAAAGCTCGATTCGTCAATTTAAATGCTCTAATCCCAAAACACCTTTGTCTTTGAGAGTGAAAACCAAATCCTAGTTGACAGCAAGAAAGGGTCTCATGATTGCCATGCTATCGTCTTTCATCTTAGATGCCACAAACTCCTATATTTAATGCATGGGTATATATTGGCTCGTAGAGCACTATTAATCAAAGTGAACCTTCCCCTTTGAGACGATCTACTCTCAAGGACTTCTTGGAGGCTTTGGGAGCCATCCACCTTGATCATTCCCATATTTTGCCACAACGACCCTTCTCTACATGGAATCCTTTTCCTTCTCAAGCCGCCATAACCAATTGCCAAGCAAAACTTGTTCATCAACTTAAATGGTCTAATCCCAAAACACCATTTAGAGTGAAAACCAAATCCCACTTGAGAGTAAGAAAGGGTCTCATCCGAACCTTGTCATAAGAATTTTTTTGCTATAGTTTTCGATCTTAGATGCCAGACTCCTATAAGTGGAAGGACATTTAGTACATGTGTATATTGGCTTCTAGAACTCTATTAATCAAAGTGAGTCTCGTCCCCTTTGAGATAATCTTACTCTTGAAAAAGCAAGCCTTGTCTCTAATTTCCAACAACAGATTTGACCTCTCCTTACACCTGAAATTTAAGCCAGCCAGGGAAGATCCAAATATGTGGTAGGTAATGACCCCACTTTCATATATTTATTAAAACTTGAACATTCATAAGGGTGGATCAGTGGATGCTTTTCCACGTCCTCAAGGATCTGCACGAGTTCCTTTTATAATTGAACTGTTTCCCTCGTATGATTCCCTCATGCAAGAGATAGTCCATTGCGAGTCAATCCATGCCCTGTTTAGAAGATAAAGGCACTCCAAGTTTATTGTTGTTGTGTCTTGGCCTGGACAAACTAACAGTTTCAATATGGGTTATCCAGCAGCCCCTTTGTTTTAGCAGATAATACAATAGGATCTTTTGCAGTATAGTTCCTCGGTCTTGGTAGTTTTGGCGTTTAACAATACATCTTGGATGGTAAACTTTTAATTACTAAAAGTAGCGACAAGTGCTGTTAGATTTTGTTGTCTCCATGCTGAAACTCAATTTTGTATGGTAGCCTGTGCGAGATCACTTCAAGAATGACCCTAAAGCCAAAGATTTACTGAAGAAAGTCAAGGTATTCACTGATGTCCATCTTAATTCATTTCTAGTTTTTTTTTTAAGACAAGTGTCTTTCACTTCATTGTCCTTGTCATTCGTTTCTGATAAAGAATCCAACACAACCTTTTTTTGGTTTTGTAGTCTTACCGAGTTACCAGGTGAAGTGGCAAAAAATGGAATCACTCCCATGGGGTCCTCTGCCCCTTGCAGACTCTTGGACATTTGAATATACTTGCATTCTCTAGTTATTGATGCAGAAATGAGGTTGTTTCAACAAAACCACACAAGTCTTAAAAGAGCTTAGTTTAGATATATACTTTTTTTTGTTCAGGGGATTTTGACTTTCAGTTCCATACACATTTTCTTATTTAACTCAGGTGTTTTTCTGCATGTATATCCTCCTTGATGGAGCATGGTAGAAAACTTTCCTGCCATGTGTTACTAGTGATTGCTAGCGGTGTAGAAAACTTCTTAATGCATGTTGCTGAAAATTTGTAACCTCATTCTTGTACTTGTCTATGGGAGGGGATACCAAATTGTATGATTGTACACTGTAATATATTGGTTTTAGTTGCTTTTCATCATCACACTACTCCCACTTAATCGATTTGATTCCTGATTTGCTCGAGCAAGTAAATCCAAGCCCTTGTAAATAAGAAGCTAATTGAGAACTGTTCCCTAAAACACACATATATAATACTAGTCAAAAGACACGCATGCATAGGCTACCACTGAAGAGATAAAAATTTAGGTCAAGTGAAAAAATATCAATAAAAACAATGTAGCATTCATACGAGATTCAATTAGATAATATTTTTTGCATTTATTTTTGTTTATGAAAGTTTTAGACGCAATACAAATAAATGGTGACACTAGGGTGATGTTTGTTTTGGAATTTTGGTTCTGAATGAGAAGGGGTTCCCTTTGATTGGAGTTTGTTTTTACTTCTAATTAAAATCAAAAGTTCTTAATAGGTTTTGAATTTATAAAATTTTAATAAGTCCCAAGGAGGTGCTTAGTACTTAGTGCTGAAAAAAAAAAACACCCCCTAAAAAAAACTAGTTTGAAAGACTCGTTGAAATTGATCCAATGAAACCATATTATAAAATACAAATTAAACTTGATTAGAATATTTAGAAATAAAATTTAAATGAAAAACACAGTACAAAATAATTATATTATACGTATAAAAAATGCTTTAAATGAAAAAAAAAGGACTTAAAATAAAGAACAAATAAACTAACATAAGTTTTATTGTAGAAAATTTTAGAACTTGGTAGAACATGTTGCATGTCCACCTATAGCCACCTCATGCTATGAGGTGGCATGAGCTTGGCTTGTATAATACTAGGTGTCTTGCCTTAATAAATTTACTCTTGCATATAAATAGGTTGTAATTTGCTTTATGAATACGAATAAGAAAAGAGAGAGATGATGTACATGCAACAATAAAACTTTTTTTTTTGAAAGGCTTGCAACAATAAAACTTGATATGGCTTGAAAAGTATATTACAATATGTTATCAGCACAAATCTCGCGGATGAAGTTCCAACCATTGAGCGTACGAAGCTCCGACCAATTGAGCGATACATAATTATTATATTTCACTTCAATCTAAAGGGCATTTGAGTATGAAGCTCGGCTTGAATAATTTTTCTTCGCCGTCATTTTCCAAACTCTTTGTTTAGAGGTAAATAATTTAAATAAGAGCTTATATTATTTTCTTGAAAAATTCTAATTGTCGAGGGAAATGGCGAGGGACCCCACATGGTTGGGGGGAGCCGTCCATCCCCCTCGGGATGCGCGCTTGAAACCTCGGGATGCGTGCTTTGAAAAGTCAAGCGCGCATCCCGGGGGGATGGACGGCTCCCCCCAACCCCTACCCCACCACCTCCAAACCTGTGGGGTCTGTCACGCCCCGATTTTCGGAGGAAAACGAAATCCAAAAATCCACGTAGGATTATCCGTTTCCCCAAAACTCGGGACGTGAAATTCAATAACAACATAAACATTTAGCAGCAAAGACAAATAAAGTGTAGAAAATATGAACCAACTAAATTTTATACAAAACTCTAACCAGAAGATTCCGACGTCGCTAGCCCCACTAGCGGAACTCCCGTAACGCTGCTCAAAAGTCTCTAAACCTGAAAAGCTAATCGGCTACATTCCCAAAGGAATGTACCCAAGAAGCAAAAGCTCACTTGGGTCAGCAATAAAGCTGGTGTGAGAAATCTTCATCCCAAAAGTCAATAAAATTGCACGTGATAAACATCAAGCGAAACACAAACAACAAACCATCACACCAATAGGTAGTTTCTCAACGAGGCAAAGGTGTGATGCAAGAAAACACAGTCCAAATAATTTAGTTCCTCAACGAGGCAAACATATCATCATCCTAATATGTAAATATGCATTTACCTGTACTTACCCTATAGGAGTTGACTATGGCAAGTCGGACCTGCAAAAATATTAGTGGACTTGCCATCCTGCATAAAAAGAATTAAAAACAATGCAACGTCATTTATTCTTTTTATTTGAATTAGGTTCATCTTTTTAACGGATTGATCACTTAGACGATACCACATTCGCACCACCTCCGTGCCGAACATACATGCCCGTATGCCTCTCTCATATAAAGGAGGACTACTCCGTCATCCATGCCCAAGTGGGGACATCACATACAGACATGCATCGCGGATACCCCTAACTATATGAGTACCAAAAGCCACCCTTGGGCTATCAATGCGCATAAACTCACGTCACATTTTTTACGGATAAATATCAAAGCCTATTTTAGGCATACAATCCACCACATTTCCGCAAGACTAACCCGAAGGTTATTTTAGTTTCTCTAGTAAGAAATGGGTGCCCCAACTCCGCAAGACGACCCACTGGTCATTTAGTTTCTCTAGTAAGAGGGGAAAATAATAAACAAAAGAGATGTAGTAGTTCTAAGTGATACAAGCCCAAGTGGTTTATATTTTCAGAAATCAAGGTTTACCAATATCATTTATTTTTCATAATTCAGAATTCTTCCACAATGACATTTTGTCATACCTGAATTGATTCACAATCTATTCACCCACATTTTTGGGGAAAACATAGTATATTCATTAATCATGCTATGTAACAATATGACAATCAAGCCACTCCTTGATTCAAATATCCAAATTCTTTATAATGCATAAACAAGTCAATATGCATACAAATCTCCAAATTTATCATAATGCATTAATATTCATCAACCATTCAAACACCAACCAAACAAAGTCACACCCAATAAATAAAATGGTAAACATGGGTGACCCCAAACATGAACCCAGCAAGCTAGGAAAATCTCACACATCAAACAGATCAAAAATATTGGAGATCTAGCGTTTGCAACACAAAACACCACAAATAAGGCAACATCATTCTCAACATGTCTAAAATCTCACAATTGGATTACCTGAAATGAAACTTGTCATTTCCATACAAGCAATATACATACAGTATACTGAATTGCTCATCCAAAGAGATAAATGGCTAAGAGTTTCACTTACACCTTACACCCAAAATCTTTGAAATGAGATTTAAATCAAGCAATATAACAAGCCTAAGAATCCAATCTAAAAATTCATCAAGGACACAAATACAGGTCATGTAACGACCCGATCCGCATAGTAAGATATTGTCCGCTTTGGGCCCAAACAAATTGGACATTATTGCGGGTCAACTTAGTCAACGGTGCAGCGATAAGAGAAAACTTCTCTATAAATCGTCTATAGTACCCAGCCAACCCCAAGAAGCTTCTCACCTCCATTGCATTAGTAGGTTGTTTCCAATCTTTCACTGCTTTCACTTTATCAGGATCAACTGCTATCCCCTGACTAGAAACAACATGCCCTAAGAATTTTACTTCTTTTTCCCAAAAATGGCACTTGCTAAATTTCGCATATAATTTCTGATCTCTCAAGGTCTGCAGCACTGTTCTGAGATGTTCTCTATGCTCTGCTTCACTACGAGAGTAAACCAAAATGTCGTCGATAGAGATTAATAACGACTTCACCCAAGTAGTGCGACCAATCAAGATTGTGGATCATGATGTGAAACAGCTCCGTAGAAGGATAGTGAATCTGGTGAAAGTCCAATGGAGTGAAAAAGAAAATGATGTAACTTGGGAGCTAGAGGACAGAGTGAAGCAGTTACATCCGGAGCTCTTCATCCAGTGAATCTCGGGACGAGATTCCTTTTAAGGTGTGTATAATGTAACGACCCTACTTTAACATATAATAATTTTTAATTAATTATTTATTTATTTATTTAATTTTAATTTTATTAAATATGCGGTGGCATCAAGTAGAAAGATGGGGTGTCCCTAACCTCGAGCAAAGCCCTAATTGGTAGGAATAAATAGGGTTAGGTTCTTCTAATTGCTCTCTCGCCGCTAACAAAAAAAAAAAAAAAAAAGGAGAAGAAGAGAGGGAGGAAGAAGAAAAGGAGAAAAAAAAAAAACAAAAGCAAAAAGAAAGAGGTGAGTCTCTAGTATTTATTTCCTCGTTTTTCGTTTTTCTTTTGTGTCATAATGTGATTAGGCATGGAATTGTTGTAGCAAAGGATGGGTTTTCTTTATGATGGGATGGGTTTACTTGTATGATGGGAATGATGGAAAAGGGGGGGTTTGTGAGTCTCATCGTACCTTAAATTAGTTTTATTATGGGATTGCATTTTTACCTTATTGATTTTAATTGCATAAATTTGATGGGGATCTGTGACCGACATGACACAAAGGTTTAGTTCATGAACCATAATATTCTAAGTGGGACCTCTCAAACTATAATACCCATTCATGAACCATAATATTCTAAGTGGGACCTCTCAAACTACCATACCCTAAGTGAATAGCTAAAGGCTTTTCTCTTTATTAGTCATTCATGAATACACTACAAAAAGGTTGTCAGGAAGGGGTTTAGTTCTTTGCCACATGAGTTTTTCTTTTTTTTTTATTCGTACTAAATACAACCAAATCATCACTTCAAAACATAAACATTCCAAAAGTAATGATAAAAACGAAATGACAAAAAAACAAAAAAAAACAGATAAAGAACTTCACAACCCTTGTGTCATGTCGGTCACAGATCCCCATCAAATTTATGCAATTAAAATCAATAAGGTAAAAATGCAATCCCATAATAAAACTAATTTAAGGTACGATGAGACTCACAAACCCCCCCCCCCCTTTTCCATCATTCCCATCATACAAGTAAACCCATCCCATCATAAAGAAAACCCATCCTTTGCTACAACAATTCCATGCCTAATCACATTATGACACAAAAGAAAAACGAAAAACGAGGAAATAAATACTAGAGACTCACCTCTTTCTTTTTGCTTTTGTTTTTTTTTTTTCTCCTTTTCTTCTTCCTCCCTCTCTTCTTCTCCTTTCTCTCTTTTTTTTTTTTTTTTGTTAGCGGCGAGAGAGCAATTAGAAGAACCTAACCCTATTTATTCCTACCAATTAGGGCTTTGCTCGAGGTTAGGGACACCCCATCTTTCTACTTGATGCCACCGCATATTTAATAAAATTAAAATTAAATAAATAAATAAATAATTAATTAAAAATTATTATATGTTAAAGTAGGGTCGTTACAGGTCATCACACCGCCAAACCAAAATCCAAATCATAACCACACATCCTTGCAACAAAACTCACAAACCCCATCATCAAATCCTCACAAATACAATCACTACTTCAGTCAAGAAATAAGGATTTGCAAAATATAGAGAATAAGAAAAACTCACAGTAAAAGATAAAGAATGAAGAAAACTCACCTCATTCAACACCTCCTCCATATGTTGCAAGCTTCCCAGCAACTTTGCATCGGAGTTCTGCATTTGGTATAACAAATCAGTAGGACCAACACCACTCCCACTTCTGCGACTCCAATGCTTTCAAAACTTTACCATTCTGTGCAAACCCACATATCATTCCATTCCACGCCACAACATCTCTCTCTTGCATGGTCTGGAAAAGTTTGAATGCATCATTCATCTCCCCACAGTTTGAATACATATCTATAATTGCAGTTCCTACAACCACATCGTCTTCCAACCCAAACTTTACAACAAGACTATGGTATTGTCTACCCCTATGAAAAGCACTAACAGTCGCACAAGCACTAAACAAAGTGCCAAATGTAAAAGAATTTGGTCCAACCCCAGCCAATCGCATCTCATCAAACATCAACATAGCATCCTCCACACGTCCACCTTGTGAGAACCCCGAAATCAATGCAGTCCAAGAAACAACATCTTACTCAGGTATCTCCTCAAACAACTTTGTAGCAGACCCGACAAACCCACACTTAACATACAAGTTAACCAACGCATTACTAGTGAACCTATCCAAACAAAAGCCACACTTAAAAATCAACGAATGCACCTGTGTGGACCCCCATTGCATCAATGTTCTCAATGGAGCATCTACAAGCAATGCAATTGTCTCAAGAAGGGATTTTTTTAGAGTATTTCCCATCAGAATCAATGGATGCAAGATACAGCTTTGATCCGGGAACCTGAAACTTTCGAAGTTCTGAATTGGAGCAGAAAGCTAAGTTTGTGAGAGCGAGTTATGGAGCTGGAGTGTTGGTCACGATCATTGTCGCTGGTGATCCACTCGCCATTAGAGAGATCTGATCGATTCGATTCAGGTGATGAGATCGATTTCTCTCTAGGGTTTTGTTTGGGTTTGCTTGCAGAGAGTACCCTGTGAGAGAGCTCGACAAGAGCTTGATTTGGAGCTCAAGCATGAAGTCATCCTCGCTGCCGCTACGGCGCTGTGAAGGGGCAAAAGAGACTGCACGCATCCAAGCTCAGCGGGAGATCTTGTCAAGAGAGATGAGAAACGACGACAAGGCGGAGCAGTGGAAGCTCCAATGCCACTGCCACTGCCACAGCCACTGCTTGAGAGGGACTCTTGACGTTGGGGCTCCTCCGCTTCCGCCTGTTGTTAACAACTTTGGTTTAATGGCGGATTTGAGGGATCGAAGAGACGTTCTACTCATAAGCCTATGACGTGAAGAAGAAGCCATTGAAGAAGAAAACGTAAAGGGGGAAAAGAAAAAAGAGAAAGAAAAGAAAAATAGGGTTTTCTCTTTATAGGGTGGGTGGCTATTCGCCCCCACTAAAATTCTGAGAGTACCCTCCCTTTAACTCACCACATAAAACTCTAATTTCGAAATTCACATTCAATTAAATGTAACCCTATTTTATTTAATTTAAAATAAAATAAATTAATTTTATGAAATTGAGGGGTGTTACAGGGTCCCTCGCTGTTTTCCTCGACACTTAGACGGGTTCTATTTTCTTTTCTGATTTTAGTGTGATTGTTTCTATTAGGGGTGGGCATTTAGGACCGAAAATCCGGACCGAACCGACAACCTGACCGATCGGGTCGGTTCGGATCGGTTTTAATTAATTAAAAAAATTTCGATTGTAAAGGCCCGCCCCGAAGTTTCTGATCCGGGCCTCGGTTTCCATTTCTGAAGCCCGCCGGGTAACCGGCCCGGCCCGACTTCTTCACTTAACTAATTCTCCCTCCCCTCAGCTTACAGAGAGTCATTCTCCAGAAATTCTAAATGGCGAGGAAACCAGCGAGGAAAACAGTTTCCTCATTCTCACAGCGGAGGCGGAGGTCGATCTGAGGCCGCCTCCCTTCTCACAGCGGAGTGTCACAGATGTGGCTCAGATGGGGCAATCAGATGAACACAATAGGAATTGAATGTTATATTGAATACGAAAATAAGGTTACAACTAGCTAGGGCTCAGTCTGATCTACAGAACTGGCTCTGGTTCTCTCTTCTTCTCCTCCCTGTTCTGCTCTTCTTTCCCCTATTTAACTACAGTAAGAGTAACAGAATTACAAATGTGAGCCAGTAAGCTTAGGACACGTGTATGCTCCCATGTGATATTATAACTAACTAGTGGTGTTATTACCAAAATCTCCCTGATTTCAAATTCAAACAATTACAGAGTTGGCGCCATCTTTTCCTTTTGGCGCCTTTGCGAAATTGCTTCCCTTCTTCTCTTTTTTGATCTATTGTAACTGTGACATTGCCATTCCCTTCGAAGAATCCTTGTCCTCAAGGATTAAAGTGAGGAAAGGAAGCCTGAATCTGGGTCCAATCTTCCCAAGTAGCATCTGTAGGGGTGGATTTCGACCATTGTATAAGAACCTGTGTCACGGCTCGATTGTGTCGAGGGATGAGTCTGCGGCCCAAAATAGCGACAGGTTCCGTGCGAAATGCTCCCAGATGGTCGACCACTGGTAGTAACGGGGCTGCAACAGAGTGGGTGCCCAGTTTGCGTTTCAATTGTGATACATGGAAGACAGGGTGGACCTTGGAATTTGGAGGAAGACTGAGCTTGTAAGCGACAGTGCCAATGCGGTCGATAATCTGGAAGGGGCCATAAAATCGAGCCGAGAGCTTGAGGTTATGTCGAACATGGACAGAGTTCTGGCAATATGGCTGTAAACGTAAGTAAACCCAATCTCCACAGGTGAATTCTCGCTCAGCTCGATGCTTGTCTGCATAATGTTTCATTCGCTCTTGAGCGCGGCGAAGGTTCTCTTTGATGAGGTGTAACATCTGCTCTCTGTCCTGAATAAACTGTTGAACATCAGCAATGCAATTGGTAGCCAGAGGAGGGAGAGCCATTAGTGGTGGCCGATACCCATAAAGAGCTTCGAAAGGGGTAGTGCGCAGCCCTGTGTGAAAGGAGGTATTATACCAAAACTCGGCCAAATATAGCCAATTCGACCATTGACGAGGAGCGTCACCAGTCATGCAGCGGAGGTAATTCTCGAGGCATGCATTCACTATTTCCGTCTGTCCATCAGTTTGTGGATGGTAGGAAGAGCTGAGTTTAAGGTTTGTGCCGAGGGCTGAAAACAACTCTTGCCAAAATGCACTCAAAAATACCTTATCACGGTCGGATACAATTGAGGTAGGTAGACCATGAAGTCGATAGATGTGTCACAGAAACAAGTCAGCAACCATGGCGGAAGTGAATGGGTGTGACAGAGCTATGAAATGACTGAACTTGGTCAGTCTGTCCACGACCACTAATATGACAGTCTTGTGCTTGGATGATGGAAGTCCTTCTATGAAATCCATCGAGATGTGCTGCCATGCGGGCTTCGGAATGGGTAGAGGTTGAAGAAGGCCACCATAGGTGGAATTATCCGTCTTATTACGCTGGCACGTATCGCATTCAGTTACATAAGACAACACCTCAGACTGCATTTTGGGCCAAAAGAAATATTGATGCAGTCTTTTGTAAGTGGTGTTGAATCCTGAGTGGCCTCCTAAAGCCGATGTGTGTAACTCATGCAGGAGTTGTTTACGAAGAGACCCATTAGAGCCAATGCAGATGCGCTGCTGGTGTTTCAAAATCCCTTGATGCAAGGTGAATGGTGGACGAGAAGCTTGACTGATGAGTAGTTGTTGCATGATTGGCTGCAAATACTGATCCTGCTCATATGAAGCAACAACCTCAGATAGCCAAGTAGGAGTGACAGCGGACAGAGCTAAGACCTGGCCTGTTGGTTCAGTACACCTAGACAAGGCATCTGCTACTTTGTTGTCAACCCCCTTCTTGTAACAAATTTCATAGTCGAAATCGAGGAGCTTAGCTAGCCAACGTTGTTGCATCATGGTAGTGACCTTTTGAGCTAAGAAGTGTCGGATGCTTTGGTGGTCAGTGAATATGATGAACTTGGAGCCAAGTAAATAAGAGCGCCATCTGTGGACAGCGAGTACAATGGCGAGTAGTTCCTTCTCATAAGTAGACAAGGAGAGGTTCTTTGGGCTTAGAGACTTACTGAAGAAGGCAATAGGTCGACCATTTTGAGACAGAACAACGCCCACACCTATTGCACAAGCGTCCGTCTCGAGGTGAAAAGGGGCCTGAAAGTTTGGAAGAGCCAAGACTGGCGCTGCACACATTGCTTGCTTGAGTTGCAGGAAGGCCGAAGTAGCCACAGGAGACCACTGAAATGCATTATGCTTGAGTAAATCTGTCAGTGGTTTGGCAATGATGCCATACTTATCAATAAACTTCCTGTAGTATCCCGTGAGCCCAAGGAACCCTCGGAGTTGCTTGATGTTTGTGGGGCAGGGCCAAGTTGTCATAGCTTCAATTTTCATTGGGTCAGCTTCCACTCCATTATAACTGATCACATGGCCGAGGTACACTAATTTTTCTTGAGCAAAAGAACATTTGGATAGCTTGACGAAAAGTTTGTGCTGTCTGAGAATGGAGAACACTTTAGCTAAGTGGTCCAAATGACTGACAAAACTCGGACTGTAAATCAGAATGTCGTCGAAGAACACTAGGACAAATTTCCGCAATAGAGGCTGAAATATTTCATTCATAAGAGCCTGAAAAGAGGCCGGTGCATTTGTAAGTCCGAAGGGCATCACTTTGAATTCGAAGTGGCCATGATGCGTTTTAAAAGCCGTTTTGTGAATGTCGGGGGAATGCACAAGCAGCTTGTGAGACTCTTGTGTGGGCGGACCTGAGGGGGAGGGTGAGGGTGAGGGTTGGAGCCCAATAGGCCCAACAGGCCTGTGGATCCCAAGAGGGGTTGGGCTAGCTACCAAGAGGGATCATAGTCCCACATCGCCTGGGTGCGGGATGGTTATGTGCTATATATGTGCGAGGTTGGATCCCCATAGAAAGAGGCCTTTTAAAGCCGTGCGGGCCGGTTGGGCCCAAAGCGGACAATATCTTACTGTGTGGATCGGGTCGTTACAGAATGGTATCAGAGCCTGACCCAGCCGGAAGTGTGCCACATGGAGGTGGGCCCTCGGGCAACGTGGACGTTGTGCCTGTGTGGCCAACGAGGACGTTGGGCCTTAAGGGGGGTGGACTGTGAGACTCTTGTGTGGGCGGACCTGAGGGGGAGGGTGAGGGTGAGGGTTGGAGCCCAATAGGCCCAACAGGCCTGTGGATCCCAAGAGGGGTTGGGCTAGCTACCAAGAGGGATCATAGTCCCACATCGCCTGGGTGCGGGATGGTTATGTGCTATATATGTGCGAGGTTGGATCCCCATAGAAAGAGGCCTTTTAAAGCCGTGCGGGCCGGTTGGGCCCAAAGCGGACAATATCTTACTGTGTGGATCGGGTCGTTACACAGCTGGTGGTATCCTGACCTTAAATCCAGTTTAGAGAACAATCTGGCACCATGAAGTTCATCCAAAAGTTCGTCTATGAGGGGCATAGGGAACTTATCTTTGATGGTGATCTCATTCAACCTCCTGTAGTCGACACAAAATCGCCAGGAGCCATCTTTCTTCTTAACTAGGAGTATGGGAGGTGCAAATGGACTATGGGATTGTTGAATTAAACCAGACTCCAACATTTCCTGTACGAGCTTCTCTACGACTGTTTTTTGCATATATGGGATCTTATAAGGGTTCTGGGATGGTGGTATATGGCCAGGTTTTAATGGAATGCGATGATTAAGGGTTCGGCTAGGAGGTAATGAGGTAGGGGTTTGAAATATATCACGAAATTGTGAAATGAGTGTTTGGATAGCAGGATCAGGTTGTGTAACAGTCTCTTGGACAGTCATAGAGAAAACATGACAGAAGAAAGAGCTAGCTCTATTTTTCCACAATTTAGAAGAACCCTTAGACTCCAGTAGGCACAATTCAGCATCTTCTGATCCTCCTTGCAAGGTAACTGTTTGGCCATTGATAGACAAGGTCAGTTGAAGCTTCTGAAGGTTCAAGGTAATATCTCCAAATTTCTTCAACCAGTCTCCACCCAAGACCATGTCGTACCCTCCTAGAGGCAGCACCCTTACCCGACTTTCGAAAGAAACCCCTTGCATTGACCATATCAAACTCTGGCAGACAGCATTGCTCAATACTTGGTCACCATTAGCCACCTTAACCATCATTTGTGGTGTTAGACACGTAGGCCAATTAGTTGCTTTCACCACTCTAGGATCAATAAAGGAATGGGTGCTGCCAGTATCAATCAAAATAGACACTGGTCTCTTCCTGATCAACCCTTTGATTAGTAGTGTGTTTGTAGAGGAGCAACCATGGAGGGCATGTAGAGAGATCTCCATATCAGTAGGGACTTCTTGAATTAAATTCTCAGTCTCAAGGTCAGGGAAGTCGTCAGACACATCAGGTTGCTCATCTTCTGGAATTAGCATATATAGGTGCTGAGATTTGCATAAGTGCCCAGGTTTGTACTGCTCATCGCAATTGTAACAGAGTCCTTTCTCCCTGCGCAAGCGCATTTGGCTGGGATTTAGGCGTCTGATAGGTGGTATAGATGATGGTAGTCTAGCAGTATTTTGGTATGGTGAACGAAAAGATGGTCTGTGTTGGGTATTGGAGTTGTAGTTGGGGTGGTTGGAGTGGGTGAGTTGTGATGTAGGATTGGGTGTATGACTTGTTTGGTTGGCAATGGTGGTGGAGTATGAGTTTGGTTTATTGTAGTATGGTTGAGTGTGATGTGTCCTTGACGTGTTTTGAGCTTGGGACGCCTCATGCATCCTAGCCAGAGAGAGAGCTTGCGTCAGTGTGGTAGGTCTAAAGAGCTGCACCATAGCTTTTATATGCGTTTTCAAACCACTCAGAAAACTGAGTACAAAGTACTGTTCGTCCAGATGATGGTTGTGAGTCAGCATTAGTGAGCGTAACTCTTCAAATCGATCAAAGTATTCATTAACCGTTCCTTGTTGAAGAAGTTTGTTGAATGAGTCGACGAAATTGTCCAGCACTGCCTCTTCAAAACGCTCACAAAGATCCCTGCAGAATTGCTTCCACTAAGGAATTTCTCTCCCCACATGGTGGTCAAGAAACCACATATCTGCTTTACCCGACAGATGAATCGACGCCATGCCTACTTTGTTATCCTCTGAGACTTGGTAAAACTCAAAATACTTCTCACATTTTTTTACCCATGATCTGGGGTTTGTGCCATCGAAAATAGGAAAATCCAGTTTAATTAGGTAATCTGGGAAACATACCTGGGTTCTCCCAATGAGTTTGGGAGTTGGATCGATGCTCAGAATGATTAGAATCTGGGGCCGTTGAGGAGCTCGGTTCATTGACGTTTACTGGAACAGGTGGAGTTTGAATCAACTGGAAGAGTTGATCAAACCTTGAATCCATATGTTTGCGGTTATCTTCCAAGCGTTGTGCTAATCCTTCATGAGTGAGAGTGAGTTTATGGAATCCACTGTTTAAGAACTCGATCTGGCCAACTGTCTCATTCTGATTCTTCCTTGTGTCTCGTATGAACTGCTCGAGTTCCTTTCCCCTAGTCTCCATCACTCTGCAATGGTGGTGCTCTCTCACAGTCCCGATGAACAACCGACTCTGATACCAAATGTCACAGATGTGGCTCAGATGGGGCAATCAGATGAACACAATAGGAATTGAATGTTATATTGAATACGAAAACAAGGTTACAACTAGCTAGGGCTCAGTCTGATCTACAGAACTGGCTCTGGTTCTCTCTTCTTCTCCTCCCTGTTCTGCTCTTCTTTCCCCTATTTAACTACGGTAAGAGTAACAGAATTACAAATGTGAGCCAGTAAGCTTAGGACACGTGTATGCTCCCATGTGATATTATAACTAACTAGTGGTGTTATTACCAAAATCTCCCTGAGTTCAAATTCAAACAATTACAGAGTTGGCGCCATCTTTTCCTTTTGGCGCCTTTGCGAAATTGCTTCCCTTCTTCTCTTTTTTGATCTATTGTAACTGTGACACGGAGGCGAAGCCGTGGACGTCTCTTCTCTTCTCACAGCGGAGGCGGAGGCCGAATCAGACTCTCGGATCAACTGAATTAGACTCTCAGACATTCAACTGAATCAGACTCTCGGATCAAAGCTCATCAGATCTTGATTCTTCTTCAAAGCTCATCAAATCTTGATTCTTCTTCAAATCAGATTTTGATTCTTCTTGAATCAGATGTTGATTCTTCTTGAGTCAGATCTTGATTCTTCTTCTGTCAGATCTGAGTGAGACATGTGATCATGGGGAAATTAAATTTCCCTTCAAAACTTGTAGACACGTCTTTTGATGTTGTTCTAAGGTAATGAATCAGTATGTTAATTCTTGAATCTCTCTCGATTGTTTACTAATTAGAAAGTTGTTTGCTAATAATCTCTTGATGATTCACTTGTATCTTATGTTTTATAATTGAAACGGATATCTGAACTGAATATGCTACTGTGTCTGAATTAGATGTTTAGTTAGATCTTGATTCTTCTTTTTGAATCAGATCTTGATTCTTCTTCATATCAGATCTTGATTCTTCTTCAAAGCCTCATCAGATATTCAACTGAATCAGACTCTCGGATCTTGATCAGATCTGATCTCGGATCTTGATCTTGATCTGATCTCGGATCTTGATCAGATCTGATCTTAGATCTTTGATCAGATTTGATCTCGGATCTTGATCAGATCAGATCTGAGATTTTTCAGAGATTTTTCTTTGGATGTTGCTTGTCTCAGACTCTCAGTGTCTCACCATGAATTGTATCCAATTTGGATGTTGCTCTTAGGACCGAGATCGGCTCGAAATTCGGTTAACCGGTCAACTCAGTCCGGTTTCGGGCCTCATAAACACGGGCCCGAGTTGCTCGGTCCGATTTTCGGTTTTTACACTTTGGCCCGGTTACCCGTACTTGCCCAGCCCTAGTTTCTATGATATATATTACATCTAGTAGATGTTGCCTCATAAGAAAAACAATTTCCATGGTGTCAGTTCATGCTTGGAATTCAAATTTTGTTTAAATTTCAGAGCCATCATCACACATATCATAGTATGACACATGTTGAAACAAATTTAGAATAACAAGAGTCTCTTCTTCAATTCATGTGGTGTTTGGTAGTACCATTGATGGTGGTGATGATAATTGGGTAAATTATAGGATGGTTTTCGTCATGTACTACTCACATAAGGAGAAAAATCCAATCCATCAAAATAACGAAGAAGAGAGAGGTTCAATACTAAGATAACAATTAATACCTCATTGGCTTCTTCTCCTTCTCTTGACATAGATTGTCCCCAAAATTGCTTTCTAGGGCCGAACTCGAGCTTCAGTAGGCAAAATCGCCAGGTTTCTCAAGGTCGAAAACTACGCCAAGCATGTCAGTGCTAGCCGCCCCGTATACCTTTTCGCCATGCTCGAGTATCTTGCAACTGAGGACCTTGCTTATGGTCTCAGATTGATTTGTTTGTCATCAAACTATTAGAGTATTTTCATTAAATAACACCCAAACTCATATGCTTCTTCACAAGACCTAACCTCAAATATTTTCAGCGTGTTTGTTTTGTTGGAGCTCCCATCTATGTGTGTTGTTTATATTCTTTACTAATTTTTCTTAGAATCGAAAACCTTGTTGAAAATTGGGTAAAGAGACTAGACATAAAGATGGGGTGATAAACATACCAAACATCAAAACATGTGCCAGATATCAACATGTCTCTGAAACACTGAGTTTTCTCGATGGTTTGATAAATGAAATAAATTGAAAACAAAGATATGGGTGGCAAGCTAGGTGGTGTTAAGTTCATTTGGCTGATATGGGTAGGTGTGCCCGTGTGTTATTATTGACTGAGATGTTGAATGTTGTGTTCTATGCTCTCAATGTGGTTTTAGGTTTCTTAGGTGAAATTACTTTCTACCTGTGGTAAATTTAATTCATCAAATTACAGTAATGTGTGGGCATAATTGTTTTCACCCAAATTGGTGTCTATTATAACCACTTTGTTGTTAGACATGAATCTTTTGACAAATATTGTTATTTCGAATTAGGTAAGCAATTAAGCACGAATGTTGTTTGTTTTAATATTTATTGAAGTGGTAGCCCTAAAAGTGGTAACGAAAGTAATCACCCTAGAAGAGGTAGTCAGATAATCACTTCTACTCCCAGGAGAGGTAGTCACAACACTTACCACATGATTCAAAGCTCCTGCTTCGTACAATAATAAAACTTCGGTGAAGGATACTGAGAATCCTTCTAGAAATGACGCTTGTCATAGATGTAGTAAATGTGGACATTAATCACGTATTTGTCGTGCACCAATAGAGGCAATAGAGAAATATCGAGATTTCATGATAAGATAATAGTCATTGTTCATTGTTCATTTCATTATTTGAATTTACTCCTATTTGTAGCAAAAATTAATAGCCTTACTATACTTATGGTTTTGAGTTAGCTACTTATATACTTATAACATCAGACAATGCAAATCATCTAATGAAAAATCATGGTCTCTAATATTTTGTGAACTTAGTGTCAATTGCAAAGCATAAATATCCCCGAATATGAGGCAACTCCAGTAGAGATAGCCATTAGCCAAAGTAGTCACCCCAACAACGGTGATTACAACAATATTACTACATGTCTAATACTTATTTTGATCTAGAACACTTGTTAAACAAAATGATTTTAGCTAAGCTCAAAGATACGTATTATAGATATTGTTACATTAGAATATTTGCTGCTACCTGAAACATATGAAGTATATTATGTTTTGATTTGTTTGATTTATTTACTACATACATTTTCTTTGAAACTATTGTTTACAAACTTAAAATGATGGACAATCATATATGTTTAATTGTTAGTGTTACTATTCATAATTTATTGAGAAATCAAACATTTTCTCAACATTGACCTTTAAGACACAAAAAAATCTATCATAGTTGAACCTATATAATTTATTGGAGGTCCCAACATAGGCTATCCCAATCATTGAAGGCATCGGAAGAGCCCCATCTTCTATCTTTAAATGACGTACATTTATTTATCCAACATGCATTATATTTCTGCAGTTCTTGAAGAAACTTGCTTAATTTCAAAATATATACATCATATTTAATGTTGGTAGCCAACAACTTATATTAGAGATATATACATTAAGCCTGAAGCTTACATTCGAGATATATGCATTATATTAGAGATTTAGGCATTCAGCTTGAAGCTCACATTAGAGATATTTTTTGTTAATTTATTGGGATTATACAACTCTACGAGTTGTTGTATCATATGTCATTTTACGTCGGAAGATAAAATAAGTCACCCATAACACACACTCCACTTACAAATATGTATGCACTCATTGTTCATATAATAAACTTCTTATTAGATGGTCTCACATGTGTTTATGTGTCACACATTGTTTTGTTTAGCGCACAAGTTTCACCCCTACCTCCAGTCTATCTAATTTGACGATGCAGTTAAGTTTATTTTCAGTTTTTTATTGCTTACGTTAATCGATATGGATTGTTCTCGCACAGTCTTGTCCTGCATGGACAAAATAGTTTGACACATATTTAAGTTATATGTCTTCACCTTGTTGAAAGACATTTTCTTATGCAATCTAGACTACTCAATAAACTACCTTATAGTGTTAAGGGAAATGCAGTATTGAATACTGCAAAACTGTTTTGCCTTTGCCCATTACGCAGACTATTAGTTTTAACTGGTGAAATTTTAGTTTGCAGATGTCAGTTTTATGAGAGTATATTCTCACCGTTAGGGGGAGATAGGCAAGTTCTTACAGAACAACATAGTGTGAATTATCGTCGAATATTTTAACTTTGTCTCATCTAACAATTATGAATTATTTACTTGATGTATTTAATGATGTAGCCAAAGTGAAAAAGTCACATGTAACAATTATGAATACTCCTGTTCGAATTTGTATCCCTTAAGGACAAAGTTCGAGGATGACAGCTAGTGAATCTGTTGCATGCCAGAAGTGTGGCAGACCTATAGGTTCCAAAAATTCAACTCCCAAAAAAGGAGAATTAGTAAAAAAAAATCATTCCCTAATGCTCCCGAAGTAGCAATTCTTGAAACTCCTACAAAAGTTTATAACCTCCAGAAGAAGTTGTACATGCAATTTCAAAAGCATCAATATGACACTCCATAAGAGATCATGCAACTCTACAAATATCATTACATGATGTTCTAAAAGACGTCATGCAGCTCCAGAAGCAACAATACATAACGCTCTAGAAGAGGTCATGAAGCCCCAGAAGAGATAATGTTTAAAAAAATCCAATTTCTCCATTACCCCAAAAGTGCTTATTCATATCCCTGAAGTGATTTGAAAAGCCCCGAAGAGACTCAGGTACCTGATAATAATGAGATCTCAATATATTAAAGAGAAATGTGGATCTAAATGAAATGATCATCGATGACATATTCACATATATGGTAGCTACCGAAATATAAAAAGGGCGATGATATAAATAATGACATTCAACCATAAAACATCTATGAATATCGAAAAATGAAATGATTGGAAAAACAGAAATATGTTGTCAACGCGGAATTGGTTTTTCTGTGAGATATATGGTGTCTTTGGACCTATAGTACAAACACTTAAGTGTGTAAAACCTGTTGGTTTCAAATGAGATTGTCAGATATAAGACAGAACTTGTGGGACAAGGGTCCTGCAGAAATCCGATATTTTATAAAATAAATAAAAACTATATTTCCATTAAGTATTATAGTTTATGAAAACTTGATATGCGAATTATGAATATCTTAATTACTTATTTGTATAAGAATTTAGACACATATATTTATAAAATTCCTAAACGATTTGCTTTACTAGTCACAATTATTTACATGAAATTCTCAAAAGGGTTTACTTTGCTGAAACAAAGACATGAAATAATTACTCAATATAAGTAAGATATGTTTTATACGATTTTAAATAATTAGAGAAGAATGTGGTATAATTGTCTTAATAAGATTATGCAGTACTACTAAAATCTTGGTCCATTAATAAAAAATATTTACAAGATTTGTAACACTTTTAACATGGACAACTCTCATCTACTTAGTATGTTCATGGTCGTTCGATCTTTAGATCTCAAAAAAGACTTGTATCAATCAATTAAAGTACTCGGTCCTCAAGTACTATATTTGAGTATCATTGGTACATTGTTATATTTAACACTAAATACATAACCTCATATAGTCTTTTTCTGTGCATTTACTATAAAGATATAGTTTTGCACAGATTTATAGTATATATTGTTGAATCTTAGGGTCAGATACAAAGAAGAGAATGAGAGGAAAGTCTATGAGAGACTTCTTATTTATAATACAGATTTAGAATTTATAAATACAACCCCAAACTACTACATGATACCGCATATGTAACAATACAGTAACTTAAATCCTAACACTCCCCTCAAGCAGGAGCATAGATGTTAAACATGCCCAACTTGGAACTTAAATCTCGGAATGTGGAAGAGGCCAATGGTTTGGTAAGAATGTCAGCCAGTTGGTCGCCAGAACGAACATGAGGAGTAACAATTTGTTTACTCATAACCAAGTCGCAAGTAAAGAGACAATCAACTTCAATATGCTTTGTCCTATCATGAAAAACAGGATAGTTGGCAATAAAAATGGTAGCTTGGTTGTCACAATACATCTGCATTGGAGTTGGAACAATAATACTTATATCAGAAAATAAGTGACGAACCCATATCATCTCGGAAGTGGCATGTGCCATGGCGCGATATTCGGCTTCAGCACTAGAGCGAGCAACCACATTTTGCTTCTTACTATGCCAAGTAACAAAATTTGTACCCACAAAAGTAAAATACCCAGAAGTAGACCGCCTATCAGTGCGACTACCTGCCCAATCAACATCACGAAATCCAGTAATAGTTAAGGTAGTAGGATGATACAGAAGTCCCTTACCTAGATCCCTCTTCAAATAGAGAAGGATACGACATAGCATAAAAGTGAGGCTTCCTAGGAGCATGCATAAAATGACTAACAACACCCACTGCATATGTTATATCTGGTCCAGTAACGGTAAGATATATGAACTTACCAACTAGACGACGATAGCGCCGAACATCCTCAAATAACTCCCCTTACTCATCATCAAGTTTAACATTAGGATCCATGGGTGTATCAACAGGTCGAGAACCCAAGAGACTTGTCTCTGACAAAAGATCCAAAACATATTTTCGCTGGGAGATAGTAATACCTTGGCGAGAACGAGCAACCTCAATTCCAAGGAAATAACGAAGGTGGCCAAGATCTTTGGTATGAAAGATTCGTGATAAATAATCTTTCAAGGAAACAAACCCAGTAAAGTCATCACCATAAATAATAATATCATCAACATAAACAATGAGAACAATAATGCATTGAGTTGAGCGTCTTACAAAAATTGAGTGGCCACAAGAAGAACAATGAAACCCATAAGCAATTACAACTGAACTAAATTGATCAAACTATGCATGAGTAGATTGCTTAAGATTATAAATGGCCTTACGTAGTTGGCATACTAGGTGAGAGTTAGTAGCATAACCGGGGGGTTGACTATATAAACTTCTTCCTGTAAGTCACCATGAAGAAATGCATTCTTGATATCTAACTGGTATAAAGTCCAAGAATGACTCACGACAATAGAAAGAAGAACGCGAATAGAGTTAAGTCGAGCGACATGATAAAATGTCTCCGCATAATCAATCGCATATTCAATCCCATATGTCTGAGTATAGCACTTGGCAACCAACCTTGCCTTGAGGCGTTCCACTGACCCATCCGGATGATACTTCACTGTATATACCCAACGACACCTAACAAAATTTTTTCCATGAGGGAGAGAAGTAAGCTCCCATGTGTTATTCTGAGCTAATGCTTGTATTTCCTCATCCATTGCAAGTTTTCAACTAGGTGAAGACAATGCCTCCTAGTAAGAAGATGGAATAGAAATAGTGGACAAGGAAAGGGAAAATGATTGCATATTTGATGAAAGGTTAGTGAACCCAACAAAATTAGCAATAGGATACTTACTCCGAGTGCGGGAAGCCACATGTGCATCTATTTTCATTGGAGCATGAACCATCGGCGAAGAAGATGATGTAGTTGGCCCAGTAACGAGGGAGACAATTGTCTGCTTGCGAGGGCGTTGATAAACCTGTAGTGGCTTTATTGATTGAGTTGAAGGATTTGAAATAGGTATAGGTAATGGAAGGTGCTTCCCCTCACATAAAGACACAAGATTTATGGAAATGGCTTGACCGATTGTGGAAAAGAAGGCAGTTGATTAAAAAAATGTGACATCCGCACTTACAAAATAACGATGAGACTCGGGATGATAATATCAATACCCCTTTTGAGTGCGAGAATAGCCAAGGAAAACACACTTGCGAGCACAATGAGATAATTTTTCAAGTCCTGATCCAAAATGTGAATGAATGCGACACAACAAAACACTCTAGGAGTAAGAGAAAAGGAAAACCCCTGGATAGAGAAGAGACCAAAGAGTCTTATTATTAATAACAGAGGAAACCATGCAGTTCATAAGATAATTAGCAGTCAAAAGTGCATCAGACCAATAAACTTTAGAAACATGCATATTAATAAGGAGAGTACGAGCAACATCCAACAAATGGCGATGTTTGCGCTCGACAACACCATTTTGTTGTGAAGTATGAGCATAACTAGTTTGATGAATAATACCATGGGCATCACAAAAAGAACTCGAAATATTTTGAGCATACTCCAAAGCATTATCAGATCGAAGAATTTTGATGCGCTTCTCAAAATGAACAAGGATTTCATTATAGAATTTATAAATGATATGAGGCAATTCTGAGCGATTTTCATTAAAAATAACCAAGTCATTCGAGAATAATCATCAACAAAAATAACGAAATACAAATATCAATTCAAGCTAGGAGTTCTTGATGGACCCCAAATATCTGTGTGAACCAAAGCAAAGGACTCGGACTAATGCACTGAATGACTAGAATAAAAACTTTGATGATGTTTTCCTAATTGAAATGCCCCGCACTCCAAAGTGAAAACCAGACTCAAATTGGGAAGAGTCGTGTGCAACTTTTTATTGACGGATGTCCCAAGCGATAATGCCACTGAAGAGGAGAAATAATAGCATTTAAGGCGGGAAAAACAGAACTAGGAGGTTCACCAGGGTCTAGATAATAAATGCCATCTTGCTCATACCCCGAACCAATCATCTTATTCGTCTTCAGGTCTTGGAAAACAAAAAAAGTAAGAGAAAATGTTACCGAGCATTGTAATGATTTCGTTAATTGACTAACTAACATCAAGTTAAAAGGAAAATTTGGGACGTATAGCTGAATATCACCTTTACCAATGACAGGCTTAAAAGATCTATCAGCTAACACAAGACTATATTTAATAGGAGACATGTTACAAAAGATAGATGAGATACCAGACATGTGAGTGCTAGCGTCAGAATCAATGACCCAGGTAGAGGGATACCTGGCCACACATGCAACATTACCAGAGTTGGCCAGGGTAGCAGTGGAAGATGATGCATGATTCACTGTCTTCAAAGCCTGTAGTAATTATTGCAATCGGGTGGTAATATTTGAAGAAACCGAAGTATTAGACTCGGATGAAGTGGAGCTAGGAATAGGCTGAGAAGATGTATCATCTAAAACTTGATGTGCCATTGTCGATTTTCCCCATTTCTGCCAACAAAATTGTCCAATGTGATTGGTGCGACCATAATATTCACAAGGCTTGTTATCACGACCTCCACGAGTTCCACCAAACCGACCACTACGAGATCCACCACAATTATTTTTAATCCACTACCACTAGACACAAGTGCTGAGAATTCTGTAGATACATGAGCACTTTGACCAAGAGAAGACCTTATCAATCGAGAGTAAGCATTAGTGGCAGTAAGCAGTTTTTCACTTGCTAAGATCTGATCCTTATAACCACGAATAGCAGCATCCAAGCCAGATAATAAAGAAGCTATCATAAACTCCTCCCATTGCTCTTGTTGGGTTTTCAAATCTATAGTGAGGGGTCAATATTGCAAGAGTTGTTCCCACAACCCCTTTAGAGAACTATAATACCGGGGAATAGACTTTCCATTATGCTTTCATGTTAAAAATTGCTCATATAATTCATATACTCGAGAAACATTATTCTTATTGAAGAATGAATCGGCCAAAGAATCCCAAATGTTCTTGGAAGAGGTACAAAAAGCAATTGTTTTGACAACTTGTTCTTCCATACTATGCCACAACCAACCCATAACTATTGAGTATTCACACATCCAAGCCTCATATCCTTTATCCTCATGTGTGAGTGGATTTTCAGTCAAATATTTTAACTTTTTCCTGTCTCGTAGATGAACTTCCACTCCATGTTTCCATTCCAAATAATTTGTATCATTTAATTTTGCAGCAGTAACTGAACGAGGAATTTGGTCATACATCTTGGGTTCAACCATAGTTATGATCATTCAATCAACAAAGTGTGTGGGTATCAAACATGGACACAAGAGAATAATAATCAATACCAACATGAAAGATTTTCCAATGAAAAGAGCACTAACTAATTCATTCAAGCAGTGCTAAGAATGAGAACATATCAAGTTTGTTTGTCCATGGTGATACCTGAACAATAAGGGACTTTGTTG
This sequence comes from Berberis vulgaris, assembly GCA_963556465.1. Taxonomy (NCBI): domain Eukaryota; kingdom Viridiplantae; phylum Streptophyta; class Magnoliopsida; order Ranunculales; family Berberidaceae; genus Berberis; species Berberis vulgaris. The sequence continues at coordinate 15,608,160 of OY747134.1, forward strand.
TTGATCAATACAGGAAACTAGAGAAGATAACAAAAGAGACAAACAATCAACAACTTGTGCTGCTTACTACTGTTGATTTAATGGTTGAGAGGTTCTGATTGGGTTGTTTATGATAAGTTATTACTGTTGCTGTTGTTCGTAGTGCTGATTGCTTACTGCTTTTGCTACTGTTCGTAGTGCTGACTGCTTTTGACTGTTGATTGCTATTCAGGATGATTAAAAGTACAGCAAGTGGAGGGCTAATGGTAGGGGAGGAAGGAGGGGAAAATATATGGTGAGGAAAGGAGATGGATCTAAACCCTAAGGTTTTGATACCATGTTGAATCTTAGGGTTAGATACAAAGAAGAAAAGGAGAGGAAAATATTTTGTCCTTATGAGAGACCTCTTATTTATAATAAAGATTTAGGGTTTATAAATACACCCCAAACTACTATATGATAACAATACAATAACTTAAATCCTAATATATATATATATATATATATATATTCCCTTTGTACTAAGCTACTTGAGATTTACGAATGTGTAGCTGTAGTATATAGCAATAACATTCACAAATAAAAATATAGTTCATCAATTATAATCCTAAATTGAATCTTTATTATATTATAAATCTTGATAACATATGCAAGACTATCTATGATAGTTGACACAGACTTGCCTAAATACAATGGTTTTACGTGTTAGTTATAGTAATCATCTGATGTCCTAACCGCAACTTACATCACCTATTTTCTCTGTGATTTCATCTTAGGGTTTGTTTGGTTGTGCAAAAAATAGACATGGAAATTAAAACCATTTTCATGAATTCGATTCCGATGCCTCCCCTCGAATTTGGATTTCCATGAGTAGTGGAAAAACAATCTTATGAAGAATCGATTTTCTGTCAGTAAATAGACAACCAAACAACGAAAATCTGCCATAACCAAGGAAATTTTTCAAGAAAATGGCTAACCAAACATACCCTTGGTAACTCAACACCAGTTTGGCAACACACAATCATTTATCCGTGTCGAAACTCCTTGCCTATCTTTCCATCACCGTCTCCCTCTCTGATCCAAATTTCCCCTTCAGCTCTAATCACCAAGTAGAAGAAATGTCTCTTGATCCTAACAAAGAATTCACCAAGTAGAAAAAACGTCTATTGAACCTAACAAAGAATTCACCAAGTAGAAGAACGTCTCTTAATCCTAACAAAGAATTCCTCCAATGGTTCAATCCCTAATATGAATTTATTCCCTAGATAGGTCGCAAAAAAAGATATCCCACCAAATTTTTCTGTCATGGTTTAACAAGACAATATTATGCATAGAGAATCTAGAAGTATGCAAAATGAAAGTTGTACTCTCTTTTTTTGGACATGGTTTTATCCCACTAGATTTTTCTTGTCAAGGTTTTAATGAGGTAACATTGTGTGCACCCTCCATCTTCTATAAGAATGTTGTACTATTTTTCCTTTTCGTCCAAGTTTTCCCACTAGGTTTCCTGGCAAGGGTTTTAATGAGGCAACATATGGTGAACATCCAAAGGAAAATATTGTAGAGTATTGTAGAACTGTAGAACATGGTGGATGTCTACTTATAACCACTTCATGCTATGAGGTCTCACGAGCTTCGCTTGTATAATGCTAGGTGTCTCGCCTTAGTAAATTTACCGCAATTTACTTTATGAATACAAATAAGAAAAGAGAGAAATTTTACTCTTGCATATAAATAGGTTGTAATCTACTTTATAAATCCTAATAAGAAAAGAGAGATCTCATGTACATGCAAGAGTAAGACTTGATATGGCTTGAAAACTTTATATTATTACAAGTATTTTACAAGAAGTTTAACATTTGGGACCTAGTTGAGGATATTTTCAGTGTTAAAAAAACATAAACATAAAAAGAAGATGAAGATGAGTTGTTTGTTGCAGCCAAGGAATGTGATTTCTCGAAATATGTCGCAATTTCACTGAATATTTCTTATTTTGAAGTTATCGAAATCTCTTTCGAAATCTGAAATATGTCAACATGTTATAATGTTATTTTAATATCAAAAGTTTGTTATGTGATTGATTCTTAGGTAATATTCAGTTTGTATGACACTACAAGTCGTGTGAGACTTTTTATGTAGTATTTAAGAGATTAAAATGCATAATTTATATTGTTAAATTTGATATCACGACCGAAAATTTTACGTTTTTTCTACACAAAACAAAATATTTCTTAAAATCAGGGATCCGAAATTAACTCGAAAAACGAAATCACAATCCTCGGTTGCAGCATTCACCTTATTGTAGTTTAAATTATCTTCTTCGATTGAAAATTTTTAATATCTGGTCCAGATCTTAGTTTAACATTTGGAGCTAGTTGAGGATACTTTTCACTTGTCACAAAAAAAAAAAAAAAAAGTTGATGATGATGATGATGTGTCTGTTGCAACATTCACCTTACTGCAGTTTAAGATCAACGCTATTATACTACGTAAAGATGAAACCTTACATTGTTTTGCAGCCATAGCACATAAGCTAGTAAGTTCAGATCCCAAAAGAAGCAACTACTCTAGTAATATTTGACAAAATAGGCTTCCAGGCCCATTGCATTGTGATGCTTGAATGGCCTTTAAACTAACTTCACAACATTAATTAAGCGAATCACAACAAAAGATACCCTGCGGTCCAAACCATTCTTCAAAATCTACAACAGGCCAGCCTCAACTGCATACAGCTCCGCCATGGTAATCCAGCATATATGTGTAGGTATATGTACAACATGGTTATTCAACACTTCTCCCTCGAGGTCACCACCACTCTCCGCTTCACCAAATAATCAAACAATGCATCACAAAATACATACTTTAAAAACGATAGTAGGGAGAGAAAGAAGATGATGATCCAACACCCCAAGATTACTCTTTAAGAGTTCAATACACAAGCAACTCAAGTATGTAAGCAAGTTGCTTCAAAACAATTTAACTTAGTAATATAAATTGAAGACAAGTATCACTCAGCCATGTATTGTAGATGACGGAATGCAGATACATCCTATCAATAAAAGAGCCCCTAGAACTGTCACCCATTTGAACCATTAAAATCTTTGGAGGATTATGAATTCCTTAGACCATAGAGAAGTCATAACAAGCTCACTAGATTTATTGTGGATGTCCCTGTTGGAAAGGCAATGTTAGGCCTTGTGGTCAACGCGTTGGCCATTTCGCTAATAGTCATTATAGGAAAGTACTTCTAATTGGTTTGATGAAGTTATCAAGCAGGTCAAGGAAATGGGATTTCATCCGTCAAAAGTTGCATTTGTATATGCGATTCGTGTTTTGACATGTACGAGTAAATGTTTGGGAAGGAAAATTGGATGTTTACAAGAGACGGGATTGGTCTAAAAAATTCTCATGGCATTCATGAGGAAAACCAAATGCATGATGGAGTCTGAGAAGTAGATAATGCATATCATGGGATGTCCTCGTGAACGAAATGGGTTATGGAATTGGAGGGGCATATTTATTGGTTTTTTAAATGGTTTTTTGGTGCTTGAAGTGGGGGTTTTGATATGATGGCATTCATTTCGGTTTTGGGTGTTCCCCTAATCAAATAAAATTTTGTGGTTTCATCCATGATGAAGGTGGACTTTGGTTGAAGATATTTGATTTTGATTTCAACTTTTTGTTATTTTTTATCTTCGTTAGATCGATTTATATTAAAATGAAATTTCTTTTGTCGTTCAAAATTTGTTGATTTAAGTAGGTGCTTTCGTTACTACAAATAATATTGAGAACGAGCTATGCGGTTAAATCGGAAAGTGGTCGCAGCGCAGCCCAGGACCGAATTACGATTAAGCAGGATTAATCGAGATTAATCAAATTTAATTTGTCTACTTTAAATATTAATTATATAGTTTATTTTTTACTAATTTACAGCTAAATTTAAGTTTGTAGGTACTTGGACTTGTTTAGGAACAACCAACACAACACAACAGCGCAAGTAACAAGTGATAGCAAGTTAGCACATAGCAACATCACTCTACCATAAATAACAATATATAAACTCTAAAATTAACATTAAATCATTTGCATTCGATCATTCATAAATATACTTATATAAGTTATATCAGTAAATATAAGTTATAGCGATAAATCGACAAGTCGGCTGGGCCGATTAACCGGTGACTCGCCGATTAACCGGTGACTCGCCGATTTTTCTTAGTCCGCTAAACCCTAACCCATTTCATCCAATTCGGTTCGGTCAAACCTCGAATTACAATTAATTGGCAATTTTTTGCCGCATTAATAATATAGTGAACAAGATTGATCGTTTTTCGACCCTTCCAAAACCGTACGTCTCTTTCTTTTCTACCCTTCTTCCTTGAAATATTATCTATTTTCCTCCTATTTTCTCCCTTTACTACATCTTCTCTTGTCTCATCAATAGAAACACCGTCTCCCCCATTCAACTTCCTCCCTTCACTTATTCTCTTTGATGTTGGTCCACCTATTTTCTTTGGTTGACACTAGAAAATAGAAACCATCTCTCCTTCCTCCCTTGACCAATCCTTTCTTTTGCTCTTTTCACTCTCTTTCAACTCGCTCAGAGACGCGGTATACTAGTTAGTTTTTGTTGTTAGTTTTCATGAAAGCAAGACAAGAGAAATCTTTTCGCCAATGGTGTTATGGCCTAGTGGTTAGGGCTGTGTGGGTTTGTCCCCCACGTCCTAGCTTCGAATCTCACCTGCGACATGGTTGCTTTCTAATGGGTGTTGACCTATAGGTCGCCCAGTTGATAGATTATGGGATCCTTAAAAATCCAGCCCGCCTTCCAAAAAAAAAAGATGAGAAATTTTATTAAACGAATGATGGCAATCAAATTGAGGTATATGCTCTCTAAGGCCAACACGAGTAACTAACCCATTAGATCATTAATAAATTGATGCCACCCAAATGTAAAATCCTAAAACTCGAGTTTCCTGTCTATTGTTTGTATTTTCGCAATGCCAAAAGATAGATTTAATTTTGGGTCAGTGGTCAGTGGTCTTCGTTATGTTCAAGTAGAAAGATATGGACTCAATCGAATTACCTTAGACTATCTTTAGGGGGGTGTATTGTATATGGATTCTTATGGAATTAATAAATAATTTGAAAAGTCCACAGACTCTTTAAATTGTCCACGGACTTCTGCTGATTTCTTAAATCCATAGACTTTTGCTACAGACTTTCTAGAGATTTATGAAAATCCACGGACTTTGTATGAACGACTTTTACAGATTTCTAATTATTTGCAAGATAAAAAAGAAGTTGGTAAATAGTGATGAAACAAAAAAACGTCCATAAAATAGAGATACATGTGCAGTACATCCTGGCATGCTTTTTTAATCCAGATAAGATATGCTTTTGAGATACATGTGAACCTTGTTACAGTCAGAGATTTAAATTGCACAATCTAGTAACTCAAACAACCATGGGATGACATTAGAGTGGATAGTCCCCAATTGGGCTCATACCTCATCTAGCATTGAAGCATTCTTGCTCAACGGGTAAAGATGTGTATCTTGACTCGATAACTCAAATTCATCAAACACTTTAATCGCTTCATAAACCAGTTGGCACTTCCAGTAATGCCGAATGAGCACCGAAGCCGAACCGAGAGAGAGCGAAACCCCATTGTCCTTGGACGCTTGGAGAAACTCGGAGAGCTTTTCATGAGGTTCAGGTTCTCGAGATGCGAGCTTAAAAAAGATTGACGCGCAAGTGATGCACCTTCGAGTGAGTGACTTAGCATGACTTGGACAGATCTATTCTTGATGGGTCCTATGCAAAAAAAAAAACTCTTCATGTTTAGTTCATTTTTTTCTATTAGATGAAAAAGTTGTACAGTTAGCATGATGTGGCTAGGACAGAGACTGTGTATGACCTTGCGTTTGCATGTTTTGACCAGAATCTTCTACAACGCCTTCCACGGTATTCCTTTCAAGTAAAAGTCATGGTTTAATTTAAGTTGTTTATGTAGAAAAATCAATCTTTTAATTTGTGTTGTATAGTTGATGTGGTTGGTCACTATCTTTGACTTGTGCAGTAGTAAGCTAAATTAAGTACATTGAGTGGTCGGGTCAAAAAGAAAAGGAAAAAAAGACAATCACAGACTAAGGTACAAGCTTGGTATGAATGCAAGATCAGTATTCTATCTGAGTGATTTACCAGGTGATACAAACCATGAAGCGATAACTCCGAAAGGGTTGGTTTGGTTGGTCATCTCAACATTTCAACACTTTCTACCTATATACCAAATAAGTCCAAATAACTGAATTGTGTAAAATATTATCCTGGACCTTTCCACAGCCATTCAGTTAATCTGACTAGTAAGTTCAAACCCTGCTTGCCCTTCAAAGAAAGAAGGAAAAAAGGAAAATCACTTTTATTAGGTATAGGAATGTTGGGAAACATCCACAATTTGTATCCTAAATCATTGATTTTCATTTAAATCTGGAAGAGGTGTACCTATGCATATATGGTTGATAACTTTCACTGGTTTTTGCTTCATAGGTACCTCACATGTGGTGCTTGGGCAGGCAAGATATTTTGCTTGGTCATGATCATCGATTTCTTGTTCTGGCACTAATTAAACCTATTAAAGGTACTTGTATTACTGATCTTTTGTCTACACCAGTTCTGTCCCTTGGTATATTGATCTTTTTTTTGTTAAGTTACACTTTTTTAATTGAACCTCTGCTTTCATTTTCGACTAGCCTTCAGATGATATAGAGGAGAGGTACCTGATTTTGTGTTTCAGCATCATCGAAAAGATGAGTCATCCCCTGCTTTTTAGCGTTGATCGTGCCTATAGTCGAACTAAACCAAGACACTGCTGCTGCAAAAGTTTAATGAGGTGGCATTGGAGATGAATGCAAGATCAGTACGCTCATATGATAGTTTCTAATTTTCTACTGTATTTATTTATGGTTACCTTTTTTTGTGAGTTATTTAGCAAATATATTCTCATTTTAGAATTTGTTTACAGACGCTAATCTTATTTGAAAAGATCACCACTCCAATTTATGTTTTTTCCTGTTATCAAAAGCGTAATTAAAAGCTTTCATGCTACACTTAAAATATGTGATCGCATGCCTTTTCTAAAGTAGTCCTCTCTGTCCCTATTTGTTTCCCACTGGTTTAGATACCATGCTTAAGATTGGAAGCGCATAATCCCAAAGATGAGTTTTTTTTTTTACCAAGACCTCCTTTGAAGAAGCACATAATCTCAAAGATGGTTTGGAACCTATTTTTAGTTCAGTACAAAAAAAGTTTAATTTTGATAAATCCTCTATTTTCTTCAGTTCCATCCTAAATTTCAAAAGATGCTTCGGAGAATTATGGGTTTCAAAATGTTTAGTCCTCATGAAAAATATCTTCGAACTCATTTTCTCTTAATTGGGCTAATGTAAAGCATAAGTTACAGTAAATACCAAAATATTCAATGCTCTTCCCACTCGAATTTTAGAAATCAATGAATGGACAGTGAGAGAAATAAAAGTGAAATTTTGAAATTTTAGAGTCGTTTGGGAGAATGATCCCATACCTTTCGATATCTTGGATTTGTGAGAACTACAGATAGGAAAAAACTATTTCCAATCCGCTTGGAACGAACTCAAAGATCATTGTATTTTGATCGATTAGAACTCGAATTTGTAACCAAACGAACTAGCTGAAGTCGATAGAGGTTCCAAACGGTGTGACACCTAAATGATTTGGAATCGGATTTGCAACCAATCGAATTTTGTTTTGAACCAAAAATGATTTGCAACCAAACGAACCCTCGTCGAGAGAAATTTGATACAAATTTTAAACCTCCACGAAATCAGAGTTTGCAAGAAAGATCAACAGACCATTTGAAACCAAAACCAGAGATTCTGAGAGAGCGATTTGCATCCAAAACTAGAGAGAAAATGAGAGAGGGGAGAGTGGGAGGCGAGGAGAAAGAGGAGAGTGGGAGATGAGTTTCGGGTGAGGAAGGATGAAGAGAGGAAGGGGTTGCTATATGCACCAACATTTATTCCCAATACCACCACGGTTTTGGAGGGAAATTTTGCCATTTCCAACCATTTTGTGACCTTTGTTCCTCGACACAAGATATTACATAGAAAACCTCTTACTAAAGAAACATCTTCAGTTGTGGGATATAATCGGTAGTACGGGGAAATTGTTCAGATACTACTGATGAACAATAATTAGACAAGAAAACAACAAAGGTTTCGAATAGTATTAGAGGGAATGAACCATGAGATACAAGAGTCATCGCTATGGACATGATTTTGACTTGATGAAAATTTTGCCACAAGATAATATTTTCTCATCAGTTGATTTACGCATACGAAAAATGCATTCTTGTTTCTGCTATGCAGTTAGTACATTGACGTTGTCATGTTCCTAGTCATTGGCTAGTATGGTGCTGCTATAAAGGTTCGATGAAAACAATGTGTTTTCATTTTCATCATGTGTATCAGAATATGTGACTTTAGGACCAATTCTTTCGAATTTTTTTTTTTTGAATCATGACACATGAGGTTAAATTTTTTTTTTTTGAAAATTGTGGGTTACGCCCAAATATGTGGAAATGATAGTTAATATTGTAATTTGTGAGATTTCGCCCAAATATGGGTCCCATCCAAATATGTGGAGTCAATCTTGCAACACCATATGCGAGTTGAGATTTGAATAATGTGGGTGCGTAGACAAGTAAGATTTGGGGGTGAGTTTCATCCTCCTTATCCTGAGTTTGATGGGATGAGACAAAGAGGGGAGAAAAAATCAGATGAAGATAAAGGAAGGTGGGGGTGTTACTTAGAAGGTGATGGTATTAGTAAGTGGAAACTGTGGTGTTACATAAGAGCTCCCAGAATAATGCCGTGACAAAGCGACAGCAACCTTTCCGTATCGGATGAAACACGCGAACTCTGTCACTCATTTCTACTCGGTAAAACTCATTCTGTTCTGCTCAACAAAACCAACAAAACCATCTCCCAATTTGCACTCTTTCAATTTTCCCTCCATTTCTAGTAACCATGACTTCTGAATTATTTCTTCCTCCAATTCGTCGCACTTGAACTGCAGATTCGTAAAACCCATTACTCGAAATAGTTGGATTTCCTTCATTCCGTTTGATTTCGTGTAGTCTTCAAGAAATTGATTACCGATTGAAAATTAGGGTTTAGATGTAGCTTGTACTGAATGGCTATACGAGGCGTCGATTTCAAGTGGTAAGTTACTCAAATCTTGGATCGATTATTTGTCAATAGTGTTTAGTTTTGATTCAAAGTGTTTGATTTGTTTGTTTTGTTACCAGGTACGATGGGTTCTTCCTGTCGATGCTCGCGATGAGTGTGTATCCTTTAAATTTTTCTTGAAATGATACTGCTTGCACTTTTGCACTCAGTTAATGACCTAGATTTGGTGGTTATTTGGTTCAGTCATTGTAATTGGGGTTTTCTTGGGTTATTTGAACTCTTTGACTAATTTACAATTAGAATCATTGTTTCGATCAATTGGAAGCGGTACCATTTCTGTGCTTATCCACTGCATATATGGATTGTGGTGAGTTATTTGCTTGGTGGTTCTATTGTTAGCTTGTTTGGATTGGTTGAGATAAAAATAGATTCACTTTTGATCCACAGGTTGACTATACTACTGTCTTTGTTTTTCGGCTGTTGATGTTCGTCGACAATGGCCTCTCTGCAGGAATGGGTTTGTAAGGGCTCTAATCTTAGACATTGGGATTATAATTTTTACATATGGTGACTCCTTCATTTTAGGACGTGTAAGAGAAAAATTCCTTGAATGTCAATTTGATTGCTCGTGCAAATCTACAAGGAAGTCGATCACATTTTCAAAAGGTGATCAAAATTTGAATTTAATAAGCACAGTTTAGATTAAATATGTGACAGGTGTGTCGGTCGAATCAAGTTTTTTAGTTGTGTAAATGTAAAGTATCAGTATTGTGTCAGGCAAGTACTACTGTGTTTGTGTGTTTGGTTTCACCCAAATCCAACCTGCCCATATCCATTTTTGGCAACTATTTGAGCTAAAACCTCAAATCCATTGAGTTTTAGGCTTTCCATTGGAGCATGACAAGCCACCCTCAAAGCTCAAACAAAACTCATATTTGGTTGTTGAGCTTGCCCATTGGAGATGCTTCAAGGAAGAAGTTCATCAAAGATGTACTCGATACTTGAAGGTAACCCAGGTTCATAGATATGCGCTTCTAAACCAAGAAAGTTGTAACCAAGATTATCATTGGTCTATTGAATTATTCAAATACCATTATATATGGCTGCATTCCCTTGGTTTCTTATTAAGACAGGTTGGTGTTATTTTTATTGATAAAAAAAGCCCTGGTGTGCATTAATACACCATAAAAACATGTTTTCACCTATTTATCTGTTGCAGAAGAAAATGCATTTTCAAGGAAGATAATATAGTGCATGTGCACTAACTCACTAAGGAACCATCATGGCAGCAATTTACTTAACGAGTTTGAGCTCTCTAACAGTGGCTGTAGAGTTTTTTGAGGAAATTTCATTTCCTTTTGATGACACAGCTAATGATGAAGGGAAAATGAGTGGTTTACTGATTGTTTATTTTATTTTAATAAAGGTTTGGGGATCCTCAAAAGTCCGGTTTCACTTCAAATGAGATAAAAAATGTTTTTTTTTTTTTCTCAACATCTTTCATTAATTGAATTTGTATTTTATCAAAAGCAATCAATTATGTTCTGCGTACTGACTGAATTAAGTTGAGTGGATTACATACTATATCATCACTTTTTTTTTTGTTTACAAGTCACCCCTTCCTTGTAGGGACCTAGGTTGGCAGCAGAGATATGCTCGCTTCTGTGGAAGAATTGTTGTTTTGTCCATACTTTCCTTGCTCCTCTACCCCTTTCTATGGGCCTGGACTGTAACGGGTACCCTATGGTTCACTAGTGCTAGGAGTTGTGTAAGTCAGCGACTATGGTTATCATCTATTCATAGGGATAACTTCAAGACACTTTTTGAATCGATCTCAACATCGATAAGTAATTTATGATGATCAAGGTGTATTGTTTTATTTGTTGCAGTTACCTGAGGATGGTCAAAAATGGGGATTCCTTATTTGGTTGCTTTTCAGTTACTGTGGACTTGTTTGTATTGCTTGTCTATGCACAGGAAAGGTTAGTTATGCTTCTTTATTGACAATATGTGGCTTATAGTTATTCTTTTCGTTACGGTTTACTAAAATGACCCGATTATTACTAAAAACACCCCATCGATGGGCTTATGCTTCCTAAAAATACCCAAAGCACAACAACCCCTATTGACCATTGCCCTTCCTCTCTAACCTAACCCCCATACCCTCAACCGAAATTACACACAACATCTCTTCTTTCCATTTCTTTCAAGTTACTCTCAAACTAAAAATTTGAAACTTTCCATCTCAACTTCCAACCCTCTTTTCAAATTAATGACCATACGATAATCATTTTGCAAATTAGAGCCACACAACAAAGTAACTAAGAAAACAAGAATACAAGTAGATAATTAGTAAAGGAGAAGGTGGAGTATGGAGATAGCTATGGGCCAGTGGGTTTATTAACAACTAGGAAGCACAGATTCGCGGTAAAACCCTCCGAATCCCCTAAATACGCGAGTCGGATACGGATACGCGTGCGATTCGCGTTCGATACGTATCCGACACGCGGTCAACATATCGATCAACGTGACTTGGTCAGGATACGGCTTGACCCGGTCCGGATACGGTCTGGACACGGTCAGGATTCGGTTGCCAATAATTTTTTTTTCTTCAGATCTTGATAAAATCGGACGGCTGAAATCTTCCCAGAGATCGAGCACAGAGATCATCGATCAGAGAGATCAGATCGATCGATCGGATCGATCGATCGGGGAGATCAGGGAGGTCGATCGAGCGGATCGATCAGATCGATCGATCGATCGGGGAGATCAGGGAGGTCGACCGAGCAGGAAGGGGAGATCGATCGAGCTGGGAGGGGAGATCTCTGTTTCTTCAACTTCCTGCATCAAGTTGAGAATCTGGGAGAGAGATCGACAGTCTGGGAGAGAGATCGACTGGGTCTTCAACTTCCTTTCTTCAAGTTGAGAATTGGGTCTTCAAGTTGATTCGACTGGGAGGGGGGTCTTCAAGTTGATTCGACTGGGAGGGGAGATCGAGACTGGGAGGGGAGAGATCGGTTTCTGCAACTTCTTTTCGCTCTTATCCATAAGAACAAAGTATACTGACCAATCTCATAAATGATATAGCACTGCTACAGCGCACTGGGGGTTAGCCTGGTGCTACCCCCACCATCCATTTTGCCTCGTGATAGGTGCTACACTCATTTCGAGGCAAAATGGATTGACTTCCATTACTTTGTGCTATCTATATTGATTACATTGATGTGTTGTGTAGGGTCAAAATTAGACCCAGCCCATATTAGAATCCATTACCCTAATTTTCACTTATGTACCTAAACTTTTCATTCATTCAAATAATTTCATTAATTAAGCTCATTGCATTTAGATGTTTTATATATTTAGATTATTAATTATTATTTATGAGTTATGACATTATGTTAATAGTTTTTTTAATAAACTATAAAAATAAAAATAAGGTTTGACGTGTCGCCGAGTCCCCAAGTCCTAATTTTTTGAAAATTGCCGAGTCGCCGTGTCGTATCCGTATCCGATACGATACGCGTATCCGAGTCCGTGCATCCTAGATTAACAACCAACGTTGGGATTAGAATTGTTGAGTTTTTACTGATTTTTTGTTTGTTGGAAATTTTTGTTGTTGTTGGGTCTTTGTATAAGAAAAAACTTCTAAATAAAGTGAACATTATTATGTATTATTATTGTTATTAATTATTATTATTATTATTGTTATTATTATTATTATTATTATTATTATTATTATTATTATTGTTATTATTATTTATTGACTAGGGTTTATTTTAGTAAATTTTGGGGCCAAAATAATGGCAGCGACATAAAAAATAAACCTTGTGTAAATGCTTTTGTCATTATATGTTTATGGATGTATATACAAAGTTCTAGCCATGATGTAGGATGTCACATTTCATAAGTTTCTATTTCTCGTATGATTTGTACATTTTCTCTCTTTTCCTTGTAATAATTATTGTTTTCCTTGTAATATAATTATTGTTTAGTGTGTTGTTTCAAAGGAAATTTCTCCAAAAGTAGTGTGTTGGGGGTGGGAGAGGGATCCTTCCTCATGGGGTGGCTTAGGTGTGGGGTGGGATCTTTGCCCATTACCTAGTGGGCACTTCCTCTAGGTTTTAATGGGAGGAGTAAAAGGAGTCATGGAATCTCGTTATTGAGTCTCTTGAGAAGAGAGTAGCTATATGGTAAAGTAAACTTCTTTCAAAAGGGGGAGGTTAACTTTAATAAACAGTGCGCTCGCCATTTATCAGTGTTCTAAAAAACGGCCTAGCTGTGCAGTTAAAACGACGTTATAACACCGACATAACTCTTAACAGGAGTGAGCCGTTACGTTATGACATTATCACATTATTGTATCACAACTCCGATATAATGGCGTTATATGACCGTTAATCAGATAACGTTTTTTTTTTTTTTTTCCAATAGCCCCGTTTTAACGTTTTGTTCTAATACATAAAAAATCACCTATTTCATTCTCGATCGAACGAGAACCCTAGACTCATAGAAAATGACTTGAGCTAGCCATCACCAATCGACAGATCGACAGAGAACCAGATCTCGCCGTTTGACAGAGAACGAGAGTAAAAGGGAAAAAGACGAAGAGTCGATCGCACTCTCTGTTGCGATTTCACTCTCATACGAGGTGTTTTTATTAATTTTTTTTGTTTTTGAATTTAATGTTATGAACATTACTTTTTTGATTCTATAATACATTAATACTGTGGGAGTATTAAAAATATATTTAAAAACCTATTCCGTTATATCCCGATATAACCTATAACGCTCTTGGACCGTTATGGGTACGTTATCCGTTTTAACTGCATAGCAGGCTAGGCGTTAGAGAAACGTCCAGATTAATGGTTGGGCTGGTTTTTTTTTTGAATAAGGTTGATTGTGTTCTTATATTATTTTTCTTTCCCCTTTTTTGGAAAGAAACAATTTAATTGTTTTATATTCAGTATATGTCAAAATGTAGCAATTGATGATTACTTAATGAAATTTTCAAAGGATCTGTCAGTACCAATTTTGTAATGTAGATTTTATCAAACATGACTGAGGTCATTCATGCAATTTGAAGAAAAATAAAAGAGTAGATTTGGATATTTGTCCACAAATTCAATTTTGTATAAAGTACTCATCATATGACCAACTTCAGTCATTTGAGTTTAATAAATTTTGTTCATGATTGTTAATTTTTCATGTTTATAAATTTTGCATATGTATATTGGCATTAAATTAGATGTAACTGATAAAGTATTATGCTTAACTTTTGTAAATTATTAAAGTTCTAATACTAAACCTAAAATCGCCTAGGCGCTAGGCACATGCTCGCCGCCCCCCACCACCCAGCGCTTTTTAGAACACTGTCATTTATCACATGTCCTTGATGCATTTCCCGAGAGCAGTGGTAAACTAGTTGAAAACTATAGTGATGAACTTTTTCATGGCACAAAGTCAATGACTAACGATTTTCATGCTCTCAAGTGGGATATGCTGTGCACCTAAAAAAAGATGCTTAGGGATTAGGCCTTTTAGGGTAATGAGCAAAGCACTCATTGATAAGTGGGTAAGTGACTGTGGTTGTTTGAAAAGAAAAAGTCAAGTTTATGGAGGAGAATGATTGCAACAAAGTACAACCAGGGAGGTGGCTCCCAAACCGTCCTAGTAGTCCATATGGAGTGAGCCTTTGGGGAAGTATCACTGCTTTCATAGGGGGGCCTAAATTGATTAGGCAAGATACTTGGGCCATCCCTATGTCCCTTAGGGTGGCATTTGCTATGCCCTAATTGGTGTCATCTAAATAGAATTGGATAGTGTCAAAATTTGGTGCTTGGGTGGGTGATGAGTGGGTGTAGAGCATTCACCCTTGGGAGGGTGATGAATGTCAGATTTTTGACAAGATACTTGATCCATTTCTAAGCCCCCTATGGGCGGCATTTCCTGGGATCTATTTGGTGTCATGTCATCTAAAAAAGAATTGGATAGTGTTGGAGTTTGGTGCTTAGGTGGGTGATGAGTGGGTCTGGAATATTCACCCTCGGAGGAACTTGTTTGATAGGGAATATAATGAAGCCATTCAACTGAAGGATGTTCATCAATTGATCTTTCTAATGGAAGAAAATGATATAAGTGGGAGATAAATGTTTGAGGAAGCTTGATATATTCATGGTTGACAATGACTGGGAGGATCATTTGGGTAATGTTGCAATGGATGCTCCAAGGGTGGGTTCTGATCAAACACTCCAATTTTATTAAAAGCAAGTCAGAGTCAACCTAAGATTGTTTTATTTCATTTTGACATGGCACATTGGATGGTTTGAAGATCACGAATTATTGCCCTTGATAAAACAACGGAGTGAGTGTACTTGTGGAGCATTAGCTAGTTTCAAGTTCTTGTTTATGCTCAAGTGTAGCAAAGGCAAAATGAGGGAATAGTGCAAACAAAGAAAAGTGAGGGAGGAATGTAGATTGAGATTTCTACGGAGAAGATGATAACATTGTATAGGAAACAGGAAAGGGGCGCATCATCTTTGGTTGAGATTCAAGCATGAGCAACTATGAAAGTGGAAGTTGAGAATTTTTTTGAGGAAGATGAAGCTAATGGAGAATAAAATCTAGAATTAAATGGCTATTAAGGGTAATTGTATTACAAAGTTTATTCAAGACCATATGTATATTTCTTCAAAAAGTATCTTGGTGAATGGACAACGGGTTTGGAGGGTTTGGTTTTTGATACTATCTCTGAGGAGAAGGATAGGATCGATGGTGATTTCCAAGTAGTAGGGAGTTTGGATGCTATTAAAAGTCGTGGGAGTGATAAAGCTCTGGGCCAGAAGGTTTCCGATTGGGTTTTCTTAAAGTGTTGGGATTTCATTAGTTGAGATGCAATGGGGGTGGTAACAAAATGGCGAAGTTCTTTCTTTATAGATTGGAGACTGAATGCATCTTTCATTACATTAATCCTCAAAACAGGTGCATGATTGATTCTTTAGGATTTCAGATCTGTTAGTATAGGTGGCAACATGTATAAGATCATAACAAAGGCTAGAAGATTGAAAGGGCGTATGAACTGGATGATTGGGCCTAATCAATGAGTTTTTGAGATCCGGGAAACTTGGGTTGTTGTGTAAGATATATTTTGAGAAGGCCTATGACCATGTGAAGTGGGATTTTGTATTGTTGTGGTTTATGTAAAAGATGGGTTTTGAGATGTGTTAAGATTTGCATGTTGATAATTCACTTTTCTGTTATGGTGGGCGGATTCCCAACTGGATTTTTCAAAACACCGAGGGGAATATGTCAAGGTGATCCTTTGTCTTATTTATTTCTTTTTATTGTTGTGGTGGAGGTCCTCAGTAGATGGGTTGCAAAAGCTTTGGATGTAGGGATTTTGTCTGGCTTTTAGGTGACACCTTGGGGAAGATGTATAATCTGTTTACAGTTCATCGCTGACACTTTTTCTTGGATGACGTCTCGTCACAAGTTGAGGACTTGAAGTGTATTTTTTATTATTGTTCCAAGTGATATCTAGGATGAATTTTGTTTCGGAAAATGACTTTTAAGGCCTACTTTCTCACAAAATAGACTATTTAGATACCATAGTTGATGTAATGGCTAATTTGTGTCTACTTGTATAATTTTATTACCAACAAGGACTACTTTATTAACCCAAATTAATTCATAAAGTTATATGACATATTTACCCTTTTACTTTTATTGGCCAACAAAGACTTTTACTTTACTATTATTATTATTATTATTATTATTATTATTATTATTATTTTGTGTGTGGGGATGGGGATGATTTCATTTCTAAGTCGAGAATAGGCCTCACCTCTTAACGCGCTCATTAATAGCTCTCAAAACTTAAACTGTCATTTTTTTAAAATACAGAGTCGTCAGTTTGTTATTCAACATTGAAACCGCATGACTTCAATAATCATTGGATCTGTTTGGATTAGGTTATATAAATTGATAATTTTCATCAATTTACACTTTTCAAAATACATTTAATGGAGTCAGAAATACCGCAAACTTGTTTTATTTATTATTATTCTTTATTTGGGCATGATTTCAACTATAAAAAATCACAGTGTATACCTCTTAACTCATATCGTTAATAGCCTCAAAATTTGAATTAAAAAAAAACAAGAAAATTAGTCACCATGAATAATACTCAAGTTTTTTGTTTTCTTACAAAGATTAATATTTGTGAAACAGTGAAGGGATTGAGTTATCTGTCATTAGGGATATATCAAAGCTGTCAAAATCTTTTCAACAAGTGACAACTAAAACAAGTGACAACTAAAGTTGAAGAGGCTATCAAGAACAACCAAAAACTATGATTGATCATTGTAGTGAGCTATAACGGGCAATAATAATAATAAAAAAATAAAAAAATAAATAAGAATAATGTGACATTTTTTGCTCCATTAGATATGTTTTGGATAGTGATTGTAGAAATAATAGGCCAGAAATTATCAAGTTATATAGCCTAACCCAACTAGCAATTGCTTGGTCATAATTAAAATAACTAATAAAATAGTCCTTGTTGGTCATAAAAGTAGGTTTTTTTATTTGTTTAGGAAGGGTAAAGATGTCTTATAACTTTATAGGTTAACTTGGGTTAATAAAAGAGTCATTGTTGGTCATAAAAGTATAAAATTAGGCACAAATTAGCCATTACATCAACTACAGTATTAAAATAGTCTATTTTGTGAAAAAATAGGCTTTAAAAGTCATTTTCTGAATTTTTTTTCTTCAAAGAGTGGTATATGTTGTTGGAGATGGACAAAGATTCTTGGTTGCTAGTCGAAGAGTTACAAGCCATATATTAGGGGTTTCCTTTGGGAGCTAAGAATAGGAATAAACACTTGTGGGACCCAGTGGTGGAAATTATGGGGTAACATCTTGCAATATGGAAGACTAGGTTTCTTTATCAGGGTGGTAGACTAGTCAGTAATGCTTTGTCTAACATGCCTAGTTGCAGTTGTCGGTATTTGGCACAGAAAATGAAGAGGATGATTAGAAATTTTTGTGCTATGGGGGTGAAGATGCCAAAGGTTTTCTTTCGTGCAATGAATTGGGAATTTGTATGTATGCCTAAGTGGGTGGATTAGGGATCAGTCTTTGTTACTAATAAACAAGGCTTTATTTTGTAAGTAGTTGTGGATATATTGTACAGAAGAGGAGTGCTTATGGAAAGAAGATATTAAAACGAAGTATGACCCAGTGGGGTTGAGTTGGCTTCCTAAGCACCCAACGTGTTCTTGTGGGACGAGTACATGGGAACTATTTCGAATCATTAGGTGGAGTATATGCAGAGGATTGTAGTATAGGAGAGAGGAGATAAAGTCAATTTTGGCATGATGTTTTGAGATGGAATGTGGCTCTCAAAGAGTGACACCCTAGACTATTTGCTCTTGCTGTTAGAAAGCATGGTACATTGATGGAGTTTGGTAAGCTGATCGGAGGGGATATGCAATGGAATTTTGATTTTAGAAGGAATAATCTATCGATGGGGGCAAGGTTAAATTTTTTTAAATTGGGAACTGAGGTGCGCCTCTTTCACGAGGCATGAAGCGTACGCTTCACTCAATCAGTATAGGGTTTAATAACATTATTTGAATCAATTGATATTGATTTAATCAAATTTTGAAACACCTATAAGGTGTAAGCCTTAGTTCGTTAAGCCTTACACTGAGGTGAGCCTCAAATCGCAACCTCACAACCTTTTTTTAAACCATGGGTGGGGGAGGCTAATGAGTTTGTGTTTCTTACTAATATCTAGGAGGGAGGGAGGTGAGCGGATGTGCATGACAAATGGGTGTGGAAAGAGGATACACAGGGCTTTTCAGTATGCTCATTTTTTTGTATGGCAATAAACTATATGCCCATTGATGCAATTCATAATTTTCCAATGAAGTTAGTTTGGAAGAAAGGTGATACGCAACAATTAAGAGTGTATGTGGAAATAATGAAGGAGAAGAATAAGATAGTTTGTTCCAACCTTTTGCTATCTTATTATTAACTAATAAAGATTACAACACTCTCTCAAGCACAAACTCTCGTGAGGCTAATTCTTAGATGCTTGAATGTACATACAAAGACTCATTATATAGGCTAACTAATTCTAAACCAAACAAGAAAAACCTACTCCTAATAGGAAGGCGATTCCTGTTTTTTTTTTTTTTTTTTGTTCCGCAAGGATAACTTTCCTGTTTCCAACATAATATTGAATTGACATCTTCTAGATTCCAATGGAGGATACTTCTATTTCAAAAGAGACTCCATCTAGAGTAGGTTTCTTTATATGGACAACTGTGTGCAAACATCTTACCCTCTGAGGTTGAGTTAATACATAGAGGAATGAATATTGACATGGTATACAAGTTGTGCACGTAAGATTCAAAGAGGTAGAACCGGCTTTTGATTCGTTGTAGATGGGTCCATTGTTCGCGGATGCATTTTTAAGGAGTGTTGGAGTGAATTGGGTGATACCTGCTTCCATGGATGAATTTTTGAGATCCTAGGAGACCCTTCACATTTATCAACAAAAGGGAAGGTTTTGTGGAAGATGCTTCCTTTTGCGCTTAGCTAAATGATATAGAAAAAGAGGAATAACAAGATTTTTTAACAACAAAGAAGTGTGATGGGAAACATGCTAGTGGAGGTTTTGATTAAGCTTTGCCGTTGGGTATCTCATCTTCCTCTTTTCAAGGGAATATATTTTAAATCTTTGTATCCTAGTTGGGATAATATTGTTTTGGAGCCCTAGTACTTGTAAGGTTGTAATTGTTGTACTAGGCAAAGATTATTAATAAAGGGTTTTACCTTAAAAAAAGAAAGAAAAAATGGGAGGTTCTCGGTCAAGTCCTTTTTTCCAAGCTAATGGAGGGCAGGGCCTGAATAGAGTGCCTAGTAGTTTCCCATATGCTTTTGTGTGGATGAAGCTCATTTCCCTTGGGGTTTGTTTCTTCATGTTGCAAAGTGTATGGACATTGACCTTAAACCCCAGTTTGAAAGTCTTCTATGACGTGTGATAGGATCCATATTGTTGGTATAATTCGGTAGAGTTAATAATGTTTTGCCACTTCTTAGTTCTGAGCCTTTGACCCCTTGGCATTATCCAATCACACTATGGACTTTGGCTCTACGTAGCGCTATCATGGAGTTGCTGAAGAAACCGACTCAACAAAAGTAGGACAGCCTTAATGAGGTTTGGAATGAATTGAAGAGCGTTGAAAAGGAGGTCTTAGGGATTCTGAACTTGGTACAAAGATTGTGCTGGTTGTTATTGATGGGGGTCATGACAAGTGGATATGGGATATAAGTCGAATATTCTTCTATCAAATACTTGTACATCAAACAATCTAGCCTCCCTCTCTTTCCACTTATGCTCAATCGCAACCCTTAATTTGTAAAGAGCCGAGGCACCCCAATCGGATTGAGCGGGAGCAGGATGACAGTTCTCATTCCGAATCAGTAAAATAATAATTTCGATCAAATCACACGTTGCAGCATATGAGGCCTTCTAATTCTTTAAGGGGTTTATCTAAAAGATTCTCAATATAACTAGGAAGACGCTTCAAATACCTCGACACATTTTGTTAAAAAAACAGATCTCTCCTTGCCAGTATTGTTTCATGTGGAGCCTAGCCCATGGAGATTTTCCAACCATGGACAATCTTGTGAAACCTGTCCTCATCGCAATCAGGTGCGTTATGTTGGAAGCAGCCCTGTAATCCATCAACGACCTCTTCATTCAATGTCCCTTTGCTGCCTTAATCTGGGCTGCAGTTGCTAGTGAAACCAGATGGTTTTTCCACCCCAATGGGGTGATGCAATGGTTCGTCTTCGTCAAATGCAAGCCCAGATCTCATCCTTTTTGAAATCAATGGGTCTGGGATAGGCTCCTCCTGATTACTCTTTGGGTTATTTGGAATGAGAGGAACAACAAAATTTTCTGGAACAAGAAATTAGACTCTTCTTCTCTGTGGATTATGATCAATTTATGTCCATTCAATGAGCAATAGCATGGGACTTCACCCCTGCTATTCCCATTCCGGATCTTCTTCTCAAGTGGGGATGGGAAACTTAATTATAGGTGCTTAAGTTTTTTCTCGTTTCTTACGTAATTTTTTTTTGTTGTTTTAGTATCTTTGAGCTTCTTGTTCAGTTTGTAATCTCTTCTTTCCTTCATAAAGCTAGTGTTTTATTCAAAACAGAATAATAAGGAAAAAAAATAAAGAAAAGAAATGAAGAGCAATATCGACAAATGTATGTTAAAAATTGTGATTGGTTCCTAGAGGATAAAGTACGCAACCAACATGCACATTTTGGAGGAGCGTTTATGGTTCAAAACAAGCATTTATGGCGAAAGGACTAAGATTTGTTGGTACAATATACTCCTGTGGAAAATGGAGGATCTACATATAGCATTTTCACCTTATGAGGAAATAGGGAGTGGTTGCTGATTTCAGCAGTTTTAGCTCAAAATAGAATGGCAACGACTACTCTACACCCCCAAAAGCGCTTTCTCACACTACCATGTACTTTTTTTTGTTTTTTTTCTTTCTACTAACTCACACCACCACCACCATAAAATTGTTTTTTTTTTCAAAAACAGTAACTTAACTCAGAAACAGGGTAACTTTCGACCAACTTAAACCCTCAATTGAGACCGATTCTCAAGCTCATCAAAACACAAAATTTGTAGTACTATGAATTATCTAATAAACACAACTTGAATCACTTGAAAATGTTTTGAAATGAGCAAGTTATGATCATTTTACTAAAGTCGCGCAAATTTGTCTTGCAATAAAAACATGATAGTGTCCCTGACTTTTGGCCAACTTATATGCTCGATCACGATCGATTCTCAAGCTCATCCAAACACGAAAATTGTAGTACTCTGAGTTATCTAATAAACACAACTTGAATCACTTGAAAATGTTTTGAAATGAGCAAGTTATGGTCATTTTACTAAAATCGCGCAAATCTGTCTCGAAATGAAAACGAGAGTGTACCCGACTTTCGTCCAACTTTTGTGCTCGATCTAGACCGTTTCTCTAGTTGATCAAAACACAAATAGTAGTACTCTGAGTTATCTAATAATCGCAACTTGAATCACTTGAAAATGTTTTGAAATGAGCAAGTTATGGTATTTTACTAAAGTCGCGCAGTAAAAATGGGATAGTTTTTCCGACTTTCGGCCAACTTATGTGCTCGATCGAAATCGATCCTCAAGTTGATCAAAACACAAAAGTTGTAGTACTCTGAGTTA
Organism: Berberis vulgaris; assembly: GCA_963556465.1. Classification (NCBI taxonomy): domain Eukaryota; kingdom Viridiplantae; phylum Streptophyta; class Magnoliopsida; order Ranunculales; family Berberidaceae; genus Berberis; species Berberis vulgaris. Next base: position 15,630,657 of record OY747134.1, read on the forward strand.
TCTAATAAACACAATTTGAATCACTTGAAAATGTTTTGAAATAAGTAAGGTATGGTCATTTTACTAAAGTCGCGCAAATCTGTCCGAAAAAATTTGCTGAAATTTCTTGTTTGCCTCGAACAATGCGAGGTTCTTGCAAAAACTTGCAGAGTTCCGGGCGTACAGGAAATTTCAGCAATTTTTTTACTGTTCACCCTGATCAATGCGAAGTTTTACAAAAACCTCGCATTGTTTCAGGCGAACAATAGTTTTTTTTTTGTGATTTCTGAAATTTTTTCTAAAGTTTACTTTGTTTTTGTGATTGAAAATATTTCTGAAGTTTTCATGAGAAATTTGTTTTTTTGAAATTTTTTTGGGCGGTTGCGATTTGGGGTTTGATTTTTAAGGGTTTCGACTTTGAGGGACAGGGGAAGAGATTTTGAGGGAGAGATAAGAGATTTTCGAGGGGGAGGGAAAAGATTGGTTTCGATTTTGCAAGAGATTTGAATGTGGGGAGAGATTTGAATGTGGGAGAGGTAAGAGATTCGAATGGGGGAGGGAGGAATTGTGTTTCGATTTGAATGGGGAGGGGAAAATTGTTGATTTTTTGTCTATATAGGTGGTGTGGGAAAGAAAGTAGGTGGTGTGGAGTAGTCGCTGTCAAATAGAAATACTATATCGACATCTTAAATCTTTAGTTCTGACCCTCACCCCCAGAAAAAAAAAAAAAAAAAAACTCGGACAAAGTTTTAAAGTTGCGGCAACAGCTAATGCTGAATGATACTGATGACAAGTTGGACTGTTGATTTTGGATGTCATTTGATAGTGTAACTAAACTAAGACTGAAACAACAGAAATGTTTTTCATGCATTTCTTCATCAAAACTGTGTGATGTAAGGAGACACTATCTCTGGTCTCTTTCTTTCGTTCTTTGGAGTGTCTTCCTGGTTCAGTTGCATGCTACAATACTCATGTCATGTATTATTACACTTGTTAGTCATCACAAAAAATGGTGTTTTTCTTTTCTTTTATTTTTTATTTTTTTACTTTTATTGAAAGGTTACTCACCTTTAATGTTATATGTTTTGTTTGGTTCCTATTGCCTTTTATTTTTATTTATCGGCCTATGTCTTGAGGTTTTATGTGATTAGACCTTGATATTAACTTTGATGCATATCATGTAGCTGAATTATGGTTTGCAGCTGCTCTCTCTTTTATACAATTGTTTTTCTGATAAGTTTGCCTTGGAATTTAATACAATAAGACATTGATCGGTATATGCCAAATCTTTGAACTTCATTTTGTAGTGGTTGGCACGAAGGGAAGCACATTTTCAACGTGCGCAACCGATTTCAGAATTTGGGGTAAGATTTACCGTTCCAGCACATCCAAGTTCTTGCTGTGTATTTTCATCACTTCAAATTCTGCTATTGCCATTACACTAGTTGGTCGATCGTTCTTTTTCTTTGATTCTTTCTTTGAAAGATCAAAATTTATGAAACATCGAAATGGAAACATACATGATGCAAAATTTTCTACCTCTCCCGTCAAGAAATTCTCTAGAAAGGACGAGTAGGGGTTACACCATCTCCACAACTATCCCTAGCTAAACCATAGTAATTTTGAGGATCTGAATAAAGGTCTGCAGACTATAATCTTAACAACTAATTTGAAGCCATAACAACACCGACGTGTTTCAGTTTAGAGCTCCATGTTCTCCTGTAATATGTAACAAATTTGCCTCTTCAGATTTCTACTGACATCGTGAGCTTCTATCTATGGATACAGTTCATCTGTTTTTCTTGAAGAATTTGTTTCTTTATTGATTCCAATGCAATTACTTGACTGGTTCCTTTTCATCTTCACTCCGATAAAGTAAATTGTCAATGATTAGATCTCAACCCTCCCTTTTATTTCTTTTAAGGGAAAGATCGAAATATATTAGATAGAATTTAAACACAGAACAGACAAATCCAGGGACTGTAACAAGGGTTCATTGCTCCATTACAATAATGAGCCTTTTTTTATCGATTATATTTTAAGTAAACTTCATTAACAATCCAAGTGATTACAGTGAAAACCCCCCGTAGTCCATGACTACGTGATAGCCATCGGACACTCCATGTGTAAATTCAGTTGATTCTACCACCTAAAGGATACCCTACAGAGCTTCAAATTCCAAATTATAATCCCCTTTACACTTTCGCCAAACTCTGCCACCACCCGCACTTCTACTACACGGACCAAACAACCTTGGAAACCTATCTTTAAACACTACATCACCCAACCATACATCATACCAAGAATTGATTCTATCACATCTACACAGGATTACCTCAATGCAACAAATAAAATCAGCCGGGATGTCCTATTCGAGCCTGTCATCAAGTTAGTTCTAATCACTTCCCTCCACAACAATTAATGTTGTGTACCATATCTCCACAACACTTACATAACGAGGCTTTGTTCATCAAGTTAAGTTGTTGAATGCCAAGACCCCGAATTACTTGGGTAAAATTTCCAATCTATTACATGGAAATCTTTGTCCTCCTCATCCCTACAACACAGAAAGTTCCTTATTGTATCCTCTCAGTTCTTGTGGAGACTGTAGTATGCATATAAAATAGAGACATAATATATTAGCATACTGGCTAAGAAATTCCTGATAAGTACAAGCCTACCTCCTGTTGACAATAGTTTTACTTTTCATATCATCAACCTCTTCCCTATCATCCCATTCACTTGATCCTAAAGACGTTTATACCTATTCTTAGTTCCCAATGGAAGACCTAGATATATTGCTGGCAGATTACCTTCTTGGAACCCTAAGGCCATGTTTAGTTAATGGAATGGGAATGGGAATGGGAATGGGAATGAGAATGAGAATGAGAATGAGAATGAGAATGGGAATGGGAATGAGAATGGGAATGGAAAGGGAAATAGGAATATTACTATGTTTGGTTACTCGATGGAATGGGAATGAGAATGATTTGTGTCTTTACCATTGTGCCCTCAATTATTAACCATGGATTTTGGATCAATGGTAGGTAAAGAGGCATCTATGTTACGTAAGGAGGACAAATAAGACAAATGGAATGTTAACCATTACAATGGGCATTCATATGGTTTTAAGAAAGAATGCCCATTACAAATGCCATTCCCATTACGCCATTTTTCTACCCAACCAAACAAAGGAACGACTTAAACATTGTAATGGTCGTTACCATTACAATGGTCAAACCCATTCCATTGAGTAACCAAACATGTCCTAAGACTTTTGCCTCCATTGCATTGCTAGCATCATCTCCACACCATATACTGTACTTTTGGAAAAAAAAAACAAATTAAAACTTGAATATGCATAAAAAACAACAAAATAAACTTAAAATTCTCCACCTATTGTCTATCATTGTCTAGAAAGAACAATGTCTCATTGACACACTGAAGACGAGCTACCTTCTTATTGGTAGGGGGAACTTGAAATCCACCCAAAAGGCTATTCTCCGAAGCCTTTAGCAACTCAATGCCTCCAGTAACAATGTAAATAAAACAAAAAAACACAAGGTCGCCTTGTTGAGTACCTCTAGAACTCCTGAAAACTCCACTGGCATGTCTCGTGCTAGGATCGAAAAATGCACTATTGACATACATATTCATATTCATTTCATGTACCTCTCGCCAAAGCCCGTCTTTCTCACACACCACATGATCATACATTTTCCTGAAATCAATTTGCACGACAATCCAGAGGAACTGCACTTCAACCATGAATCAACCAACTCATTTGCAACCACAACACCATCAAGAATTTGTCTATCATTGTCAAAAGCACCCTGATTAGGACTAATCACTAAATCTAAACACGACTTCGACCTATTGGCCATCGCTTTGCAATAATCTTGTATATACCTCCAACTAAACTTATGGGTCTAACATCCCGTATAGAATCGACACCTTCCTTTTTGGGTATCAAAGTGATGAAATAGGTATTCAACCTCCAATCCAAAAAGAGAGCATTTTGTAGCCCCGCCACCACCTCCGTGACACGCTCCTTATAAACTCCCTAACACCTTTTAAAGAAACCCAACGAAAATTTGTCCTGTCCGGGAGACTCGACACTCCCACAACTATTTTAAGTTCTCATCAAGCCTCTCCCTATTATGATCACATAAACATTAAATTTCAAGCATTCTACCTCCGGCCTCTAGTCACAATTGCTAAAAAACTCAATCTAGACAAAAGCTAACAAACCCTCAATAGTCCACACATCATTCATCTTCCTTCTCAAGGAAGCAAAAACATGAAAATTTGTTAAGTTGCTATACCCCTTCTAGTGACCACTTAACTTTCGACTTTCTTTCTATTTGGCCTCGATTCTCTAACATAAGATTCTTCCATAGATAACACGGTTGACTCTTCCCTTTAATCCAACAATGTTATATCATCCATAAGAGAAGCTAAATTTCCTTTCCGCACCATTCCCTCAATTTAGATTTTACAAATTTGTGCTTGGACCACTGCATTTTGGTCATCAACACTGTTTAATAACCGAAGCAATCAGCTCCTCAAACCAGCTAATATCAATTTAAACAAAATTTTTTGGGCAATTCAACCCCGACTTTTAGCAAAATAGAGTGTGATGAGACCCACCCTTGGTAGTGCATCCACTATCACATTACCCTAATCATCTTCCCATTCATTATTGAAAAATCAATTCAACTTTCGGAAGGCTGGAACTAGCTGATTATTGGACTAGGTAAGATCAGCCCCACGCAACGGAAAATGAATCAAACCTGCAACGGCAAATCAATCAAACCAAACTCATGACAAAATGAAAATCCGTATTCATGTCGTAACCATTCACGTCACTAATCTTCTACCATAACTGAGGCGGTAATCTTCTATTGTTTGGACCATATACTCTAGTAGCTACCATCTAAAATCATCCGCTCTACTTCTACATACTATGGAAAGTTAGTAGCACATGAGCAATATTGACCTACAAGTGGATTACTATCACTGATAATTCAAAATTTATCGTTGAAAATGTGATATCATGTCTAAGACCTTGTACCCATGTCGGATACTGATATCTATATCTGTCATTAGTTAACAATTATAAGCAATGCAAAAAGTTTCCTATGTATGTAAAGGGTGCTATTAGACATTTTCTGTAACTTGGACAAAGCCTAGATATTAGAAATTGGAATGACATTGACAACAAAAGGTTATTGAATGCAACATGCAGTACACAGATACTTGCACAAAAGCGACACATTTCAAACACAAATAATAAAAGTTCATCATGGCCATGATTAAGGTCACCCTGCATTGAGATATGAGATCATACTTGTTTGTTACTCCAAAAGAATGTAAGCTATGGTCATATCTTCGCTACTCCAAAAGTGATCACTTAAAAAGTGAGAAGTGAAGCGGTGATACACGCTTCACTTTGACCAAAACGAAAAGCGAGAAAAAGCGGTTGCTTTTGCCAAAGCGATCAAAGCAACCGTTTCAACTAAAAAAAGTGTTATATATATATTACCATAGAGATTTTGGTGATGAGATTTATTATTAAGATTACAAGTTTGTATAATAGAGTTTGGTTCCAATTTTCAAATACTCCAAAGTCCAAATAAAGATCTTCATTTTTTTTTCAATAGTTGTTTTCAAAGTACAAGTACACAATGATATTGCTAATTAGCTACAAAATACACTAATAAAGGAAATGTTCTATTTAATTGTTAGTTACTTAGATATCGTCTTAGAAATTTTATGTTTACGTATTAATTTTTTATTCTTATTTTAATTAGATGATTGAATTATCGAGGATGTAGATGAAATTATCATTAATATAGTGAAAAATATATAGTAAATTTTATGCCTAGTTTTCAATAATATAAAAATTATAACTGTAATTTGCTATTTAAAAGCTTAGATATAAGTAAAATGCAATTATTTTTGTATTTTATAGTTTTTATTAGAATTTTTAGTTTCAGTTGCTTTATGTTCATAAAGCGCTCGTTTCGCGTCTCGCTTTTCGCTTAAAGCAGTAAGAGTGGTCTTCGCTTATCCTTTGCTTCAATGCCTTGACCACCTTGATCTGACTGCAAAATATATATAAATAATTATTGGAACTTGATTATTAGAACTCCCTCTTTTAATTAATATCAATATATAGACTTTTTACATGTTTGTCTTGTAAGTTCAGGGATAGGTTCTTAAAAGCGTATGAGGGTTACACTTACACCTCGAGGCAAGATGCAAAGATATATATTAAGGCATAAATACATCAAAGATAAGCATTGACAAAATTTTATAATGACAATTATATAATTAGAGTCGAGCCAATTTTTAATTTAAAGAGTTGGAAAACAAAGATAATTAAGAAGTAGAATTGTCCTCTTTGGATTCTTTTGCACCAATCACAAGGCTTATTTCCTAAACAAAAGCTTTATTTTTTTTTTAACTTTTTGTAATGTTTTAACTATAAAATTTGATATTACTTTGCACCAAAGATATTTCTAGAAGTGCCACTTTGTACAAACAAAAATACTCCACATCCAGAGGATTATGCCAATATATCCTATACCAAAGAATAAAGGAAGTTATGATTGAAGTGCGTGAAAATTGTGTGGATTTGTCACGCATAATCACAAACTTCCAAAGAAATTGTGAGGCTCATTTATTAGTGCTCTCAATCAGAATGCCAAAAACGTCAAATACACAGAAAGATGAGAGTCAACATCAGCAACAAGCTGAATCCAATTTGTTCCAACAATAATCAACTGTTTCACCAAAATCCATATCATTATAAACATCCTCAATGAACAAGCTCCCCAAGTCCATATGAATTCTACAAAAGAGGGAGGAGAAGAAGGGAGACTGAGTGGGATGGGAACTAGGAGGAGAGGGAAGAGGGAAATTAGGGTTGAAGTGGTACATACCTTTTTGATTTGGTTTGAAGGAAGAGATGAAAAGAGAGAGCCAGAGATCGCCGTTGCCGTCCAGAGCCAGAGATATAGTCGCCGTCCAGAGATTTTCACCTTTTCTCTTCATCTTGCTTTTCTTCTTCTCTATAGGATTTGGGTTGGGGATGCTGCGGCCTGCGAATGAAATGAGAATCGTGAGTTTAGGTTTTTATTTTTAATTTTTTTATACACTGACTCGCCAATTTTTCTGAGTTCGCTAAAACTCAATCGATTTCACTCATTTCGGTTCGATCAAACCCCGAATTGCGATTAATCGCTGCATTAATAACTTCGTCACTGGAAAGCCATCTTCGTTTTTGATACACATGATACTTTGGAAGGAACAAAACCGGAGGATATTTGGGTGTGGTCAGTGAGGTTTGAAAGGTTTTGGTCTAATTGGGATGCTATATGTTTCTCTCACTACACCCTCTTTAATGGGTTTGTAAGCTTCTGTAATTGTCAACCAATGGAATGAAATTCTTTGACCTTTAAAAAAGATAAAACAACACAATTGATACTCCTTACTGAGTTGTATATATACCATTCTTTACTTACTCTAAAGTAGATGCCATAATGTTGCAAAACCACTGTCTCATTTCAGGTTTTGGTTGACATGGTCCGAGTTCCTGATTGGGCATTGGAAGCTGCCGGTCAGGAAATGAGAGCAATGGCAGATGCTGCTGTATACCATCCTGGTCTTTACTTAACTGCAACTCAGGTAAATATAACGGGTGACGAGATCAGTGGTGAATCTGGTGATATTATTTTTGCTGTCATTAGCTGCCGTCTTTCCAAATATGTTGATGATATCTGTATTATTTATGTATTTATTTAATTAATTTTTATATGAGAAGCTGTTAATCTAAAAGCATTTGCCTCACATGTCAACTGAGAATCAATAGCTTAGGGCATCTGAGCTGATATTTCAGTTCCTGAGCTTACAGTTTTAGAATAGTTGATGAGGCATCTACATTTTCAGTTATTGCCAAAGTGGCTTGGCATAGATGGTACATTTCTTGTGATTTTCATGGGAAGGCATCTCCTGGAGTTCTATAAGGTCGTGTTTGATTACACGGGTGTTTCCACGTAATTCATCAAAATGTAGCAAGAAGTTAGTTGGGTTTCCAGTGTCTGATTCACATTAAAAATTTCCTCAGAAGTTGGACTCCCATGTGACCTACTTTTGCCTAAACCAAGATATTTAATACAAATTCCACCACTTCCTCCAAAGAAATTTCTTTGCGCCCCCCCACCCCCACAAACAAACAAAAAAAAAAAAAAAAAAAAAAATCAACAACAACAACAAAAGGATAGGCTTCAGGGAAACCCATCAGAGTCTCACACATCTCTCATTTGATATACTATTTCTGACCGAAGAATATTTATAATAGTATATGTCCATTTTTGGATATACATAAATGCTTCAACCCAACTTGTTACTGATGCATCTGTGGCTACTTTGGTGAATTTCTTGTGCTATCTTGGAACTTAATTTTTGGTTGAATGGTGATTTCTGCAGAGAGAAGCAGTGGAGGCACTCATTCAGGAACTTCCCAAGTTTAGATTAAAGGCAGTTCCAACTGATTGCAGTGAATGTCCAATCTGCCTTGAAGAGTTTCACGAGGGGAATGAGGTACTTTTATATGCTCCATTAAGTGATCTTTTGTCGTCACGAGGATACTTATGTATCAACACACTATAACAAAAGTAGGATTGAGGAATAGTGAAAGTGTCCAGGTGTCACATCACTATCACTTTCTAAAATTGTCTCTACCCTTTATTAAATATTACATGTGTTTTTGGATCCTAACGGAGCATAGCATGACTTATGATCTGCTCCATAGCTGGGAGACTACTTCACTGGGCAGCTAGTTTTTGTTCCTTTTTGCTTTGGTTGCTATTTTCTTTTTGATCATGTACTCTGTCTTTCTTTCTCGTTTCTGAGCTTCTCACTCCTCTGTAATGCATTGTTTTCGTTTCAATGGAAGTTTGTTTTATCGATAAAAAGTATTTGAAGTGTCTTTTGTGTAGTTAGGGTTATCCAATTGGCCTTCCAATTATTGAGAAGTTTGTTGTATCGATAAAAAGTATTTGAAGTGTCTTTTGTGTAGTTAGGGTTATCCAATTGGCCTTCCAATTATTGAGAAGTTACTGGTCCTTTTGCATGTAAAAACAATAAACGAATAAAAATTCTCTGCGCACATAATGCATTTGCGTGCTCGTGTGTTTGCAAAATGGATGAATAGTATGTTTGACAAAATGGTCTTGAGGAGAGGTAGATAATGACTCAAGGCATTTTATGTTATCAGCATAAAAAAGGAATGAAATTGTTGTACAACTTTTAGTGTTACATTTACATGTGACTGAAAATCCCACTTTACTTTCAATAATACTTGCGTTTCTTAAGCATTTGAAAGGAATATATGATCTTTGCATCCTAAGGCAACACAAATTTTTTGTAACACATAAGATATATCATCATGATGGGGGATTTTTGTGAAGGAGCTAGAGGATGCAATGGTATCCAAGTAAGCTTAGGATTTTCCAAATTAACTTAAATAGTGCATCTGTCTAAGTTCTTAAGCAAATACTGAACAATTACATCTTTCGTGCCAATGCTATGACTTGAGTATCCAGTCTCACTAAGATATGATGCAGGTTCGTGGTCTCCCTTGTGCTCACAATTTCCATGTTGAGTGCATTGATGAGTGGCTTCGGCTAAATGTAAAATGCCCTCGGTGTCGCAGCTCCGTCTTCCCTAACTTGGATCTCAGTGCACTCTCTAATGTCCGACCTGACTCTGGACGACCCTCTGTGAGTGTCATGACTGCTACACGCTATGTGAGAAGCCAACCCATTGGTCAGAGTTATCTATTGAGACTGCAGGGTCTGCTTCGTCCAATACGAACTGAGAATGGTACAGTAGCCAATGAATCTGACATTGCTTTGGAGGCAGCTGAAAATGGAGAAATAGCAACTGTACCTCAGGGCCCTGCAAATGCTGTGGTGCCTATGCCAGCAGTGGCATCTGTTGCAGGTGACCAGTCTCCTGCACCTCAGCATTGACAATCACTCACTTATATTCAGTTCTAGTAGATGTGCCATAATCTCATGGGATTTGTATACTTGTAATGATCTTCTGATTACTTGACAAAAAAAAAGGGAATTGTTTTTTGTACTTAAACTGGAAGAGCTTTCATGAATTTTTTGTTCTTCAGTTTCTTGAAGAGGGCAGTGTCCTTAAAGTTAATACTCGTTTTACAGGGTAAAGTAAACAATTGATGCAGTCTCTGTAAACTTCTGCACAATCTCTTCTCCCTTGAACAATTATCAAATATCATTGCGACTATGTGATCCTTTTAATATTTATTGAAGATTACATGTCCATCCAATGAAGACATCTAAATTGGACTTGTCAATTGAAACTTCTTATTACCATGTGTATAATGCAACTAGTCAGGATCTAAAACAATTTATGTGGTCTTTCACTCATTATCACTGCTAACTCATGCAAGACAACTCACAAAAACGGTGTTGTCTTGTGTTATGAACCTCGGATGTTGAGCGTAAGTAGTTGAGAACTATAAACTCAAAAGTAATGTATATTCAACCTTTTTTAGGTTTTCTAAGAGTCTATTTATACTATATGAGGCTTGCAAACGCCACTATCTTAAGCATTTAGCATTTGATAGATATGCATCTTCTGAAAAGTGGATTCCTTAGCCGAAGTCGGTTGCTACCAAGACCTACATTATTTGGCTCCAGTTTCTATCTGGTCTAGTTGATTGAATTGTACTTTAGATCTATGTGCATTTCTCGGATTGGATGGCATGTCTAGTCTAGTTGATTCAAGTGTACTTTAGATCTATGTGCACTTCTCGGATTTGCTCACATGGCTGTCATGCCCAACCACTTTAGTATTCTCTTATTGGTCTGAACTATGTAATTAGACTTCCAACATAGTCGGGACCATTGCGAGTAGTCAGGACCATTGAACTAGGAAAAATTCTAGAGAGCCAAGCCCTAGCGTCAGGGGAGGCTCTCTAGCACGTGATTATGAGAGAGTGATAAAATAAAAGTCAAAATAAACACAGAGTCAAAACAAGCATTCACCCCTTGCTCACTCATGAATGAGATTCACTAGATCATTTGACATGAAAATGGAAGAAGAAGAACATATGAAGATTGAAGAACAAATGAAGAAGAAGAAGAAGAAGAACGGATGAAGAACAAATGAAGATTGACACTTCAAGACTGTTGAGATGATTCTCTCTCTCCTAAACACGTGCTAGAGAGCACGACCTGGCGCTCTCCTGGTGCTAGGGCCTGGCTCTCTAGACTGATTGTTGAACTAGTTGTATCTAGTATCTACCTCTGTGGAAAGAACCCGTCTAAGTGTCGAGGAAAACAGCGAGGGACCCCACAGGGGGGAGAGAGCCATCCATCACCCCCGGGATGCGCGTTTGAATTTTCAATGCACGCATCTCGAGAGTTCAAACGCGCATCCCTGAGAGATGGACGGCTCTCTCCCCCCTGTGGGGTCCCTCGCTGTTTTCCTCGCCATTTCCCTCGACAATTAGAATTTTTCCTGTGGAAATTTCCCTCTTGTACCCATGTGTTCAGTCAAGTATTATCCCGAAGTCTCATCATGTGCCTGCCACATGCTCTTTGGACAATGTGCGGAGCACGTGACAACTAAAATTATGGTACAAACAAAAGATCTTGTAATCTTCCCATGGCTTGCAAGAATAAATCATACCAATGGGAGAGAAACACCATTTGACAGCCTTCTCATGGTCTGCGAAATGAAGATCCAATTTGCAAAAACCATATAGGTTTGCAAAGATTTTTGGCCTGGTAGTTGGTGCCTACACCCTCCGAGCCATAGCTCCTGGCAATTCATATTAATTGTATTTGTTGTTTGCTTATACTGGGCAGTTCATGTAGGAATGTGTAAAGTAGAAGGTTGACCGAATTGTGTTTGAAAGTCATTTGTTCGCTGCACCACTTGTGGTGGCGCTGCAAAGTGATATGCAAGTTGTTTCATGCATGTAGAAACTTTCTAGGTTTGCCTAAGATTCTGATCACTTGAGTTCTTGATGGTAAAATAACATCATTATTGGTGGTTCCCTACATCTATTTTCTATGTTATTTACCATGACCATTGTTTTGTATATTATGCGTTTTGTTCAAAGGTGTAGGCGATTGCACCAATTTATGGTTCAAAGAAGTCACCATTATTCTCCAATCAAGCATCATGTTTCCAAGATGATAAAAAAAAAATGGGTTCAATTGTGCATAGAGATTCCCTTGCACATTTCTCATTGTTTCTAATTTCTAAACCTCACATGTTCATCTTCTTGATTTTCATATTGTCAGGAAGAGGGAGTGGAGTTTAGTTCTACACACAGAGAGAAAATAGGATAAGAGAGAGCTGCAGAGGAGGAGAGAAAAAGGTGGCTTTTTTACTTTAGCTTTGGTGATAACTCTAGGTACTTGAATTGATATCGTCAGGTACATAGAGAGTGATTGACTTGAGAGAGTTAAATGCAGTCAAAGTACGACTTGAGAGAGTAAGTGTATTAGTACAGAGTCTGCATTTAATTTTTTTTAGGTTCTATTTATTCAAACCCGGGCCGGCCCAGTTACCCGACGAGTTTCAGAAAGGGTAACCGAGGCCCGGATCAGAAACATCGGGTTGGGCCGGGTTTTAAAACCAAAAATTTAATATTAAATAAAAACCCGATCCGATTGTTGGTTTGGTCCGGATTTTCGGTCTGAAATGCCCACCCCTATTTGAGACTATCAACCTAAGGTTTGGCATCGAGACTATCAACTTAAGGTAAGGTTTGTTAGTGGCATCGACAGCTATCGATTTTGTAAAAAAACTTCATAAATTGAATGTGGAGTTTTGATTGATCTTAGAAATTTGTGGAGGAGTGAGATTGAAGAAAGAAGAGGAATATGGATTCAAATCAACCTTCATTTTATTTTATGTAGATGGAAGACAATCTTTTCATTGATTATGTTTTGGTCAACTTGGTAAGTTACTGGCCAAGAAAATCTTTTATTTGATTAGAAACTGTCATCAGACCACATTTTTAATGTAATGGTTCAAACCCGAGCCCGGAGTGCATGTAGGTTAATGACTCTCTAAAGTAATAGCTGGGTGGGTTCAATAGACTATAATAAATGGAACCCGGAGGCGGACTAAAAGTTGGAAAGAGCAAACAAAATATAATATCCACTTTATCCATATCCCACCTCATTTCCCAAAGGCCAAAACTACCTGAGAGATAGCGCAGCGGAAACGGAGAGAGACACACCAAAAATGCCGGTAGCCAGCGCACGGGGAGCGCTAAAAGCAGCAGTAGCTCCACTATCATCATCATCGACGACCCACTTGAGACCTTATCTTTGTTTTGATCTCTCTGGGAACGGGTTGTTTTTCAACAGACCAAACAACACCACTCGAAATCTCAATCTTCGATGTCGATGCAGCAACCACAGCAATTCTTCTTCTTTTTCTTCGTCTTCCAATTGGGACTGGAATCGTTGGACCCGCCATTTTGCTGAAATTGAGCAGGCCGAGAACATCGTCTCTCTTCTTAAGGTATCTACTCTAACCAATTTCAAATTTTGGAACAAACCCACACAAAAGTTATGTTTTTTTTTTTTTTTAATGTGATTGGATGTGTTTCAATGTTACGTGGTATGGGTTTTCGATTTTGTAAGGAATCTGATATCGAATTGCTTGTGTTTTATGTAATTTCTCATTTTGGGTTTTTTATATACCTCACTTAGTAAAGTTGAGTGAGTTTCATATATATTGCTACCATCAACTCTTCATCTCCCTTAATTCTTCAAGCTGTTATCCATTTGTCATTTATCTCATTTCGTTGTACACGTACACTCCATGAAGTTTAATTACTATAAATACATTTGAATCTAAAATAAGAAAAGAAATTTTTTTTGAAAGATTTCAATGATACAGTAGAACCTCTTTAAATTAATATTCGATAAACTAATAATCTCGTTTAAATAATAAAATTGTCTGGTCCCAACTTGAGACCTACGTGTTAAACTAATAATCTCCATAAAATTCTAAGATAATAATATCAAATATTTATTTTGTAATCTATAGGTCCCAAATATTTTGTAAATCAATAATTAGCTAAAAAGTATATAATAATTGACTAGGAGGTTTTCTCAAAATATGAATAAAGAGTAGCTTGTCTTTTGTTGAACTTGAAATCTAGCTGAATCTCATCTTTAATTGTTTGCAATGAGCCAAAAAGTCTTGGGGTTGCTTTCTTGTATCGCAACAAGAAGTTTTGGAGTGTCATTGATGCTTTGAGTGTTTTTTTGCTTGACACCGGTCCCAAAGGTTGTGCATCATCACCAACTTCAACTTCATTGTGAGAATGCCCTGCCATATTGTCAATGATTGTATCTATGCTCTGGTGAAATAGATCAAGAGGTGGTTGACATCCATTTTTTTATGGTACCCAACTCATTGATCATGACCCCCAATTCATTGATGGCATCTCCATCTAAGTGTTCATCAAAGGTCTTGGAGGTCATATTTTCCATGGATCGTATCTTAGAATGGCGAAAGCAATTTGCAATTATCATTGCCTGAACATCTACCATACAAGCTGAGGTTGCAGGTCTGATTGCATCCAAAACATTTATCTTCTCTGGATTTGTTTGATCTACTTCATAACCTTTCAAAAGACAACGATAAAATCGCCAACGGTGATGCATCTTAATAGCTCTTATAATCGCAGCATCACAAGGTTGGATATTTGATGTCATGTTGGGTGGCAAAAAATACAGCTCAACATTTCACAATCCTCCAATAGTTTTTGGATGGGCTTGGCCATTATCTGTGCGTCGAGCCATAATGCATACAAATAATACTTCAGTCATCCATGCCCATTTTGTTGGCACAATATTGACAATTCAAGCTATTCATGTTCACATTCTTAAAACAACGAGCCTTAGCGTACTTACCAATTATCCATAAAGGAACTTTTTGAACCATAACAATTGTAAGCCTTTCTTTGTCTTGCTTTTTTCCTTGAAGTTGTTTTGTTGCAATGGAATGATTAGTTGTAGCCAAAAATCCCCCCATTTCATCCATATTGAAATATCTTTCATGGAAAGTTGATATATTTTCTCCCATATAAACTTCAATTTTGCTCTCCTTATCTTCCATATCAACTAATCTACTTTCTCCAAAACGGCGAAATGTCTTGATTCCATGTCATAGTTTGAAGTTTTCTTGCCACCCAGAGGAAAGTTGAATTCTGGACTTGAAGTTTTCTTGCCACCCAGAGGAAAGTTGAATTCTGGAGTATCGGTAGGATACATCTTTATCATAAAATCTTTTGCCTTTTCTTGGATTAGTTCCCTAGTCATATTCACCCGCACTTTGTATTGAACAATCCATTCATAGAAAGCCTTTTCTAGGTCAAGGAAGTTTACCAATTTATGCCGCTTAACGTTACCTTTCTATAGGTAGACCGAGAGAAATTCAAATGATCGTTTGAGTTGTATTTGATATTGTCCCTTGACTGACTTGCACATCTTATTTTTCCAAAACTCATTGTTGCAATTCATTTTGCGTGCTGCCTGAGTTGTATTTGATGCTCTTTGCTATGCTCACATATTGCTTTACGCATTTCATCTGTCATGGTTTTTTTGTTGGCACCTTTGAGAACTAAACAATAAGAGATTGTCAAACACCTTTGAGAACTAAACAATAAGAGATTGTCTTGGTATAAATGGTGTTTGCTTTGATTTTCAATATACATTGCATGCACTTTTTTTTAAAATAAGTTGAATACATTGAATCCTTGTACTAGTTATAATTCAGTGAAATCTTAATTGGTTAAATATATTTTGAATCTTAACTTGGTCACTTGATGTGATAAATTAAATATCGAACCTTGATAAGTGAATAAATATAATATGTTCACTATTACGCCAAAAAACTAAAAATATATTTGTAAATTGATAATTTATTGATAAATGGATATCTCACTAAATTAATAGAATTTGGTGGTCCCAAGGTTATTAATTTAAAGAGGTTATATTGTAATTCCAATTGTTAAAAGACATACAACTATCAGGCCGTGGATCCAAGTCCAGATTCCTATGACAAAAGGGGGTGGGTGGAAAGAGGAAATGAGAAGATATTGAACGAAATTGTATTGTCCATGGTTGGTACTAGGTGACAACATACTCATTTTCCCCATTCTTCCATTTGAGGTCTAACCTTTAGAAAAGGAGACTAAGCCAAATTATGTCTTTGATTAGAAGGGGGTTGTTTCTCTTTCAATGAGCATTTTATATTCGTAAGAAGCAAGTTTCATCTTTAATAGAGGAAATATGTCTCATCTAAGTAGCCAATCTCTAGAATGAAAAACTACAAATTTCCCTCGGCTAATTTTTGCTGAAGATGATCTCTTTGCCATAAAAGATTTTATCTTTTCACAAAATTTAGTGTTGCCTATATCTAATCATATTTCATATTGTGTACTATCACATGTACTTAGTGAGTGATCCATATAATCTCAATTCTGAAGGCCGGGGTTTCACGATAGCAAACTTGCATAGCCATATATAACTATGCACTTTTTTATTTTTTATTTTTTTTAATATACATAGTTATCCGCTACGATACATCTGATACTATACTCGATACATATTGTATCTAAGCCTTATCCATACCTATCTTACGATACACTGATACAAGGACATACGATACACTTATACAAGGACGATGCTAGGATGTATTGCCCTTGTACAAGTGAGTAAGTGACATGAATTATTGGATGGATGGATGATAGGCATTAGCTTCCTTGTATATGTTACACTAGTCATATACGAATGAAAATATTTTCTTGGATCTCCTTGGTTGAATAAGTATTATTTATGTCTTTTATATGCTTAAATATGTATTTCATATAATATTTCAATGTATTTATTTTTGCACGGTATCTTACGATATATGTGTGCATATCATAAATTTAGATTATGATACATTATACCATATGCGTTTTGATAACTATGCTGTGGACCATGACAACGTTTCTATGAACTAGGAAATGTATCGCCGTTAAGAATGTTGCGAGATACTAAGATGTAAAATAATCTATCGAATATAAGACATTTCTCAAGTCTTCATTTATGCTCTTTTTTGTCTGTTACAGTTTCAATTGGAAGATGCAATTGAGAAGGAGGAATTCCATGAAGCTGGAAAGCTGAAGACAGCTATTGCAGAAGCAACATCAAAGGATACTGTAGCTGAAATAATTTGTCAATTGAAGGTAATGTATTTGGTTTAGTACATTGCTTCTAGTTGCATGACCTAGGGAGTCTAATGCTAGACATCTGTTTGTTGGCAGAATGCAGTAGATGAAGAGCGTTACCGTGATGCATCAAGGTTGTCTAAGCTTACAGGCAGTGGACTGGTAACTAACCTAGTCTTCAATACTAGTATTTTTTCTTGAAACATAACTGAATTGTTAACAATGACAGTGACTCATGAATAGAAGTTAATATAGACTATAGTCTTTCTTACAACCATTTTGCTTTTATGCTAGTTGGATAGACTTCACCAACTTTTCTTGCTTACAGAAATGGTAGCAAACAAGAGAAGTTTGGAGAAAATAGGAAGGATATATAATAATACATGGTTCTATTCACTTCAAGCAAGTGTACGATAGAATGTTTGTACAATAATTCAATGAGCATGAAAAAGGATCTCTTGGGATACACATTGAAATATATAAAGAAATGCAACATGGTTCAAGGATAAAGTAGGAACTAGGAAGAGACAAGTGTTGTGGATTTGTACCATTTTATACCAAGAAAGGCGTAGTTTAAAACATGTTACAACATCTCCAAGGGAGACCCTAAATTGGCGAATTTGGGCGTCTCATGTGGGAAAAAACATGCTCCAATGGAACACCCTGTACATACCCCTATTTTATTAGTCTCTCCCTTCCCTCTATATTTGGGGGCATCCATGCCATCCCTCAAATACTAAAGTTATTAAAACAAACTCCCTCTTCTTCCTTCTCTCTTTTCCAATCCTTAAAATTTAAATAGGGGATTCCTAAAGTTAGGGGAAGATATATTTAAATAATGATAAAAAGTTGAAGTGGGGAATGTGGTTGGAGTGATGAAGAAATATGGGATACCTAGAATTAGCTTTTGGTTAAAATGGGGTGTAGTTGATACCTAATTTAACTTTTACCCACGGAGATGCTCTTACAGAAAGGGCTGCAACTTGGGTAGGCCCCCGAACTTAACAACTCAAACCCAACCCATTTATAAATTTTCGGGCTCGGGTTGGACTCTGGTTACCCGAATTTCTTAAATAGTTTCAAAAATTTCTAATAAAATAAATTTTGGAAGCTACCACCAAGCTACTCAAACCAACATAAGAGCACAACCACCAAGCTATCATTTCTTTGTAGAAGTGCATCACATTTTAATAATTCAATATAAGTTTTCTAATATGGATAATAAATTTACAAATTGTTTGATTTTCTCGGGTTGCTCGGGTTCCTAATACCCTGGGCCAAGCCCAACCCAAATTTTGATAGGTCTATCTGGTGTGAGCAAAACAATAGACCCAGATGGAGCGAGGTAGCTAATTTCTGTAGGGTGATAAAAATTTTGTTCTGGCAACAAGGCTCTGCTTGAGACATTTTGAAAGAGGTATCCCTTTTCTGGTGTTATGGGCTGTTGAGCAATCTTACTTGCTTCATAGTTATGTTTATGCGTTCTTACTTTTTGGCTCCATGAGTTTCTCACTCACCATGGCTACTCTATCCCTTTTAATTATTATATCTTTTATGCTGACCCCGAACAACAAATAAAAAATGAAAAAAATGGTCGAATTGGATGGATGCTTGCTGTATGACTAAAAACTCCCAATTACTCACAGTAAAACATTTATTAAACAACAGTAAGACTAGCCGGGTATATATATTTATTAAACAACAGTAAGACTAACTGTCCGAAGCTACGACGGACAGTTAGTCCACAAACTCAAGTCTAATTGTGGAAGTTAACGCAATCTAGATTATACGAACTGGCAATCGACAAGAAACCATAAAGTTAAAACCTATTTTTTTGTGGCGGATATAGCTTGTCTAATGCCACCAGCTTTGAGGCTGAATTGGGGGGCTCAGAGCAAGGATAGATAGATCACCTGTAGAATGCTGTTAATGCTGAAGCCAAATAATATATCGATGATTGTTTGATCAGTTCACAGGCTTAATGCCTCTACAGTGGCAGAGAAAAGCCTGGAAGGTTTTAGTAGAAGTTTTCGATTTGCTGACAAGTTATTCCAGTGTTGAGAAGATGTATTGAAGCTTAAGTTGGAACTTTCTATTGGATATCTTAAATTTGTTGCTGGTTGTGTGTCTTCACAATACCTTTTCACAATTTTCTTTTGGTTACAGATGACATGGGTGTCTAAACTCCCTCTATTTTCTTTTTTTCAGTTATCAACACATTGAAATTGCTTTTCGGACCCTTATGTTTCAGTTATGCTCCCTCTATTCTATTTCTTAGCCTTTTACTTCGGGATGTAACTTAGTTGCAATTGTATGTCATAGACATCTGCGTTATAGATAGGATTCTGTTAGGAATTTACCAATGCCCATGTATTTGCAGATTGGCTGGTGGGTAGGTTTCTCAAAGGATTCTGATGAGCCATTTGGACTGATAGTACAAATAACTCCTGGTATAGGCAGATTTATAGCTAGGAGTTATACTTCAAGGTATGGCAATGTCTTGGTTCTGTCTTTGAATCATGACGCAGTACAATCTATGCAACAACGGCATTCTATTTTTTTTTTTTAAAGTGCCGGACTCATCACGTCAGATGTGCGTGTTGCAGATACTCCCATTGAATACTCCATACTTAGTCATTAATTTTTTCACATATTTTCAATTTTTTACAAATATTATAAGCATATTATGGTAAATTTACAAGGAAATGAATGACTAATAATTCAAAGCTTATTGCTAAAAAAATACAGTAAATAATAAAGTACAACAAATAATAAATAATAAATAATACATACATGATTGAGTTACAAAAACTTCTGGATGGTATCCTCCATCTGAGCTGAATTCTTTTGGATTAAAGAATCTCTTTCCAGTTGCTCTGAAACAAGACGTGTTTGTCACCTTGTATTTGTGTCGTGGTTTCGTAGTTGTTAATACGTAATCAACATTCATAGTTGTTAAACCTTTCCAATTCACGAGTCAAATCTCGATTTGATATGCGAAATCCGGCATACAGAGTAGAGTTGACTCTCATGTTTGAATAAGAAAAGGTGTGAATATTATATTCATTATTCAATCCTTGTACATTGATACGAGTCATGCGATTCACGATTCATGAGAGATTAAAAGAGACTTAGCGCACCTTTTTGTCTTTTGGGGTCAATAAAAAAAGTTCGTTTCCTTTACATGTTTTCTAGGGCGCACACACTTTTTAAATCATAGGCACTCTCTTTTGTTGTTTATACCTTTTTTGAGGAATTTAAAGGCCAAAACTTGACTAAGGAAAAGATGAGAAAAAAATATGAGATATTTGATGAAGGGGAAGAAGATTTGCTAAAGACGTTGATGACGACAAACACAATAAAGAAAAAAAATTAAAGATAAGAAACAAGACATATATGTTATGTGATGACAACTTCTTATTATGGATTGAAGAAGATTGCAAATGAATGGGGACTTATTATTATTATTATTATCTTTTGTATTTTTTATATTTTGTAGTGACTAGTAAATGATATTTGGGAAATCTTGTTCACACCCAACATACAATGAGTCAATGAGAGAACCCAATCTACAAAGTTTGGTTCTTTGATTTCCCAGATAATGAGGGAACCCAAGGACAATTTAGTAATATTGTGTTAGAAAGGGTAAGAACCTAATTAAATTAAGGACAGAATCAGTAAATTTGAAGCTTTTACCTGTCATCCTCCACGCTACAATGGAGAACTGCTGACAGAGGCTAAAAAGCAAACTTGTCAAGAACAATATAAAACTGTTATAATATAAGCTAATCTCATGTGTTTCTCAAATTTCACCCAAAATTGGCATTAATTATGATGATCAATATGTAGCCATCTACACATAAATAAAACTTATTGTTCAAATATAACATAAGATGATGAATCTACGAACCACGATTCACAAGAAATGTCAAGCGATTCACGATTCAACAACATTGTCAACATTGATTATCGTTATTTCAGGCAGTTGGTTACCGCGTCACCTGGAACTCCCTTGTTTGAGGTTTTCGTTGTCAAAGAAGCTGATCAGACATACAGTATGCAGGTAATAAAAGATTAATTTCATTGGAGCTTTTTTATCGGTATCATATACAGGATTGCAACATCATCTATCATGTTCATTAAGTAACTTTTAGATGGTAATCTTTTGTTGTTACCTTGCATGCGCCTTTCATGTTTCTGTTTTCATAGGATTTTGATCTGCAACTGCTTTAAATTTCTTGCACTTATCATTGTTGACACGTCATCTTTAGACAGGTAGTATTTTTGCAGCAAGTAAAAGGAAGTTCAACAGACTACAAATTTTCACCATTTAAACCAACTGAAATTTCATTGATTCCCAAGCCTGAGAAATCTTCTGTAAGTGACATTCAAGGGAGAGATGATTCTGTGACTGATGGAAATGAAGAAAAGAATACAAACATTAAGGATGCAAGTAATATCTTGGATCCAAGTGAGGAAGCGATAAAGAGTGTTATCAATTTGATTAAAGATAAGATTCCTGGTTTGAAAATGAAAGTCACAAATGTTACTCTTTCAGAGGAGTCCACAAATAATACGGACTCCATGGAGCAGTTAGTGCAGGAAGATGATGAGACAAGTAGTTCTGCTGACGATTCACACGTTGCTGATACCCAGAAAGATATTGAGGAGGAGGTGCAGGTAGGGGCAGGTCCCAACACAAAGGATGTAGGAAACAATGTGGCTACTAAGCTTGTTATTGGCGGATTACTGCACAATAGGGGGGATACCCCTTCAAAAGAAGATTATGCACGTTTTCCAGCTGAAATAAAGAATATGGATAAGAATTCTTTCGAGCTACATATTTCTGAGAGATATACAGATACTGAGAGAGGAAAATGCGGATCTACATTCAAAGCGGCAGCCAATGCAATGCAAAATGTTGCTTTTAAAATGCCTCGTGAGGTTGCACAGGAATTATTCAGCAGTAGGGTTTCTCCAAGGGTAAGATAAATAAGAACTCTATTTTGATTAGGAAAAATAGGCTTTTAGACATTATAAGCAATCTAATATTAATGTTTCACTTTTTAGCATGAAGGACCTTCTGCTTATCTTCTTGATGCCTCAGATTGTTTTCTTATGGATAAATTGATAATAAGGAATTCCATTTTAGGTTCCTAGAGATGTTCAGGACATTCTCAAGCTTGGACTTGATGGAGGAAATAGACTACCTAAGAATACATCTTTTAGCCGGATCAACACCTCCAAAGATGACTTAGATCCATTTGATGGTAATTATCTTTCATTTCTTCATTGAAGTCATTTTAGATAATGAGGCTATCTGGAAATAAACTGATGGTTGAAGTGCAGGCTTATATGTGGGATCCTTTAGCGCTATGGGTTCTGAGGTTGTACAGTTAAAGCGCAAATACGGTAACTGGAACGATGCAAATGATACATCAGATGTTGAATTTTTTGAGTATGTTGAAGTAGTGAAGCTGACTGGGAATCTAGATGTTCCTGCTGGTGAGGTATGTGATTGTGCAATGCAAGTAGATGTGCATGTGGATATGCTTGTTTGTGTATTAAAAAATTCATCAATGTTTCCCCCTCTTTCTTTCCCAGGTTGCATTCCGTGCTAAAATTGCGAAAGGGAATCAAAACTCAAAACGTGGAGCGTTCTCTGATATCTTAGCACTGGTACTTATTCTTACACTTAGTTTTCATTTCCTATATCTGTTCCCTTCCTCTTTCTGCTTTTCTTCTTTTTGAGGATTGAATGGTGGAAATGGTCTTCATTATAATATAAAAAAGGTTTCTGACCTTGGGATCGTTTTGGTGTTTGGTGCTGGGTGTTAACTGCTAAGAATTTAACGTTGTCACTACAAGAATGTATCTTCAAATTTTGAATCGGTGTCAGAATGAGACAGTCTAATTTTGTTATCCCCATGGGCCCCAGAGGGTTTCAGGGTTGAGCAATGATGTTGGTTGATCAGTTGTCAAATTCTACATCAGCATAATTTGGTCAAACTAAAAACACGTTTACAGAAAATAAGAGCGAGAAAATATATGAGATCCCTAATGTGTCTCTATAACCCACCTTCTCCCCCACGACAGGAAGGAAGAGGGAGTAACTCTTTCTCAATCTCCATCATCTTGTCACCATTTTGGGAACTTTCCTTCTTGCGATCTTTCAAATCAACAGTAAGTGACTTTCGAGGTGTTAAGTTTCACATTCCATTGTCTCATTATGGTTTGTCAAGTGTTTGGTAATCATGATAAAAGGACAACAAATTTAGGACCTCAATTTGAGTAATTGAATGTTGTTCACCAAACTTTTGATAGATTGATTTAGCAGATATTGTTGTGTTGCAAATTCACCCTAAGAGTTTGAGGATAAATTGCCTTTCAGTGAAAGGAGTTTGGTTATTGGACCAGGTTCTATTTGCTACTATTTGGATTATATGGAAAGAAAGAAATAGCAGAATTTCAAGGGAAAAGCTAAGGAAATCTCCCACCTAACTAACTCAAAGTCTCTGGCTTGGCAATGGGGGAGTCACTTTGGGAGTCATTACAGATCAACCCTTTCATATGTGAATTTTCATTTGGGCTAGCTTATTTGCTTTGTAATAGTGTTACTTTTTGGCTCTTTCTATTCAGCTAGCTGACCCCCTCAGTCATTAGCCTTTGCATTTGTTTCCCCCCTCTTTTCTACTATCAATGCAAGCTCTGTGAAAAAAAAAAAAAAAAAACTCCAATAAAATCTATAGATTTGGCTTACAGAGTAAAATTTTTGGTAAAGGTATTTAACTTTGACCAAATTATGCTGATGTGGAAGTTGACATCTGACAAGCAATAACATTACCCGACCTTGTGGAGCCCACAGGTTTACAAAATCAGACTCACGCTATGATTAGATATGTTCTGATGCTGGCATATATGTTTCTCATCTTTGACTATCTCGAGTTACTAGAAAAATGCAATAAATACGCCTTTATATTCTCTAAGGTTACTTACTATGGTCATTGATTTTGATGATTTTACTTCCTATTTGTAAATGTTTTAGGAAGTGGAATGATCTAGTGAACACCTTTTTCAGGTTTCAAGTTATGATGGTCAAGGAAGAGTAGCAGATTTTGGGTTCGAAAATCCACAATGGGTCGAAGGTGAACTACTTCAGCTTAGTAGCAAGGTAATAGGCTTATCCGGATTTTGCAAGTGTCCTTCAATCTCAAGGAACTATTGTTCCATACTATAACATGATATGGACTCCATACTTTTTTTTGGACTGGTTGGTCATGCCATTTGACCCTTATAATACCAAATCAAAGTTTCTTCAACGGTATGTGCCTTATGTGAGATCCTTTCTTGTCATCAGTTGGAACATATATCATTTATCATGCTAAGAAATGTAATTCATCATCATATATTAAGTGGTTCTTTGACGTCCAAATAACTGATCGCTTGGATGGTCGTCATTGTCCATTCATTGGGTGACACTTCTGAAATCATTGGGTTATCTTGGTGGCCATTCTAACATGTTTGTGTGAAGTTTTTCCTATGATCACCCGGTTAGCATTTAGTTTCAGGAAGTAATCGTTTTGCTGTTGGCTATTTGATCAGGGAATCTGGCCACATATTGGAGGGGGAGACGTTGGACTCATTTATCTTCTTCCTGAGGTGGAGCAAAGCTTCCTTGTGTTGTTGACCCGGTTGAAGCTACCCGAGTGAAACCATTTATGTATTACCTCAGATATCTCTTTGAAAAAACGTCTTGTCATTCTAAATGGTATCGAGAGGCATCTGCACACAGAGATAGGCTTCCACTCTGATGATAGAAGGCAGTCTATCCCTGCAGTGAGATTTTGTTCATTTTATTAATGCGATATCTACTTGGGATTTTGCCTTTTGAGGTGTATATCATACAGTATATTAGTTAGTTATGGACATGCAACACTAAGGAGCCATGATATTTTTGTACAAAATACTGTTTATCTTCTTTGTTTTAGGATCTAATGTTCGGTTTGGTCTTCTGTATCTATCCCAATAATTGAAATAATAATTCATATACCTTTTCTATGGGGGCTCTGTTTAGCTTGCGTAGATAATGGTTGGAGAAAGAAAGTACTTGTGACTTGAGAGTGTGGGTGTTATAATTTGTCAATTGATTTTACTTCAGTTTCTCCCCACATGAGATCTTTAGAAGGGATGTGAACCAGGTAGGGTATGTTTTGGTTCTTTGGCTTGACAGAGTATATTTGCATTTTGCATAGTTGCATACCCTCCTTGCCAATTTGGCATCCTTTACTTTATGCTCACTGCTACTACCATGATCACAAACCAACAAGGGATTAAGGAATCTCATCTCAAACCTAAATAAAAATAAAAATTTCTTTTCATACAAGTAAAAGATAAAGCACATGAAAAAAGGTGCTTTAGCCTTTGCTAAATTACCTCAAGTTAACCAAAATAAATGAAAACAAGTTTGATAACCAAAACTAGTTGGTGCAGGGGAGTGCATGAATGTTTTTATAGGATCCCAGAATCCATAAAGATGCCGTAAACTGGGTTTGAACTCATAACCAAGCTCTAACCGTTGAGCTGTCATGCCATTGGCCGAGTATCTCTTTATTAAACTAATATAGGACGACGTTGGTTCTCTTTTTAAGTATTTGTCAACTTGAAATTGAATCTTAATGCACACATTATTTCTCTATGTAATGGGTTGCTAAGTTGATGACTCGTTCATAATGACAAAACTAATCTTTATGCTACATCCCACACAAACTATCTCAAAGGAAGGAGATTCATAATAAACAAGAGTATATAATATGCCTCAAGAGCAAAGGTTCCCAAGATGAAACCTAAATGAACCTCTTTTAAGAAAAAACAATAATTAATATCGTCTCCACTACTAAATATTTGATTTAATCATCAACACTTTCCTCTCCAAATTTTTATTTTTATTTTTATTTTTTATAAGGAGGCTAACTTTCCACACAAAATAATAAATTTAATGTTAATTTCAAGTTTATATTAGGGGGGTATGGCAAATTCACCCCTTGTATTTCCTTCATCCATAAGTTCAATTTTCCAATGAGAGCGAGGCATCCAAGTAATAACAGCACAAGATCCTTTCTTGTGTGTGGTCTGCTGGTCCATTCACAATACTTACTTTCCAATCAGAACCCCAAACAACCACCACCTTTCTTTTCTTTGTTGTTTCTGTTTTTCTTTTCCAACACTTAAAACACCTCTCATCAAATCTTCTTCTTTTCCTTTATAACCTTTAATGGAAGAAGAAGAAGAAAACATCAACAACAAGAACAGCAACACTTGTCCAACTCCAAAACAACACTCTTCTTCTTACTCTTCATCTTTTTATTCTTCTTCTTCCTCCTCTTCAAAAGAGACGATTCAAATGGAAGACGAAGACGAGTCCAAGAAGTGGGAGTCTTCTCCTCTTCGATCTCCTCTTTCGTGTTCTCACTGTGAACCCAAACCATATTCACCACCACGATTCCTCCCACCACCACCACCTGACAAGTCTCAATCAACCGCTATAATCACTATGGATGGACGAACCACCCATCTCTACCCACCCTTCCGATCCCCACCGCCTCTTCAAACACAAACACAAACACAAGTGAACAACCCTCCTCCTTCGCCTTCGCCTGTAATTGTTGTCAACCGTTCGATGCGGGAGGAGTTATCTGGGGTCACTAAGGTCGAATCTGGTGGGGTGCACGAGGGTGGTGGCGGTGATCGGCGACCAGCGAGAGCAGTGTCTTCAGTACTAGTGAGGCAGAGGAGGGAAGTGATGGTGAAGAGAGCTGCTCTAGGGTTTAGGCTTTGTGCGGTTGTGTTTTGTTTGATTTCTTTCTCTGTAATGGCTGCTGATAAGACGCAAGGTTGGGCTGGCGATTCCTTCGATCGACACAAGGAGTACAGGTTCGTAGTTTTTCACACTCTTGTATTGTTTTAATCAATTTATTTTTGCGTAATTTGAAAGCAATGATCAGGGAGGGATTCCGTGCTGTTGACTCGCGCAATCAATATCAATGTTTCATTGAAGAAAAATTGTATGGTTTGCAGGTATTGCTTATCAGTGGCCGTTATTGGATTTGTGTATTCCGGCTTCCAAGCTTTTGATTTGGCATATCACATGATCACAGGGAAGCATGTTATTCGCCATCACCTCCGCCCCTTCTTTGATTTTTCCATCGATCAGGTGAATACTACTTTATTAACAATTTCAGTCGGAATATATTTATATTTTAACTTACACTTCATTTCGGGAATTCGCATTCTATTGTTTTCGAATAAATTTCTTTTATCTTGTTTTCTGCCAATTGTTTCATAGCCATTAGATAATATTGAATTAGGTTGAAGTTAGTTATCTAATTTCAAAGTGATTAAGAATTACTATCAATGGTATTTGTAAATGCTTTCTAATTAACTATTGAGTCCCTAATGGAGACCATTGATAGAAAGGCCTGCACATTCGAAATATTAATTGAGGTTACCACGTGTAATAGTAATACCAAAATAGAGTGATTCATATATCTGATTCGTTTTTAGCTAAATATTTCTGAAGAATAACTGAGTGTACACCTTTTAGAATACACTCCAGTCATGTTATACATTTCGTCTGGCAGTATTTGTTTTCACATAAATTAACATTATTTCTACTTAATCAATACCAACACTTACAAGTTACAACATTATTTTTATTCATTTTCATCATGAAAAAAAATCTCTGGGAAATTTTGTCCAGTTTAATTTCTAAACAATAATACGCATGATCTTGAATTCCCTGGTTTACAAATTGTTCAAGTTTTGATTATTGGGAGTGTAGGCTTTTGTTTTCATAAGTGTTTGTTTGAAAATGACTGTGATGCTCTGGTTACTTCCATCTTCGAGTACGTGCTTTGTAGCTGTTAGTTAGTAGTCTCTCATTGTTCTCCGAGTCCACCAAACTTTTGAGCTTGCTACAAAATGTGGATGCAAGATGTGGTGAGATTTCAGAGATCCAAAGGTGTAGGGATTAGTTTTATACCATATAACAAGGACACTCTATTTTTACAAAAAAAAAAAACGTGTTGACATGTATCGTGTTAGACACTCGTATCAACACTCATGGATATTCCCATCGGACACTCCATGCTTAGATCATCAACTTTTACACGTTTCTTTGAAAAGTTTTAATTCTATATTAATTTTACAAGCATATTATAGCAAGTTGGTAGTACATTAGTAGCAATATTGACTTACAAGTAAATGAATGAGTAATAGTTCATAACTTATTGCTGAAAAGTAAATAATATTAAAATGTACAAGTGTGTCCCCTAGCATATCCCGCATTGTGTAGTTTTGGACAACGTATCCGACACTCTGTGCCTAAGATCTGAAGTTCAACATTGCTTTATTATCTCTCTGTTGACCAATGCTTCCAAGTTTCAACTTGCTCAGTGATAGATGATGGTTAAGATCTGATACGTTGCAATTTTATTGTGGAAGCCCTTGGTGAAAGATCCAGGGATTTGTAATACTTGGAGTTGGGCATTTCAGTGTATTCTTCATATCGACTTATTCTTCCATATTTGATCTTTGACTTGGTGTGTTAGTGTGCTCTGATGTGAATGTTTGGTCTATGAGCAGATAAGTCACCCCGTAATTCTTTTTTACTGATACAATATTAACGTGGTTTTGTATGAAATTGGCAGATATTAACGTACCTTCTGATATCAGCTTCATCGGCAGCAGCAAGTCGGGTGGATGACTGGCAGGCAAACTGGGGGAAGGACGAGTTCACAGAAATGGCTAGTGCTTCTGTTGGAATGTCCTTCCTTGCTTTCACTTCCTTTGCCTTTAGCTCTCTCATTTCGGGTTACAACCTCTGTACTCGCAACTACACCTGATCCGATCCACCAATTTGGTTGTTAAAATCATTCTCTTGGAGAGATGGAACACATGCTTGATTGGATTACACGGGGATGAGAATTTGTCAAAAATGTACATGGGTTAGAAAAATCATCCACCCATCCCATTAAATTACGCAGACAACTAAACCAGGTCATTTGATTTCAAATGTTGTGTTCTCAAGCAAATTGGACCCTTCTTTATAGATAAGCAAAATATTGCAAGTTTTTCCTGTACATAGAGAAAGAGAAAGCAAGCAAATATGTGATAGGTTAATTAATGATAACTTAATTGTTTGGTTTCTTGAAGATTGTTTGTAAATAATACATAAATATTTTGTCTCAGTTATTTGTCCATATTATCAGTACTTTTTGTTATGTCAAATGAAGTTCAAGTGTCACACATTTGTATCAGGTATTCTTTCTCACATATATATGGAAGTCCAGAATATTATGAGCACAGGTTCAATAACTGCTAAGATTGTGAGATTATATAGTCCCAAGGTAGGGGGATTCTGTTCAATTCGAGCCTCTACTGAAACTTCAATGTATGTTTGTGCCAACGTGAGCTAAATATGATATTATCCTTGGATAAAATTTTGGGAAGGGACAATTGGGTTGAATGTGGGAATGAATTCTTAGGGCGAGGAATAAAGCACCTTGTAATCTGGAATTAGCTGATGTGTTAAGTCCGCACAATGCGACCCTACTGAGCACTCGTTATGGATATCTTTGCATGTATTGGGGAGAGGAAAGTGAGATGGCTACCCTATTACTGGATGTTAGCTTTTCTTCTAGATCTATGGCTGCAGATACATTATATTTGCTTCGTTTTCTATAAGGCAACTTAATCAGGAGTGTCGCTGATACGATAGTTGCTCTTATAAAATTTACCACATACTGTTGATTCCAATAACATTTTTACAAATTATCTTGCCATACTCTACAAGCTTGGCAAAATCACCAATGGAGACTTGATCTTGACCCATAGAAGCCTGGTTTCGTGCACACGATGTGTGTGACAAAATACACCAAAGAGCAGAGACATAAAAATCAAAACGATAAATGAATTAATTACTGGGTATTTGCAATATGGAAGTCCCATTTGTTGAAAAACTAGGGCATTCCTTCTGCCTTCAGTACTCAAATTCAATATGAGCTTTGATGTGCGATGGTTAGAGTCGGTTGGGACATAAAAGTTTAAAAAAAAACTTATTTTTCCAATCTCCCTCTTTGTAATCCGTTAGATTCTTATGTTTGGGTAAATTTCAACCGTCTTTTTTCTCAAACCTCAAACATCATTCTGATTTGTTATATAGACTAGGTTTTCGTTGTGCATTCGACACTCAAATTCAATCTGAGTCTTTAGATATGTGATGGTTAGAGTTGGTTGAGGCATAAAAGTTAAAAACTTCTTTCTTGAACCTCCCCATTTGTGATCCGTTAGATTTTTATGTTTGGGTAAATCTCCACCATCTTTTATCTCTAACCTCAAACACCATAATGATATATATAGATAAAAAAAACTCTCAGTGTTGAAAAATGGCTGAGCTATTGGGTTTTGATATGGAGCTTTCAATAACTTATCTTCTATTGTGAATTTTTTACACCACCACCCTTACCTGTATGTAGGGGTGGCAATAAGTGACCCGATATAATAAGGCTCGTTAGTTGGGGATTCGGGTTTCGAAAATAATGACATGATAAGCCAATCGTGTCAAGGTTGACCTATATGACTCGTCTAACTCGATTGTTTATTATCATTTAATATCATTTATTATTCTAAATTTCTCTAAATTCTAAGTTCTTATTTAATTATTAACTAATTATATAAAAAATATAGTATATATAAATATAAAGACATGTCTTAACATGTTATGCATATCAAAGTTGATTAATAAGAGTCAGACGGGTCAAAATGGGTTGATGACCCATTATGACACAATTAGCTGACCGCATCATCATGGATTGTGTCGCGTTAACCCTCCCCAGGGCAGGTCATGTTTACGTTTTAGTATGTTGACAAGTTTAGTAAGTGAGTCGGGTTTGGGTTTAGGATTTTGACATGGGATTGTGATATGACATGACCTATTAGTGACATGATACAACCCATGGATGCCCCCACCTTTATGTCTAACAAGTAACACTACCAACTTTTTGTCTAACAGTATCACCTGGTGAATGACACCACTACCTTTCTTCTTCGGCTCATCTTCTCCAACAATTCTCCTCTTATTTGCTCAACAATTTATCTTCTCAACTTATAAACAATAGATCATCCAATTATCCTACAACATCCTTTCTAAAATTCTCGTCAACTCCAAGAACCACGTATTATTGTTACGTGCCTCAAGTATCATGGAATGGTTTGACTGTGGTACCTGTTGTCAAGGAAGTGGGTTTGGCTTCATTTATATTTTTGTTTTGAATGTTTTCATGCAAGAATAATAATTGAAACCACCCTAGAGAACATACCAATTGGCACGAAATTATACCACACGAGTGAACCAAAATCCAATCTCAACAGACCAAATTGAATGAATCTCATTCACCAAATACGCTCTAAACTCACCAGAAATTGTAAAAATACACCATATTCTCGCAACATAGGCTGCAAGGTTTCAGTCTTAATTCGCAGCTATTGCTCCAATATTAGGCACAATTCTCGGCATCATCATCATCAAAACTTATTCCTGATACTCTCGGGGTCGGCTACACGTATTGTAATCGTCCAAGCAATGCAATCTTTCCACATATCCCTAATTCTCTCTCAAGGATGTCTTTTTTCATCGCCTTCATCCAAGTTTTCAACGGTTGTCCCCTCCGTCTACACACTCTATTAACTTGCCAATTTAGACATTTTCTAATTGGCATCGTACTTGGTCTCCTCCGCACGTGACTAAACCTCGTTAAACGCCTTTCTTGAATTTTGTCCTCTATGAACGCTACACTTAAGTAATTCCTAATTCTTTAATTCCTAATTTTATCCTTACTAGTTTTACCACAAATCCATCTCAACATACGCATTTCTGCTATCGCCTTCCTATGCGTATGTTGTCCCGTAGTAGCCAAACATTCTGAACTATAGAGCATGGCTAGTTGAACAATTGTCTTATAGCATTTCCCTTTTAACCTTACAGGCATCATTCTTTCGCATAATACTCCTGATGTCATTCTCCATTTCGTCCAACCAACTTTAATTTTATGGTCTACATCTTCTCCAATAGCCCAATTCTTTTGAATTATAGATCCTAGATATCGAAAAGTCTCACACTCTGGAACCTTCATATCTTCCATCTCAATTAAAATACTCCTCCTTTGTGATTCACAACAAAAATTGCACATTAGATATTTTGTTTTCGAACGACTAATTCAAAAACCTGTATACTCTAATGCCTCTTGATGATATATCAAATAAGATTGATGTCGCAGTCGTATACGTGGCAGATATCATCCATCAAGAGGATCAGATATCACAAACCAGGCCAATTCATACAACCCAAAAAGAGGAAATCAAGTCATGAAAGCCCAAACAGAGCCCGTCAGAATAAATCATAGACAAATGTCCAAATCCAGACCTAATAAATTTTTCCCTTAAATAGGAGGAACGTTACAGATAAAAAGAATCGTGGAGGGAGTTACGCCTCCGAGGACGTATCTTCACAAAGAAGGAGATTGTTACAGAGAACGTCTTCCATTGTTGCACCTCATATGCTTATCTCACGCAGGGAATTAATAACGATCATTATATAAGGTAAAAGGATTCAACAAAGGTATGCAACTTTAACAGAGTTCCATCAAGATTTATCTCCATCTCCAACTGAGTTACTGACTTAAGCATTGGAGTGCCTTCGACCACTAAAAAAGTGGTATTTGACAATCTAACATTTGTTTTGCAGGTTATACTTATAGAAAACCAGATTTTGGACACATTAGTTTGGCGTCGTCCGTGGGGAATGAAAATTTTTCTTTCAAGAAGAGAGTCTGTGGTAGGAAACTTCCTCAGTTTTGATCAGCAACTAAAAAACTTTTAGAACAGATGGAACACACTACATACCCTCAACCAAGTAACAACCAAAGTGACCCCTTTACTGGAGAAGTCGTGTTACCCACAATGCATGCTTCAATCCCAACGACAGCTCTCGAGCCGACCATGCTTGGCGACAGAGAGCCAAAATATGGAGCGATAGCCCAATCATCTCAAACATCCGACGACACCGACATGGATTATCGCGTGGATCAACCCATGAGCAAGATGAATCTTCTAATCAAAACGGTGGATACACTCACTCAAGAGCGCGCTCAATCCGCCAACCACATTCAGGAAAGTAATTAAATTCTTGCAGAACCTCAACAACGAACCTTGAATGTAGTGAACCACCAACAGATGGCCCCCTCAGAATGACAGGACCCCTGCGTAAATTACGTTCAAAATGAAAGTCACGGATCCTAACATGCTGTACACATTGGCTAGACCACCATTCTCTGATGCGCTAATAATAACTCCGCTACCAGCAAAGTTCACTCCACCAAAGTTTGAGACATACGATACACACTACTGATCCCATCGACCATCTGCTGCATTTCTACCACATGATGACATTGAAGGAAAACACGTAGTCAATCATATGCCAAACATTTCCAATCAGCCTCACCTCCACAATGATGAGTTGGTTCAACAGCTTGCCACCGAGATCAATAGAATCTTTCCAAGTGCTAGCCATCGCCTTCATTACGAGGTTCATCGACAGTCAAGGAATGAGAAAAATGTTCGCACCATAAGGGAATACGTCACTCGTTTTACTAGCGAGCTGACCGTTATCATCGGCTGCAACGACAACATGGCTATTGCCACCTTCACCCCTGGGCTAAAAAGGGGGCCATTCTACGATTCTCTAAATCTAGACCCCCGAAGAATATGACGACTCTATTGAAAACCGCCGAAAAACACATTACCCTTGAGGAGATGGTGGTCGCCAGACGAAAGAACAAATCTGAAAAGAGACTCGCTCCAGCCGACCGAGAAATGAGAGAAGAGGTACGGAGGGGCGACAGACCTCGAGAGGAAAATATCCAATCGAAAAGACATCGAACCAATGGCAGATTCAAGTTTGATCAACAAAAACCTGGAAGGCTGCAACCAGAAGGATCCAAACACGAGCGATCGACAAGCAAACTGTTCACGACTTTGAAAGCAAGTCGAGCTGAGGTGCTCAAAACTATAGTGGGAAGACGTTAAGTGGCCACCCAAAATGAAAGAAACTCCAGACAGGCGAAGTAAAATCAGATATTACTTTTTCCAAGAGGAATACGGGCACGACACCTAAGACTGCTACAACTTAAAGGACGAGATCGAGCGTCATATCCAAAAAGGACGGCTCGGAGAGTTCATTAGGCTGAAAGTGTCCAAAGAAAGAAAAGCTAGGTTAGAGAAGCAATCAAGGGAGCTGATATATGTCTTACATGGTGTAATCAGAGTAAATGAGTCGTCCAATTGGTCTCGAAAGCGATCAATCTGGGATTAATGGTAGGTTTCAGCGAAGAAATATCGTCTACTCGGAAGGATCCAACTGTCAGTCGAAGTGGGAGAACCAGGAAGACAATGAGTCTTGTTGACAAATTTCCTTGTTGTCCCGCATACAACATGCTTTTTGGAAGGCCTTGGATACACGAAATGGGCGGGGTATCCTCCATCATGCATCAATGCTTGAAGTACCATATCGACGATGATGTCAGAATATTCAAATGAGATCAGCCAGCTGCACATGAATGCCAATATGCAGTGATGAAAGCTCTGCATGGATAGAAATTACTGCAACGACTAGAGGAGCCGCTGCAACAATCTGGTCAAACAGACCCCGACCTTCTGGATGATGGTACAACTCCAACCAGTTCAAGAGATCGACCAAACACTGGACAACCGAAGAAGAAATGACAATAGTCTACTTGGACGACCGAGGAGACAAAGAAGCTAGGATTGGCACAAAAATCCATCCAGAATTTGCCATGAAACTTGTCCAATTACTGAAGGATAATCAGGACGTTTTTGCCTGGACGATGTAAAACGTGCTAGGAATAGACCTGCCTGTCATCACTCACAAACTGTAAGTCAATCCGGACAAGAAGGTCGGTTGCCCCAGAACGTAACCAAACAATAAATAAGGAAGTGCACCATCTGATAATTGCATGAATGATCGGAGAATCTCACTACTCGGACTGGTTAACTAACACGGTGTTGGTAAAGAAGAAGAACAACAAGTGAAAAGTATGTGTAGATTACACTGATCTGAATAAAGTCTGTCCAAAAGACAATTTTTCATTTTCACGCATAGACCAGATAGTGGATGCCACTGCCGGACATGAACTTCTGAGCTTCATGGATGCGTACTCTAGATATAATTAGATACAGATGCACCCTCTTGACTAAGAAAATACGTCTTTTATAAAAAGAGAGGTACATACCGTTAATGGGTGATGTCATTCAGACTAAAGAATGCAGGAGCCACGTACCAGCGACTGGTCAACAAAATGTTTAGAAACCATATTGGTAAGATAGATGGAGGTGGACAAACAAACCATATCGAAGATCTCGAACATGCTTTCTCCCAGCTCCGAATATACAAAATGAAGCCAAACCCGGAGAAATGCACATTTGGAGTAGAATCAGGGAAATTCCTCGGATACATGGTCAACCAAAGAGGAATCGAAGCTGACCTGAAACAGAAACAAACACTCTTCAACATGCAGTCACCAACGAACATAAAAAGCGTGCAAAGTCTCAATGGCAGGATAACGGCTTTAAACATATTCATTTCCAAGTCCCTGGACAAGCGTCTACCTTTTTCCAAAATCTTGAAAGGAAACAAGACATTCAAGTGGAATGAAGAATGCAAAAAGGCTTTCCAAAACTAGAAGGCGTACATGGGGAACACATAAATGCTGTCAAAACCAAGCACTAGGGAAACACTATATTTATAATTGTCTTTGTCTGACCATGGGGTAAGGTCAACATTGATACGGGAGGAGAAGTGCACACAAAAGCCACTATATTACATCAACAAAACACTTGTAGATGTGGAGATCAACTACCCGACTTTGGAGAAACTGACGCTCACCCTCATCATATCTTCAAGAAAGCTATGACCATACTTCCAAGCTCACCCAATCATTGTCATAATCGAACAACCACTTCGGTCAGTATTGCACAAACCAGAGCTATTCGGAAGAAGGTGAAATGGAACTTAGACAGTTCGACATCAGCCATTCCCCCATAACCGCAAGAAAAGCTCAGGCATTTGTAGATTTCATCGCGGAATTCACAGGCAACAGCGACCACTAGCTAGACGGTAACCATGAAGAGGAACAAACCAAACAAACCACCCACGAATGGATCATCCGTTGCAATAGAGCATCCAATGAAGCGAGAAGTGGAGCTGGAATGATCCTGTACAACTTGGAAGGCGTAATGTTAGAGAAGGCGATAAAATTCAATTTTAAAGCCTCAAACAACAAAGCCGAGAACAAAACAGTAATAGTCGGGCTACAATTGGCAAAACATTTGGGAATAAAAGAGATCGGCTTCTTCGCTGACTCAAAATTGGTGGTCAATCGGTTGAACGGCGAATTTCAAGTCAAAGATGCTCGAATGAAAGCCTACCACCAAAAAGACCGCCGAGCTGATTGAAAGTTTCTAGACTGCAACCATTCAGAGATTTGCAAAGGGCAGAGAATAAAAGAGCTGATGAACTAGTCAAGGAAGCATCATGAGCTAAATAAAATGACAACCCACTTGTCATGACGCCGGGAAGTTCCATACTGAAAAACCAAGTGCAAGAGGCATGCACAACATGCCAGGAAAATAATTGGACAATTCCAATCCTTGCGTATATAATAAACGAAGAACTTTCGGTAGACAAGATGGAGGCCTGAAAACTGCGAAATCGAGCCGCATGATACACGGTGATCAACAACAGACTCTACAGGAGATTTGCCACTAGCCTGCTATTAAGATGTTTTTCGTCCAACGATGCTGACTATGTCCTGCGAGCGATTCATCATGGAACATGTGGAAACCGTCCAGGAGGAAGAACACTAGCCCACAAAGCCCTAACACAGGGATACTATTGGCCGACAATGCAAGCGGACGCAAATAAACTCGTTCGCACTTGTGATAAATGCGAGAGATTTGCCCCATATACTCATATGCCAGGCCAAAATTTAATCTCAATGAGTAGCCCATGGCCATTTGCACAATGGGGGATTGACATCTTATGACTACTCCCAATGTCTAACAAGAAGAAATTCCTTCTTGTAGTGGTAGATTACTTTATTAAGTGGGTGGAAGTAGAACAGTTGGCAAAGATAGGAAAGCTCAAGTAGAAAAATTCCTCTAGAAACACATAATATGCATATTCGAAAAACCAAGAGTAGTTGTCACAGACAATGGGAAGCAATTCGAAAGCAAGAAGGTTGAGGAGCTGTGCGAAAACCTAGGCATCCAATGACACTTCTTAGCACCCGCCCATCCACAGGCAAATGAACAAGCCGAAGTCACCAACATGACGATCCTTGAGGCAATCAAAAGGAAGCTTGAAGCATCGAAATGATTTTGGACATCTGAACTACCTAGCGTCATTTGGGCATACAGAACAACGAAAATGACTCTAACAAAGGAATCTCCTTCCGCCCTCACATACGGGTCTGAAGCAATGATACCCGTAGAAGTTAGTATGCCAACATTCACAGCCGAAGAATTCCGAGTAGAAAGCAACAATGAGGCACTGAGAGTTGGATTAGATCTCCTAAAAAAAGTGAGAAAATGCTTCTATCAAAGCAACATCCTACAAACAACGTATGGCTAGCTATTATTACAGAAAATATAAAGCCTTGCACGTTCAATGTCAGTGATTGGATACTCCGAAAAATTCAACTCAACACAAAGGAACCAGGTGATACTCCAAAAAATTCAACTCAACACAAAGGAACCGGACGCGGGCAAACTTAATCTGAATTTAGAAAGGGTCATACAAAGTGATAAAAATCAACAGACCAGAGACACATTGGTTAAAAAATACGATGGGTGAACAACTACCACGACCAGGGAATGTGGAACAATTGAAAAAATATTATCAATGAAACTCCTTTACATCCTCCATTTCACGTTCATGCGACAAAGTCAAGTCGGGACAAAGAAATCACACTAAAAGTTTTACTCGAAGAAACACACAGCACGACCAAAGCATTGAGCTACGAGTAAAATCTAAATATATGTATCAGGACAAATAAGTTGGGAATAAACATAAAACTTCTGGTCTAATCAACCATGAAGTAATAAAGTACCTGGACACAAGAGTCATGTATTTTATTTTGTCGACTATAGCGTACGACATCAAAATCCAGACACGAAAAGTCAGATTTCATAAAAAGAGCTTCTACAAGACTAATACGTCGAACACCGAACCACACTTGAAAAATTCAGAGGAACAAGTTAGAATTCCGCCGTTAATGTCGAAAGCAAAAAGCTAATTCTAACAAGTTAGATGGAAAGAAATACTGCATACAAATAATAAAAATAAATGAGATTCTCATTAATTTCTAAATTCATTACATCAGAAAAAGATTACATGAAGATGAGAATGGCCAATAAGGGTACTCCAGAAAAGAGACATTCGTATCAATAACAATGTCAATCGATGGCACACGCCCAGACGAGTGAAGAAATGATTGTTCCTCATCAACAGGATCACTTACTGAATCCGGAACGGGTTCCTCTTCGTCCTCAAATACTTGCTCAACATAGCAACGATACCTAGATAAATCCAAGCCTTGCGACTCAATAAAATCTAAGAAGTCGTGGTGACCATCAACTACTATTTTCCAATCCGTTGCTTCGGCAACCTTAAGTTTATTAATAACCGATACAAGCTCAGCCCGAGTCGACGCAAGTTTGCTCTCAATGGCAGTAAGCCTAAGAGAAGCTGCCGATTTGGCAGTAGCAAACTCGGTATTCAATTGAGCAACTTGCACAAGGAAGCTTTCAAACTGGCGGAGTACTCTGCAACAAAATGTTTGGCCTCTGCACAATCAGCCATTCGATCGAACAACTCCTTCACAACTTTACTCAACTGAGAACGTAGTCTATCCAACCCCACCTCGAAGGTTTCAAGGTCGGAAGCAAACTTATTCCGAACAACCTCGAATTCCTTCAGGGAAGTCCATGCAGCCTTAGCAGCCTTCACATACTCTGTACAACACGCTCTTAGCTGATCATATTTATGGAAAACATGAGAGAACCAAGGCCAGCCCTGCCAGCTTCCACTCAACAAGCCCACCCAATCGCTTGCGGCCTTAGAATCTGACCCCATAACGCTAGCATAAACAAGGTGACTCATCCCATCCATAAGATGCTCGAGACCTTCATCGATATGATTGCGTGGTGGACGCACGTGCATAGGAGTCCTCTCCACTAACTGCACATGAAATTTGATGATGAGATTACGAGCATTGTCTTGTACGTAAGCCTCAGAAGACCAGCTGAACTTCTTAGAAGTAACTGTAGTAGGACGAGCAGCAGGGAGAGTAACAGGCAACTCTGAGGTACTCGCGACGACAGAGGGAACATAAACCTTAGAACCCCTGACCACGAGTAACGATTTGATCACCCAATGAGGAGTCAAACTCGAAGTCAACCAAAGTCTCCGTACTGCTCGAATTCTTAGACATTTCGATACCAAGCTGGAACATCTTGTTGTCGATAACACGTGAATCATCAACGGGCCAACCAACAAAATCAGGCATGCCATACGAAGAGATAAGGCTATTTTTATGATCATCCATAGGATGAAAAACCTTTTTCTTGTTCTTCTCAAAAGTTTGATTTATCTCTCCAACCTTTCAAGTAGGAAGATCAACAACATCACCAACACCCTTCTTGGGACTGACCAGAACTAATCACTGAAACTTAAACGAACTAGCAGACCGGGGAACTTTCCTCTTTCTGATGCTCGACCCAGCATTAACGACACTTCTAACAACAACAGGAGATCACGATCTGTAAGCCTCTTAATGGAGCTCACTTCCCAATCAATGCCCACATTGCCCATGGCAACTGGGGGAGTATGCTTCTACCCCTCGTTAGATATGACGACAGTACCGATGCGCGCAACAGTAACTTTCGATGCACAAGCCGCCGTAAGCGCCGCATGATCCACCTCGCTAAGAATATACAGACCCCCTACGGTCAATAATATCCATGGTAAGAAAAGCTTCTACTGAGGACTTGGGCAACTTATTGTATCGATCATATAACCCTTGCTTCTCCACAGACAAAAACAATCCATTTCTCTTGGGTTGATAAAAAAATTGCACATTGTGTAACTTGAAATAATCGGAAGTAATTGACGAGTAAAACCAGGGCCTCAACCAACCCATATACTTGTCTATGAGATTTTCGAAATAGGACGGACCACGGAGATAGCAAGTGTTGTTCGCGTTTACACTGAACCCCCACCACAGAGTGAAAAACCCTGACGTTCATCGGAATCCCAGATAAAACGACCCTCGTTAAAGTCACGATCATTACCATCCAGCTATTAGGAACCATTCGCGAAGGGGCAATGTCCAAGAAACCTAGATACTCTCAGAAGATTTCTGGAGTCGGAAGCTTAAGACCTGCTTGAAAAATGCCAGGGTACAACTCAATATAGTCAGGCCTCGGAAGACAAGGGTTGTCACCCTCTTCGGGCAAGATGATCTCGAGGGCAGATGATAATGAACAGTTGTAACGAATACTATCCGGAGCCGTTCATATCCCCCGCTTAGGCTAGAAATAAGCCTCACAAGTAGCAAGAACATCACCACTTAGAATCCTGAAGTTAGACATTGTTATGAGACAAAAATAAAAGAGAAAGAAATCGAAAGCCTGGGAATGAAGATAGCGTAAAAAAGAAAGTATTGTATCCACCTTCTCATTTCTATAGGGTCGAACAACAAAAGGACCACTCATAGGAAAATGTGT
Organism: Berberis vulgaris; assembly: GCA_963556465.1. Lineage (NCBI taxonomy): Eukaryota > Viridiplantae > Streptophyta > Magnoliopsida > Ranunculales > Berberidaceae > Berberis > Berberis vulgaris. The sequence goes on from OY747134.1 coordinate 15,671,845, forward strand.
GGGACACGACGGCTGTGTGAAATCCCAAAAATTGCACCGAAATGAACAAACGGATGAGACATTGGAGAAACAAACGTAGTAACAGCAGAGAACGTCTCCCATCGTTACGCCTCATATGCTTAAGTCACGCAGGGAATTAACAACCACCATTATATAAAGTAAAGGGAACATTCGACAAAGGTATGCAACTTTAATTGAGTTCTGTCCAGATTTATCTCCATCCACAACTGAGTTACTGACTTAAGCATCGGAGTGCCTTCAGCCACCAAAAATGTGGTATTTGACAATCTAACATTTGTTTTGTAGGTCATACTTACAGGAGACCAGATTTTGGACGCATCACTTCTTGACACCTATCTATATTTCGATCTAACCCTTCGCTAGCCTCATCAATTAAGACAATATCATGTGCAAACAACATCCACCAAGGTATATCTTCTTGAAGACGTCTCGTCAACTCATCCATGACCAAAGCAAAGAGGTATCGACTTAAGCCCGACCCTTGATGTAATCTTACTGATACTGGGAATTCACTGGACATCCTGCCTACTAAAAGGACACTTTTTACACCCTATTCATACATATCCTTAATGATATCAACATAACATTGAAACACTTTTTTCTTTCCAAGCACCCACCAAATTAACTCCTTGGGGGACTATCATAGGCTTTCTCCAAATCAATAAAAACCAAATGCAAACTTTTACTTTCCTTTTGATATTTTTTATAATTTGCCTAAGCAAGAAGATGGCTTCTGTAATAGACCTACCCGACATAAATCCAAATTGATTCTCCGAAACAGTGGTTAAACTTCTAAGTCTTCGCTCTATGACCCTCTCCCAAAGTTTCAATGTATGACTCATAAGCTTTATCCCTTTATAGTTTGAACAGTTTTGAATATCCCCTTTGTTCTTATAAATTGTTGCCACAATTCTTGCCAGATTTAAAAAAATAAAAATAAATAAAAAAGCATGTCTTGCGAGACATTGCATGAATCTTACAGCCGATACTGGTGAAATCAAGTATCAATTTCTCCTGTTTGCTTGCAAAATTGTCCCAAAATCGCAAGTATTGGTTGCAAGATTGGATTTCAGAAAGGATGATGATCAATAGATGAGAAGAAGGTTATTTTTGATTTAAGAAATGATGGCTCTCTTAGTGTTGCTTTGGATCAAAGAGACGGTGACGATGATTAATTTTGTTGTTGGTTGTTGCTATTTGGGTTGGAGAAGAGGCGGGTACCGATTCGAGAGCAGAGGAAGGCAACTGTTGCAGTTGTTCCCTGGGGAAGAAAACACAGAAGTTGAGAGAGAAAAAATAAAATTTTAATGGTGGTGTCACAAAGTAGGTTTAAAAAATACAATTTTTAGGTGGTGTTAAAGAGTCTAGTTATGGTGTAAATAAGGTCACTACCCAATCATTTGTATACTTTAAAGAAAAGTCTCTGTCTTTTGATACCATCACTTTTGCTGAAGGATACCACCCCTTTTTTGGATGTGTTGAAGGACATCGCCAATATAAACCCTCTCTCACTTACTATTCATCTTCTTATCTACCTTTTATTATTTCTTAACAACAACTGATGGAGTAACACCACCCTTCGCCCCCGCCATCGCAAGCTGCACTACCTCGTCACTACTTTTTGTTCTCTTGCTATTAGCATTTTTTTGTTCTTGTTCTTGTTCTTTTTCCTCTTCTCTATTCTCTTCTCTTTTTCTCTACTGCTGGTGACATCACCCCGCCCCATCTCCTTCTTCTCTTCCTTTTTATTTATTTATTTTCTTATTCTATTTTGGTAATTTTTTCCCTCAAGGAGATTCCTGCGAAAATAGAGTACCCCCACTCGCAGAGGTTTGTATGAGTGGGGGTTCCCTATTCGCAGAAGTCTGTGTGAGGGCCAACACATGCATCTCCCCTTCCTTCTATCCTCGTATTCTTTCCACTTTTTCTTCTTCTATGAGATTCGTGCAACCTTTTAGGAAGTGATGATGCATACATGGGAAAACCACAATGGTTGCATATTCGCAAGAAAATTATTTGGGGATGTAAATAGAATTGCTTGGGAAGATAAATAGAATTGTTTGGGAGGATGCAAGTCATTTAAGTTGAGTATTATAAAAAATGGAGTAGTCTATCAGTATTCATCACCAAATCAAGAGAAAGAAAAGAAGATGAAAAGAAAAATGACATCGAAGAAGAAAACTCAGACGAAAAATGGGATGACATAGGCGATCCGAAAGAGGACTTGTTCGGGGATGCCGACCCCTACTCATCATCGTCTTCAGATGATGAGGAGGACCATGAGGAAGAACAGTTAGAGGAGGAGGAGGATAAGGTGGACAATGAATCATCATCGTCTTCTGGCGAGGATGATGATGATGGTGATGGTGGGAATTCGTTAGTGGGCTACTACTCCTCCTCGAATAAGAGGGCTGTGAACGTTACCTCCTGAAACACTTTGTTGAGCACCTCCTAGATGATTAGTGTTATTTTAATGTTTATTTTTGTATTTTATGTAATATTTTGAAATATTAATGAAAATAGCCTTGCTTTTATTATTAGAAGATACAATTAAATTTGAAGTAAATGAAAAAATGGATCAAAAGTGATAATTAAAGTGATAGAAATTACAAAACACGGTAATTGTCGACCTCACAAAACATGTAATGGACACAAACTGAACCGAAAAAATGGAAACAGAACCTGCTTCTAAGCAAGTTCGCATAAAATCAAGTGAACACCATTTCGACAATGTCAAGTAAAAAGTCTACTTCGGAGATCCAAAAATTTGTTTTTGCCAAGGTTCTAAAAATCGCTTGGTGGTAGGTAGACGGTGAACAGATGACTAGAGCCCAGAGGCCTAGTCTGAGGCTAAGCGTGTTATTTTGTATTATAATTTATAATTTACAAAACTTAAGCATAATAATATCATATAAATTACTTCTAATTTAATGCCAAGATAAATATGCAAAATGTAAATAAATAAATAAGTCTTAATTTTTTTCAAAGTAAAAATTCCAAAACCCAATTTTTAGAACAAAGATTTTTGCAATAGAAGCAATTTGTTAGGAGTATATTACCATAAGAATTGGAAAAACAAAAAAAAAATTGAAAAATGGACAACATTAGGTTTTCTGTCCCAACGTAAAAGATCCTGCAAATTTCATCACCCAACTTGCAACATTTGCTGCGTTTGGACAAAAAACCTGAGTATGTCCATTTTTTAAAATTTTTTGTTTGAGCATTTTTTTTTTTCAACTTTTTACACTCTTAACAAATTGTTTTTATCGCAAAAACACCATTTTGACGATGTCAAATAAAAAAACTTGACTTTGGAGGTCCCGAAATATGGATGCTTGAAGATGATGGCCAAAATGTGTTATGAGAACATATTTTATTTGTTAAGAGTGTGATGAAACCATGAAAATTTCAAAAAGTTGAAAAAATATAATTGATAGTCAGGTTTTGCCCAAACGCAGCGGATTCTTCGAATGGGATCCTTAAGCTCGCAGGGACCATTGTGTCTGGGCAAAAGCTGATTATGTCCAATTTTCAAACAACAGCGGCTCCTGTGAGCCTAAGTATCTATTTCACGTGATTCGATGCGAATGTGATTATTAGGCTCGCAAGATCCACTGCATTTGGTCTATCTATACAATTTTGCATGACCAATGTACTTGTTTTTGCATCTTTAAGTTCTTGTTGGATCACTTTACTTTTTCGAGATGATTAATGAGTTCTTGTTGGGTCATTTTGCTGTTCAATTTTGATGTTTAAAAAATAACAAAAAGAGATTGTGGCATTTGATTACTTTTATTAGTTCATCCACTACATTCTTTGAGCATATCTTCCTACTGTACAGTTGGTGTCCTAAGCCTATTATTTTGACCCATATTCAAATATATATAACTGGTGCACTGAACATAGGAGAAGAAGAAAAAGAAAATACGTGGTGGTCGGGCGAGGTGGTGTGTCGGACAGCGGGGCGGGGGTTGTTGTTGTTCTTGTGAAGAAATGAGAATAAAAGAGAAGAGAAAAAAAAATGAGAAAAAAAGATTTTTGGTTTATATTGGTGATGTTTTAAAAAAAAAAGAAGGTGGTGTGCTTAAAAAGTAGAACAACTTTTCTAGAGAGTCAGGGCAAGACAGAGCTCGTGCTAGGCTTGGCCCAATACAGTCCATTATTCTTGAGATGCACATCTCTAGGATGATGGGAATATATTGGGCCAGGCCTACCTCTCTAAAAAAAAATTCGAAGTAGAAGGAAGGTGGTGTACATAAGCAAAAGTAGTGGTGTAAAAAAATGGTGGCCTATTTGATCCGAAGTTGCCACATGTTAATTGCCAGTCAAATTCAACAGTTGTGGTTGGATGTTACAACAGCTGATCTTTTGTAATGCAAAACACAGGGAGAGAGAGAAGGGTAGGCTGGAGAGAGAGAAGGGTGCTGTGCTCACTGAAGAACCAATCATGGGGATGGGTAAGTTATTTTATTCTATCCTTCTATCCTTTTCTTTTAGATTTGTATTGATTTCCTTAATTTCAATACTAATTACTTTACTTTATTTCTGTAAGTCACCAACTACTGTGATCTTCACTTTCTAATGTTTAAATGGAAGACAAATTGCAGGAGGAAGGGTACAAGGAGCTTTGTAGGAAAAGTGTCACGCCCCGATTTTCGAAGGAAACGAAAATCCCAAAAAGCCACGTAGGATTATCCGTTTCCCCCAAAACTCGGGACGTGAGAATTCAATAATAACAGAAACAAATAGCAGCATGAACTAAACATCTGAAACAAATAAAAATCTAACCCGAAGAAGACTGGCATGGCTAGCTCACTAGCGAAACTCCAGTAATGCAGCTCAAAATCTCTAAACCTGAAAGACTACTCGGCTACATTCCAAAAGGAATGTACCCAAGAAGCAAAAGCTCACTCGGGTCAGCAATAAAGCTGGTGTGAGAAATCTTCATTCCAAAATCAATAAATCCGCACATGATAACATTAAAATAAACCAAACAATAAATAACCACACCATCAGGTAGTTCCTCAATGAGGCAATGGTGTTATCATCCTAATAAATAAATATGCATTCTTTATTACTAATAAATAAAATTTATGACTTATCAATCCTCATAAATGCAACAACACTACAATTCATAATCATATTAGACTATTATTGAAATATTAAACAAATACATTTTTCTACCTTTAGGAAGACGTGTAGTTCTCATTCAATGGTTGAATGAGCATTTAGTTTCTTCCTTCAAGGCTAACCTAGTATAAGCTAAATTAATCTATACACAATTTCATGGCATGCTCAATTCAATGGTTTAATTTAATTATTTATTTTGTTTTTCTAATTCTTGGCTCCTTTTTCCACAATCGCACTCTCCTCCTGTGCCGAACACACCTCACCCAAGTGTGTCTCCCTTGCCATCGAAGCCACTCGGAGCGTACATGACCCAAGTGGGGTGCCACCTCGAGTGTCATGTCATCTCACCCGAAGTTCGATCACTGACAAGCATTCTACACGTACAACCGAACTCACATGGAACGGTGCACCGATATGCAAGCAAGTCTGCATACCCATAATAATATCACACGTATACAAGCAAGTCTGTATACAAAATTTTCATTTCTTTTCACATTTTTTTTTTCTCTGGAGTTGTGGAAAAAGAACATTTACCAAGGATTTTATTTGAGTCATTATTTTTCCAAATCAATTAACGTCACATCACATTCCCTTTACAAGAACCATATATACATAAAACATTACCAAGGTGATATTCACAACATGACAAAATCTATTTTGCCATCTCCTTCAGAAAAGAATGAAAAACAAGTGTGTCGCAAGCACAAACATTCTTTTAACATAGTCACATACGCGTGACAAGAAAACAAGTTCCATTACTGGCTATACCCCAAATTATGATACCCTGACTATCCTTATGGAAATCCACCTTTTCTTTTGAAAACCACCTATCATAACCACATCTATTGATTAGACAGTGACAATCAATATAGAACATACACTGTCAACATACATATCCATACCCCTTCGCATAACAATACAAATACTCAAACTAAAAACAAGTGTTCAGTTATATACCAGCCAATATCTATTACTAGAATATTTTCTTCTATTTTATGTTATGCAATTGGGATCAATCTCGTCAGTTATGTAAATAGGTCCAAAGAAATACTCCAAAGATGATGTTTAGGTCCCACATCAACTATGGGAAAGAAGGGACGTAAAAGGTGAAAACCAAAAGGTAATCAAGCTTCAACAAGAGTAAGGATAACAAGAATTCAATCTCTATGTGATCATGAATCAAGAACCATACAACTAAAATAATCAATTTGAAAAGAAAACAAGAACTCAATTTCCCAAAGATAAGGCGTCACTAATGCTTAAAATAACTAGTGACTTGGAGTAACATATAATCAAACAAGTGGATGGCATTTCCAGTTTCCAATTCACACAAAGTATATTTGATGTTCAATATACTAAATATTGAAATCAGTGAATGGGTTTTAGCTCTATTGATTTCATTCGTGTCTCCATTGACTTTATGTGTAAAGCTTGAACTCATACCTATAACTTAAATCAATTGAGGTGGAATTCCATGGAAGCAACAAAATGACGGAGGTACTCATACGTCTAAAATACTTTATGATGCATGGTCTAAAATGCATCAAACCAAAACTAGTCCAAAGTAAGGATGCAACTCAGGAAAGCTAATCCGACCCCAGAATGAACTAGTCCATTATCTGGACTACTCAAAGTCTATATAATTTTTTTTTTTAGATTAAAAAGAAAGCTAATTGTGTCTTTCTATAAGATTCCAGTGAAGATTCCAAGAAATGTCAGTTACTGTAATGATAACAGTACATTGATACTGACACAAACATATAGAAAAAAATAGTAGAAGTCCCCAATTAAATCCTACTTATAAAGTTTATGTCAAAGCCAACAAACTCAAGAGCAAGAATAAGCTAATTGAGAAAATATATACAGTAAGTCGTAATCACCAAGACAGAAAATACTAACACACAAAATCCACAGCATTTCAATCTCTGTAAGAAACACAAAATACAGCACTAGTTCATAGCTCCCATTTGCCTATACACATTTTCATACAACAGAAACATTTTCTACAAAAATCCAGTGGTAAACCCATTAAACAAATGGTATGTGTGGACGACAATGGCTATCGAGATTGCATATAATAGAACATCTATGACAATGGTTATAGGCATAGTAGATGCATAAGGAGATGTCACGCCCCAAATTTTTAATCCCAAACCTCCCTAAGATGACAATACCAATCACAACATCAAACCCCTAAACACACTAAATCGCCAGTAACATCAAACACACCAAAATCAACAAACAAAGATATGGGTATTTCAAAAAGAGAAACTCATAAAGAGAATGAAAGAAGACTCACCATCGTCTCTGAAAACCAGACTCAATCAAAGACACCATCGCATGCTCCCTGCTGCGGCATCCTCATCATCCAAAGCTCGCCCGTCTTCCTCAGGCTGAAGATCATTCACTCAACACATCTCAGATCCTTCTTTTTCACCCACAACAACAACATCATCATCATCCAAACAAAAACAAAAAAAACAAAATGTTGTCTACTTCACAGATTCACACCTCAAGTTGCCCAAATGACCAATGTCTTCTTCTTCTTCTTCTTCTTCTTCATCTTCCATCAATCGAACAACCCCTTTCCCTCTTCACCTCAATTGGACACACAGTCCCTTCTCGCCAGCCACGACCACAATGCTCGCCTAATCGCAGGTCCAACACCACATTTCCAGCAGCCTCGCCTTCCATTTCTTCTTCGTCCGCCATTGATCGGGTTGATGGATTCTTCTTCTATTGGGTTGGGTTGAGCAAGGATCTGAAACCCTAACTCTATGTGAAGAACAAGAGAGGAAAATAAAACAAAGGGTTTTGTTTCTTTTATATGGTGGGTGGCTATTCGCCCCCACCGAACTTCCGAATGCGCCCACCCTATTTCACAAAATAAAAACCCTACTTATTAGCTTAATAAAAGCCCCAAAATCAAGCCCAAATACAACTTAGTAGCAACCCATCAACATTAGGGTTTACAAAAGAAATTTTTTTATATTTATTTAAATTAGGCGGGTATTACAATATATACAACTCAAAAGAATCTCGTCCCGAGATTCGGTAGAGGAAGGTAGGTAGAAAATTAATTCTTAAATAAACAAACTACACATCACATGGACAAACAAATAGCTCATATGTATGCCCATAACTTAATGAAGACAATCACACAAAAATATAAATATTTTCAGTAAGTAGAAAAATTACGGGGTGCTACAATATATACAACTCAAAAGAATCTCGTCCCGAGATTCGGTAGAGGAAAGAAAGTTAAGCGAATTTCAAAAAATGCAACTTGTCAAACGAAAGAAGATCTTAGAATAAAAATTTTCAATTGAATTTTAGTTGCATAAATTTTTGTCATTGAAAAAGTAGTGGTGTTACAATATATACAACTCAAAAGAATCTCGTCCCGAGATTCGCGAAAAGGGTTAACTAAAGATTCAAGATAACAAACCGCTACAAGAAAACGACACGGAAGAATGTCATCCACTATTGACATTAAAATAACTTAGTCACAGAAATCTCATATCGAGATTCACGAAGAAAATAAACAATAATAAAAGTTCAAGGTTCACCCTTGTCACTTTATCTCTAGACAGTCACACTACTACTCTCCCATATCCACATTCCGAGGATCACCTAGACTCTACCCCAGCCTAGGCTAACCAAATGCTCTGATACCAAACTGTCACGCCCCGATTTTCGAAGGAAACGAAAATCCCAAAAAGCCACGTAGGATTATCCGTTTCCCCCAAAACTCGGGACGTGAGAATTCAATAATAACAGAAACAAATAGCAGCATGAACTAAACATCTGAAACAAATAAAAATCTAACCCGAAGAAGACTGGCATGGCTAGCTCACTAGCGAAACTCCAGTAATGCAGCTCAAAATCTCTAAACCTGAAAGACTACTCGGCTACATTCCAAAAGGAATGTACCCAAGAAGCAAAAGCTCACTCGGGTCAGCAATAAAGCTGGTGTGAGAAATCTTCATTCCAAAATCAATAAATCCGCACATGATAACATTAAAATAAACCAAACAATAAATAACCACACCATCAGGTAGTTCCTCAATGAGGCAATGGTGTTATCATCCTAATAAATAAATATGCATTCTTTATTACTAATAAATAAAATTTATGACTTATCAATCCTCATAAATGCAACAACACTACAATTCATAATCATATTAGACTATTATTGAAATATTAAACAAATACATTTTTCTACCTTTAGGAAGACGTGTAGTTCTCATTCAATGGTTGAATGAGCATTTAGTTTCTTCCTTCAAGGCTAACCTAGTATAAGCTAAATTAATCTATACACAATTTCATGGCATGCTCAATTCAATGGTTTAATTTAATTATTTATTTTGTTTTTCTAATTCTTGGCTCCTTTTTCCACAATCGCACTCTCCTCCTGTGCCGAACACACCTCACCCAAGTGTGTCTCCCTTGCCATCGAAGCCACTCGGAGCGTACATGACCCAAGTGGGGTGCCACCTCGAGTGTCATGTCATCTCACCCGAAGTTCGATCACTGACAAGCATTCTACACGTACAACCGAACTCACATGGAACGGTGCACCGATATGCAAGCAAGTCTGCATACCCATAATAATATCACACGTATACAAGCAAGTCTGTATACAAAATTTTCATTTCTTTTCACATTTTTTTTTCTCTGGAGTTGTGGAAAAAGAACATTTACCAAGGATTTTATTTGAGTCATTATTTTTCCAAATCAATTAACGTCACATCACATTCCCTTTACAAGAACCATATATACATAAAACATTACCAAGGTGATATTCACAACATGACAAAATCTATTTTGCCATCTCCTTCAGAAAATAATGAAAAACAAGTGTGTCGCAAGCACAAACATTCTTTTAACATAGTCACATACGCGTGACAAGAAAACAAGTTCCATTACTGGCTATACCCCAAATTATGATACCCTGACTATCCTTATGGAAATCCACCTTTTCTTTTGAAAACCACCTATCATAACCACATCTATTGATTAGACAGTGACAATCAATATAGAACATACACTGTCAACATACATATCCATACCCCTTCGCATAACAATACAAATACTCAAACTAAAAACAAGTGTTCAGTTATATACCAGCCAATATCTATTACTAGAATATTTTCTTCTATTTTATGTTATGCAATTGGGATCAATCTCGTCAGTTATGTAAATAGGTCCAAAGAAATACTCCAAAGATGATGTTTAGGTCCCACATCAACTATGGGAAAGAAGGGACGTAAAAGGTGAAAACCAAAAGGTAATCAAGCTTCAACAAGAGTAAGGATAACAAGAATTCAATCTCTATGTGATCATGAATCAAGAACCATACAACTAAAATAATCAATTTGAAAAGAAAACAAGAACTCAATTTCCCAAAGATAAGGCGTCACTAATGCTTAAAATAACTAGTGACTTGGAGTAACATATAATCAAACAAGTGGATGGCATTTCCAGTTTCCAATTCACACAAAGTATATTTGATGTTCAATATACTAAATATTGAAATCAGTGAATGGGTTTTAGCTCTATTGATTTCATTCGTGTCTCCATTGACTTTATGTGTAAAGCTTGAACTCATACCTATAACTTAAATCAATTGAGGTGGAATTCCATGGAAGCAACAAAATGACGGAGGTACTCATACGTCTAAAATACTTTATGATGCATGGTCTAAAATGCATCAAACCAAAACTAGTCCAAAGTAAGGATGCAACTCAGGAAAGCTAATCCGACCCCAGAATGAACTAGTCCATTATCTGGACTACTCAAAGTCTATATAATTTTTTTTTTTAGATTAAAAAGAAAGCTAATTGTGTCTTTCTATAAGATTCCAGTGAAGATTCCAAGAAATGTCAGTTACTGTAATGATAACAGTACATTGATACTGACACAAACATATAGAAAAAAATAGTAGAAGTCCCCAATTAAATCCTACTTATAAAGTTTATGTCAAAGCCAACAAACTCAAGAGCAAGAATAAGCTAATTGAGAAAATATATACAGTAAGTCGTAATCACCAAGACAGAAAATACTAACACACAAAATCCACAGCATTTCAATCTCTGTAAGAAACACAAAATACAGCACTAGTTCATAGCTCCCATTTGCCTATACACATTTTCATACAACAGAAACATTTTCTACAAAAATCCAGTGGTAAACCCATTAAACAAATGGTATGTGTGGACGACAATGGCTATCGAGATTGCATATAATAGAACATCTATGACAATGGTTATAGGCATAGTAGATGCATAAGGAGATGTCACGCCCCAAATTTTTAATCCCAAACCTCCCTAAGATGACAATACCAATCACAACATCAAACCCCTAAACACACTAAATCGCCAGTAACATCAAACACACCAAAATCAACAAACAAAGATATGGGTATTTCAAAAAGAGAAACTCATAAAGAGAATGAAAGAAGACTCACCATCGTCTCTGAAAACCAGACTCAATCAAAGACACCATCGCATGCTCCCTGCTGCGGCATCCTCATCATCCAAAGCTCGCCCGTCTTCCTCAGGCTGAAGATCATTCACTCAACACATCTCAGATCCTTCTTTTTCACCCACAACAACAACATCATCATCATCCAAACAAAAACAAAAAAAACAAAATGTTGTCTACTTCACAGATTCACACCTCAAGTTGCCCAAATGACCAATGTCTTCTTCTTCTTCTTCTTCTTCTTCTTCATCTTCCATCAATCGAACAACCCCTTTCCCTCTTCACCTCAATTGGACACACAGTCCCTTCTCGCCAGCCACGACCACAACGCTCGCCTAATCGCAGGTCCAACACCACATTTCCAGCAGCCTCGCCTTCCATTTCTTCTTCGTCCGCCATTGATCGGGTTGATGGATTCTTCTTCTATTGGGTTGGGTTGAGCAAGGATCTGAAACCCTAACTCTATGTGAAGAACAAGAGAGGAAAATAAAACAAAGGGTTTTGTTTCTTTTATATGGTGGGTGGCTATTCGCCCCCACCGAACTTCCGAATGCGCCCACCCTATTTCACAAAATAAAAACCCTACTTATTAGTTTAATAAAAGCCCCAAAATCAAGCCCAAATACAACTTAGTAGCAACCCATCAACATTAGGGTTTACAAAAGAAATTTTTTTATATTTATTTAAATTAGGCGGGTATTACAAAAAGCAACTTCTCAAATTTCCTTATAAAACCCCCCTTTTACCAACTAACCTCCCACCACACTTGTACATACAGAAGCCCTCAAGGAGGGCTGCCAAATGCAGGCACTTCCTTCTTCGAGAGGCTCACTATTTTTATTTTTTTTAGTTTTTAATCTTCCAATTCAATGAATTTAACTATCGGGTAGGTACATTGTAAATTTCAACGAGCTTGCTTTTGGTAGTAACTAAAAAATATCTATGAAAAATTCGACTAGTTTTTGGTTTCTCTACATGATATAGGTGGTGGTTATAATGGGAGTTTTTTTTTTTTTGAAAGACAAGTAGGGTTTTTATAGGATCTCAGAACCATAAAGATGTCGCAAACTGGGTTTGAACCCATGACCTAGTGGTCCTATTCGTCAAACTCTAACCGTTGAGCTGTCATGCCATTGGTTTTATAATGGGAGTTGCGGTGGTAGTGAGGATTAAAGTTGACAAAGTCAATGCACCCTTTTTTGAACATTAATTTTTTTTTTAGAAGCTTTGCTCCCCTTGTCTATTGTATTGTGTGACTTTTTTGTTTTTAGGCAAGCATGCCGCCGGTGGATATAGAACCCAAGAGATGGGGGTTAAACCAGCATAACCTTAACCATTCAACCGGGCTACTATTGGCAATTGTATTGTGTGACCTCATTCGACTTGGACCTCCCACTTAGTGCCATACAATCCCAAAAATTAATAAAAGGTTCTTAGGAACCACATTCATTTAGCAATTTATTAAAGCCACACGAAGTGTGCCCAAACAATCATTTTGAGCTGTAATTATTCTCCTAGTCAAACCACACACTTGTTAGCAATGAATGAGTGGACTACAACTTTGCTAGAGAGTCAGGCCCACAACACCAGGTCTGCCCATCACCATCCGTCATCCTAGAGATGGATCCATGATGGATGGTGATGGCCGACTTGGCACGGGCCTGGCTCTCTAGAATCACACGAGTGGACTATTATTAGCCATATTATCGCCTGGGGCGAAACTTGGTTGGTCTAATTTTGACCCACGGAAGCTTAACCCGGTGATAGGTAGGGTTAGGGCCCTTAAATCTACAACAATTATGACTTGGCTTGAAAATTAGGATACTGATTTATGTTTGGACGGGTTGGATTGGGTTTTGTAGTGTCCATCTTAGCATGAAACCCATGCCAACATAACTTTATTTATAAATGTAACTATGAAATTATATACATGTCAATTTAAGAAAGTTTACACTAGGGTGGGCATTCCATCCCGCGATTTCGATCCCGTCCCGTCCCGTCGGGTTTTAATGGGATTGAATAATTTCATCCCGATCCTGTCCCGTCCCGATCTAAAATGGGATGGGATGAGATGAAAATTTTCAATCCCGCCAATCCTGTCCCGTCCCGAGCTATTTTTTAATATTTATTATTAATATTTATTATTTATTTATTTTTATTCATATAAACTTACAAATGACTGACAGAAACTCATGGTGTTTGCAGTGGTAACAGAAATGTTACTTCAAGAAATAAATATTCATTAAGCAAGAGAAAAATAACAGACTGTTGCTTGGATTCCCAATAAAAGTGGCTATAATTATTTAACTTCCAAATATTGATAATACCCAGGTGAAGATGAAAAATGACAATTAACTGAGTAATACATATTCAGAAGGGAACATTCAGGGGCGGAGCCAAAAATTTGAGATGCCCCGGGCTGTAAAAATAATTTTTTTTAATTACAATATATGTATTGATGGTAAATCATTATGAATATGTTAGAGCATCATCAATAGGTCTATATTTCTTCCCTAACAAAGGATGAAATGTCATTTTGTCAAGGAACCATGAATTTTGTTTCCCATAGTAGTGAAATTGTAAAATCAGTTGAGAGGCCATCACAGCTACACAATACTCTTAGTGGGTCCCATTTATCATGTCATTTTCTAAAAGTCAAGCCCACTCGACTTCATTGTTAGGGGATTTAGTGGTTACCCTTTAAATTTGCACGCCACATCTATATCTAATTATAAGAAAATTATTTTTCACGCTCTTATATGATGATAATATTTGCGGCAGTCACAGGCAGCACGCTGATCCCGTCCCATCCCAATCCCGTATGAACGGGATGGGTATATCTCGTCCCATCCCGTCCCGTGTCCACCCCTAATTTACACAACTTTTTTTTAGGAAAATCTTTCACTTTTAAAAATTCTTTATTAAAAACTTGCAAAATATTTCTTTGTGTATGTTAGATATCTACAAAACCCCAAAGCTAAGCTCGTGAAATAAACATTAAACTAAAAGCAAATGTCAAAATTTTCATTTATTTTCGCAATTAATATTCTTTGTGATACTTCAATCTTACTATTGACAGATCTGTTACCTGATTACTAATGTTCCTTATTTAAAAAAATAAAAATACTGATATTAAAAAAAAAATCAAATCAAATCAAATCAACAAACTCAGAGCAACCTAACTAGCCCAAACCATTTGTGTGTGTGTGTGGTGGTGGCGTTGCTGGGTAATTCCCAACCCCCTTCTTTCTGGGGATCCAGTATGATGTATTTCTTACAAAATTTGCAAATTCATCATTCATAACTTTACTAGCACAACTCAATGGTTGAGTAGCGGCTGATAATATCACAAGGTCAATCCACAGTATGTTTATGGTACTTAGTACCAATGTTATCTTTGTGGTCATGGATCCTATAAAAACCCAACTTACCTTAAATTCTTATAAAATCTCCTCTTATAAAATTTCCTACCAGTAGGAAGTATGCTTGTTTTATAAAGCTAGATATAATCTATTGTTTGTTTCATCTATGTTGTTTATGGTACTATGGTAGTATGCTTTGACCAAGTAGTTTATGATTTCATACTTTAAAAGTGAAATTCTTTTATTTATGCAAAAGACACTACTTGGATATGATCTCTTGTTTTCTTTCTCATCTTATAAAAACCAAAAGACTTGAAGCTCTCTCATGTTTTACATGTATGAGAGTAACATGACATAATCCACATATGCAACATTTAACAAGCGATTTATATTTTGCCAAATGCAATTAAGTCTTCTTTAACTTTATAAACCAATAAAACTTTCTTAAATTAACCCACAACTATTTTATTTTGTTTTATCAACCTTTCAAGCATATGGAGTTATTATTTTCTTTCCAAAGGTCATGCTTACTACTCTGATTACATATTTTAAAAATGAGATTATTTTATTTATGCAAAAGACACTACTTGGATACGATCTCTTGTTTTCTTTCTCATTTACGCTTTATATAGAAACCAAAAGAATTGAAGCTCCCTCATGTTTTACATATGTGAAACACGACATAATTCACATGTGCAAGTGCAACATTTGACAAACGATTTCTATTTTTCCAAATGCATTCACTACACCAAATTGACATTTTTATAACAATCCAAAAAACAATCACTTTTGAAGTGTAACAATCCTCCTAACAATTTTACACATTTTCACAAATAAAATGATACAATAATTGTATCACCATGAAGAGTATGGTTATAAAAGGGATACTATTCATGGTGATCAAACTTATTGTATTATTTTTTTTGTGTTACTGTTTTTCATTTTTTTGACTAAATTTAGTTTTGACTTGAAATTGTTTGGTGAATTGTAACATTTCAAAAGTGATACTGATATGAAAGTTGTTACAAAAGTGCCAATTTGGTGTAGTGATTTTAAGTTTTCTTTAACTTTATAAACCATTAAAACTTTCATAAATTAACCCATAGTTATTTTTTTTTATCAACTTTTCAAGCCTTACGGAGTTATTATTTTCTTTCCAAAGGTCATGCTTACTACTCTTTAATTTGCATAGTGATAAAAATGCAAATTCTCCTTGTTGCCTTGTCATTTCTCAAAGTTTTCATCTTCTCCATCTTTGAACAACTCATCAGGGTTTTCTTAAAGCTTATTGTTCAATTTTTCGAAGGGGTGGAATCTGGGAACTGAGATTCATGACCCAAATTTAGACCTAATTTTTATTTTACCTATTTAAAAATTTAAGAACAACTTGATATTTTGTGGACGCGATCTTCTTACAATTTAGATCCAATTTTTTGATTGACCACCATAGGCTATGGTTAGTGGGATCGCTAAAAAAAATGGACGTTTAAGACCCTAAAAATGGTCTTACATGCAAAATTTTGTGATTATGGGTCCTCTAAGTGACAAAAACCCATGTTGTCCTTACAAATTATAAAAAATAAAATAATATGTAGGGGTATATCTTCTTCCACAATCACCCTGCATTCCCCTTCTTTGCATTGGTCGTGGTGCTTCAACTAGCTTGTGCATGGAGTTGCATGAGTCCATCTCTATGCTAGTTAATCAAACAGGTCTTTCAAGTGTGCATAGTTGTTAGGGCATAAAATGGTATTGATAAAATTTGAGATCTGAACTGAATCTTTCTAAGACCGGGGAGAGCAGCGGAACAACAGGGTTTTTTGCGTGCTCGAAAGACCGCAAAGAAGCAACTGATAGGTCTTCAAGTAGAGTGAGCGAAGTCGCTCCTATTCTCATAGTTTGAATCCGATTAGGGAGATTATGGTTTCTATAAATGATTTGGATAGGAAAACAGGTCCGCTACAGATTCGTGAAAATTAATTCGAAACGGATACAGACCTTACAGAAAAAATTAGTCAGGATTTGAATATATCCAGATTTTTTAAATATTATGTAGCTTTTAATAATCATTATGAATTTTGCAGAAGAACAAGGACATAATGGTAATTACAAACAAAAAAACCCTAGATTTTTTTTGTTAATCTTTTGAAGGTGCTAAAGTTGTACTTGTATCACAAATGCATTAGAGTTTTATGTTGTACATTCTTACCTTCGTTGATGTGGTTAAATTCTTATTTGAGTTTTAATTCTATGCTAATTTAATGGACTACAATGTTTTATTTTCTTTGTTTAGAGAGTTATGCTCACCTTTATATTTTCAAGGCTTTTCTTACATATAGTAAGTAGCCTGTTTTTTTATTTTTTAATTGAAAAAAATTCTAACTAAAAGTATTCTCAAAAGATTAGGGTATAGGAGATTTATTGAGCCAATCCAAATTTAATCGGGCCTAAAAAATTCATATCTGATTCGAATAAGGTAATACGGATCGATCTGGGTCAGTTACGATTAACCATTTTACCATTTTTCCCGCATACGGTATGAGGTGTTATGATCTAGTCTAATCTAGACATATATCAAATAATTCGGATATGAAGACGGATACTATGTATTCGTACTAGATCTTAACCATTTTATGCTCTAATAGTTGTAGGACTGACATGATTTTCTCGAGAAAATAATTGTTTCAGTTTGAATTAAGCATAATTATATATGTGCACACACTCACCCATGTATGAGTTGGCATAATTTTCCAGTTTCGATGTTGCAAAACTAAGTGGGGGTGGGCACGAGATGAGATGAGACGGGATGAACCTCATCTCTATCCCATCTTGTATCCCAAACGGATTCGGGATGGGATGGGACGAGACAAGACATGATCATCATGTACTAAAAATATTTTTAGGAGCTTCCTCTGAATTGTATGAACTTAGAAGGGCTATTAACGTTATTGTGTCTAATATCAATATTATCCACCCATTACCAGTAAAAAAAAAATCTATAATTGTGTTCATGTGGTTTTAAACGGTGAAAAATAGTAATGGCCTGGTATACATACCAGAGAGCTTATTCAACTAAGTTTTTAATCTTTTTAAAACTTTTTTAATTTGTTGTCCTTACTTAATAATGCAATTTCAGTTCATACATAAAATCGGATAAAAATTCATTTGCTACTTAAATGAATTTGAGTTTGTATTTTTGTTCATAAATATATACATATACAAAGAGTGTATGTTTGCATATGAATTATACTTGTGAAAATAACTTATGCATATTTTTAATTAACTTCATAAAATGAAGAGAGAGAGTGTGTGTGTGCGTGCGTGTGTGTGTGTGTGTGTGTGTGTGTGTGTGTGTGAAGCCTTTGCTAGAATATGTCGTTGCCCGTCGGTTGAGATTTTGCATTTGGCAATGCATTCTTTTTTATTCCAAGTTCCAACACCCAATTCACCATGTTTATATGACTTGCCATTAAATTAGTAGAATACAAATTTTTTTGGATATGTTAATTGATATAGTTATGACCAAAGACAATTAGTAAAATACATGATTTTTGTTTTTTTTTTATTGAACAATACTAATGATTTGAGAGTAACATACCAACCTAATATCAGGACGGGACGGGATGGGCGGGATTGAAAATCTTTATCCCGATCCCATCCTTGTGCACTACAAGAAAACAGGTGTTTAGCGACGGTTGGCCAACCGCCGCTAATAAAGGCGTCACAAGAGCATTCAGCGGCATTTTTTGCAACCGCTGGCATAACCGTCACTGTATGTTATTTAGCGACGGTTAGTAGTAACCGTTGGTAAACCCGTCGCTAAATACCATATAGCGACGGGTGCTAACCGTCGCTAAATATGGGGCAAGAATTGACGTTTTATAATATGTTGCGACGGTTCTTAACCGCCACTATAGTCCGTGGCGCCTACAACGGTTTATACCCGCCGCCAAATTCCAATTGGTAATTCTTTTAGTGACGGTTAAAACCGCCGCTAATGCCTGTCATTATTATCTTGATAATTCTATTATGCGCACTAGAAATATGTAAACAATCTGTAGTCACATTTTAACCTGTAATCACATTTTTCAACCTGTAAACAATCTGTAAACAACCCACAATTTTACACAACTATTTTATATCGAAATCATTAAAGAAAACTTGACTTCAACTATATTGTCATTAACTTTAACAAAAAAAAACCTATATTATCATCAAAGTAAACAATATATCAAAGCTAGTACATGTAGAATTTCTTGAAGTTTGATAGTTAAAATCAAATTTACTACAGCTGAAATTGTACCACGTTCTTGAAAGAAATTAGACAATGCTATGGAGAGTGGAGCCGATGAAGATCCTCATTATTATTTTGACTAGGTGATGAGGGCCTTGCAGTTGCTGGTGAAGCTTGCCCACTTTCTTCGTCTTGTGCCTGAAAATGATGAGTCAACAATATTACTCTAAACTTGAACCAAATTACAATAATTAATTGATTTATATTTAGTAAGTAACCAATATCATTGTTAACTAATATATATTAAAATAATGTAAAGGCAAAGAAACATACGAGTGTAGTGAATAATCTTGCAAACTCAGCAGATACATTTCCATCCAATTTCTGAAAAATGTATGTAAATGCTCCCTCATATCCCTTCCTTTTTAATTTATCTGTCTCTAACTATGACTCCAGCTGGTGAATTCTCTGTTGCACTTGAAGATCAGTGTTTTGTGTTGGTTGTGAGGACATCATCCCACTAAACCTATTATTGGTGTTGCTAAAGACTTGAGATGGACATGGCCCGAATCCCAAAGCTCGAACTCGGCCTGAATGTTCTTTTCCTAATACCTTAGCAAGTGAATCTTGTTGTGATATAGATCGTGATGTGGAATCTTCTTTCTCAATCTCTAAAATTTTCTCCTACATTAATGAGGCAAGCCATCAAACTTTGAATTCAAAATTTATCTAAACATTAATTAATATAGTTCGATAAAAAAAATAGTTAAATTACTTACACTTATCTGTCTCGCTTCATCAGTTACATAAGACCCGTCCTTTTTTGTGTGTGTTGCAATATACACCTCTCCCCTACTCATAGGTCTCCCAAGTTCATATTCCTACACCGATATTATGAAGTCATATAACTTTAAATAATATTGTTGAGAATGATAACTTAAAGTGTGGTAGGATGTAAAATATTAATTACCATCTCAGCCTTTAACCTGGAATTGCTTTTTGATCCTCCTGTGTGTGGATCGGTGAGTTTCTTCCGAATTTCAATGTTTTTTTTTGCATTTTTCCTATCAATGTATAGATAAAAACATATTGTTAGCATATTCCTAGTTATCTAAATGAATAATGTAAATATTTTGTGTTACCTTTGTCCTTTCATCCAAGCGGTAGTCAATAAAATGTGCCCAATCATTACGATCAATGCCTTTGGGATGTTTTGCAATATTAGCATCTCTGGACAGTGTAGGATCATAAAATTCATGGAACAATTTATGCCTATTGTCCTTCCATTTCTTCCCAATGTTTTGCAAGATATAATGGTCTGCCATTGGATCTTCCACATGTAGTTTATTCTTCAAAAATAATAGTCATTAGTATTCAAATCGTTATCAATAATCTTACAAACAAGGTAAGTGACAAGCATAAATTAAGCCATACCTGTATAATAGTAGTATACACGCTATCCTTGTAACTTTTTGGCACATCCTTCCAAGAGTTGTATCCAACTGGAAAAGCATTAAAATCGGATCCCAATTCTCCTAAAAAACTTCCTAAGAGACCAGCTGCATCTCCAATAGGTTGATGCTCAGTGTTAAATGGAATCATCACTTTTGTGCCTCTAGGAAGTGACCAAACATCATGTGCCCTCATATGAGATTCTTTTATTAGCTCTTGCTCATCTAGGACAAGTTGATATTTGTTATACTTCATTCAACATTAGCGACTAACATATTATTTTCTTGAATAAGTTTAAATAACATACCAATTGTATTCACTGTCCAATACTTTCTGGATTTGCATTCATGAACACTTGACCATGACTCGGGTGTAGCAACTGGATGAGACTCAATATCATTAGGTGGATGAGAGACGGATGTAGCAGGTGGCTGAGAGATCCATGTAGCAGCTGGATGAGACTCAGAGGTAGCAGTTGGATGAGAGAAAGATGTAACAGCTGAATGAGAAACAAATGTAGCAACTGGATGAGACTCAGATGTAGCAGTTGCATGAGACCGAGCACTAGATTCAAAGGATCGAGATTTTGTCGGTCGCTCTATAGGATCCGATTCAACTTGGAAACGTTTAGGCCTAGGCATCACTGAAACTTCAAACAAAAGTCAAATTGTGAAATAATAAATTATATAATGAATAGGAGAAGACAACATGTTTGAAACCAATAAGCAAAATTGTCATAGTAATGTATTATAACAAACATAATTTTTCATACAAAATCTTCATCTTCTATAATATTGACATTATTAGCATTGATTGCAGGTTCATCATCTATATCATCCCTTGCCAATGGCAAATCTCCATTATCATCTTGAAACCACTCATCTAAGTCTTGTTGTTGATAAGGCGTATTCTCATAGAATGAGTCTTCAGTTTCATTCTCGCCCATGTCATACAAGTCTCTTGGCTTTAAATGAACAACAACACTCCATTCTTTATCCACCTCATCCTCCACATAATACACAAGTTGTGCCTCTGAAGCTTGAATATATGGCTCATGATCTTCATGATCACCAATATGTATCAACCGAGAAAAATTGATGGAAGTGAAGCCCAATTCATCTATTCTAATCCCTCTATTAGTAGTGGTATTTGCCCACTGACATTTGAACATGGTAACCATGAAACGACCATGATAGTTTAACTCAATGATATCTATCAATTTTCCATAATAAGGAACACTTCCTTCCCTGACATTATTATCACGACTGCTTGCATAGTTTCTAGTTCCAAATGAACCAAATACTCCACTATTCTGAGTTTTCAAGCCATCTTCTCGTGCTAATGTTCGGAATTTGAAGCCATCAACATTATATGCAGTAAACCTTCTTGCTTGAATAAGTGGTCCTCGTGCAAGAAATATAATGTCATTTGAATGTGATCCGTTTACATCATTCACAACCTAACATCAAAATGATACCATATTAGTCATATGCATGATTATATTACTTAAATGAATAATTGATATAATATATACTTACGCGTCTCCTAAACCAATCTACAAATCATTTATGAACCACCTTATCAATCTCAACTTGTGATCGTGTACGACTCCTTAGCCTTCTCTTAGTTTCTCTCCTATATTCCCTAAATGTTACATCATAAAAAATAAGTATGAGCCATTACAAAGTTTTTTGAAGAATCATATTAAGTGTTAGAATTTACTCACTGAAGAAACGAGTTGACTTTTGTGCAGTTGATCAACACGTGACGATGTGCTTGCATATATTCTAAAGGTGTTAAATTGAAATATGAAGAACCCCCCACTGGTCTGCCTACCAACGGAAACAAAGTAGCCACTTCAGAAGATCCAACACCAATTACCACATCATCAACACCGGGTGTTCGATTGAATCTTGTTTCCACATCATCTAAATATCTTGAACAAAAGATAAGAATTTCATCGGCTAGGTATCCTTCAGCTATACAACCTTCCGGTTGTGCCCTATTACGTACATAGGACTTCAAACGTCCTAAGTACCTTCAGGATTATAAAAGTAAATGTATTAGGATACATCCATCGATAATGTATCGGGCCTCCACGTTTGACTTCATCAACCAAATGAACTACAAAATGAACCATGACCATAAAAAATGAAGGAGGGAATATGATTTCCATGTGGCAAAGTGTGAGCACAATTCGATGTTGTAGATTGTCCAAGTCTTGAGGATTCAACACTTTACCACATATGTGTCGAAAAATTAGCACATATCAACCAAAATTGCGGACACTGGAGTAGGTAATGCATTTCTTATTGCAATTGGCAGCAGTTGTTCCATAAGAATATGACAATCATGACTTTTCAACCCAAACAACTTACGTTGTTTCAAATCAACACATCTGGATATGTTACTTGAGTAACCATCTGGCACAATGAGATGTTTCAAAGTCCTAAGAAATATGTCATTCTTTGCATTAGTCATTGTCAAAAGACTAGGAAGGTATTTCCCATTCTCATTTGGCCAGAGATCTTCTCTTATACCCATTGATTGAAGATCTTTTCGGGCATTAAGATGATCTTTAGTCTTCCCACTTTCATTAAGCAAGGTGTATATCACATTGTCACACACATTTTTCTCAATATGCATCACATCAAGATTGTGACGGATCAAGTTATGCTCCCAATATGGAAGATAAAAAAATATGTTTTTCTTCCTCCATTGTTGCGCCTCACCAACTCTAGTATTTTGCCCACGAGCTCTTTTACCTATAACTTCAACCTCGGATGTCTTTCCAAATGTAACATTAATATTCTCTACTTGTTTCAAAATATCTGTTCCTGATAGTTGTATTGGTGGATTCCTTTTTTCTTGCTTGCCATTAAAGTGAACTCGGTTCAATCTAAACTTGTGACCAGCATTTAGAAAACGCCGATGACCCATGAAACACCATTTTTTACTATGTGGAAGGCGGCAAGACTCCGCATCAAAGTTACATGAAGGACAAGCTAGTTTAGCATGTGTATTCCACCCTGATAGGGTCCCTAACCCTGGAAAATCACTTATTGTCCATATTAAAGCTGTTCGCATTGTGAAACTTTCATTCAACGAAGCATGCATCATATGCTTGTACACCAACCCACAACTCCTTCAATTCATCAATAAGAGGTTGTAAGTAAATGTCTATATCATTGTCTGGCATCCGCTTACCAGGAATGATCATTGAAAGAATGAGGGGAGTTTGTTTCACACATTTCCAAGGAGGAGTGTTGTACAGAACTAGAACCACTGGCCAAATGCTATAACTAGTACTCATATTCCCGAAAGGATTAAACCCATCGCTAGCCAAGCCGAGGCGTACATTACGTGCATCCAAAGCAAATTCAGGAAATGTTAAACTAAATTTTTTTCATGCCTCAGAATCTCTCGGATGTCGCATCAGACCATCTTTGCTATCCTCACTAGCATGCCACCTCATATCAACAACAGTCTTAAAAGACATAAACAAGCGTTGCAACCACGGTATCAATGGAAAATAACGAAGAACCTTTGCAGGTTGCCTTTTTCTTTTCTTACCATTTATAGGCACATTATTTGCATTTCCCTTGGTATTTGGCTTCCATCTAGATGTGCCACATTGCTTGCATGTTTGTCTATCTTTATCCAATC
The DNA here is from genome assembly GCA_963556465.1 of Berberis vulgaris. Lineage (NCBI taxonomy): Eukaryota > Viridiplantae > Streptophyta > Magnoliopsida > Ranunculales > Berberidaceae > Berberis > Berberis vulgaris. Next base: position 15,696,196 of record OY747134.1, read on the forward strand.
CTCGGTACAACATGCAATCATTCGGACATGCATGTATCTTAGTATAATTAAGACCAAGTTTATTAATGGTTTTCTTGGCCTCATAGAAAGTTTCAGGGATCCTTGCATGTTGGAATGCATCATGCATCAACTCTACTATCATCGACATTGTTTTGTCACTCATTCCACAAATACACTTAATGTGATACAGTTTAACCAAAAAAGATAATTTTGAGTACTTTGAACACCCTTTATATAGCTCTTGCCCTCCATCCTCTAGCAACTCAAAAAACTGTTTAACTTCATCATTCAACCCACTGCTTATACCCCCCATCCTTCCATCCCTTTCATGTGGTCCATGTGATGTGGAAGATTCTTCATGGGCATAGTGCCTAGAAAATGCAAAAACATCATGGATCATGTCTTGCATTGGATCTTGAATAGGCTGACTATCTTGCACTACATGCATGACAATAGAACTTTGACTTGTACCCAACTCCCCATGTTGTAACCAAACAGTGTACCCTTTCGGAAATGGTCTACAAATCAAGTGATCATACACCACTTCTCTAGTCTCCCATTTTCTAAAAGCACAACGAGGACAAGGACACTTTATTCTATTATCAGATGACTTGTTTGCAAATGCAAAATCCAGAAACTGATTCAATCCTTCCGCATATTCAAGTGTATTCCTCGGCATAGAAATCCAAGTTTTGTCCATTTCAAAATATTTGAATTCAATCAAAACAAAACAACTAATAAATTCAATCCTATTAATCAAACAATAATAATTTGATAATGACTATGTTCATATTGCAAACATTTCCTGCTGCCAGCAGAAAATCTATTACATGTTGTTTTGTTTATTGTTAGATACATAATAACATGCTTATGCTGTTTTGTTTATTGTTAAATACATGCTATTTTGTTCATATTGCAAACATGTTCTGCTGCCAGCAGGAAATCTAGAATTAAGAACATGCAGTTTTGTTTATTGCTAAATACATGATAACATGCTGCCAGTAAGAAATCTAAAAATGTTGTTTTGTTTATTGCAAACATGTTGTTTTGTTTATTGCTAGTAAGAAATCTAAAACATGTTGTTTTGTTTACAAACATGCCAGTAAGAAATCTAAAACATGTTGTTTTGTTTATTGCTAAATACATGATAACATGCTTATGAGAAAGATACAAAAGTTAGACATACCGTGAGGGATATGGAAGAACTAAGATGATGGACGAATCGAATGAGCGTGAGAGACCACCAACAGTCACTTCTTCTTCCTCCTTCGAATGTTCCTCCTTCTTCTTCCTCCTTCGTTTCTTCCTCGAAATACTAGTCTAAGTTAAATAATCAAGTTAACTGAATATTACGTGAAAAAAAAATAGGAAGTGAAAATAAATTAGAAAGTTAAAATAAATTAGAAAGTTAAACAACTGTATCAGTACTCAAATTCGCATAAATCATTCATTCTACTTAAACATAAGGGACTGTCTTGCTTCAAACTCTTGCACAAATAGGATTATGAGTCTGATGAATTTCTGAAACATAAGGTTACTTGGTGTATAGATCATCACGTGTAGAATTTCTGAAACAACATTTGACCTTCATACTCACAATGGTAAATAATACGTGTGGGTTTTAGGTTGTACTGCATAGACTCTCCTCATCCAGCTCAAGTGCAGATTCATAACCTTCTTCTCTCATTGGTTCAACTAACAAATCCAACATTACATTAATATCTTCCATCTTCTGGTTTGAAACCAAACCTCCCCAGCTATGAAACTCTCTAAACCTTTCTTAGTCTCAACCCAACTACATCCAAGAATTTTCTTCAAGCCAGTATGTATGACATTGTGACGTGTTTTGGAGTTTATGATTAGTTTAATTTGAATATCTTATTAGTTGCTAGGCCTTCAACTTATGAAGCATGTGTTCTTTTGGTTTTATAGGTTCAGGAAGAGATATAGCTTTTTATATGAGACTGAACTTCCTGCTGAGAAAGAGGTGATACTTCTCAAACTCATGGAAAGAGCATCGTCAAAATTTTCTATAATACTTTTAGTTTACTTTCCATTTGTTTATTGAATCAAACTAAACTAAAGATATAATGCACACCAACAACATATAATGCACGTACACTAACAGTCAATAACCTAAACAATATATCATTTTATGCAAAGATATCCCTGAAGAGAAGAGGCCTTGGTTTTACCATTCAAGTGAAGTGAGGGTGAAAAGAATTGTCTTAAAAAAATTGTTTCTTGATAAGTTAGAGCTTACATATGTTTTTTTTTTAGTCAAACATAATCAAACAATCCAAGTAAATAAGGGCCTACACCTACCTGACATAACTCAACCAATCCAAGCAAAAGGAACAAACCTTTTACATTGCTAAGAACTTGAACCCAATAACTATCAAGGTGAAAGAACAATGACAAGAACAACCTGCCAAACCTGCTGAAAATAAGACCAGCAGGAACTCAATGCTTCATGATGCTCTGTTTTAAAAATAGAGACTCATTCACCAAGCAACATCAAGATTGCTCTTTGGCCATACCGTGTTCTGTTTGTAACAGAAGCAACAAGTTGTAATAGATTGATACAAATTTATACATACCGTGAGGGATATGGAAGAACTAAGACGATGGAACACCAACAGTCACTTCTTCTTCCTCCTTCGAGCCTTCCTCATTTGTTTCTTCCTCCAAACAATTGTCTAGGTTAAATAATATCAAGTTAATCGAATAGAAAGTGAAAAAAAGAAAGAATAGGAAGTGAAAATAAAGTTAGGTTTGGGGTTGAAACCTCATCCATTGGATGGTATTAAGATCTAAAACAGAATCAAGATTTGTTAATTGCACTCCATTTGTACATTTTTCCACCACGCCGAATCTGGACCAAGCATATAACGACGGTTAGCACAGCCGCAATTAACCACAACTGTCGTTAACCAATATTATTTGGCGACGGTCAAAGAAACGTCGTTCAATAAAGCATTTAACGGCGGTTTTTGCGAACCGTTGCTAAATACCCGCCGCTAAAAACCCATTTTCTTGTAGTGGTGTGTGTGTGTGTGAAGCCTTTGCTAGAATATGTCGTTGCCCGTTGGTTAAGATTTTGCAGTTGGCAATGCATTTTTTATTCCAAGTTCCAACACCTAATTCACCATGCTTATATGACTTGCCATTAAATTAGTAGAATAGATGAATATTTGGATATGTTGATTGATATAGTTATGACCAAAGGCAATTAGTAAAATACATGATTTTTGTTTTTTTTATTGAACAATACTAATGATTTGAGAGTAACATGCAAACTTAATTTCGGTTGACTGTCTTATCAACTTGAATCTTTTTCATTTAGTCAATATCATGTCTTGTATTGTGCATGACTATATGTTTTACTTGTAATCCAACATGCAATCCTAGTGAAATTCTAGTGGCCATCTTGCTTCAGGAAGTTGGTGTCAGATGCTTATGATTGTTGATTGCTGAAGTTGGTACTTGATTGTTGATTGTTGAAATTCTAGTGGCCATCTTGTTGAAGTTGGTGTCAGTTGCTTCAGGAAGTTAGTGTCAGAGGCTTATGAAATTCTAGTGGCCATCTTGTTGAAGTTGGTGTTAGGTGCTTAAGGAAGTTGGTGTCATAGGCTTATGAAATTCTAGTGGCCATCCTAGTGAAATTCTAGTTGATTGTTGAATTATGAGCTTTAGATAAGCAAATAATAACATAACTTTCCTGCTCAACTTGGTTGAACATTCTGCCAACTTATTCATTGTTTTCTGCTTATTGATTAAACATAAGCTTATTGATTGTTTTTTCCTTATTGATTGAACATAATTTTCCTGCTCAACTTGGTTGAACATTCTGCCAACTTATTTATTGGTTGAACATAAGCTTTAGATAAGCATATTGATTGTTTTCTGCTCAACTTGGTTGAACATTTTGCCATAATTTTGATATGCAATATAATTACTTTCTTTGCTCAACTTGAATGCTGCTAGTATGCTTGAATGTTGCTAGTATGCTGCTAATTTGAATGCCAGTATGCTGCTAGTAGGTATGCTAGTATGGCAATATGCTCCTAGTATGCTAGTAGTATGCCAGTATGCTGCTAGTATGCTTGAATGCCAGTATGTCAGTATGCTGCTAGTAGGAATGCCAGTATGCTGCTAGTAGGAATGCTATTTTGAATGCTAATTTGAATGCTGCTTGAATGCCAGTATGTTGTTTGAATTTATTTCAGCGTTTTAGCATTTATTTCAGTGTTTATTTCAGCGTTTAAGCATTTATTTCAGCGTTTAAATTTCAACATTGTAGCGTTTAAATCAATGTTGAAATTTCTTTATTTCACCTTGTTAATATGTTCCGCTTACCTTTGTCGATCCTTCAAATGTGCAAACCCAAAATAGAAAAGAATATTTTATTCTATCTAATAAGATGCTGATTAGTAATGTAAAAAAGGCATCTTAGTTGTGACTTAGAGTGTCCATTTGAATGTGCAACTTTATGAGATTTGTATTACATAGCTTAAGCATTCAATACGTTTCTCATGCACCGCTCTTTCAAATTTTACAGGTTTAAGTATTGCTAAATTGATGTTGGTTTTGAAGTGGAAGCTATGAAATTTTGAAGTAGGACACATTTTGTGGGATGATCGATATGGTGTGGAAGATCACATGAATTGTTGTATGTATTGTTTTTGTTGTATGTCCCATAGACGATAACTATGATTTATTTAGTTTTTTAAGTTTAAGTGAGCTATATCTCAAATTGAAATTGTATATATATATATATATATTATAATTTCAATTTGAAGTTGTTTGGGATTGTATTTTTTGTAATGGACAATTTATTAATTATACGAAAATTAATATAATTGTGTTCAGGTTTGAAATGTTTATTCTGAATGACAAAAAAAAACGCAATGAGAAATCTGAAAATTAATAGAAAGAACAAATTTCATTATAAAAAATGAATTTTCATTAGTAATTTTTTTAGCTTCAGTAACTTAGTGTTAGCAACGACAAATATTGGGGCTGTTTTGTCAATTAGATTTGCAATTTAGTGACAGCTTCGATGCTGTCGCTAAATAGCCACAGCAAATACCGTCCCAGTTTTGTCAATTTGATTTGCAGCCCTCGCTAAATAGCCACGACAAATATCGTGGCTGTTTTGTCAATTTTATTTGAAACTTAGAGACGACCTCAATGCCATCGCTAAATAGTCACGACAAATACCGTGGCTGTTTTGTCAAATTTATTTGCAACTTAGCGACGACTTCAATGTCGTCGCTAAATAGCCACGAAAAATACCGTGGCTGTTTTGTCAATTGGATTTGCAACTTAGTGGTGGCTTCAATGTCGTCGCTAAATAGCCACGGCAAATATCGTCGCTATTTTCCATTTTGCGACAGCCTTAGCCGTATCAAGGATTTTAAAAGTCGTCGCCACTGCTTCTGTCTCAAACATTTTAAACAGCTTTAGCGACGAAGTTTTTTTACTTAGCGACGGTTTTTAGCCGTTGCCAATTAGCTATGGAAAAGTTTACCGTTGTTGATTCAAATAGCTACGGTATTGCGACAGTCGTTGAGCTGTTGCTGATTCATTTTAGCTACGATTTTTTGATAATTGGCAACGGTAAAACGCCATTGCTGAATTTACTTTTTTTTGTAGTGTGATCGTGGGATGGGATACCCACCCCTACTACTAAGCACCTACAAATTAATTTGTTCGATTATTTTAGGCAACCAAAGACACCCTTAGAATTTCTATTTAGGGTTAAGAAAAGGCATCCTTATTCCTAATCATGGTACGTTATATCGATGTGCAGAGGAATCAATTGATCCTATCTTAACCTCTTGCCCCCTGATTTTAGAGTTCTGATTCAAAGTTATTTGTGAGTACCATATCACTGCCTCTCTACCCACTTCTTTCATGAATTGGGTGGAGACCTTCAAATCTGCCAGCCAAAATCTCTCTAACTTTTCTTTATTTGGGAGTTGGACTTGGGGCGGGACTCAATGATGCTTCTGTCTGGATCATTTGGAGAGAAAAAAAAAAAACATGATATTTAGAAATGTTCCCAACTCTGTAGATACTTTGTGGAAAGACTCCAAAATGCCTTAAGGTTACAGGGTTGTACTTGGGATAAATTAGAGATATTAGGGTCTTTGGTTGCATATTTAGCCATTAGTAATCTTTTTTACTGAATAATCATACCGGTGTATACTTTAATTGGTAGCTCCCCGTGTTTATCTTTCACGGGTGCTACCTTTCTCAATCAATACAATACTTTTTGTATCTTTGATAAGAAAATTTCCAATTTATATTTATTTATAATAAGTTTTAAATATCTATTTTGAGTTTTTAATAGGGTTATTGAGTTATATATTTTAGTATTAATATCTTCTGAAACCTTTTTATTTTTATTTTCAAATGTTATCTTACTTATGCTTTAGTAAGGTTCTATTGACAGGTTTATCTCTAAAATTGAGTTCTGTATTCTGAAAACTTTCTTGTTTACTACCCCTTCTCACTTCTCCTAATTTCAGTTGGCTTGATCTTATTCTTTCTTTTGCCTATTGACTGTTTCAGTTGGTTAATGTAAATGTTTTTTATTTGTTTAAGAGGTTTTACATAAATAGTGTTGGATGATCGGAATCACTACACCAAATTGACATATTTGTAACAACACAAAAAATGTATCATTTTTGTGCTATAACAGTTCACCAAACAGTTTTACATAGTTTAACAAATTAAGTGATACAATAATTGGATCACCGTGAATAGTATGGTATTGCAAGTGATACTATTTACAGTGATACAATTATTGTATCACTTTATTTGTGAAACTATTTTTCAAATATTTTGCCTGAATTTAGTTTTGACTTGAAATTATTTGGTGGATTGTTACGTTTGGGGTTGTTACAAAACTGCCCATTTGGTTTAGTGAACTTGTCCTAAAATTAGACTTTTAGTGACTTAAATGTGATGTATATTCTGTTGTATTTTCTGCTGCTTAGTTAAATCTTTGATGATTATGGGTTACACAACTCATCTAAAATTATCACTGTTCTCTCAGTACTCAGTTGATTGGGATGTGATCACTACACCAAATTAACATATTTGTAACAACTCTCAAAACAACAACACTTTTGAGCTGTTACAATCCACCAAACAATTTCAAGTTAAAACTAATTTTAGTCAAAAAATGAAAAATAGTTACACAAAAAAAACAATACCATAAATTGGATCACAATGAATAGTATCACTTGTGGGACCATACTATTCATGATGATACAATTATTATATCACTTTGTTTGTGAAAATGTGTAAAATTGCTTTGTGAATTCTTATAGGTTAAAAGTGTTACCATCTTGGAGGTTGTTACAAAAATGCCAATTTGGTGTAGTGGATCCTTGGACTCAGTTTTTGTTTGATGTTTCGCAGTAATAATTTAGAGACCGGACTAATCGCAGAAACAACATCTAGAGTTTTGGAAGGGGTATTCTCTCAAGTTCTTGATATTTTGTGAGATTCCTTCTCTTTTTCGAATTTCCCCTTGTTTCATCAACTTTATGATTGTCTTTCCATTTGCTAATGTTTGAATGCCAAATATCTCACAGTCAAATTCCTCTCTAAATAAATTTAGAAGAAATAACTTTTGAATGTTTCAGACACATTTTGGATGCAAGTGAATTTGAACCACTAATGTTGTTTATGATGCAGGAGAATTTCTAGGGTTCATAATTTGGATTTTTAGGGTTCCCAATTTGATTTCTAGGGTTCTTAATTTGCTCTCAAAGTTATTTACTAAAATACTAAATAACTTTGAGAGATCTTTCAATTTAATTAGAAGTATTTTTAGTTTCCTTTTAGGATTATGCATTATTTTTTTAGGAATAGACTGCTTGTTATTTTAATATTTTATTTTATTTTTTCTTTTAGAAATATGCAGTTTCTTTTTAAGATTTACTTTTTTTTTCTTTTAGGTAATATTTCTTTTATCGTTTAGGAAGAGATTCTGAACCCAATTTGGGCCAAATTTTTGGCAGATTACTTATTTTATTACGTATTTCGTTTTAGTATGATTATTAGAAATTGTCATTCTTTTGGTAAAATTCTAATAATGAGTTTTAGCTATAAAGCTGGCTTGTGGGCTAATTTAGAGACAGTTTTTTTTTTTTTTTTGCATAATTTTGAATTGACATTAGAGATATTTCTCTGTGTTTTGGGCGATTATTTTGTATTATTCCTTGTGAATTATCTGTTAGAAATAGCACGCAGGATAATTGCTATTCTGCCCGACGTCAGTTTATTAATACCTAGTTTGTGATCTTCCATGCACTTGATTCCCACCCATTGACCTATGTCATTTGAATCTTATTATTATTATTCTTTTTCCCGTGACACCTGTTTGTATCAACGGAATAAAAGAACCTCAAGACATAAACAAGAACATATTGTATCAGTAGCCAATTTCTAATTCCATGTTCGTCATTACATAAACCTTTTAGATAGTGCATAAATTATTACTGCTAATAGTTAAGATAATTGTAACACTACACCCCTAATATCTTCTGGGAATAATACAGTCCCAAGTTTTATTCATTTGGCCTATAGATAGCTCATTAAGTAATCAAGTGAACCTATTCTGCCCAAACACGCACGCCCCATGCACAGACCGTCTTATCTTCATGTTTCCTGTATTTTGTTGTTATCCAAGCACCAACAGTAGTAATCAGACCTTGAAATCTCCAATAACTGTTCAGGGGTCATCCTATCAAGCTCGTTCTGCCTCCACGCTGCAAAGTTATTTCGGTTTGGTGTATCAGTAGCCATTGGGTAGTCCTCTACTTGGTGAGCTTGAGATTTCATTCTCTTATAAAGCCTCATTGTGGCTACACAATCATCATAGGGATCTTGAATTCCAGTTTGAATATCATACCTGTAAAAGAAAACACAAATCATGTCATCATCTAGTTGATCAATCCATTTTTTTCTCTCATTTAAATCTGTAGGATACTCACCCAAGATAAGCTTGAGTTAGGTACTTGAGTGAGTTACTCAGCTTGCTTGTTTTCACCAGAGGGGGATATTTGGCAGTATCTCTAAAGAACATATATAAACTCATCAGTGTAAATAGGGTTGAGCGCTGATTAATAACATAAATTTAGTAGAAAATAACTGGGATCCTTCAAGAGCATACCTGATCATATGTGAGGGATATTCCATTCCTAAACAATCTAGGTCATGATCCAGACCATGGCCGACAAGAATCCTTGCTTTGCCACTCCTTGAGCGTATCTTCCATATTGGTTCACCATTGCACAAGAAGTCTTGAATCTTCTTTTGAACTTGCCTTAGTGGCATTGCATCCCTTAGGTAATCTGGTCGAATACCTGTTGTGTCATACCTACAAGTTTGAATTTAAACTCAGTGATACATGTGTTGATTTTCTATATATAAAGGCAAGGAATTATGAACTTACCCATAGTTTGTGATTGGAATTTGGGGTTTCACATATGAATGGAAGATTATGTTTTCGTCATCATCAATAAGGCAAACCCTTGCACAAAGATCTATTGAACCATCACTGCCACCACCAACCATTTTGCAACCTAATGCAACTACTTGTGGGCCTCTAGTTCTTCCGCTATCAATCTTGAGGTTGTCTTGTATGGACATTCGAGAAAGTAGTCCCTGGATAAATAAATAAAAGTCTAAATAAACTTTGAATAGATTGAACTACATTTTTTACATGGTAATAATTAGGTTTTGTAGATGAGTTTACATGAGAGAATTTGGAGAATTGGCATGATGAACGATGAATCCTAGCAGCATTAGAACTGTCGAAAATGGCCAAGCAAAGGTTGCATCCTTGAGAACTAAATACCCTTGCACAATTCAACTTTGGTAATGGACCTGAGGAAGAAGAGAAAGCTGTGTTAACCATATTTTAAGGAACAAATGGTGGTAGAGTAGTAGAGACAAGACAGAGAGGTTGAACTATACCAATTAGATGCTCCCTTAGCGACTCGTATGATCGACAATGCTTTCCACAATTCCCACACATGGGCTCATGAACCGAGTGAAATGAGGTTCTCATGTGATCCACTAGGTGTTCCATTCTATTGAATTGTCTGTAGCATGCAGCACACTTGTTCCTGTTGCAGCCTAGATATAAGTACTCCCCAAAACAATATGGACAAGCAGCTACTTGAAATGCAACAATTATAAGGAAATTTATCCAATCAGGATAAGACCAACTCTATATTTATGGTTTCGTTTCATGCCCTAACCATGGATTTTCTGTGATTTCTGGATTATCATCTATCATCAATAATAAAAACAAGTAAATTCTAAAATTACTTTACACTACTATTGCTTGCTCTCTACTACCAATCTCTTGTAACATTGCAAAACAAATTAAGCTCAAAACACCTATTTTGAGATGACGAAGTGACTAGAATAAGGTGGAGATACCATTGAGAGGGGTAATTAAATGGATTTAATGTACCTCGAAGACTCAGACGATTCGTATCTATTATCCATGACTTGATATGTAGAGAAGAATGTTGAGTGGTTAGGGGATGAGGAGAAGATGAGAAGAAATGTCATGTATTTATAGACAAAAACGATGGAAATGCAACAACTTGTTCAGGTTCAAAAGGATTCCTCAAGAGCAGTAAAGCTTCATAAGTTTTGGAGCTTTCGTCCTCTAGTCTATGCTATGTTATAGAACATTCGTAGCAATCCACATAATTGGAGGGTTCACTTTGCTGACTAGAATCTTACTATGCCATGCTGTATGACTGATGATGCCACTTTCTTCTACTCTTTGACTTCCTTCTTAATGTCACAAAATGATGGTTTTAATTGCTTGGTGTAATAAATGATTCAAGCGAAGGTAAGCTTTGCTACAACATCTCCAGTTTGGCATTTTGGGTTGATAAGGAATCCATCTTGTTAAATTCTTATTGAAGTTAGACACTATAAAAGAGATTAGGGATCGGATTATGGATTGGCCTTTGGATCCCCTATAAGTGCCTAATTTAGTTAACATGGCTCTTCAAAGTATACCTTGTACACATACTAGAGTAGCAATTTTAGAGTAATTTGGTGTGATTGCAGCCATTCCTAGCTAGAACAGGTAGAAGCTTTCCATGAAGAGAGAAATCTGATTTGCAAAAGTAAAAGTAAAAGTACTAGGAAAATGCCTCTATTAACTTACTATTTTGAATGTAAGAATATTGTGCTTTGTTAAAAAGAAGCAAAGAACTGTGCATGAAATAAAACCAAAAGGTATTTGGAAAGTATCGCCCTTGTGTACTACTAGAGAATATGATATTCTGTGTTCCGAGTCAAGACCTAAACACATACCAACAGGCAACAACATGTGAAATATCCATATATGGTGGAGGTTAGATGCTTAGCATAAAGATGACTGCTAGGAAGAAAAGTACCTTTCTCAAAGAAGAAAGTTATAAATTTTTGTTATTCTGCTTTTGAAGAGTCAAGAATGAAAGTGATTCAGTGGACATCATACACACATAACATGTGGTGGGTTTTTCATCTCGTAAGAGCATGAAAGTCGAGCCTTGGAACATATTTCCTATTTACTCCTGGCAAGAAGAATTAGTTATGTACATTTTATTTGATGCATTAGAAAGTCATTTCCACAAAGTGATTCAAATTTGTTAGATTGGTCTGACAAACGTAGAAGAAACCACGTGTATGTTAACATTTGGTTTTCGCACACAAAATCAGGAAAGAACCGATAATGGTTTATGTCTCATTAGCAGTATGATTTTTCTTTCTGATTCAATCCCTTTATCAACATTATCTATATCATTATCCAACAAGCCTTATCATACTGCAACAAGTAAAATTTTCCAATGTGTAAATATTCATACTTTCGGCATAAAGTATGTCTACATAAACTGAGATATAGATAAGGTTTTACTAACTTTTCTTCTTCTTACGTACTGCTTGCATGAAATCTCTCTCTCCTCTATCCCTAGCTGATAGAAGGGAAGAGATGGGATAACAACTTTGGCTTTTGTTTGTTGTTCTTGAGTGAGTGCAGGTTGTGGAGGAAAGGGCTTTGACTTCTAACATGGTCGAGAATGTCAATAAATCATCTTTTGACCATTGGTGGGACCTACAATGATCCTTGATTTGCTTTCAAGATATCCTTTGACTTTTGAGAACCTGCAACTTTTGATTTCATTCTCTCCCCATTCCTAACACCACTCTGGATATGGACTTCTCTGAACAGTGTCTAAGCAAATGGTAAGGATCCTGTGGGTGCCCCATTTAGAACACTGAGATTAGGTGGCTTACTTGTCTTGTTTTCCTTGGTTTGTGATCGGCCTTCGATTTTGTGTCAGAGTTAATTTGTGGATGACATGAAACTCTTAGGAAGCAGTTCATGAGAGGATTTTTCCATGATTAATCAACTAACTAGCTAGTGAAATGCAAATGAGCTTCCATTGTAGCAAACAGAAAGGGAGAGGGAGGAGGGGGATCTATGATGTCACGTTATTGATGGAACAAATGTTTCTTTAATTTTTTATGGTCAAAAGAGAAAAACATTTGGTGTCCAGGAGCCTGATATTTGACTTAGATCTCAACCTCGAGAATATCACATGGGTACTTTTTGAACAATTGGAATTTGGAACCTTTCATGATCCCCGGTCCCTTGAGAATATCCCGCAACGTAACGCAAGCTCATTGGAAGGTTGATATATTTAACGATCACGAGATCATATTTGGTTTATTTTGTACATGTCTTAAGTCAGTTATGAACAAGCTCAAAATACCACATTTGGATGCTACACACAAGGTCCTGAAGTATATCAAGGCTTCACCAGGACATGCATGACATTTTTTTTTCTTCCTCCAACTCATGATAGTTGAAGGCTTATTGTGATGCAGATTGGGCCAGATGTAGAGATACTAGGAGATCCATTACATGTTACTGTGTCATGCTTGACGATTCACCAATTTCTTAGAAAGCTAAGGAACAAACTATAGTTGCAAGATCTACAGATGAAGTAGAATATAGGGTCATGGCTCACTACAAGAAAAAAGCCCATTAATAGCGTTTTAGAAAACGCTATGTCTGCCGGAGCTATAATAGCGTTTTAAAAACGCTATGGTAGAGCATTTTATAGCGTTTTTGAAACGCTATGGTAGAGTATACATAGCAATTTTTTTTTTTTTTTTTGCTATCAAATGACTTTATATTACATCTTATAGGTAAGTATAATTCAGCACGTGCATCAATTCTTGCATCAGGTAAGTAAAATTTAATATGACTTTTTATTAAATTTAAAAACAGCATTTACAACCTCTGATCAGCAATTGCTTTCAAGCAATTCATTACAGCAGCAACATTTACAATTCATTACAGCAGAAACTTAGATCATTCACAATTCATTATAGCACGTGCATCAATTCATTACAGCAGAAACAACAACATTTACAATTCAGCACATGCATCAATTCAGATCATTCACAACCTCTGATCAACAAATTCCAGCAATTGCTTTCAAGCAATTCATTACAGCAGCAACATTTACAACCTCTGATCAATCTCTGAGCAGCAGCCACAGTAATATCATCAATGTTCCTTCACCTTGTTCAAAACTTGTAACACCTTTGCAGCTTAGGAGCATTTGGCACCTTTTTCTCCTTCAAATTTCTTTCAGCTTAAGAATCTCTGTCTTCTCCAGTTCAAACTTCTTTCAGATGTCATTAATTGCCTAATCAAATGCTTTTAGTTCCGAAAAGAATACACTTGTCCAAAGCATAGTGGATTTATTTAGTAAATGGAAAACTAAGATACCTGAACACATTGCAATCAATAAATTTTCTCCATATTTTACACATGACCTTCTAATGGACCATGCATGTTGACGTCGGTTGATAGCAGACGAGGGTGCACCCTGGAGTAATGAAAAGGCAAACAAAAGAATTTGAGTGCAAAAGCAGTGATTATTGGTAACAGAAATAGTGATCCTAAGAAGAACTCATTCCAAAAAACTTGCCCAGTTCATTGCTTGTTAAGATTGTCATAAGATCATCAATAGACTTAATTTTTCTTTAAATAAGATGTTGGCGAAATAATAAGAAAATGTTACCACATCATCATCAGCATCGCAATCCTCAAGCCCAGCTGCAGCCAGAGGATCCTCAGCTGCATCATTCCCCTGGTCGTTCATTTTTTTTTTCTCTTCCACATCATCCATTTCCTCACTGTCATACTTCATTTCGGTTTCAGCTTCATCCGTTTCATATTGTGACTTTTTGTCACGCTTTCTCCTCTTGTTGCTTTTTCTTCTTTTTCTATCACGCCCACCATCCTCATCATCAACTGTGATCTATCTTTGCGCTTAGGGACAGGAGCACTACTCTTCCATTGCTCCTGCACATGGATAAAAAAAATTGACATTTGAATGCACAATGCACATCTAAAGCTACATAAATAGTCATACAGTAATACTATCTGATAATAATGGTTCCAAAGATCTGGACAAATAATATCATGCAGGGCAATGAAATTTTGAAAACCAAAGTACTCTTAGATCTGTCAATTCTACCTACTCACAATAGAAATCAATAATAAAAATTTTAACATAAAGGCTCGGTGACTTGGTATGAACCAGATTGCTTTGAAAAGAAATTTTATTATTTGCATCTATGATGGTTTTCTTGCACCACAACATCTTCTTTTGATCCATGATGGTTTAGACTTCTTCTTTTGAAAAGAAATGATGGTTTTCTTGCACCATGATGGTTTTCTTTTGAAAAGAAACTTTAGACTTCTTCTTTTGATCCATGATGGTTTTCTTGCACCACAACATCTCATATGTTATTTCTGTTAAATAATACAGTATATTGACGCATAAAAATGAAAGTTTATGATTATTAAATTGGAATTAGTCTTGTTGTGAGGAATGATGTAAGAGCATAACACACTATAAAAGTTGTCACAATTGCTCCTCGCCTGAGAGAAACAAAGAGATTGATGAAGTGAGTGCAGAGTAGTCAGGGTAAACAAAAAGATAATACAATCAAGACCAAATGCTCCATAAAAGATAACACTATAAAAGTTGTCACAATTGCTCCATAAGATCACAATCGTGTTTACTGTTTCTACCTGCATTGCTTTCAACTGCTCCCCTTTTGGTTTTTCAGCAAATTCAATAATGCGCCCTTCTTCGTCAATTTTCATCAGACCAAATGCAGTGGCATGTTGTTCATCCATTGGCAGCGCAGCAACAGTGATGTCAGCATTTGTTTCTCTATGAGCTTGAATAAACTTCTCATAGTCCATACGGTATAGATGATCTCCAGCAAGAACCAAAAACTCCATCACATTGTGCTCCTCAAAGAGCCATAAATACTGTCTTACAACATCAGTTGTTCCCTATAAATCATTAAAAACGTGAATAAGATGGGGCTTCAATCATGAAGGACGTTTCAGATTGAGATTGCGCTCATAATGAAAGTTTAATTGACTGAAGTAAGATACTCATTATAAATTTATAATAAACAAACCCCAAGAGAGTGCTAGCCATAGTACCACTGACGCTATTCTCAAAGAAAAAGTAAATTGTACGTACTTCATAGAGCCTAACTGAGCAAAACTGCGGAACAAAATGAACAGACTGAAAAGGAAAATGTAGTTGAAGCTCACAACAGCCAAAAGATTGACAGACTATACCAAAGCCTAAGGCATTGAACAGTTCCTGAAGTTCCATAGGAACGTATGTGTGTTGCTTTTCCTAGTATAGGGAAGTATAAAAGAATTTACAGGTTGCAATCTGCATGAACACCAAACATATTTCAGTTTTACATGTGCAGATTTCATGGGCGTGGATCGATTAGCATACATGTTATCTGTCCTTGACTGACCAGCATAACAAACTTTCTGAAATGGAAAAATCCCAAGGCCGCGTAAAAATTAAGCAAGTACATTTAAGCTACAACCACAGTTTGGAAACACTACAACACAAATGGTGATAGATAGCACATGACAATAGCGGTTTTTTAGAAAGTGCTATGAAAGGGAATTTTCTCAATTGTGAAAGGCTATCAAATGTGGGCGGGAGTAATTCGCTGGGGGCGCCAAAGCTCCCGCTCGATCCAAACCAAAAAAACAAAAACAAAAGAGAAACAAAACAGAACAGAGAAAGAAGGAAGGAAGCAGAAGCCGAAGCATCTCCCTCTCCCTCTCCGACTGCTCTCATCTCCCTCTCCCTCTCCCTCTCCGACTGCTCTCATCTCCCTCACCGTTCTGCTCCCCCTATTTGATCGCTCTCCCTCTCCTATTGATCTCCCTGTGCTGTCAAAGACCAACCTGTTTCGCCTAAATGACTACGATCTCCACAATTCTTTTTTTCATTTTGACTAGGTGGGCATAGGTTACTGCAGACATTATTTTCCTTCCTCGAGGTGAGCGATTCATAAATCTTTTGCTTTGTTCTCTCGGTTTTACTAGATTAGTGAATTTTAGTTATGGTTCAGTGTTCTGAGGGATTCGATTTCAACTCTCAGGTCTTGGTACATGAAGATTTTTGTGATTTTGGTTGTCAAAAGGTTTTAGGAGTTTTGGTGTTTGATTTTGGATTTGGGGCTTTTTTTCCTCGTTTTGGTGAATTGTAAGTGCTATCAATAAAGTTGAGAAGATCTATCCCCATAGCTTACCGAGTTCTCATGGAATTATGTTTGTCTGCTTATAATAAGAATCTTATTTGAGTTAGTTGTTGTTCTTTGCATTCAACAATTATTGAACTCCTTTTCTTATCTTGGTTTTCCAACAAGACAAAGGTTGGTTCTTTCTTTGTCTACTCAAAATCAAAACCCCAATTTTTTTTTTCGTTTGTTCTTTCTTTGTCTTTTCGTCAAACACCTTGTGTTCAATTGGTTTTCTGAATTGGTGATTTGTTTTGGGTGTTTTTTTAGGTACAATGTGAAATACCTTGTGTTCACTGGTGCGGAACCAAGCTTGGGTTCTAAGGTAGATTTGCATATTACATTTTATCTATTTAGTTTACCTTTACTTTTGGTTCAATTAGGGGTAATGAACTAGTTGGATGTTTTGTGTTTTGAGCTAAGCCCTCAATGTTTGAACACCAAGATTTCCAAAACATCCAAAATAAGAGTCTTTTCTACCAAGTTTTGATAGAGTTGTTTCAAAACATGACCAAGGTGCATCACATACAGCCATTTCACCTTTTTTAAAGCAAGTTTAGTCACATTTGATGATAGAGATGGATTAAGTTGTTTCACTTGTCCAAATTTATCTTTATGTTTGCATTTGTGGCCAATATGTTGTGATATTGTGTGTACCACCTGCTGAAATTATGGACAATCCTTCACTATAGTACATTGTACAATTAGTGGACAACATGTATGCATGACATTAAGGAAGTTTATAATGAAACATTTCATTTGATGTCAGTTTATAATGATTTCTCTTTGCTACTATAGGTACAAGATTATTAAGGAAGTTGGAGATGGAACTTTCGGAAGTGTTTGGCGAGCAATAAATAGACAAACAGGCAAAATTGTATGTAGTAATAAATGATGTTTTCTTATGGCCTTGGTTACTCTTATACTGAAGATGTTGCATTGCTTGATAGGTCTCAATCAAAAAGATGAAAAAGTATTATTCTTGGGAGGAATGCATAAATCTTAGGGAAGTAAAGGTAATGACTCCCCCCCCCCTTCCTCCTCTAACCCTTACTTTTCCCCTATTTTATTCACTAATGACCTCTTGAAGATTCATTATTTAATCTTTTTATTTACTTGTTTTTCCCAATCACTGCGGAAGATGAACCATCCCAATATTGTGAAACTAAAGGAAGTGATTAGAGAAAATGATATTTTGTACTTCGTTTTAAATATATTGTACTTACTTTGGACATATGATTTTTTTTTTTGGTTTAGTTTAAGTAGAAACATCTTATTAAGTTTCATACCCTGTGACATGGCACGTTTTCAAAGATTGCTTCTGTGGCCACTAACAGGCCCATGTGTAAGTATATGTCTTCACAAATCAAGTCTTCGGAATATTTATTCAAAGATATGCATTGATACCATGATTCTTGAACTTGGATTTGTCCTTTAGTGATTATGAAACAATACACAACACATCATCTTTGATAGCATTTGCTGATAGCATTTTTTACATTTGTCTTTTAGGATTTCATTAGATCTACACCCCCATCGAAGGTTTTACTTCGAATCTGTGTTTTTTTCTTGATAAAAATCATATCTTTATTGTTTAGTTTGTGTTATTTTTTTTTGATTAATTGAATCATTTTGATGTTGGAATTACCATTTTCAAACATTTGGTGATAATGGGGTTTGAAGAAAGTTTGGATTCTAAACCTTGGGATGTAAATAGACGTGACTCTCAACATTTGGCTTTACATCCAATTTACTCGAAATTCAATCGAATCTTATCTCATTTCTTGTTTGTTTTTAGATCCTCCTTCATTGCTACTCTGCCTTTATAGGGAAACACTATGACCTTATCTGACAAAAAAAAAGTATATGGCATATGTTAGAAAACTGACTTAATCTTGTTGTAATCAGGTGTTTGTTAGAAAAGTTATTGAGCTGCATGACAAATATTTGGCATATGTAAATGAGTGCTTCCAGAATCATAATCTTTTCCACAAGGTTTGTATTGGACACTGAATCTTGTTCCTAATATTATGTCCTTATTTTCCTTACGTTATTGCTTTCATATTCTAGGCACTCAAAGAGGCCTTTGAAGTGTTCTGCAATAAGGGAGTTGCTGGCAGCTCAAGTGCAGAGCTATTGGCCACTTTTTGTGATAATATTCTCAAAAAGGGTGGAAGTGAAAAATTGAGTGATGAAGCAATTGAGGAAACACTTTGGATTTTGGTTTGTCAAGTACTTTCTTCCCTATTTATTTCATCATCATTTTGATGGTTGTCTATTCATGTTTTAGAGGCAGTGCTAGGTTATCCTTGGATTCCTTGCTGGGGATATCTTACATTTTTATTTGTTTGGCCAGCTTGGACAGGCTCTGAGCACTCGGCCAGACATTTTACCTACTGTTTACTGCCAGGAACTTGCTAAATTACAGGTAAATTAGCTTCCTTGCCCTATTAACCAACTTCTGAAAATTGGGATGTGTGAGCAAGTGATTGATGTGCTGTGCAGATTTCTAGATCACAACATTTAATGCTTGAAACTTTCCTCGATGCTAGGATCAAATACCTCCATTTCCAACTACTGTTGCCATTAAGTCCATCGAGTCCCAGTTGGGTGCTCCAATTTCGAAAATATTTGCAGACATCAGCTCTGAACCCATAGCAGCTGCATCCTTAGGGCAGGTGTATAAAGGTTAGAGAGTTTGTAATTGCTTTCCTGATGAGAGGACATTCTGTCTTAAACTATGTTTGCGTTTCTTTACATTATACTTTTATTTCCTCAAAATATATATTAGATTTGTCATTGACTAACATAAACCCTTACATTTCTTGTTGGCATTTGCAGCTCATCTGCACTCAGGCGAGCTTGTAGCAGTGAAAGTGCAGAGACCTGGTATGTCACTCTTATTGACCCTTGATGCCTTACTATTTAACATGATTGGAGGCCAGTTGAAGCGATTTGCTAAGGCTCGAAAGGATCTTTTGGTGGCAGTCACTGAAATGGTGAGCTACCATTTCACTTTTTCTTTCCTTTTGTTGAAGAGCATAGTAAACTATGATGAGTGGTATCCTGTTCCATTTTTAACTTTTTTCAAACTTGCTCATCTATTGGCAATGGTGGGGCGTTTCTGCAGAAATTCATATTCGCTGGTTTGATAATTGTTCCTTTCTCTGTTGCAACGTATTTCCTAGTGGGGAATATTTGATATTAAAAAAAAGGGTTATTTGTCGGTGGCATGTTACCTTGGGGCATCATGCAGGGATGTGCAGGTCAGGCACATGTTTGAAGAAATAGATTACTTACTTGAGGGACATAATGCCGAGCGCTTCGCTTCTCTCTATGGTTCCTATACAAGTAACTCCCATTGCCCTTCTATTTGGTTTGTGGTTTTCTCTTAAAAGCTATAGTATAACCAGGTAGTTTCCCTTGGTTATCATGTATTCAAGCATTGATTCAGCAACCTCCTACAATGAGAAGGGGTGCTACATCATTTGCGCTAAGCAGTTGTTTGCGGGAAAAAGTAACAAATTCAGATTAAAAAGGCCGAATGTTTTATTTTTCTCTACTGTTATGGTTGCATTGGCTTGCATCATTTTTATAGGGGCGAAGAACATAAAATAAATTTTCTTGCAAAAGCTTGTACAATGCTGCAAGTTCAATAATTTTTAATTTGATTTTGCAGGGACTTTATTGCTCTCTCAGACAATTACTAGAGGTGGGGTTTTTCCATGCTGACCCACACCCAGGGAACCTAGTTGCTATAGATGATGGTTCCCTTGCATATTTTGATTTTGGAATGATGGGAGAGATTCCTCGTCATTATCTGTTTCTTTAGATTTTGCAGTACAAATAGTTTAGAACCTCAATGTGCTTCCAAGTAAGACAAGATAAGGGAAGAGTAAAAGAGATACACACTTGTGAAGTTGGTGAAGGCAAAGTTTTTCTCTTTGGCTTGGGACACAAATTTGAGTCACCATGCCCATAAGGCAGATGAAGGAGAGCTCAGAGGAGCACCTTGTGATCAAACCACAAGTGCAAACCTGCATGAATCAATTCCAAAAACCCCAAAAAACTTCTCAAAATTGCAAAGGACCACCATCTCAAGAACCCCGGAATCCCAAAACCTCTCACAGCAATTCACCTCCAGCAAAGAAGAGAGGGAGGAGAAGGGGTAGAGGAGGCAAAAAATCTGATGAAAGTGACGTTTTAGAATAAATTATGGTGTCCTTGATGGGTTGTTTTCTGGTTTAATGGAGTAAATACTCAATTGTTACTGATTTTCTCAGAAGAGAAAGGGAATACAAAGTAGCAATCAAGTTATTTCACTTGTGCGAACATGCATCATTTAGGCCAATTCCTAGCTGGGAAATGTGCGGATGCTCCACAAGAAGCCCTTCAGATTCTTGACATTGTGTTAAGGGAACTCTCCAACAGAAGGTACACAAGTTCTAGGAAACATATCTTCTTGAATCTAATTGTAGAAAATACAATACATATTGCCTAGTTGAGCTCTAATTCTTACTAAAACCTTTGCATATTTAAGGTAATGTTCTGTTGGGAGATCATTTTTTCACCTGATATACGAAAGCCTCATTGGCTTGGAGAGGGTTTGGAGTCCTGATGTGGTTTCTACCAGAGTATAAGACCTACACAGATGGGCTTATCACTAAATATTGGTATGTGACAGCAAGTCAGCCTATGTAACTGATATGAGGAATTAGTTATTCTTTTCATTGTTTCATAATTGGTGTTTCTCCTTCTGATTTCAATCTTATTTATCTCTTACAGACATGTCTTCGGCAGCATTTATTGAGCCTCTCCCTGTAACTGAATTTGTTACTCAGCTTCTAGGCAAAGATGTTATATCAAAGATGTTGTCTGATTCTGATCGTGTAAAGGTAACATTACTAGGCTGATCTGTGCTGGACATTTCTTAAGTAGGTGTGAATGTTACTCCTCCACTCCTCTGGAGTCAGGGTGTCATCACACTTAAGATGTCGTGCCCTACACATCGAGGGGTTATCGTATTGTCTCGGGGTGTTTGACACAGACATGGCACTCCAAACTGAGTAGTCATGTTTCATTCAATCATTTTCCCTATGAAATTTAGAGAAAACGTGATGACAATCAAAATTTCAGAGTTCGTTGATTTTGATACTGCATTGTTGCAAAGGCTCCTGATGGAAATGGTGGAGTATATTCTGGTAAGTACTGATTTCAGTGTTTCAACTTCAAGTTGGGATTGTTTGCTCCTTTCTTATTTATAACGTTTGTGCAAAATTGTAAATGTTTCAGCTCTAAAAACTTCAAACTTGTTAGAACATATGGCTGTGAGAGGTATGAGATACGTGGATTGTTATGGAGTAGATAATGCATTGGTAAGACCTTATCCTTCATTACTTGGTGCCATTAGCATGCATTTTCAGGAATTGTTATTCATCTTAATCTATTTATTGATTGGCGAAACAGGTTCGTGTTGCTGACCCAACTTTCTTGGGATATTTCATTGATAAAGGTGTAGCTGCTACAGCAAAAGTTGTTCGTAAGGTGAGTAAAGATTTGTATTTTGTAGATGACAATTTCTGTTTTAGAGATGTTCCATCTCTTTGAATTATTTAATAGTGTGGAAATATTTCATATCTACGGCACTGTGATAAAATGGTCGAAACATTCATTTGAAACTTACAAGGACAAGGATACACATAGATAAAGTAGAAACATTCACCATGTTGTTTCTGAATGCTTTATCGAAAATATATATTTAGTTATATACACATTTCTGCATGCTAATGCGAATTATGTACGAATTTTGATTGGATTCGTTTTAGATTGGAATGTTTATTAGCTAAATAGTCTATACATTGATAGTTTGTGAATTGTTGTTGCATTTAGACATGTTAATAGGTTAGAGTCCAAACTGGAAAAAAAAAAACAAAAAGTGGAAGTAGCATCAAAACCAGTTGAAACATCTTCTGTGTTAGATGGAGGGGACTCCCTGGAAAATCACTCTTCTGATCCCTTGGATGAGATATCTGATGAAAGTAGCACTCTTCACATTCAAGTTGAGGACTCTTGTAACGATGATTTCTCCTTGCTGACCACAGACCAAAACCAGGTTGTAGCAGTAGCTGAGGTTGTAGCACTCCGTCACATTGACATGAAGGTTTCAAATGCATTGGTGTTTTGGGAGAGGTGATATCTTTCCCATTAAAACCACATCTATTGAATATTTGCCGTGTTAAACCCCATAATGTGGTCTTTGAATTAATGATGAAGGACCGTTAATATAAATTGGTATTTTATGAAATGACACTTGATTTCTTGGGATGTGATTTCTGTATTTCAAAACCTCTATAGGTGTAGTGAAGACTGTGAGTCTGTCAAACATGAATGAAATGTCATATGGATACAAAAGTGTTTCAATTGGTTTTGTTGACACCTCATGAAGAGCATGCCTGTTAATCAACAGTCTTTAAGAAATAGGTGGCATAATGGGTCGGGGCCACAGGGTATAGTCACCAGGAACCTTGTTAATTATCTGTACTTTATTATGTATAGAAACCTTCTAAACTATTATTATGTATGTTTTCACAGCCTAAACCTGCTCCAAACAATGTCCACACCAGGAACAGTGTTAAAAATGCAAGTCAGTTAGAATCGCTTTCTCTATCAGGTATTTGGCAATGTTACGAAAAGCTGCAAAGGAAAATATTGTGGTTGAGCTCACAAATTTATATGATCATTTCTTTGTAACCACTGGTGAATGCAAGGCTAAGGCCACTGTTGCTTGGTTGCTTGGAGTACATTTCCATAGAGCACGCAGCACACGCGCGTTTCTGTGACCCGAGCGTACCTCCAACCAACGCTGCGACAGTTCAGCGTAGCAGCAGTAGCAGTAGCAATTCAGCGTAGCAGCAGCATCAGCAGCAGCATCAGCAGCAGCAGCAACTCAGCGCAGCAGCAGCAGCAGCAACTCAGCGCAGCAGCAGCATCAGCAGCAGCATCAAAAAAAACTGTTGGATTCTATAATGTCAATGTTTATACTATTTGGGGTTACAAGTGCTGCAAGCAAACAACTGTTTTTGTTCTTAGTGATCCTATTTGGATTCTATAATGTCAATGTCCACCAATAGTACAATATATGATGATTCGAATGTTTATAATTTTGAGTTGATAGCAAAAAAATTATAATTTTGTTGTTAGTGATCCTATTTGGATTCTATAATGCGAATGTTTATACTTTTGAGTTGAAAATAATTAACAGTTGATAGCAAAAAAAAAAAAAAAAAAAAAAATTTTTTTTTGCTATGTATACTTACCATAGCGTTTTAAGGATCTACAATAGCGTTTTTAAAACGCTATAAAAGCCAAACTTTCTATAGCGGTTTTAAACCGCTATAATAGACCCAGGGTCTATTATAGCGTCGGCAGACATAGCGGTTACTAAAACGCTATGGTATCCTACCATAGCGTTTTTGAACCGCTATTAAAGGGCTTTTTTTTTGTAGTGAAATCAAGGCAATATATTTTGCCTTCCATGCTTGATTGTTGAGAACTGCTTATGCTCTAGTTCCAATTGTCATATGACATGTGCGCTTTGACCATGGGTTCTTAGTACTCTTAGGCTCAGTTTCTCACAGTGAGGATGCATCATCTTAGGGATTGATAGTTGATTAATCAAGGACTGTACTGCAGGAATAACGGATACTTTTAGCTTAGACTATATAAAAACCAATTAATGTTTTGTTGACAGTTATGCAATTTGACTATTTGAGTTTTGTTCTTTATGTTAGATGTTTCTTCTTATGTTCACTTTACTATATTGTATAAATAAGGGAATGGAGCCTGTTGTAGCTTATTATGCTGAACAAAAAAAAGTAAGAAGAAGAGGAAAAAAACACATTCTAGATAAAGAATTTACATACTGTTTCTAACCCCTGAATAGGTACCCAGTAGCCTGTTCCTCATTGCCATTTAATAGTTTTAGTGCTTGAACTACTGCATCCCTCCCAAAACCAAGCTCGCAGAGTTTCGACACTTTCGCTTCGAAGTTGGATCTCTAGAACCATAAACATCATCAACAATTTGAACAAACCTCTTTTTTTCCCGAGAAAATACCAAACATAAAAGTTATGTAAATGTCAGAAAAAAAGAAATCAAAAATAAACAAATGCCAGCAGTTTACCTGTGCTACTTGACCTTGCGCAATTCCTATAACAAAGTTCCTTCAGGATTAGAATAGAAATTAAAACAAGAAACACTTATGATGAATTACGTGATGTTCACATCAAGAATTTGTGATGTTTGAATGGTAACACCACTGGAAAATGTATTTTGCTAGTTTCAGAATTACTAAACGCAATATACATCTTCAGAATTTCAGTAAAATTATTATCCAAGTAACTTCCCTTTTACATTTGAGTTCTTACTGTCACTATGGGCTAATGGCATGGAACTTTGTCCAAATACAGTCAACATATGTCTTAATCCTTAAGCCTCTACATATAAAAAGAAAACAAGAAAGCCAGGTACGATGAGTTTCCATCACTTACCAGAAGGTTGGGCTCGAGCAGGCATGCTAACAGTTGCTTCTTTTGTTATAGAAGTTTTCGAAAAAGTACAAGTGAAAATGGCAAGGTTAAAGTACAATTTAGAAAAATGGGATTAAGGAGACTTTAAGCGCTGACTGGAAAAGTTAATTAGAGATGGAGGAATTTATAAACATCCAGTATAGCATAGAATAAAAACGGCATAAAGTTTCATGCATGCATATGAATAATTACATCTATGCAGAAACCGTACATATAGACTAATCAGTTACAAAAATTCACTTACTGAAGCTGATACTGAGTATTTCTTGAGATGCCTAATGTCCTTTTCTGTATGCAGGTTTTCAATCATTTAGAGAGAGTTAAAACAAACTACCAAAAAAATATAACAAACAAAAATTAGAACATGAAGATCACAGGATTAACCTTGCAAAAAGGGAACTGAAACTTCTCCTCCACCAACTCTGAGGATGTTCTCTTTTAAATCTATACTACACTGAACATAGACATTTAGTTAGATACCGAATATGCCAAGAAATAAAAGTTGTAATCTATCATGTTACTTACCTGATGTTTACGAAGCATATCGAGCCCGAAAAGGAACTCCATATTTAGCGAATCTAAAACCGTAAAGGAGCAGTGGTAAAACACATTTGCAATCTGGCATAAAGAATGTAAGATTACATTAGTAACCCAGTAAGAGTTCAGTTTATACTGACATGAACAATAAGCAAAGTGAAAAGACAAAGTCTTATATTTTATACTTCAAAGATAAATGGTTAGAAACAGTATGTACCTATTCAGGGGTTAAAAACTATTATGCTTATAATGCTGCACCATACACCAGTTCGAGTACATTTAGAGAACACGTCCATGTGCTACATTGCACCTCAATAGGGTATGCCATGTAGTTTACAATTCTTCAATAGTGTATGGATGATAGTTAATGTAAATGTTACCTGTAGGAGATTGTTCATAATTATGGTCCCATCGCCGACATTTGCCTGAACTATGTTCAAGAATGATGTACGGTTCAAACGGAGTAATTGACTCAATCTTTTGGCGCGGATAGTAAACAGCTGTGGCCTGTAACACAGTACTCCAATCTCTCCACAAAGATCCCCAGTTTTTGCCTCTTGTACAACCTGCAAACATCAACCTGCACCATAAACACACCCACCGTGAAGGGGAAACAAAAAAGTAGAGAAAAAAAGGGTTAGTCTCACCTTATACTTGTGGTATCCGTCGCATGCCACATCTCCATTGCTTTTGTCAGGCGTGTAACCTGATCACATTAACTAAATTTTCAGTCAGCAATTTACGTAGTTAAACTTTACTCAGAAAGTAGAACAAAAGCGGATTTACCAGCATGAGTGAAAGTGTCCCATATGCTGGGTGTTCTTCCATCCTCTGCTACTGCTCCTTCATACTGAAAACATACAGCGAATTGTGATAATTCCAGGTTTGGTTATTGCGGGATGTGCTACTACAAATGATCGGAATACTGTTCAGAAGAGATACAATCACTTCCTTCATTGAGATACATCTTTGGGGGAGTGATTCCCATCATGAGTCATCTCCTTCGTAACGTCTCTCCTCTTTAAGGAAGAAATTTGTTGGGCTTGGATTCGAGCCTCTGATTACGATATGTTCTGAAGAGCCCTTTTGGGCTTCAATGGTTGGACTTGCCTGTTCAGGCTT
This sequence comes from Berberis vulgaris, assembly GCA_963556465.1. Taxonomy (NCBI): domain Eukaryota; kingdom Viridiplantae; phylum Streptophyta; class Magnoliopsida; order Ranunculales; family Berberidaceae; genus Berberis; species Berberis vulgaris. The sequence continues at coordinate 15,723,132 of OY747134.1, forward strand.
CGCTGGTCGAGCATGAACTGAAACACCTGGTCTTCATGATAAATGATATTTTCCACATGTACGATTGTGATTCGAGTCTTATTTGATTATCATATTTTTTTGTTAAATAACATATGCATTAGTAAATAATATTACAATACCGAAGTCTTGCAGAAGCTACTAGAGTATGAGTTTGAGTGTTAAGAGCCCTGTCAATAAAGTTACAATACCAAAATGAGTGAAAAGAAAGTGAATGTCTGATATTACTAATAAAGGGATGCCAAACCCAGCGTGTCGGGGTCCTAGGGTCTTTCAAAATGGAAATCAAAGTCTCTGAATCTCCCACAAGTAATCTTGTCCTCTGCTGCATAACCTTCTGCCACGGTACTATCTAGCACTATTCCTGAATAGGGCTGGCAACTGTGGCTACCACCTCGCCTTGAAGATTCACTACATGCATTCTAATCACACTCTGTTTTAAATTAGCCAAACAACTAGTATCATAAGTAACAATAATAGTCTCTAGATGGAGGAGGAGAGTAAAAGTTTGAGTTATAATCGTGCTAAGATTGAGGGTATGACATTTTGCACATAGTATCTAGGCAGTAATAAGTTGTAAGTGAGTATGAACTGACTCTGTGCGAGGGCCAAACTGAATATTCGCTGTAGCTTCTGAGGACAGACAAGGGTTGCAAGGGTGTGGAGTTGTAATTGCATTTTTAATCACTCGATGAATTGTAGTGGGCTCAGATGAAGGGCTTTGTGGACTAGAGAACCAAGTATGATGCCAAGAACTCCAAGTATGGTGAAAACCAGCAATAAACTTTGTCAAGCTCATCTTGTGGTTGTTGAAAACACATTTGTCTCTAGAAAGCCAAATAGTGCTCAGGAAGGTAGCAAATTGAGAAAACATTTCATTTTTTGATATCGGGTGAACCTTCGCAGATTGCCACATAAAATTGAAGAAAAAAGGAATAGTGGGCGAGGAAAATGTCCAGCAAGCCACTTAATGGGGATTGGCAAGATGCGCCAAAGATGATGTATGATCGGACATAAGAAGAAGAAATGGACCACATCTTTCGAGTGGTTGTGACAAAACGGACACTGATCAACAATTGGGGTGTGCAATATGACAAGATTGGCTCTGGTAGGCAAGATATTTTAAGAAATTTTCTAGAGGAAGAAGAGTGATTTGCCAAATATTACTAAGAATCTTATGATCAAAGGTGATAGGATGGGGACAAGAGGTCGAGCCTGCGGAGGTTGTCCTAGAAAAAGTTTTGATCACACTCTTGACCGTGAAGTTCCCAAGTTTGTCAGGTAGCCAAATAAGCGAGTCCGAGGAATCAAAGAATCTGATCAGGATGTTAATAATGTCGGTAGCAATGGGGCCTTGGAATAAAGAGTGAATCAAGTCATGATTCCAAATGGGTCTGTGTTCATTGTGAGTAATCCAACGATTAGGAATGTTGGTAGGAAGATCTTGATCAAACAAGTCAAGGATACAATCAAAAAGGATTGGGTCAGGTTTGACCCAGCAATCTCGCCATAGGTCAATGGTTGTCCCCAAGCGAACTTGCCAAAACAAGTGAAACTTTATCTTCTTAAGATAAGAGATGTTGCCTCTCCATGCAAATGATGCGATGGCAGGGGCTTTGGTGATCTGAGATATGCTTTGTTTGTTGAAATATAGAGCTTTCAGTTGTTGGACTGGGTATTCAGAAGAGAATAGAAGAATTACCACATGCTTTTAGCCAGGAGAGCAAGATTCTTGTTCTTAGAACTAGGAATATTGAGACCCCCTAAAGAACGGGGTTGGAAAATGACATTCCAGTTACACATATAAGTTTGGATTTACTTTCACTTGTTCCGTTCTACCAGAAATTACGAGCCAAATTATCAATTTGCTTGTCGATGGAACAGGGGAGAAGAAAAAGTTTGCATAGTGTAAACTGGTATGGAATTGATCACTGCCTTGATCATAACCGTTCTCCCTGCTTGTGAGAGAATTTTATACTTCCAAGCACAAAGTATTTCATTGACTTTATCCACAAGAAATTGAAAGTCATTATCTTTAAGTTTAGAGAAAAGGAGTAGGGATCCAATTTAGGGTTGTAGAATTTAGATCCCAGAATCTTGTTAATCATCTTAGCATGATGTTGATGCACATTAAAGCTATAGTAGACATAAGATTTATCACAATTAACCCCTTGTCCCGAGGCCAGACAATACTTGTGGATAAAGTCTTTGACCGCATGCGCTTCGGCTAGGTTGGCTCGACAGAAAAGCATTAGGTCGTCGGCATACAAGAGATGACTAATCGAGAGTGCATGGCACCTGATTTTTATAACTTTTATGAATTGCTCTTATTCGGCCGTGGCAAGAAGCCTGGAAAGAGCCTCAGCAACCAGAATGAACAGGTAAGGAGAAAAATGGTCATCTTGTTTGAGACCCCTAGAAGGAATGATAAGGGAAAGAGGAAAGTCATTAAGAATAACTTGGAGAGAGGTGGTGGAAATACATTAGAAATCATCTTAATCCATCCATCTGAGAATCCAAGTTTTTCTAGAATTTGAAGCAAGAAATTCCATTCAACTCTATCGTAGGCCTTAGCCATGTCAATCTTGATAAACATCCAACCTTGTTTTTTCTTATGAAAGTGTTTCATCTGGAAGAAAGTTCATGGGCTAGTCTGACATCATACGCGATAGAGCGGCCTCCAAGATAAACTCATTGATTTGGAGAGATGATGCTATCTAACAGGGGTTTAAGGCAGTTTGCAATAATCTTAAAAATGACATTGTATAGAACGTTGCAAAGGCCAATGGGTCTAAACTTGTCCGGTGAGATGGGGTTACCAACTTTAGGGATCAAGGCGATAAACATCTCATTCAACTTAGGATCAAGAACGTGGGTGATAAAAAAGTTCTAAACTACCTCCACAACATCTTCATTAACAATCTCTTAATAGTGCTGAAAGAAGAAAACATGAAACCCATCAGGGCCCGGGGCTTTGTGGCTCCTGAAGGCAAAGATAGTATTTATGATTTCTCTTTCAGAGGGAATGCCAATAAAAGACTCATTTTCTTCAATAGAGATAACCGGGGAGAACAAAGAAAGGATATCCAAATTAGGGGTCGAATCATACGAAAGGAAAATGTTGGTAAAGTAAGCATTAAGGACTTTCCCGACAAAATCATGATCAGAATGCTAGACATTAGATTCATTTTTAAGATGGGAACCAGGTTGCTTTTACGACGAAGCATGGCAAAAAGGTGAAAGAACTTGGTATTTTTATCACCCTCTTTGAGCCAAGAGCGACCGGATTTATTGCACCAAAACAACTCTTCGAGTCTATCCTCAAACACCCTAATCTCAATCGCATTATCTCTAGAAAGGGGTTTGTTTTGGAACTGGTCTAAGGTGCATCAGACCTCTGAGATATTCAGATGAATATTGTGAAACTCAAGTTTATTTCAGCGAGTAAGAGAAAGACTAAGGTTCTTAGATTTCAGATGAAAGTTTTCCGCTACATGAAAGGGGCATAATTAGGCTATTTTTAGTACCATATTTCTATATATATTTTTAGCTATTACTTGTTAATTATGGTACTAATTTCTATTTTCATGTTTGTGTAGGTTTCAATTACAATATTTTAAAATAGAAGCAAATTGGCAATTTAGAAATACTAATTGCACAAGGAAATCACACAAGCAAGGAAACCACAGAAAGAAGAAAACAAGAATAAAAATGGGACGATACCTGGCTTTGAGAAATCATCCATCCACGGCTTCCATCACCCATCCAGCAATAACATCCATCCACAGCCTCCTTCACCTCATCTCCATCACACCCATCGTCCTGAACCCATCATCAATCATCCTCGCAACAACAACCCTCTCCCTGTTTCGCTCCCATCACAACCACACAAACACCATTTTCATCTCCTTCTCACCTGATCTCTTTATCAACCGATCGCCTCCACCAGCCAGATAAAACCCTCGTCTCAGACTCTCAGTCCCTTTCTCTTTCGCTGTCCCTGATTATCGCCACCCATCGTCACCTCGCCAAACCCCAGCCGTCGTCGTCCTGAATCCATAGCCCCCTAATCACAACCTCCTCGACAACACCCATCTGATTTCCCTCTCTCTCGCTGTCCCTCGTCATCCCCTCCTCTCTCACACTCTAATTCACAAGCAGATTGAGAAGTGAGGAAGGAGCAGATCGTGAAGAGGAAAGGAAGAGAATTTTTTACCGCAATTTGCATCCCATCAGTCCACTCAGTACCACCATGCACAGGCGACAGCGTTTCCATCTCTAAACCTCTCTTTTACTTATTTTAGTTTGATATTTGATTATGTATTGTTATTCGAACATGATTAATATGTCTATCTAAACTCCTCTTAGTTGGGGGTGGATTCGAAGCCCCGAACATGTGCTTTATAAATTAATTGAATTTAATCTTCCTTGCTATTAGTGATTGTGTTTTGCTTAACTGCTTTATAGAGAACTTTTCTTTGTATGTTTGTTAAGGTGGCAAACTTAGTAAGCATGCTATGATCTGGGGCTAGAGTATAAGAGAGTTTCACCTAATTGTTATAATCTTGTACTCATAAGTAGTAAATACCAAGGAACGTTGGCAAGGTTAAGTCAAAACCTAAGTAAGAACAAGATGTTGATCATACTTGTAATTGCCTAGTAAGTGTTCATATTTTCCACAAAACTTAATGATCTTAGATTGTTATTTAACTTGCGATTCCTGTTTAGATAGCATGATAAGAATAGTTTGAAAGCGACGCTCAGTTTAATTCAACGAACTTGAGAAAATAATAAGATTAATGCAGTGCGGTCACGGTTAATCTTGATCAGCATTGTCTCTCACGAGTTAGCAAGTAATTATTAAAGATTGATTTATAAGCATATGTTTGGTGTGTGGAGATAAACCCTTAGCTAATTTCTCATCTTTGCCATCCCTTTAGTTTTATTATCTTTATAGTAATTTTCGTAGTTATTTTCATAGTTTAATTTAGAAAATCCAATCCCCCATTATTTAATTAATGAGGTTGTTAGTTGTCTTTTAGTTATTATTATTAGTGTTAATTGACAAGCCCTCTAATCCCCGGTCTAGAACGATCCCTACTTATTCTATACTACAATCACAAAGCAAGGTATTAAGTTGCGTGCTACTAAAATAGCGCATCACTACAACCTCGTGATATCTAGGAGACCAGGAAAAATTAACAAGATGACGACAATGAGGATTTCTAGTCCACATGTGGAAAAACTTAAAAGGTTTGGAACCTTTAGGACAAAGATTAGGTGCAAAATTAAGAAAAAGAGTCTTGTGATCGGATGTCGATATATGAATGGTATGAGCCGTGGTTGAAGGAAATCATTGGAACCAGACCGTAGAGACTAGAATGCGGTCAAATTTAGCTTTGATGCCATTGCGATCATGTCTTTCATTGTTCTAGGTGAACTGAGACCCATTCAGAGGAAGGTCCACCAGGTTATGAAAGTCTAGGAAGGAGCGGAGATGAGCTAAGGAGGCCTGGGAAGGTTGGTTGCCTCCCATTTTGTTTTTAAGATTAAGAATAACATTAAGATCACCGATGACGAGTCCATGAAGATTTTTGGAAGAGTATAAAGTAGACATGTCATTCTAGAAAGTAGATATTAGTAAAGGATTCGGTTCACCGTACACAAACAAATTCGACCATAGACCAGTAGCAAAATAATTATCTAGAGTGTAATTGAAATAATATTTATAGTAAGAAATAATTGATAGTTGAATGCCTTCCTTCCAGAAGAGAGATATTCCCCAAACTGACCAGTAGCAGCAATTGAGACTCCATGTTTGTACCCCAGTCTCCAGCGAATACTTTCCATCCTGGCTATAGGAGCTTTTGTTTCATAAATAAATAGGACATCTGGTTCGAACAATAGGGAGATGGAGATTCTGGAATGCACTGAAAGACCCTACGCCACTGTGGGATTTCGTGGCTCACAGTTTCAATCCGTAGAGTTTGAAATGGAATAGGATTGCTATATATGTGACAGAATACAGATCTTATAAAATAGGATCCCTATTCTATAGGGATTTCTATTCTTATTCAGAAGTCAGATACAGATCAGGCGTACAGGTTTTCTTTTGTATTCAAACAAGGACACAGATGGGTTTTCAGGTCCTATTAGGACTCAAAATAGGAAGCAACGATTGCTATAAATATCAGCCTATTCAAGGGATTAAGTATTGTATTTTCTGAGGCAGAAAATAGGGTATTGGGGCTGGTTTTTATCGAGAGAAAACAGAATATTGGGGCTGTTTTTATTGACAGAAAACAGGAGTTTATTCGCAGCCATTGATCACAGTTTTCAAGGTAAGGTTTGAGTATTACCAAGGCAGAAAACTGAAGAGAATCTGCTGATTTTTCTTTGTATCGAAAGTGTAGGGAAGAACGGTACAATCCGTGAGTATAACGGATTACTTTCAGATTGAGAGTTGAGAGAACTGGAAACTGTTCTCAAGAGTTTGTACTTCTTAGATTACTCTTTCATAATAAAGAATCTCGTCGTTGTCCCGTGGATGTAGGCACATTGCCGAACCACGTATATCTTGTCTATTTACTGTTACTGATTGCTAGACTCTTACTTTTACTTGCAAGTACCAATTAGGTTTGGGCGTGTTTCGAGGATAATCATACAATAAGTGGTATCAGAGCTCCAGGGTTGGTGTCTACAAGGTTTGTCGATATGTCAGAAAGGAAAGGTGAAGTCTACGCAAAGGTTCATGGATTCGATGTTCTTCGATTCAATGGAAGGAACAATTTTAGCAGTTGGCAGACAACGGTGATGGATATACTGATTAACAATGATCTGGCAGACACGGTAGAAGGTGAACCAGATGTGAAACCAACTGGTTGGGATGCAGATAAGTTCAAGGCAATGGATAGGAAGGCATGTAGTACTATCCGGCTATGTATCGATACGGGAGTTGCGTATAACTACCGTGATGAAAAGACGGCGAAGTCAATTTGGGATAAGTTGATGAATACCTACCTCAGGAAGGATCAGATGAGTTTACTATACCTTCAGAAAAAGCTCTTCACGTTCAAGATTGAACCAGGTAAACTCATGACCGATCATGTTACTGAATTTGAGTGTTTATTTTCAGATTGCATCGGTTTAGGTGCAAACTATGATGATAACGTCAAATCTTTGTTGTTATTGACTTCTTTATTACCTGAGTGGGAAGTATTGGTCGACACGTTGGTCACCAATAAGACAGAAAGTTTAGTTTATACAGATGTGGTTTCTGTGGTGCTTACGAAAGCTGCTCACAAGAAGGATATGGCTGATGATGCACAAGTTCATGGTCTTATGGTCAGAGGCCGAAATCAGGGTAATAACAGGGGCAATAACAGACAAGGCAATGGTCGAAAGAATAGAGGCCGCTCACAGTCTCGCGGAAGAGACATGTCAAAGGTTGAGTGTTATACTTGTCACAAGAAGGGTCATTTCAAAAGGGATTGTCCTACTAGGAAGGATAATGGCAATAGGGAAGAAAAAAATGGCGAGTCGAATCTGGTTGGATCTATACATGATGATGTGGATATCAGGATTACAAGAGATCTAGCAGAGGCTCTTATGGCAGATAATGGTGATCATCTGTATGGAGGATGGGTGCTTGATACCGGTGCGTCTTTTCATATGTGTCCTATTAGAGAGTGGTTTACTAGTTACCGTGAGGTGAAGGGTGGATCAGTTTATATGGGAGACTCCAGAGTATGCAAGACTAGAGGTGTTGGCACAGTTCATTTCAGTTTGGCAGATGGTTCAGTTAGGAAGCTTACAGAGGTTCGTCATGTACCGGATCTTTCGAAAGGTCTGATTTCTCTTGGTGCGCTTGAGGCTCAGGGCTTCAAATTTGTTGGTGAGAATGGCATGTGTTGTGTCTACAATGGTGACAGGGTAATGCTTACGTCAGTTAGACATCGAAATCTGTATTATCTTCAAGGAGACGCAGTTGAAGGTGGAGCTATGGTCTCAGAGGTTCTTGATGAGAAGAGCGTAGCCCAGACTCAGTTATGGCACATGCGCTTAGGGCATGTGGGTGAGGCAGGATTGAAGGCATTGAGCAAGCGAGGCTTGCTTGGCAGTGAAAAGCTTGGGAAGTTGGACTTTTGTGAGCACTGCATCTTCGGGAAGCAGACTCGAGTTAGTTTTGGTTCAGCGGAGCATACTACTGCAAGTATTGTGGATTACATTCACACGGATGTTTGGGGCCCATCCAGGACAGTGTCCAAAGGTGGTTCTAGGTGGTTCGTCAGTTTTGTTGATGACTTCAGCCGGAGAGTGTGGATTTACACCATGAAAAGAAAGAATGAAGTCACTAACACCTTCAAAAAATGGAGGGCGATGGTAGAGAAGCAGACTGGCAGAGTTATCAAGGTGGTTAGATCCGACAATGGTGGAGAGTACACTGAAGACCCCTTGAAGGAGTATTGTCAGGAGCATGGCATTCGCAGGCATTTCACAGTGAAGAAGACACCACAACAGAACGGAGTGGCGGAAAGGATGAACCGCACACTTCTAGAGAGAGCACAGTGCATGTTGTCTAATGCAGGATTAGGCAAGATATGGTGGGTTGAAGTCGTATCTACGGCGTGTTATCTCATAAACAGGTCTCCATCATCAGCGATTGAGTTCAAAACTCCTATGGAGGTATGGTCTGGCACTTCTACGGATTATTCACATCTGAAAGTTTTTGGTTGTCCTGCTTATTTTCATGTGAAGGATGATAAGCTGGGGGCAAGGGCAAGGAAGGCTATATTCCTTGGTTATCCAGGTTCAGTCAAAGGCTACAAATTGTGGTGCTCTGAAACGGGCAAGTGGGAGATTTCTAGAGACGTAAAGTTCCATGAGGAGGCACTCTTAAGGCCTAAGTGTGAGAGATGCAAGGATGGATCTCCGGTATGGAGAGGTGATAGCTTTGATGATGAAGATGATTTTCTGCAGGTGGAGCTTGGAACTCCTAGGTCTGGTACACAGGACAGTTTTTCGGATTCAGGTCATGGTAATGATGATGGGATTCATGATACAGTACAGGGTGATCCAGAGGTTATTGTAGATGAGGAGGTTCCTGTTGAGGAGCCACAGGTATAGCATGAGCATGAGCAGCAGGTTTCTCAGCCGTCTTTGGCAGCACAGAGAGAGCGTCGGAATACTAAAGCACCCATCAGATATGGATTTGAGGAAATGGCAGCCTATGTTTTTTCAGTTTTCGGGGAGTATGATGATGCACCTACTACGTATAAGCAAGCTTGTAAAAGCTCGCATATGGATGAGTGGAAGGTGGCTATGGATGCGGAGATACAGTCTCTTCACAAAAATCATACATGGGAGCTGGTGACACTTCCAAAGGGAAAACGGGCGATAGGATGCAAGTGGGTGTACACTCTGAAAGACGGCATTCCAGATTCCAAAGGGAATTCTGCAGGTGTAAGATTCAAGGCAAGATTGGTAGCAAAAGGATTTGCACAAACAGAAGGTGTGGATTATAACGAGGTTTTCTCTCCGGTGGTTAAACACACTTCTATCCGTGTCCTATTAGCTATGGTGGCGCAGTATGACTTAGAGCTCGAGCAACTAGATGTCAAGACTGCTTTCTTACACGGTGATCTGGAAGAGGATATTTACATGGTTCAGCCAGATGGATATGCTATTGCTGGGAAGGAAAACAGGGTATGCAAACTAAAAAAGTCTCTATACGGGTTGAAACAGTCTTCTCGTCAGTGGTACTTGAGGTTTGATACTTTTATGTTGAAGCAAAAGTACAGCGGACACTATCTTACTGTGCGGATCGGGTCGTTATAGAATGGTATCAGAGCCTGACCCAGCCGGAAGTATGCCACGTGTTGGTGGGCCCTCTGGCGACGTGGACGTTGTGGGTGCCTGTGTGGCCAACGAGGACATTTGGCCTTAAGGGGGGTGGATTGTAAGACCCTAAGTGGGCGGACCTGAGGTGAGGGTGAGGGTGAGGGTAGAGGGCCCAACAGGCCCAATAGGCCAAGAAGGGTTGGATGAGCTACAAGGGGGATCATAGTTCCATATCGCCTGGGTGCGGGAGGGGGATGTGCTTTAAGTGTGCAAGGTCGCTCTACATGATAACACGCGTTTTAAAGCCGTGCGGGCCAGTTGGGCCCAAAGCGGACAATATCTTACTGTGCGGATCGGGTCGTTATATGTATGCCATGATTTGCACACGTCTCGACATTGCACACGCAGTGAGTTTGGTTAGTCGGTACATGGCTAATCCAGGCAAAACCCATTGGCAGGCAGTCAAGTGGATTTTGAGGTATCTTCGAGGCACGTTGGATGTCGGTTTGGTCTATGAGAGATCGTCAGTTTCAGCTGTGACAGGTTATGTTGACTCAGATTATGCAGGAGATTTGGACAGGCGTCGGTCTACTACAGGTTACTGTTTTAAATTGGCAGGGGTCCTATATCTTGGCGGTCCATGTTACAGTCAGTTGTTGCGCTGTCTACTACAGAGGCAGAGTATATGGCAGTGACAGAGGCAGTGAAAGAGGCTATATGGCTTCGAGGTCTGGTTAAAGATTTGGGTGTTACTCAGAGGGATATTACAATTCTTTGTGATAGTCAGAGTGCCATCCATTTGGCAAAGAATCAGGTTCATCATGCGAGGACCAAGCATATTGATGTCAGGTTTCACTTTATCAGAGATATCATCGAGGACAGAGTCGTGATACTAGAGAAAGTTGATACAAAGGAGAATGCAGCTGATATGTTGATGAAGGTAGTACCCGGGGTCAAGTTGGAGCACTGTCTCAACTTGATCAGACTCTCTCAGTGTTGATGCCCCACGGGGGCATGGCCCTTAGGGGTGGCGGCCTTTAGGCCGGGAAGACGACGACGAGCAGGTTACCTTGGCTGGGGATTTCATGCCAAGGTGGAGATGTATGAGCTGATGGAGCTGATGGAGGTGTGTCCTGAAATTGTTCGCCAAGGTGGAGATTGTGGGATTTCGTGGCTCACAGTTTCAATCCGTAGAGTTTGAAATGGAATAAGATTGCTATATATGTGACAGAATACAGATCTTATAAAATAGGATCCCTATTCTATAGGGATTTCTATTCTTATTCATAAGTCAGATACAGATCAGGCGTACAGGTTTTCTTTTGTATTCAAACAAGGACACAGATGGGTTTTCAGGTCCTATTAGGACTCAAAATAGGAAGCAACGATTGCTATAAATATCAGCCTATTCCAGGGATTAAGTATTGTATTTTCTGAGGCAGAAAACAGGGTATTGGGGCTGGTTTTTATCGAGAGAAAACATAATATTGGGGCTGTTTTTATTGACAGAAAACAGGAGTTTATTCGTAGCCATTGATCACAGTTTTCAAGGTAAGGTTTGAGTATTACCAAGGCAGAAAACTGAAGAGAATCTGCTGATTTTTCTTTGTATCGAAAGTGTAGGGAAGAACGGTACAATCCGTGAGTATAACGGATTACTTTCAGATTGAGAGTTGAGAGAACTGGAAACTGTTCTCAAGAGTTTGTACTTCTTAGATTACTCTTTCATAATAAAGAATCTCGTCGTTGTCCCGTGGATGTAGGCACATTGCCGAACCACGTATATCTTGTCTATTTACTGTTACTGATTGCTAGACTCTTACTTTTACTTGCAAGTACCAATTAGGTTTGGGCGTGTTTCGAGGATAATCATACAATAGCCACACGCATTCCAAAATATGATCATGACTGTGTTAGCGACCCTTCTGCGGTGGCCGCCATTCCTCTTCTATATTTGTCTCAGATAGAACAGTGATTTTCTGAATTTCATTCAAATCAACCATAACTTGAGAATTCTGATCTTGATTCAAATCAACCATAGGTCTTGTCCCCTGAGAAGGAACCCTAGCACTTGTCGGGATAGTAGATGGATTGGTGGGACGAAGAAATAGTTTGTCACCCCATATCATGCCTACGGTATTTATCTTTCTCTCAGACATTGGTGCACTGCCCTGGGCCTTTTGTGCCACATGGTTGAAGACTATTGATTGAAGCTTACATTTTCCCAACACAGATGAGTGAACCGTCTCAGCATTCGCTTTCTGTTTAAGAGTGAATTTGTATTTTATTTTTTGGTTCTGCTGCAGAGGGAGATGTTGAGATCCCGAAACTTCGTGGGGTCTTCGAGAGAGGGAAAGGGAGCTGAGGAGCCAACGCCTGAGATGGGGTTGCATGCTTGCTTCCCGTGACCTCTCCTTCCACACCACGCACATTCCAAGAGATGATCATGACTGTGTCGGCGACCCTTCTGCGGAGGTCGCCCTTTCCTCTTCTATATCAGTCTCAGATAGAACAGTGATCTCCTGTATTTCATTCAGATCAACCATAACTTGAGAACCCTAATCTTGATTCAAATCCACCATAGGTCATGACCCCTGAGAAAGAACCCAAACACTTGTTGGGATAGTAGATGGACTGTTAGATGTGGTGGGACGAAGAAATTGTTTGTCTCCCCATATCATACCTACTATCTTTCTCTTTCTCCCAGACATTGGTGCATTGCACTGGGCCTCTTGTGCCACTTGGGAGAAGACTACTGATTGGAGCTTACATTTTCTAACGCAGGTGAGTGAACCGTCTCAGAATTTGCTTTCTGTTTAAGAGTGAATTTGTATTTCATTTTTTTGTTCTACTGCTGAGGGAGATGTTGAAATCCAAAAACTTTGTGGGTCTTCGAAAAAAGACAAGGGAGCTGAGGAGCCAACGCCTGAGACGAGGTTGCATGCTTGCTTCCCGTGATCTCTCCTTCCATGCCACGCACATTCCAAGCGATGATTATGACTGTGTTGGCAACCCTTTTGCGGCGGCCACCCTTTACTCTTCTGTATCTATCTTAGATAAAACAGTGATCTCCTAAATTTCATTCAAATAAACCATAACTTGAGAACCCATATCTTGATTCAAATCCACCATAGGTCTTGTCCCTTGAGAAGGAACCCTAGCACTTGTTGGGATAGTAGATGGACTGTTAGATGTAGTGGGACGAAAAAATTGTTTGTCTCCCCATATCATGCCTATTTTCTTTCTATTTTTCCCAAACATTGGTGCACTACTCTGGGCCTCTTGTGCCACGTGGGAGAAGACTATTGATTGAAGCTTACATTTTCCCAACACAGGTGAGTGAACCGTCTCAACATTTGCTTTCTGTTTAAGAGTGAATTTGTATTTCGCTTCTTGGTTCTGCTACAGAGGGAGATGTTGTCGAGAGTCTTCATGGGGCTTTGAGAGAGGACAAGGGAACTGAGGAGCCAACGCCTAAGACAGGGTTGCATGCTTGCTTCCCGTGATCTCTCCTTTCACGCCACCCACATTCCAAGAGATGATCATGACTGTGTCAGCGACCCTTTTCTCTTTTGTATCTGTATCAGATAGAACATTGATCTCCTAAATTTCATTCAAATCAACCATAACTCGATAACCTTGATCTTGATTCAAATCCACCATAAGTTTGTCCCCTGAGAAGGAACCCTAGCACTTGTCGAGATAGTAGATGGACTGTTATATATGGTGGGATGAAGAAATTGTTTGTCTCCCCATATCATGCCTACTGTCTTTATCTTTCTTCCCAGACATTGTTGCACTGCCTTGGGTCTCTTGTGCCACATGGGAGAAGACTACTGATTGGAGCTTACACAGGCGAGTGAACCATCTCAACATTTTCTTTCTGTTTAAGAGTGAATTTGTATTTCACTAGAGTACGCCCCGTGTCGTTGGCACTTCACATAATTTTATTTTTGCTAAACACCTTCGTCGCCATCCACATTTTCGCTCTCAATCAGTATTGAAGTGTAAGCCGACTCTTAGTGTAAGTCTATTCAGTCAAATTTGAATCAGTTGGAAAAAATTTTAAACGTCGAGAATGAGTTCTCCCCTAATCTTTGAATTCGCCAAAACATGAAAATTTAGGATTTTTGTTTAAATTTGCATTAAGATGCCCGACTCATTTTTTCTAGTATGATCGGTCCGTCTCATTGTTTTTAAAAATATTGAAAATGTTAAAGACGTGTAATACATTATACATTTTTTTAATTATGAAATATATATTTTTAATATTTTGATCCTTGTATTGATCACTGATTTTGTTCGAAAGATTTTCAAAAATTCATTTCAACGATACTAAGTTTATCAAAATTCGACAACGATGTAGATAATTATGATAATTTTTATTTTGCTAAAAGGAAAACCAAATATTTTATCTCTCCACCACATGTATATTTTCTCTTTCCGCCACATGTACATTCCACCAATTTTTTTTTTAAAAGTTTTTCATTATTTTTGCTCTTATAAATGTTTTATATTTACAAATTTGTCATCATGGAAAATGAATCTCAACCCTCAAATTCAATACATTTTCCAACTTTTAATCTTAACCATCTTTTATCTCTAATTCTTTCGATTTAATTTTGTCCGGTAAGCAATGAATAGTAAAATACTAGATTTTTTTCGATTCGACTTTGCCCAGTAAGGGAGATGTTGAGATCCAGAGACTTCGTGGGCTTCGGAGTTGAGGAGCCAATGCCTGAGATGGGGTTGCATGCTTGCTTCCCGTGATCTCTCCTTCAGACAGATGCAAGATCTGAGTCGTGCTGGCTAGATTGCGATGTTGGTCCCCAGGTTCAGAAACAGACACGCTATTCCAGTATTGTCCAGTAGAAAAAGGAGTCTCCATTACCGTTTCAGTGGTAGATCTGAAAGTTTGAGAGCTCAGAGGGGCCTCAACAGGCCGATTGTTCAAATTTGCAGATGTTTTCAGATATGCAGGAGATCTGTGTTGATCTGAGAGGCAGGAGCTCTTGGGGCTACAGAATCACGCTGAGTGACCTCAATTTCGGAGATGAGGAACTCCTGGGCAAAATCTAAGGAATAGTCATACAGTTAAGGCAATGTAAGAGAAGAAGGGTGGTCTGAGAAGTACTGGCTTGGATCCCCTAAATTGTGAATGTCAGAAGCAAGAGGAGGAAGAAAGTGAGACATGGTAGAGCTTGAGTCGAAAGCATTGAAAGGAGAAAGAGAATGAGGAAGATGAAACCCTAGAAGGTTGTTGAGATGTTTTTGAAGATGGTGGGTGTAGTTGGTGATAAGTTGGGTATGGGTCAAATCCATTTGAAATGGGTATGTAGTACCTAGTTAAGAAAGAATAACAGGTTGGGAGTTCGGGGCTCCAGGAACTTGAAGAGTTGGGTTTGGGCGTGGGAAAAGGATGGAGGGCTTGGGTAATAGGTTGGGTCCATAAATCCTGTGAAGGGCTATATCGCATGTGCCCGTGGGCTTGGGTTTGTGCTTGTAAAAGAACTTGGGTATTAAAACCCTGGGCTTGGGCTTGGGCTTGGGGGAATGTAAATGGGGTTTGAAGAAGATTAGAAATTGTTTGGGCTTGGGCCGAAAGGAAGTCAATTGGGTTTGGGTTTGGGTTTGGGTTTAGGTTTGGGCTAGTGCGTGCATTGGGATTCGAGAGTTGGAACTCCCAGGAGCAGGCGGGATGTCAGGGTTGAAGTGAGAGAGAATTGAAACACTGAAGTGATTTCAGAGCCATCTTTTTTTTTTTTTCTCCCGGGAATGGTTGTGAGTCCTAGGTGTCGTTGGTAAACCGTTGATAGCGTTGGTAAGCCGTTACGAGTGTTGGTCAGCCTTTGAACCTTGATAGTTGTAAGTCGCCATGGTGTGTGCAGTCAGAGATCAGGGTTAGGTGGTCCCACTTAGGTGTTCCAGCTGTAGGTGTTCCAGGCACAGTGTTCCTCCATTATCCAAAAGAAAATTTGAAATATGTCTTTGTTTTCAAGGCTTTCCAGAACATCCAGTTCTAGGTCAAATAATCCAAATTTACAAAATAGAATGGAAGGAAGAATTCCAGAGGTTGAACAAGATTTGCAAAACTGGTCCATACCGGTAATTCCCCAAAAAGAGATTTACAAAATCTCCCAATCAATCTTTTCTCCAAAAACTGAAGATTTAATTAACCAATAAATAAATCTTTAGATTCAAAACAATTATTCTCTTCTCAAACAATTAATTCTTTAATTAAATAAAAATTTAAATATATCCATTTAGGATTAATCCAAGTAGCCCTTAAACCTTTAACCAGGTTAGGACTAGACGCTTGTGCCTTAGTAGCTCTTCGCGACTGCATACACAACAAATTTGGTGATTCTCTGCTTGGAATTGCAGAATCATCCCTCTCAACGGGTCCAGTTTATTTTAACTGTTACCCTAACTTCTCAGTATCCCTTTGGGATCCACACATCCTAGAAACACTGACTTTCTATATTCAGACCAGCGGCTTTGATATGGCTGAAGGTTCTGAACCTCTCGCACTCATCTATAAGGTCACGTATAGAGCTATGAAGACACAGTTTTGCCCAAAAGCTCTTCATACTGATGATAAAGGACAAACAATCCTTTTTGAGATTAACGACCAAAAAACTAATGTAATTGTACCAAGAACAATTCATTGGAATCGGGTCACTCTCCCTGAATCATGGATCATTGAAGGAGCTTCTGTTCCTAAAAGTATCCCTCCAATCCAGATAGATAATATCTATTCTCACCCGGATGGGACAATTGAATTAAGATTTAGTGAACTAAGAATCACTAATCTTGATCCATCCAGATTCCAATCAGGACGTAGATTTGAATCTTCTTCATTCAGAACTGCTCCTATTCAACTCCCACGAGTTCCTACCCCAGAAACTCTTCCTCATCTCAATCTTATGAATATTAGGAATAACCCTAATTTTCCCCAAATTCCTCAACCAATTTATAATCCTCTCGATCAAGCTTCTGAAATAGCAGAAGATAACCAATCTCCAACCCAATCAGAAATGTCTACCAGCAGTTCATTGTCTATCGAAACCATTCAAATTAGACAAAGAACATATTAAACAAGAATTTATGTCATCTTCAAACACTGCTAGAAGAACTAAATTTCAAGCTCAGACAACTGCATCTGAAAGACTTGAACTTAGTAAAAAATTCTACGCATGTTGTGAAGCTTTGAAAGAAAACTTACCATTCTTAGATTGGTATTTTAATGTCCATCTTTCAAATATTCATGTTTTAAACGTAACACCTAAAATATGGAGAACTCCATAAGAGAAAAAATTCAATTCTGTTCTACCTCCATTAATAGATTTAAAATTCACTGTCTCTGATCAAAACTACCAAGCTTCCCCATTCCAAGTCCATACGAATGAAAGCTATGGTGTTAGTAAAATTATTCAACAGAATAATTATAGAAATATTCTGCTATCAGAAATCGGAGAAAAATTATTCCAAGATCAACTTGTGACTGATGAATTAAAAAAGAAACAAGTAGCGGACAGACAAATTAAAGAAACAAATGAAGCAATCCAAGCTCAGGAAACAAAGGCGAAGAATGTTTTCTTCCAACCTCCTGAACCTATTGCTCCTCATTCTTTTACTTCATCAAGCCAATTATTAAAAGACATTGATGCCAAATTAGAAGCATTAAAATTAGATTCAAGACTTAAAATCAATACTCTATCAAATCCTCATAGAGATTTGGATTCTGATATTAGTGCTCATTTTGATCCTTTGTCTGAACTAGATAAATTAAATTATATCCCATATCAAGCTAATCCAATTAGACATGCAAAAAAAGCAAGTAGCCATCCAAGATGGAAAAATCCAATGCCTACATCAAGAAATTATTATCCACGACCTTCACTGCCTGATATGCAGTATGAAGAACGTGCACTTCAAACTTTTGGTTCCTTTTCTCCCAAAGACCTCTATATATGGAATATAGATGGTGTTTCTGAAGAAGGAATTATTGAATTAACCCAAGAAATGGTTATGATGGCTTCCACCCATCGATCTGAAAATAAGGATGACAATACTATTCCTACTATTTTAATAGCAGGATTTTCAGGCCTTATTAAAGGATGGTGGGATCACTATCTCTCCACTGCAGAAAAAAGAGAAATTTTGTTTGCTGTTAAACTTGGTCCAGATGGTCAACCAATGAAAATGGATCAAGGTCAGTTTATCCCTGACTGTGTTCCTACTCTTGTGTGCACCATTCTCAGACACTTCATTGGAAACCCCAATGAATACCAAGGAAAAGCTAAGGATCTTCTCATGGTCCATAAATGCCCTACCCTTAGCCATTTTAGATGGTATAAAGACATTTTTATGAAAAAGGTTTTGCTCCAAAATGATACATCTAATCCTTTTTGGAAACGGAAGTTTATTTCTGTACTTCCTGAAGTCTTTGCTGAAACTGTTCGTAGTAAACTTCAAGAATTACATTCTGGAGATATCCAATATGACCAATTAACCTTTGGTGATTTAATTGCTTTCATTAATAAATGTGCTCTCCAAATATGTAATGATCTTAGATTAAAAAGACAACTTAAGAAACAACATATAAATTGTCCTAAAGAATTAGGAGATTTTTGTCAGCAAATGGGTTTGAAGATTTTCGGGCACCCACCCAGATAACTTCAAAACAAAAGTACAGGTCTCATCCTGCTAGAGAATTCAAATCCAAAAGACCATATGGCCCAAAGCCTGTTAAAGATTTAGACAAATATTATAGCAAGCCCAAAAGACATGGGACTCATAAGCCCAAACCAGCATACAAAAAGCATTCCAAGCCCACATCAAAGCCTGTTTGCTTTAAATGTGGACAACCAGGCCATTATGCAAAGAAT
Source organism: Berberis vulgaris (assembly GCA_963556465.1). Lineage (NCBI taxonomy): Eukaryota > Viridiplantae > Streptophyta > Magnoliopsida > Ranunculales > Berberidaceae > Berberis > Berberis vulgaris. Next base: position 15,741,881 of record OY747134.1, read on the forward strand.
TGCAGAACGACCCAAAAGATCCAGGCCCTTGATGTTCCAGAAAACATCAAACACCTGTTCCTTTGTACAATTATTGACTCTGAAGTTGAATATTCGGATGATGAATTCCAACTCATGAATCTCAATCGATCATCTGACTCAGATGATTCATCAAACCAATCTGATACATGTGCAGCAGGTGCTTGCCTCTGTCAATCCAAAAACAAAACCATCAATATGTTATCTAACTCTAAGCAATCCCAAATCTTGCTAGATTTTGTAGATAAGATTGATGATCCTGGTCTTAAAACTGAATATCTTCAGCATATTAAGACTTCACTAACTCAACCAAAACCTATACAAGATGTCATAACTCCTTTTTATGACCATAAAGAAATTATTGATCGATTTAAACGATCTAAATCATCCTCTTCTCCTGTCAGCCTTTCTGATCTTCAATTTGAAGTTAACACCATCAAAAAGGAGATTAATCTCCTTAAACAAAATCAAACGTTAGTAAACCTTCAAATTCAAACACTTCAAAATCAATACACTGATCTCCCTTCTGAACATGAAGAAGTCTTAGGAGAACCTTCTTCTAAAAACACAATTGACGAATCTCAATTCTTGAATAACATCAATAAAAAACAAATCATTCCACACCAAGTCACCATTCAAAAATGGTATGTTGCTATTGATTTATTTATTCAAAACAAAACTCTCATATCAGTTATAGCTCTGATTGATTCAGGGGCAGGTATGAATTGTATCAAATAAGGAATAGTTCCTTCCCAATATTTAAAGAAGACAACTCAGAAGTTATATACTACTGACAATTCTCGTCTTGAAATATTTCATAAACTTCCTAATGCCCATATCTGTAAAGATAAAATTTGCATCAAGCAACATTTTCTTTTTGTCAGAAATATGGAACAAACAATGATATTAGGGACACCTTTTATCAATTCAATATCACCCTTTACAGTATCAAAAGATGGCATCCAAACTTCCTATTTAGAAACAAACCTTAAATTTCCATTTCTGTTTAAACCAGAAATTTATGAACTCAATCAGGTCTCTAAAAAATCATTTTTACATTTTATATCATGCAAACAACAACAATTGAATTTCTTAAAACAAGAAATTGAATATAAAAGAATTGCGGATCAAATTCTTGATCCTAAAATTCAATCTCAAATCATTCAATATCAAAAACATTTGCAACAGGAACTCTGTTCTAATTTACCAAATGCATTTTGGTATAGATCTCAGCATGTTGTTCGTCTTCCATACGAACCAGGATTCGATGAAAGAAAAATTCCTACCAAAGCTCGTCCTATTCAAATGAATAGCGAACTTATGGAATATTGCAAACAAGAAATCAAACATCTCTTAGATAAAAACCTTATTCGCCATTCCAAATCTCCTTGGAGCTGTGCTGCTTTTTATGTCAGAAAAGCTGCTGAACTCCAACGAGGTAGCCCTCGACTAGTTATCAATTATAAACCTCTAAACCAGGTTTTACAATGGATAAGGTACCCAATTCCTCATCAAAGAGATCTTCTGAAAAGACTTCACAATGCTTGTGTCTTTTCAAAATTTGATATTAAATCTGGATTTTGGCAAATCCAAGTTCATCCAAAAGATAGGTACAAAACTGCCTTCAATGTACCCTTTGGTCATTACGAATGGAATGTAATGCCCTTTGGCCTAAAAAATGCTCCCAGTGAGTTTCAGAATATCATGAATGATATTCTTTCCCAATTTTCCCAATTCACAATTGTGTATATCGATGATATACTTATTTTCTCTGAATCACTTCCAGCCCATTGGAAACACTTATATCAATTTGAACATTGTATTAAGCAAAATGGTTTGGTTTTATCTCCTACCAAAATCAATCTCTTTCAAACAAGTGTCCGATTTCTAGGTCACAAGATTTCCAATGGAATGGTAAACCCCATTTCCAGATCAATTGAGTTTGCAGATAAATTTCCAGATGAGATCCGGGATAAAACCCAATTGCAAAGATTCCTTGGATCTTTAAATTATGTTGCAGACTTTTACAAAGACCTCCGAGTTTTAATTAAACCCCTGTATGGTCGTCTTAGAAAAAACCCAAGCCCATGGACTGAAGCCCATTCTCAAATAGTCCGTCAAGTCAAAACCCAAGTCAAGAGTCTTCCTTGCTTAGGACTTGCAGATCCCAATGCTTTTAAGATTGTAGAAACTGATGCTTCTAACCTAGGGTATGGTGGTATCCTTAAACAACGTCTTCCAGACTCTTCTACCATCCAATTAGTTCGATACCATTTAGGTATTTGGAATCCTACACAGAGCAATTATTCAACTGTAAAAAGGAAGTTTTAGCAATTGTTTTATGCATCATGAAATTTCAAGATGATTTAACAAATCAAAATTTTTTATTACAAGTTGATTGTCAATCTGCAAAAGATATTTTAACAAAAGATGTTTTAAATCTTGTCTCCAAACAGATCTTCGCCAGATGGCAAGGATTGATTTCTGCATTCGATTTCGAGATTAAATATATAAAAGGAGCAGACAACTCTCTTGCAGATTTCCTCTCTCGAGAGTTTCTTCAAAAATGAGTTCTTCTCAAAACTCTTCTCCAAAGCAGGCCCATCCTGCAAAACCCCAAACCAAAGCCAATTATGCGAAGAAGCCTTCTGCTTCTCCGCCTCCAGCCCCTCTTTCCTATGCCCTTCAATTATCTCAAAGGTTTTCTCCTTTAGGCCAAGTCGCAGAGTCTGGTTCATCCATGACAAGTTTTCCAAAGCCTAATCAGGCACCCCTGCCATATATCAATAAGACAAATGTCGACTACCTCGGTATGATCGAGCCTTGTCTTCTTGATTCCAAATCCTCAAAGCATCGCAAAAAATCTGTTTTCTCCATACTCACAATTTGAAGAAGCAGATTCTTCAAAAACAAGAGAATTCTATGAATTCATTCTAGTTGATTCTGACTCTGCTGCCATCACCCACCATTATGATGACCAGAATTCAAGAATCACTTTCTCCAAATGTCAGATTTTCAAAATCTTGACAGAAGCAGATTGGGGACAAGTTCCCCGATATCACAAGAAGTTCTCTCAGACTTTTACTCCTGCATCCTACAATTATCTTGACTACAAAAATGCTTGGTCAAGAGCCTTTTTAGTTAGTCCCCATCAAAGTGGCCATTCATGGTTCTTTTTATTTTGCAAAAAATTCAATCAGAAAATTCTTCCATTTTGGTTCCAACATGTTTGGTGGAGTTCCTTTGGTCCAGTCCTTGGCATTCTCCCTCCATCTGTCAAAGAATGATGGAATGTCTTCAAAGAAAGATACCAGCCTCCCATGCCTGTAAATGAGCAGGTCTTATCTATCTGGTTCTTTATTCGATTCAATCTAGCCTGGATCATGTGTTGGGATTATGTTTGTTCTCAACTTGATTTTTCGCTAACCCTTTCAAAAATGAAACCCCAATGGTTTTGTCGTCGCTTCAAAGTTAAATGGTGGCAACGATTTGATCACACCAAAGTCACCAAGGAAAGTGTTCTTGCCTTCTTCTCCAAAAAGGAGGTGTCTCCTACACCCACACCACAATTATCATTATCAAGTGGCCAATCGCCAGAATTATCATCATCAAGTGCAAAGCTTCTGAAACAACAGATTCTGAAGCATATCTTAGCCAAACCCACAAAAGCTCAACTTATGGAAACTCTGTCCCAGATCTGTTCAGACGAAGCAGATGAAGAAGACGATCCAGCAGTTGACCTCAATGAAGATGATTGTTTCAACATCTTCGATCTTCGAGATCTGTAAATGGACCCACGTCCATTCTCAAAGGCAGCATCTGCCAGCTCCATAAACCAACAAAATTGCTTTCGGCCACTCCACTGACCCGGCAAGCATATTTTCTTTATCAAAAGCATCCATGTGAAGCTACAGTCCCAAAAACATGCAGCTACAGTCGAAGCATCTTCAACAGTTCTCCTCCACTCAAGTAAAAGGATAAGCATCCAGCTCATCCTCTACTCAAGTTTCGAGAAGTCTTATCCCTTCTTATCTTATATCCTCTATAAATAAGAACCAAGTCTTAGACGAATACTCAGACGCACTAGAACCCCATCTCCTGCTTGTATCCCTTAGTATCTAAACTTTGTAATCTTTCATCTTCTCTTCCATCTGTACATCCTCCACTAGTAAGTCTCCTTTGTAATCTTTTCCTATTTTTAATCTATATTGCATATTTTTTCTCTGATTTTCTTTAAAACACTTAACTAAGATCTAAACTCTGATAAGATCTTACAGTTAGATCTCTGAGTGTAAAACAAGAAACTGTCTTAGAGCTGTATCGATCGATTGGATAGATCTATGTTAAATCTTTAAAATTATGTATGACGAACTTTAAGTTTTAATTCATATATCTCTGTTTATCTCTGCCTTTTCTGTTTAGCTTCCTGCTTCTTTTCTCCCAGATCTATTGTTTGTTTAGATTATTTCCCTAAGCATTGAATATTTCCTGGAATCAATTGGTATCAGAGCCATCTTTTTCTTTTTTTTTCTCGGGAATGGTTGTGAGTCCTAGGTGTCGTTGGTAAACCGTTGATAGCGTTGGTAAGCCGTTACGAGTGCTGGTCAGCCTTTGAACCTTGATAGTTGTAAGTCGCCATGGTGTGTGCAGTCAGAGATCAGGGTTAGGTGGTCCCACTTAGGTGTTCCAGCTGTAGGTGTTCCTGGCACAGTGTTCCTCCATTATCCAAAAGAAAATTTGAAATATGTCTTTGTTTTCAAGGCTTTCCAGAACATTCAGTTCTAGGTCAAATAATCCAAATTTACAAAATAGAATGGAAGGAAGAATTCCAGAGGTTGAACAAGATTTGCAAAACTGGTCCATACCGGTAATTCCCCAAAAAGAGATTTACAAAATCTTCCAATCAATCTTTTCTCCAAAAATTGAAGATTTAATTAGTATTGTTGAACAAACAATACCAATCAATAAATCTTTAGATTCAAAACAATTACTCTCTTTTCAAACAATTAATTCTTTAATTAAAGAAAAATTTAAATATATGCATTTAGGATTAATTCAAGTAGCCCTTAAACCTTTAACCAGGTTAGGACTAGACACTTGTGCCTTAGTCGCTCTTCGCGACTGCAGACACAACAAATTTGGTGATTCTCTGCCACTACAACACAAATGGTGATAGATAGCACATGACAATAGCGGTTTTTTAGAAAGTGCTATGAAAGGGAATTTTCTCAATTGTGAAAGGCTATCAAATGTGGGCGGGAGTAATTCGCTGGGGGCGCCAAAGCTCCCGCTCGATCCAAACCAAAAAAAAAAAAAAGAGAAACAAAACAGAACAGAGAAAGAAGGAAGGAAGCAGAAGCCGAAGCATCTCCCTCTCCCTCTCTGACTGCTCTCATCTCCCTCTCCCTCTCCGACTGCTCTCATCTCCCTCACCGTTCTGCTCCCCCTCTTCGATCGCTCTCCCTCTCCTATTGATCTCCCTGTGATGTCAACGACCAACCTGTTTCGCCTAAATGACTACGATCTCCACAATTCTTTTTTTCATTTCGACTAGGTGGGCATAGGTTACTGCAGACATTATTTTCCTTCCTCAAGGTGAGCGATTCATAAATCTTTTGCTTTGTTCTCTCGGTTTTACTAGATTAGTGAATTTTAGTTATGGTTCAGTGTTCTGAGGGATTCGATTTCAACTCTCAGGTCTTGGTACATGAAGATTTTTGTGATTTTGGTTGTCAAAAGGTTTTAGGAGTTTTGGTGTTTGATTTTGGATTTGGGGCTTTTTTTCCTCGTTTTGGTGAATTGTAAGTGCTATCAATAAAGTTGAGAAGATCTATCCCCATAGCTTACCGAGTTCTCATGGAATTATGTTTGTCTGCTTATAATAAGAATCTTATTTGAGTTAGTTGTTGTTCTTTGCATTCAACAATTATTGAACTCCTTTTCTTATCTTGGTTTTCCAACAAGACAAAGGTTGGTTCTTTCTTTGTCTACTCAAAATCAAAACCCCAATTTTTTTTTTCGTTTGTTCTTTCTTTGTCTTTTCGTCAAACACCTTGTGTTCAATTGGTTTTCTGAATTGGTGATTTGTTTTGGGTGTTTTTTTAGGTACAATGTGAAATACCTTGTGTTCACTGGTGCGGAACCAAGCTTGGGTTCTAAGGTAGATTTGCATATTACATTTTATCTATTTAGTTTACCTTTACTTTTGGTTCAATTAGGGGTAATGAACTAGTTGGATGTTTTGTGTTTTGAGCTAAGCCCTCAATGTTTGAACACCAAGATTTCCAAAACATCCAAAATAAGAGTCTTTTCTACCAAGTTTTGATAGAGTTGTTTCAAAACATGACCAAGGTGCATCACATACAGCCATTTCACCTTTTTTAAAGCAAGTTTAGTCACATTTGATGATAGAGATGGATTAAGTTGTTTCACTTGTCCAAATTTATCTTTATGTTTGCATTTGTGGCCAATATGTTGTGATATTGTGTGTACCACCTGCTGAAATTATGGACAATCCTTCACTATAGTACATTGTACAATTAGTGGACAACATGTATGCATGACATTAAGGAAGTTTATAATGAAACATTTCATTTGATGTCAGTTTATAATGATTTCTCTTTGCTACTATAGGTACAAGATTATTAAGGAAGTTGGAGATGGAACTTTCGGAAGTGTTTGGCGAGCAATAAATAGACAAACAGGCAAAATTGTATGTAGTAATAAATGATGTTTTCTTATGGCCTTGGTTACTCTTATACTGAAGATGTTGCATTGCTTGATAGGTTTCAATCAAAAAGATGAAAAAGTATTATTCTTGGGAGGAATGCATAAATCTTAGGGAAGTAAAGGTAATGACTCCCCCCCCCCTTCCTCCTCTAACCCTTACTTTTCCCCTATTTTATTCACTAATGACCTCTTGAAGATTCATTATTTAATCTTTTTATTTACTTGTTTTTCCCAATCACTGCGGAAGATGAACCATCCCAATATTGTGAAACTAAAGGAAGTGATTAGAGAAAATGATATTTTGTACTTCGTTTTAAATATATTGTACTTACTTTGGACATATGATTTTTTTTTTTTGGTTTAGTTTAAGTAGAAACATCTTATTAAGTTTCATACCCTGTGACATGGCACGTTTTCAAAGATTGCTTCTGTGGCCACTAACAGGCCCATGTGTAAGTATATGTCTTCACAAATCAAGTCTTCGGAATATTTATTCAAAGATATGCATTGATACCATGATTCTTGAACTTGGATTTGTCCTTTAGTGATTATGAAACAATACACAACACATCATCTTTGATAGCATTTGCTGATAGCATTTTTTACATTTGTCTTTTAGGATTTCATTAGATCTACACCCCCATCGAAGGTTTTACTTCGAATCTGTGTTTTTTTCTTGATAAAAATCATATCTTTATTGTTTAGTTTGTGTTATTTTTTTTTGATTAATTGAATCATTTTGATGTTGGAATTACCGTTTTCAAACATTTGGTGATAATGGGGTTTGAAGAAATTTTGGATTCTAAACCTTGGGATGTAAATAGACGTGACTCTCAACATTTGGCTTTACATCCAATTTACTCGAAATTCAATCGAATCTTATCTCATTTCTTGTTTGGTTTTAGATCCTCCTTCATTGCTACTCTGCCTTTATAGGGAAACACTATGACCTTATCTGACAAAAAAAAAGTATATGGCATATGTTAGAAAACTGACTTAATCTTGTTGTAATCAGGTGTTTGTTAGAAAAGTTATTGAGCTGCATGACAAATGTCTGGCATATGTAAATGAGTGCTTCCAGAATCATAATCTTTTCCACAAGGTTTGTATTGGACACTGAATCTTGTTCCTAATATTATGTCCTTATTTTCCTTACGTTATTGCTTTCATATTCTAGGCACTCAAAGAGGCCTTTGAAGTGTTCTGCAATAAGGGAGTTGCTGGTAGCTCAAGTGCAGAGCTATTGGCCACTTTTTGTGATAATATTCTCAAAAAGAGTGGAAGTGAAAAATTGAGTGATGAAGCAATTGAGGAAACACTTTGGATTTTGGTTTGTCAAGTACTTTCTTCCCTATTTATTTCATCATCATTTTGATGGTTGTCTATTCATGTTTTAGAGGCAGTGCTAGGTTATTCTTGGATTCCTTGCTGGGGATATCTTACATTTTTATTTGTTTGGCCAGCTTGGACAGGCTCTGAGCACTCGGCCAGACATTTTACCTACTGTTTACTGCCAGGAACTTGCTAAATTACAGGTAAATTAGATTCCTTGCCCTATTAACCAACTTCTGAAAATTGGGATGTGTGAGCAAGTGATTGATGTGCTGTGCAGATTTCTAGATCACAACATTTAATGCTTGAAACTTTCCTCGATGCTAGGATCAAATACCTCCATTTCCAACTACTGTTGCCATTAAGTCCATCGAGTCCCAGTTGGGTGCTCCAATTTCGAAAATATTTGCAGACATCAGCTCTGAACCCATAGCAGCTGCATCCTTAGGGCAGGTGTATAAAGGTTAGAGAGTTTGTAATTGCTTTCCTGATGAGAGGACATTCTGTCTTAAACTATGTTTGCGTTTCTTTACATTATACTTTTATTTCCTCAAAATGTATATTAGATTTGTCATTGACTAACATAAACCCTTACATTTCTTGTTGGCATTTGCAGCTCATCTGCACTCAGGCGAGCTTGTAGCAGTGAAAGTGCAGAGACCTGGTATGTCACTCTTATTGACCCTTGATGCCTTACTATTTAACACGATTGGAGGCCAGTTGAAGCGATTTGCTAAGGCTCGAAAGGATCTTTTGGTGGCAGTCACTGAAATGGTGAGCTACCATTTCACTTTTTCTTTCCTTTTGTTGAAGAGCATAGTAAACTATGATGAGTGGTATCCTGTTCCATTTTTAACTTTTTTCAAACTTGCTCATCTATTGGCAATGGTGGGGCGTTTCTGCAGAAATTCATATTCGCTGGTTTGATAATTGTTCCTTTCTCTGTTGCAACGTATTTCCTAGTGGGGAATATTTGATATTAAAAAAAGGGTTATTTGTCGGTGGCATGTTACCTTGGGGCATCATGCAGGGATGTGCAGGTCAGGCACATGTTTGAAGAAATAGATTACTTACTTGAGGGACATAATGCCGAGCGCTTCGCTTCTCTCTATGGTTCCTATACAAGTAACTCCCATTGCCCTTCTATTTGGTTTGTGGTTTTCTCTTAAAAGCTATAGTATAACCAGGTAGTTTCCCTTGGTTATCATGTATTCAAGCATTGATTCAGCAACCTCCTACAATGAGAAGGGGTGCTACATCATTTGCGCTAAGCAGTTGTTTGCGGGAAAAAGTAACAAATTCAGATTAAAAAAGCCGAATGTTTTATTTTTCTCTACTGTTATGGTTGCATTGGCTTGCATCATTTTTATAGGGGCGAAGAACATAAAATAAATTTTCTTGCAAAAGCTTGTACAATGCTGCAAGTTCAATAATTTTTAATTTGATTTTGCAGGGACTTTATTGCTCTCTCAGACAATTACTAGAGGTGGGGTTTTTCCATGCTGACCCACACCCAGGGAACCTAGTTGCTATAGATGATGGTTCCCTTGCATATTTTGATTTTGGAATGATGGGAGAGATTCCTCGTCATTATCTGCTTCTTTAGATTTTGCAGTACAAATAGTTTAGAACCTCAATGTGCTTCCAAGTAAGACAAGATAAGGGAAGAGTAAAAGAGATACACACTTGTGAAGTTGGTGAAGGCAAAGTTTTTCTCTTTGGCTTGGGACACAAATTTGAGTCACCATGCCCATAAGGCAGATGAAGGAGAGCTCAGAGGAGCACCTTGTGATCAAACCACAAGTGCAAACCTGCATGAATCAATTCCAAAAACCCCAAAAAACTTCTCAAAATTGCAAAGGACCACCATCTCAAGAACCCCGGAATCCCAAAACCTCTCACAGCAATTCACCTCCAGCAAAGAAGAGAGGGAGGAGAAGGGGTAGAGGAGGCAAAAAATCTGATGAAAGTGACGTTTTAGAATAAATTATGGTGTCCTTGATGGGTTGTTTTCTGGTTTAATGGAGTAAATACTCAATTGTTACTGATTTTCTCAGAAGAGAAAGGGAATACAAAGTAGCAATCAAGTTATTTCACTTGTGCGAACATGCATCATTTAGGCCAATTCCTAGCTGGGAAATGTGCGGATGCTCCACAAGAAGCCCTTCAGATTCTTGACATTGTGTTAAGGGAACTCTCCAACAGAAGGTACACAAGTTCTAGGAAGCATATCTTCTTGAATCTAATTGTAGAAAATACAATACATATTGCCTAGTTGAGCTCTAATTCTTACTAAAACCTTTGCATATTTAAGGTAATGTTCTGTTGGGAGATCATTTTTTCACCTGATATACGAAAGCCTCATTGGCTTGGAGAGGGTTTGGAGTCCTGATGTGGTTTCTACCAGAGTATAAGACCTACACAGATGGGCTTATCACTAAATATTGGTATGTGACAGCAAGTCAGCCTATGTAACTGATATGAGGAATTAGTTATTCTTTTCATTGTTTCATAATTGGTGTTTCTCCTTCTGATTTCAATCTTATTTATCTCTTACAGACATGTCTTCGGCAGAATTTATTGAGCCTCTCCCTGTAACTGAATTTGTTACTCAGCTTCTAGGCAAAGATGTTATGTCAAAGATGTTGTCTGATTCTGATCGTGTAAAGGTAACATTACTAGGCTGATCTGTGCTGGACATTTCTTAAGTAGGTGTGAATGTTACTCCTCCACTCCTCTGGAGTCAGGGTGTCATCACACTTAAGATGTCGTGCCCTACACATCGAGGGGTTATCGTATTGTCTCGGGGTGTTTGACACAGACATGGCACTCCAAACTGAGTAGTCATGTTTCATTCAATCATTTTCCCTATGAAATTTAGAGAAAACGTGATGACAATCAAAATTTCAGAGTTCGTTGATTTTGTGACTGCATTGTTGCAAAGGCTCCTGATGGAAATGGTGGAGTATATTCTGGTAAGTACTGATTTCAGTGTTTCAACTTCAAGTTGGGATTGTTTGCTCCTTTCTCATTTATAACGTTTGTGCAAAATTGTAAATGTTTCAGCTCTAAAAACTTCAAACTTGTTAGAACATATGGCTGTGAGAGGTATGAGATACGTGGATTGTTATGGAGTAGATAATGCATTGGTAAGACCTTATCCTTCATTACTTGGTGCCATTAGCATGCATTTTCAGGAATTGTTATTCATCTTAATCTATTTATTGATTGGCGAAACAGGTTCGTGTTGCTGACCCAACTTTCTTGGGATATTTCATTGATAAAGGTGTAGCTGCTACAGCAAAAGTTGTTCGTAAGGTGAGTAAAGATTTGTATTTTGTAGATGACAATTTCTGTTTTAGAGATGTTCCATCTCTTTGAATTATTTAATAGTGTGGAAATATTTCATATCTACGGCACTGTGATAAAATGGTCGAAACATTCATTTGAAACTTACAAGGACAAGGATACACATAGATAAAGTAGAAACATTCACCATGTTGTTTCTGAATGCTTTATCGAAAATATATATTTAGTTATATACACATTTCTGCATGCTAATGCGAATTATGTACGAATTTTGATTGGATTCGTTTTAGATTGGAATGTTTATTAGCTAAATAGTCTATACATTGATAGTTTGTGAATTGTTGTTGCATTTAGACATGTTAATAGGTTAGAGTCCAAACTGGAAAAAAAAAAAACAAAAAGTGGAAGTAGCATCAAAACCAGTTGAAACATCTTCTGTGTTAGATGGAGGGGACTCCCTGGAAAATCACTCTTCTGATCCCTTGGATGAGATATCTGATGAAAGTAGCACTCTTCACATTCAAGTTGAGGACTCTTGTAACGATGATTTCTCCTTGCTGACCACAGACCAAAACCAGGTTGTAGCAGTAGCTGAGGTTGTAGCACTCCGTCACATTGACATGGAGGTTTCAAATGCATTGGTGTTTTGGGAGAGGTGATATCTTTCCCATTAAAATCACATCTATTGAGTATTTGCCGTGTTAAACCCCATAATGTGGTCTTTGAATTAATGATGAAGGACCGTTAATATAAATTGGTATTTTATGAAATGACACTTGATTTCTTGGGATGTGATTTCTGTATTTCAAAACCTCTATAGGTGTAGTGAAGACTGTGAGTCTGTCAAACATGAATGAAATGTCATATGGATACAAAAGTGTTTCAATTGGTTTTGTTGACACCTCATGAAGAGCATGCCTGTTAATCAACAGTCTTTAAGAAATAGGTGGCATAATGGGTCGGGGCCATAGGGTATAGTCACCAGGAACCTTGTTAATTATCTGTACTTTATTATGTATAGAAACCTTCTAAACTATTATTATGTATGTTTTCACAGCCTAAACCTGCTCCAAACAATGTCCACACCAGGAACAGTGTTAAAAATGCAAGTCAGTTAGAATCGCTTTCTCTATCAGGTATTTGGCAATGTTACGAAAAGCTGCAAAGGAAAATATTGTGGTTGAGCTCACAAATTTATATGATCATTTCTTTGTAACCACTGGTGAATGAAAGGCTAAGGCCACTGTTGCTTGGTTGCTTGGAGTACATTTCCATAGAGCACGCAGCACACGCGCGTTTCTGCGACCCGAGCGTACCTCCAACCAACGCTGCGACAGTTCAGCGTAGCAGCAGCAGCAGTAGCAATTCAGCGTAGCAGCAGCATCAGCAGCAGCAGCAGCAGCAGCAACTCAGCGCAGCAGCAGCAGCAGCAACTCAGCGCAGCAGCAGCATCAGCAAGGCAGCATCAGCAACGCAGCAGCAGCATCAGCAGCAGCAGCATAAAAAAAAAACTGTTGGATTCTATAATGTCAATGTTTATACTATTTGGGGTTACAAGTGCTGCAAGCAAACAACTGTTTTTGTTCTTAGTGATCCTATTTGGATTCTATAATGTCAATGTCCACCAATAGTACAATATATGATGATTCGAATGTTTATAATTTTGAGTTGATAGCAAAAAAATTATAATTTTGTTGTTAGTGATCCTATTTGGATTCTATAATGCGAATGTTTATACTTTTGAGTTGAAAATAATTAACAGTTGATAGCAAAAAAAACAAATTTTTTTTTTTTTTGCTATGTATACTTACCATAGCGTTTTTAAAACGCTATGGTAGACTTTACTATAGCGGTTTTAAGGATCTACAATAGCGTTTTTAAAACGCTATAAAAGCCAAACTTTCTATAGCGGTTTTAAACCGCTATAATAGACCCAGGGTCTATTATAGCGTCGGCAGACATAGCGGTTACTAAAACGCTATGGTATCCTACCATAGCGTTTTTGAACCGCTATTAAAGGGCTTTTTTTTTGTAGTGCTTGGAATTGCAGAATCATCCCTCTCAACGGGTCCAATTTATTTTAACTATTACCCTAACTTCTCAGCATCCCTTTGGGATCCACACATCCTAGAAACATTGACTCTCAATATTCAGACCAGCGGCTTTGATATGGCTGAAGGTTCTGAACCTCTCGCACTCATCTATAAGGTCACGTATAGAGCTATGAAGACACAGCTTTGCCCAAAAGCTCTTCATACTGATGATAAAGGACAAACAATCCTTTTTGAGATTAACGACCAAAAAACTAATGTAATTGTACCAAGAACAATTCATTGGAATCAGGTCACTCTCCCTGAATCATGGATCATTGAAGGAGCTTCTGTTCCTAAAAGTCTCCCTCCAAGACAGATAGATAATATCTATTCTCGCCCGGATGGGACAATTGAATTAAGATTTAGTGACCTAAGAATCACTAATCTTGATCCATCCAGATTCCAATCAGGACGTAGATCTGAATCTTCTTCATTCAAAACTGCTCCTACTCAACTCCCACGAGCTCCTACCCCAGAAACTCTTCCTCATCTCAATCTTATGAATATTAGGAATAACCCTAATTTTCCACAAATTCCTCAACCAATTTATAATCCTCCCGATCAAGCTTCTGAAATAGCAGAAGATAACCAATCTCCAACCCAATCAGAAATGTCTACCAGCAGTTCATTGTCTATCGAAACCATTCAAATTAGACAAAGAACATATTAAACAAGAATTTATGTCATCTTCAAACACTGCTAGAAGAACTAAATTTCAAGCTCAGACAACTGCATCTGAAAGACTTGAACTTAGTAAAAACTTCTACGCATGTTGTGAAGCTTTGAAAGAAAACTTACCATTCTTAGATTGGTATTTTAATGTCCATCTTTCAAATATTCATGTTTTAAACGTAACACCTAAAATATGGAGAACTCCAGAAGAGAAAAAAATTCAATTCTGTTCTACCTCCATTAATAGATTTAAAATTCACTGTCTCTGATCAAAACTACCAAGCTTCCCTAGTCCAAGTCCATACGAATGAAAGCTATGGTGTTAGTAAAATTATTCAATAGAATAATTATACAAATATTCTGCTATCAGAAATCGGAGAAAAATTAGTCCAAGATCAACTTGTGACTGATGAATTAAAAAAGAAACAAGTAGCGGACAGACAAATTAAAGAAACAAATGAAGCAATCTAAGCTCAGGAAACAAAGGCGAAGAATGTTTTCTTCCAACCTCCTGAACCTATTGCTCCTCATTCTTTTACTTCATCAAGCCAATTATTAAAAGACATTGATGCCAAATTAGAAGCATTAAAATTAGATTCAAGACTTAAAATCAATACTCTATCAAATCCTCATACAGATTTGGATTCTGATATTAGTGCTCATTTTGATCCTTTGTCTGAACTAGATAAATTAAATTATATCCCATATCAAGCTAATCCAATTAGACATGCAAAAAAAGCAAGTAGCCATCCAAGATGGAAAAATCCAATGCCTACATCAAGAAATTATTATCCATGACCTTCACTGCCTGATATGCAGTATGAAGAACGTGCACTTCAAACTTTTGGTTCCTTTTCTCCCAAAGACCTCTATATATGGAATATAGATGGTGTTTCTGAAGAAGGAATTATTGAATTAACCCAAGAAATGGTTATGATGCCTTCCACCCATCGATCTGAAAATAAAGATGACAATACTATTGCTACTATTTTAATAGCAGGATTTTCAGGCCTTATTAAAGGATGGTGAGATCACTATCTCTCCACTGCAGAAAAAAGAGAAATTCTGTTTGCTGTTAAACTTGGTCCAGATGGTCAACCAATGAAAACGGATCAAGGTCAGTTTATCCCTGACTGTGTTCCTACTCTTGTGTGCACCATTCTTAGACACTTCATTGGAAACCCCAATGAATACCAAGGAAAAGCTAAGGATCTTCTCATGGTCCATAAATGCACTACCCTTAGCCATTTTAGATGGTATAAATACATTTTTATGAAAAAGGTTATGCTCCAAAATGATGCATCTAATCCTTTTAGGAAACGAAAGTTTATTTCAGGACTTCCTGAAGTCTTTGCTGAAACTGTTCATAGTAAACTTCAAGAATTACATTCTGGAGATATCCAATATGACCAATTAACCTTTGGTGATTTAATTGCCTTCATTAATAAATGTGCTCTCCAAATATGTAATGATCTTAGATTAAAAAGACAACTTAAGAAACAACATATAAATGGTCCTAAAGAATTAGGAGATTTTTGTCAGCAAATGGGTTTGAAGATTTTCGGGCACCCACCCAGATAACTTCAAAACAAAAGTACAGGTCTCATCCTGCTAGAGAATTCAAATCCAAAAGACCATATGGCCCAAAGCCTGCTAAAGATTTAGACAAATATTATAGCAAGCCCAAAAGACATGGGACTCATAAGCCCAAACCAGCATACAAAAAGCATTCCAAGCCCACATCAAAGCCTGTTTGCTTTAAATGTGGACAACCAGGCCATTATGCAAAGAATTGCAGAATGACCCAAAAGATCCAGGCCCTTGATGTTCCAGAAAACATCAAACACCTGTTCCTTTGTACAATTATTGACTCTGAAGTTGAATATTCGGATGATGAATTCCAACTCATGAATCTCAATCGATCATCTGACTCAGATGATTCATCAAACCAATCTGATACATGTGCAGCAGGTGCTTGCCTCTGTCAATCCAAAAACAAAACCATCAATATGTTATCTAACTCTAAGCAATCCCAAATCTTGCTAGATTTTGTAGATAAGATTGATGATCCTGGTCTTAAAACTGAATATCTTCAGCATATTAAGACTTCACTAACTCAACCAAAACCTATACCAGATGTCATAACTCCTTTTTATGACCATAAAGAAATTATTGATCGATTTAAACGATCTAAATCATCCTCTTCTCCTGTCAGCCTTTCTGATCTTCAATTTGAAGTTAACACCATCAAAAAGGAGATTAATCTCCTTAAACAAAATCAAACGTTAGTAAACCTTCAAATTCAAACACTTCAAAATCAATACACTGATCTCCCTTCTGAACATGAAGAAGTCTTAGGAGAACCTTCTTCTAAAAACACAATTGACGAATCTCAATTCTTGAATAACATCAATAAAAAACAAATCATTCCACACCAAGTCACCATTCAAAAATGGTATGTTGCTATTGATTTATTTATTCAAAACAAAACTCTCATATCAGTTATAGCTCTGATTGATTCAGGAACAGATATGAATTGTATCAAATAAGGAATAGTTCCTTCCCAATATTTCAAGAAGACAACTCAGAAGTTATATACTACTGACAATTCTCGTCTTGAAATATTTCATAAACTTCCTAATGCCCATATCTGTAAAGATAAAATTTGCATCAAGCAACATTTTCTTCTTGTCAGAAATATGGAACAAACAATGATATTAGGGACACCTTTTATCAATTCAATATCACCCTTTACAGTATCAAAAGATGACATCCAAACTTCCTATTTAGGAACAAACCTTAAATTTCCATTTCTGTTTAAACCAGAAATTTATGAACTCAGTCAGGTCTCTAAAAAATCATTTTTACATTTTATATCATGCAAACAACAACAATTGAATTTCTTAAAACAAGAAATTGAATATAAAAGAATTGCGGATCAAATTCTTGATCCTAAAATTCAATCTCAAATCATTCAATATCAAAAACATTTGCAACAGGAACTCTGTTCTAATTTACCAAATGCATTTTGGTATAGATCTCAGCATGTTGTTCGTCTTCCATACGAACCAGGATTCGATGAAAGAAAAATTCCTACCAAAGCTCGTCCTATTCAAATGAATAGCGAACTTATGGAATATTGCAAACAAGAAATCAAACATCTCTTAGATAAAAACCTTATTCGCCATTCCAAATCTCCTTGGAGCTGTGCTGCTTTTTATGTCAGAAAAGCTGCTGAACTCCAACGAGGTATCCCTCGACTAGTTATCAATTATAAACCTCTAAACCAGGTTTTACAATGGATAAGGTACCCAATTCCTCATCAAAGAGATCTTCTGAAAAGACTTCACAATGCTTGTGTCTTTTCAAAATTTGATATTAAATCTGGATTTTGGCAAATCCAAGTTCATCCAAAAGATAGGTACAAAACTGCCTTCAATGTACCCTTTGGTCATTACGAATGGAATGTAATGCCCTTTGGCCTAAAAAATGCTCCCAGTGAGTTTCAGAATATCATGAATGATATTCTTTCCCAATTTTCCCAATTCACAATTGTGTATATCGATGATATACTTGTTTTCTCTGAATCACTTCCAGCCCATTGGAAACACTTATATCAATTTGAACATTGTATTAAGCAAAATGGTTTGGTTTTATCTCCTACCAAAATCAATCTCTTTCAAACAAGTGTCCGATTTCTAGGTCACAAGATTTCCAATGGAATGGTAAACCCCATTTCCAGATCAATTGAGTTTGCAGATAAATTTCCAGATGAGATCCGGGATAAAACCCAATTGCAAAGATTCCTTGGATCTTTAAATTATGTTGCAGACTTTTACAAAGACCTCCGAGTTTTAATTAAACCCCTGTATGGTCGTCTTAGAAAAAACCCAAGCCCATGGACTGAAGCCCATTCTCAAATAGTCCGTCAAGTCAAAACCCAAGTCAAGAGTCTTCCTTGCTTAGGACTTGCGGATCCCAATGCTTTTAAGATTGTAGAAACTGATGCGTCTAACCTAGGGTATGGTGGTATCCTTAAACAACGTCTTCCAGACTCTTCTACCATCCAATTAGTCCGATACCATTTAGGTATTTGGAATCCTACACAGAGCAATTATTCAACTGTAAAAAGGAAGTTTTAGCAATTGTTTTATGCATCATGAAATTTCAAGATGATTTAACAAATCAAAATTTTTTATTACAAGTTGATTGTCAATCTGCAAAAGATATTTTAACCAAAGATGTTTTAAATCTTGTCTCCAAACAGATCTTCGCCAGATGGCAAGGATTGATTTCTGCATTCGATTACGAGATTAAATATATAAAAGGAGCAGACAACTCTCTTGCAGATTTCCTCTCTCGAGAGTTTCTTCAAAAATGAGTTCTTCTCAAAACTCTTCTCCAAAGCAGGCCCATCCTGCAAAACCCCAAACCAAAGCCAATTATGCGAAGAAGCCTTCTGCTTCTCCGCCTCCATCCCCTCTTTCCTATGCCCTTCAATTATCTCAAAGGTTTTCTCCTTTAGGCCAAGTCGTAGAGTCTGGTTCATCCATGACAAGTTTTCCAAAGCCTAATCAGGCACCCCTGCCATATATCAATAAGACAAATGTCGACTACCTCGGTATGATCGAGCCTTGTCTTCATGCTTTGATTCCAGATCCTCAAAGCATCGCAAAAAATCTGTTTTCTCCATACTCACAATTTGAAGAAGCAGATTCTTCAAAAACAAGAGAATTCTATGAATTCATTCTAGTTGATTCTGACTCTGCTGCCATCACCCACCATTATGATGACCAGAATTCAAGAATCACTTTCTCCAAATGTCAGATTTTCAAAATCTTGACAGAAGCAGATTGGGGACAAGTTCCCCGATATCACAAGAAGTTCTCTCAGACTTTTACTCCTGCATCCTACAATTATCTTGACTACAAAAATGCTTGGTCAAGAGCCTTTTTAGTTAGTCCCCATCAAAGTGGCCATTCATGGTTATTTTTATTTTGCAAAAAATTCAATCAGAAAATTCTTCCATTTTGGTTCCAACATGTTTGGTGGAGTTCCTTTGGTTCAGTCCTTGGCATTCTCCCTCCATCTGTCAAAGAATGATGGAATGTCTTCAAAGAAAGATACCAGCCTCCCATGCCTGTAAATGAGCAGGTCTTATCTATCTGGTTCTTTATTCGATTCAATATAGCTTGGATCATGTGTTGGGATTATGTTTGTTCTCAACTTGATTTTTCGCTAACCCTTTCAAAAACGAAACCCCAATGGTTTTGTCGTCGCTTCAAAGTTAAATGGTGGCAACGATTTGATCACACCAAAGTCACCAAGGAAGGTGTTCTTGCCTTCTTCTCCAAAAAGGAGGTGTCTCCTACACCCACACCACAATTATCATTATCAAGTGGCCAATCGCCAGAATTATCATCATCAAGTGCAAAGCTTCTGAAACAACAGATTCTGAAGCATATCTTAGCCAAACCCACAAAAGCTCAACTTATGGAAACTCTGTCCCAGATCTGTTCAGACGAAGCAGATGAAGAAGACAATCCAGCAGTTGACCTCAATGAAGATGATTGTTTCAACATCTTCGATCCTCGAGATCTGTAAATGGACCCACGTCCATTCTCAAAGGCAGCATCTGCCAGCTCCATAAACCAACAAAATTGCTTTCGGTCACTCCACTGACCCGACAAGCATATTTTCTTTATCAAAAGCATCCATGTGAAGCTACAGTCCCAAAAACATGCAGCTACAGTCGAAGCATCTTCAACAGTACCTGCCGACAGT
The DNA here is from genome assembly GCA_963556465.1 of Berberis vulgaris. Classification (NCBI taxonomy): domain Eukaryota; kingdom Viridiplantae; phylum Streptophyta; class Magnoliopsida; order Ranunculales; family Berberidaceae; genus Berberis; species Berberis vulgaris. The sequence continues at coordinate 15,761,818 of OY747134.1, forward strand.
CAAAAGGTGAACAGTCGAAGCATCTTCAACAGTTCTCCTCCACTCAAGCAAAAGGATAAGCATCCAGCTCATCCTCCACTCAAGTTTCGAGAAGTCTTATCCCTTCTTATCTTATATCTGATATACACATAATTCATACATTTTATACTCCTTAATTTATATATGTTAGTGTTTCGATTCTTATATTTTATAATAATTACTTCATTTTTATCTCTTTTCAGGAACTTGCGCTTAAACGATGAAATCATATTAAGGCGACGGTGTAAGGAAGTGCACTTGGTGGTACAAAGTAGAGAGAGAAAACATAAACCAAACCCTAAACCAAACCCTAAACCCAAACCCAATCAACCCATATTCTTCCAACATCAAGAATATTCTCCACCCACTAAACAACCACCAAATCATTCCATATTCTCCACCCACTAAACATCCATCATTCCATATTCTCCACCCACTAAACAACCACCACATCATTCCATATTCTCCACCCACTAAACATCCATCATTCCATATTCTCCACCCACTAAACATCCCACTAAACATCCATCATTCCATATTCTCCACCCACTAAACATCCACCACATGCCATATTCTCCAACATCCATCCTCTATTCATGTGGGTGCTTAAAAACCAATCAAGAGGATAGCAATAGGAAGGAGAAAAGAGAAGGGAAAAGAAGCAACTAGAAAAAATCCAATCCTCTTTCTCTCAAATTCACCTCACCCTCACCACCACCACCTATCCCTCTTCCACTCACTCAGCAGTCATCTCTCCCACTCACTCACAGTCTCCTCGCCATCGCCACCACCGCGCACCACCACCATTCCCGCCACCGTCCTCGCGCCACCACCGCGAAACAGGGGCGTGCATTTTTATCTCTTTTCAGGAACTTGCGCTTAAACGATGAAATCATATTAAGGCGACGGTGTAAGGAAGTGCACTTGGTGGTACAAAGTAGAGAGAGAAAACATAAACCAAACCCTAAACCAAACCCTAAACCCAAACCCAATCAACCCATATTCTTCCAACATCAAGAATATTCTCCACCCACTAAACAACCACCAAATCATTCCATATTCTCCACCCACTAAACATCCATCATTCCATATTCTCCACCCACTAAACAACCACCACATCATTCCATATTCTCCACCCACTAAACATCCATCATTCCATATTCTCCACCCACTAAACATCCATCATTCCATATTCTCCACCCACTAAACATCCACCACATGCCATATTCTCCAACATCCATCCTCTATTCATGTGGGTGCTTAAAAACCAATCAAGAGGATAGCAATAGGGGGGAGGAAGGAGAGAAGGGAAAAGAATTAGAGACAAATCAAAACCTCTCCTCCTCCCAAAGTGATTCTCTCAAATTGATTCACAAACACCATCACCAATCACCATTCCCTACTCCTCTCCACTGTCCACACTGTCACCTCACCACCACCTCCGCCAAACAGCACAACAGGTCACGAACCAGCCGCGACAGAGTGCCTACCTCGCCATGGAACAGAGCCGTACCACGACTCTGTTTCATTTCACAAACAGAGCATTTGCCTCCCCTCTTTCGGCCTCAAATCATCTCGAGCACCTTCTCTCACGATCACCTTCACGACCCAACCAAACAGAACAACCACCGTCGCAAGCCGCCGCGAAACAGGGAGCGCATTCCCTGTTTCTGCGCTTCCTGTTCCTTGCCTGTTCTCGCTGAATTCTCTAGTTTTGTTGGTAATATCTTCACTTTCTTCATCTTTGCAGGTTCTAGCATCACAAGGGAGTCGAAGGAGGCCGCTAGGAGCGAAGAACCACTGCGAGAACTGCCGCGACAGCGTCGCTTCTCGCCTGAAACAGGGAGTTTTTCTCCCGAGTTTCCTCGATTTGTTTGCTGTTTTTCGATAGTTTTCTTCACCATAATTTGTCTTTTGCAGGTACTAGAGTCGAATTGAGGACGAGGGAGGCCGAGAGGAGCGAAAACCAGGCCGCGAGAGCCGCTGTCTCGCTGGAGAAGAAGATCGGAATTCGCTGTGTACTGTAGCAGTACTGTAGCTGGCGGGAATTTGTTTTAAATCGATTTTTGGCTAATTCCACCGCCAGAACTGCTCTGTACCACCACAGAGCGTTTTGAGTCCTTTTGTCTCGGGATTCGTGCACACCGATTTGCTGTTTGACACCCTATCGAGCTTGTGACAAGCCGAAGGAGTTTTGTAATTTTTATTTTAAATTTATTTTACTGAATTATGTGCTAAATTACTAATTACACGTTATTTCTGAAACTGATAATTTGCTTTCACCTTGCATGTTCAAGTAGTTAAATTTGATATGCTTGGTAGTTAGAAGTACTCTTTGTCAAGCTTGAAATAATTTGTTAAGGTTTAAAAGAACATGTTTTAATTTAAATTGGATTTTTAACGATCATATTTTCGGTGTAAGCAAGGGATTCTCATCCCTAAGCTTCTCGTATTTAAATTCAGTAATCTAGATTTAGATAATTTTGCTAACTCATTGGTGAGTCCAAGCCCACCAAATCCATTTCATTCCATACATTTCATTTCATTTTATCATTTTATTTTGTTTTATTATCTTTAATTTAGTTTTCTTTTAAAAACACTGTAACCCCTATTTTCCATTTAAATTAGTTTAGATAATTTCTTAAATATCAATTGTATTCACCTTCTTCGTGGGATCGACCCGTACTTGCCGTTGTCTACCAGTTAGACACCGTGCACTTGCGGTATTACAAGTTGGTTTAATTAACCTATTAATTTGGGTTAGTTAATTCTGCATCAAGTTTTTGGCGCCGTTGCCGGGGAAGGTAGCATTGTAATTAAATTTAAGATTTATTTTCACTAATTATAAAAAAAAAAAAACAATAAAAACAAAAACAAAAACAAAAAAAAAAAAAAAAAAAAAAAAAAAAAAAAAATTATTTTGTTCTTTTTACACTAATTTTGTGTTTGATTTTGCAGATTACACGCTTCTCGAGGATATTGGACGATCCTGCAAACATCAAGCATTTATTTTTTTTTTTTATTTTGTGAAGAGAGTTGTAATTTTATTTTCACCTCGTTTAACGAGTGTGTGGTGTAATAATTTTTAAACTCTACTGCTTATCATTTTGTTAATCACAAAAAAAAAAAAAAAACAAAAAAAAAAAAAAAAACAAAAAAAAAATATCCAAAATTTTCTAAGTCAAAAGAAATTATAGGGAAACAATTTTTATTGTTATCCAATAATTTTTATGATTTAGAAATCCGACTTCTAAATCCAAGACAGTAAATTTATTTGCATATGCTTGTGTGTTGAGTGAAACGGATAAAAAGAAGTCGGACCTTTTGTTTTAATTGCGCTAACTTTTTGTGCAGATTGGAATACGCACACTGTAAGTATTTCTGTCATACGCAATGAATTAGCGACCAGAGTGCTTGGTGTAATTGTTTGAAATTGTGTGATTGGTTGTTAAATTTCTGTAATTGTGGATGCTAAACTTTAGTAATTCATAATAAGCAGACCCAGCTTCTAAATATAAACTGGTGGGACTTAATATCCCCACCTCATCACTCCAGCTGTGTGCAACCAATATCATAACATAATTAAAATCAATTAGCAAGTTAGATAGAGCTTTTTCTTTGGTACGGTGTTCATAAGACAACCAAGACCAAGGTGAACCCAGTAATTTTTGTGTTGACCAAAGCTAAAAGTGACGATGGGTTTAATCATTCAATGAACTCCGAGAGGCCACTGCCACAAGGGTAATTTACCCGGTACGCCGAGTCATAAGTAAGCTACGATCCACAAGAAGGATTGGTGTAACCAACAGTTTTTGGTTAGGAACACAAGCCTCAAGTGTACATTTAACATCACATCGTTCTCACATCTATTGGCTTACAGAGCGGTAGCACAAGGAAGTACTTAATTGGACCATTGTGACCTCCTTCTCTTGTGCAATAATCCGGTTTCTTTGAAACATAACTCTAGCCTACTGATTTTGAACTTTGCGGTGTAAAAGTGTACATTCTTAGGATCAACTTGTAGCACCCATTATTCTGTCTTTAAGATTACATAAGAAATAATTGTCCCCCAAAGATAAAAAGATAATTGATCTCAAAAACGTTTATTGCTTAGGGAGGCATGTTTCTTGTGCATTTATTGGTTGTTGATTGTGTGTGAGTCTGTGCATATTGTGTTTAGAGTTAGTGATAAAAAAAAAAAAAAAAAAAAAAAAAAATGAACACAAGGGAATATCCAGCCTATTTTTTCGAGCAAGTCAATTCATTTTATGACATGCGACGACCTGAGTATGATCCATATTTAGATTATCACAACCCAGGTCTAGCTTATCATCCTGACTTCTCATGGGCTCATGGTCAATACCATGAAGGCCCTCTAGACACTCCTCAGACTCCTCAAGCTTCAATTCCTGATAATGAGTTAGAGGCTATAATGAACATTTTTATAAGGCGAACAGGGGAAATGCTTGAGCAAAATTCTCAGGATATCGCAGATTTGACAGCTATTTATCAACAAAACTCTCAAGCTATCCGGAAACTTGAGATGACTGTGAGTCAAATAGCTGAGTCATTTCGTGAGATAGAGTCAGAAAAATTCCCTAGCCAACCTATTTCCAACCCAAATGGTCAATTTGATCTTAGTGGCTCATCTGAGTCAGATAGTGATGATGTCCAATTCATTACAACCTTTAGGAGTGGAAATTTGGTTGACAGTCAGGTAGAAATGCCTGATATGAGTGTCATTGAGTTGTCTAGCCAGGTTGCATCCTCATCTCATCAGAAAGCTGATACAGCCTCATTTATTGATGAACCTGTAGAGTCTGAGACACTAAAGACATCTGCTTCCCATGATCACTCATGCCTTCCTAGTGACTCATGCATTGAATCAAACTGTGAACATTCTTTAGAGTCACCACATGACCATTTAGAGACTTGTTTGACTCACTTTAGTTTAGACTTTGATGTTGATGATTCCATTAGGGCAGTCAATGATTTGCTTGACTCAGTCCCCATTGTGGATCCTAGTTATAAATGGAAGTCTAAAGTGAAGCCTCTTCCACTCAGTGAGTCAAAACTAGCCCTATCAGTTGTGCCACTTGAGCTTGACCTTAAACGATTACCTGACACCCTCAGGTATGCATTTTCAGGTGATGAGTTGTCTAGACCAGTATCTCTATATGATTCATGTGATGAGCCTGTACCACCTGATATATCCATCGTCTCATCTACTTGCATCATATCCCCATTTGCTAAGGCTATTTTCACCGATCCCTTGTGTTGTAGTGAGGATTTCAGTTTTCACCATCCTGTTGTGAAAATTATCCAATCTTCTCATTTGGAACCAGACATAGGATGTTCCCTTTTTGGAGCACGTAAGTATCCTCAGTTGTGTCTAACAACTGGTCACTTTTGGAATATCCTGGTGTATTTGGTGCCCCATGTGATTGCTAAATTTTGGTGGACTGATCCTCAACTGTTCAGGTTGTTGATATATGACCATGAACTAAGTGTTTGTCATGTTCTTCCTTTCCACTTTTCGATAGACCATTTTTTTTAGGAAGAATATTTGTCGGGCTGATGACGTTAAACCAAGCGCTAATGGGAGGCAGCCTAGCTTTAGTTGTGTGACTCTGCTGTTAGTCTGGATTGATTTTCGAGTACCCTATTTAGTTGTGTTTCATTCATACTCGTTAGCTCCGTAACAGTTTTGTCTTGCAACTTGTTTTCTTTTTAGTTTTCTTTGTTAGTGTCGAGTCTGTATTTTATCGATTTCTAATGAAAAGTCCATGATTCTTATGTTTGTGAGCCTCATTGATGGATGACTTCTTGGAAATTGATAAGATCTTCACCGTGGTAATACTGTTCTAACCTCCTCTCATGTACTTATTTCATTCATTTGTCCGAAGTCTTTTGTTAAACATTGAGGACAATGTTTAGATTAGGTTTGGGGGTAGGGTTCATGAGTCGGTGCAATTTTTCGTAGTGTTTTCTTTGTCAAATTTTTCGTAATGTTTTCTTTGTCAAACGTAGTGTTTTCTTTGTCAAAAAAAAAAAAAAAAAAAAAAAAAAAAAAAATTGATTCAAGGAAACTTGGTCTTTTGTGATTTTGAATGTTTTATGCTCAAGACAATGCAAGCCGATATTGATAAAGACTTAAAGTTTAGTATGGTCCTTATGTTAGATTTAGTTCATAAGATTTTTCAACTCGATTATCTTTGCACCATGAGCAATGTTAGCATAACTTGAAGTTGATGAGTGAAGTATATGCTAGAAAACCTTAGAATAATAGTGGAGACTTAACCCTGAAAGTTTTGAACCTTTCTATTTTTCTGAGGGTTATACATAAACTCTGATTTTTCTTGATTCCATATTATCTCGTTGATGATCTCATTATTCTCATTTTTCTGATCAATTGCTTCGGGAATGACATCAAAATTGAATTATTACACTAGAACTTCTTGACTTATTCAATTGAGATGTCATAAAACTGACCCGAACTTAGGAAATGATCTAGGCATTTTTTTTTCTTTAAACCATTAACTAGCCTTTTAACTTACCCATAACATTAACCTTTTTGTAGCCTTTTGAGCCTTAGAATAACTTTTATTTTGTTAACCCATTAACTTTGACCCAATTTTCTCTGGGAATGTGTATGGATGGATGTACTTGGTGTAAAAAGGGCATGAAAGTGAAAAATATGAGATATTTCATAAATCCTCTATTAAAAAAAAAAAAAAAAAAAAAAAAAAAAAAAAAAAAAGAAAGAAAGAAGAAGTTATAAAAAGACTTTTTCAATGAGGATAAAGATGTGAGAATGAAGAAAAAAAAAATTGATGATGCGCAACATTGGTTTATTCTTGGCAGCCCTAATTGTTCGTTGAATGGGTATATACATTCCTAGAAACTTTTTCTTAGAATCCTTTGACATTCCTTATTAACCATTACCCAAGCCCTTTTACAACCCAACAAAGTCCTAGTTGATCTTAGGTAAAGGTTGGTTCCGTAGATGTGGAGATTTAATAACCAAGACCTATGGTGTTTGATTCAACATTTCCAAAAGCAATTGATATTCCTGTCCATGAGATCATGTTCATTCCATTCTTGAAAAGTCCGTTCTTCATAATACTATATGTGAGATGATTGTTTTCCATTATTTACTCTTTCCTCACATATAAATTGAGTGAATTACCAAATCTCTGAGTGCTTTATTGTGAGTGACATGAGAGATTTGAAGTCAAAACAAACTTTCTACAGGAGATTTAGTCATTGTTTTGCTCTGAAATAAAAAGTTATGTTGATAGTGCTATCCATACACACACATTGAGTTGAGGATGATTGTGAATTTTTTCTAATTTTTGGAAAATATTAAAATTTTTGGAAAATTGTTGGTTCATTGCATTTCTTGAAGTTTTAAAATAAGCTTTTTGTGACCAAGTTTTGTTGAGTCAGTAATGTTTGTGGGTAACATTTCTGGAAACCCTCACGAGACTATAACTCGTCCACTAGAGGTAATCTAGCGGTTTAAAGCCTTGTTGCACGTTTAAGGTAAGTGCAACCGATGATTCCTGCGAAAGTGAGTTAGAATTTTATTGTTTTGCTCGAGGACTAGCAAAATATAGGTTTGGGGGTATTTGATATACACATAATTCATACATTTTATACTCCTTAATTTATATATGTTAGTGTTTCGATTCTTATATTTTATAATAATTACTTCATTTTTATCTCTTTTCAGGAACTTGCGCTTAAACGATGAAATCATATTAAGGCGACGGTGTAAGGAAGTGCACTTGGTGGTACAAAGTAGAGAGAGAAAACATAAACCAAACCCTAAACCAAACCCTAAACCCAAACCCAATCAACCCATATTCTTCCAACATCAAGAATATTCTCCACCCACTAAACAACCACCAAATCATTCCATATTCTCCACCCACTAAACATCCATCATTCCATATTCTCCACCCACTAAACAACCACCACATCATTCCATATTCTCCACCCACTAAACATCCATCATTCCATATTCTCCACCCACTAAACATCCCACTAAACATCCATCATTCCATATTCTCCACCCACTAAACATCCACCACATGCCATATTCTCCAACATCCATCCTCTATTCATGTGGGTGCTTAAAAACCAATCAAGAGGATAGCAATAGGGGGGAGGAAGGAGAGAAGGGAAAAGAATTAGAGACAAATCAAAACCTCTCCTCCTCCCAAAGTGATTCTCTCAAATTGATTCACAAACACCATCACCAATCACCATTCCCTACTCCTCTCCACTGTCCACACTGTCACCTCACCACCACCTCCGCCAAACAGCACAACAGGTCACGAACCAGCCGCGACAGAGTGCCTACCTCGCCATGGAACAGAGCCGTACCACGACTCTGTTTCATTTCACAAACAGAGCATTTGCCTCCCCTCTTTCGGCCTCAAATCATCTCGAGCACCTTCTCTCACGATCACCTTCACGACCCAACCAAACAGAACAACCACCGTCGCAAGCCGCCGCGAAACAGGGAGCGCATTCCCTGTTTCTGCGCTTCCTGTTCCTTGCCTGTTCTCGCTGAATTCTCTAGTTTTGTTGGTAATATCTTCACTTTCTTCATCTTTGCAGGTTCTAGCATCACAAGGGAGTCGAAGGAGGCCGCTAGGAGCGAAGAACCACTGCGAGAACTGCCGCGACAGCGTCGCTTCTCGCCTGAAACAGGGAGTTTTTCTCCCGAGTTTCCTCGATTTGTTTGCTGTTTTTCGATAGTTTTCTTCACCATAATTTGTCTTTTGCAGGTACTAGAGTCGAATTGAGGACGAGGGAGGCCGAGAGGAGCGAAAACCAGGCCGCGAGAGCCGCTGTCTCGCTGGAGAAGAAGATCGGAATTCGCTGTGTACTGTAGCAGTACTGTAGCAGGCGGGAATTTGTTTTAAATCGATTTTTGGCTAATTCCACCGCCAGAACTGCTCTGTACCACCACAGAGCGTTTTGAGTCCTTTTGTCTCGGGATTCGTGCACACCGATTTGCTGTTTGACACCCTATCGAGCTTGTGACAAGCCGAAGGAGTTTTGTAATTTTTATTTTAAATTTATTTTACTGAATTATGTGCTAAATTACTAATTACACGTTATTTCTGAAACTGATAATTTGCTTTCACCTTGCATGTTCAAGTAGTTAAATTTGATATGCTTGGTAGTTAGAAGTACTCTTTGTCAAGCTTGAAATAATTTGTTAAGGTTTAAAAGAACATGTTTTAATTTAAATTGGATTTTTAACGATCATATTTTCGGTGTAAGCAAGGGATTCTCATCCCTAAGCTTCTCGTATTTAAATTCAGTAATCTAGATTTAGATAATTTTGCTAACTCATTGGTGAGTCCAAGCCCACCAAATCCATTTCATTCCATACATTTCATTTCATTTTATCATTTTATTTTGTTTTATTATCTTTAATTTAGTTTTCTTTTAAAAACACTGTAACCCCTATTTTCCATTTAAATTAGTTTAGATAATTTCTTAAATATCAATTGTATTCACCTTCTTCGTGGGATCGACCCGTACTTGCCGTTGTCTACCAGTTAGACACCGTGCACTTGCGGTATTACAAGTTGGTTTAATTAACCTATTAATTTGGGTTAGTTAATTCTGCATCAAGTTTTTGGCGCCGTTGCCGGGGAAGGTAGCATTGTAATTAAATTTAAGATTTATTTTCACTAATTATAAAAAAAAAAAAACAATAAAAACAAAAACAAAAACAAAAAAAAAAAATTATTTTGTTCTTTTTACACTAATTTTGTGTTTGATTTTGCAGATTACACGCTTCTCGAGGATATTGGACGATCCTGCAAACATCAAGCATTTATTTTTTTTTTTTATTTTGTGAAGAGAGTTGTAATTTTATTTTCACCTCGTTTAACGAGTGTGTGGTGTAATAATTTTTAAACTCTACTGCTTATCATTTTGTTAATCACAAAAAAAAAAAAAAAAACAAAAAAAAAAAAAAAAACAAAAAAAAAATATCCAAAATTTTCTAAGTCAAAAGAAATTATAGGGAAACAATTTTTATTGTTATCCAATAATTTTTATGATTTAGAAATCCGACTTCTAAATCCAAGACAGTAAATTTATTTGCATATGCTTGTGTGTTGAGTGAAACGGATAAAAAGAAGTCGGACCTTTTGTTTTAATTGCGCTAACTTTTTGTGCAGATTGGAATACGCACACTGTAAGTATTTCTGTCATACGCAATGAATTAGCGACCAGAGTGCTTGGTGTAATTGTTTGAAATTGTGTGATTGGTTGTTAAATTTCTGTAATTGTGGATGCTAAACTTTAGTAATTCATAATAAGCAGACCCAGCTTCTAAATATAAACTGGTGGGACTTAATATCCCCACCTCATCACTCCAGCTGTGTGCAACCAATATCATAACATAATTAAAATCAATTAGCAAGTTAGATAGAGCTTTTTCTTTGGTACGGTGTTCATAAGACAACCAAGACCAAGGTGAACCCAGTAATTTTTGTGTTGACCAAAGCTAAAAGTGACGATGGGTTTAATCATTCAATGAACTCCGAGAGGCCACTGCCACAAGGGTAATTTACCCGGTACGCCGAGTCATAAGTAAGCTACGATCCACAAGAAGGATTGGTGTAACCAACAGTTTTTGGTTAGGAACACAAGCCTCAAGTGTACATTTAACATCACATCGTTCTCACATCTATTGGCTTACAGAGCGGTAGCACAAGGAAGTACTTAATTGGACCATTGTGACCTCCTTCTCTTGTGCAATAATCCGGTTTCTTTGAAACATAACTCTAGCCTACTGATTTTGAACTTTGCGGTGTAAAAGTGTACATTCTTAGGATCAACTTGTAGCACCCATTATTCTGTCTTTAAGATTACATAAGAAATAATTGTCCCCCAAAGATAAAAAGATAATTGATCTCAAAAACGTTTATTGCTTAGGGAGGCATGTTTCTTGTGCATTTATTGGTTGTTGATTGTGTGTGAGTCTGTGCATATTGTGTTTAGAGTTAGTGATAAAAAAAAAAAAAAAAAAAAAAAAAAATGAACACAAGGGAATATCCAGCCTATTTTTTCGAGCAAGTCAATTCATTTTATGACATGCGACGACCTGAGTATGATCCATATTTAGATTATCACAACCCAGGTCTAGCTTATCATCCTGACTTCTCATGGGCTCATGGTCAATACCATGAAGGCCCTCTAGACACTCCTCAGACTCCTCAAGCTTCAATTCCTGATAATGAGTTAGAGGCTATAATGAACATTTTTATAAGGCGAACAGGGGAAATGCTTGAGCAAAATTCTCAGGATATCGCAGATTTGACAGCTATTTATCAACAAAACTCTCAAGCTATCCGGAAACTTGAGATGACTGTGAGTCAAATAGCTGAGTCATTTCGTGAGATAGAGTCAGAAAAATTCCCTAGCCAACCTATTTCCAACCCAAATGGTCAATTTGATCTTAGTGGCTCATCTGAGTCAGATAGTGATGATGTCCAATTCATTACAACCTTTAGGAGTGGAAATTTGGTTGACAGTCAGGTAGAAATGCCTGATATGAGTGTCATTGAGTTGTCTAGCCAGGTTGCATCCTCATCTCATCAGAAAGCTGATACAGCCTCATTTATTGATGAACCTGTAGAGTCTGAGACACTAAAGACATCTGCTTCCCATGATCACTCATGCCTTCCTAGTGACTCATGCATTGAATCAAACTGTGAACATTCTTTAGAGTCACCACATGACCATTTAGAGACTTGTTTGACTCACTTTAGTTTAGACTTTGATGTTGATGATTCCATTAGGGCAGTCAATGATTTGCTTGACTCAGTCCCCATTGTGGATCCTAGTTATAAATGGAAGTCTAAAGTGAAGCCTCTTCCACTCAGTGAGTCAAAACTAGCCCTATCAGTTGTGCCACTTGAGCTTGACCTTAAACGATTACCTGACACCCTCAGGTATGCATTTTCAGGTGATGAGTTGTCTAGACCAGTATCTCTATATGATTCATGTGATGAGCCTGTACCACCTGATATATCCATCGTCTCATCTACTTGCATCATATCCCCATTTGCTAAGGCTATTTTCACCGATCCCTTGTGTTGTAGTGAGGATTTCAGTTTTCACCATCCTGTTGTGAAAATTATCCAATCTTCTCATTTGGAACCAGACATAGGATGTTCCCTTTTTGGAGCACGTAAGTATCCTCAGTTGTGTCTAACAACTGGTCACTTTTGGAATATCCTGGTGTATTTGGTGCCCCATGTGATTGCTAAATTTTGGTGGACTGATCCTCAACTGTTCAGGTTGTTGATATATGACCATGAACTAAGTGTTTGTCATGTTCTTCCTTTCCACTTTTCGATAGACCATTTTTTTTAGGAAGAATATTTGTCGGGCTGATGACGTTAAACCAAGCGCTAATGGGAGGCAGCCTAGCTTTAGTTGTGTGACTCTGCTGTTAGTCTGGATTGATTTTCGAGTACCCTATTTAGTTGTGTTTCATTCATACTCGTTAGCTCCGTAACAGTTTTGTCTTGCAACTTGTTTTCTTTTTAGTTTTCTTTGTTAGTGTCGAGTCTGTATTTTATCGATTTCTAATGAAAAGTCCATGATTCTTATGTTTGTGAGCCTCATTGATGGATGACTTCTTGGAAATTGATAAGATCTTCACCGTGGTAATACTGTTCTAACCTCCTCTCATGTACTTATTTCATTCATTTGTCCGAAGTCTTTTGTTAAACATTGAGGACAATGTTTAGATTAGGTTTGGGGGTAGGGTTCATGAGTCGGTGCAATTTTTCGTAGTGTTTTCTTTGTCAAATTTTTCGTAATGTTTTCTTTGTCAAACGTAGTGTTTTCTTTGTCAAAAAAAAAAAAAAAAAAAAAAAAAAAAAAATTGATTCAAGGAAACTTGGTCTTTTGTGATTTTGAATGTTTTATGCTCAAGACAATGCAAGCCGATATTGATAAAGACTTAAAGTTTAGTATGGTCCTTATGTTAGATTTAGTTCATAAGATTTTTCAACTCGATTATCTTTGCACCATGAGCAATGTTAGCATAACTTGAAGTTGATGAGTGAAGTATATGCTAGAAAACCTTAGAATAATAGTGGAGACTTAACCCTGAAAGTTTTGAACCTTTCTATTTTTCTGAGGGTTATACATAAACTCTGATTTTTCTTGATTCCATATTATCTCGTTGATGATCTCATTATTCTCATTTTTCTGATCAATTGCTTCGGGAATGACATCAAAATTGAATTATTACACTAGAACTTCTTGACTTATTCAATTGAGATGTCATAAAACTGACCCGAACTTAGGAAATGATCTAGGCATTTTTTTTTCTTTAAACCATTAACTAGCCTTTTAACTTACCCATAACATTAACCTTTTTGTAGCCTTTTGAGCCTTAGAATAACTTTTATTTTGTTAACCCATTAACTTTGACCCAATTTTCTCTGGGAATGTGTATGGATGGATGTACTTGGTGTAAAAAGGGCATGAAAGTGAAAAATATGAGATATTTCATAAATCCTCTATTAAAAAAAAAAAAAAAAAAAAAAAAAAAAAAAAAAAAAGAAAGAAAGAAGAAGTTATAAAAAGACTTTTTCAATGAGGATAAAGATGTGAGAATGAAGAAAAAAAAAATTGATGATGCGCAACATTGGTTTATTCTTGGCAGCCCTAATTGTTCGTTGAATGGGTATATACATTCCTAGAAACTTTTTCTTAGAATCCTTTGACATTCCTTATTAACCATTACCCAAGCCCTTTTACAACCCAACAAAGTCCTAGTTGATCTTAGGTAAAGGTTGGTTCCGTAGATGTGGAGATTTAATAACCAAGACCTATGGTGTTTGATTCAACATTTCCAAAAGCAATTGATATTCCTGTCCATGAGATCATGTTCATTCCATTCTTGAAAAGTCCGTTCTTCATAATACTATATGTGAGATGATTGTTTTCCATTATTTACTCTTTCCTCACATATAAATTGAGTGAATTACCAAATCTCTGAGTGCTTTATTGTGAGTGACATGAGAGATTTGAAGTCAAAACAAACTTTCTACAGGAGATTTAGTCATTGTTTTGCTCTGAAATAAAAAGTTATGTTGATAGTGCTATCCATACACACACATTGAGTTGAGGATGATTGTGAATTTTTTCTAATTTTTGGAAAATATTAAAATTTTTGGAAAATTGTTGGTTCATTGCATTTCTTGAAGTTTTAAAATAAGCTTTTTGTGACCAAGTTTTGTTGAGTCAGTAATGTTTGTGGGTAACATTTCTGGAAACCCTCACGAGACTATAACTCGTCCACTAGAGGTAATCTAGCGGTTTAAAGCCTTGTTGCACGTTTAAGGTAAGTGCAACCGATGATTCCTGCGAAAGTGAGTTAGAATTTTATTGTTTTGCTCGAGGACTAGCAAAATATAGGTTTGGGGGTATTTGATATACACATAATTCATACATTTTATACTCCTTAATTTATATATGTTAGTGTTTCGATTCTTATATTTTATAATAATTACTTCATTTTTATCTCTTTTCAGGAACTTGCGCTTAAACGATGAAATCATATTAAGGCGACGGTGTAAGGAAGTGCACTTGGTGGTACAAAGTAGAGAGAGAAAACATAAACCAAACCCTAAACCAAACCCTAAACCCAAACCCAATCAACCCATATTCTTCCAACATCAAGAATATTCTCCACCCACTAAACAACCACCAAATCATTCCATATTCTCCACCCACTAAACATCCATCATTCCATATTCTCCACCCACTAAACAACCACCACATCATTCCATATTCTCCACCCACTAAACATCCATCATTCCATATTCTCCACCCACTAAACATCCCACTAAACATCCATCATTCCATATTCTCCACCCACTAAACATCCACCACATGCCATATTCTCCAACATCCATCCTCTATTCATGTGGGTGCTTAAAAACCAATCAAGAGGATAGCAATAGGGGGGAGGAAGGAGAGAAGGGAAAAGAATTAGAGACAAATCAAAACCTCTCCTCCTCCCAAAGTGATTCTCTCAAATTGATTCACAAACACCATCACCAATCACCATTCCCTACTCCTCTCCACTGTCCACACTGTCACCTCACCACCACCTCCGCCAAACAGCACAACAGGTCACGAACCAGCCGCGACAGAGTGCCTACCTCGCCATGGAACAGAGCCGTACCACGACTCTGTTTCATTTCACAAACAGAGCATTTGCCTCCCCTCTTTCGGCCTCAAATCATCTCGAGCACCTTCTCTCACGATCACCTTCACGACCCAACCAAACAGAACAACCACCGTCGCAAGCCGCCGCGAAACAGGGAGCGCATTCCCTGTTTCTGCGCTTCCTGTTCCTTGCCTGTTCTCGCTGAATTCTCTAGTTTTGTTGGTAATATCTTCACTTTCTTCATCTTTGCAGGTTCTAGCATCACAAGGGAGTCGAAGGAGGCCGCTAGGAGCGAAGAACCACTGCGAGAACTGCCGCGACAGCGTCGCTTCTCGCCTGAAACAGGGAGTTTTTCTCCCGAGTTTCCTCGATTTGTTTGCTGTTTTTCGATAGTTTTCTTCACCATAATTTGTCTTTTGCAGGTACTAGAGTCGAATTGAGGACGAGGGAGGCCGAGAGGAGCGAAAACCAGGCCGCGAGAGCCGCTGTCTCGCTGGAGAAGAAGATCGGAATTCGCTGTGTACTGTAGCAGTACTGTAGCAGGCGGGAATTTGTTTTAAATCGATTTTTGGCTAATTCCACCGCCAGAACTGCTCTGTACCACCACAGAGCGTTTTGAGTCCTTTTGTCTCGGGATTCGTGCACACCGATTTGCTGTTTGACACCCTATCGAGCTTGTGACAAGCCGAAGGAGTTTTGTAATTTTTATTTTAAATTTATTTTACTGAATTATGTGCTAAATTACTAATTACACGTTATTTCTGAATTTTTGATAAATTGCTTTCACCTTGCATGTTCGAGTAATTAAACTTGATATGCTTGGTAGTTAGAATTACCCTTTATCAATATTCAAAGCATGTGTTAAAAATATTAAGCTTAAACTTTGATTAAGTGTGCCCTAAAAAGACACTTAATACTTTGTAAAAGCGTATTTGCTTGAAATACTTTGTTAAGGTTTAAAAGAACATGATATAATTTAAATTGGATTTTAACGATCACATATTCGGTGTAAGCAAGGGATTTTCATCCCTAAAGCTTCTCGTAAATTCAGTAATTTAGATTAAATAATTTTGCTAACTCATTGGTGAGTCCAAGCCCACCAAACTCATCTCATTTCATCTATCTTTTATTTTTTTTCTATGTTCAATTTATTTTTAGTTTAGTTTTAAAAATGCTGTAACCCCTTTTCTTATAAATTAGTTTAGATAATTTCTTAAAATTTCAATTGCATTCACCTTCTTCGTGGGATCGACTCGTACTTGCCGTTGTCTACCAGTTAGGCACCGTGCACTTGCGGTATTACAAGTGGGTTAAATTAACCTATTTATTTGGGTTAGTTAAACTCGCATCAATATCCTCTATAAATAAGAACCAAGTCTTAGAGGAATACTCAGACGCACTAGAACCCCATCTCCTGCTTGTATCCCTTAGTATCTAAACTTTGTAATCTTTCATCTTCTCTTCCATCTGTACATCCTCCACTAGTAAGTCGCCTTTGTAATCTTTTCCTATTTTTAATCTATATTGCATATTTTTATCTCTGATTTTCTTTAAAACACTTAACTAAGATCTAAACTCTGATAAGATCTTACAGTTAATCTCTGAGTGTAAAACATGAATTTGTCTTAGATCTGTATCGATCGATTGGATAGATCTATGTTAAATCTTTAAAATTATGTATTACGAACTTTAAGTTTTAATTCATATATCTCTGTTTATCTCTGCCTTTTTTGTTTAGCTTCCTGCTTCTTTTCTCTCAGATCTATTGTTTGTTTAGATTATTTCCCTAAGCATTGAATATTTCCTGGAATCAATTGGTATGAGAATGAGAGGAAATTAATTCAGTTTCTGGCATGAACCATGGTTGCCATTGGAGGGAAGGTCATGACCGGCCAGCCAGGAGAGAGGAGTGGCTTTGAGGCAGTAAGGCCATACTGGAAAAATGGTGAAAAAGCAAGTAGAAGACCTCGTATCTCCGGCTGATTGTCTGGAATGCCCTCGATGGTGTTTTTAGTCAAAGCAGAGATCAGACGAATTGAAGCCTGGGTATAGCAGTCAATTGGAAACTTGTTTGGAGAAGGCTAAACTCCAAATACTCCTTCATTTCTCACTTTGATCCTTGCACTTCCTAGGAATGGAAGATGTAGACTCTTAGAAGAGTTTGAAGAGTTCAGTGGTCAGAAAGAGTGTGTCGCCGAGTTGTACAACGAGCAAGCTGATTTGAAGGTATGGCCAATCATGCCACATAAAAAACAGAAAAACGGAATATCCTCATAGCATAATCTGATAAGAAAGATATGTCCTTGCGATACTCCAAAAGTGGTTTCCATTTTGCATGGTAGAGGTTTAGAAACATCTAACCAAACTTTGAAACGAAGGAACGAAATGGATTTGTCTTCTAGAAATTGAATATATGTCTCTATGAAGTGGCCAAGACTTGAAGCCGAACCTAAATGTCTTTGAAAGAGATTTTTTATTCAAAAAATTCATGGAACCTAATCCAACGGGGCACCTCTGAGAAGTTGATCGACATAAAGTCTTATTTTCATTTCTTAATAGAGATCAGGCATCCAAACAGAGACCATGGTCCAGAGGTAAGTATCTATTCCATATCCTCCTTGTTTGTAAATTGTATTAAGTGGTACTTGTTTCTTGCGTCTTGCTGTGTTGACAGGTTTGCGACCCGGAAAGGATGGACGTTTTCCCATTGCAAAACCATTCTGAATGCAAAGACTTCTTTGCTAAGGTGCTGATTTTCAAAGTACTTGGCAACAGTTCGAAGTTCAGGATCATCAAAGAGACTTTGAGTTCTAGTTGTGAAAGAAGCAGTTGGAAGAGTAAGATTTATTTCCTATTGGGTTTCCAAGTTGCGGATCAGTTGGTCAGTGAGTGTGGGCCTAGAGGGGATAAGTTGGGGTGGTGTTTGAGAGTGGGGGCGTTGTAGGAGGGGCCATTGGCGGAGGCGAGGGATGAAAGTTATAAAAAAGTAGAAGCAGGTTAAAGTAGATTGGAGATGAATGATTTTGTGGTGAAGGTATAGGGTTGGCGAAGGAGAATAATTTGATCTAAATGTTAGGATTTGATTATTATGTTGACCCATTGAATCCATTTGGAGGGAATTGAAGCAATAATGAGCTTGAAAAACGTGGATGAAGGGACTTTGTATTGAAGTTGAAGTGATTAATGCAATGGAGTTCATTCTACTGCCAAAATTATGATTATGGGATCTCAAAGTGTAATGGCGGAGATCACATATCTGTTTGAATGTAGAGGTGTTAGAATTGTGGGATATTATACTTAGAGAGGCGATTTGACAGGCTGAAGAGGGTAATTAAGAGTGGAAATGATGCCATCAATGAAGACGTGTTATGAAATGGGGGATGAACAGTGAAGTTGGAGAGAATGGAAAGCACTTCGCTTTGGACCTGCAAAACAAATACTAAGGGTCTGTTTGGTTGCACGAAAAGTAGACATGGAAATTGAAAATGTTTCCATGAATTTGATTTGGAGGTCTCCTCTTCAGACTTGGATTCTCATGAGTAGTGGGAAAACAGTCTTATGAAAAATCAATTTCTTGTTAGTAAATAGACAACCAAACAACAAAAATCTATATAATAAGGGAAATGAAATCCCAAGAAAAATGACTAACCAAACAGACCCTAAGAGAAACAGTGTTGTGAGAGGAAAGTCTAGAAAAAACTCATTCAAGGAAGAAAGAGGAAGGGAAGATATGGGTAAAGTTGTAAAAAGGATGATGAAAAGTTTTGAAGAAAGGAGAGACAGAGATCACTCATAAATGGATCTCAAAAACTCAATTTTGCGTTGATGTATCATCATTATTGATTAACATATAGATTAATTGACCAAACTATATTTATTTGCAGCTTGGGGGATCATCTTATACAATCTCAGTAGGCATGAGACATACAAGAAATGCAACTCAAGATATTAGTGATCTTCCAGCACCCACTGAAGATCTCCCTTCACTCCTCAACAAATTTTCGAGGAAAGGGCTATCTGGTACACACACAGATGGTCAAGCCTGTTGCACCTCATTTCATGACCGGATTTATACAAAAACAAACATCGATCTAGCGTTTGCAACATCCCTTGGCACTAAATGTGCTCATACACCTGGTCCTACCGACAACAATTTGGCTTCTGTAGAACCCGAAACCCTGAGCCAATTTGGAAACAATTATTTCCAAGCATTGATGAAGTCTTTTAAAAATCTTTGAATGCATTGAAAATAAGGAAAATTTTGGTGGGAGTGATCTATTAAAAAATATCCTCTTCCAAAATTCAATGCCTTTGGAGATTTCTAAAAGACCGTCTTGAACCACCATAAAAAATCTTAGAGCCCTTAGTTAGAGGACAACTGGAGTGACTAATAATGCATTATCAAGAGTAGAGAGTGGAAGCGCACTACGTGCGCGTAAATAGTGGAGGTGAAGATTACAGATAGGGAGGAAGAAGGGTGCGGCTGTGACAAATAGAAGGAGAATGGAGAGGGAGAGATTACAAAGAGCAAGGGAAATGACAGGGATATGATAGTCATTGTTTAATTTGGGCGAGAGCTAAATTCAAAATTGAAAATAGGTTGAAAATATACGCATTTTACCGTTCATTAATTAATGTTTGAAAGATGCTGGTTTTGATTGTAAAAAATTGAAATGGGGAGGGCAAAATGAAAAATGAAAAAGTTAGATTTAATAATTATTTTTTTATAATTTATAAATAGTTGGAGGGCTTTAAATAAATTATATTATGGGCTTAGCTATAATCAAGGAATGAGATTTCGCAAAATTTCAGAGAAAATTACTTTTGATTGAAATTATGAAAAGAAAAATGGCATTTCAGAGTTTTCTTAAAAATACAAAAACCAGCTACCAAAAGTTACAATTTTTCGAGGGTTTTTTTTAATATTTTTTTTGGATTTTTTTTCTTAAATTTTGGGATTTTTTCTAATTATTATTTCTTCTAATTATTTATTGGTTTTTGAAACTACCACCTCATTTTTTTTTTTTTTTATCATTTCTTCTACTTATATATTGATTTTTGAAACCATCCTCTGATTTTTTAATTATATGTTATTTATTATTTGTTTCATTTCTTGATATTTAAGTTTCATTTAATGTGTATAATGGATTTATTTACTTGCATCTTACTTTTTTTTTCACATATTTCATATACCCTTGAAATTCATTATAAATATTTCATGTATTCTAAAAAATTTTACGTTTTTTCTTTACATACATAAATATTTCTTAAAATCTGGAGGCCGAAATTAACTTGAAAACGAAATCAAAATCCTTGGGTATAATTAATGAATGTTTATAAGGACTGACTTTGATTGAAAATCAAAATGTTAGATGTGAGGGTATTTTTATAGTTTATAGATAATTAGAGGGCTTTAAATATAAATAGCATGAATTTGGGAGGGCGAAATGGAAAATCAAAAATCAGGTTGAAGAAATACAAACCTTTGTTCATAAGCCCAAGTCCTATATAGTTTAGATGTGTACAAGTCCAAACCTGAACATAGTCGGCTTTTTTGAAAATAAAATTATACATATCACAAAGAAATTGTGATGTATTTTTTAATCCAAAACACACTAAAAAACAACTTACATCCAAATCTAAAGAACAACTTACATCCATGAGGCGATTAGCGAAGATTAGGTAATAGAAGGAACCCTTATAAAAGAAAACCCTAGCCACCTATTTTCTCTGTATACACATACGTAGAAGAAAATGAGGTGATAGAGGAAAAGTTATGCTTCCATGTTGGGATTCTCCAAAATTACGAGTAAAACTCTAATGAGCTTCATTTTTATGTATTGTTTGTTGATTTGAATATAAAATTTATTTGTCAAATAAATATTGTCATCCTCCTATCTATGATCACGTCATAGAGACAACACGACTTCGATGAATTTTTGTGTTACTGTTGAAAAAAAAAAAAGTAACACATTGATGGTATGCATGTACTTAGATTTTTATCATATTACTGTTTTATCCATGTGGATGGACACATGTCCATTCACATTCCCATGTTTATGTATGGTGGATCCCTCCCTAATATTTAGTTCTCAACATCACACACTACACCAAAAATACTCATCCGCAACGGTTTGGGACCATGGGGGTAAGCTATTGCCACGGCTTAGAGGCCTGGCCAATTGAGGAGTCGCCAAATCACCATTGACGGCTATAAACCGTGGAAACACATATTAGCAACGGTTTTATGTTCGAGGACGCTTGATGATTTTCTGCATTTAGCCACGGTTTTAAGCCGTTGCAAGCATGATGGCCACGATTTTAAGCCGTGTGATGGCCACGGTTTTAAGCAGTGGCAAGTGATGGTGACGGTTTTAAGTCGTGACAAGCATGAAGTACCACGATTTTAAGCCGTGGCCAGGCAAAACAAAATTCAAAAAAAAAGAAATCTGGTTTGTTGCGAGGGTTTGAAACCGTTGCAAATTAATATAATCGAAAAAAATTTACATTTTTTTTGCTGCTGCAGCAAAATCACAGCCCCACACTTGCAAAATCAGTCCTTACTAAGATCAACCAGACACTTGCCATGTGGCGTGTAACCGTGCCTACGACACGGTTACCGTGTCATGCCTCCGACACGAATAAGATTTCACAAACTATATGCCAGATAAATACAAAATCAACCGTAAAATGGAACTTTGAAATTGCATTCAAAATTTTCCAAATCACAATATCTGTACTACAACGTACAGTTTATATCTACTTACATCTTTTGAGAGCAAGCTTTCCATGTATTTTTTAATGGAATAATTTCATTCAAACAGATAGCCAACAGGCCATCAGAGGCGTATTCGATGATACTACCTTATTTTTTCTGCAACTTATAATGTAGCTGATGCATTCAATTTTGACAAGTAGAAAAGTGAACTCAGTATCGTATGTCAATTGTAGAGACTTGGAACAAGTAGTACTTGAGCATGCTCATCCAGTCCAAGGAATATCAAAGTCAGAAAACAAGTGGAACCTAAATCTCATGTGATATTTAAGATACAAACCCACGGTACACGGAAAAAAAAAAAGACAATGATCATTCATTATGCAAATAATATTTCATTGTTCATAGTAATGCATCCACATGACAAGGGACTATTTATTCCATAAATGGAATTGACATTCAAAGATATAAAGCATGTACAATTTTAATTCAGTTACAAAGAAACTATTTACAAGTTTTTCTTTGATTTTCCCTCTCATAGATTTCTACTTTTGCGCTATCTGTACTAACAAGAATATAAAAAAATTGTAGCATTTGTTTTGAAGGAAAATGATCACTGAATGATAGGAAAGGACTAGGGGCAAAAAAAACCTTACAGCATGGAAACGACACGGGTGAGAGCTGTGGCTAGTGATAGAGAAACCATATAACTTTGGAATGCTTTAAATGGGATAAAAGTCTTCCTACAAGTGCTTCATCGTTCCTGTTTGACAACAGTTACTAGCAACCAACGCAACTTTTCAGTGCATCAGTGAGAGGGCATCACGGGTACGGCCTAGCAGGTTCAATGCTGTGGCAGCTATGTGATATCCAGTCAAGCCTGCAAGAGTCAGTTGTTCCTTTGCCGAAGCATGCTCTATGTAGTTGTCTGGTAGAACAATTGGCCGCCACTAAAAATTACCCAAAATTGGAATTGTAAGCAAAGCAGCACATATTTCGAAATCAATAATATTAGTTTTGATCTAATTAATAATAGCTGCAACATCTCAAATGTGACCTGTTAGGTGTGACTGCATCTATAATTTAGCAATAGTTGGTGGTAGAAGCAAACTAAGAGGCTATCATCTTATTAGGTCTGTTAGTAAAGAGAAATCACAAAGTTATCAAGGGGTCCAGTTTCAAGAATTTGATAAAAAAAAACATGGAATGGCAACGTAATGCCTAATGTTGCCACTGATCAGCCAACTAATTAAAGATGACTACTATCATCATATACCCTATCCCTAGACCTGACGATTTGGGAACAACACTATCAACCTATTGATTTACTCAGGCGAGAATGGAAAACCCGAAAGACAAGCTACCCTTCTCCACTCCGGACATGCTAATAGATCATCCATAACCATATGAAAGAATGGAATCAAAAGACAATTACCTTTACTCTTCCATCAAGCTGCCCATCAAGTGTAATGAACTGCTTCTGGTATATTAACTAGATATTCAGAATCAGTCATGTGCTTCTGGTATATTAACTAGAATAACACTCTGGAACTAGTTGGTGAAGTTTCCGATTATTAGAAGTTTTCAAGAGGAAAGGCTAATATTTTGTTTAATTACTGAAAAGAATGGGGACATTAATGTGACCCCAGATCACACAACCAATCTGATTAATGGACTGATCTAAAATTTAACAATATTCAGCATGGTCTAGACTCTAGATCTTCATCGCCAAATATCATTTCCATAGTTTAGGCAGACAGATTTTTAAGGATCTCCAACATCTGGAAAGTATGGTTAACTCTATCAAACCCTGCGACTCCAAAAGAAAAGGAAAAAAAATATCAGTAAAAATGTTTAGGGCATGAATGGGCCCTCCTGAGAGACTCTACTACCATGTCATATTCAACTTCGTTATTGTTTTCTCAGTGATACAACTGGAACACATGTAATGCACAAAACGAGAACTAGAAAATAGAAGTTCTTGTTCAAGTATATTCGGGTATATGTAACAGAATCTCAGATGAAATTTGAAATTCAAACACTGAATCTGGTTTATTAGATTGGGCAATATCTGATATCAGATAAAATCTGGTAGAATGGCATCCCTAGAGACAAGGCAATATTGTTCAAGCCAGGAATTCTTCTGTCTTTTGCAATGCATGTAAGCATCTGGTTGAAACATCGCCACCATAAACCTTATAAATAAAAGTTTTTAATCTTACGAGTACTCGTGCACCTTATAAATAAGATGACTGTTGATTCAAAGACCCCAACTAACCGAAGATACAATTATTCAAAGCAGAGGTACCAAGGTCATTCACTAGAAGATTAAATGAAATTTGTTTCTTACAGTTTACCTGTTTGCATATTCTATTATCCTTCATCTGATCAAAATTAGGAGTACCAAAAGCCACAGTATAGAAAAAATCCCGCCATAACAACTGCAGAGGTTGAAAGACACAGATAGTTGTCAAATTTGTGGTTGAAACCAAACATAGAAGTCCACAGAATATAACATCCAAAGAAGTGTAAAGATCATTCGGTTACATAAAAAGAACCAAATGACATAAAAATCTTGACAGTACACATCAAGATATGATGAACCAATGCACATTTTTTGTCATCAAGAGTAATCAGCACTTGCCATAAACTGGCAGAACATAAAGTGTTAAGGCATGGTACACTGACCTGTCCAACAAGTGAAACAGGTGGCAATGTATGTTTCTTGACGTCCTTATAAACATCTTGAAGGCATTGGTAAAAATATCTGCAAGAAAGACAACAAAACTGCCACAGAAACAATACAACAAATATTTTTAAAATTGGAATTCAAATGCCAGGATAAAGGCAATGACAGATAAAAATTTGTTCGCCGTATTTCAAGAATTTTCCTTTGTAATCACTTTCAAATATGGCGATAAAACAGTTGTTGTTGGTTTCAAGAATGCAGATGGGTCACCCTTTGGTTTCTCGAAGTTTGCTACCCACTCCTGCAATTCACAAAAGGACCTAGTCTGAGAAGGCATAAGACAAGAAATTTGCTATTCAAGAATTAAGCAATGCCGAACTTATACAAGCATGAGTTCATAATAACCCCAACGCACAATTTCCTATTTGATTGGGCAACAAGTAACAGAGCATGGAACAGTGACTTACTTACCCACTAATACCTAGGCTGAAAGCAATCGTTAAAGTGATTAGTTTTAGAGCCAATTCACTTGAGGCTATTAGAGTATGGATCTAAACATAACAGATGTTCCTTGGGAAGAAATAGCAGGCAGGCAGACACCAAACTACATTTCAAGCATTTAGCCACACTCATTATACACGCAAACGCAATTAAGACAATGGATACTTTTAGTAAAAGCCGCTCTCGTTAGTTATCCTCAAAGTGTTCTTATTCCTAACTGTGACATATCTTATATACAGAATAAGTGCAATTAATTTCCTATAAGAGTAATGTCCCAGTTGTGAAGCAATAAATTGTTGTTAAGCTTACAAATTCTTGTACATCAAATGTATCAGGTGATACAATGGTCAAGGTACTCAATGAAAAAGGTGTTGTGGTCTTTGGGCTTCAAGCCATCTTTACAATTTAAGTGGATGATGTCTAACATAAACAATATCGAAAATGTACCACATACTTGAGAGTTGTGACCATCATGTCATGCATAGAAGTTATCATAATATTAATGACTTGATTGGCTCAACTTATCTACGAACATGAACAATAAATTGCAAATATACAAAAAAGATAAATGTACCAGAAATAGTTATCTGTGTAATATCTATGGCACCAACAGAAATCCATTTAGCAGACTCAATGCCAAAAGCCACGGGAAATGACTGTTTCAAACAGCATGGTGATGAAAACGATTAAAGGAAATATATGTGAACGAGATTTCTTTCACAGGTATAGTATATGACACGAGAAAAGACCTGCAGTCCCAACGCCGTATCTCCTTCAATACTCTTGAAATCGTTAATAATGGCAATTCCTAACTGAAACAAATGCACAATCACGTTAATGATGGTTCAAGTGAACTGTCATCTAGGCATTTTCCTTTTCTAGAATAAGTAATTGCCACTGAAAAAGGAGAAAAATGAGTTTATGTATATTTTTTACAATCTTTTAAGGGCATACCCCAGCGATGTTGTACAACAGTGTTAGGACTATGATGTCAGGTGTAAGAACCCCAAATAGAGCCTGACCAACCCACCTGTCTAAAAAATAGTTGGTCAGTCGAAAAAAAAAGGAAAAACAATAGTGAAAGTTTCAACGAGATTAGGCATACTTATAGAGGAAACTGTTGTAGCAGTAGACTAGATGATAAGAATGACAGACCAACGGCATACAAATAAATAACACCAACATGTGTGACCCAGATTATGATTAACCACGTGACCCAAATCTCATGAAGAGGATCTACAATTAATTGAGTCAATCTACCACATTCGTTGGGGGCAGCAAAATCCAGTAGTTAAAAACTTGAGACAAGACAAATCTATAAAATGCACAGCGGGCACAACTGCACAACATTTGGTGTTCAGGCCCTGGGACTAGGCATGCATCTCATTTTACCTCAACCATATAACTAAAGCCTATCTAGCAGGTATTTTCGTTTTCCACTTTAGTAGATATGATTGACTATTGAAGCGAAAAATAACAAGCTGAGGATCACACGGGGTTTTTCCATAGAACCTCTCTACATCATTGTTACAAGAACAGTAGCATTCACGACTTTATCGTGTCAGACACTCTATTGAACCAACCTAATCTTTCCCTAGTTCAATGTGTTTGACAGCTCTTACCAGTCATGGACACAGAGTACAAGGTCCTGACTGTGTTACATGGATCTTCCATGATTTGTGACTGGGTTAAATAGATCCATCCATATAACTGTTAGCAAGGAAATTACAGGAAAATATCGCACCATGGCAAACTAATGTAGCTTACTCCCATAGCGAAGTTTCCCATCCATCCATTCCGCTTAAGCTGCAAAATGTTTCAAAGTAGATAAGGGTTAAGTTCTTGCCTACTGCATGCACAAATGAATACCTAAATAAGTGTATAACCTAATGAGAAGGTAAAGGAACAATAATATAACAAAGAGAAAAAATTCAACCTTTAAGGGAGGAGCAGAATATATGTATGACACAAAAGATCCACCAAGAGCTAGGTATAGAACTATATGAGAAGTATGCCCTCCCTAAGAAAAAATGACACTTAGGCTCTCGAGGTTTATATGACATAAAGACATCCATTTGTTGAGAACACTGACCCACGCGTCTAAAAAGCAAGCCAAGCCAAGACCTCCTACAAGCAGGAACAAAATCTGGGAAATCACCTGAATAAAAGCTTCCATCATACTTCATTTAACCAAGATAACTTAACATGAGCAACATATAGATACCAATATCTAGTATACAAGGATTAAGCTTTTGAAACTCCATGTAATAACTCAAACGACCATATGTCATTTTAGGTATTTAGACATTTCTACTTACACAGATATTTTGTTGGGGATTATCTCCATGCAAATTTCCTACACGAAAACTATGCCCATTTTGATATATGAGCCCAATTAAAAAGATCAAAGAAATATCTCCATCCATTTTCACCGTTTGGAGAGAAATTCGACGAGGAAAAAAGTGTCGTGGATGTGACCAAATTTTGAAACCTTGATCAGGGTTGCCATGGAATATGAATCATCGAATGAGTCAAATTTTACAGGTTTATGGTTCACTGCCGTTAATTTATTAAAACCAGTCTTTCCATTATACGCAGGGGGGATGTAGTAGGGTGGTAATAATAAACAACATCACTACAAAAAGCTACAAAACTAACAAAACATAATATCATTTAGAAGAAGCCGTAGGATATTAGACAAATGCATTAGTACATAGATGAATGTGAACTGGGTTCAAAGACTAGAAAATCATAGCATATGAAGACAGTAACTAGAAAATACCATAGACAGGATAAGAAATATCTAATACATATGACCATATGAAGCGAGTCGCAATAATCACCAGATTTAGAGAAAAGAATAAAGAGCATGATCCTGACCTACTTGCAGGCCAGAGTAAGAACATACAAACTGTGCTAGATAGTAATCCATTGAATCACGCACCTCAACCTTAGATATTGCTCCTGAAGGAATGGGACGATAAGGTTCGTTGATTGCATCAACCTCTCGGTCATACCAATCGTTGAGTGTCTATGAATGTGAAAAAAGTAATAGATCATCTAACTTGGGTTGTGTTGACGGTAAAACCGACCGACAGCTAAACATTTATGTTAAAGAACCTGTGTATAGCCAGCGAGGCAAGAGCCGGACATTATCATGCAAACCACTGATTTAGCAACATCTTCCATGTTCCAGTGAAAATTTCCTGCATATGAAAAAATCATAAGAAATGGCGTTGAAATATAATATGGCAGAAAAAAATCATTACTGTTAAAGTTTTGTAAGACAAGGGAATAAAGCTCATCTTCCAAACAATGCATTAGCTACATTTAACAATACCAATGTACAGTTCTGCTATATGGGCACTAATTATCTACATCCATCTAGGCCCACAAACGTCTTCTTCCCCTTCTTCAATCCCTATGATCTAGAGTGGTGACAAATGACGTCCACAACCATGACTGGTTTGGCCCCAAAATGTAGATCATTGTGATGGAATTGAGATGACATACAAATTAAATTAGAAAAAATAAGACTGCTCAATGATCATCTGGCCAATGTATTCAAACTTTCATGGAAATGTTAAGATGTTACCAGAAGCAGCAGCGCCACAGGCCACTCCACAAACTAAAGGAGGCCAAGTTACGGGCTTTGCAAGTTGAAGACGTATCTTCCACTTATTCTGTATATAAGATATGTCACAGTCTAACTGCATCAAAAATAAGTAAAACAAAAATAAAATTATGTGGGTCATAAGATGACCAAGATTTTACTAAGTAAAGCTATCTCTAAAACTATAATATCCAACTTCTAGCAAATGCTTGTGCTTCAATAAGAATATATCCCAGTAGATTAAAACCTTCTGTTTGTAAACCAGAAAGTCAATTACGATGATAATGGCTACTAAACTTTTGTTAGATCAAGTAATTTTAGAAAGAAAGGTGAGAGTCATGTACAGAAAGTGTATTCGATTGCGAGAATAAGTTTTCAAACATAATTCAAATTTGAAGCTCGCAGAGAAAGTTTATATTGAATTCAAATATCAACCATTTCAAACTTGATTCAATTAGCAATTGATCTATACTGATTTCAAAAACACAAATTAAAACACTCAAGAAACATAAAATCTAAATTAAAAGCAATCAATTGATTTACGAATCGAGGTAAACAACTTTGGTCCAGTACATCCCATGGTGGTTCCCAATCCTCCATTTAGCTTCAACGCAACCAATTTGTCCAAAAGCTCCCTAGTTGCATCAGCATCTGAATTTTGATTCAGAAAACAAGATCTCATCATTCTCAATGGACGAAACGCAAATTTTCAGAATTTGAGATCAGATCTAAGAGCGGCTAAATCATTAAACAATATAGAACATGAGATTACCTTCAGGAGCGGGCTTCAAGGTATCGTAAGGAACCACAACGTCATCGGTTGGAGTCTGAATCTTACTCCAGTCCATATGCTGAGCTTCGCCACTTGATTCAAGAATCAAATCGAAAAAATCAACAACACGTTGTCAAGATCCAATCAAGAAACCGAAAACATCAATGTTTTGGATGAGAAGATTGTGATCGAACCTCAGGTAACGAGAGACGAGATTGATGAATCCAGATTTCTCGCATAGAAGAGTAAATCTTCCAGATTTCTTTCTCTTCACACTCTCCTCTGCTTTTGATTACAATCTCCTCTGAGTTTGTACAGTCTTTGTCACACTTGTGACTTTGAACAGAAAATGAAGAACAATGGAATGGAGAATTCTATTGAAGAAATAGGATTGAGATACAAGCTTACTGCTCAGATCGATCTACGACTCTGGCCCTCTATTACAAATTTCTTCTTCTCTGTTCCGCTCTTCTTCCTCTCTATTTATACTACAGTAGTTGTAACAGAAATACAAAATGAACCATTAGGATTCTTACAGGTGTCTGGTCCCCATGTGTTTATAACAACCTGAGGGGTGTATTTACTATTCTGTCCCTATATTCAAATTCAACCTAATTCAAATGTTGGCGCCTCTGTTTCTGATTTGGCGCCTAATGATTTCGATTCTTTGTGAATGTGACAATGCCAACCCCTTCGAAACATCCTTGTCCTCAAGGATTAAAGTGAGGAAAAGCTGCTTGGATGACTGACCAATCCTCCCAAGTGGCGTCAGTAGGGGTGGAGTGCGACCACTGTATGAGAACCTGTGTAACAGCTTGGTTGTGACAAGGGACGAGACGGCGAGCCAAGACAGCGACTGGTTCAGCTCGAAACAATCCAGAGTGGTTGACCACAGGCAGGACTGAAGCTGCAACCGAGTGTGCTCCCAACTTGCGCTTCAACTGCGACACATGGAAGACAGGATGCACTTTAGAGTTGGGAGGAAGACTGAGCTTGTAGGCCACCATACCAATACGCTCCAATATCAGAAAAGGACCATAAAAACGAGCTGAGAGCTTGAGATTGTGGCGGAGGTTGACAGAAGTTTGCCTATATGGTTGTAAGCGTAAATAAACCCAATCGCCCACACTGAACTCACGCTCAGATCTGTGCTTGTCGGCATAGTGTTTCATGCGTTCTTGAGCTCGGACGAGCTTCTCTTTAATGACACTTAACATTTGATCTCTGTCACGAAGAACCTGTTGTACATCAGAGAGAGAATTGGAGGCTATAGGAGGAAGAGCCATCAATGGAGCGCGATACCCATATAGAGCTTCAAATGGAGTAGTTTGGAGACTGGTATGGAAGGAGGTGTTATACCAAAATTCCGCCAAATAAAGCCAATTCGACCATTGAAGGGGAGCCTCACTAGTCATGCAACGGAAGTAGTTCTCAAGGCAAACATTGACTCGTTCAGTCTGTCCATCAGTTTGGGGATGGTATGATGAACTGAGTTTAAGGCTAGTGCCTAGAGCTGCGAAGAGGTCTTGCCAAAAGGCGCTCAAGAAAACTTTGTCACGATCAGATACAATCGAGGATGGCAGCTCGTGAAGACGATAAATGTGCTTCAGAAACAGATCAGCAATCATAACTGAAGTGAAAGGGTGAGAGAGGGCAATAAAATGGCTGAATTTAGTCAGTCTGTCCACGACCACTACAATGACAATTTTGTGCTTGGATGGTGGTAGTCCTTCGATGAAATCCATCGAAATATGTTGCCAAGCGTGCTCCGGTATAGGTAGAGGTTGAAGCAGTCCCCCATATGTTGAGTTATCCGTCTTATTACGTTGGCAAGTATCACATTCAGAGACAAAAGTGAAGACATCATCCTGCATTCTGGGCCAAAAAAAATATTGGCGGAGTCTTTTGTAAGTGGTGTTGATCCCGGAATGGCCTCCAAGAGCTGAAGTATGGAGCTCATGCAGTAGATGCCGACGAAGGGAACCAGAGGAGCCAATACAGATTTGCTGATGATGCTTAAGAACTCTGTGAGCCAAGGAATAAGGTGGCTTAGATTCTGATTTGAGAAGTAGCTGCTGCAACAGTGAGTGCATAAATGGATCATTGGCATAAGAATAATGAACTTCAGTGAGCCAGGTAGGGGTAATTGTGGTCAGAGCTAGCACTTGGCCTTTGTTGTCAGTGCATCTAGACAATGCGTCTGCAACTTTGTTGTCGATACCTTTTTTATAGCAAATCTCATAGTCGAAACCGAGGAGTTTAGCTAACCATCGCTGTTGAGTCATTGTAGTGACTTTTTGGGCTAAAAAATGGCGGATACTCTGATGGTCGGTGAATATGATGAACTTGGAACCCAGTAAATATGAGCGCCATCTATGGACAGCCATAACAATTGCAAGTAACTCCTTCTCATAAGTAGATAATGATAAATTCTCCGGGCTTAGAGACTTACTAAAAAAAGCTATTGGGCGGCCAGCTTGAGAAAGGACAACACCTACGCCAATAGAACATGCATCTGTCTCTAGGTGAAATGGTTCCTGAAAGTTTGGGAGTGCCAACAAAGGAGCTGTACACATAGCCTGTTTCAGTTGGGAGAATGCAGTGGATGCCATAGGAGACCAAGTAAAAGCATTCTTTTTAAGAAGATCTGTCAAGGGTTTAGCAATGACACCATACTTTGCAATAAATTTTCTGTAGTATCCCGTCAGACCCAGAAAACCACGGAGCTGCTTAATATTTGTAGGAATGGGCCAACTGGTCATAGCTTCAATTTTCTGCGGATCAGCCTCAACACCCTTAGCACTTATAATGTGACCGAGATACTCCAATTGTTCTTGAGCAAAGTAGCACTTGGATATCTTGACCACCAGCTTGTGTTGTCTAAGGATGGAAAAAACAACTTCAAGGTGCTCTAAGTGTATGGACAGATTGGGACTGTATATCAGAATATCATCAAAGAAAACAAGAACATATTTTCTGAGAAGTGACTGAAATATCTGGTTCATAAGAGCTTGGAAGGAGGTGGGTGCATTTGTAAGCCCAAAAGGCATCACCTTGAATTCAAAGTGCCCATGGTGTGTCTTAAAAGCTGTTTTGTGGATATCAGGAGGGTGAACTAGTAGTTGGTGATACCCTGATCTTAAGTCCAATTTGGAGAATATGGTTGCACCATGAAGCTCATCTAAAAGTTCATCTATGAGAGGCATAGGAAACTTGTCTTTGATTGTAATCTCATTCAACTTCCTGTAGTCCACACAAAATCTCCAGGATCCATCTTTTTTTCTGACTAGGAGGATGGGGGCTGCAAAGGGACTGTGAGAGTGTTGGATCAACCCTGATTCTAACATTTCCTGAATTAATTTCTCAATGACAGCCTTTTGCATGTAAGGGACTTTATATGGGTTCTGAGAAGGAGGGTGATGGCCAGGCTTCAAAGGGATATGGTGGTTGAGGGCTCGGCTAGGAGGAAGAGCAGTGGGGGCTTGGAACAGGTCACTGAATGTTGAAATTACGTGTTGTATTTCAAGGTTAGGTTGTATAGGAGTATCTTGAGTAGTTATAGAGAAGAGATGGCAAAAGAATGAGCTAGCATGGTTTCGCCACAATTTAGACAATCCCTTGGCCTCTAGTAAACACAAAACAGCAGATTCAGACCCACCTTGGAGAATAACTGTCTGTCCATTAATGACTAAAGTCAGTTGAAGCTTCTGTAGATTCAGTGTGATGTCCCCAAATTGTTTTAACCAGTCACCACCAAGGACCATATCATAACCTCCAAGAGGCAACACCCTAACTCTTCCTTCAAAGGACACACCCTGCATTGTCCATAGCAATTTCTGGCAGACAACAGTACTTAGTAACTGATCCCCATTGGCAACATTGACAAGCATTTGTGGAGTGAGATTAGTAGGCCATTTGGTAGCCTTAACCACACTAGGGTCGATGAATGAATGCGTACTGCCAGTATCTATTAGTATAGACACTGGTTTCTTTCTAATAAACCCTTTGATGAGTAGTGTGTTTGTAGAAGAACACCCATGAAGGGCATGCAAAGATATCTCCATGTCTGTAGGTACCTCTTGTAGAAGACTCTCAGTGACTATTTCAGGGTAATCTTCAACTTCATCAGATAGATTATCCTCAGGAATTAGCATATACAAGTGCTGGGATTTACGTAAGTGTCCCGGTTTGTATTGCTCCTCACAATTGTAGCAGAGGCCCTTCTCCCTGCGTATACGCATCTGGCTGGGAGTGAGTCTTCTGATTGGTGGTATTGGATGATGAGATTTAGAGTTGTTGTTGTGTATGGACTGAAATGGGTTTCTTTGATATGAATTGGAGTTGTAAGTAGGGTGAGTAGAGTGGTTGTGGTGTGATATGTGAGTAGATGTAGTACCTACTGGATTTGTGTAGGTGGTGGAGTATGTGTTTGGTCTACTGGTGTAAGGTTGAGTGTGAGAAGGCTTGAAACTGTTTTGTGAATGTGACGCCTCATGCATCCTAGCCAGAGAAAAAGCTTGTGTCAGGGTAGTTGGTTTAAAGAGCTGAACCATGGCTTTTATGTGAGTTTTCAATCCACTCAAAAAGCTGAGTACAAAATACTGTTCATCCAGATGTTGATTGTGTGTCAACATTAACGAGCGTAACTCCTCAAATTGGTCAAAATACTCCGTAACAGTTCCATGTTGAAGCAATTTATTGAATGAGTCGACGAAGTTGTCCAATACTGCTTCTTCAAAACGCTCGCAAAGGTCATTGCAAAATTGTTTCCACTGAGGCATTTCCCTCCCCACATGGTGGTCAAGAAACCACAGATCGGCCTTCCCCGATAGATGAATCGACGCCATACCGACCTTGTTACTCTCCGAAATTTGGTAGAACTCAAAGTATTTTTCACATTTCTTCACCCATGACCTAGGGTTTGTTCCATCGAAATAAGGAAAATCTAATTTGGGTAAGCGATGAAACATACCTGGATGCTCCCAATGAATTTGGGAGTCAAATCAATGTTCGGTCTGATTAGAGTGTGGAGTAGCAGATGAGCTCGGTTCAGAGACGCCTACTGGAGCAAGTGGACTTTGGATCAACTGGAAGAGTTGATCGAACTTGGAATCCATGTGTTTTCGATTGTCTTCCATGCGTTTTGCTAATCCTTCATGAGCGAGAGTTAACTTGCTGAATCCACTGTTTAAGAATTCAATCTGGCCTACTGTCTCATTCTGGTTCTTCCTGGTCTCTCTTATGAATTGCTCTAATTCTTTTCCCCTCGTTTCCATCGCTTGCAATGGTGGTGTTCAATCACAGTCCCGAATGAACGAACGCTCTGATACCAATTGTCACACTTATGACTTTGAACAGAAAATGAAGAACAATGGAATGGAGAGTTCTATTTAAGAAACAGGATTGAGATACAAGCTTACTGCTCAGATCGATCTACGACTCTGGCCCTCTATTACAAATTTCTTCTTCTCTGTTCTGTTCTTCTTCCTCTCTATTTATACTACAGTAGTTGTAACAGAAATACAAAATGAACCATTAGGATTCTTACAGGTGTCTGGTCCCCATGTGTTTATAACAACCTGAGGGGTGTATTTACTATTCTGTCCCTATATTCAAATTCAACCTAATTCAAATGTTGGCGCCTCTGTTTCTGATTTGGCGCCTAATAATTTCGATTCTTTGTGAATGTGACAGTCTTTCACTTCTTTCTCTTCACAATCTCCTCTGCTTTTGATTCACTTCTTCTTCTTTCTCTTCTCACTCTGATTTGAAACGAAAATGGAGCGATTCTTTGGGAGGCTCCTCTGCTTTTGATTACAATCATCTCTCTCTCACTCTGATTTGATTACAATCATCTCTCTCTGATCACTCTAACAAACCCTAAAATGGAATTGGAAGGAGGCGGGAGCTTCAATATTTTTCGCAAGACCGCAAAACTGTTTTAGCAATGGTGCAAAAGTTTTTTCGCCAAAGCGTGAAATGGATGTGAATTTTCGCAACACACTTTTTTTATAGCCACGGTTTTAGGCCCTTGGCAAAAGTCATTTTTTACATTTGCCACGGTTTTGAGCCGTGGCCATCTCCGTGCAGCTAATCAAGCCTTTTGGTGTAATGTGTAGCCACGGGTTTAGACTCTAGCCACGGTTTTGAGCCGTGGCAAATAAACTAACGGTTTTGAGCCGTGGCCATCTCCATGTAGCTAATCAAGCCTTTTGGTGTAGTGACATCTTACCATCATTGTTAGATTTCCTCATTCAAATGTATTGTATATTGGAGGAGCCCTTCTAGGGGTCGAGGGAGGGAACAAGGGAGGGAGCGAGGGATGGGTGGTAACCACCCATTCGCCTCAAGATAAGTGCATCTGCCTCAAAATGCACGATGTTGCTTATCTCGAGGTGGATGGGTGGCTTCCACCCATCCCTCGCCCCTTTCCCTCGTTCCCTCCCTCGACCCCTAGAATTTTTGATATTGGAGAGAGAGAGTGAATACTTGCTTTTGCATTGGTTGCATTGTTTTCTTTATTATTTTTTTTACGAGGAATTAAATCCGATTAAAACAATACCTTTACAAGGAAGAGAAATATTCTTTAAGCAAAAAATCTAGACAGCCAGGCCATTAGAGTCAGGATAGTGACAAGGAACCCCCTGCTTTGACCATGTTCCTGCTGACCTGCACAAGTAATGCACGTGAGCCATGTATCACTGTGGGGTAACCAATGACACTCTAATGCTAAAGTCAGACATGAATCTAATGAAGGTGTAATGTTGTAATGGAGAATTAGTTTACCAGCCCTATTTCTTATTTATAGTGCAAGGAGTCGTGGTTCAAACAGGCCATTGTAGGCGTAGTTTAGGGAGGAGATCTTCTTGGAGATCCCTTTCTAATTAAGAGTCGTGCTGTAGGAGGGAAGTTTTCTGTTAGCTTTGCATTCCTAGATAGGCGGGAGATAGTTCTCAATCCAAGAGCAATTTGTAGAAGGGAGTTTCCCTGTGTGGAAGATACTCTGGTGTTTGTTTCCTAGTTGGAAGTAGAAAACAGTTGTAGTTGCCCGTCCGAAGCTAATCCTCGAGATACTTGCCTAAAGAGGGCTTATGGGTATTGAGGATGGTTATGAGACGTGTGGGCCTAGCATGCTGTGAGCGTCCGGGTCCGCTTGGTGGATTGAAGTTGAGCGGGCTTAGATCCACTTGGGCTGAATCTGTGTTGGGCCGATGCTTGGGGCCGTAGTTCCTTGAGATCACATGTCATGTGTTCGGCTCAGGAGTGTGACCAATTTTATGTATCATCAGCTACTCCCCCTGAGTTAGTGGGTTTTCACATCGGTTCGCTAAGTCATCTCTTGAACGAATGCGGCGCTCATGATGATTGAGTCTTAATCGTTGCTTGAGCCACACACTACATTAATTGGGCATGCGTTGGTTCGACGAAAAAGAGGCGGAAACCTATATTCTATATAGGTCATCCACAGTGTTGAGACTAACTCTTCTGTTTTACTTGCTTTTGAAGATATTGTTCTGAAAGGTTTGTTCGTCTTCTTCATGGCTTGAGAAATCCTTCTTGATGATGCTATTTTGGCCAAGGGCCTAGAGTTTTTTGAAGACAAGCTGTTGTCCGAGCCCGATCTCGCTGAAATTCGCACAAAGTTTGGAGTTCCTGAAGACTTGTTGTTGTACCTTCTAACGGGTGACCAGACGCCAATGTTGTCTCTAGTCGGTTTCATATGTTTACATCAAGAGATGCTTCAAACTGGAGTGTGTCCCGATTCTAGACGTGATTTGGGAGTTCTTGGATTTCTTGGGGATTCCTCCGGCTCGATTGGGACCCAACGGATACAAGATCATTCTCATGATTTTGCTTAGTGCTAAGGAGGTAAGCGTTAGTGTGACTCCGCGGGTGATTCACTTGCTGACCGCTCCTCGATGCAGAACATTGTTGTTTGCAAGATGAAGTCGCCGAATTGCTTCGTTAACCTGCTAGATGATTTCAAGTTCTAGCAAAAGTACTGCTTTCTGGCCCCTGCTGATTCGAAATAATTTCGATGCATGGGTCATACACTTGAGCAATAGTTCAGGCCTCTTCGTAAGTTCAAATCCTTTCCTGTGACTTTGATGTGCTTGATAGCGGGCTGAGTGATCATTGCTTGTGTTTTCTTGCAGGAAGGTTTCCCACTGCTCCCCTTTTCTTAGAGGAATAAAACACCATGGAGACATTCCGCGTCATGGCAAAAAGGGAGGCGGTTGATACCATAAGAGTTTCCAATTTTGATTGTAATGGGCTGTGAGACAATTGGCACGTTGCCCCCACTCTGTATTGAGAGTCGTGCATTAAGCTGAAAGTTGGAGCCCCTTCAAGGAAGAGGAAGGTTGCTAGGGCCAAGACTTATGTTCTATCTGATGCGGATGATCCATCTAAGACGCTCGCTTCCTTCGTGAAGAAGAAGCCTCGCGTTAGGATTGGGCCGTCTTTGTCACGACCTGCTTTGGTGAGAGAGGAACGCGAATCCGCCAGGCTTGTTGAGGCGAAGACTAATGTTCCTGGCTTGGAGAAAGATTATCTGCGGTTGGCGGGAGTTGCTAACGGGTCGAACCTTAGTGATGCGCAGGTTGAGGCTCTGAATGACCGTCTGGTGTTGGTTGCAATGGAGGCTTCTGCTGGTGGTGATTCGTGTGGGGCCGCTCTGGTATAGGGTTCTGTTGAAAATTCGCCTGATGTGGTTGAATCTAATCACCCCACCGTTGACTCGCTTGAAAGTGGTCGTGGTACTGGTCGTGTCTCATGTAGTCTGCATTGCTCACCGTCTTGTTCTAGGCCACAATTGGAACTGTTGGAATGTCCTTTGGATACTTCAGTCCCTCCTCTGCATCTGGATCCCGTTGAGCCATCTCGCAATAAAGGGTCGACCGCTCTTGACAAGGAAAAAGACACGGAGGAGAGTCTGAAGACGGCGGCAATCGTAAAGGGCGGCGCTAGCATAGTTCTTGATCAGGGGAAGCTTCATTCTGATGCATGGATAAGTCTGTTCGCATTGAAATTGGTGAATATGAGCTCACATGTCTGGCACCAAGAGGTGGATGTTGAATATGCTTCGAGAAAGCATATAACCTTGCGTCATAGATGACTGATGGACCACGCTCCAAAACCCGAGGAGGATACGCTGGAAGAGCGTGTGGACAAAGGTTTGAAGTATTTTATGCTAGGTATGTCTCATATCAGCCACACGGTTGTTGCTGGGACGGAAATAGAGGCGGCTCATGAGAGAGTATATACTGTGAAGCGTGCCTTCTCGCACATGTAGACGCTTATTATGATGCGCTCCAAGAAATTGAGCGGCTTAGGAAGCAGGCCGAAGAGGTGCGGTTGGATCAATCAACCATGGCCGCTGAGGCTTAGAGGGCTCGTCTGGGGAACCTTGAGCGTAATCTGACTGAGGCGGTATCCGAGAGGGACAGACTAAGGCATGAGTTGAGCCTACTTCACCTAGAGGTCAAGGTTGTGCAGGAAGCTGCATCTAAGGCGCATTTCGAGCTGCAGTCTTTTGCTGAAGAAAGTGCTTTGAAGGAAGCTGACCGGCCTGCTGAGAAGCAATAGTTGGAATCCGATGTGGAGTACTATGCTCAAGAGGAGAGGAAGGCTGAGAACCAACTTGAACTGGGATGGCATGAACTCAGTGATGTGAAGAGCATTCTGGCAAAAAACAGTCTCAGGTCGATGCGCTAACTGGCAAGTTGGAGCTAGTGGAGCGTGACCTTATTGATGTAAAGGTGCGAGAGAAATAGCTTCTCCAGGAACAAGGCAAATGTGAGTTTCGCTCAGTTGTTCATGGCTTGTTGGAGTTGTTGGCACTAATAAAGGAGGAGCATCCGGAGTGAGATCTTAGCCGTTACAAGAAGATGTCATATGTGGACTTGTCTATTACCTCTGAGTCACCAGGCGAGGAAGACAGTTTGATTCCTAATGTCCAGGTTGAAGCGCGTATAAATGCAACTTCTACCTCTGTTCCTCTTAGGCTTAGCTCTTCCGTTTTTGTACATTCTCTTGATTACCAGCAAACTTTGTGTGCTTGTACACTTTTTTTCTTGACCATTAATGAAAATAGTATTCTTCATTTCATACTTGGCGTCTCTATTGGATGTTTTTCGTTTTGCCTTGTCGTCTTACTTTGGTATAGGTTGGTTGAATCAATAGGACGTTTCTGGTCTGTCTGCGGAAGAGAGCTTGACCGTTTTGTACTGTGAATGACTCGAGGTCATTGCTGCGTAGTTATGTCCGATAGTGGGCATGTTGCGAATAGTTTAACTAGGGGTTGAGTCGCCCGAGTTGTGTCCCATCCCATAGGTAAGTTGCTTGAGCTTTTTCTTGTTTGTCTGACTGGTCGACTGTAGTTGTTGCCACGCAAGCTGTGGTGGCCGAAAGTACGCGTCAGAGTGTTCGTACCGAGTAAAGTGTCGTAAGCTCGGGCTGGCATCCTAAATAGCTTTTATCTGGGCACTGGTCGTACAATCTTTGTACCGGCACAGATGGCTTTTGGCGAATATTAGAATGCCAGTCTGTTTGAGCGTGAAGGCGCTGGTTAGGCTGGATACATGTTTGGTGACCAGGCTGAATAGCAGTGGTCCCATAACAAGCCGTCAGAATCAGTTCAAGACTGACTGGGCTTCCACCTTGCAAACCATGTAAAACCAAGTAAAGTGGGCTAAGGATTCGGGGAGTAAAGGTTTGGCGACCAGGCTGAAGAGCAGTGGTCCCGTGGCAAGCCGTCGGAATCAGTTTGAGGGTTACTAGGCTCCCACCTTTCGAACCATCTACACCTTCCTAACGCGGTGTGAGCTACGGATTCGAGAGAGGTTTGGCGATCAGGCTGAAGAGCAGTGGTCCAGTGACAAGCCATCGAAACCAGTTCGGGACAGACTAGGCGCCCACCATACAAATTATCTACACCTGAATGCACCAAGCTACAAATTTGGGAGGGTTCGGCGACCACACTGAAAAGCAGTGGTCTCGTGGAAAATGTTGGAATAAGGTCGTGGCTGACGGGGTTCCCACCTTCTAGACTATCTACACCCTCACAGCGCGGGTTACAAGTCTAGGTTTGGTGATTTGGCAGCCACGCTGAAAAATAGTAGTCCCGTGGCGAGCAATCGGAGTTAGTTCGGGACTGACTAGGCTCCCACCTTCCGGACTATCTACACCCTCACAGTTGGGGATGCAAGTCCAAGTTTTGATAAGAAGCTTTCGTTGTTTGTTATCACCAGCTAGGCTTACCCGATTAGGTTCGGTGAACACTGACCGCGAATGGGGCTGTGATCCCTGGCAAGTCATCGTCACCAGGCGTGGTAGCGCTGACTAGACTCCCATTTCTAAATCATAGATGCCTGCGCTAAGCAGACTAGGTGTTGGGTTGAACCAGAAGCTATCGTCATCAGTGTTGGCTGACTAAGCTTGCCCGATTTTACCAGAGGTTCCGCCTGTTGAGGAGCGTGCAAACCTAGTGGTTCATGGTGTGGACGAAGTTACCTTAACTCAGCGAGTGGTAAAGTTTGTAAGTCAAAGTTTACTAGGATCCTTGAGTGCTCGTACCAAGCATGCGGAAGGGTGTTGTTCGAATAATAGGCTGAGCCCATGGGCCCACAGAAAAGGGCTAGGGTTTCTTGCATGCTGCGTTGTGTGTACGACGTAGATCGTGCGGTGACACGTGTATGGTGTAAGCTGTGTGACGTTTGAGTATATCGGTTACTCCCTCTCAATTGATGGGGTTGCGTGCAATTACATTAATTGATTGACATGGTCTGCGCAGTTTCCTTGGGAATCGTCATCTTCTATTTTCTTACACGACATTCAATTCTTGGCAGTTAATGCTCGAGTGCCCGTTTGGTGAACCACTATGTCTATATAATGGTGTTTTCCAATCGTTGTAGGTACCATATTTTGCTGAGTTTATTTCCTGTAATGTTCTTGTTTGGAGAAGATGTTTTGGATTTCCCAAAGGTTGAGGAAAATACTTTGGGTTTTCCAAAGACTAAAACTGGATCTCCATCACTGGAGTTTCCGAAAGTTCTGACGTTTACATCGACCAGGCATGATGATAGTTGTTGTTATGCATGGTCACCTGTTGTGGTTGGGCACATAGTTAATCCTTTGAGGTCTTGTAATCTTTACTCATTTCATGGAGAAGTAGTGCGGGTACTCTCCCAAGGGAAGGGTTTATATTTTATGTGCGGGTGCTTTATCGTTATTCCTTAATGTTTGATCTCAGAGATAACATTTGCGTCCCATTTCGTGGTGGCAGTCTCCACCACGATTAACACCGTCGCCTCCCTTGCGCTGAAAGTCGGCATTTGGGTTGAAGGTTGAGTCAGGCATGACCTGTTGGAGTGGGCATTTGATTCCCAAATATTCCATTCCCCCATGCATGGGAAGGTGTATGCATTTCGAGATTACCTGATACTTGTCCCAAGTTCGCAAAGTGTGAGAATTGGGTATGAGTTTTCGCAGATACTCCTGTCTGTTGATGGTGGCGTTCCGTGGAGCATTCTTTCGCTTGCAGGTAGCTCGCCCTGGACTGTTTGTGTTATGGGACAAAACAGTCTGAGCAAGTCCTCACTCCATGTTGATAAGATTCCTGCAGTATGTAGTCTTTTGTATCCACCTCTGGGCATTCGTAGTATGTAGCATTTTGTATCCGCCTCAGGGCGTTCGTAATATGTAGCCTTTTGTATCCACTTCAAGGTGCTTGTTGTTACATCTTTCCAATAATCAATAGGGTTTGTTTATGAAATTCTTGTTTTATTTCTTAATTGATTGCGAATCACATAAGTTTTTTAAGAACTCTAAACTCAATATTGATTACAGAAAGGGAAACAAACAACTTAAAGCAAACTAACTGTTGATGGAGATAAACTGATCTTGGCCTTGAAGTGAATTCGAATAGCTTCCGTGGATCTTTTGGTTGACTGTTGGGTGTCATACAAGCTACTGAAGAGTTTACCCGACAGAGGGGCGAATTTTTGTATTGACATGGCGTCCAAAGTATGCGCCTCTGCTAGCCTTGGCCTTATTACTTCGCAGGGCAAAAACGCTTGTTACTCATGTTCTGCCTGAAGGTGATGTAGCTGCCATTGTTTGACCTGGCACCGGTTCAGACCACTTTGCAAGATGTTGATGAATCTGGGAGCATTCTATATGTTTCACTGCGGCGTAGTGGCAGCCTCGTGTCGCAGGTTGGTCTCCACGTATTGTCCCTTCAGAGTGGTTAGTAGTATACTTAACGCACTAATAAAAGGTGGGGACCACTGCTTCCATTTGGTGTAGCCACTGTCTTCCCAGGATGATGGTACGTCTACCACCATGAAGTCAAGAAATAGGACCTTCCTGAGCCGCGGTTCTCCAGCTACCGTGGCTACTCTTATCTTTTCAATGTAAAATCATTTCTCCACGCTGAATCCGATCAGCGGGTGCTCTGATGGCGCTAGGTTTTCCTCCTTGAGGTCCATGCTGTGGAAAGCATTGTAGAACAGAACGTTGAGCGAGCTTTCTGTGTCAACGAGAGCTCTCTTCACTTCCCACTTTGAGATGGAAACGGAGATGACCAAGGCTTCGTTGTGCGGCGCTCGAACTCCATCGAGGTCCTTGTCCATGAAAGTCAAAGTGGGAATGGGGTTCTGAATTTTTGAATAGCAAACGCGTCTGTCTTCATCCGAGGGTCGTGTCCACATATCCAGCAGAGTCTGCTTGCGGGACTAGTACGACTGGTCTTCCCTCGGTTCGACTCTATGAAGGACGTATATTATCCCAAGAGTCCCCTTCTCTATCTATTTGACTGACTCGCCCTGTCTCTGGTCTGTTCTGACTTCTTCTCAGACTTCAGAAAGTCTTTCAATTTGCTCTTGCGGATCCAATACTCTACTTCATACCTCAGACTTTTGCAGTCATTGGTGTTGTGGCCACCCTCCTTGTTATACGCACAATACTTGCCGTTGTCCTTTTTGGCAGGGTCTTCGCGTGTTTTCGGGGGCCACTTAAATTCCTCCCAATTTTTCATGGAGTTAAGTACATCCAACAGACTAGCATTCAGGTGTGTCATGGCTCTAGATCCAACGTAGTTGGATGATTTCTCTGGCCTGGGAAGATCAGGATCCAGTATGTTGTAAGTGCGCTTCCTCTTGCTCAGCTCCTCATCCTCGTGTCTTTTTCCATTATTCTTGTCCCTAGAAGTCAAGGGCTTCCTGTTACCTTCGGTCTCTCTCTTGGCGATCCTTGACTCTTCCATGGCGATGTGTCTCTAGACGCTCTTGAAGAACCCTGCCATGTCCAGAGGGGGCTCCAAGGTGATGACCTCAAAGTGCTTTCCCTCTTTGAGGCCCGCAGTGAATGTCGTCACAGTTGTATCGTCATTGCACCCATCGATGAGGGTCAGCTCGTTTTAGAAGCGTGTGACATACTTTTGAAGCATCTCATCGAACCTTTGCCTTAGAGAGAGTATGTAGTGCGTACCTTTTCTGAAATGCTGGCTTCCGACGAAACGTGTCAAGAATTCCTTTGCCAATGTTTTGAAGGAGTCGATTGACTTCGGTGGAAGGATGTGGAACCACATCAATGCAGGGCCTTTAAGACTGGTGGGAAAGGTTCTACACATGTTGGATTCAGATCCTTCATTGAGCGTCATTACGTGATGGTAATGGCGTAGATGATCGAAAGGATCGGTGGTCCCGTCATAGGAATCAAGCTTCGAAGGAGTGAACTTTCTCGGAAGTGCTTCACTCATGATCCGGTCTAGAAAGAGTGGGACGGAAAGGCGATTTAGTACAACTTTTCTTAGTTTAATGGGAACTAACGGGGGTCTGGCTCTCCTGCGCTTGTTCCCTATCATCCACCGAAGGTAGAGGTCCTTGTTGTTCCTAGTCTCGATTAGCAGCGGGTGGATTCCATCATGTGAGCGTCTCCACGACCTTGATGACCTGTTGTATTTTAGCCATCAGCACCTCGATTCTGGGGTTCGCCGTTACTGTTGTTGGTGCAGCCACTTCTAGCTCCTCCTACTACACTGACCGACATCGAGGAGTTTTCTTGCTATGCTAGATCAACTTCTCTAGGCTACACTGAAAGATTATGCCAATCCAGGGGTAGAATAACCTGCCTTGGAGCATGTTGCTCATGGTCCGTCTGTGGACTCGGATGTAGGAGTAGAGTAGCATGCCTTGGAGGGTGTTGCTCATGATCCATCTGTGGATCCAGAGGTCTGTAAGGAGGGGCCGAGCTCGTCATCTTCGATGCACATAGTTGATCTGCGAGCTGAGCCATTACCCGAGTCCCCATATTCCTGCCCGAACTCTCAAGGCTTGCCTCGTCCAATCGTTC
This sequence comes from Berberis vulgaris, assembly GCA_963556465.1. Taxonomy (NCBI): domain Eukaryota; kingdom Viridiplantae; phylum Streptophyta; class Magnoliopsida; order Ranunculales; family Berberidaceae; genus Berberis; species Berberis vulgaris. The sequence goes on from OY747134.1 coordinate 15,806,712, forward strand.
CTCCTTCCACTGGAAAAAAAGGTTGTTGAGTTTCCTTTCACTTCAGGCAATGCAAGAAGATCCAAATTGATCCTTGGGCCCAAGATCCTCTATGTTGACGCCCGAGTTGACTTACGTGCTCCAGACACATCGACCTTCGCTTTAGTGGCAAGCATATGTAGCACCACAAGGTGGATCATAGAAGTGGTTTTATTCAGTACGTGAAGAACTGATTCTCGTGGTTGGTCGACCAAGTACCGCTGGTGGAGAGGATTGTGGGGGACCACCTTGATCAGGGGCAAAAACACCTGATGCTGGTAAGTAAGCAATTGTCTTTTAGTCTGAATTTTTGTTCTGTTTCCTGCCACATTTATTGTTCATAACTTCATATGTGTTTTCCTGACCAAGGGATGTCCTACTTGAGCTATGCGGGGATGGTGGGAACAGAAGTAGAGACTACACGAGTCAGGGTGTGAGCCATAGAGAGGGTGTTTGCTAAACAACAATCACTACAACACAAATGCCTATTAATAGCATTTGACCATAGCGTTTTTTACACTCATGCTATAAAAGCCCAAATTTTAATAGCATTATAACACTAAAACACTATGAAAGTGGAAACGGGAAAAACTAAAAATTAACCCGGCTCGATTCCCTCTACATTTTCCAAAATTTTAGAAAACCATTTGCTTCCCTCTCAGTCTCACTCTCTTTCCCCCCTCATTCACAGCAGATCGAAGTGGTGTTCTCCCCTGACCTTTCATCCTTTTTGCCTTTCTGCCCCTCTTTTTCTCTCTTCTTCCTTGGCGCCTTCTCTCCCTCTTTTCAAATCTCTCTCAAAAGCTACTCTCTTCTTCATCTTTCATGGCACCCCAAGCCTGATTTCTTCAAGCAGTAATGAATAATCTATTGTTCTCATCTCTTCTTCTCCCCATTTGCAAAGTTGAAAAGTTAGGGTTTCCTCTCCCCATCTCCTCTCCTCATTTGCAAGTTGAAAAGTTAGGGTTTCCTCTCACCATCTACAAATGGAACATATAAGAGAATTGTAACTCTCACAGCAGAAATCTCTTCAGGTTAGTTTGAAACTCTCATACAGGCTAATCTCTTCACTTTAATCTCTTCATGTAATCGATTTTATTTCTTCATGTAATCTCTTACAGAAAATCAAATTTGATCTCTTCATGTAATAGATTTTATCTCTTTATGTAATCTCTTCATTTTAATCTCTTCATGTAATCGATTTTATCTCTCACAGATCTCTCCACGTTAATCTCTTACAGATCTCCCTTCTCAACAGATTAGTTTTATCTCTTTTCAACATTGGTTATTTTATATCTTCACCGTTGATCCCGTTGAACACTACATTCACTTCATCTAAATCTCTCCACTCTCCTCCAAAATATGCAAGGAATCAATACTCTGCTGCCCCAACCAAGCAATACAGCATCACTCTACTTCCTAGTGATGGTATCAGGCCTGAAGTCATTTCTGTAGCCAAGCAAGTCCTCACCTTTCAGGCTCTCTACAAGGTAAAACCACCCACCCCATTCCTTTTGTCAAATTCCCATTTTTATGTTTTGTTCATGAATAGTTGTTCTTGAATAAAATATGTTTTGTTCAGGAATAAAATATTATGTGGGTACTCATTCCCATTCCTTTCATGAATGTTTTGTTCTTGAATAGTTGTTCATGGATTTGCATAATCTCAAACTATCCCCATTTATGTTGTTACTCAAATGCTGGATACAAAAATTATATCGCGAATTTCTAATCCCTGATTCAAGAACTACTCATTTACCAGTGGAATTTTTTTTTGTATAGTGGGGTATATCTGCCCATGTTAGGATAACATTAAATTGGGTAATGTTTTGCATGTATTGTTGATGCAGGCAACAGTATGTATTTTTTTTGTCTGGTATAATCAGCGAGGTCCATGTTTGATTATTTGGTTGTAGTTAGCATTGTTCAACACATGGAAGATTTAGTCATTGAGGTCCATGTTTGATTATTTGGTTCTAGCTAGCATTGTTCAGCACAAGGAAGATTTAGTCCTGGATAACTTATGTGACTGAGTCAAGTCACTCATATTTCCCAAGGGAGAAACTGTGAGTCGCCCCATTTGATGAAATTCCTTCATCTTGAACTGTTTGAACAAATTCATGTAGATAGTAAGAGAATGTGACCTAGTTTAGTAATGACATATAGAGTGGATGCAGTGTTGCAGGTAATGCCATTATCAGGGTTCTTGGTGAGCAAGCTCCTAAGCTCACCTTCCTATTATGCAGGTGGTTTGATATTGGTTGTTTGCTGCCCTGGAGGTCTGTTTGTTTCCGTCCTTGTATTTATTGGTCTCATATTCTTCCTTATACCAATTTCTTGTCTGTGCTCGATCTTAGGGACAACAAGTAACATTGCTGTCCGTATATAGCTCAGTACGTCAAGCTCAATTTTTATATAGCTCGGTATATAGCTCAGACAACAAGTAACATTGTCCGTATATAGCTCGGTACATCAAGTTCAATTTTTTTTGTACTATTTATTATTACTATTATTATTCTTCTTCTCATCATCATAAATTAGGCATTCTCATGTTTTGTTTATTACTCTAAATTTAACTTTGTGTTGAAAAGGTGAGGCTACTTTGTTTGCTTACCAAGCTTACCTTTCAATTTCATTTCTGCCTATAAGTTTATTAATTTTGTTATACAATATATCTGCTGAAACTGATATTTAGATTCTCTACCACAACTTTATGCTAGTTCTGCTACTGAAAATTCTCGATTGATAGAACTGAAATTCATACATGAGTCTCCATCTCAGTAGTTGATGTGTTTTTTTTATGCATTGTAATTGTTCATATTTTAGAGTTATCAACAACTCTAAATACTAGTCGCCACATAGGTGAATCAATAAATTCTAATATGTAACATTTGGTTAAAAAAATTGGTGGTTTCATGTCAAATGCTTGGGCCACGTTCAAGACCAAGTTGCTAAGTCTAGCAAAACTTCCACAGTAAATGCTATGAATGTTTAAAGAAGGCGTTTCGTGCTGCCTCGACTTATAGTTGGAGAAGTGAGGCAAATTTAGAAGTCCATTTTTTATTAAAAATAATGGTTATATCAAGTTGGTGGTTTTTTGAAAAAAAAGAAAAATAAACAAACAAAATATAGTTATTCTATATTGTTCATCATTGAGTTTTTGGTTTCCTTGAGTTTTTATCGTGTGGGTAAGCATATATTAATGACATTACCAAATAGATTTACTTAGTATTGTTGGGAAATTGTCGTTTTACAATTTCAAATGAGGGATGTATTTTATTTAGTTCATCGGCGCTCCCCAATTGGACATTATTGTGATAAATGAAAGCATGTTACCTAATAAGGTGGGCATTTTCAGATTGTTGTTTTATTTGTTGGATCTTTTTTGCGTGATAACTGATAAGAAAACATGAGTATCAGATGCTTTAAGCTATGAGTTTGTTACTTCCCATTTTACTTTTACTTGGATTGTTCTTGACGCCCTTTGAATGCCTGTGCACACATGTTATGCTTGATGGCAATCCTTTTTGTCTTCTAACAAACAGGTCTTACAAGGAGAAGAGATTTTCCTATGCCCTAGAAACCGGTGTACGTTTTGATGGAGTCTACCGTATTGAGAAATGTTGGCGGAAGGTTGGGGTTCAGGTAAATTAGATGGTCCTCAACCCTAATTGTATGTGGTTGTTCGAATGATAATGTTAGTGAATTCTTTGCAATATGGTTTGTTTCTAGAGGTTTAAAGTTTGCCGCTATTTGTTTGTTCGGTGTGACAATGAACCTGCACCCTGGACCAGGTTTGTGCCTTTTCTAATCCCCCCTCCCTTCTTTAATTGGTAGGGATGATCTCTAATTTATTAAACTTTAAACTGCAGCGATGAGCATGGGGATCGACCTAGACCATTGCCTAAAATTCCAGAGCTGAAGAAAGCTACAACTTATTTCTTTTGATTAATTTCATGAAACTGATTATTAATACCTTTCTATATGAAGAACAATTGCATATTTTCAGTTTTCAGCTGCATCTTAACATTTCTGTTATATTTTTTTGTAGATTTTTTTTCCTTATATCTACTTGGATAGATTAGTTTTTCTGATGCTTTTCAAATTCATTTATTGCACCATCAAAGGAGGAAAAAAATGTTTGGAAATGGTAGAAGCCTTCCCCTACTAGCAAGAAATCAGTGGACACTGCTAATCCAGAGGACCGAAGGACAACAAGGGCAGCAAATAGGAGATCACAAAACCTGTCTGTAAGAGAGAAACTACTAAAAGGTTTGGTCTCTTCTCTCGTTGTGTATTTAACCTTGAAACACTCGATGACCCACTAGTAGGCTTTCAGCCCTTTTAAACTAGTCACACCTTATATACTTTTGTTTTTAATTTCTAATGTTCAGTTATTTAACTTACTGGATATTTGATCTTGCAGAGTTCATCTACTCTATTTTTCGGAAAGTTATGACTTTTCCTCTTACAACTCCCTGTGCTCACAACTTTTGCAAGCATTGTTTAGAAGGTGTCTTTGTTGGGAAGTCTTTTGTTAGAGAGAGGGGTGGTGGGAACCGGAGTCTTCATGCTCAAAAGATTGTCATGAAATGCCCTATTTGCAAAAATGACATCTCTGACTTCCTTAAAGATCCAAAGGTATGTAATTCAAATGTCTCGTGTAAATAATTGTGAAGCCATGCACCTCATTTTCACTTTTCAGTTGAGGTAGTGTGACAATGGGATCCTAAATGTTGTGCAACTTGCCTAATACTGCTTATTGCAACTTATACAGTATAAATTGCAGCTGTTTTGGCTTAGCTAGCTTAGTCAAAGTAATTTTTTTCAGTATAACTGTCACGCATATGATTAATTGGGGTACATATCAACTAGAGATTAAATATATAATCTTGATGTTTCTGCCATCTAATGTGTTGTTTTTTGTGGTACATGGTTGTGACAGGTGAATAGAGAGATGATGGGTATGATAGAGTCCCTGCAACGAAAGAAAGCGGAAGAGGAACAAAATGCTGAGGTGCAGGAAACTGAAGATAACTATGAAGTCGAGGAAGATGAAGAGAATGCTGAGGTGGAGGAAACTAAAGAAAATGCTGAGGTGGAGGATGAAGATGTTGAAAATGAAGCGGTAGAAGACAGCGAATCTGAGGATCCTCCAAAACGGCGTAAAGTTGATAGTACGGACGGTAAAGAATCTGAAAGAGGGGATGAAACCTGTTTTTGTGAGAGGAGAAATTGAACATACTGAAGTTGACATGAAAGAAGCTAAAACCCCACAACAGAAATCCATGGATGAGACTGAAGATGTGTTGGATTCGTTGAGCAGATTTTAGATGATGGAAATGAATCACCTTCAAGCCCTCTCCATTTGTGATCTGATGGTAACAACTTGCAACGATCTGATCTGGATGACAAGGTACGGTCGTCCTGCAAGTCTTTTTTGTATATGGTGGATTTGACATTTAAATCACCTTTATATGGCAGCTTCATAATTTAATCTGATTACAAGAATGCCTACCCTGCAACTTGTCCATTGACAAACCACGGTCTCCATTCATCAATAATAGAATAGTTAAGCGATCTTATCCATGCTTGTGTGCTAATAAATGGGACAATTAAATCGTTAGCAAACCAAGTTTTCATTAATCCATTAGGAAAAACCAGAGCTCCTACATTAACAAGAAAAAATGGCAACTGGTTAGGATTTCTGAATTCTTGTATTAGTTTCTCGATCTTTCTTTGACATGCTTGATGGGGTTTCTGAATCAATGCATTTTTGTGCTTTGAATCGTCTGGTGTCCTGTTTTATTGGATTCTCGAGTACTTTGTGTTTTTTTGATGAGGTAATGTGATGGGTCTTTTTTTTTTGTGATTCAGAATTGTGCAAGAAGTTCTTCCACCTATTCTGGACACCAATTCAGCCCCTCCTCCCAGGTTTGATGGAACAACAAGGTAAACCTCAAAATGCTACTGATATACACGTAATTATTACAAAATATATCCCTTAATTTATATATGTTAGTGTTTCAATTAATATATTTTATTGTAATTATTTCATTTTTATGTCTCTGTAGGAATCGGCGCGCATGAACGATAAAACCGCATAAAGACGACAATTTGATATGGTGGTACAAAAGAATGGTTCACTAGGGAAACCTAAGCTCAAGCCCAAGTCCATGAAATAGAAACCCTAGCCCTAAGCCCAACACTAGGAAAACCTAAGCCCAAGCCCATTACAATCCAAAGCCCAATAGGGAAACCTAATTAGGTTTTCTCTCATTTTTGTATAAAAGGGAGGGGTATCGACCACATCAAAGGAAGCTCTCTTTTAGTCTCTCTTTTGCTATCTCTTCCAGCCGCCTGCCATCGCTCTCCATCCAGGCAGAGACACAGATCTGTGTCTCTCGCCACTAACCACCATCTGACCACCATCTAACCACCTCGCACCACCACTTCGCACCACAACCGCCGCCGAACAGCACCACAACAGATCACGAACCGCCGTCCTCGCCTCACCTTGCAAACAGAGGTTGCTCCTCCCCTCTTTCGGCTTCAAATAATCTGGAGATCCTTCTCTCACAACCACTGTCACGACCCGGCCAATCACCGCAACCACCACCTTCGGCAAAGTCGCGAAACAGCGACGAAACAGGGAGTTTTCCTCCCTGTTTTCTCGATCTGTTTTTCTATTTCTTCGATCTCGTTCTTCACTCTAATTATTCTTTTCAGGATATACCATCACGAGGGAGTCGAGGGAAGCCGCGAGGAGCGACGGAAGGCCGCCGGCCAGTCGCGACAGCGAGTCGAAAACAGGGAGTTCGCTCCCTGTTTCTCGATCTGTTTTTATTATTCTTCAGGGATTTCTTCACCATTTCTTGTCCTTGCAGGTTCTAGGATCAAGAGGAAGTCGAGAGAAGCCACGAGGAGCGACGGAAGGCGGCGAGATCAGCCGCGACAGCGAGTCGAAAACAGGGAGTTTTCCCGACTTCTCTCGCTCTGTTTTTCGCTGTTTTTCGGTGTTTTCTTCACCGTTTTTCATTCTTTGCAGGTCGACCATCACGAGGGAGGCCGAGAGGATCAAAAACGAGCCGCGAGGAGCGAGAACCAGGCCGCAACAACGCCGGTTCTCGCTGGAGAAGACGATCGGCTCTGTGCGGCGGGAAATTCAAATTAAAATCTGATTTTGGCTAATTCCACCGCCAGAACTGCTTTGTACCACCACAGAGCGTTTTGAGCCCTTTTGTCTCGGGATTCGTGCACACCGATTTGCTGTTTGACACCCTATCGAGCTTGTGACAAGCCGAAGGAGTTTTGTAATTTTTATTTTAAATTTATTTTACTGAATTATGTGCTAAATTACTAATTACACGTTATTTCTGAAACTGATAATTTGCTTTCACCTAGCATGTTCAAGTAGTTAAATTTGATATGCTTGGTAGTTAGAAGTACTCTTTGTCAAGCTTGAAATAATTTGTTAAGGTTTAAAAGAACATGTTTTAATTTAAATTGGATTTTTAACGATCATATTTTCGGTGTAAGCAAGGGATTCTCATCCCTAAGCTTCTCGTATTTAAATTCAGTAATCTAGATTTAGATAATTTTGCTAACTCATTGGTGAGTCCAAGCCCACCAAACCCATTTCATTCCATCCATCTCATTCCATTCTATCATTTTAGATAATTTGTTTTATTACCTTTAATTTAGTTTTCTTTTAAAAACACTGTAACCCCTATTTTCCATTTAAATTAGTTTAGATAATTTCTTAAATATCAATTGCATTCACCTTCTTCGTGGGATCGACCCGTACTTGCCGTTGTCTACCAGTTAGGCACCGTGCACTTGCGGTATTACAAGTTGGTTTAATTAACCTATTAATTTGGGTTACTTAAATCTGCATCAAGTTTTTGGCGCCGTTGCCGGGGAAGGTTGCATTGTAATTGAATTTAAGATTTATTTTCACTAATTATTAAAAAAAAAAAAAAAAAAAAAAAAAAAAAATTTGAAAAAGTAAAAATTAAAAAAAAAAATATATATATATAAAAAACCAAAAAAAAAAAAAAAAAAAACAAAAACAAAAACAAAACAAAAATTTTATTTTTATTTTTATTCTGTTCCTTTTACACTAATTTTGTGTTTGATTTTGCAGATTACACGCTTCTCGAGGATATTGGACGATCCTGCAAACATCAAGCATTTATTTTATTTTTTTTTTATTTTGTGAAGAGAGTTGTAATTTTATTTTCACCTCGTTTAACGAGTGTGTGGTGTAATAATTTTTAAACTCTACTGCTTATCATTTTGTTAATCACAAAAAAAAAAAAAAAAAAAAAAAAAAAAAAAAAATCCAAAATTTTCTAAGTCAAAAGAAATTATAGGGAAACAATTTTTATTGTTATCCAATAATTTTTATGATTTAGAAATCCGACTTCTAAATCCAAGACAGTAAATTTATTTGCATATGCTTGTGTGTTGAGTGAAACGGATAAAAAGAAGTCGGACCTTTTGTTTTAATTGCGCTAACTTTTTGTGCAGATTGGAATACGCACACTGTAAGTATTTCTGTCACACGCAATGTATTAGCGACCAGAGTGCTTGGTGTAATTGTTTGAAATTGTGTGATTGGTTGTTAAATTTCTGTAATTGTGGATGCTAAACTTTAGTAATTCATAATAAGCAGACCCAGCTTCTAAATAGAAACTTGTGGGACTTGATATCCCCACCTCATCACTCCAGCTATGTGCAACCAATGCCAAACATAATTAAAATCAATTAGCAAGTTAGATAGAGCTTTTCTTAGGTACGGTGTTCATAAGACAACCAAGACCAAGGTGAACCCAGTAATTTTTGTGTTGACCACTGCTAAAAGTGACGTTGGGTTTAATCATTCAATGAACTCCGAGAGGCCACTGCCACAAGGGTAATTTACCCGGTACGCCGAGTCATAAGTAAGCTACGATCCACAAGAAGAATTGGTGTAACTAACAGTTTTGGTTTAGGAACACAAGCCTCAAGTGTACATTTAACATCACATCGTTCTCACATCTATTGGCTTACAGAGCGGTAGCACAAGGAAGTACTTAATTGGACCATTGTGACCTCCTTCTCTTGTGCAATAATCCGGTTTCTTTGAAACAAAACTCTAGCCTACTGATTTTGAACTTTGCGGTGTAAAAGTGTACATTCTTAGGATCAACTTATAGCACCCATTATTCTGTCTTTAAGATTACATAAGAAATAATTGTCCCCCAAAGATAAAAAGATAATTGATCTCAAAAACGTTTATTGCTTAGGGAGGCATGTTTCTTGTGCATTTATTGGTAGCTGATTGTGTGTGAGTCTGTGCATATTTTGTTTAGAGTTAGTGATTTAAAAAAAAAAAAAAAAAAAAAAAAAAAAAAAAAAAAATGAACACAAGGGATTATCCAGCCTATTTTCCCAAGCAAGTCAATTCATTTCATGACGTGCGACGACCTGATTATGATCCATATTTAGATTATTACAACCCAGGTCTCGCCTATCATCCTGACTTCTCATGGGCTCATGGTCAATACCATGAAGGCCCTCTAGACACTCCTCAACCTCCTCAAGCTTGCATTCCTGATAATGAGTTAGAGGCTATAATGACCATGTTTATAAAACGAACAGGGGAAATGCTTGAGCAAAATTCTCAGGATATCGCAGATTTGACAGCTATTTATCAACAAAACTCTCAAGCTATCCGGAAACTTGAGATGACTGTGAGTCAAATAGCTGAGTCATTTCGTGAGATAGAGTCAGAAAAATTCCCTAGCCAACCTATTTCCAACCCAAATGGTCAATTTGATCTTAGTGGCTCATCTGAGTCAGACAGTGATGATGTCCAATTCATTACTACCTTTAGGAGTGGAAATTTGGTTGACAGTCAGGTAGAAATGCCTGATATGGGTGTCATTGAGTTGTTTACCCAGGTTGCATCCTCCTCTCATTCGAATGTTGATAAAGCCTCATTTATTGATGCACCTGAAGATTCCGAGACACTGCAGACATCTCCTTCCGTTGTAGACATGTGCCTTCATAGTGACTCATGCATAGAATCAAACTGTGATCATGCTTTAGAGCCCCCCCTTTATGATTTTCATGATGCACATGACCATTTAGAGACTTGTTTGACTCACTTTAGTTTAGACTTTGATGTTGATGATTCCATTAGGGAAGTCAATGATTTGCTTGACTCAGTCCCCATTGTGGATCCTAGTTATAAATGGAAGTCTAAAGTAAATCCTCTTTCACTCAGTGAGTCAAAACTAGTCCCATCAGTTGAGCCACCTGCACTTGACCTTAAACAATTACCTGACACCCTCAGGTATGCATTTTCAGGTGATGAGTTGTCTAGACCAATATCTCTATATGATTCATGTGATGAGCCAGTACCACCTGATATATCCATCGTCTCATCTACTTGCATCACATTCCCTTGTCCTAAGGCTACTTTCACTGATCCCTTGTGTTGTAGTGAGGATTTCAGTTTTCACCATCCTGTTGTGAAAATTATCCAATCTTCTTATTTGGAACCAGACATAGGATGTTCCCTCTTTGGAGCACACAAGGATCATTTGTTGTGTATAACTACTAATCACTTTTGGAATGTCCTAGGGTATTTGGTGCTCCATGTGATTGCTATATTTTGGTGGACTGATCCTCAACTGTTCAGGTTGTTAATATACGGCCATGGACTATGTGTTTGTCATATTCTTCCTCTACACTTTTTGATACACCATTTTTTTTAGGAAGAATATTTGTCTGGCTGATGACGTTAAACCAAGCGCTAATAGGAGGCAGCCTAGCTTTAGTTGTGTGTTTTTGCTGTTAGTCTGGATTGATTTTCGAGTACCCTATTTAGTTGTGTTTCACTCATACTCGTTAGCTCCGTAACAGTTTTGACTTACAACTTGCTTTTTCTTTTTAGTTTTCTTTGTTAGTGTTGAGTCTGCATTTTATCAATTTCTAATGAAAACTCCATGATTCTTATGTTTGTGAGCCTCATTGATGGATGACTTCTTGGAAATTGGTAAAATCTTCACCGCGGTAATACTGTTCTAACCTCCTCTCATGTACTTATTTCATTCATTTGTCCGAATTATTTTGTTAAACATTGAGGACAATGTTTAGATTAGGTTTGGGGGTATGGTTCATGAGTCGGTGAATTTTTCGTAGTGTTTTCTTTTCTTATTAAAAAAAAAAAAAAAAAAAAAAAATAAAAATGTTTTTTTTTTTTTTTTTTTGTTTTTCTATCAAGAAAACTTGGTCTTTTGCGATCATGAAAATGTTTTATGCTCAAGATAATGTAAGCCGATATTGATAAAGACTGAAAGTTTAGCATGATCCTTAAGTTAGATCTAGTTCATAAGATTTTTCAACTCGATTATCTTTGCACCATGAGCCATGTTAGCATAACTTGAAGTTGATGAGTGAGATATGCACTAGAAAACCTTAGAATAATAGTGGAGACTTAACCTTGAAAGTTTTGAACCTTTCTATTTTTCTGAGGGTTATACATAAACTCTGATTTTTCTTGATTCCGTATTATCTCGTTGATGATTTCATTATTCTCATTTTTCTGATCAATTGCTATGGGAATGACATCAAAATTGAATTATTACACTAGAACTTCTTGGCTTATTCAATTGAGATGTCATAAAACTGACCCGAACTTAGGAAATGATCTAGGCATTTTTTTCTTTAGACCATTAACTAGCCTTTTAACTTACCCATAACATTAACCTTTTTGTAGCCTTTTGAGCCTTAGACTAACTTTTATTTGTTAACCCATTAACCTTTACCCAATTTTCTCTGGGAATGTGTATGGATGGATGTACTTGGTATAAAAAGGGCATGAAAGAGCAAAATATGAAATATTTCATAAATCCTCTATGAAAGAAAGAAAAAGAAAAAGAAAAAGAAAAAAAAAAAAAAAAAAGAAAAAAAAAAAAAAGAAAGAAAAAGAAAGAAAAGAAAACAGAAGAAGAATGTGAATGAGGATAAAGATGTGAGAATGAAGAAAAAAATTGATGGTGCGCAACATTGATTTATTCTTGGCAGCCCTAATTGTTCGTTGAATGGGTGTATACATTCCTAGAAACTTTTCTTAGAAGCCTTTGACATCCCTTATTAACCATTACCCAAGCCTTATTACAACCCAACAAAGTCCTAGTTGATCTTAGGTAAAGGTTGGTTCCGTAGATGTGGAGATTTAATAACCAAGACCTATGGTGTTTGATTCAACATTCCCAAAAGCAATTGATATTCCTGTCCATGAGATCATGTTCATTCCATTCTTGAAAAGTCCGTTCTTCATAATACTATATGTGAGATGATTGTTTTCCATTATTTACTCTTTCCTCACATATAAATTGAGTGAATTACCAAATCTCTGAGTGCTTTATTGTGAGTGACATGAGAGATTTGAAGTCAAAACAAACTTTCTACAGGAGATTTAGTCATTGTTTTACTCTGAAATGAAAAGTTATGTTGACAGTGCTATCCACACACACACATTGAGTTGAGGATGATTGTGAATTTTTTTCTAACTTTTGGAAAATATTAAAATTTTTGAAAAATTGTTGGTTCCTTGCATTTCTTGAAGTTTTAAAATAAGCTTTTTATGACCAAGTTTTGTTGAGTCAGTAATGTTTGTGGGTAACATTTCTGGAAACCCTCACGAGACTATAACTCGTCCACTAGAGGTAATCTAGCGGTTTAAAGCCTTGTTGCACGTTAAGGTAAGTGCAACCGTGATTCCTACGAAAGTGAGTTAGGATTTTATTCTTTATTTTGTTTTGCTCGAGGACTAGCAAAATATAGGTTTGGGGGTATTTGATATACACGTAATTATTACAAAATATATCCCTTAATTTATATATGTTAGTGTTTCAATTAATATATTTTATTGTAATTATTTCATTTTTATGTCTCTGTAGGAATCGGCGCGCATGAACGATAAAACCGCATAAAGACGACAATTTGATATGGTGGTACAAAAGAATGGTTCACTAGGGAAACCTAAGCTCAAGCCCAAGTCCATGAAATAGAAACCCTAGCCCTAAGCCCAACACTAGGAAAACCTAAGCCCAAGCCCATTACAATCCAAAGCCCAATAGGGAAACCTAATTAGGTTTTCTCTCATTTTTGTATAAAAGGGAGGGGTATCGACCACATCAAAGGAAGCTCTCTTTTAGTCTCTCTTTTGCTATCTCTTCCAGCCGCCTGCCATCGCTCTCCATCCAGGCAGAGACACAGATCTGTGTCTCTCGCCACTAACCACCATCTGACCACCATCTAACCACCTCGCACCACCACTTCGCACCACAACCGCCGCCGAACAGCACCACAACAGATCACGAACCGCCGTCCTCGCCTCACCTTGCAAACAGAGGTTGCTCCTCCCCTCTTTCGGCTTCAAATAATCTGGAGATCCTTCTCTCACAACCACTGTCACGACCCGGCCAATCACCGCAACCACCACCTTCGGCAAAGTCGCGAAACAGCGACGAAACAGGGAGTTTTCCTCCCTGTTTTCTCGATCTGTTTTTCTATTTCTTCGATCTCGTTCTTCACTCTAATTATTCTTTTCAGGATATACCATCACGAGGGAGTCGAGGGAAGCCGCGAGGAGCGACGGAAGGCCGCCGGCCAGTCGCGACAGCGAGTCGAAAACAGGGAGTTCGCTCCCTGTTTCTCGATCTGTTTTTATTATTCTTCAGGGATTTCTTCACCATTTCTTGTCCTTGCAGGTTCTAGGATCAAGAGGAAGTCGAGAGAAGCCACGAGGAGCGACGGAAGGCGGCGAGATCAGCCGCGACAGCGAGTCGAAAACAGGGAGTTTTCCCGACTTCTCTCGCTCTGTTTTTCGCTGTTTTTCGGTGTTTTCTTCACCGTTTTTCATTCTTTGCAGGTCGACCATCACGAGGGAGGCCGAGAGGATCAAAAACGAGCCGCGAGGAGCGAGAACCAGGCCGCAACAGCGCCGGTTCTCGCTGGAGAAGACGATCGGCTCTGTGCGGCGGGAAATTCAAATTAAAATCTGATTTTGGCTAATTCCACCGCCAGAACTGCTTTGTACCACCACAGAGCGTTTTGAGCCCTTTTGTCTCGGGATTCGTGCACACCGATTTGCTGTTTGACACCCTATCGAGCTTGTGACAAGCCGAAGGAGTTTTGTAATTTTTATTTTAAATTTATTTTACTGAATTATGTGCTAAATTACTAATTACACGTTATTTCTGAAACTGATAATTTGCTTTCACCTAGCATGTTCAAGTAGTTAAATTTGATATGCTTGGTAGTTAGAAGTACTCTTTGTCAAGCTTGAAATAATTTGTTAAGGTTTAAAAGAACATGTTTTAATTTAAATTGGATTTTTAACGATCATATTTTCGGTGTAAGCAAGGGATTCTCATCCCTAAGCTTCTCGTATTTAAATTCAGTAATCTAGATTTAGATAATTTTGCTAACTCATTGGTGAGTCCAAGCCCACCAAACCCATTTCATTCCATCCATCTCATTCCATTCTATCATTTTAGATAATTTGTTTTATTACCTTTAATTTAGTTTTCTTTTAAAAACACTGTAACTCCTATTTTCCATTTAAATTAGTTTAGATAATTTCTTAAATATCAATTGCATTCACCTTCTTCGTGGGATCGACCCGTACTTGCCGTTGTCTACCAGTTAGGCACCGTGCACTTGCGGTATTACAAGTTGGTTTAATTAACCTATTAATTTGGGTTACTTAAATCTGCATCAGCTACTACACTTCTTCTCTTTGTAAATGCACGATTTAATCATTATGGAGAATATGTTCAAGATGCAAGAATGGGCGTAAAAAAAATCTAATGAACGCAAAAGGGGAATTTGATCAATTTTTTGATAAATAAATAAATAAAATTATAACACCCTAATGGGGCAAGTTGGGGGTGAAAGAAAACTGGGGCCTTCTATTTAGTTCTTATTTTGCCATGTTATTTGGATGTCACTGTTGAGAAAAATGACTTTTAGGCTATGATTTTGAGTCTTTACTTGCTAAAGGAAGAATAAAGTTAGTTTATTTTTTAGCTGAATGCAACATATAGCAGATGACAGAAATGAATTCAGTCATGTTTTGGGGTGTAAGTCTGTGATTGGGTTAAATAACACATGAATAAATAAAGATACCAACTATTTAACACACCGCAAAGGTAAATTTCTACCAAAAAGTTAGCAAAGGTAAAAAAAAAAAGGTTATTTGGTCCAAAGATAGAGCATAGATAAGTGTCTGCTCTGGTAATTCTTATTGCAAGAAGCCTGCAATCCTTTTTTTTTTCTCTTTGTGTTTTGGTTCATGACCTGTAATCTGTTTTGTTGTATTTTACCCTCACTAATGAATCACCACAGGAGCTTGATCACTTTCTATGGGATTTCTAAAAAAGGTTAACAAAACTCGTAGTATAAGAAGTAAAATAATTTCTATATCTGAACGCTGTGAATCTTATTTGTAAAATCACTATTCAATGAATGCTCGTTAGTATTCTGCAAGGTCATTTTATTGCTAAATTTAGTTGTTAAATAAATAAAACAATATATGGCGAAGTTTAGGTTGCTGTAAGATAGAAATTGGGATGATCAAAAATTTTAAATTTGCAAGACTAGTAAAATTACGTGCCTTTTAAACATCTCTTCTCTTCTCTAGACTCCTTTCTCTTCTAAGTTGGGGTAATGATTGTAATGTATTCAATGCTGCTTTAGTTCATGATTTTGATGCAAATAACATTTGAGAAATCATTCTCGAAAACATGTACTCATCTCTGTGCTTGCTAGTACTGTTGAGATATAACTACTTGTGTTATACTTGAACAACAGGTCCAAATGTGAGTAGAAGATCTTGGAAAGGTGTTTGTTTGCTTAATTAATCAAGATGCCTCAGGTTCAGTTGAAAGAACAACAAGAGAAGCATGTGGTTTTGCAGAAACCATTGCAGAATTCTTCAAATCAGCAGAATACCCAGTTGGAGACTCAACAGAATTGTATAGTTTGTGTACCAGATAAGAAGAAGAGAATGGTCAAGAGAAGCGGAAAAGGTAAAAGGAAAGTTTCTCCATTAGAGCGATTGGAACCAGTGGAGTTGGATACCAATGTGGTTGGACCCGTAATTTCGAGCAAAGGGCTTATGTTCCCCAGGCGGCCTGGTTTCGGGCAAGCTGGTATTAAGTGCATTGTCAAGGCCAACCATTTCATGCAGAGTTATTTAACAAGGATTTATTTCATTACGATGTAAGTAGCATTACGAATGAAACGTACTTGCATGTTTGTGTTGGAGAGACATTCATACTACATACCAGAAGGCTTTGATGTTTTCGGTTCTCATTACATTGTTTTGGTTTGTTGCAGGTTAAGATAAACCCTGAGGGTGAGTTCACGTAAATTGAATAGAGCTATCATGGCTCAGTTGGTGAAAGTTCATAGAGAGACTGATTTGGGAATGAGGCTTCCTGCTTATGATGGGAGGAGCAGCCTTTATACTGCTGGATTGTTTCCTTTTACTTCAAAGGAATTCAGTGTAATTCTAGTTGATGAAGATGACGTGATTGGCATTGCAAGGTTCGTTGCTAACTCGTGTTTGGCTCAGATTTTATTTCCTCTTCGGTTTTGTTTGTGTGGTTTTTTATGAATTTGTAATTTTTAATATTATTGAAATAATTGTAAATGGGAAATTTTGAGGTTGTTAAAAAGTTCAATTAAGATGCATGAAGATTCTAATATAGCCTCAAATACTCAAACCAGAAAGCGGGAGTTTAAAGTAGTGATCAAGTTAGTAGCTCGTGCTGACATGCAACATTTGCGTCAGTTTCTTGCTGGAAAGGTAGCTAATGCTCCTAAAGACACAATTCAAGTTCTTGATGTTGTCTTGAGAGAACTGTCCTCCCAAAGGTACATTTTCTTAATTTGTCCACATAATATACTGTTTGGAGTAGCTCAGTTGTAGAAAATGTTTATTCTCAATGTACAATTTGATTTATTGCAGTTTTAGAGTTGTTTTGGTAGTTCTGGTGTCAAAATTATGTTCTATCTGGAATTAATCACATTAGATGCATGTGGTGAGGGTGATGTGATTTACTAATTTCATTTGAAAATTTGATTGAAATTTTAGGTATCTGTCAATCGGACGATCCTTCTACTTCCCTGACGTCAAAAAAATCACAACAGTTGGGTGAAGGATTACAATCCTGGCACCAGAGTATAAGGCCAACTCAAATGGGCTTGTCTCTAAATATTGGTAATTAGTTTTATGTTTCTTCTTTTAGATTTCTTTTATCCATTTGGACAACTTGGTGCTTTATAATGTTTCACATTTTCAATTTATTGAATTCTCATCGTTGCAGATATGTCAAGTGCTGCTTTTATGGAACCACTTCCTGTCATTGACTTTGTTGCTCTGATTCTCGGCAAAGACATTATCAAGGCCACTATCTGATGCAGATCGAGTTAAGGTATTCTGCAATTTTTATAGCGTGTTGACAATGTTGAGCTCTAGACAGGTAATGCACTACATTCTTTCATAACTCTGTTCTTCTTAAAATTGAAATGATATCCACTGTAGGTTTTCAACAGAGACATGGACAAAGATACTATTGTCTTGCTTGCATCTAGAGCCTCAAGACTTGAGAACCAAGATGCTATTGACACAGTCATTGTCAACATGCTTGCTGATCGAAAAGAGGTGGCAAATGAAATAGAAAATAGTTTGCAGTTGCAATACTACATAATTATGGTAGGTATTATTTCTTGGAACAAGAAATTCTTAACCATCTTTTTGAGTGCATGCATGTGCAAATATCACAGAAGTGAATTTTCTGCCCTTCAATCCGGTGGACAAGCGGACTGCTCTTACATACATAGATTCAGACGGTAACTGGTATAGGGCAAGCATACTGCTCTTGCATACATTGATATTTCACTTTTACTGTTATGCTCCACAAGGATAAATAAGTTGATTCACTCAATTTTAATTCCATATTCTATTTGTTTCTTCTTTAGTCATGAAACCAATTTTCATATGTTATTATCTTTATGATGATGGTAGCATATCAAAAGGCTCTCATCAATACACTGGATATATTTTATCAATTTATTGGCTGTGTTACAGTTTCTGCTGTTGAGGGTGCGGTTGTTGTGTGTTGTTATTGTTGCACGTGCGCAAATTGCGTTCATTACCACCGCAATGATCTACGAAACAACACCAACCATGACCTTGTTCAAATCTCAAATGAGAATGTTGAGGAGTTGAACCAACATCAACAAATGAAAGAAGGGGATAACCAAAGCAATGAAGTTGGAAACTGGAAAGGATTGTGACTCGATGTAATACATTATATTTATTATTCAACTGAAATTAATGTAGTCTGATATTTATTATTTGATAGTTTTGTGACTCGATGTAATACATTATCTTATTAATTACATTACTTTGCCTCCATTCATGGAAATGTTTAAGTTTGGCACATTTAGATTTTTATTTTCTAGAAATAAAACTTATAAGATGTTATAAAAAGTCATTTGATAACACTTGATGAGTGCTATAGAACAAAAAGGGCTTTGAGAAACGCTATAGAAACTAATATAATAGCATTTGTTAAATGTTACGTGAGGGAAGACAATAGCATTTTAGAAACGCTATGGTATACTATACGATAGCGTTTCAGAAATGCTATGGTAAAGTATACGATAGCGTTTCTGAAACGCTATAAAAGGTCAACTTACAATAGCGTTTTTAAAACACTATAATAGACCATGTATCTTTTAAAGCTCCGGCAGACACATCGTTTTCTAAATCGCTATGGTGTCCTACCATAGCATTTTTGAAATGCTATTAATGAACATTTTTCTTGTAGTGAATTAATGTTCTCATATGCTCTCTTCAAGGAGGATTATCTAGAAAATCAATTGGTGCTCCAACCCAATCTGGGAACTCAACTGGATGAGGACCAGGAGAATCTGAGCAAGACATTTGCTGCTCAGTCATATTTGGAAACTCAACTAAAAAGAGTATAGGAGAGTTTGGGCAAGGCGTTGGCCGTCAAGTCCATTCTGAGTACAGAGTTGAAAACGGCTCAAGAGAGTCGTGATAGGTTGGTGGTTGAGCAGATTATGATTGCTAGCCTGTTAAAGTCCGCTCTGAAGGTTGTTTTCGATGCTCAGGGTGCTCTAAAAGATGAATGCGCTAAGGCTGTATGTCAAAGGTGTCTATGTAAGGCATCTCAGGTGTATATGGTTTAGCTTATTATGAAGCAGGGTTCTAAGCGCGCAAGTCAAGATGAGGCTGATCGTAGGCTGGCAGATTGTGAAAGTAGTCTAGCTAAGGCAAACGAGGAGTTAACCAACTTGAAGGTGCAGTGGGAAGCACAAGTAAAAAAGATCCTTTAGGCTGTTGATAGTGTTCAGTTCAGTAAGGTCATCACATGAAGTCAAGAACTACTAGACTTTATTGAGCAAGATCGTGAGGACTTGGACCTTTTTTATTTATAAGTAGTTGGTATTTGCTCACTTTAAAGAAGTAGATGAATCTTCATCTTCCCTGCAAGGTGGCCTTGAAACTGATATTGTATCATAGAGTTAGCCAACAATCCTGACGTTTCAGAGACCGCCGCAACTCTGTTTTGTCTGATCTTGCTAAATCTGTTCCTACCCCATGAACAAAGTTATTGTAAAAAAAAATTTATCTATGAGAATTAAGTTTTCCTCTTCCCCATGTTTGTGTTGTAGTTTTTGTAGTCGCCATTTTGCTCTTTATTCATATTAGGCTGAGTAGACCGATAGGTTACCAATACTTTATGATTGGATTTAGACAAATTGATGCCATCTCCATCCGGAATGGGGCTTAGTCTAAGCTGAAGTCCTTTTGGTATGAACAGACTGTGCTTTCACAATAATGTTAACTTAATATTTAGGAAGGCTTAAGTTATAGGGGAGTGGCTTTTATTTGAACGAATTGAACTTCTATAGTAATGTAAGCTTAATCCTGAATAGGAGTTAAGCCGTGAAGAGGTCATCCTGGTCCGGGCGAACTAGACTTTTATGATGAATTTAAACCTTACTAAAAGTTAGGATATGGAAAATCATTTTTGTCCGAACAGATTAGATTTCTGTAAGATATGATCTCAATTTTGAAGAAGAATTTAGCAATGAAAAATTGTCTTTGCCCAATAAGACCAGACTTTTATAATGGATCTAATCATTAATAAGATCTAATCTTGATGTAATTAATCAGGTAGGGTTCCCTAGCATTGCAAAGGAATATCTCCACGTTTTCCATGGTTTTCTCCACTTATTTAGCCACGTTCTCTCTATCAGCAAATAAATAGTTGTTCTTTTTCTTAGATATATATATATATATATATATATATATATATATATCAAAAGCAAACACAGTTTGATTAGAAAAAAAAAAATTTCATTTCAAAGAGTTTATTTGTAAACAATTTCTAATATTTCAGAGAGTTTTCATAACTTTGTTTCATCAAACAGAGTTCGAGTTTTGTTTTTTGAAATATTTTGCTTATTTACTGTAATTGGTTTTCGTGATTCCGAGCAAAAGAAACCGAATGAATAGATTTCCGTTCTTCAACAAGCGCATATGACTGAACGAGACAGAAAAAGTGTTCTAGGTTGTTTTATCCAGGGGATGACGGGGCTTACAGACTGCTTGCACAATCTTAGGCAGAGCCGCGAAACGTCTTAAAGAGAGCGACCTAGTCCGCGACTCAACCCAAGAAAATTCGGTAACTTCGTTCCTATTTTAATTTGAAGCAATTGTATTTCCAACAATTTTAAGACGATTTATATCTGCCATGTCTACTACTACTGAACTTGCTGCTAAGGACCTAAACAGGCTCATTCGTTTTCAGGGTCAATATTTTAAAAGATGGAGACAAAAAATGTTGTTTTTCTTAACTACGCAAAAAGTTGCTTATATCTGTAATGCCGAAAAACCCGAATTGTCTGTTGAACCTGATGAAACCCGAACTAATGAGCTAGATTGCTGGATTGAAAATGAATTTTTGTGTAAGAACTTTATTCTGAATCGCCTGTCTGATGATTTGTATGATTATTACTGTTCTGAAAAATCTGCTAAGGATATTTGGGAAGCCCATAGGAAGAAATATGACACTGAGGAGGCTGGCACAAAGATATATGCCATTAGTCGCTACCTGAAATACCAAATGACTGATGAAAAATACGTGGAAACCCATTCTCACGAGCTATAGAAAATTGCTCATGAAATCATATATGAAGGCATGTCCTTAGATGAGCAATTTCAAGTAGTTGTTGTAATAGATAAACTGCCCCCTAGCTGGAAAGACTTTAAGAATGCATTTAGGCATAAAACCAAAGAGTTCTTTCTAGAAAGTCTGATCACCCGACTTCGGATTGAGGAGGAAGCTCGGCAACAAGATCAGAAAAGATGAAATTCTGATTATTTCTAACCATAAGAAATCCACCCATGTGGCTCATAAACCCGGTGGAAATACTATGAAAAATCAGAGTCACAATAGAAACCGAAACAATCAGAATCGAAACAATCAGAATCGGAACAACAAGAACCACAACCAACATAATCATAATCATCTGCGAAATCAGAATGGACAAAAACACCCCTCAAGGAATGAAACAACGCAATTCCTATGTTATACCTGTAACAGGCCAGGACATATGGTCAGGAACTGCCAGAATGGGTCTCGTCTTACTCCGCAAGCGAACCTAACCGAGGATCAACTTATAGCCATGGTCTCTGAGATCAACTTTGTTGGTGGATCCGAGGGATGGTGGGTTGACACTGGTGCTTCTCGACATGTCTGCTATGATCGAGAAATGTCCAAGTCCTATTCTGAAGCTGAGGACAAGAAAGTGATGCTGGGTGATTCCCACTCCACTATCGTTGCTGGAATTGGCGAAGTAGAATTGAAGTTTTCCTCTGGAAAGACCATCATCCTGAAGGATGTCCTGCATACTCTTGAGATGAGGAAGAATTTAGTTTCTGGTTACCTTCTGAAGAAGGTTGGGTTTACTCAAATTATAGGGGTCGATTTGTATATCATCACTAAGAACAATGTATTTGTGGGGAAGGGGTATGTCACTGATGATATGTTTAAATTGAATGTTGATGCTAATAAAATTTTTGATTTTTCTTACATGTTGTGTTCTTTTAATACTTGACATGCTAGACTCTGTTATGTTAATAAGCGAATAATTAAAAACATGAGTAACTTAAGACTAATTCCAAAATTGTCTATAAATGACTTTGAAAAATGCAACTATTGTAGGCAAGCTAAAATAACCAAAACACCACAGTGGGCTCGCATAATATGGGCTTGTGCGCTTGACTTACAGGGTCAATAATAATTAGTTTGGGCCTGAATTGAACCTGCCTTGGGCCTGACCAGACTATGACCATTTTGCATTAGGGTTGACATGTGCCACGTGTTTGGCTGTGATTAGGTGACTGTTTTGATGTCTCATCAAATTTGATCGATTTTTTGGTGGAGTCCTTTTAGCTAAATGAAACTTAACTTGGGTCCTAAACTATTAGTAAAAGCCGAAATTAGTGATTTTAGCCCAATACCCCTTTTAAAAATAGCGATTTACATGTCAAAACCAAGGTCTGAATTGAAACTTTGGTTTGCCATTATATGAAATCGAACCAAACTGATTGGAAAAAAGAAACAAGCCAAACTAAATTAATTGCTTCCGTGGGATTTGATCAATTTTCGGTTCAGCCTTAACACCCTATAGTCCCACATTGCCAGTTGGTGTACTCTACCACGTTAAAACACATTAATTGTGACTCTCCATATATCCTTGATATCATCTACCCTTTGCAACGCGGATTGCTTTTTCAAACACAATCGAAGCGCTTCGCTTTGAATTCGTCAAATCAAATTCAAATGTACCTTTCTTTTGGGGAACCTATGGTATCCTTACCATTCCTCCATCACTTTTTAATTCCAAGTGTAGAAAAAAAATTAAATTTAATAATTCTGCAATTTTATAGAGCCAGCCAAATTGTTATGGAATTTCAAGCAGTAGAAATGTATGTCAGTCATGCTAGCTGCAACATATTAATACATGTGTGATCTTTGTTATAGATTTATTTATTATTATCATAATTATTTAAAAGATAGTGTTTTATTTCAATTTTTAATGAAATTAGGTAATGTTTAATATAGTTTAATAACTACTACTAAGTTTAGTAATATTAATATAGTGTATTCTTACACTGGGTTGATTAGTTCATTTTTCTTCCCCAAGTTAGTAAAATTAACAAAAAATTATAGCAGTTGGGTGGGGGAATTGGTGACAAGTCAAAGATGTTCAACAATCCAACAATTAAATGACCCAAGACGTAGTCCACTCTCTCTCTCTCTCTCTCTCTCTCTGCAAAAGGCTAGCTAGCTTCAAAGAAAGTTCCCACTCTCTCACAAACTATAAATAAGGGAGTCTCCTAACCTTAGAAAGCATCAAACACTCGTTGCTTCTCAAGTCCCAGTCAAAGAGCAGTCTAACAAGAGATCCAAAAATTTCTCATCACTTGTCCTTGTTATTTCCAGTGTGTGTTTTCATTTTCCTAACTGGTATTCAATCATCATTAATGACTAATCATCATCGTAGTCTTGTCATTCGCCTCCTCATTACAATCATCTCCATATCCCAAGTCTCGGCACAACTCTCTGTCTCTTTCTATGCTACCACATGCCCTTCAGTTTACGATACCATTCGTGCAGCAACTCGGTCAGCTATCAACAGAGAAGCTCGTATGGGGGCATCCTTAATACGTCTTCATTTCCATGATTGTTTTGTTAATGTAAGTCAATACATATTTGCTAGAAGCAGAACACCTTCATAATTATATCTACTAATTAGTAGTGTCACAACTAATACTTTCATCTTGGTTGATTATAGGGTTGTGATGGATCAGTTCTTTTGGCGGACTCTGGCACTTTTAGAGGCGAACAGAATGCGCGGGGTAATCAAGGTTCAATAAGAGGGATGAATATTATCGATGGCATCAAGACTCAAGTTGACAGAGCTTGTGGCCGCAGTGTGGTCTCCTGTGCTGACATATTAGCTGTTGCAGCTCGTGATTCAGTTGTAGAAGTGAGTAAATAAACAGCGTTATATGGTCACCCATACTCAAATGCAGCCTGCATGTATACATGCATATCTTGCTCAACTGAAATGGAGAACATATATATTTAGTTCAACTACCAATAGTTTTACTATAATATTGAGCATGTTTATATATTATACTTCAAAAGATTTTTCTGGTTGATTTCTCTGAATTTAATTTGAAAAGTACCCTTGTAAAACAAAAGATGTCAAACTATTGTAACAGTTTAAGGTTATAAAACTTACTTTTCCATCAGCACTTATAATACTTTCCATAATTAACCATCTAGAGATCCTCCCAACTTGAAAATTAATTACGGTGACACGCGAGGAAAAATCCACTCAGACACATTCCTCCTTGTCTAACGATAATCTAATTGATTTGTAGTAAATTATTGACTAAAACAATATATATTTTTTGTGGCAGCTTGGAGGACCATCTTATACTGTCCCAGTCGGCAGGAGAGACGCAAGAACTGCAACTCAAGATATCAGTGATCTTCCAGCATCATTTGAGGATCTCCCTGCCATCATCCAAAAATTTTCGACAAAAGGGTTTAGTGCGCGAGAGATGGTTGCATTATCTGGTACACACACAGTTGGTCAAGCCCGTTGCACCTCATTCCGTAACCGGATTTACAATGAACCCAACATTGATCCAGCATTTGCAGCCTCTCTTCGTGCTAATTGTGCTAGTACCCCTGGTCCTACCGACAGCAATACGGCCCCTCTAGATCCCCAAAGCCCGAACCGATTTGGAAACAATTATTTCCAAGCATTGGTGAATAGGAGAGGACTTCTTCACTCTGATCAGGTATTGTTCAATGGGAACTCGACCGATTCTATTGTAAGGACATATGCCAATGATGCTAGTGTGTTTTCGACAGATCTTGGGAATGCTATGGCGAAGATGAGTTTGATGAGCCCCCTCACTGGTACTCAAGGAGAGGTCAGAATTAGTTGTAGTAAGGTTAACTAATTATGGGTCTAACCCTCCCTGTAACCAAGTAGAAGACTGAAATGATATGTAGCTTGTAAGCGTAAGCTTGGTTCTGTTTTAAGCAAAAAACTGGACAGTAAGGTACACATTACAGTTGGTTTTAACGAAATTGTGTTGAATTTCCAATCTTGATAAAATACAGTCTTCAGTTTAGTATTAAAAACTGAACAGCAAGTTAAAATCTTCCATACTTTTTTGCTATTTTACAAATATGATAATGAGTTCGGCAGGGTCAATAATGTTAGAAGTATATGATCGATCTTGTTAAAGCTCCAAGGTGTTTTGAAATTTCTAATAGGAACTAAATTGACTTTACAAAATATTTAGATGTTGGTCCTAGAATTAGATTTTGTTTGTTCTCATGTGTATAGAGAAACAAACGCAGTGCAGGCGCATTGGCAATAGAGACAGGTAGTATTACTCTGCTGCATCACAATATAATCTCAGAATGTAGTTTTTGAACGTCAAAGTAGAAGAAGTCGACAAACATTTTAGGCCTCTACCTTGATGATTATCAACTTGTATTTTCATTTATTATGATTAGGCAATGTTGCTTTCGTTACAGCTCATAAATTCTGTATAGAAGCTTTGCTTACCTATTGACATTAATGCTGTATACGATCATTCATTTATATTTATAATAAGGCAATCCCAGGAGTTAGTCCTTATTTAGAGGATTGCCGACCCATTAATTCATCAATAATGTATCGAGATGTGCTTTGTCAAAAACAACTATTTTTTGAAAAACAATTATAAAACATTTCATTGAGCTTCTGATAGTGACCCTGGTATAGGTGACAACATTTAGTAGGCTCCTATAGACCTGAAATTCCAAACCCGTTTGGGAATTTCCAAGCATTGATCACCAGGAGAGGACTTCATCTCTCTGATCAGGTTTTATTCAATGGGGAAACCACTGGTGCAAGACCTATAGCAATAATCCTAATGCTTTTTCCACAAACTTTGCAAATGTTACGCGAAGATGAATAACTTGAGTCTCCTCAACGGTACTAAAGGAGATGTCATAAATAACTGTAAAAGGGTTAATTTATTACTTTCTAACTTGTAAGCATGATAGAAGGATGAGTTAAAACTCTTAATGAGATCTATACTCTATCTAGAGTGGAGTAGCTAGCTACAGGAGTACTCTTGATAGACTCACCTAAGTGATCGTGAAAGTATGGCCGCTTCCTATGAAATTTGTGGGCAAAATTCCTAGAGCCTTCACTATACTAGGATATACGTGTATGGCCTAAAACCACGCGCTTTTTAGACTTCACCCCAGTAAGGTTGTGCGTGTAATGTTGTTAGAGATAGAGTTCAAAACTACGAGTTACTCTAGTATAATCTAAATCATGAACACTACGCAAGAGTTCAAGTTGAAAGACATTTTTGTCTATGAAAAATCTTATATTATATATATTGTTCGATGAAGAAATGTTTTTTTTTAAAATTCAAGTGGAGGATTGTTGAAATATTGGTTTGAATTTCAAAAATAAATGGGAATGATAACTTTACTTTCAAATCTCTCTCTAGATTATTTAGTCTTATATCTTATATGTAACTCACTTTTGAGGAGTTAATAATGATAGTCTTTTGACTTGGGTTTGGACCCTAAGGGATACCCACTTTTGTGAAGGAGGGAGGAGATAGACTAATGTTTGTTCACTCCACGACCGCACCGCCGTCAGGTCGGGTCAGATTGAGTTGGAACCTATTCTTTTTGTTGAAATTTTATTTGAAAAAATAAAATATTAAATATCTTTTTATTTGTTTTAGATAAACAAGACTGAGTCGGATGTGACGCAGTCTTTTCTCCACGTTTTCCATGATTTCCTCCACTTATTTAGCCATGTTTTCTCTCAAATGGATCTTTCTATCGACCTATAAATAGTTGTTCTCTCTCTCAGATATATATATCAAAAGCAAACACAGTTTGATTTGAAATTTTTTTTTTCAGAGAGTTTATTTGTAAACAGTTTCTAATATTTTAGAGAGTTTCCATAACTCTGTTTCATCAAACAGAGTTCGAGTTTTGTTTTTTGAAATACTTTGTTTATTCACTGTAATTGGTTTTCGTGATTTCGAGCAAAAGAAACTGGGTGAATAGATTTTCGTTCTTTAGCAAGTGCATGTGACTGAACGAGACAAAAAATGTAATCTGAGTTGTTTTATCCAAGGGATGACAGGGCTTACAGACTGCTTGCACAATCTTGGGCAGAGCTGCGAAACGTCTTTAAAAGAGCAACCTAGTCCGCGACTCAACCCAATAAAAATTTGGTAACTTCGTTCCTATTTTAATTTGCAGCAATTGTATTTCCAACACTTTTTCCACAAACTTTGCAAATGCTACGCCAAGATGAATAACTTGAGTCTCCTCAATGGTACTAAAAGAGATGTCATAATTAACTGTAAGAGGATTAATTTATTACTTTCCAACTTGTAAGCATATTTTCATTTTGTTTCAAAGAAAAATTCAGGACAATAAGATGTAGAGTTCATTTTAATCACATTCTTTTTGTTGAAATGTCAACGTTTAATCAAATACAATGTGCATTACTTTCTTCTTGTGGTGAGCTAAGTTTTGCCGGCGGCCGGAAGTGATCTATCGGACAAGAAAGATCACCTTCTCGAAAGCACATCATGTTTTGAAATTTCAAAAACTTAAGGCCATGATCCTGACCCTTATCTACCTGTATTTATTAGTATGGTTCATTTCATTTATTGTGTTTTGGTTGCTTTCATTACAGCTCTCAAAACCTGATTCAAATTAAAGTTATGTTTGCCCTGTACATGAATTGAATTGAGATCCTCGAATGGGGCTGGAAGTTCACTAAAATAGACCGATCATCACAGCTGTACACATGGCATAAAGACTCATCACAAGGATACATCACCTAATCTATTGGGCCAACTTATAAAGCCCGAGAGGAATACAACCAACCACAGAGGCCCAGACGAGGCCCGCCACTAAGGAGACATAAACATGGCCAGAATCCAGGCTCAAACGAATCAAAACCCAAGTTCAAACCCAACACGAGTTCCCTCATAAAAAAGTAAAGTGTTGCACCTAAAAAGAGCCGTGGAGGGAGTTACGCCTCCCCGAACGCATCTCCATTAAGGAGGAAACTGTTACAAGAAACATCTCCTTCCGTTGCATGCTTAAGCTCAGTGATATCTTCATTCACCGCCTTCATCCAAGTTTTCAACGGTCGTCCCCTCTATCTACACCCTCCATTAACTTGCCAATCTAGACATTTTCTAATTGGCGCCGTGTTTGGTCTCCTTCGCACATGACCAAACCAAGTTAAACGTCTTTATCTAATTTTGTCCTCTATGGGTGCTACACCTAATTATCTCCTAATTCTTTCATTTGTAATTTTATCCTTATGAGTTTTACCACACATCCACCTTAACATACGCATTTCTGCTACTGTCATCCTATGTGTATGTTGTCCCGTAGTAGCCCAACATTCTGAACAGTATAGCATTTCCCAATTAGCCTTGCAGACATCCTTCTATCGCATAATACTCCTGACGTCATTCTCCATTTCAACTAACCAACTTTAATCCTATGGTCTACATCTTCTCCAATAGCCCCATTCTTTTGAATTATAGATCCTAGATATCGAAAAGCCTCACACTCTGGGACCTCTACACCTTTGATCTCAATTGCATTACTTTTCCCTCGTGGTTCACAACCAAAGTTACACACTAGATACTCCGTCTTCGAACGGCTAATTCTAAACCCTTTACTCTCTAAAGCCGCCCGCCACCTATCTAATTTCTTACCTAAACTTGCACTAGTCTCATCAATTAAGACAATATCATCTGCAAATAACATGCACCAAGGTACATCTTCTTGCAGATGTCTCGTCAACTCATCCATGACCAAAGCAAAGAGATATGGACTTAACGCCGACCCTTGATGTAGTCCTACCTACACTGGAAATTCACTGGACATCCCACCTACTGCGCAAACACTTGTTACAGCCCCTTATACATATCCTTAACGATATCGACATAACATTGAGACACTTTCTTCCTTTCAAGCATCCACCAAATTAACTCCCTGGGGACCATATCATATGTTTTCTCCAGATCAATAAAAACCATATGCAAACTCTTACGTGCCTCTCGGTATTTTTATATAGTTTGCCTAGTAGGAAGATGGCATCCGTAGTAGACAGACCCGACATAAATCCAAATTGATTCTCTGAAACCGTGGTTAAACTCCTAAGTCTTCGTTCTATAACCCTCTCCCAAAGTTTCATCGCATGACTCATAAATTTTATCCCTCTATAGTTCGAGCAATTCTGGATATCCCCTTTGTTCTTATAAATTGGTACCACAATGCTATGCCTCCATGAATCTGGCATTTTTCTAGTTTTCAAAATCCTATTAAAGAGCTTAGTTAGTCATTGAATCCCAACTTCTCCCAGACATTTCCATGCTTAAATTGGTATATCATCCGGTCCAACGGCCTTCCCTATCTTCATTATTTTTAAAGCTTTTCTCACTTCTGTGGCACTAACTCTGCGATGGAACACGCGATCTCTCCCTTCCTGTGAAGCATACCCCTCCAAGTTTAACTCCCCTACATGTGTTCCATTGAGTAGGTTCCAAAAGTAATCATTCCATCTATCTAAAA
Source organism: Berberis vulgaris (assembly GCA_963556465.1). Taxonomy (NCBI): domain Eukaryota; kingdom Viridiplantae; phylum Streptophyta; class Magnoliopsida; order Ranunculales; family Berberidaceae; genus Berberis; species Berberis vulgaris. Next base: position 15,836,555 of record OY747134.1, read on the forward strand.
TAGTTTTATCCTGCATTAAAACTCTTCCATCCTGCTTAACACACTTAACATGACTCAAGTCCCTAGTTTTCCGTTCTCAAGCTTTAGCTATCTTGAAAATATTTTTCTCCCCTTCTTTTGTACCTAGCCTATTATAAATATCATCATATGCTCTCTTCTTAGTTTCCCCTACTACTTTATTACTCAATTTCTTAGCTTGCTTATAAAGCTCATAAGACTCTAGGCACCTATCTTTTTGCCACTCCTTAAAACATTTTTTCTTTTCCGCAATGGTTTGTTGCACATTAGAGTTCCAGCACCATGTCTCCTTACCATATAAACCTCCTCTTTTGGCCTCTCCTAACTCTTCCTTCGCACATCTTCTTATTCGGTTTGCCAACTGTTCAAAAAGATCTGTGCTACTAGTCCTATCATTTGGTTCGAGATTCTCCCAACCCTTTGAAACTGACTGGCCACCCAAAATCTTCTTTCTAAATTTTTGGCACACATCTCCCTGTAAGGTCCACCACTTAGTTCTCGGTATAACCCGTTCTATAGCAATACGACCCCTACAATTAAGACAAAAATCGAGAACTAACAGCCTATGTTGGTTTGTCAGACACTCCTCTGGTATAACCTTACAATTTTTACACCTACCTAAATCGTGTGTCCTAACAAGAAAATAATCAATTTGACTTCTATTGCGCCCACTCGCAAAGGTCACCAAGTGATCTTCCCTCTTCTTATAAAAAGTATTTACGATCCCAAAATCCTGAGCTAAAGCAGAATCTATAATAGAAATCCCCGTAGTGTTTTGATCCCCAAATCCTTGACCTCCATATACCCTCTCATACCCAACTCTATCCTTAGCAACATGGCCATTCAAATCCCCCCGCCTAAGAAAACTCTATCGGAAGAGGGAATTCCAAGAACTAACTCCTCTAAAGAGTCCCAAAAATCCTTCTTAGTCTCCTCGTCCAAACCCGCTTGGGGTGCATACGCACTAATAACATGCACTATCTCTAGTTCTAAAGCTAATTTAATACTTATGATTTTATCCCCAAACCTCCTAACGTCGACTACTGCATCCTTAAAAACTTTGTCTACCACTATTCCCACCCCGTTCCTAGTTCCATCTTTACCAGAATAGAAGAGTTTGAACCCTCCTCCTAAAATTTTAGCCTTGTTCCCCTTCCATTTTGTCTCTTGAAGGCAAACTATGTTTACTTTCCTCCTATGCAGGGCATCCACTAATTCTATTGTCTTACCCGTCAAGGTTCCTATGTTCCGAGAAGCTAATCTAATCATTCTATCTCTAGCTCTAACCTGGACTAGCTTCTTTACTCGTCCCTGTCCATAATGGTGCGATAACCCTTGCCTATTTAACACTACAGCCGGGCACCGCTGCAGCGCGCCTTGCTCATTTCTCACCACACCCGAGCGTAGGTGCAGCGCGTTGCTTATAGCGGGGGACGCCCTATCCTTCTGCATTAATCTTTTTGAACCAAATTCCATGAAAATGGATGTGATGGGTTTTTTACGGTTGGCTATCACAAGCCTAACACCAACCCTCCTCCTTTATCCGGGCTTGGGACCATTATAAAAGGTAAATAGAACATTCAACACAGGTATGCAACTTTAATTGAATTTTGTCCAGATTTATTTCTTTCTTCCAACAGAGTTACTGACTTAAGCATCGGAGTGCCTTCGATCACCAAAACGGTGGTCCTTGGCAGTTTTACAATTGTTTTGCAAGTCGAACTCATATGAGGATGATTTTTTGACGCATTAGTTTGGCACCGTCTGTGGGGAATAACGAGTTTCCTTTCTAAAAACAGAACATACAATGACAAAGCTCACCACAACCTAACAAAAGATCAACAAACCATCAGAGAAAATAATGCAGTCTGTAAATCCTCAATCTAGTAATGATCACGACCACTCTCCCACCGATGCATCACCGACAGCCCAGGGAGAAGAAGAAGCAGCCCAGATCACCGGACCAATAGCATCCGAGAAGGCGGATCCGCTGCACGCAGTAGTCCTATTGGACCACACGATCAGTCTTTCGTCTAAAATTTTCATGTTTATGCTTACATTTATCTATTTAGGTTTTGAGAAAATAAGAGGTGAAAGGAAGCAATTTTGAAAGCTAAAACAGTAAAATAGCATGCATTAGCCTGGGCACGTATGCCAAACACGAATTGCAATTACCATCTTGGGTGAAGGTCAAGGAAGGAAATAATGATAAAGCTACCAAATATTAATGCCTAAAGTCAAAGAACATATTTGGAAGATCTCTTTTGGGAAATTAGGCAAACCTTCATTTTTGACACTTTTAGAAACTTTCTATCCCGTCACCTTCTGAACAGATCTTATATTTTTGGCATATTTTGAGCTACATATGTTGAGATCACACAATTTTTGTAGCTATGGAAAGCTAATAGACGAGGCAACAATCATATGTATATCTCTTTGTCCAATTTTTTCAAATTTAGAAAGCAAATCACGCCACAAGTTGATGACCTGCATAACCTGAATCCTAAGAGGAGATAAATTTATTTTTCCCTTTCTAAATTTCCTCTTCTCCAATCTAGAGTAAACGAGATTTGGGGCTATAAAGACGAGCTTGAAGGCTTAAAAGGGAGGAAGAGATCATTTAAGTGGAGGCTACGCGTAGAAAACGTGAGAAACCACAATTTTTGGTTTTCTCCCTAGTTTCATCTTCTTTTTTATCTTTCTTATTGTCAATGAAAAATTATGATTTCTTTTCATTTGTTTCAATTATGAACTCTAGGGTTACAATCTAGCATAACTATGAAGTTTTAGATTTATTATTCAATGTTGAGTGTTCATCACAATTTTTAATGCTTGTGAATATCCGGCCAATATTTGATTGTTTTGATGATTATATTGAGACAAAGAGGTGGTATATAATATTTGCTTTAAGTGACGAATGCCATGAATCGAATGCATGACAGAGATATGATGCATGATTTGTGTGGCTATTTTTCTGTGAGAATTCAATCAATGTATTGTGCTTTTATGTGTTTTAAATTCACATAGAGATATGATGAGTTAATGTACTAATTAATTTCAATGATTCTCGAGAGAGATTGTTGAATAATTTAGGGAAGCTCATATGTCAACATGGATAATTAGTTTTATTTTACTAATAATCTATTATGTATTAGTTCGGTGAAATCGGATGCCTAGTGCTTATTTCATTAATTTTATTTCATAGTTTATTGATTGTTTTCTGTCTTAATTTCATTTTGTCTTATTCGTATTTTTTACTCCATGTATTTATCAATTTTTTCAAATAGAATTAAGGTGGTCAATTTCGGTACTTAGTTAAATTATCGATCCCTATGGGTATGCACTTTTCTCACACGCTTTTATTACTTACACAATCTCATACACTTGCAAATAATCACATCAAGTTTTTGGCGCCGTCGCTGGGGATTGAGTTTAATATCGATACTAGCTAATTTTAGTTCTAATTTGGATTTTTTCTTTTTTTAGGTTCTTTGTTTAGTGCATGAGACGTTCGCAAAGCTTGGAAATTGTATTATTAGATCCAGAGATCAACCGGCTGTTTGAACAAAGAAAGGAAAGAAGTGACTTCGTCTAGTGCGCCAAACATCTTGGACAACGCCACTGAAGAAGTTGAAGACCGAAAGGCCTTGAGAGATTGCGTTGTTCCATTTGTCAATGGCCACATCCCAAGCATCAGACGCCAAACCGTCCAAGCAAAAACTTTGAAATCAAGTCGGCTATCATCCAAATGATTCAATAGTCTGTGCAATTTAATAACATACCCCATGATGATGCAAACACCCACATTACCAACTTCTTGGGGATATGCAACACTTTCAAGCACAACGGTGTCTTGGATGATGCAATTCATTTGAGGATTTTCCCGTTCTCACTTAGGGATAAAACGAAGAGTTGGTTAAGTTAACTTCCTCCTGGGACGATTACCACATGGGACGGCTTGGCTCAGAAGTTCCTAGCCAAATTTTTCCCACTGGCCGAGACAACAAAGATAAGGAATGACATCACCACCTTCACCCAATTCGACTCGGAGTCTCTCTATGAAGCATAAGAATGATACAAGTACCTACTCTGCAAATGCCCACCCCACATCACGACTTATCTACTTGGTTGCAGGTACAAACATTCTATAATGGCTTATGCGCTAATAAAATAACTATGAAAAAATGTACGCTTATTGATACGAAAACGATTATGAAAAATTTGTTTGTATTGATGGCACCCAAATCATTTCATGTATTCAATATGTCATCAACATAAATCAAAAGGGCAATGAATGATTTCCCTCTATTACGTGTGAAGAGGGAGTAATCAGTTTTAGATTGAACGAAACCAGCAGCTTGTCTGGCATCAGAGAACTTAGCAATCCATTGACGAGAAGCTTGTTTTAGGCCATATAGGGACTTGTTGAGGCGACATACCAGATTCTCCCCTTGACGCCATAGACCGGGAGGTGGGAGCATATAAATTTCTTCATGAAGATCACCATGAAGAAATACATTATGAACGTCGAGCTGATGAAGAAACCAAGATTGAGTTGTAGCAATGGCAAGGAGACAGCGAACTGTGATAAGCTTGGCAGTGGGAGAGAATGTGTCATGGTAATCAATGCCCTCATTCTGAGTGTACCCTTTAGCAACCAAGCGAGCATTATACCGCTCGATTGAACCATCAGAGCGATGTTTAATCTTGTAAATCCACCGACAACCAATTGGTTCTTTAACGGGAGGAAGATAAGTAAGAGTCCAAGTGTGATTTAGTTCCAACGCTTGAAGTTCAGAGAGCATAGCTTGTTGCCAATTTGGATCTGAGGCAACATTCTCATAAGTTTGAGGCTCCACATGACGGCTGATGTTATAAATGAAAGCTAGATGGAATGGTGAGTATCGATGGTAAGAAATAAAATAGGACAAATATGTGCGAGTACCTGATGAGGGAACTGGAGACGAAGACTCTGATTGGATGGATGGTGGCAACGTGATGACATAATCCTGGAGGTGGCTAGAAAAATTTCTGGTACGGTCTGACCAGCAAGGAGGTGGCGCGGTTGGTGGAAAGACATGAACGGGAGAAGTAGGAAGCACTAGTGAGGAACTTTCAGATGAAGAGGAAGGGTTACCTGGTGAGGAAAGGGTGTGGTAAGTAAGAGAAGGGAGTTTTGTGTTAGCAGGTAGATGAGTAGCTGGAGTAGGGGAAGGGGACAACCCTGGTGGGTCATTCGGTAGGCTAGTAGGTAAGGCATCATGGTGGGTTGGTGGTGGTAAGGGGCACGAGGAAGGGAAAGGATTGAATTGGGTATGCTTGGTCTTGAAAGGAAAAATATTTTCATGAAAAACAATGTCACGACTAGTAAATATTTTTCGAGTGGACAAATCATAAAGTTTGCAGGCATTTTGCCCATGCGGATAGCCAATGAAAACAGATTGCTTAGCACGTGGATCAAAATTTTGAGAAGTGTAGATATTTTTGGCATATGCAAGACACTCAACAACCTTTAAATGTGTATAGGATGGTGTTGCATTATACAATTTCTTAAATTGAGTTTTGTGGGAAAGAAGTAGGGTGGGCAACCTATTGATCAAATGAACTATTGTGAGTATGCATTCTCCCCAGAGATTAAGAGGGAGGTTAGCTTGAAAGCGTAAGGCTCGTGTAGTTTCAAGGATATGACGATGCTTACGTTCGGCAACACAATTTTGTTGTGGTGTGGCGACGCAAGTATGTTGATATAAAGTTTCATGATCTTTGAAGAAATCCCTTAATGAAAAAAAATTTCCCCCATTATCCACACGAATAGCTTGTATGGTGGTATTGAATTGGGTTTTAACCATGGAAAAAAAAAGATTTGAGTAGTCCCTGTGTTTCATTTTTGTAGTGCATAAGAAATACCCAAGTAAATCGAGAGAAATCATTCACAATTGTTAGGAAAAATCAAGTCCCAGAGATTGAAGGAGTTTTGTGAAGCCCCCAAATATCACAATGAATAAGGGAAAAAGGTTTCATAGTGGAAATTGAACTTTTGCTAAACTGAAGGCGAGTCTGTTTTGCCAAATGATAAGCGTCGCAAACATTATTCAAACTAGAGGAACAATTTAACAAAGTTTTGCCTAAAACATGTAAACGTGAAGAAGAAGGGTGACCTAATTAAACGACGATGCCATAAATCTGCGGAAGCAAGGTCGCATGATGGTTTGTTGGTAGAAGGTGTTTGGTCAGAAGCCAACTAAGTGATAAAGCCTGTCACGTTGTTTACCCAAACCAATTGTTATCCTCGTTGCCAAGTCCCGAAAGATACACCAAGAAGAAAAAAAGTCACTGAATATTGTAATCCCTTTGTGATGCGACTGACAGACATGAGATTGACTTTAAAGGTAGGAATACATAAAACATTTTTCAAAGAAAAATGAGAATTAAGAGATGAAGTTCCAGCGAAACTAATGGGTGTCGTATCTCCGCTTGGCAACATTACTAGTTGCATAAAGAGATTTTTAGCTTTGGCTCTAAGCAGGTGAGAAGCTGAGGTGATATGGTCTGTAGTGCCACTATCAATAATCCAATTGAGATCATGAAAATGTTTGGTATTACCTGAGGATTGGTGGGAGCCTTTTTTCGCTCATCGTATTTTGAATCTGTTGATATTGGATCTCAGATAAGTTAGACATGACAACTTGGATTTCTTCTAATGTTGGGTTCGAGTTCACATGGTTCACAGTCCTGGTGCTTGTTCCATCTTTGTTGCGACTTCCCTTAGGCTTATTAGAGCCATGCAAACGGTGCCCGGGTTGAAATTCGTGCAACTTGTAACAAGTATCAACAATATGGTGGTCTCGATTGCAGTATGTGCAATGCATAGGCATCTTACTGACATTAGCAGGTGCTTGGCCTTGACGAACTGCCATGGTTGCAGACTCAATGGAAGGACGGGTACCTTGACGAACTGCCATGGCTGCAGATTCAATGGAAGGACGGGATGTGTCCAACTCTCTTTGTTTTTCTTCATGTGTAATAAGGGAATAAGCCTTGTGCAAAGTAGGCAAGGGTTGCATGAGCAAGATCTGTCCACGAACTGCACTATAAGACTCATTAAGCCCCATAAGAAATTGCATCTGAACATTGCGCTCATCATGCTCCATGTGTTTTTTCATAGCACCTCAAGAACACAAGGTGGATCATTATATGAGTTCAATTCATCACATATTTTTTTTTAGTTTTGTGAAATAACTTGCTACGGACATTTGTTCTTGAAAAAGAGAGGAAAGATCTTGCTGCAACTGAAAGATTCTTGGAGCATCGCTTTGGGAAAATATTTCTTTGAGATCCTCCCAAACCTCATGCGTTGTAGATGAATAAATCACACTGTCTGTGTGGCAGGTTCAATGGAATTAAGGATCCATGAAAGCATCATGTCATTGCAACGTTGCCAAAAAGAAACTTGTTCAAGTTTGTCTCTTCTGAGGATACCTCCAGCGTTCCATCAATATACCCTAACTTATTTTTTGTGCTTAGGGAGATGCGCATAGAACGACACCATGTTGCGTAGTTGTCTCCATTAAGAAGATTGGAGACAAGCACCATTCCAGGGTGATCAGAATGAAGGATAAAAAAAGGGCTAGAAGTTTCATGGTTTCTCCCAACCAAAGAAATCTTTGTATTATCCCCCATGGTAAAGAGATGACGAAAGAAATATGGCTATAGTGATAGCTGGCGGCTGAAACAAGAGCTAGGATTAACCTTGCTATGATACCATGTAAAACAATGGTATGGACAAAATAATATGCCAGGATGAGTTTTTCATTATACAAGCAAGAATATTTATACAAGAAGTATCCTAGTAGCTTTAGGTAACTTCTGATAAGAATACAATTCAGTTTCCACAACTACAATATTCCTAAGATTTCCACAACTACAATATCCCAATCGTATCCCTATATCATAGGAGAATCATTTATTCTCAACAAAAAAAACTATTTTTTGAAAAACAATTATAAAACATTTCGGTGAGGTTTTGATAGTGACCCTGGTATAGATGACAACATTTTGGCTCCTATAAACCAAGAAATTCCATACCCATTTGAGAATATCCAAGCATTGATCACCAGGAGAGGACTTCATCTCTCTGATCAGGTTTTGTTCAATGGGGAAACTAGTGGTGCAAGACCTATAGCAATAATCCTAATGCTTTTCCCACAAACTTTGCAAATGCTACACGAAGATGAATAACTTGAGTCTCCTCAATGGCACTAAAGTAGATGTCATAATTAACTGTAAGAGTGTCAATTTATTACTTTCTAACTTGTAATCACGATAATATGATGAGTTAAAACTCTTAATGAGATCTATACTTTATCTGGAGTGGAGTACCTAGCTACAAGAGTACTCTTGATAGACTCACCTGAGTGATTGTGGAAGTATGGCCGCTTCCTATGGAATTTGTGGGCAAAATTCCTAGAGCCTTCACTATACTGGGATATACGTGCATGGCCTTAGAGCACAGACTTTTTAGACTTCACCCTGGTAAAGTTGTGCGTGTAATGTTGTTAGAGATGGAGTTCAAAACTACGAGTTACTCTAATATAATCTAAATCATGAACACTACGCAAGAGTTCAAGTTGAAAGACATTTTTGTTTATGCAAAATCTTATATTGTATATATTGATCTATTAATATATGCATTGGAGGGCGATTTGGAGAGCGATTTGGAGGGCGATTTGGAGTGTCTGAGGGTATTTCGGTCATTGGCCGATATCTAATCTCAACCGTCCCTCATCTGTGGGACTACATCCTAGCCATCGATTGGTGGCGGCTAGGGTAGCCACAGCGAAAACCCTAGGCGGCTCAGCCACCCATTGCCGGCATAACAAGGCTTTATCTGGTCGCGGTACGCCGATACTAGCCGATACTGGACGATACTGGCCGTCAACAGGCAGACAACTCGGTTGTCCTTCGTGCAGTGCTCCCTGTTACTGTTTTGGCTGCGATACAGATCTGGTGATTGCGTTTCGGTTGCCGTGACATCTTCGTCACAGCCGCCGATACGGTTTAGAGACCAGTTTGCGCACCGATACGACTCTGCTGATACGATCCTGTTTTGAATATTCGACACTGGCACCGAACTGGATGTGATGTCGGTGCCTCTTGCCGCCACACCTCCCCACATGATGGGGAGATCCGGTAATGGGAGAACTATGGAAGGAGCGGCTAAGCCCTCTTTCGCACAAATATTGGGAAAATTTTTGGTGGACGACGTTGTGGAGACTCCGGTCGAAGGCACTAGATTCCGTAAAGAGGGAGCTCCAGCAATTGGCATTACGGCAACGGATGAAGTCCGTGGGGAGGAGTTTATGGAAAAACATGTGATCGTCTTAAAATTCTCTAGTTACCGCCCAACATTGGAAGACATTCGAGATTCGATTCACAGAACTTGGGGAATTTTGGGAGATTTTTCGCTTGGATTACTCAATCAACGGCATGTGTTAGTTCGTCTTCAATCGGAGGAGGAAGCAAAAAAAGTTTTGTCGCGGGACTCCTTTTTGATTCGTGGCGTTCATTTTAAAGCTTTTCGTTGGCATGATGGCTTCAACCTGAAGGAGGACCCAATCTCAGTGCCACTGTGGGTAGAGTTGCCTAACTTACCTTTACATCTTTTTCATCCCCTTATTTTAAAAGCAATTGTCAACTCTTTTGGTGATTATTTGAGAATGGATGACCATACTAGATGTTTATCGCGCCCGGGCTTTGCCCGCGTGTGTGTGGAGATGACGTTGGCGGACAAATTACCAAACAGAGTATGGATTGATAGGGCCAATAATAGAGGTTTCTGGCAGAAGATAGAATATCCAGGTTTCAAATATTGTGATTTTTGTTCTTTGATAGGGCATCAGGAGAGTATTTGTCGAAAGAAGCTAGGAGTTAAGGGCGGTGGTCGAGTTTCAGAACTAGGTAAGACTGAGAAGGTGGTCAAATTAAAGGCAGAAACTAATAATACCAAGCAACAATATGTTCCAGTGCTCAGAACAGAAAAATTTTTAAACTCGGAAGTGGGCGTGAGTGGAACAAAAAATAACAAAGGCGAGGAGATTCCGGAGGGAGTCGTGGCCAGAAAGCAGGTGACTATTGCTCCAGTAAAGGTGGTTTTGTCCAACACATTTGAGGCATTAATGGAGAATATTGAGGAAGATGAGGGTGCTCCAGCGGAACTACAACCATCGGGTCAGACAATAAAGCATGCTCAAACCGGGGTCAAGCCAGAATCTACGACGGAATGCCTACTAGAGGCGGGGTATACAACTTCAGAGATTGAAAATGTTCTTGGACACCAACAAAAGCCGACTCCACACAAAGATGATGTCAATCCGGACTCAAAGAGCAACCTTTCTAATCAAATTGCGGCGTCGCAAACTGCGACGAAAGGTTTAACAGGTGAAACTCAGGTTGGACAACTTGTTTCAGGGATGGAAAAGGTGGTATTTTCAATGGAGGGACAGTCAAGGCACTCAGTGTTGTCCCAGCCAGGTTTGCAATTGCTCAAAACAGAGGACACTCTGTCTCAGCCAGAACGGACTGGGCTGTTTCAGCCAGCAAACAACACCAATCTAGGGGCTTCCGTGAATCTGCCAGGGCCCTGTTCCGCGCCTACAGAGGTGGTTCCAGCGCCTGCCGCAATATGCTCGCTCCAGCAGAGGTGGTTCCAGCAGTGGGGGTTCCAGCGTTTCCAGACCACAATATGTTCGTTCTTCGATCTGTTTCTCATACAAAGTCGTCATCAGCTACTGAATTATAAGAAGTAAGGGCTGAATTCCAGGAACCAAGTGCTGACATCCAGGAAATATCTGCTGAAACAGAGCAGCAGTCACTCCTGGATGGTTTGTCGGATGCTCACGCGTTGCGAACACCAACGGAAGTCACTGGGAGCTTAGAACCGTGTAACAAACAGGAGGTACGGGTTTTTCCAGAAGACATGAGCAAATTGTTGAAGGAGAGTCGTTCTTTGCGGAAAAAGAAGAAAAAAATGAATGTCAATACACTTGAAAGCGCCACAGACAGTGATGAGGCGGAGTCAGATTCGAACATTGGGCCGGGCACACAAGCTATCAAGGACTTAGAATTGGGGGCGATTTCTGGTGCGGAGCGAAAGAAAAACGTCAAATCTGCGGTTCCTCCGGGCACTCGTCGTAAGACTAACAAGGGTTTTTCTTCCTCCCGCGTTTAAGATGATTGAAAACTTTATGTTTTGGAATGCTCGTGGCGTTGGTAATAGGGCCACGAGAAGGAGGTTACAAAATATGGTTGTGGAACACAATGTCAGAATTCTAATGATTGTGGAGCCTATGATTGATGCTAGTAGATACATGGAGATTGGTAACAAAATAAAACTTGGCGGTTTTGCTTCTAATGACAGGGTTGGTGGCAAGATTTGGATTATGTGGGATACATCTCTTGTTTTCTCGATGGTGGACATGTCGGACCAGATTATTCACTGCCAGGTAACGGATTCTTCTTCAAGAGTTTTTTTAATTTCTTTTGTTTATGCTAAATACTCTGTGGATGAAAGAAAGGAATTATGGTTAAATATGGTTAATTTTGCGGCTCACCATGATTCGCCATGGATGGTCGGTGGGGATTTCAATACTTATCTACACTCGGGGGAAAAAGTTGGGGGAGTTGCACCATCCCTGGCAAGCATGGCTCATTTCTCCGATTGTACTGAAACATGTGGCTTAATTGATTGTGGCTATTCGGGTCCTCGACTCACCTGGTGTAATAATAGGCGAGGAAGCGAGCGCATTTGGGCCAGACTTGACCGAATTTTTGTCAATTCGGCTTGGCTGACAGTTTTGACTAATCCTAAAGTTGAACATCTTAAGTCGCACATTTTCTGATCATTCCCCTCTACTGGCATCCATGCCCACCCAATCAAGGATTGGCTTTGCACCTTTTAGATTATTCGACATGTGGACTACACATCCGGAGATTCTTGATCTGGTTAAGGGAATCTGGTTGACTGATATGGCTCTCACCAGACCCATTGATCGAGTGGATGCCAAACTTAAATAGACCCGTCGAGCTCTTATACAGTGGAACCGGATGGTATTTTGGGAATGTTTTTAGCAGGATCCGCGCTCTAGAGGACGAAATGCAACAATGAGAAACTATTTTATTGGCAGGTTTTGCTAATGGTAATAATAATGGTCTTAATGTTGATGCCAACTGGGACACTAATGCTTGCTGCAATTTAAATCGCTGTCAAGCTGAGTACAGATTAGCTCTCAAGCAGGAGGAGCTCTATTGGATTAAAAAATCAGGTGAAAAAGAGTTTAAGGAGGGGGATGTCTGCACCAAGTATTTTTTCGCCTCCACCAAGTCTAAACAAAAATGGAGGGCTATAAACCAGATTACTTTACCATGCGGTAGGACCATTTCGGACCCTGGTGAGATTCTTAATAATGCCACTGATTTCTTTGCCAATTTGTTGTCTTCCCAAGGTTCATGTACGGTGGATGCAGATTTGTTGAATTGTATTCCGAAACTGGTGAGTTCCAGTCATTATGACATCTTGGTCAAATGTCCTTCTCTGGAGGAAGTCAAACAGGCTGTTTTTGACATCCCCAACAATAGTGCACCGGGTCCGGATGGATTTACTGCTGGATTTTTTCAGTCCTGCTGTGAGATTCTGAGTAAGGACATTTGGGAGGCAGCTATTCAATTTTTTGAAGGGGAGGCGATGCCGGCTTCTTTCTCGGCTAATTTCATGGCTTTAATTCCTAAAACTAAGAATCCAAGTTCTTTTTCTGAATTTCGCCCAATCAGTTTATGCAATGTGATTTATAAAATTTTCAGTAAAATCCTTTGAACTATACTGGCAGATATTTTACCTGTACTTATCTCTCCAGAGCAGGGGGCTTTTGTTAAAGGAAGATTTATTGGTGAGAATATTGGCCTTGCACAGGAACTGATTAGGGACATTAACCGGAAGGTTTTCGGCGGTAATGTGGTTTTGAAAATTGACATGGAGAAAACCTATGACAAAATGGAATGAAACTTTTTGTTGGAGGTGCTTACAAAATTTGGCTTTAATGGTAGATTTTGTCATATCATTTCCAACTGTATCACTTCTTGTGGTTTTTCAGTATTGCTTCAAGGAGCCTACAAAGGATTTTTTAGATCTACCAGGGGTTTAAGGCAAGGCGACCATTTGTCTCCATTTTTATTTATTATTGCCTCTGAAGTGTTGAGTAGGGGTCTAAAAGAGGCTTTTGATAGAGGTAAAATTGGTTACTTTTATACTCCCAGGGCATGCAGTTCGATCTCACATCTTCTATATGCAGATGATACTCTCATTTTCTTAAATGGCAGAAAGTCTTCCATTCTGGGATGCATGGAGTTTTTGAACCGTTATTTTCAGTCTTTGGGACAGAAAATTAATGCAAGCAAAAACTCTTTTATTTTGGATGACAAGGCGGTTGCAGAGAAAATTGTAGGATTCAAAACCTACACATGATTTCAGTTTCGAGCTGCTCCTTTGAAATATTTGGGAGGGCCAGTTTTTCAAGGAAGAGTTAAAATTTCATATTTTGAAGATTTGATTGCCAAAATTCAATCGCGGATTTAGGGATGGAAGGCGAAATTGTTATCCCCGGGAGGCCGTTTAATCTTGATTAAACATGTTTTGAGCTCGATTCCAATTTTTATTCTCAGTACCATGTGTGTTCCTATGAAAGTTTTATCCCGGATTAATAGTTTGTTGGTAGATTTCTTCTGGGGGATTGTGAAGGAAGACTGAAGAAAAAATGGGTCTCATGGTCTAATATTTGTTTCCCACAGAATGAAGAAGGTCTGGGTGTGCGAGACTTGTTGGTGGTGATGAGGGCTTTTCGCCTCAAGGCACTTTGGAGACTACTTACTTCGGATTCTCTTTGGGCTACTTTCATGAGAAGCAAATACTGGGTGCATGGGGTGGCCTTGAATGGTCAGCTGGTGAAAATTGGGTCTTCGCCATTTTTCAAAGAAATCATGCTTGGCAAATCCCTTATTCTGAGCAATTCTCTTTGGCGCGTTGGTAAGGGAAATATCAGTTTTTTTTAGGAAAATTGGAATACGGTAGCATCCTTCAGAAGATTGGAGGCTATGGTTGATCAAGGTGTGTGGCCTTCGGTAAATGAGGTGATTTCATCCAATTTTGAATCGATTAACCCAGAGCTCAGGCATCTCGCAAGGAGTATTTTTGCTGATGGATTATATGGCGAGCAATTTGGAGAGGATGAATGTATATGGGTTACGAACCAAAATGGGATTTTTTTCCCTTCAGTCGGCTTATGAAATGCTACGGAGAAAAGGGACAGTAAATGACATCTATAAAATGATTTGGCATGACATTCTTCCTTCTAGAATCTCAGTTTTGGTGTGGAAATTACTCCGTAGAGGGGTACCAGTGGATGGGGAGTTGTACAGATGCGGCTTTAGCCTGGCATCTAGATGTAGATGTTGCAACACGCCACAACGAGAATCTCTGAATCATTTGTTTTTGGATGGAGAATTGGCGATGCAGGTTTGGCGCCATTTTGAGTTGATTTTTTATGTGCATATCAGAAAACCAGCAGAAATCTCCACGACCCTTGTCATTTGGTTTAGGCGAGCCAAATTGACCACACAAACAGTTGTGTTATCCCTTCTCACTCCTATGTTTATTTTATGGGAAATATGGAAACAACGATGCAAATGTGTATATGAAAATGCTATTCCTAATCATACTTTTGTGATTTTGAATATTCGGCAAACAATTTTAAAACTCCTAAGCAAGTCAGTTGGCTTAAGGCTCCATTATGGGCTTTGGGGATACAAGAGATTCCAGTTTTGAGAAAGCTTAGTAGAATTGTTTTTTGGCATCCCCCTCCGCCAGATTTTGTTGCTCTTAATGTGGATGGGTCTTCTCGTAAGAACATGGCTGCTGGAAGTGTGATCATTAGAGACTCTAGGGGTCTTTGTGTTGTGGGGAAGCAAATATTTTTTTGGTGCAGGCTCTAATAATAAAGCGGAAATTTTGGCTCTAACTGAGGGCCTCCGTTTTTGTCTCTCATTGGGTTTTAATCATGTGGTTGTTCAGACGGATTCGGAAATTGTTTGTGGGTGGTTTAAGGGCATTTTCAAAATACCATGGCATTTGGAGAATATTTTGAAAGAAATCAAGCGTTTGGCGGATCAAATGACGTTAGATTGCTCCCATATTTATAGAGAAGCCAACGCGGTGGCGGATGCTTTAGCAGATAGAGCGCAACGAGATCATAGGACTGTCTCTTTCGCTGCGAATGATCTTTCTAGGAGAGTGGCAGGTTTATCAGTGCTTGACCGTTGGCATACGGCTTACATACATCACGGGGAAGAGTAGACGCAACAATGATGGGCAGAGGAAGTTCTGGAACAGTGCGCTGGCAGGGTACTCTACTTTACAGCAGAGTGTCCCCTGTTTTTCGGAGCAAGGTGGGGTTCGCGAACTGGAATGAGGACTGGGCGGACTGTCTTCTGGTTGCTGCTGTCTGGGAGCTGCGGCCTGGACTGCGAAATGGTGAGGAAGCGGCGAGTGGTTTCGCAAGAGGATGAACGCTAGTGAGCAGCACTGCATCAATGGGTGCTGGATTTTACGCACTCTGGTGCTGTGCTGGGTTAGGCGGTCTGCTGTGCCCTGATGCGAGGCTGTGGCTGGCTGAGACGATGCCGAGTGTTGGGTGTTGTCCAGTGTCGGGAGGGTGGCTGCGATCACGCTGCTGCAACATAGATTTGATGTTATGCGTGTTGCGTTTAATTCTGGTTTTGTTTCAGGTTTTAATGTTTTGTCTATGCCTTGTTTTAAAGACAATTTATGTTATGGTTTTGATTTTGTTTTGGTTTTCTATACGGGTATCGTCGTAATGTACCCCCGTAGCGTATGTAATTCAATTTTTGATAAGTAATGAAGGTCTGGCATTCCATAGTCGCCCCTCCCCACTGGAGGTTATTTAAATATATATATATATATATATATATATATATATATATATATATATATATATATTGTATATATTGCTCGATGAAGAAATATATATTTTTTAAATTCAAGTGGGGAATTGTTGAAATATTGGTTTGAATTTCAAAAATAAAGGGAAATGGTTTCTTAACTTTCAAATCTCTCTAGATTGTTTAGTCTCATATCCTCTATGTAACTCACTTTGGAGGAGTTAATAATGATAGTTTTTGGACTTGGGTTTGGACCCCAAGGGGTACCCACTTTTGTGAAGGAGGGAGGAGATAGACCAATGTTTGTCCACTCCACGCGAGCACCGTCGTCGGGTCGGATTGAGAAGGAACCTATTCTTTCTGTTGAAATATTATTTGGAAAATTAAAATCTTAAATATCTTTTTATTGGCTTTAGAGAAACAAGACCGAGTCAGATGAGACCCAATCTTCTCTCCACGCTTTCCATGATTTTCTCCACTTATTTAGCCACGTTTTCTCTCAAACGGATCTCTCTATCAGTAAATAAATAGTTGTTTTCTCTATCAGATATATATATCAAAGGCAAACACAGTTTGATTAGAAAAAAAAAAGTTTTTCGTTTTAGAGAGTTTATTTGTAAACAGTTTCTTATATTTCAGAGATTTTCCATAACTTTGTTTCATCAAACAGAGTTCGAGTTTTGTTATTCGAAATACTTTGCTTAATTACTGTAATTGATTTTCGTGATTCTGAGCAAAAGAAATCGGGTGAATAAATTTCCGTTCTTCAGCAAGTGCATGTGATTGAATGAGACAGAAAGGGTATTCTGGGTTGTTTTATCCAGGGGACGACGTGGCTTACAGACTACTTGCACAATCTTAGGCAGAGCCGTGAAACGTCTTAAAGAGAGCGACCTAGTATGCGACTCAACCCAAGAAAAATTCGGTAACTTCGTTCCTATTGACGATTTATATCTTTCATATCTTCTACTACTGAACTTGCTACTAAGGACCTAAACAGGCCCATTTGTTTTGAGGGTCAACACTTTAAAAAGTGGAGACAAAAAATGTTGTTTTTCTTAACTACACAAAAAATTGCTTATATCTGTAATGTCGAAAAACCCGAATTGCCTGCTGAACCTGATGAAACCCGAACTAATGAGCTATTTTGCTAGATTGAAAATGACTTTTTGTGTAAGAACTTTATTCTAAATCATCTATCTGATGATTTGTATGATTATTATTGTTCTGAAAAATCTGCTAAGGATATTTGGGAAGCCCTTGGGAAGAAATATGACACTGAGGAGGCTGGCACAAAGATATATGTCATTAGTCGCTACCTGAAATACCAAATGACTGATGACAAATATGTGGAAACCCAATCTCACAAGCTACAGAAAATTACTCATGAAATCATATATGAAGGCATGTCCTTAGATGAGTAATTTCAAGTAGCTGTTGTGATAGATAAATTGCCCCCTAGCTGAAAAGACTTTAAGAATGCACTTAGGTATCAAACCAAAAAGTTCTCTCTAGAAAGTTTGATCACCCGACTTCGGATTGAGGATGAAGCTCGGAAACAAGATCAGGAAAGATGAAATTCTGATTATTTCTAACCATAAGAAATCCACCCATGTGGCTCATAAACCCGGTGGAAATACTACGAAAAATCAGAGTCACAATAGAAACCGAAACAATCAGAATCGAAACAATCAGAATCGGAACAACAAGAACCACAACCAACAGAATCATAATCATCTGCGAAATCAGAATGGACAAAAACACCCCTCAAGGAATGAAACAACGCAATTCCTATGTTATACCTGTAACAGGCCAGGGCATATGGTCAGGAACTGCCAGAATGGGTCTCGTCTTACTCCACAAGCGAACCTAACCGAGGATCAACTTATAGCCATGGTCTCTGAGATCAACTTTGTTGGTGGATCCGAGGGATGGTGGGTTGACACTGGTGCTTCTCGACATGTCTGCTATGATCGAGAAATGTCCAAGTCCTATTCTGAAGCTGAGGACAAGAAAGTGATGCTGGGTGATTCCCACTCCACTATCGTTGCTGGAATTGGCGAAGTAGAATTGAAGTTTTCCTCTGGAAAGACCATCATCCTGAAGGATGTCCTGCATACTCTGGAGATGAGGAAGAATTTAGTTTCTGGTTACCTTCTGAAGAAGGTTGGGTTTACTCAAATTATAGGGGTCGATTTGTATATCATCACTAAGAACAATGTATTTGTGGGGAAGGGGTATGTCACTGATGATATGTTTAAATTGAATGTTGATGCTAATAAAATTTTTGATTTTTCTTACATGTTGTGTTCTTTTAATACTTGACATGCTAGACTCTGTTATGTTAATAAGCGAATAATTAAAAACATGAGTAACTTAAGACTAACTCCAAAATTGTCTATAAATGACTTTGAAAAATGCAACTATTGTAGGCAAGCTAAAATAACCAAAACACCACAGTGGGCTCGCATAATATGGGCTTGTGCGCTTGACTTACAGGGTCAATAATAATTAGTTTGGGCCTGAATTGAACCTGCCTTGGGCCTGACCAGACTATGACCTTTTTGCATTAGGGTTGACATGTGCCACGTGTTTGGCTGTGATTAGGTGACTGTTTTGATGTCTCATCAAATTTAATCGATTTTTTGGTGGAGTCCTTTTAGCTAAATGAAACTTAACTTGGGTCCTAAACTATTAGTAAAAGCCGAAATTAGTGATTTTAGCCCAATACCCCTTTTAAAAATAGCGATTTACATGTCAAAACCAAGGTCTGAATTGAAACTTTGGTTTGCCATTATATGAAATCGAACCAAACTGATTGGAAAAAAGAAACAAGCCAAACTAAATTAATTGCTTCCGTGGGATTTGATCAATTTTCGGTTCAGCCTTAACACCCTATAGTCCCACATTGCCAGTTGGTGTACTCTACCACGTTAAAACACATTAATTGTGACTCTCCATATATCCTTGATATCATCTACCCTTTGCAACGCGGATTGCTTTTTCAAACACAATCGAAGCGCTTCGCTTTGAATTCGTCAAATCAAATTCAAATGTACCTTTCTTTTGGGGAACCTATGGTATCCTTACCATTCCTCCATCACTTTTTAATTCCAAGTGTAGAAAAAAAATTAAATCTAATAATTCTGCAATTTTATAGAGCCAGCCAAATTGTTATGGAATTTCAAGCAGTAGAAATGTATGTCAGTCATGCTAGCTGCAACATATTAATACATGTGTGATCTTTGTTATAGATTTATTTATTATTATCATAATTATTTAAAAGATAGTGTTTTATTTCAATTTTTAATGAAATTAGGTAATGTTTAATATAGTTTAATAACTACTACTAAGTTTAGTAATATTAATATAGTGTATTCTTACACTGGGTTGATTAGTTCATTTTTCTTCCCCAAGTTAGTAAAATTAACAAAAAATTATAGCAATTGGGTGGGGGAATTGGTGACAAGTCAAAGATGTTCAACAATCCAACAATTAAATGACCCAAGACGTAGTCCACTCTCTCTCTCTCTCTCTCTCTCTGCAAAAGGCTAGCTAGCTTCAAAGAAAGTTCCCACTCTCTCACAAACTATAAATAAGGGAGTCTCCTAGCCTTAGAAAGCATCAAACACTCGTTGCTTCTCAAGTCCCAGTCAAAGAGCAGTCTAACAAGAGATCCAAAAATTTCTCATCACTTGTCCTTGTTATTTCCAGTGTGTGTTTTCATTTTCCTAACTGGTATTCAATCATCATTAATGACTAATCATCATCGTAGTCTTGTCATTTGCCTCCTCATTACAATCATCTCCATATCCCAAGTCTCGGCACAACTCTCTGTCTCTTTCTATGCTACCACATGCCCTTCAGTTTACGATACCATTCGTGCAGCAACTCGGTCAGCTATCAACAGAGAAGCTCGTATGGGGGCATCCTTAATACGTCTTCATTTCCATGATTGTTTTGTTAATGTAAGTCAATACATATTTGCTAGAAGTAGAACACCTTCATAATTATATCTACTAATTAGTAGTGTCACAACTAATACTTTCATCTTGGTTGATTATAGGGTTGTGATGGATCAGTTCTTTTGGCGGACTCTGGCACTTTTAGAGGCGAACAGAATGCGCGGGGTAATCAAGGTTCAATAAGAGGGATGAATATTATCGATGGCATCAAGACTCAAGTTGACAGAGCTTGTGGCCGCAGTGTGGTCTCCTGTGCTGACATATTAGCTGTTGCAGCTCGTGATTCAGTTGTAGAAGTGAGTAAATAAACAGCGTTATATGGTCACCCATACTCAAATGCAGCCTGCATGTATACATGCATATCTTGCTCAACTGAAATGGAGAACATATATATTTAGTTCAACTACCAATAGTTTTACTATAATATTGAGCATGTTTATATATTATACTTCAAAAGATTTTTCTGGTTGATTTCTCTGAATTTAATTTGAAAAGTACCCTTGTAAAACAAAAGATGTCAAACTATTGTAACAGTTTAAGGTTATAAAACTTACTTTTCCATCAGCACTTATAATACTTTCCATAATTAACCATCTAGAGATCCTCCCAACTTGAAAATTAATTACGGTGACACGCGAGGAAAAATCCACTCAGACACATTCCTCCTTGTCTAACGATAATCTAATTGATTTGTAGTAAATTATTGACTAAAACAATATATATTTTTTGTGGCAGCTTGGAGGACCATCTTATACTGTCCCAGTCGGCAGGAGAGACGCAAGAACTGCAACTCAAGATATCAGTGATCTTCCAGCATCATTTGAGGATCTCCCTGCCATCATCCAAAAATTTTCGACAAAAGGGTTTAGTGCGCGAGAGATGGTTGCATTATCTGGTACACACACAGTTGGTCAAGCCCGTTGCACCTCATTCCGTAACCGGATTTACAATGAACCCAACATTGATCCAGCATTTGCAGCCTCTCTTCGTGCTAATTGTGCTAGTACCCCTGGTCCTACCGACAGCAATACGGCCCCTCTAGATCCCCAAAGCCCGAACCGATTTGGAAACAATTATTTCCAAGCATTGGTGAATAGGAGAGGACTTCTTCACTCTGATCAGGTATTGTTCAATGGGAACTTGACCGATTCTATTGTAAGGACATATGCCAATGATGCTAGTGTGTTTTCGACAGATCTTGGGAATGCTATGGCGAAGATGAGTTTGATGAGCCCCCTCACTGGTACTCAAGGAGAGGTCAGAATTAGTTGTAGTAAGGTTAACTAATTATGGGTCTAACCCTCCCTGTAACCAAGTAGAAGACTGAAATGATATGTAGCTTGTAAGCGTAAGCTTGGTTCTGTTTTAAGCAAAAAACTGGACAGTAAGGTACACATTACAGTTGGTTTTAACGAAATTGTGTTGAATTTCCAATCTTGATAAAATACAGTCTTCAGTTTAGTATTAAAAACTGAACAGCAAGTTAAAATCTTCCATACTTTTTTGCTATTTTACAAATATGATAATGAGTTCGGCAGGGTCAATAATGTTAGAAGTATATGATCGATCTTGTTAAAGCTCCAAGGTGTTTTGAAATTTCTAATAGGAACTAAATTGACTTTACAAAATATTAAGATGTTGGTCCTAGAATTAGATTTTGTTTGTTCTCATGTGTATAGAGAAACAAACGCAGTGCAGGCGCATTGGCAATAGAGACAGGTAGTATTACTCTGCTGCATCACAATATAATCTCAGAATGTAGTTTTTGAACGTCAAAGTAGAAGAAGTCGACAAACATTTTAGGCCTCTACCTTGATGATTATCAACTTGTATTTTCATTTATTATGATTAGGCAATGTTGCTTTCGTTACAGCTCATAAATTCTGTATAGAAGCTTTGCTTACCTATTGACATTAATGCTGTATACGATCATTCATTTATATTTATAATAAGGCAATCCCAGGAGTTAGTCCTTATTTAGAGGATTGCCGACCCATTAATTCATCAATAATGTATCGAGATGTGCTTTGTCAAAAACAACTATTTTTTGAAAAACAATTATAAAACATTTCATTGAGCTTCTGATAGTGACCCTGGTATAGGTGACAACATTTAGTAGGCTCCTATAGACCTGAAATTCCAAACCCGTTTGGGAATTTCCAAGCATTGATCACCAGGAGAGGACTTCATCTCTCTGATCAGGTTTTATTCAATGGGGAAACCACTGGTGCAAGACCTATAGCAATAATCCTAATGCTTTTTCCACAAACTTTGCAAATGTTACGCGAAGATGAATAACTTGAGTCTCCTCAACGGTACTAAAGGAGATGTCATAAATAACTGTAAAAGGGTTAATTTATTACTTTCTAACTTGTAAGCATGATAGTAGGATGAGTTAAAACTCTTAATGAGATCTATACTCTATCTAGAGTGGAGTAGCTAGCTACAGGAGTACTCTTGATAGACTCACCTAAGTGATCGTGAAAGTATGGCCGCTTCCTATGAAATTTGTGGGCAAAATTCCTAGAGCCTTCACTATACTAGGATATACGTGTATGGCCTAAAACCACGCGCTTTTTAGACTTCACCCCAGTAAGGTTGTGCGTGTAATGTTGTTAGAGATAGAGTTCAAAACTACGAGTTACTCTAGTATAATCTAAATCATGAACACTACGCAAGAGTTCAAGTTGAAAGACATTTTTGTTTATGAAAAATCTTATATTATATATATTGTTCGATGAAGAAATGTTTTTTTTTTAAATTCAAGTGGAGGATTGTTGAAATATTGGTTTGAATTTCAAAAATAAATGGGAATGATAACTTTACTTTCAAATCTCTCTCTAGATTATTTAGTCTTATATCTTATATGTAACTCACTTTTGAGGAGTTAATAATGATAGTCTTTTGACTTGGGTTTGGACCCTAAGGGATACCCACTTTTGTGAAGGAGGGAGGAGATAGACTAATGTTTGTTCACTCCACGACCGCACCGCCGTCAGGTCGGGTCAGATTGAGTTGGAACCTATTCTTTTTGTTGAAATTTTATTTGAAAAAATAAAATATTAAATATCTTTTTATTTGTTTTAGATAAACAAGACTGAGTCGGATGTGACCCAGTCTTCTCTCCACGTTTTCCATGATTTCCTCCACTTATTTAGCCATGTTTTCTCTCAAATGGATCTTTCTATCGACCTATAAATAGTTGTTCTCTCTCTCAGATATATATATCAAAAGCAAACACAGTTTGATTTGAAATTTTTTTTTTTCAGAGAGTTTATTTGTAAACAGTTTCTAATATTTTAGAGAGTTTCCATAACTCTGTTTCATCAAACAGAGTTCGAGTTTTGTTTTTTGAAATACTTTGTTTATTCACTGTAATTGGTTTTCGTGATTTCGAGCAAAAGAAACTGGGTGAATAGATTTTCGTTCTTTAGTAAGTGCATGTGACTGAACGAGACAAAAAATGTAATTTGGGTTGTTTTATCCAAGGGATGACAGGGCTTACAGACTGCTTGCACAATCTTGGGCAGAGCTGCGAAACGTCTTTAAAAGAGCAACCTAGTCCGCGACTCAACCTAATAAAAATTCGGTAACTTCGTTCCTATTTTAATTTGCAGCAATTGTAATTCCAACACTTTTTCCACAAACTTTGCAAATGCTAAGCCAAGATGAATAACTTGAGTCTCCTCAATGGTACTAAAAGAGATGTCATAATTAACTGTAAGAGGATTAATTTATTACTTTCCAACTTGTAAGCATATTTTCATTTTGTTTCAAAGAAAAATTCAGGACAATAAGATGTAGAGTTCATTTTAATCACATTCTTTTTGTTGAAATGTCAACGTTTAATCAAATACAATGTGCATTACTTTTTTCTTGTGGTGAGCTAAGTTTTGCCGGTGGCCGGAAGTGATCTATCGGACAAGAAAGATCACCTTCTCGAAAGCACATCATGTTTTGAAATTTCAAAAACTTAAGGCCATGATCCTGACCCTTATCTACCTGTATTTATTAGTATGGTTCATTTCATTTATTGTGTTTTGGTTGCTTTCATTACAGCTCTCAAAACCTGATTCAAATTAAAGTTATGCTTGCCCTGTACATGCACATAAAACATAGTCGACATAAAAATTGCTTGATATTTTTATTGAGTGTTTAGCTATTAGATTGTTCATCAGTCATGGATCACACATAAGTTGTGTATTGTCAGGTGATTCCATTAAAAACACTTTTTTTTTTTTATCTCGACTGACAATTGACCGAGGCTGTAATTCAGGTGTGCCTCTCTTCATACCATTTTGTATGTTCATTTTTTGTTTAGACCCTATAATTCTTAGTTTAGAAAACTCTAGGAATGTTACTAAATCAATGTTTTACTGCAACCTTTGTCAATTTTCATCAACTTAAATTTATCAAAGTCTAGCACTGATACAATTTCAAGAAAGTAAATTATTAATATCACTATTTATTGTCCTGTTTTTTCTTCAAACAGAACAAGCTTAAGCTTACAAGTCGCAGGAACAACATTTCCAGGGTGACCATATTAGCTAGTAGGGGCAGAGATGTTGCTTATTTTGGATCAATGTTAGTTTCATTGTAAATAAGGTCACGAAATGAAGTGCATCTAGCTTGACCAAAAGTGTGTGCACCAGACATCGCGACCATCTGTCGAGCATTGAATCCCTTCTTTGAAATGGAGAGGATTGAATTGAGATCCTCGAATGGGGCTGGAAGTTCACTAATATCTTGGGTTGTAGTTCTTGAATCCCTCCTTCCCAATTGGACTGTATAAGATTGTCCTCCAAGCTGTTGTTGCAACATAAATTTTGGTCTGTAATTTAAACCTTCTCTAGTTCATATTATCATCTAAGTATTATTTTCAGCTTAACTAAGTGCCTTTTCATGCAAAGTTATATACCATGCATGCACACTTCATGTTAAAGTATGTGATGATACATCAAAATAGACCGATCATCACAGCTGTACACATGGCATAAAGACCCATCACGAGGATACATCACCCAATCTATTGGGCCAACTTATAAAGCCCGAGAGGAATACAACCAACCACAAAGGCCCAGATGAGGCCCGCCACTAAGGAGACATAAACATGGCCCGAATCCAGGCTCAAACGAATCAAAACCCGAGTTCAAATCCAACACGAGTTCCCTCATAAAAAAGTAAAGTGTTGCACCTAAAAAGAGCCGTGGAGGGAGTTACGCCTCCCCGAACGCATCTCCATTAAGGAGGAAACTGTTACAAGAAACATCTCCTTTCGTTGCATCTCACATGCTTAAGTCATGTAAAGAGTTAGCCACGACCATTCATCATCATCATCATCATCAAAGCCCATTCCCGATATTTTCGGGGTCGGCTACATGGATTTAGGTTCTCCAAGCAATGCGGTCTTCCCACATATCCTCGCCTAATCCAAGCTCAGTGATATCTTCATTCACCACCTTCATCCAAGTTTTCAACGGCCGTCCCCTCCGTCTACACCCTCCATTAACTTGCCAATCTAGACATTTTCTAATTGGCGCCGTGCTTGGTCTCCTTCGCACATGACCAAACCAAGTTAAACGTCTTTATCTAATTTTGTCCTCTATGGGTGCTACACCTAAGTATCTCCTAATTCTTTCATTTCTAATTTTATCCTTATGAGTTTTACCACACATCCACCATAACATACGCATTTCTGCTACTGCCATCCTATGTGTATGTTGTCCCGTAGTAGCCCAACATTCTGAACCGTATAGCATGGCTGGTCGAACAATTGTCTTATAGCATTTCCCTTTTAGCCTTGCAGGCATCCTTCTATCGCATAATACTCCTGACGGCATTCTCCATGTCAGCTAACCAACTTTAATCCTATGGTTTACATCTTCTCCAATAGCCCCATTCTTTTGAATTATAGATCCTAGATATCGAAAAGCCTCACACTCTGGGACCTCTACACCTTCAATCTCAATTGCATTACTTTTCCTCGTGGTTCACAACCAAAGTTACACACTAGATACTCCGTCTTCGAACGACTAATTCTGAAACCTTTACTCTCTAAAGTCGCCCGCCACCTATCTAATTTCTTACCTAAACTTGCACTAGTCTCATCAATTAAGACAATAGCATCTGCAAATAACATGCACCAAGGTACATCTTCTTGCAGATGTCTCGTCAACTCATCCATGACCAAAGCAAAGAGATATGGACTTAACGCTGACCCTTGATGTAGTCCTACCTACACTGGAAATTCACTGGACATCCCACCTACTGCGCGAACACTTGTTACAGCCCCTTCATACATATCATTAACGATATCGACATAACATTGAAACACTTTCTTCCTTTCAAGCATCCACCAAATTAACTACCTGGGGACCCTATCATATGTTTTCTCCAGATCAATAAAAACCATATGCAAACTCTTACGTGCCTCTCGGTATTTTTATATAGTTTGCCTAAGCAGGAAGATGGCCTCCGTAGTAGACAGACCCGACATAAATCCAAATTGATTCTCTGAAACCATGGTTAAACTCCTAAGTCTTCGTTCTATAACCCTCTCCCAAAGTTTCATCGCATGACTCATAAGCTTTATCCCTCTATAGTTCGAGCAATTTTGGATATCCCCTTTGTTCTTATAAATTGGTACCACAATGTTATGCCTCCATGAATCTGGCATTTTTCTAGTTTTCAAAATCCTATTAAAGAGCTTAGTTAGCCATTGAATCCCAACTTCTCCCAGACATTTCCATGCTTAAATTGGTATATCATCCGGTCCAACGGCCTTCCCTGTCTTCATTCTTTTTAAAGCTTTTCTCACTTCTGTGGCACTAACTCTGCGATGGAACACGCGAGCTCTCCCTTCCTGTGAAGCATACCCCTCCAAGTTTAACTCCCCTACATGTGTTCCATTGAGTAGGTTCCAAAAGTAATCATTCCATCTATCTAAGATAGCTTTATCCTGCATTAAAACTCTTCCATCCTCATGCTTAACACACTTAACATGAATCAAGTCCCTAGTTTTTCGTTCTCTAGCTTTAGCTATCTTGAAAATATCATTCTCCCCTTCTTTTGTACCTAGCTTATTATAAAGATCATCATATGTTCTCTTCTTAGTTTCCCCTACTGCTTTATTTCTCAACTTCTTAGCTTGCTTATAAAGCTCATAAGACTCTAGGCACCTATCTTTTTGCCACTCCTTAAAGCATCTTTTCTTTTTCGCAATGGTTTGTTGCACATTAGCGTTCCACCACCATGTCTCCTTACCATATAAACCTCCTCTTTTGGCCTCTCCTAACTCTTCCTTCGCACATCTTCTTATTCGGTTTGCCAAATGTTCAAAAAGATCTGCGCTACTAGTCCTATCCTTTGGTTCGAGATTCTCCCAACCCTCTGAAACTGACTGGCCACCCAAAATCTTCTTTCTAAATTTTTGGCACACATCTCCCTGTAAGGTCCACCACTTAGTTCTCGGTCTAACCCATTCTATAGCAATACGACCCCTACTCTTAAGACAAAAATCGAGAACTAACAGCCTATGTTGGTTTGTCAGACACTCCCCTGGTATAACCTTACAATTTTTACACCTACCTAAATCGTGTCTCCAAACAAGAAAATAATCAATTTGACTTCTATTGCGCCCACTCGCAAAGGTCACCAAGTGATCTTCCCTCTTCTTATAAAAAGTATTTACGATCCCAAAATCCTGAGCTAAAGCAAAATCTATAATAGAAATTCCCATAGTGTTTTGATCCCCAAATCCTTGACCTCCATGTACCCTCTCATACCCAACTCTATCCTTAGCAACATGGCCATTCAAATCCCCGCCTAGGAAAACTCTATCGGAAGAGGGAATTCCAAGAACTAACTCCTCTAAAGAGTCCCAAAAATCCTTCTTAGTCTCCTAGTCCAAACCCCCTTGTGGTGCATACGCACTAATAACATGCACTATCTCTAGTTCTAAAGCTAATTTAATACTTATGATTCTATCCCCAAACCTCCTAACGTCGACTACTGCATCCTTAAAAACTTTATCTACCACTATTCCCACCCCGTTCCTAGTTCCATCTTTACCAGAATAGAAGAGTTTTAACCCTCCTTCTAAATTTTTAGCCTTGTTCCCCTTCCATTTTGTCTCTTGAAGGCAAACTATGTTTACTTTCCTCCTATGCAGGGCATCCACTAATTCTATTGTCTTACCCGTCAAGGTTCCTATGTTCCAAGAAGCTAATCTAATCATTCTATCTCTAGCTCTAACCTGGACTAGCTTCTTTACTCGTCCCTGTCCAGAATGGTGCGATAACCCTTGCCTATTTAACACTACAGTCGGGCACCGCTGCAGTGCGCCTTGCTCATTTCTCACCACACCCGAGCGTAGGTGCAGCGCGTTGCTTATAGCGGGGGACGCCCTATCCTTCTGCATTAATCTTTTTGAACCAAATTCCATGAAAATGGATGTGATGGGTTTTTTACGGTTGGCTATCACAAGCCTAACACCAACCCTCCTCCTTTATCCGGGCTTGGGACCATTATAAAAGGTAAATAGAACATTCAACACAGGTATGCAACTTTAATTGAATTTTGTCCAGATTTATTTCTTTCTTCCAACAGAGTTACTGACTTAAGCATCGGAGTGCCTTCGATCACCAAAACGGTGGTCCTTGGCAGTTTTACAATTGTTTTGCAAGTCAAACTCATATGAGGATGATTTTTTGACGCATTAGTTTGGCACCGTCTGTGGGGAATAACGAGTTTCCTTTCTAAAAACAGAACATACAATGACAAAGCTCACCACAACCTAACAAAAGATCAACAAACCATCAGAGAAAATAATGCAGTCTGCAAATCCTCAATCTAGTAATGATCACGACCACTCTCCCACCGATGCATCACCGACAGCCCAGGGAGAAGAAGCAGCCCAGATCACCGGACCAATAGCATCCGAGAAGGCGGATCCGCTGCACGCAGTAGTCCTATTGGACCACACGATCAGTCTTTCGTCTAAATTTTTCATGTTTATGCTTACATTTATCTATTTAGGTTTTGAGCAAATAAGAGGTGAAAGGAAGAAATTTTGAAAGCTAAAATAGTAAAATAACATGCATTAGCCTGGGCACGTATGCCAAACACGAATTGCAATTACCATCTTGGGTGAAGGTCAAGGAAGGAAATAATGATAAAGCTACCAAATATTAATGCCTAAAGTCAAAGAACATATTTGGAAGATCTCTCTTGGGAAATTAGGCAAACCTTCATTTTGACACTTTTAGAAACTTTCTATCCCGTCACCTTCTGAACAGATCTTATATTTTTGGCATATTTTGAGCTACATATGTTGAGATCACACGATTTGTGTAGCTATGGAAAGCTAATAGACGAGGCAACAATCATATGTATATCTCTTTGTCCAATTTTTCCGAATTCAGAAAGCAAATCACGCCACAAGTTGATGACCTGCATAACCTGAATCCTAAGAGGAGATAAATTTATTTTTCCCTTTCTGAATTTCCTCTTCTCCAATCTAGAGTAAACAAGATTTGTGGCTGTAAAGACGAGCTTGAAGGCTTAAAAGGGAGGAAGATATCATTTAAGTGGAGGCTACGCGTAGAAAACGTGAGAAACCACAATTTTTTGTTTTCTCCCTAGTTTCATCTTCTTTTTTATCTTTCTTATTGTCAATGAAAAATTATGATTTCTTTTCATTTGTTTCAATTATGAAATCTAGGGTTACAATCTAGCATAACTATGAAGTTTTAGATTTATTATTCAATGCTAATTCATAGTTGATTATTCCATGTTGAGTGTTCATCACAATTTTTAATGCTTCTGAATATCCGGCCAATATTTTATTGTTTTGATGATTATATTGAGACAAAGAGGTGGTATATAATATTTGCTTCAAGTGACGAATGTCATGAATCGAATGCATGACAGAGATGTGATGCATGATTTGTGTGACTATTTTTCTGTGAGAATTCAATCAATGTATTGTGCTTTTATGTGTTTTAAATTCACATAGAGATATGATGAGTTAATGCACTAATTATTTTCAATGATTCTCGAGAGAGATTGTTGAATAATTTAGGGAAGCTCATATGTCAACATGGATAATTAGTTTTATTTTACATTGTTTAATAATCTATTATGTATTAGTTCGGTGAAATAGGTTGCCTAGTGCTTATTTCATTGATTTTATTTCATAATTTATTGATTGTTTTCTGTCTTAATTTCATTTTGTCTTATTCGTTTTATTAACTCCATCTATTTATCAATTTTTTCAAATAGAATTAAGGTGGTCAATTTCGGTACTTAGTTAAATTATTGATCCCTATGGGTATGCACTTTTCTCACACGCTTTTATTACTTACACGATCTCATACACTTGCAAATAATCACATCAAGCTTTTGGCGCCGTCACTGGGGATTGAGTTTAATATCGATACTAGCTAATTTTAGTTCTAATTTGGATTTTTTCTTTTTTTATGTTTTTTGTTTAGTGCATGAGACGTTCGCAAAGCTTGGAAATTGTATTATTAGATCCAGAGATCAACCGGCTGTTTGAACAAAGAAAGGAAAGAAGTGACTTCGTCTAGTGTGCCAAACATTTTGGACAACGCCACTGAAGAAGTTGAAGACCGTAGGGCCTTGAGAGATTACTTTGTTCCATTTGTCAATGGCCACATCCCAAGCATCAGACGACAAACTGTCCAAGCAAAAACTTTGAAATCAAGTCGGCTATCATCCAAATGATTCAATAGTCTGTGCAATTTAATAACATACCCCATGTTGATCCAAAACCCACATTGCCAACTTCTTGGGGATATGCGACACTTTCAAGCACAACGGTGTCTTGGATGATGCAATTCATTTGAGGATTTTCCCGTTCTCACTTAGGGATAAAACGAAGAGTTGGTTAAGTTAACTTCTTCCTGGGACGATTACCACATGGGACGGCTTGGCTCAGAAGTTCCTAGCCAAATTCTTCCCACTGGCCGAGACAACAAAGATGAGGAATGACATCACCACCTTCACCCAATTCGACTCGGAGTCTCTCTATGAAGCATAGGAATGATCAGTGTTCTAAAAATCGCTAGGCGCTGGGTGGGCGGCGAGCAGGTGCCTAGCGCCCAGGGGCCTAGGCGGGTGCCTAGGCGGTCTTAGGTTTTGTATTATAACTTTAATAATTTACAAAAGTTAAACATAATACTTTATCAATTACATCCAATTTAATGTCAATATACATATGCAAAATTTAAAAACATGAAAAATTAACAATCGTGAACAAAATTTATTAAAACTCAAATGACTGAAGTTGGTCATGATGGGTACTTTATATAAATTTGAATTTGTGTAATCTTTTATTTTTCTTCAAATTGCATGAATAACCTCAGTTATGTTTGATAAAATCTACATTAGTAAAATTGGTACCGGCAGATCCTTTGAGAATTCCATTAAGTAATCATTTTTCGCTACATTTAGACATATCATCATCATCATCATCAAAGCCCATTCCCGAGATTTTCTAAAAAAACAATTAAATAGTTTATTTCTAAAAAATAGGAAAGAAAAATAAAATAAGAACACAATCAACCTTATTAAAAATAAAAAATAAAAAAATAAAAAAAATAAAAAAAAATAAAAATCAACCAGACCGCCTAGACCCCGCCTAGAGTCCGCCTAGACCGCCTAGCCCGCCTAGACCGCCTAGCCCACCCAGACCGCCTAGCCCGCCCAGACCGCCCAGACTGCCCAGACCGCCCAGACTGCCCGCCCAGGCATTAATCTGGGCGGTTTTCCACCTTCTAGCGCCTAGGCGGCCGCCTAGACCGATTTTTAGAACACTGGGAATGATACAAGTACCTACTCTGCAAATGCCCACCCCACATCACGACTTATCTACTTGGTTGCAGGTACAAACATTCTATAATGGTTTATGCGCTAATAAAATAACTATGATTGATGCAGCTGCAGGTGGAGTTTGATGAGTAAGATTCGTGATGAGGCATATGAATTATTGGAGGTGATGGCATCAAACCATTCGTAATGGCCCACAGAGAGGCAAACACCGACAAGACCAGCAGGACTACATGAGGTGAATATCATTACAACTCTTACAGCCCAAATCACTTTCACTTGTGATTGGAAAACACAAGCATCAAATACGCCCACAAGAGAAGAAGGTAAATTTGGAAGAAGCCCTTGCTCAGCTTAATGTTAATAATAACAATTTTATGGCAGAAGATAGCTTGCAAATATGATTCAGGAAGGCCACATGGAGTTTTGCCAAGCAACACTGAAAAATGAAACCAATCAGAATGAGTAATATGTGAAGGTGATTACACAAAGCAATGGGAAACAATTAGAGCAACCCCACAAGCCCATGGAAGACACCAACCAAGCAATGAAGGAGGAAACTGAAACTTCCATGAAAGATGAAGAAGAGGTGACATAAAGCAAAGACGCAAACCCCAGCCCAAAAATTGTTTAACCTTCACCTTAGTTCCACCAATTCATTTCCCCCAGTGTTTGCGAAAGAAAAAATTGATAAGCAATTCTCTAAATTCCTTGAAATATGTACTAAATTGTACATTAACATGCCTTTTGAAGTTGCAGTGGAACAAATACCCAACTATGCAACATTCATGAATGAGATCTATCTCCATGTGTGTGAATGTGTTAAGTTAGATAGTATGTGGATTATTAATTAACATTATCAATCTATCCTTTGTAATGAACATGCCTTTGTAAACCTGTCCTTTGCTCTATCTTCATGTTAGTAGTCTTGGGTAGAAATTGGTATCAGAGCCATGTTCATCTTCTCCGGGGGGAATAGTGTTGTGAGTCCTAGGTTCTGTTGGTCAGCCGTTGATGACGTTGGTGAGCCTTTAGGTATGTTGGTCAGCCGTAGAGCCCTGTGTAAGTCACCGAGTGAGCGCAGTTGCTAGTGTTAGGTGGTCCCATATCGGTGGTCCAGTCGTAGGTGGTCCGAGAACAGTGTTCCAACCCTCAACCTCTCAAGATTTTGAAAATGTCTTTTATTTCAAAATTTACCCGAGCTTCTAACTCTAGATAAAGCAACCCAAATTTACAAAATATGATGGAATGTAGAATTCCAGAAGTATAACAGAATTTACAAAAATGGTCCAAACAAAAGTTCCTTACAAACAAATTTACCAAGTTTCACAATCAATCTTTTCTCAAAAATCTGATAGATATTGTCGAACAGACATTACCTCTTGATGGTTCTTTGGAATCAAAACAATTGATTTCTACAAAAATCCTTGAATTTCTCAGAAATCAAGATTACAAGTATATCCATATCGGTCTGATTCAAGTTGGAATCAAACCCCTTACAAGATCTGGCCTTGACACCTGTGCCTTAATCGCTCTTCGCAACTGTAGACACAATAGGTTTCATGATTCTTTGCTTGGAATTGCAGAATCAACTCTGGCCATGGGTCCAGTCTACTTCGATTGTTACCCCAATTTCTCAGTGTCCCTTAAGGATCCAAACGTCCTTGAAACACTGACCCTCAATATCCAGACCTTTGGTTTCGACATGTTACCAGGATCTGAGCCCCTTGCTCTTATCTACAAAATCACCTACAAAGCGATGAAGACTCAATTGAGTCCAAAAGCTTTGATGGAGTCTGAAAAGGGTTATACAATCTTGTTTCAGGCAAACAAAGACAAAACCAGTTTTATTGCCCCAAAGACAATTCAGTGGAATCAAGTTTTCCTTCCAGTTTCTTGGCAGGTCCAATCAGCTCCTAGAAGGCCTCCTCCTAGTTTGCTCAGTCAAGTTCTGACTCTAAAAGATGGAACTGTTGAATTACAGTTTTCTGAAACTAGAAAAACTAGATACAGCCTCTAGATTTCCAATCAGGACGTAGATCTGAATCATCATTCAGAACTGCTCCTACTCAAATCCCTAGAACTCCACCGCCTGAGGATATTCCTCATCTTGATCTGGCTAATTTAAGGAATCATCCTTACTTTCCCCAGATCCTGCAACCAATTTACAATCCTCCATCAGAACACCCTTCTAAAGATCTCCCACTCGCTCAGAGATGGCAGATCCAGCTCAAATTAACACTCTCTCAACCAATTTTGTTTTAGATAAACAAAAGGTAAGAACTGAATTTTCTATGGATTACAATTCTGACAAACGTGCATCATTTTATTCCCAAACTACTTCTGATGAACGAACTAGTTTAGGAAAAATGTTTTATCAATTCTGTGAAGATATCAAAGATCATATGCCATTTTTAGAATGATATGAATCCATTTATCTTTCATAATTGAATGTTGTCAAGAACTCTTCTAAACCGTGGCATCTGAAAAACAATTCCATTGTTGAATCAGTTTTACCACCTTTAGAAGAAATTCATATACAAGCCCAAGGACAGACTGTTATAGCCTCTCCTTTAAAGAATCCAACTTCTATTTCTGACTCCTCAGGAATTTCAAAGATCATTGAGAAAAATAATTATACCAATATTTTGCTTAAAGAACTTGGTCATCAATTGACTCCTTCTTCTGATTCAGATAATAAAAGTTCTACATGTAAAAATGTTAACAAACCAATTACATTTTTCCAACCTTCTACAATTGAACAAAATGCCCTTTCTTCTCCTCCACATATCATGGAAGAGATTAATCGAAGACTTGCAGCTTTGAGTATTCAAACTTCACCTGTCTTTGAAAACGGTTTTTAATTCAAAGAGACAAATTAACACTCTGTATCATATTGGTTCCGACAATTCTGATGATGAACCAGACATCATGACTGAATTGGAAAACCTTCAAAGTCTTGAATGACTTGAAGCAAATCCAATGTGTTCATCTCGTGTTCGTACCAATACTTATACAAATCCTTTACCAACAACTAGGAATTTTTATCCTAGACCAATCTATCCTGGTATGCAATATGAAGAAAAACATTTACAAACCTTCGGTTCCTTTTCTACAGGCAATATCTATACTTGGAATATAGATGGTTGTACTGAAGAAAATATAATCGAATTAACTCAAGAAATGGCCATGGTTGCTGCTGCTCATCACAGCGAAAACCGATCTGATGCTAGTATTGCAAGATTGATAATTGTTGGCTTCGCTGGTCAAATAAAGGGATGGTGGGATCATTACCTTACCAATCTTGAACAACATAGCATTTTCAATGCTGTCAAAGTTGATCTTACTGGCAATCCTATTAAAAATGAAAATGGTGAAAACATTCCTGACATTGTCAGTACCTTGATTTTCGCTATTTTAAAACATTTCATAGGTGACCCTTCAAAATTCCAAAACAAATCTCGTGATCTCCTTATGATCATTACATGCAAAACCTTAAGTCATTTCAAATTTTACAAAGATGTTTTCCTAAAGAAAGTTATGCAGCAAAATGAGGCTAACAATCCTTTCAGGAAAAGGAAATTTCTTTCAGGATTACCTCCTGCTTTTGTAGATATCGTTAGCGATAAGCTGCGATCTTAATACAATGGTGATATTCCTTTTGAACGACTTACGTTTAGAGACCTTATTGCTAAGATCAATGAAGTTGCTCTGCAACTTTGCAATGATATCCGTCTCAAAGCCCAACTTAAAAGACAAAACATTTCTGGTTCTAATGAACTTGGATCTTTTTGTCAACAGTATGGTTTTGAGCCCTTAGCAAATCAGTTCCCTAAGACTTCCAAACAAAAGTATAGGTCTAATCCGGCCCGATACTTTAAGTCCAAAAAGAAATATGGCCCAAAACAAATTAAGCAATATAACAATTATTACAAAAAGCTCACTAAGCACGGCACGCACAAGACTACCCATTTTTCAAAACAAAAAGGCCCAATTGTTCAAAAACCCATTTGCTTCAAATGTGGTAAACCGGGTCATTATGCAAAGAATTGTAGAACAGCCCAAAGAATTCATGAGCTAGACGCTGATGAAAACATTAAGCAAATGTTCACTACAATTCTTCTCAATTCTGAGTTTGAATCTAACCCATCTGATGACGACCTTCAGGTCTATCAAATGCGTTATGAATCTGATTCTTCTGACAATGAAGATTCTGATCAGGATCATCATGCTAAAGCATGTACATGCAATGCTTTAAACACTATTAATATGCTCTCAAAGAAAAAAGAATCAAGAATTCTTTTAGACTTTGTTGATCATATTGATGATCCCAAACTCAAAACTGAGTATTTGACTCATATCAAAAATACAATAACTCACAAATCATAACCTGAAGTTATTAATCATTTTTACAATCACCAAGATATCATCAATAGATTCTGAACTCCTACCCAGAATTCAGTTTCTATTCCTGATTTACAAGCTGAAGTAAATATCATGAAAAAAGAAATTGTCCAGCTTAAGCAAGGTTAAACCTGGTTTACTCAACAGCTGTTGAACCAACAGGTTCAAGCTTCAATTTCTGTTCCTGATATCCCTTCTTCTTCAAACCTTGAAAAACAACCAGCAATCGCTGATGAGCCCGCTGATGAACCAGCTTTTCTCTACAATATAAATACAGTCACCTATCATAAGAAGAATATTAATGTGACTCTTATCATTAAGAATTTCACAGTAAATACCTTTGCCCTTGTTGATTCTGGTGCTGATTTAAACTGTATTGCTGAAGGTGTTATCCCTTCTCAATATTATGAGAAAACTACTCAACAACTGTTTACTACCAATAGTAAATTAGATGTTCAGTACAAACTGGTTGGCGCTCATATTTGCCAAGAAAAAATTTGTATACAACAGGATTTTTTGTTAGTTAAGGATATGTCTCAAAAGATGATTTTGGGAACTCCATTCTTAACCACACTTTATCCTTTCGAAGTTACAAATGAAGGTATTTCTACCAATATCCTTGGTAATAAGATTATCTTCAAATTCTTATGCAAAACAAAGACTGCTAAAATTAATTCTCTCAAAATTGACAAATGTTTTCTTAATTTTATTTCTCAAAAACAACAACATTTGTCTTTTCTAAAAAATGAGATTGCTTATCGCAGAATCGATGATCAACTCAAAGACACACAAATACAAACCAAAATTGTTCATTTCAAAGAACAATTGTCTTCAGAACTTTGTTGTGACCTTCCAAATGCTTTTTGGAATCGCCATCGCTATGTGGTTCGTTTACCATATGATCCTTCCTTCCATGAATCCAAGATTCCAACCAAAGCCCGTCCTATACAAATGAATTCCGAATTAATGGAGTTTTGCAAATCTGAGATTCAGAGTTTGCTTTCCAAACAATTAATTCGTCATTTCAAATGCCCTTGGAGTTGTGCAACTTTCTATGTTAGAAAAGCCGCTGAACTCGAACGAGGATCTAATCGTCTTGTTATCAATTACAAACCCTTGAACAAGGTTTTACAATGGATTAGGTATACCATACCTAATAGAATAGACCTCATTAAGAGATTACACTCAGCACGTGTCTTCTCTAAATTTGATCTAAAATCTAGATTTTGGAAAATTCAGATTCATCCCCATGATCGTTACAAAACAGCATTCAATGTTCCTTTCGGTCACTACGAATGAAATGTGATGCCTTTTGGCCTCAAAAATGCACCAAGTGAGTTTCAAAATATCATGAATGATATTTTTACTCCTTTTTCCCATTTTTTAATTGTGTATATCGATGATATACTGGTCTTCTCCTCCTCCTTGGACGACCATTCGAAACACTTGTATCAATTTTTCAAAAATTATCAAAGAAAATGGTTTGGTTCTCTCTCCTACAAAAATTGACCGTTTTCAAACAAATGTCAGATTTTTAGGTCACAAAATCCATTTTGGGATGAACACACCAATCTCTAGAGCCATAGAGTTTGCTGATAAATTCCCTGATGAAATCAAAGAAAAAAATCAATTACAAAGATTTTTAGGATCTTTATATTATGTTGCAGATTTTTACAAAAATCTTTGAGTTTTACTTAAGCCCTTGTATGCAAGACAGTCTAACCCAAGCCCATGGACTGAAACCCATTCTCAAATAGTTCGTCAAGTCAGAGCCCAAGTCAAGAGTCTTCCTTGTCTAGGGATCTCAAGTCCTGAAGCTTTCAAGATTGTAGAAACAGATGCATCTAACCAAGGGTATGGGGGTATCCTTAAACAGCGTCTTCCTGACTCTACACAAATACAATTGGTCCGATACCATTCTGGTATTTGGAATTCTGCTCAAACCAATTATTCAACTGTCAAAAAAGAAGTTTTATCAATTGTTTTGTGCATCATGAAATTTCAAGATGATTTATTCAATCAAAAGTTTTTATTACGTGTTGATTGCAAGTCTGCAAAAGAAATTCTTACAAAAGATGTTTTAAATTTGGTTTCAAAACAGATTTTTGCCAGATGGCAAGGTCTTTTGTCTGCTTTCGACTTTGATATTGAGTATATAAAAGGAACAGATAACTCTCTTGCAGATTTCCTGACAAGAGAATTCTTACAAAAATGAGTTCTCAATCCTCTTCCTCCTTTCGACCTTATCAACCTCCAAAACCCCAATCTAAAGCCCAGTACACTATGAAGCCTTCTGCTTCGCAACCCAAGACTCCTCTTTCTTATGCTTTGTCCCTTACAAATCCTTATCAGCCTCTTTGAAACACAGCAGAAGAATCAAATTCTGCTATGACAAGCTTCCCAAAGGTACAAATTCCTCCTCCCAATCCTTATCTTACAAAGCCTTGTCTGGATCCGATCACAATGATCGAACCCTGTTTTTATTCGCTTTCAAATGATTCCCATTCAATTGCCAAGAATCTTTTCAATACAAATGCCCTTTTTGAGGAATCTGACATCCTCAAAACCCAAGAGTTCTATGAGTTCATCCTGGTCGACACTGATTCAGTGATGATTACTCATCATCGAGATCCTTCTCATCCTGCGAAAATATCTCACTCCAAATGTCAAATTTTGAAGGTTTTATCTGAAACTGATTGGAAGCAACATCCTCGCTTTCATAAGAAGTTCTCAGTTAATTACCTACCAGCTTCTTACAATTATTAGGACTACAAGCAAGCTTGGTCCAGAGCCTTTTTTGTTTTTTCTCAAAATTGTTCCCATTCGTGGTTCTTCCTTTTTTGTCACAAATTTTCTCAAAGATATGTTCCTCTCTGGTTCCAACATCAATGGTGGAATCATTTTGGTCCTTTACAAGACATCTTGCCTTCGTTTGTCAATGAAGGATGGCAAGTTTTCAAATCCAAGTTCAATCCTCCAATCCCAGTACCACAACAGGTACTATCTTTTTGGTTTTTTGTCAAATTCCATCTCTCTTGGATCTGCTGCTGGGATTACATTGTCCAAGCTCTTCCTGGTCCAAGTCAATCGACTCAGCCTCCTCTCTGGATCTGTCATCGTTACAAAGTAAAGTGGTGGTCATCCTTTTATCACACTCATGCTACAAAAGTAGCGGTCGCCAGGTTCTTTTCCGAAAAAGAACAAGCTCCTGCTCAACCACTTGTCAATCCAATACAAGTTCCTTCTGAAGCAAAGCTTCTTCGACAGTTATCAAGAAGCCGCTTCATGGAAAACCTACAAAAATGCAGCTGATGGAAACCATGTCTAAAATCTGTGCTGAAGACTCAGACGAAGACGAGGCTCCAACAGTACCACTCAATGAAGATGATTGTTTTGGCATCTGGCCACCTCATGCATGAATCTGACCAACATGACCCTACAAGCATCATTATGTTCTAAGTCATCATGACTTTTCATAATGACTACAAAGTTATCTTCCGCAACAAGCCAAGGTCGCTTTCGACCACCCAACTGCATTCATTACAAAGCAACAAAGTTTTCCTCCACTACAAGTCAAGGTCACTTTCGACCAAACTTCATCACGTCTCTACAATCACGTGAAAATCACTATCTAGTCCTCAAAGTCAAAAGTTGAAAGCATCTTCAACTATTCCAACCACTACAAAGCTACAAGACAAATACATCTTTGCTTTTCCACCGCTCCATCATTACAAATGACGAAACGTCCACCTCTCACCCACTCCACAAAGTCACGATAAGCTTATCTTCTCATCTTTTGTAATTAGTTGAAGGCTATAAGAGCCAGCCTCTTCTCCTTAGTTTATTATCTGTAAATTTTCCCATGTAACCCATTAGCTATCCCTCTCTTTACTTGTAAGTTTCTATCTCTATCTCCTAAGTCTTTCCTCTGTAATTTCTTATTTTCAATATATATAAATCATGCATTATTGTTTATCTTCTTCTTCTTTTCTTTCAAAACTTTCTAAGATCTTTTCTTGTAGAACACCTCGTTATACTAGCTCGCACCTAGTATCGGCACCGTTCTCTTGAAATAGATTAAAGAAATGTCTTTTGAAAACCTTGTTTTATTTGTAGTAGTTTATTATTTTGTTTGTATGTTTCTGTTTTTCTATCTTCTTTTCTCTCCTGTTATTCGTTTTCTATCTTCTTCGTAAACTTGTCCGACTAACATGAAGATAGAGCAAAGGACAGTTTTAAAAATGGTGAAGACCAGTATATCATCGATATACACAATTGTAAAATGGGAAAAATGAGTAAAAATACCATTCATGATATTTTGAAACTCACTTGGTGCATTCTTGAGGCCAAAAGGCATCACATTCCATTCGTAGTGACCGAAAGGAACATTGAATGCTATTTTGTAACGATCATGGGGATGAATCTGAATTTGCCAAAATCCAGATTTGAGATCAAATTTAGAGAAGACACGTGCTGAGTGTAATCTCTTAAAGATGTCTCTTCTATTAGGTATGGGATACCTAGTCCATTGTAAAACCTTGTTCAAGGGTTTGTAATTGATAACAAGACGAGGAGATCCTCGTTCGAGTTCAGCGGCTTTTCTTACATAGAAAGCTGCACAACTCCAAGGGGATTTGGAATGACGAATTAATTGTTTGGAAAGCAAACTCTGAATCTCAGATTTGCAAAACTCCAATAATTCGGAATTCATTTGTATAGGACGGGCTTTGGTTGGAAACTTGGATTCATGGAAGGAAGGATCATATGGTAAACGAACCACATGGCGATGGCGATTCCAAAAAGCATTTGGAAGGTCAGAACAAAGTTATCAAGACAATTGTTATTTGAAATGAACAATTTTGGTTTGTATTGTGTCTTTGAGTTGATCATCGATTCTGCGATAAGCAATCTCATTTTTGAGAAAAAACAAATGTTGTTGTTTTTGAGAAATAAAATTAAGAAAACATTTGTCAATTTTGAGAGAATTAATTTCAGCAGTCTTTGTTTTGCATAAGAATTTGAAGATAATTTTATTACCAAGGATATTGGTAGAAATGCCTTCATTTGTAACTTCGAAAGGATAAAGTGTGGTTAAGAATGGAGTTCCCAAAATCATCTTTTGAGACATATCCTTAAGTAACAAAAAATCATGTTGTATACAAATTTTTTCTTGGCAAATATGAGCGCCAACCAGTTTGTACCGAACTTCTAATTTACTATTGGTAGTAAACAGTTGTTGAGTAGTTTTCTCATAATATTGAGAAGGTATAACACCTTAAGCAATACAGTTTAAATCAGCACCAGAATCAACAAGGGCAAAAGTATTTACTGTGAAATTCTTAATGATAACAGTCGCATTAATATACCACTTATGATAGGTGACTGTATTTATATTGTAGAGAAAAGTTGGTTCATCAGCGGGCTCATCAGCGATTGCTGGTTGTTTCTCAAGGTTTGAAGAAGAAGGGATATCAGGAACAAAAATTGAAGCTTGAACCTGTTGGTTCAACAGCTGTTGAGTAAGCCAGGTTTGACCTTGCTTAAGCTGGACAATTTCTTTTTTTCATGATATTTACTTCAGCTTGTAAATCAGGAATAGAAACTGAATTCTGGGTAGGAGTTCGGAATCTATTGATGATATCTTGGTGATTGTAAAAAGGATTAATAACTTCAGGTTCTGATTTGTGAGTTATTGTATTTTTATATGAGTCAAATACTCAGTTTTGAGTTTGGGATCATCAATACGATCAACAAAGTCTAAAAGAATTCTTGATTCTTTTTTCTTTGATATCATATTAATAGTGTTTAAAGCATTGCATGTACATGCTTTAGCACAATGATCCTGATCAGAATCTTCATTGTCAGAAGAATCAGATTAATAATGCATTTGATAGACCTGAAGGTCGTCATCAGATGGGTTAGATTCAGACTCAGAATTGAGAAGAATTGTAGTGAACATTTGCTTAATGTTTTCATCAGCGTCTAGCTCATGAATTCATTGGGCTGTTCTACAATTCTTTGCATAATGACCCGGTTTACCACATTTGAAGCAAATGGGTTTTTGAACAATTGGGCCTTTGTGTTTTGAAAAATGGGTAGTCTTGTGCGTGCCGTGCTTAGTGGGCTTTTTTTAATAATTGTTATATTGTTTAATTTGTTTGGGACCATATTTATTTTTGGACTTAAAGTATCGGGCCGGATTAGACCTATACTTTTATTTGGAAGTCTTAGGGAACTGATTTGCTAAGGGCTCAAAACAATACTGTTGACAAAAAGATCCAAGTTCATTAGAACCAGAAATGTTTTGTCTTTTAAGTTGGGCTTTGAGACGGATATCATTGCAAAGTTGCAGAACAACTTCATTGATCTTAGCAATAAGGTCTCCAAACGTAATTCGTTCAAAAGGAATATCACCATTGTATTAAGATCGCAGCTTATCGCTAACGATATCTGCAATTACAGGAGGTAATCCTGAAAAAATTTCTTTTTTCAGAAAGGATTGTTAGCCTCATTTTGCTGCATAACTTTCTTTAGGAAAACATCTTTGTAAAATCTGAAATGACTTAAGGTTTTGCATCTAATTATCATAAGGAGATCACGAGATTTGTTTTGGAATTTTGAAGGGTCACCTATAAAATGTTTTAAAATAGCGAAAATCAAGGTACTGACAATGTCAGGAATGTTTTCACCATTTTCATTTTTAATAGGATTGCCAGTAAGATCAACTTTGACAGCATTGAAAATGCTATGTTGTTCAAGATTGGTAAGGTAATGATCCCACCATCCCTTTAATTGACCGACGAAGCCAGCAATTATCAATCTTGCAATACTAGCATCAGATCGGTTTTCGCTGTGATGAGCGGCAGCAACCATGACCATTTCTTGAGTTAATTCGATTATATTTTCTTCAGTACAACCATCTATATTCCAAGTATGGATATTTCCTGTAGAAAATGAACCGAAGGTTTGTAAATGTTTTTCTTCATATTTCATATCAGGATAGGTTGGTCTAAGATAAAAATTCCTAGTTGTTGGTAAAGGATTTGTGTAATTATTGGTATGAACACGAGATGACCGCATTGGATTTGCTTCAAGTCGTTCAAGACTTTGAAGGTTTTCCAATTCAGTCATGATGTCTGGTTCATCATCAGAATTGTCGGAACCAATATGAGACAGAGTGTTAATTTGTCTCTTTGAATTAAAAACCTTTTTGAAGACAGGTGAAGTTTGAATACTCAAAGCTGCAAGTCTTCGATTAATCTCTTCCATGATATGTGGAGGAGAAGAAAGGGCATTTTGTTCAATTGTAGAAGGTTGGAAAAATGTAATTGGTTTGTTAACATTTTTACTTGTAGAACTTTTATTATCTGAATCTGGAGAAGGAGTCAATTGATGACCAAGTTCTTTAAGCAAAATATTGGTATAATTATTTTGCTCAATGATCTTTGAAATTTCTGAGGAGTCAGAAATAGAAGTTGAATTCTTTAAAGGAGAGGCTATGACAGTCTGTCCTTGGGCTTGTATATGAATTTCTTCTAAAGGTGGTAAAACTGATTCAACAATGGAATTGTTTTTCAGATGCCACGGTTTAGAAGAGTTCTTGACAACATTCAATTGTGAAAGATAAATGGATTCATACCATTCTAAAAATGGCATATGATCTTTGATATCTTCACAGAATTGATAAAACATTTTTCCTAAACTAGTTCGTTCATCAGAAGTAGTTTGGGAATAAAATGCTGCACGTTTGTCAGAATTGTAATCCATAGAAAATTCAGTTCTTACCTTTTGTTTATCTAAAACAAACTTGGTTGAGAGAGTGTTAATTTGAGATGGATCTGCCATCTCTGAGCGAGTGGGAGATCTATCAGAAGGGTGTTCTGATGGAGGAT
This sequence comes from Berberis vulgaris, assembly GCA_963556465.1. Classification (NCBI taxonomy): domain Eukaryota; kingdom Viridiplantae; phylum Streptophyta; class Magnoliopsida; order Ranunculales; family Berberidaceae; genus Berberis; species Berberis vulgaris. The sequence goes on from OY747134.1 coordinate 15,880,689, forward strand.
TGTAAATTGGTTGCAGGATCTGGGGACAATAAGGATGATTCCTTAAATTAGCCAGATCAAGATGAGGAATATCCTCAGGCGGTGGAGTTCTAGGGATTTGAGTAGGAGCAGTTCTGAATGATGATTCAGATCTACGTCCTGATTGGAAATCTAGAGGCTGTAATCTAGTTTTTCTAGTTTCAGAAAACTGTAATTCACTACAAGAAAACAGTAATTTAGCGACGGTGGCCAAAGGTATTTAGCGACGGTTTAACCGTCGCTAAATAATACAGCGACGCTTGGCCAACCGTCGCTAATAAAGGCGTCACTAGGTCATTCAGCGACGGTTTTAAGCAACCGCTGGCATAACCGTCGCTAAATACTATATAGCGACAGTTCAATGTAGCGACGTTTATAACCGTCGCTAAATACTATATAGCGACGGTTATAAACCGTCGACAAAATTCGATGAACAATCCAACTTTTTGCCTTTTAGCGACGATTAGCAACCGCCGCTAAATTCCCTTTGATAATTCAAATTTTTTTACCATATAAAAATCACATTTTTCAACCTGTAGTGTTTTCTTTTCATTGGGTGCAGATAATCTATCCAACATATGCACTACAACTTTTAGACTCAAATAAAAAATCAAATATAAACAACACTAAACTAAACTCATATGATACCATCATCATACATTAAGGGGAACTTTAATTTCATTTCAAAATCAATATTATACATGGTCCAGAAGAAAAATACAAATTAAAATTGTTACATCTAACAACCAAAATCGAAGTTGTACAATGGTTGTCTCAGGGGCGTTGTCTACACGGCCTCACCGACATTGAACTCATCAGTAAGCTGCTGGCCAAGATTAAGCTATCTAAGTTTAGTCTTAAGATTGCTCATCAGAAAGGCCTGGAATAGAATGCCCTTGAAGTCTGACAATTTACAAACAATTGTATGTCAAGTGGCAGCCAAAAAACTGTTAAAGCAAAAAACAAGAAATAAATAACTGATCTAAACAGAACACCAATTCCAAGAAACTCAAGGCATGGACAGAATCAAATTTTCTTAGTCAATACCATTCCTTGTCATCTCCTTCACTGATCAATGGAAAGAAAAGAAATTGCATAGTTGAAAACATTTCAAATGAAAAGGACAAACTAAAATGACTTACTTTGCCAAATTGGATCAATTGACAGTTGAGGACGGGATAGCAAATCCTAGGACGGGATGGCAAATCTACACCTGCCGATGTCCCTGCCATATCAACAAAAAGTAAAAAAACAGTGACGCTTTGAGTTAGTCTTTAGGCAAAAATCCTGTTGTAAACTAGATGTGTGCTAAGTTTGAACTCTATAGGACGTATGAATTGAATATGTAACACAAATCCTAATCAAGCATGAAAGCTGTATTAGCAATCTTTACCATTGTCAATTGAATCACTCAAATTTAAGCCAAGATAATGATTCCTTTTTCTTTTCTTTTCTTTTCTTTTCTTTTTTTCTTGAATTGCTAGAAAATAAATTGATACACCCATAAATAATAATAAAAATATATAATTTTTTTTTGACACCATACACCCAAATATGAATTAGAAATCCAAGCAAAAGGAAGCCAACAAAGATGATAATAGCAAAACTGTAATGAAACAACATCAAAATAACAAGTTCATAATAAGAAATCTCCATTCAGTCAAAAAACAAAAGGCTTCCTACAATCGTCATGGTTCAACAACTTTCAGAGCAAACAAATCAGGTAAAAAAAATATATTAACCCTCAAAGTGCACTATTTCTTTATAGAAGTCAATTGATGAGATTCCCAAGAAAAGAACAAATATTGGGAATTCATCTGCCTTGTAGCTGCAGCCCGCCACCACAAAACTAGTCTCTGGTTTTATGAAATTGCACAAGGTATTAGATCCCCTTTTCATTTTGTCAAACCCTCTCACCTATTTTGTAAAATTTGGGCTACAGACTACAAACTCCATAGTTATTCAATGCTGATAATAAGACGTGTTTAGCTTGGATGGACAGTAAAAAGGGATTTACAAACTGAGAATTGATTACACCATATAAGAGATGCTTCCTGTGTTGTGCCAGTCCTTCATGGAATTAAGTTTCTGGCAGCAGAATTGGTTTCTACCATGAACAGTAACAAATGGTGCTTCAAAAAATAAATGAATAAATAAACTACAAGCAAACCAAAGAAAAAAGTCATCCAAATACATAGTTTGAATTAAGAGCCCCTTATAGTTATTCAAACAGGGAGACTAACTCAATAATAATTCTTACTAGACAGCCATCATTAATGGCATCCAAACGATAAAAGTTTTCTCTATATATAACATCAAATAAAATACTATTTGAAGTGGATTAAGATTGTGCAAATCCACTTGTCTTTGACACCAAAGTCAAACATGAATTCAGCAGTAAACGTTTAATCCTCAGACTCAATCCATGAATTGCAAGTAACTTCAATCCATACTAAATTAATCTTCTTTGAATGTATCACAGCAAAAACATACTATAAGGAAACATATAACACAAAATTAAACAAAAATGGAGCCAAACCAATGGAAAAAATACTCACCCAGAGATTCAAAAAGCTTCTGATTTTGGGAGCAAAGCTGAATTAGGCACCTTTTCTTCCAATTCAAGCAATACACCCCAATCTTCTAGCAAGTGAAGTTAGCACAAGAATTACATGCAAATCATATCGTCAATGACATCACTAGGAATCTACAACCACTCACATACTAAAAACACATACCTGTCAACCTGATGTAGGAAGATTTCCGTGACATCCCTGTCTTCTGTAATGATGCAATCAGTGTGCGCACTGCAAGAAAGGACAAGAAAATACTTTCAGATTTGGATTTCATTTACATAAAAAAAGAGGCAAACGTAACATGCCTTCCATGACAATGTATATGATTTATAGCTGCATGCACATCATCCACTATCTCAATTGTGCAAGCCATTGAATTGTATTCGTGATGGAATGAGGATGCCTCTTTGATGTTTAACAAAGAACTAGCTCTTGGTCCACCATATAGAGTGATACCTGAAAATAGGATGTAATTTGGTGAAATTTCACTCTGATTCATCTAACGGTCCAATTCTATAATTTTCTCTGTAACAGGGTATTTGCATAATAAGATAATACATGCTAGATTAACCAGGTAATGTGTTTTGTCTAATTTGGATCTCAAATAAAGACACAAAAAAACAACTAAAAAAAGAGTTTCTCTGTAAGAATACCCTCGTATATGAGTATAAAAACATATACAAGCACACAAATTCAATATGTAATTGGATTCCTCTTCAGAATTTCAAATTTTGGCATCTTCATATTGGGATAATATATATGTTCCAAGTTGGAAATACATACAGAGTCATTATGTTTCCAACTTGAGGGGCCATATTATAGAGAATAAACTCATACAACACGTCTGTCAGTAATACAAATTTTGCATCTCACAATTCTAACTAGAACCTAACAATATTTGAGAGTCTTGGTATGTGATGCAGTCGATTTTCGAATTTATTCATGTGTGCAGGTGCATCCAAATTGTTTTGACTAAAACCAGAAATGACTCTGCCATCTGAATTTACTAAACTATCATCTCTTGACCAGAGCTCATCATTATACAGAAGTCCTAAAATATTTCATAATATTAGTTTCTAAGATTTATTTATCTCATAAATCGACCAATTTTTTTCTCCTGAGTTTGTTTTCATTGCTTATTGGACATGAATATTTGAAGTTGAGCCCCTACATTGAAAACTTGTTTTTGTGTTCAAGCCTGTTAAGTGTTCGCCTGCAATATGATTTCTGAAGTCCAATTTGTTTGCACTTGAGCATTCATAGATGAATTTCTATGGCCATTTCAGCAAACAAAAGCAATGCACGATGATATGGAAAACTTCCTACTAAATTGGTTGATAAGATTTTTTCCCTTTTTTAACAATCAAACACATAGAAGTTAATAAGATTGATAAGATATACAAGAAAAAACACAGCAAACCTCAGAACAATTTAATAGAATCTGAAATTTGACAATGTTTACAAAAATAAAGACCTAACCTGTTAATATGCTTCCATTGTCATAGACTTTGAAGTCGAAGCTATTACGAAGCTATAAGGAGAAAGAGCTGATGAAGAAGAAGTAAAAAAACTAACCTAAAGACGCACATAGGGGACGCCAGAGCAGGTGGAGGACGCACGCAGAAGAAGAAGTTGAACCAGATGGGTTTCATTGACTGACTGACGAGTGACGATTTCGATTGCTGATTGTGTTGAGGGACCAATCAATTGATCAATAACTTGTGGCAGGGGTTGTGATCGATCGAGGGAGGAGAGGGGCTGGGGACGATCGAACGAGGAAGTGAGCTTCTTGTCCCTGGACCCAAGAGCATCGGTAATGGCGATATCCTTGAGATCCACATCGAGAGTGTAGCGAGTGGGCATGATGTGATTGTAGTTCACCACCTTCACGAAAGCCTTAACACGGGACTTCTTTGCAGTCTTCTTGGCCGAGTCCTTGCGACTCATCTTTTTTGGGTACTTTGAGATCCCAGCCACAAGCAATGACCGTATGCTCTGTCACGAGTTCCATCGTCGTAGCTCTTCACGATCATTGCTTTCCTACCTGCGTATCGCCCTTGCAGGATGATCACCGCCTTGTTCGGCTTTAGAAACTTCACCATTTTTAGTTTGCCTCTCCTTCCTCCACTTCTCTTCTCCCTTACTCCTCTAAATTAGTTAGGTTTAGGGTTGAAACCTCATCCATTGGATGGTATTAAGATCTAAAACATAATCAAGATTTATTAATTGCACCCCATTTGCACCTTTTCCCACCACGCCGAATCTAGACCAAGCATATAACGACGGTCAGCACAGCCGCAATTAACCACAACCGTCGTTAACCAATATAATTTGATGATGGTCAAAGAAACGTCGTTAAATAAAGCATTTAGCGGCGGTTTTTGCGAATAGTCGCTAAATACCCGCCGCTAAATTCCCATTTTCTTGTAGTGATTCAACAGTTCCATCTTCTAGAGTCAGAACTTGACTGAGCAAACTAGGAGGAGGCCTTCTAGGAGCTGATTGGACCTGCCAAGAAACTGGAAGGGAAACTTGATTCCACTGAATTGTCTTTGTCACTGGTTTTGTCTTTGTTTGCCTGAAACAGGATTGTATAACCCTTTTCAGACTCCATCAAAGCTTTTGGACTCAATTGAGTCTTCATCGCTTTGTAGGTGATTTTGTAGATAAGAGCAAGGGGCTCAGATCCTGGTAACATGTCTAAACCAAAGGTCTGGATATTGAGGGTCAGTGTTTCAAGGACGTTTGGATCCTTAAGGGACACTGAGAAATTGGGGTAACAGTCGAAGTAGACTGGACCCATGGCCAGGGTTGATTCTGCAATTCTAAGCAGAGAATCATGAAACCTATTGTGTCTACAGTCGCGAAGAGCGATTAAGGCACATGTGTCAAGGCCAGATCTTGTAAGGGGTTTGATTCCAACTTGAATCAGACCGATATGGATATACTTGTAATCTTGATTTCTGAGAAATTCAAGGGTTTTTGTAGAAATCAACTGTTTTGATTCCAAATAACCATCAAGAGGTACTGTCTGTTCGACAATATCTATCAGATCTTCAGATTTTTGAGAAAAGATTGATTGTAAAACTTAGTAAATTTGTTTGTATTAAGGAACTTTTGGTATGGAACATTTTTGTAAATTTTGTTCTACTTCTAGAATTCTACATTCCATCCTATTTTGTAAATCTGGGTTGCTTTGTCTAGAGCTAGAAGCTCGGGTAAATTTTGAAATAAAAGACATTTTCAAAATCTTGAGAGGTTGAGGGTTGGAACACTGTTCTCGGACCACCTACGACTGGACCACCGATATGGGACCACCTAACCCTAGCAACTGCGCTCACTCGGCGACTTACACAGGGCTCTACGGCTGACCAACATACCTAAAGGCTCACCAACGTCATCAACGGCTGACCAACAGAACTTAGAACTCACAACACTATTTCCCCCGGAGAAGATGAACATGGCTCCGATACCAATTGAGTCTTCATCGCTTAACAAATACCCAACTATGCAAAATTCATGAATGAGATCTATCTCCATGTGTGTGAATGTGTTAAGTTAGATAGTATGTGGATTATTAATTAACATTATCAATTATATGTAAATGAACACTTATGAATTCGTCCAAGAGAAAACTGAAGGGATTTTTCATCAGTTTATGACATATATATTTTTCCACCGAAAATTCTAAATGTCGAGGAAGTGGGCAAGGAAAACAGTGAAGGAGGGGACCATTCATTCCCTTCGGGATGCGTGCATTGACTTTTCTTGCGCGTATCCCGAGGGGGATGAACGGTCCCCTCCCTCCCTCCTTGTTTTCCTCGCCCACTGCCTCGACAGCTAGAATAGCTCTTTTTCCACAAATATTGCCTGCGAATGACATTTTTCGAATATGGGGTAAATCTTATCTCTCAAGGAGTGTATGTAACTGAGTACCTCAATCATTGAAAAGCCGTTTCACCCCATGGACAGTCGAGAAGGCCCCTACATCATAAATTGGGCATACTTGAAACCGTTAACATGGGATGAGAATAATATTTCCATACGCAATTGGGGCAATACAACTCATCAACATAGCGCACACTACACATTACAACAGATCACATACTAAATTTGTTGCTATGACTAAGACTGGTTAATGGGCTGAAAGTTCTTAAATCACAGGCTCGGCCTAAAAACAGGAAAATCCTATAGTGCAAGGTTCACATAGAAGCCAGGTCCACTGTCGTTTTTGAAATTTATTTATTAGGTTCAAGCTTGACACAAATCATTGAATCTGAATTTGTTATTTTATACTAGTGGGTGGTTTGTCACACCACTTGCAACTGACAAATATTTGTAAATGGCAAATAGCTCAATACTGAAACTTATTATTTACTAGAATATATGTCCTAAAAGAAAAACATGTGACAAGAGCCTATTTTCAAATATATAGTTCTTCATCATCATCATCATCATCATCATCAAAGCCCATTCCCGAGATTTTCGGGGTCGGCTACATGAATTTTGGTTCTCCAAGCAATGCGATCTTCCCACATTTCCTCACCTAATCCAAGCTCAATGATATCTTCATTCACCGTCTTCATCCAAGTTTTCAACGGTCGTCCCCTCCGTCTACACCCTCCATTAACTTGCCAATCTAAACATTTTCTAATTGGCGCCGTGCTCGGTCTCCTCCGCACATGACCAAACCAAGTTAAACGTCTTTCTCTAATTTTTTCCTCTATGGGCGCTACACCTAAGTATCTCCTAATTCTTTCATTTCTAATCTTATCCTTACGAGTTTTACCACACATCCACCTTAACATACGCATTTCTGCTACTGCCATCCTATGCGTATGTTGTCCCGTAGTAGCCCAACATTCTGAACCATATAGCATGGCTGGTCGAACAATTGTCTTATAGCATTTCCCTTTTAGCCTTGCAGGCATCCTTCTATCGCACAATACTCCTGACGCCATTCGCCATTTCAACCAACCAGCTTTAATCCTGTGGTCTACATCTGCTCCAATAGCCCCATTCTTTTGAATTATAGACCCTAGATATCGAAAAGCCTCACACTCTGGGACCTCGACACCTTCGATCTCAATTGCATGACTTCTCCCTCTTGGTTCACACCCAAAGTTGCACACTAGATACTCCGTCTTCGAACGGCTAATTCTAAAACCTTTACTCTCTAAAGCCTCCTGCCACTTAACTAATTTCTGACCTAAACCTGCACTAGTCTCATCCATTAAGACAATATCATCTGCAAATAACATGCACCAAGGTACATCTTCTTGCAGATGTCTCGTCAACTCATCCATGACCAAAGCAAAGAGATATGGACTTAACGCCGACCCTTGATGTAGTCCTACTGTCACTGGAAATTCACTAGACATTCCACCTACTGAGCGAACACTTGTTACAACCCCTTCATACATATCCTTAATGATATCGACATAACATTGAGACACTTTCTTCCTTTCAAGCACCCACCAAATTAACTCCCTGGGGACCCTATCATATGCTTTCTCCAGATCAATAAAAACCATATGCAAACTCTTACGTGCCTCTCGATATTTTTCTACAGTTTGCCTAAGCAGGAAGATGGCCTCCGTAGTAGACCTACCTGGCATAAATCCAAATTGATTCTCCGAAATCGTGGTTAAACTCCTAAGTCTTTGTTCTATAACCCTCTCCCAAAGTTTCATCGTATGACTCATAAGCTTTATCCCTCTATAGTTCGAGCAATTCTGGATATCCCCTTTGTTCTTATAAATTGGTACCACAATGCTATGCCTCCATGAATCTGGCATTTTTCTAGTTTCCAAAATCCTATTAAATAGCTTAGTTAGCCATTGAATCCCAACTTCTCCCAGACATTTCCATGCTTCAATTGGTATATCATCCGGTCCAACGGCCTTCCCTGTCTTCATTCTTTTTAAAGCTTCTCTCACTTCTGTGGCACTAACTCTGCGATGGAACACGCGATCTCTCCCTTCCTGTGAAGCATACCCCTCCAAGTTTAACTCCCCTACATGTGTTCCATTGAGTAGGTTCCAAAAGTAATCCTTCCATCTATCTAAAATAGCTTTATCCTGCATTAAGACTCTTCCATCCTCATGCTTAACACACTTAACATGACTCAAGTCCCTAGTTTTTCGTTCTCTAGCCTTCGCTATCTTGAAAATATCCTTCTCCCCTTCCTTCGTACCTAGCCTATTATAAAGAGCATCATACGCTCTCTTCTTAGCTTCCCCTACTGCTCTACTACTCAACTTCTTAGCCTGCTTATAAAGTTCTTGTAAGAAATATATAGTTCTTGTAAGAAGTTAATTTATAATACCCGTGAGAAGTAAAACATCACAAGTTATGCATTCATTTGCTAAACTGACTGACGAGATCTTCACCACAATTTACTTACAATATACTACCCCAAAGCCAAATTAGTGAAATTACTAATAAAATCGTTTTTCAATTTTTCAATAAATTGGGTGGAGTTCAATCCAGAAATTCACATTGATTAGAAAAAAAGGTGTAGACTTGTGCAAATTAAAGTTTTAAAGTGAAATACTTCACGTATCTAGGAATTACATTAATAAAAAAGAAAAGAAAAGAAATATTGGCACATGAGGGAAAAAAACATGTTGACTGCTCATATAGGACACTTTTAATTTTCATTGTAAATTAAGAACATTATATATCATTTAATCTTTGTTTGAGTTGGAGTTTTGAAAAAAATTAAAGACCAAAAAAAAAACATGTCAAAGCTTTAGCTCGTTTCGACATAATGTCTCGAGATACGTATTTAAACATGAAAATGTGGAAACCACTTTGGGCACGACAAAAGCCAGCTAACCAACGTATATTGTCCAAAACAACCCAAAAGGGCGATCCTTAAACGTCCATAAAGATCGTATGGCATTGACTTAAACACGTATTTCGAAAAATGGTGTTAAAAATGACTGAAGCTTGGACACATTGTTTCTATTGTTAATTCATAATATTTTTGAAAAACTTCATCTCAAAGAAATTAGAAAATGGTGATTTCAATGGTTTGTTTTCTGGTAAGGATAAACTAGAAACCTTTTTATCAATCTCATAGACTGTTAATGACTTTTTCTGACTTATGCCAACCTCCCAAGATGGAGCACTGAAGAGTTTCTTATTTGTCCATGTTGCATGAAAACATTAAGTTTAGAAAGATTTCCAAACTGCTTTTTTTTTTTTTTTTTCCCTCTATGATGCGTCAATTATTTATACTAGATGAACACAAATTTATGAGGGCAAAAGTTTGTTTATGGTTGCATCAAAATGGGGTATGCACCACATTGATCGAGATTGGTAAGCAATTAAGTGGTTCTAACCAAATCACATTTTGAAAACAACTAATTATAGAGTTGGGGTAGTAAAAGAAAAAAGAGTTGTAGTTTGCCAAACTATGACAATGTCACATACATTAAATCGGTGCAATAAAGTTGAAACATCTCAAATTATTGGTGTAATAAAGAGTTGATGCAACCGAATCAAATAATCGAGTACACATAATAACTCAAAAAAAAAAAGTTGTAGTTTGCCACATGACTGAAACAAAAAAATACCATGTTAGAAAGATACTTTTTCCCACGGTAGGGGGAGACAATATAACTCTAGAACAATAAAAGTTTTGTTGTATGGCAAAAAAATGCTATTATGAACCTGGTTTCTTTTTGTTGAACGCCTTGAATGAATTTAGGTGCCATCTCTGTGGCCAGTTTTCAAGGGATGAGACCCCAACACCAAATATAGTCAGATGCTTTCGGTTGGCTTCTATTATATAGAAGGGATCTGGGATGCTGTCAGCTAAGTTAGTTTGCTGCGTTGTTCAATTAGAAAAATTGACTTGAGGGCAATTGCCAATATATATATATATATAGGAATGGAGGTTGGGAAAAAGTGTTGTATTTTGAGGTTGGAGATGAATACATTTTGGCAAAAAATTTCTTAGCTTCCCCACCCAAGAAAGCATTTTCCACATTTTTGTAACGAACCAATACGACAAATGATCATCAAAAACATGTTCTTCATTCATTTTCTCTTACTCTTCCTTTTTCATTTTCGACAAATTTTCTTCAATTTTTTTTTCCTTAAAATCAAACACACCCTAAGTTATTGGAACATTAAAGCTAACACACTACACCAAATTTGAATTTTTGTAACAACCCCAAAACAGTATCACTTTTGAGTTGTAACAGTCCACCAAACAATTTCAAATTGAAACTAAATTCATTCAAAAAATGAAAAACAATTTCACAAAAAAAGTGATACAATAAATTGGATCACCATAAATAATATCACTTATAGCACCATACTCTTCATGGTGATACAATTATTGTATCACTCTGTTTGTGAAAAAAAATTTGTTTGGTGGACTATACAACTCAAAAGTGATACTGTTTTGAAAATTGTTACAAAAATGTCAATTTGTGTAGTGAGGTGTATATGCTGGCAAATACACTTGCAATCCAGGTTGCTAACCTGATTGCCTCACCCCTGGTTATTTTTTTTTGTTATTTCAAGAGCTATAATGAAAGCAACCTTGCCTAATCATAATAAAAATGAAATGCTCCGTGATGATAAATCTAATGTAAGGCTCAGGATGGATGCGTTAAATTCTCGCCTACAACTTTTTTTTAATATGAAATTGCAATTTTCACCCAGTTAGGTATTTTGAAACATTTTTTTTTTTTTTGGAAGGCAGGTATTTTTGAAACATGTTGAAGAAGATGATATATTCTTTATCTTATTGTTCTCGCAGAAATTCTGATCGTTCTGATATTTGTGGTATATATCAAATTGAAGATTTGAAAATGTAAACAAAAGTTATAATATAATTTGATTAAAACAATTATGTACAACATACTTCCCTGCGAGTTCCAATTTTCTTTAAACTGAATCAATTTACCCTGCTACAGCTAACTCTGATCTCTCCTTGAGTACCAGTGAGGGGGCTCAACAAGCTCATCTTTGCCATAGCATTCCCAAGATCTGTCGCAAATGCACTAGCATCGGAATAAATAGGGTAGGTTATTCTAATTGCTCCTTCGCCGCTAACTAGACAAAAAAAAAAAAAAAAAAGAGACAGAAGGGAGAAAGGAGAAGAAGAAAGAAGGAGGAAACAAAAAAAAAAAAAAAAAAAAAAGGTGAGTCATACTTTCTTTCCTCGTTTTTTTTGTTTTGTTTTTGGTGCCATGATGTGATTAAGCATGTAGATATTTTGTGGCATGGAATGGGTTTTACTTTATGGGTGTGATGTGTGAATGATGGGAGAAAGGGGGGAGTTTGTGAGTCTTGTATTTTATTTCGTCGTTTTTTTTGTTTTTGTTTGTTTTCTTTTGTCATAATGTGATGGGATGGATTTTCCTATATGAGTTTTCATTTATGAGAAAGAGAGGAGTCTTCCTTTTTGATGGAATGGATTTTTTTATATGATGGGAATGATGGGAAGATGGAGCTTGTCTCATCGTCCTTTAATCTTTACCATGGGAAGACCTTTTTGACTGGTTGATTTTATTTGTATAAAAGGGATGAGAATGTGTGACTGACATGACACAAACAAATTGGGATTTTCATGTTTTTTTTTTCTTAAAAAAAAAGAGGGTCAAGAGATGTATCTTTTGGTACTTGTTTATTTGTATATCTATATATGATGACCTCTGTCATGCATTAATTGGTTCGGTAAATTGGATATTTATTTGTTATATGATGAATCTCTGCCATATATAAATTTCGATATTACAACTATACCTAGCAATCTTGACTCACTGTATTAGCTATTAGCTAGCCAGTAGTGAGTGGTACCTGAGATAAAATCTCAAAATGCCATTAGAAGAATACAACTTTTCTAACAGTACGCGCTTGTTGCTAATAAGAGAACTTTTACTGGATTATATCAACTTTGTGATTACTTGATTTATACAATGAAAGCTTTATCAGAAGTATAGAACTGTGTATAAGATTAAGCTTTATTTCTCTTTTAAGAATAAGCTGATTTATGATGAACCTGACACTTAGTATTTATATATAAGAATGTCACGTGATTGCCATGTTGGTATAAAGCATAATTGATGTATATGTTATGTTTTCCCCAAAAATGTGGGTGGATAGATGGTGAACCCATTTATGTATGACAAAATGTCATTGTGGAAGAATTTGGAATTTTGGAAAATAAATGATATTGGTACACCTGAATTTCTGAAAACATAAAACACTTGGGCTTGTATCACTTAGAACTACCACATCTCTGTTGTTTATTATTTTCCCCTCTCCTACTAGAGAAACTAAATGACCAGTGGGTCGTCTTGCGGAGTTGGGGCACCCATTTCTTACTAGAGAAACTAAAATAACCTTCGGGTTAGTCTTGCGGAAATGTGGTGAGTTTGTATGCCTAAAATAGGCTTTGATCTTTATCCGTCAAAAATGTGACGTGAGTTTATGCGCATTGATAGCCCAAGAGTGGCTTTTGGCTTTTTTTTTGTCTAGTTAGGTTCATCTTTTTAACGGATTGATCACTTAGACGATACCACATTCGCACCACCTCCGTGCCGAACATACATGCCCGTATGCCTCTCTCATATAAAGGAGGACTACTCCGTCATCCATGCCTAAGTGGGGACATCACATACAGGCATGCATCGCGAATACCCCTAACTATATGAGTACCAAAAGCCACTCTTGGGCTATCAATGCGCATAAACTCACGTCACATTTTTGACGGATAAAGATCAAAGCCTATTTTAGGCATACAAACTCACCACATTTCCGCAAGACTAACCCGAAGGTTATTTTAGTTTCTCTAGTAAGAAATGGGTGCCCCAACTCCGCAAGACGATCCACTGGTCATTTAGTTTCTCTAGTAGGAGAGGGGAAAATAATAAACAACAGAGATGTGGTAGTTCTAAGTGATACAAGCCCAAGTGTTTTATTTTTTCAGAAATTCAGGTGTACCAATATCATTTATTTTCCAAAATTCCAAATTCTTCCACAATGACATTTTGTCATACATAAATGGGTTCACCATCTATCCACCCACATTTTTGGGGAAAACATAACATATACATCAATTATGCTTTATACCAACATGGCAATCACGTGACATTCTTATATATAAATACTAAGTGTCAGGTTCATCATAAATCAGCTTATTCTTAAAAGAGAAATAAAGCTTAATCTTATACACAGTTCTATACTTCTGATAAAGCTTTCATTGTATAAATCAAGTAATCACAAAGTTGATATAATCCAGTAAAAGTTCTCTTATTAGCAACAAGCGCGTACTGTTAGAAAAGTTGTATTCTTCTAATGACATTTTGAGATTTTATCTCAGGTACCACTCACTACTGGCTAGCTAATAGCTAATACAGTGAGTCAAGATTGCTAGGTATAGTTGTAATATCGAAATTTATATATGGCAGAGATTCATCATATAACAAATAAATATCCAATTTACCGAACCAATTAATGCATGACAGAGGTCATCATATATAGATATACAAATAAACAAGTACCAAAAGATACATCTCTTGACCCTCTTTTTTTTTAAGAAAAAAAAAACATGAAAATCCCAATTTGTTTGTGTCATGTCAGTCACACATTCTCATCCCTTTTATACAAATAAAATCAACCAGTCAAAAAGGTCTTCCCATGGTAAAGATTAAAGGACGATGAGACAAGCTCCCTCTTCCCATCATTCCCATCATATAAAAAAATCCATTCCATCAAAAAGGAAGACTCCTCTCTTTCTCATAAATGAAAACTCATATAGGAAAATCCATCCCATCACATTATGACACAAAAGAAAACAAACAAAAACAAAAAAAAACGACGAAATAAAATACAAGACTCACAAACTCCCCCCTTTCTCCCATCATTCACACATCACACCCATAAAGTAAAACCCATTCCATGCCACAAAATATCTACATGCTTAATCACATCATGGCACCAAAAACAAAACAAAAAAAACGAGGAAAGAAAGTATGACTCACCTTTTTTTTTTTTTTTTTTTTTTGTTTCCTCCTTCTTTCTTCTTCTCCTTTCTCCCTTCTGTCTCTTTTTTTTTTTTTTTTTTGTCTAGTTAGCGGCGAAGGAGCAATTAGAATAACCTACCCTATTTATAGAAGTCAATTTGAAGCTCAATTCGAGCTTTTTGGATCACTTTTAGCTAAGTTTGCTATGTAGGAGTTGAGAAGAGAGAGTGATAAATAATTGATGAGTTCTAATGATGGGAGTCTCCTTATTTAAATATATAGTTGGAGGGAAGGGAGAGAAAGAGCCATCTTTGAAGCTAACCATTCAAAGAGAAGACTTCGTCTTGAGTCAAATTGTTTGTGTGTAGGGTGTATGAAATATTCAGTGAGATTATTGGGTTATTAAATTTATATTTTGACTTGTCCTCATTTATATATTTTCGTTAATTTGACCTTCCTCCCTAAATTTGAAAAATATGGACTTTATCAACTTACTGGAATCCTCTGTATGGTACTCTCTATGACTGTTTCTTTGTGAATAAACTAGCCAGCTAGCTAGCTAAACTACACATTGAAAATTTCTTAATCTAAACAATAATTACAATAGAAGACGTAAAAAAAATTTAGATTTTTTAATAAAAATTATGAAAATGAAAGATTTGCAATATATTGGTGATGCAGTCATTTTCCGCTTCCTGCTTTGACTTAGTCCCACTGACCTGCTCACCTATACAAATAATGCACGTAAGCCACGAACCACCGTTGTGGTGGCCGATGGCACTCCGATGCTAAAGTCATACATGGATCTGAGGAATGTGTAATGTTGTAAACATGAATTTTGTAGCGTAACTTATCTTACCAACCTCATGTCTTATTTATAGTGCATGAGTCCTGATTTTACCAGGCCATCGAAGGTTTAGTTTAGGAAGGAGATCTTCATGAGATCATTCTCTAATTAGGAGTCGTGCTATAGAAGGGAAGTTCCCTGTTAGGCCTATGCTCCTAGATACGCGGGAGATAGTTCTCAATCCAAGAGCAATCCGTAGAAGGAAGTTTTCCTGCGTGGAATGTACTCTGGTATTTGTTTCATAGTTGGAAGCAGAGAGCTGCTGTAATTGCCTGTCCGAAACTGATCATTGAGATACTTGTCTTAGTAGGACTTATGGGTATTGAGGATAGCTATGAGACGTATGGGCCTAGCATGCTGTAAGAGTTCGGGTCTGTCTGGTGGACCGAATTAGGCGGGCTTGGTACTGCTTGGATCGGATCAGTGTTGGACTGATGCTTGGGCTCATAGTTCCTCAAGATCATCATGACATGTGTATAGCTCAGGGATGTGATCATTTTTGTGTATCATCAGCTACTCCCCCGAGTTAGTGGCCCGCCACATCGGTTCGTTAAATCATCTTTTGGAAAGATACGCTGCTCATGATGATTGAGTCTGAATCGTTGCTTGAGTCGTGCGCTGCATTAATTGAATGTGTCCTGTTTCAGCGGAAAAGAAACAGGAACCTAATCCCTATTTAGGTCATCCGTAGTGCGGAGTCTAACTCTTTTATTTTCTTTGCTTTTGAAGATACTGCTTTGTTTATCTTTTGATTTACAAAACCTTTTTGATGATGCAACCTTGGTCGGGGGCTTGGAGTTTTTTTTAAGACAAGTTGTTTTTTGAGCCCGGCCTTGCTGAAATCCGCACAAAGTTTTGAGTCCCCGAGGACTTGCCGTTGTATGTCTTGAAGGGTAACCAGACACCAATGTCGCCACCGGCGGGGTTCATCTGCTTGCATCGTGGGATGCTTCAAACTGGAGTGCGTTTTCCTGTTCTGGACATGATTTGGGAATTCTTAGACCTCATTGGGATTCCTCCGGCCCAGTTGGGGCCCAATGGATATAAGATTATCTTCTCATTCTGATCAGGGCAAATGAGGCCGACATTTGCGTGACTCTGCGGGTAATCCAGTTGCTGACTTCTCATCGGTTGAAGGGTAATGCAGTCTGTAAGATGACATCGCCGACCTGCTTCACAAATTTGCCAGACTACTTTAAGTTTTTGCAGAAGTATTGCTTTTTGGCCCCTGCGAATTCAAAGTACTTTCGGTTCAAGGGTTGTTCGCTTGAATGAGAGTTCAGGGTGCTTCGTAAGTGTAACTCTTTCTTTTGACTCTGCTATGCTTGATTGCTGGTGTTTCTTCGCAGGACGGTTTTCCACTACTCCCCTTACCCAAGAAGAGCAAAATACTATAGACATTCTGCGGCTTGTCAACGAGGAACGTGGTGGATGTCGTAAGTGTCCCCAATTTCATTCGTAGTGGAATGTGGGACAACTGGCACGTTGCCCCCACTCTATACCGAGCATCTTGGGTTAAGCTTGAAGATGGGGCCCCTTATAGGAAGAGGAAAACCGCTAGGGGCAAAGCTCTTGTTCTGTCGACGTGGAGGAGTCGTCTGAGACGCTTACCTCTTTCATGAGTTCGAAAAAGTCCCGTATCAGAACTGGGTCGCCTTCAGTATTGATCTAGTAGTTCCTTCCAGTGCACATAGTAATGATGATACAGATGTACAAGGTAAGGAAGAAAAAGCTCGTGGTGATGTTCCAAAAAATGTTGAGTTTCCTAAAGGAAGTAGTGATGATGAATGAGGAGAACATCCCCCACAATAACCACCAACAAAGTTTAGAAGAACCGCTAGAGCACACCACCTATCAAAGAGGTATTCACCTCATATGTGTGTTATGATCACAGATGAGGGTGAACCACAATCTCTTGAAGTCTTTGATGATGAATAGAAAGGGGAAATGGTTGATGTTATGCAAGAATAGATAAATTCCTTGCATAAGAACAACACTTGAATTGGTTGAAAACCAAAGGGGAAGAAGGTGCTTCAGAACAAGTGGGTCTTCAAGATAAAAAAAAATGAATAACAGAACTCAGAACGAAGGAAACAAGGCACGACTGGTTGTGAAGGTTATAGGCAAAAGGAAGGTGTTGACTTTGGAGAGATTTTCTCACCTATGGTGAAGATGACTTCGATACGGATTGTATCGGCATTGGCAACAAGCATGAAACCTTGAGATTGAACAATTAGATGTTAAAGTTGAATTCTTCCATGGTGAATTGGAGGAAGATGTGTACATGGTGCAGCCAGAAGGTTTCGAAGTCAAAGGCAAAAAACACATGGTTTGTAAGCTTAAGGAAGAGTTTGTATGGTTTGAAACAAGTTCATCGGTAGTGGTATAAGAAGTTTGAGTCTTTTATGGTGGACCACGGGTACAAGAGAACGACTTCAGATCATTGTGTGTTTGTTCAGAAATTCTTTGATGGTGATTTTATTGTGCTCTTGTTATATGTTAATTGTTGGACACAACACTACCAAAATTGCAAGGTTGAAGAATAAGTTGAGTGAATCATGTACCATGAAAGATTTGGGTCCAGCTCAACGGATCATTGGGATGCATATTACTCATGATATGAAAACTATAAAGCTTTGGTTGTCACAAGAGAAGTAGATTGAGAAAGTTCTTTAGCAATTTAACATGGACAAGGAGAAATCGTTTAGTTGTCCACTTGCTAACCATTTCAAGTTAAGTCATGAACAATGTCCTTCTAGTGAAAGTGTGAAAAAGAAGATGGAGAGTATTCCCTATGCTTCTGCAGTGGGGAGTTTGATGTATGTCATGGTGTATACAAGGTCAAACATTACTCATGCAGTTGGTGTTGTAAGCAGATATCTTACCAATCCTGACAAAGAGCACTAGCAGCAGTGAAATGGATACTTTGGTACCTCAGAGGTTCTTTTAATGCACGTTTATGCGTTGGGAGTGATAAACCTGTACTAGCAGGTTACACAAATGCAGATATGACATGTGATGTTGATTCCGTGAAGATGACTTCGGGGTGTCTATTTACATATGCAAGGAGAGCAGTGTTATGGTAGTCTAAGTTGCAAAAGTGATTGTTGGGGTTCCCTCCCATGTGGATGGCTTATTTCTAATTGGCCAATGAATCATGGACCAAATTGAAATAAGAAGAAAATTGATGAAATTAAATCATCGACACATATTCATGTTCTTAGTTTTGAGGAAGAAGAAAAAAGGGTTTCTTTGAGTTCATATTTATCTCTCTCTTTGTGGGTTGGGTTTGACGAAAAGGTTGGGCAATTTGTGAGTTCTTTCCTTCTTTGTGTTTGAAGAAGAAGATCTGGAAGACGATGTCTGATCTTGCTCATGGTGTTTGTGAAGCTTCAACCACAACATCCAAATTTCTCTCCTCCAATGATTTTCTAGGGTTCTTCAACTCTAGTGTGGTAACATTTTATTTTATGAAATTGTTGATTGTAGTTATACCCAACAGTGTTGGGTGGTCTTGAGCCTCTCTCAACCCCAAAAGTTAGCTCATGAGATGAGGTTTCCCTTAAAGTTATAAATTGACCACCCTGCCCCTTCCATATGGGATAAATTCAATAATAATACAAAGATGTCTTTAACGCGTTTTGATTTCTACCAACTATATGGCCATCTAATTATAGCTTGGGTGCAGTATTGTCCTTAGACTTGTTACTTTATGCCCCAATTTTTTAGTGGTAGTAATAAAACACCAGATTCGAATTTGGTAAACCTGAAATTTGCATCTAGGTTATTTAAGGTGTTAAATTTGGTAAAGTTTTGTAAATTTGGTTGGTAAAATAGATATTGGTATCTTCTCTCAGTCATGTTAGTGGATTTTGTACATCACACCAACATGAATTTTGTACATTGGCACCACATCCCCAAGCAAGGGTGGAGCTAAAGTTCTAATATAAGATGGGCATTTAATTATTATAAGAGTTAGTAAACTAATGGATCCACGGTTTAAGAAAGTGTTGGAGGCAAAATAGAGTAACACGTGATATTTAGGGGGCAATCAGTACTATTAACTAAGTAAATCCCATTATTCATAGGTAAATTAAGAAAATTTTCAAAGTTAAGGAGGCAATTGTGCCCCTTGTCTCCGAGGTGGCTCCGCCCCTGTCCCCAATTTTGGTTTGGGAGCATTAAAAAATTGTAGCACCAACTGTTTTTTTTTTAAACGAAAATCAATAAATTTCACAAAAAATTATAAGGTCTTGCATTTATTGGGTAATACAAAATTAGTAAAGCCTTATGATTCTCTTAAAGTTGAGCTTATCTAATCTCCAAAATAAACAATGTAAAGCAATCTAAACTTGTTCAAGGTGAAGTACAAGAAATTATTTTTACCAACTCTTGCCAAGCTACTGGCATTATCACAGTTTAATTTACAAAAATTATTTAAAAATCAAATTTATTGGCTATAAAAAAAAAGTTAGTCAGTAGCCTTTTGATTTACTCATGATTTGTATTCTTAGATCACCGAAATAATCTGACGTACATTGGTTGGCAACTTTCTATGAATGTGTCATTATCCAAATTTGTGCATATGCAGAAGCATTTCTATATTTTGATATTTCACTTATTGTAAACCTTCTATTACTGCTTTTTCTCTCTGTCATGAAATTTTTGGCAAATACCTTTCAATTTAGCACGAATACAAACCCTAGAAATTTAGGTTGAGGCTACCAAATTTTTAAATAAGTTCCAAACTCAATCAAGAAAAAATTACTTATAGTAAAATTTGCATCTAGGTTATTTAAGGTGTTAAATAATTGTCTTAAAATTTAAAATATGATAATATTTTTATTTTCCTTGAACAGTAAACAAGGTTTTATAGGGTCCTTGAACTTTTATTGAAATAAATTGACAGATAGAAAATTATATGCACTCATAGAGTTTCCCTGTTGTATCATTAAATATAAAAAATTTCATGTCCTCTGTAATGGAGCTCGGGGAGAATTTAATATAAACCAACACTAGCTCTAATTTCGTTAAATGATTTTTTTTTTTTTTGTTTTAACTCTTAGTTGTCTTGTTTGTCAAGAACAATGAAGTCTTATACCGGAAGCTAATATTGAAGGGCTATACTAAGTACTGATATTGAAAAGAAATTAAATAATAATAAAGATAAATAAATTTTAATTAAAATTTTCAACGTGAACATTGAATGTTTGGAATACTTTCAAGTTTTTGTGTTTAAAGATATGCAGCACAATCTTGCTTTTATCCATACACTTAAGGTCTGTTTGGTTGCACGGAAAATAGACATGAAAATTTAAATCGATTTTAAGGTCTCACCTTCAGATTTGGATTTCCATGAGTAGTGAGAAAACAATCTTATAAAGAATCAATTTCCTGTCAGTAAATAAATGACCAAACAACGAAAATTTGCATAACAAAGAAAATTGATTCCATTTCCCAAAAAAATAGCTAACCAAATAGACCCTTAATTTTGCACTAGACATTAGTTAAATCAAAACTTCTGACATATTAACTAACATCACTTAATTAATATGGAAACGATTGCCAATGACATGACAACTCAACTGTTGGAGCTTGGCGGATGGTACCACTTGGTCATGGGTTCAAACCCAGCTTGCGGCATCTTTATCAGTTTATGATGTGTTGACCAGTTCTGGTCTTTAATGAATTTTAGGATCCTATAAAAACCCTGCTCGCCTTTCAAAAAAAAAATAAAGAAACGATTGAACTTCCAAAAATTTAATTTTCAATGAAAAAACGGATAAAATAGCTAGAGTCCTCAAGTTTACTATTCCATACACTACGGATATTATTCCACTTTAGGTCTCAACTCATGTAACAAAGGTATGTTGTATAGAAAATTGTTAAATTAGGATGTTACCATCCATGGCTTATCTAAATTATTTTTTTACCGAAATCGTTCATATTCTAACATACAAATCCACAACAACTTCAAAAGGACCAGGTATGTTTTAATGAATTATTTTGGACGAAGTAAATAAATGCTAGCACGTTTTTTCTTTGAATCCCCACTGTGGCCTATGAACCCCAATTATGTCTTGCAATTACATATCTCCTCGCGGGATGTAAAACATTAAGCTACATTTGGGTTCCCCAACCATTATTCTAAGTATTTGCTTGATTTACATTTCTCTTCTCTGACGAAAATTCGTTTATTTTTTACAGTCAAGCAAAGCAGGTAAGTCAGAACTCATTCTGTTTCCTCCAAAATGCCCCTGTTGAAATTAAACAACTCCCACCGCCAACCGCCGCTGAAGAACGACCAAAGGACAACACAGCAGAGCAAAAGACAGAGTTTCTTCTCTTCGTATTCTTTGTCTTTCCTCATTGTACCCCACCGTCTCCTCCGCCGAATTCCCCTGTTCGTTCCCACCAGATTTTCACCTCACCCACCTGATAATGTAATGAAACGGCATATAGATGGTTGCATCAGTCAGCAAGAGGCATTGGAGGATTGATCAGAAACCGTCAAAGGCATTGGGGGTGAAACCAGCTGGTTTGGGTTTGGTTGTAAAGGACTGATGGTGGTTTGGGTTCTGGTTTTTTTTAGTGGGTTCTGATGGTGGTTTGGTTTAAAAGAGTTGATGGTGGTTTGGGTTTAAAGGGCAAATCATCTTTTAGAAGGGTATCATCGTAAATGGTAATGTACTATTATAAATTTGTGAAAATTGTTTGTAAGCCTTCATTTGTGTGAGTTGTACTTTCATTATGATACGTCATTAAAAACAATTCCCAAAAACTAACTTATGTAATGGTTGCACTTGCAACACATGGAAAAGTTGGAAGACCATTGGACTTGACATCAAAGAAAAAGGGTAGAACTAGAAAGGAACTCTTTTGGAAGCCACAATTGGCTGCGAAGAATGATAAGGTCAATAGGAAGACATAAGTGGGAGTAGGACCATTCTTCAAGACCCCGTAAACTTTGTAAATTATGTATTTTTTTTTTAATTAAATCAGACATTTATTCAATATCAAAAATAATTTACAATCTGTTCTGGAGTGCGTTACGACTTTACTTAGATCAAAACATTTGAAAAATGAAAGAAACAACTCTAGGAATTTAACCACATTGAAAATTGAACCAGAGTGGAATACCAAGGCATATACATGTTCTCTTCTAGCAACAATTTTGCAACCAATAACCGTAAGTATTTTTATTAGAAATTTTTTTGTCAATTGTGAATATATGTTATATGACTTTTATCCAAATAGAACAATTCCGCAATTTTCATGGATCAATCTCTGTACTTATTAATACATTTCTTAGTTCTAAAGGATCTGCGAGGACTAAGCCTGAAGTCTTTAGTGCACGCGTTTGAAAAATTCTTAGCAGCCGATTCTCTTGCAATATCTTCACTTGACAGACCTGGCTTTGCCAGTTTGACTTTCATCTTCCTTTTTACTACTACAAGTACCATCTAATCTTGCTTCCATCTCCACATTCCTAATTAACAATGTCTGAGGCCCCAATTCTGAGTCAAAATCAGCCTCGTCGCTATCTTCACTAGCACTCTCCCAAGTGTTTATGTTTATTTTTTATTTTTTTAGCCTGCGCCCCTCCTTAATCAAACTTATTGCTTTATCAAGAATCTCGCCCATACTAATGTTCCCCTCCGAATTCAAAACTGAATGAGGCAAATCCCGAATACTTTCTTCTTTGGTAGCCACACTAGACGCCTTTCCTTCTACTGCAACTACCCCCTGCTTCACGGCCTCTACAGCCAAAACCTCTTTACCGGATTGAATCTCAATTCCCACTGCATTCTGATTCTTCTCTTTGTCCACCGAAACTCTGCGACCAACATATGCATCAATGTCCTTTGCCATCCCGTCGTCTTGCGCTCTATTGCCTGACGTTAGCCCCTACTTCAATGGACTTTCCAAAAGTCCCTCATTGTTTTCCTGCACATTGCTACTCTCCACAGGTTTCGGTCAGTCATCAACTTCTTACTCTTTATTTGCCATCCCGCAGATTTGCTGGATGATTTGTTGCTTCCTCAAGCCGTCGATACCAGAGCTACCTTCAACAAGAACAATTCGAATCTGCTTCAATACATGATCACTCTTAGCTTTATCAGTACTCCTCAGCTCTGCCCCATTATCTGTCCTTATATTCTCCTTAACCTGAACGTCTTCAGCCACCACGATCGATGTCATATTGGGCAAGGAAAACAAGCTTGCAGACTCTAGTTTCTTTGATGAAACAGTCCATGTTTTCTTCGAAGAAACATGCTCTGTTTTCTTTGAAGAAACAAACTCTGTTTTTGAATGTGACTCCAAAGCATGTTTCACCGCCTTTTCGATCTCACTAAGAGTATATCCAGCTTCTTCAAACCTCTCTCTATCATTCTCTGGCTCTTTATTATCAATAACGACATTAGTAATAACCTGGATTGCTTGATCATCATGTTTAACATGTGCCGAAGTTGTTTCATCCTCTGTCGGTGCATCAACTAGTGCCTCGTAATTGTTTGCCAAACTTATATTCAATGCCTCCTCTTTCCCCGATTTCTTTTCCTCTACTTTTTCTTGAATCTCTATCCCTTGACTGTTCTTTGCCCCGTTCGTTCCGACATCCTCTTTTGAATCCTTCCCCTTTTGAACAACTGGGACATAAACCTGTTTCACCGCCTTAATGTCATTATTTTGTTCCTTTTTTTTTTCCTTCTCTACAGGTAAGCCAGTATTATCTCCTTTCCGACCTAGTTGCCTCTTGTAATAAGAATCTTGATGACCAATCATTGTGCAATGCTCGCAGTATTTGAAACCTGGGTATCCTATTGTTTTGTTAGAAATCCCTATTATTCGCCCTATTAATCCACACTCTAGTGGGGAGTTTGTCCGCCATACTCATCTCCACGCACAACCAAGCAACACCTGGCCTTGTTAGGCACCTAGTATATTATCCATACGTAGGTAATCTCCGAAGGAATCACCTGTTGCCTTCATATTCAGAGGATGAAATAGATGCAAAGGCAACTTTGGCAACTCTACCCATAACGACGCCGTGACTAGATCCGCTTTCAAACTAAAACCGCCATGCCAATGGAACGCCTTAAACCAAACTCTTCGAATCAGGAACAAATCCCTTGACAAAACTTTTTTCGCTTCTAATTCCGATTGGAGTCTCACTATGACATGACGCTGATCGAGTAAGCCCATCGAAAAATCACCCAAGATTCCCCATGTTCTATGGATGGAATCATGAATATCTTCCAGCGTAGGTCGATAGCTAGAGAACTTAAGCAATCACATGTTTCCATGAAGGATTTTCCACGAACCTCATCCGAAACCGAGATCCCAATGGCCGGATCACCTTCCTTACGAAACCTTGTGCCTTCAACAAGCATTTCATTGATCTCCTCCACTAGAATCTTGTGTAGAATACGCGAATGATGGCTTGGTACTTCCATCAATTTTCCCCCCATCCCCTTCGAGGGAGGAGCCTCCTAGGTGGTTGGGGGCGCCATCATGAAAGATCTCGATCGACCTAAGATGGGTCTTATCAAACCCAACAAGATGGCTCACGACCAAAAACCAAGAATCAATATTTATTTTTCCAAACCCTAAGATAATTTATTTTCAAATATGCTTAAAAACACCTTTAATACACTTTTTACCCCTGCTATGGGGAATAGTGAAGTTGCAATGTTGAATTCTTCCTTCCCAAATTGCCCCTTATAAATTCAACAATTCTTCAAAGAACGTCAAACAACGTCACCTGGTGGGCCCTCCACTCCTTCATTTCCTTTGTACAAAATGGTTGAGTGGGACACTGGTTTTGGATCATATATATAATACCAAAAATTCTAGCCAGCCTTTTCTTAGTCTTGTTTAGGTTTTTTTACACTTCTACCCCTTATATAAATAGTGTTTGTGGCGTGTTTTAAAGAGGAGGGACAAAAAGTGTAAAAACACCAAAACAAGGCCACCAAAAAAGGCGGGCTAGAATTACTCATATAATACATTTGCATTATTATAATACTGTGGGTATTGAGTTTAATTAATAGTGTTATTGTGACGAAGGAGAGAGATAGGGTCTCACTTCTCCCGCGTGAATGAATACAATAAAAATTAATTAAACAATAAAAAAAAGTGAAACACCAACTTATAATATTCCCGAACTTATAATATTCATGTTGTGGGCTTTACAAAAGAAATATTTACTTGGACATAGAGGAATTTTTTTCGGACATTTTATCCCATGAGTCAGAGTGGACTTTTAGTACTTGAATTGGCCCAAAGGCCAAAAATGTGTTTTTTGATAACAGTTTGTTGCATTAGCTTTAAGTTATGAACCAAATCGTTTGTAGTGTGTAGATTATTATCAAGTGCTCACTGAAAATGAACTGAGTGTCTTCTTTTTATTAAATAAAAAAACAAATAAATAGTAGAAACAAATTTAGTGAAAGTCTCATGAATCAGGGATTTTACACCCTAAGAAATAGTGCAAGCAACTACAAATTCCTAACTATATCAATTTAAGTAAAGAGTGGGTAGTAAAAAAAAACAGTTAAATGGAAAATTAAGAAAGGACTTCATATTATTACTTGAAAATATCTTATGTTGAGGTACGTTTGTAAACCATGTAACAAGAAGTTTGATTTTTTTTTAAATGGTAACCCATAATTTGATTTCATATTTGGTAATTTATGATCTATTCGGGGAGTGCCGAAGGCACGACCCAAGGACCAGGGTGGCATGCCAAAGGCATGGCGCACGAGTACACACTATGTGAAAAGTGTATGACCGTTCCGTAGGCACGGCTGATACACTAGTAATAAGTAACTAATAACTATCTATTGTAATTGAATTAAATATTTTTTAATAGTGCACATAAGTTATTTTTATTTGCATGACTTACGTGATGACTACACATATAATAATTGTAGTTTTAGTAGAATTGGAAGACAACAAAAATGTGGTAGATACTAAATAAAATTTGCAACGACCCGATCCACATAGTACAATATTGTCCGCTTTGGGTCCAAGGCCTGGGCGCAACTTTAAAACGATGTCTGTCAGACTCAGGACCGCTCACATTAGGGTGTTTCAAATCCACCCCCTTATGGAGCCCAACGTCCTCGTTGGCACACTTTTGACTAGGTCCGACTCTGATAACATTCTATAACATCCTGATCCACATGGTATAATATTGTCCGCTTTGGGCCTTGGACCTTCACAACCTTAAAATATGTTGTATCATGGGGATCCAAACTCGCATTTATATAGCACATATTATTCTCTTACTCAGGCTATGTGGGACTATAACTCTCCCTGGATAGCTTGCCAGTCTTAGCTCGCCTATATTTGGTAGTCTGCAACCTCTGAGCTCGCCCACACTTGGTAGCATGTCAACTCTAATAGCCTGCCCACACAAAGTAGCATGTCAGCCTTTGAGCCCATTCACACAAGAAGTTGTCAGCCTCAGAGTCCACCCACAACAGGTAGCCTGCCAGCCTTAAAGCCTGCCCACATAAGGGTGTTACAAAATTGGTAGAGCTATCATAGATGAACTATTCAACTTTATGTTGTTTGTACATATATGCCACCCAATTCTTTGTAATATGTCCAACTTAGGCTCCGTTTGGTACATGATAAAAGAATGTATATGCAGAAAAAAAAATTATGGCATTTATATGACTTTAGGTATTTGCTTGACTTTACGGAGAGTGATTATTGAAATTTGAACCTTCGCATCTCCTATTTATAAAATCATACAAAACTTACAGGACAAAATCTTCCGCATTACTTTACAAAACTCAAATCATCAAGACATACTCAAATTTACTCCCTTCATAAACACCCGAACCATCACAGCCACCATCTCAACCACCCTACCATAACCTCCCCCAACCATCACCAGAACCATCATAAACACCACCTCTACCACCACAACTACTATAGTCACCACAACTGTTGCCACCATCACCACTACCATAACATAATCACCACAGCCATCACCACCTTCACTACTACCACCATAATTTTCGCTACCACCACCACCACCACTACGATCATAGTCACTGCCACAACAACCACCACTTTATTTACAACCACCGCACACATTCGCAGCCACTGCCACCACCATAATCACCGTCATTTACAACCATCATTACCAAAACTATAATGGCAACTGCTGCCATCTAGACTATGCCACAATTACGACTACTACCATCATTAGTTTCACCCACAACCACCACCTCCAATACCATATAGGGAAATCAAATATATGTTCAGTCGTGCATCGATTTTCTACCAAACGTCTGTAGAGTAATGCATTGCAAACCAATGCATATACAAACTAAAGCATTTGCATCAATTTGCACATGCATTATTTTACAGTGTATCAAGCGGAGCCTTAGTTTTTTTTTTTTTATGGTAGCAACCCTTTTGAAAATCACCTATTCAATTTGATAATTTTATGCATGCATATCTTTGTTTGATGTACAACTATCATGACCTGCTCCACTCTAGTACTGAGCCTAGACTAAAGTTCACCTCTAATTATGAAGCATGCATTGTACCGATTGTCCCTGACTTAGCCATGGGATTTAATTTCAAAAGGCCTCGCTATATTAAGTGGATAGCCAATATACCCTATTGAACTCCTCTCACGCATGATGTGAGACTAAACAATCCACCACCACCATCCATGTGTAACTGGTAACTTTGCACCACCATTATACAGTTAGGAAAAATAGAAAATCAGTTCTGGTGGTTGACAATTAAAATTTGTATTTGATGTCACCTCAACAAACATGTATCAAATTTGAATCACAAAAATAGCATATGGTGTTTATCTACTTATGGTTTGGGGTAAATCTCAAATCTCATATCAATCGATGCAATCACAAATGCAGTCACAAACAAGAAATCATGGGGAGCGAACTGTAAGAGTCATCATCGCTCATGAAGAAGTATAATTGCATGACAAATAACTATTGTATCATTTTATCTATTTATTTCATCAACAAAAATACTAGGAAACCGGGTTTTTGAAACCAAAGTGATGTGGCGTGGTCTTGAAGGAATGATGAAATCCCCAAAGTGTTTATGTGTATCTCGAGGTTGTAAAAAAACTCTTCTGACAATGATGTGCATCTTGGTCGCAGAACCTGGTTGCAAAACCTAATTCCCTCGCCTCACTCATTTCATCAAATGTATGTATTTATTCTAAAATGCTAATTACTAGAGCCCATAGAGGAATGCCCCCTCTTTTAATCTTAGCAGCGACATGAAGTAGTGCAATCAAATGTAAGAGGGCCATGTGTGAGGATTCTGAAACCTAATGGGTGGTGATGGACATGGTGTTTATATATATATTGATGCAGTCAATTTTTGCTCCCTGTTTTGACATTGACCTACAAACCTGATGACCTGCACAAGGAATGCACGTGAACCATGAACCACCGTTGTGCTGACCAATGATACTTTGATGTTAAATTCAGACATGAATCTAAGGAATGCGTAATGCTGTAAACAGGGAAAATTTATAATGCTTACCAGGCTATTGATGGTGTGGTTTTAGGGAAGAAGATCTGCATGGAGATCCTTCTCTAATTAGGAGTTGTGCTGTGAAGAAAAGTTTCCCTGTTAGCTTTGTGCTCCTAGATACGCGTGAGATAGTTCCCATTCCGAGAGTTGTCTATAGATAGAAGTTTCCACATGAGACATATACTCTGATATTTGCTTCCTAGTTGAAAGAAAAATGTTGTTGTCTTGCCGTCCAAAACTGATCCTTGAGATACTTGCCTTAGCAGGGCTTACGGGTATTGAGGATGACTATGAGATGCGTGAGCTTCGCAGGCTGTAATGATTTCGGGTTCGTCTAGCAGACTGCGTTGTGCGAGCTTGGAACCACTTGGGCCAGATCAGTGTTGGGCTGACGCTTGGGCCTACCATTTCTCGAGATCATCGTGACACATGTTCGGTGCAGAAGAGAGACCATTTCGGTGTATCATCAGCTACTCCCCTGAGTTAGTCGGCCATCACGTCGGTCTACTAAGTCACTTCTTGAAATGATACGTCGCTCATGATGATCGAGTCTGAATCGTTTGCTTGAGCCGCGCGCTTCATTAATTAAGTGTGCATCAATTAAGTGGAGAAGATGTGGAAAATCAATCCCTATTTAGATCCTCATTTTTGCAAAGATTGACTCTTCCATTTTCTTGCTTTTAGATATTCCGCTCTATTCATCTTTTGATTGAAAGCTTGTTCATCTTTGTCATGGCTCACCAAGATCATCTTGATGACGAAACTTTCACCAGGGGCCTCGAGTTTTTTTTAAGACAAGTCGTTTGATGAGTCAAGCCTTGGTGGCATTCGAAACACGTTTGGGGTCCTTGAGGACCTGCCATTGTACGCTCTGCAAGATGATCAGACGCCAATGCTCCCTCCAGAATGGTTTATTTGTTTGCATCACGGAATACTTCAGACTAGAGTTCGCTTGGTGGTTCTCGATGAGATTTGGGGCTTCTTGGATTTCCTCGAAATCCCTCCTGCCCAATTGGTACCCAATGGGTATAGGATTATCCTTCTTATTTTGATCAGAGCAAAGGATGTTGGTGTCGGCATGACTCCGTGGGTGATTCAATTGTTGACTTCTCCTCGGCTAAATGATCACACCGTTTGTAAGATGATGTCACCAACCTACTTTGGGAATTCGCCAGACGACTTCAAGTTCTGGCAAAAATATTGTTTCTTGGCTCCATCAGACTCGAAGTATTTCAAATACAAAGGTCATCCACTTGAGCAGGAGTTCAGGCCACTTCGTAAGTATTACTTCAACTTTTGAATTCGTTGCACTGATTTTATGCTGATCATTGCATTTGTTTTTTTGCAGGGAGATTCCCTGCTACTCCTCTTTCCCTAGAGGAGTAGAACACTATGAAGACATTTCTTAACTTGCTGAAGATGAGTGTGGAGGAAGTCATATGTCCTGCTAACTTCAGTCGCAGTGGTTTGTGGGCCAACTAGCACATGGTCGCCACTCTTTACCGAACGCCGAAGGTCAAGTCTGAAGGTGGAGTCCCTTCTAGAAAGAGGAAGGTCGTCGAAGTTAAGGCTCTCGTTTCGTCTGATACGGAAGGATTTTCTAAGACGCTTGCCTCTTTTGTGAGTTCGAAGAAGTCCCATCCTAGGACTGAGTCGGCTTCCAAACGGTCTACTCTAGTGAGGGCGGAGCGTGAACCTAGTTAGCCTGCTAGGACGGAGGCTGAAATATCCGGCTAGAAGAGGGACCATCTTCGATTAGCGGGAGTTGAAGGTGTGTCGAATCTGAGTATCGCGCAAGCTGAAGCTTTGAGTGAGAAGCTGATGTTGGCCGCTGTGGCAGCTTTTACTGGTGTTGATTACTCTGGGGTCATTTCGTGGGAGGTTTCTGACGAAGATTCGCCTAAGGTTCCAGAGTTCAATCGCTCCACTGAAAGATCATCTGATAGTGGTCGCGGTGAAGTGGGCCATATTTCTTGTAGTCTGCATTGGTCCCCATCTCATTCCAGGCTGCATATTAGGGTGATGGAGAGTCTGTTGGACAAATCGATTCCCTCTCTTCCTTTGGATTCCGCTAGGCCGTCTCGAAATAAATGGTCAATCGCTGGTGACAAAGGGAAAGCTGTGGAAGAAGACCTGGGTGTAGTGGCGACTACAAAAGGTAATTCCGCATTCGGGAGAGCTTCATCTGGATGCGCAGATAATTATTTTTTCTTCGGACGTAGTGAAGATGAGCAACCAGGCTTGGCACCAGGAGATCGACGTTGACTATGCTTCAAAGAAGCACATAAGCAGGTGTCATAGCTGGCTGATAGACCACGCATCGAAACCCGAGGAGAATACACTAGAAGGGCATATGGATAAAGGTTTAAAGCACCTTATGTTGGGGATGTCTCATTTGAGCTAGGTGGCTGTTGCTGGGACGGAGGTTGAGGCAGCTCGTGAGAGGGTGTACACTATGGAGCGTGTTTTCTTGAACATGTAGAAGCTATACTCTGACACGCTTTTTGAGATTGAGCTACTGAGGAATTAGGTTGAGGAGGGTAGGCTGAAACAGTCAGTCATTGTTGTTGAGACTCAAAGGGTTCGTCTGGGGGCCCTTGAGTCTGATTTGGCAGAGGCGGTGTCCGCAAGGGATAGATTCAAGCGAGAGTTGGATCTGATCTAGAAGTTGTGCAGGAAGCTACGGCTAAGACGCTTTCTGAATTGCAGTATCTTGTTGAGGAGAAAGCCATGAAGGAGATTGACTGGGCTGCCCAAAGGCAGCAGTTAGAGGCCGACGTGGAATTCATTGCTCGAGTAGCGAGGAAGGCTGAAGAGTAGCTTCAAATGGAGCAACATGAGCTCATTGTTGTTAAGAGTAGTCCGGCTACAAAGCAATCTCAGGTCGATGCGTTGACAGGCAAGCTGGAGCTGCTGCAACGTGAGCTTGTTGAGTGTGAATTTCGCTTGGTCGTGCATGGGAGATTAGAGCTACTGGCGCTGATGAATGATGAGCATCCAGAATGGGACCTCGAGTATTATAAGAAGATATCACATGCAGACCTAGATGTGATTTCCGCGTCATCAGAAGAAGAAGGCATTGCAGATCATGATGCCTAGATTGAGGCGTGCACGGACGTAACTACTGCTCTTTCCACCATTGAGCTTAGTTCTCTTGTTTCCGTACCCCTCCTAGAGAGGAATAAAATTTGTGTATTTGTACTTTTTTGTTCTAACTGTTAATGCAAACAAGTTTATTTTGAATACACTTTATGCCCGTATTTTGTTTGGTCTCCCTGTCTCGCGTTTTCCATTGTGTCTTGTCATTTTAATTTGACACAGGCCTAGTTGGGTCAGTAGGAAGCCAAATGGTTTTTTATTGTTGAGAGTTTGACCATTCACGTCGTGAAGACCCCAACCTGTTCTTTTGCGAGGTTTAAGAGTCGTTGTCATTCAGTTACATCAATAGTAGGTGTTCTTCGAATGGTTTAGTAATGGACTACACTTCCCAGGCTATGGATCATCCTCTAGGTAAGCCTTTGGAGACTTAGGTTGTGCACCTGACAGTCGGTCATTGCTGCTGGCATGAGTGAACTGTGGTAGCCGAGCACATGCAATGTCTTTAGCTAGAGCGTTTGTCCCGAGTTAGGTTTCGTAAGCTCGATTTGGCATTCCAAGTAGCATTGGTCCGTGTGTAAGCGGGATGGTTTTTAGGTCAACTCGAGTGGCTATTGCTGATAATGGAATCTCAGCGTATGCGAGCGTATAGACGTTGCCTGAGCTGTGATTTTAGTTTGACTACTGCTGTATTGAGGGGGAGCAGTGGCCGAGTGGCGAGCCGTTGACATCAGTTGAGGTTGACTGGGTTCCCATCTTCCAAACCATCTATACCCGTGCGGAACGGATTATAGGTTTGGGATGTGAGAATTTGGCGATCATGGTCTATTGAAGAGCGATAATTACATGGCGAGCCATTGACATCAGTTAGAGATTGACTAGGCTCCAACCTTCCAAACTAACTACACCCGCGCGAAGCGGGCTATAAGTTTGGATATAATGGATTCGGTGACCATGTTCCGTAAAAGAGCAATGGTCCTGTGGCAAGCTGTTGGTATCAATTCGGGACTGACTAGGCTCTCACGTTACAAATCATTGTACTGTGCGTATCGAGTTACAAATTTGGGGGTTTTCGGCGACCATGGTCTGTAAAAGAGCAGTGGTCCCATGGCAAGCCGTCAGAATTAGTTCGGGATTGACTAGGCTCCCACCTTAATTCCAAACCATCTACACCTTCGTAGTGGGGGCTACAAGTCTGGGGTTGGTATCAGGCACGGAGCCACGTGGGGGCAAGTGCCCCCACTGACTTTTTGAGAATTTTTTTTATTTTTTATTTTTTTTATGTATACCCCAAATCCCTAAGTAGGTTTTCTTTTTAAATTTTCCCTTTAAAACTCTGCTGCAGCCTGCAGCTGTCCTGTTTGTCTTCCACTTTAATTAAAACTCTGGAATAGCTACAGACTCCTTGCAGGCTCAAAGCTCCTTCATCTTCGTGTTCTGCTGTTGCTCAAAGCGCCAACAATGGTATTGTCCATTTCCCCTTCATTAGTCTTTGTCATCACCAAATCAAGAATGATAAATCAACCTTAAACCAGACACGATTGACGATACGATGACATGGCCTTGATAGGTTACATTATAAACCAACTTGTCTTGTTTTCTTTGAGATCCTGTTTTTCTTGCACTTTAGATGATTACCTAGAGTTCCTTTTATCATGAAAATGATTTCTGAGTGATTTCTTGGGTGCTCAAGTGAAAAACCATGAGTACTTCAGCTGTAACTCAAGAGGCCTTCAACCTGTTTGATGTTTTGCCCAAGTGGGATCATTTTGCTTTTAGCACAAAAGGATGGGCTATTAAGTTCTTGAATTCAAATGGGTATTCTTCAAATTTGTCAAATACTGTGAATTTTGAAGGATTTGGGGGTTTTGGTGGTGAGAAAGGGAAGTGTAGCACCCCGTAATTTTTTTGTACTTACTGAAAATATTTATATTTTTTTTTTGTGTGATTGTCTTCATTAAGTTATGGGCATACGTATGAGCTATTTGTTTGTCCATGTGATGTGTAGTTTGTTTATTTAAGAATTAATTTCCTACTTACCTTCCTCTACCGAATCTCGGGACGAGATTCTTTTGAGTTGTATATATTGTAATACCCGCCTAATTAAATAAATATATAAAATTTCTTTTGTAAACCCTAATGTTGATGGGTTGTTACCCAATTGTATTTGGACTTGGTTGTGGGCTTTTATTAAACTAATAAGTAGGGTTTTTATTTTGTGAAATAGGGTGGGCGCATTCGGAAGTTCGGTGGGGGCGAATAGCCACCCACCATATAAAAGAAACAAAACCCTTTTTTTTTCTTCTTCCTTTTCTTTTTTTTTCCTTCCTTCTCCTTTTTCCCTTCCTGTTTTGTTTCTTCACCAAAGGAGCAGGCAACGAGAGAGAGGGAGGAGCCGGCAATGAGAGAGATGAACTCGTGAAGAAGGGGAATCTGAAGGTGATTGGTGGCGAGGCTGATGGAGAGATGAAGGTGGAACAGGTGGAAGGTGAGGTCTGGGGTCCTTTGGAATTCGGGGAAAATGGCGATGGCTTTGCTGAGACGAGAAGGAAAGCGTTTTGCACCTCTGCTTTCGTCGCCTTCCATCAACGACGCAATCAATGGCACTGCTCGATCCTCCATCATTTCTGAGGAGATTACCCCTCAGGGAGCATGCGATGGTGTCTTTGATCGAGTCTGGCAGTGGTGTCGAGATGAAGCCTCTATTTCTGAGTCAGAATCCGAGAGTGATTTTCAGAGACGATTGTGAGTCTTCTTTGATTCTTTATACGAGTTCCTTTTTGTTGAAATACCCATATCTTTGTTTGTTGATTTTGGTGTGTTTAATGGCTTACTGACGATTGAGTGTGTTTTCCCATTCTCCATTTTTTTCTTTTTCTAGTATTGTTTGGTGTTTGGGTATCTGTTAGTTTGATTGGATTTGCAGATTTTGATTGATATTGTCAATTGGTTTTCTTTGTTATCAACTATTTCTGTGAATCCAAATGGAAATTATCAATTTAGGCTCTGATTATTGTGGTTGATGAAATTGGATTTGGGATCTGGAATGTGAAATTTATTATCACAATGGCTATATGTCTTTATGTTTTATCTCTCATCTGAGATAGGTCAAACACAAATAGTGCCCCAGTTGAGTCTTGTTTTCTTATTCAGGGCAATCATTTGGATAGGAAACCCAAATGCAGGGATGTTTAATTCAGTTACCTGTAGGAGGATTGTGTCCACGGGTTTTTCTTGTTTTTTGTATCAGTCCATATAGGATTAGTAGTTCACAATGAATGTGTTGGATCTGTTTCTTTGTGCATTTAGTTTCTTGAAATTTTAATGGATTCAATTAGTTAGGTGAGTTGCTTATGGTATTTGATGGATTTGGATTTTGATGTGCATTTCTGTTTTGGCATCTCTATAAACTTTACTGGAGTGATGGGTTCAAATAGTTGAGTGTAGTAGTTTGGATTTTTCCCTATCTTGGACTTGCACAGAGAACCTCATTGTTATACAACTCTAACTTCCAGTTTTAACAAATTTCTCTTTGTTGGGTTTTCTTGAACTAGTCAAAATCTCCTAAAAAGTTCCTTTACCAAGTAGATAACTGAATGTAAGTGGAACTGACAAACCAATCATATCCATTAGGAGTATCTCATTACTTGGTGTGGGGACAGTGTAAAGAGGACAAAGGTCATACAGTAAATGGGTATGGGTATGGGTATGGATATGTATGTTGACAGTGTATGTTCTATATTGATTGTCACTGTCTAATCAATAGATGTGGTCATGATAGGTGGTTTTCAAAAGAAAAGGTGGATTTCCATAAGGATAGTCAGGTATAGCCAGTAATGGAACTTGTTTTCTTGTCACGTGTATGTGACTGTTAAAAGAATGTTTGTGCTTGCGACACACTTGTTTTTCATTCTTTTCTGAAGGAGATGGCAAAATAGATTTTGTCATGTTGTGAATATCACCTTGGTAATGTTTTATGTATATATGGTTCTTGTAAAGGAATGTGATGTGACGTTAATTGATTTGGAAAAATAATGACTCAAATAAAATACTTGGTAAATGTTCTTTTTCCACAACTCCAGAGAAAAAAAAAAGATGTGAAAAGAAAAGAAACTTTTGTATACAGACTTGCTTGTATACGTATGATATTATTATGGGTATGCAGACTTGCTTGCATATCGGTGCACCGTTCCATGTGAGTTCGGTTGTACGTGTAGAATGCTTGTCAGTGATCGAACTTCGGGTGAGATGACATGACACTCGAGGTGGCACCCCACTTGGGTCATGTACGCTCCGAGTGGCTTCGATGGCAAGGGAGACACACTTGGGTGAGGTGTGTTCGGCACAGGAGGAGAGTGCGATTGTGGAAAAAGAAGCCAAGAATTAGAAAACAAAATAAATAATTAAATTAAACCATTGAATTGAGCATGCCATGAAATTGTGTATAGATTATTTTAGCTTATACTAGGTTAGCCTTGAGGGAAGAAACTAACAGCTCATTCGAACCTTGAATGAGAACTACATGTCTTCCTAAAGGTAGAAAAATGTGTTTTGTTAATATTTCAATAATAGTTTCAAATGATTATGGTTTGGAGTGTTGTTGCATTTATGAGGATTGATAACTCATAAACTTTATTTATTAGTAATAAAGAATGCATATTTATTTATTAGGATGATAACACCATTGCCTCATTGAGGAACTACCTGATGGTGTGGTTATTAATTGTTTGGTTTATTTTAATATTGTCATGTGCGGATTTATTGATTTTGGGATGAAGATTTCTCACACCGGCTTTATTGCTGACCCGAGTGAGCTTTTGCTTCTTGGGTACATTCCTTTTGGGAATGTAGCCGAGTAGTCTTTCAGGTTTAGAGATTTTGAGCTGCATTACTGGAGTTCCGCTAGTGAGCTAGCCATGCCAGTCTTCTCCGGGTTAGATTTTTATTTGTTTCAGATGTTTAGTTCATGCTGCTATTTGTTTCTGTTATTATTGAATTTTCACGTCCCGAGTTTTGGGGGAAACGGATAATCCTAAGTGGATTTTGGGATTTTCGTTTCCTTCGAAAATTGGGGCGTGACAGGAAGCCCAAGGTGTTTGCTTCATTGATGTTGAGTAAAAGTTCTGCAAGGATTCAGAGGATATTGAATGACTTCAATAGGGCTGTTCAATTACATTGTGATAGGATCCCACTTGGGTTTGGGTCAATTGGGTTATCTACTGGAGAGAGTGGGCTGAGAGAGAATGGTGGTGGAATGTTGGAAGGTCAAGGGTTCAATTTAAATGGGGTTGGAGTGGAGAAGCCCAAGAAAGTTCTGATTTTGATGAGTGATACTGGTGGTGGCCATAGAGCTTCTGCTGAAGCAATTAAGGTTGCTTTTCATGAAGAATTCGGAGAAGAGTATCAGGTCAGTTTGATATCTCGCAGTTGGATTTCAGTATGATTGTTTGTTGTTAACTGTTTTATTATCATGTTCTCTATGATAAGAGTGTGTGGCACAGGTTTTTGTTACAGATTTGTGGTCAGAACACACCCCTTGGCCATTTAACCAATTGCCTAGGAGTTATAATTTCTTAGTGAAACATGCAACCCTATGGAGAGCAACATACTATTTGTCTGCTCCACGATTAGTGCATCAAACCAATTTTGCTTTTTGGTCACCCTTCATAGCTAGGTGAGGCTCTTCTTCACTTTGCATTACATGATTACATCTTCCCTGACTTCTTTGAACTTGAAACAAATGTAAGCTGTTATTTATTTTCATCGAATTAGATAGCATGCATTACATAAATTAAAAATTAATAGATTAACTTAATTTGATTTTGAGTAAGATTAATTAGCAATATGTGTAACTAATTTTTGTTAAAGTATAACTAATTTTAGCAATAAATTAAAAAAAATATATTTATGTTAAAGTAACTAATTTTTATATTATATTTATCATATTTAATTAATTATGACATCACTCCGCCCCCCCTCAACAAAAATCCTGGCTCCGTCACTGGTTGGTATTTCGACGGCTACAGTCTGTAGAAGAGCAGTGGTCCCGTGGCGAACCGTCGATATCAATCGAAATTGACTAGGTTCCCTTCTTCCAAACCACTTACACTCGCGCTATGGGGGCTACAGGTATGGCCTTTGATCAGAAGCTGTCATAACCAGTTAGGCTTACTTGATTGGGTTCGGCGACCGTTGTTCGCGAAGGGGGCAACAATCCTTGGCGAGTCATCGTCACCAGGCGTGACAACGCTGATTAGACTCCCACTTCCTAAAGCATCAACATCCACACTGGGCGAACTAGGTGTCGGGATGAACCGGAAGTTGTCGTCATCAACCAAAGCTGACTAAGCTTGCCCGACTTGGTGGGGGCTCTGTCTGTTGAGGACGTGCAAGCTTGCATCCGCGAGCGGAGTGCATCGTGCAGACGAGTTTTGAAGAGACGAGAGTACCTTAAATCAGCTGGTGATATGTAGATGTGATCCGTGTGTCAAAAATGACTAGGGTTTCTAATGCTTGTGTCAAGCATGTGGTAGAATACTACTTGAATAGTGGGTCGACCCCTTGGACCCGTAAAGTGAGAGCTAGAGTTTCTCGTATGATCAATATGCTACGTGTAAAGCGTAGATTGCATGGTAACACGCGCACGACGTAGATCTTGAGACGGTTGAGTATCGATCACTCCCCACAATTAATGGGGTTGTTGCAGCCTCGTTGATTGGACAAACGTGGTCCTGTGCAGTTTCCTTGGCAACCATCGTCTCCGTGTTTTCCATACGGTATTTAATGATGAAGCGCCCGTTTGGTGAACCACTATGTCTATATAATGGCGTTTCATCATCGTTGTAGGCATTATATTCTGCAAAGTGTACCCCCTGTAATGCTCTTACTAGAAGAACATGTTTTGGGTTTTCCAAAGGCTGAAGGGACATCTCCAACGTTGAAGTCTTTGAATGTTCTGACATTTGTGCCGATGAGTCACGATAAGACTTGTTGTTATGCATGGTATGGATGCAGTAAGTTTAGGTAGTTTATTTGACAAGATTTATATTTTAAACTAAATGTCTAAATCTCATTCCATTTTCTCGGGTAAAGTTGTAATGTACCCCTGATCAAATAGTAGTTCTTTTTTATCAGTAATTATGGTCTGACATTCCATAGTTGCCCCTCCCGGAGGTTTATATAAAAAATAGTGGTAATAATAAAATAAATAAATGAATATCAATATAGTAGTGACAAAGATAAAAACAAAGTAAAAAGGTCTTAGTAAGGCATCTCCAAAGTTGCGTAAAGCATTCAAATTTGACCCTCAATGTGCAAGTGTCACCGACTATATAAAACTCAGATTCACCCGGCCCTTGAGTTAAATTCTTCAATGATGGCGATATTTTGTTATACATGCTTGCATGCCTGAACTCTGAAAGATTGGATTATAAAGTTCTCTGCACATTGACTGTCAAATCTCACCTTAATCATCTTGACAGCTGCTTATTATAAGAAATTATCCTTATAGTTGTGAAGTACTATTAATAAGAATGTATGACACAATTAACTTTAATTCTACTGGAATTTCTTCATCCTTGGAATAGAGTACGTAATCGCTCAGGACGGACGTATAGCTAACTAGTAGGACATTTTTCATGAATTTCAACAAAGCAAAGAGTGAAAAAAACAACGTCATCACATTTGACCATGATTTGTACTACGTCTCTTGGGAGAGAGCTAACTTTTTCTTATGGACAGGGACGGCCTTGTTAATCCATACAACATGGCTTGCATGGCAAGTGATTAAGTTGAGATTTCTATGAATCACACCCTCAATCATCTATTGGTAACTACTGTTTATAACAAATGATCCTAGCGTAGGAGAACAATAAGTAATTAGAAAATGAAAAACAGCTATTAAACTTGAGAATAAAAATAAATAAAGGAATTTATAGTTTCAGGTCTTCCAATAAGCTGCTATAAAATGTGATGCATGCATTTTTCGCTCCTTGCTATGACCTAGTCCTGCTGACTTGCTGACCTGCACAAGGAAAACACGTAAGTCACGTACCACCGTTGTGGTGGTCAATGACACTCCGATGCTAAAGTCATACAAGGATCTGAGAAAGGTGTAATGCTGTAAATAGGGAATTTGTAGCGTACCTTAGCTTATCAAACTCATGTCTTATTTTATAGTGTTGGAGTCCTGGTTCGACCAGGCCATCAATGACGTAGTTTGAGAAGCAGATCTTCATGGAAATCCCTCTCTAATTAGGAGTCGTAATGTAGGAGGGAAGTTTCATGCTAGCCCTGTGTTCCTAGATACGTGGGAGATAGTTCCCAATCTGAGGGTAATCCGTAAAAGGAAGTTTATATGGTGATATGTACTTTGATATTTGCTTCCTACTTGGAAGCGGAAAGCTACTGTAGTTGTCTGTCTGAAGCTGATCCTCGAGATACTTGCCTAAGTAGGGCTTACGGGTATTGAGGATAGTTGTGAGACACATGGGCTTAGCTAGCTGTAAGAGTTTGGGTCCGATTAGCAGACTGCATTGGGCGAGCTTAAAACCGCTTGGGTTGAATCAGTGTTGGGCTGACGCTGGGGCCCGTAGTTCCTCAAGATTATCATGACATGTGTATGGCTCAGGGATGTGACAGTTTAGGTGCATTATCAACTACTCCCCTCGAGTTAGTGGGTCATCACATCGGTTCGCTAAGTCATCTCTTGAAAAGATACGCTGCTCATGATGATTGAGTCTGAATCGTTATTTGAGCTGCGCGCTACATTTATTGAACGTGCGTCGGTTCAGTGGAAAAGAAGCGGGAATCTAATCCCTATTTAGGTCATCCGTTGTGCAGAGTCTGACCCTTCTATTTTCTTTGTTTTTGAAGATACTGCTCTGTTCATCTTCTTATTATAAAGATCGTTCGTCTTCTTCATGGCTCAACAAAACCTTCTTGATGACGCAACCTTGGCCAGAAATCTGTAGGAAGTTTGGGGTCCCTGAGGACCTGCCGTTGTCTGTTCTGAAGGGCGACCAGACGCCAATGTCACCACTGGAGAGTTTCATCTACTTGCACCGGGGGATGCTTCAAACCGGAGTACGCTTTCTTGTTCTGGATGTGATTTGGGAATTCTTGAACTTTATTGGGATTCCTCCGGCCCAATTGGGGCCTAACGGATACAAGATCATCCTTCTCATTCTGATTAGGGCGAAGAAAGCTGGCGTCCACGTGACTCCATGAGTGATCCAGTTGCTAACTTCTCTTCGGTTGAAGAGTAACGTTGTCTGTAAGATGACGTCGCAGAATTGCTTTGCGAATCTGCCAGATGACTTCAAGTTCTAGCAGAAGTATTTCTTTTTAGCCCCCACGGATTCAAAGTACTTCCTGTTCAGAAGTCGTCCGCTTAAGCGGGAGTTCAGACCACTCCGCAAGTACAACTTTTTCTTCTGGTTTTGTTGCGCGCTTGACTGCATGCTAATCGTTGCTTGCATTTCTTCGCAGGAAGGTTTTCCACTACTCCTCTTACTCTAGAGGAGAAAAACACTATGGAGACGTTATGTGGCTTGTCAACGAGGAATGTGGTGGATGTCATATGCGTTCCCAACATCATTCACAGTGGGCTGTGGGACAACTGGCACGTGACCCCCACCCTTTACTGAACATCACAAGTTAAGCTTGAAGATGGGGCCCCTTCTAGGAAAAGGTAGGTCGCTGGGGCCAAAGCTCATGTTTTGTCCGACGCGAAGGAGTTGTCTGAGACGCTTGCCTCCTTTGTGAGTTCAAAGAGGTCTCACATCAGAACTGGGTTGTCTTATACAGGACCCGTTCCAGTGAGTAAAGAGTGCGTCAGGGCGGAGGACAATATATCTGGCTGGGAGAAAGACTACCTGCAATTTGCAGGGGTCGAAGATATGTTGAATCTCAGTGGTGCGCAGGCGAAAGCTTTGAGTGAGCGGTTGATGAGGGTTGCAATGGAGGCTTTTGCTGGTGCCGATTTGCACGGGATTGTTCTGATAGAAGGTTCCCGTGAAGATCCGCCTAAAGTGCTAGAGCTTGATCGTCCCGTTGGTTTGTTGTCTGATAGTGGTCGCTGTGGCACAAGCCAAGTTTCTTGTAGTTCGCATTGTTCACCATCTCGTTCCAGGCCACTGCTCAAGGTGTTGGAGGGTCATTTGGATAACTCGCTTGCTTCTCTTTCTCTGGATCCTGTTCAGTCATCTCGTACTAAAGGGTCGGCTGTTCGTGACAAGGGAAAAGCTTCGGAGGATAGCCTAGGAATAATGGCAACTGTGAAGGGCGGTGCCGGTGTAATTCCTGATCCGGGAGAGCTTCATCTTGATGCGGGGATAAACATGTTTGCACCGAACTTAGTAAAGATGAGCACCCAGGTCTGTCATTGAGAGGTTGATGTGGAGTATGCTTCGAGGATGCATATAGTAGAAGTCATAGCTGGCTGA
The DNA here is from genome assembly GCA_963556465.1 of Berberis vulgaris. Taxonomy (NCBI): domain Eukaryota; kingdom Viridiplantae; phylum Streptophyta; class Magnoliopsida; order Ranunculales; family Berberidaceae; genus Berberis; species Berberis vulgaris. The sequence continues at coordinate 15,923,203 of OY747134.1, forward strand.
TGGATTATGCTCCAAAACCCGAGGAGGATATGCTAGAAGGGCGTATGGATAAGGGCTTAAAGTACCTTATGTTTGGTATGTCTCACTTGAGCCAGGTGGCCGTTGCTGGGACAGAAGTCGAGGCAGCTCGTAAGAGGGTGTATACCATGGAGCGCGTTTTCTCGCATATGCAAGTGTTATATTCCGACGCGCTTTATGAAATTGAGCGATTACAGAAGCTGGCTGAGGAAAAGAGGCTGAGCAGTTGACCGTGGTTCTTGAGATTAAAAGGGCTTGTCTGGAGGCCTCGAGAGTGATCTAGCGAAGGTAGTGTCTATGAATAACAGACTCAAGTAGGAGCTGGATTGGACTCGCCAAGACATGGAGGTCACACAAGAAGCTGCGGCTAAGGTGAGTACTGCACTGAGGTCTCTTGCTGAAGAGAATGCTTCAAAGGAGGCTGACTGGGCTACTCAGAAGAAGCAATTAGAGGCCGATGTGGAGTTCAACGCTCGGGTGGCGATGAAGGACGAGGGCTAGCTCAAATTAGTAAAGCATGAGCTTAGTGCTGTGAAGCTCAGTTTGGCTACAGAGTAGCCTCAGGCTGATGCGCTAACTAGCAAGTTTGAGCTGCTGCAGCGTGAACTTGCTGATGCGCAGGCGTGCTAGGAAGAGCTTCTACAGGAACAAAGCAAGTGTGAGTTTTGTTGGGTTGTTCATGGCAGGCTAGAACTGTTAACACTGATGAAGAAGAAGCATCCAGAATGGGATCTTGGCCGCTATAAGAAGATGTCATATATAGACTTGTTCGTTGCCTTTGTGTCGTCGGACGAAGAGGGCGGTATGGATCCTGATGCTCAGGCCATGGCGCGTATGGATGCGACCCCTGCTCCTTCCTCCGTTAAGCTTAGCTCTTATGTTTTTGTACCTTCTCTTGATAAGGAGTGAACTTTGTCTATTTGTACCCATTTTTTTCCGACTGTTAATGAAAATAGTTTTATCTTGAATGCGTTCTGTATTTGTTTTGTGTTCGTTGTCCCTATTGTGTATTTTCTGGTTCGCCTTGTCGTCTTACTCTGGCATAGGCTGGTTGGATCAATAGGATGTCGAGTGGTCTATCTGCAATCGAGAGCTTGACTATTTGCGTTGTGAGTAACTCAAAGTCGCTGTTGTCTAGTTATGTCCGACAGTGGGCATGTCGCGGGCAGTTTAGATGTGGGTTGCGTTACCTGTGTTGTATCTTGTTCTTAAGGTAAGCTGCTAAGGGTTTCTCTCCCTTGTCTGATTGGTCGGCTACAGTCGTTGACACATGCGAGTTATGATAGTTGAGTGTACGCGTTAGAGCGTTTGTAGCGGGCTAGGCGTCGTGAGCTCGAGTTGGCATTCCATGTAGCACCTATCCGCGCGATGGCTAGACTATTGATGTTTCGATTTTAGTGGCCTTCGCTGATAATAGAATGTCAGCTCGTTTGAGCGTTAGGAAGTTGGCAGAGTTGTGATTTATCTTTGCGGTCGTTGTTTCAGAAAGGAGTGGTGATCACGTGGCGAGCTTCTTAGGGCCCCCACATTTCAAACATTCTATGTCCGAACAGAATGGACTACAGGTTCGAGGAATAATGATTTGGCGACCATGCTGAAGAACATTAGTCCCGAGGTGAGTCGTCGACATCAATCAGGGAATGACTAGTCTCTCAATTTTTGAACTTTCTATACCTGCGCAGTTGGGTCTACACGTTCAAGACGAATGGGTTCGAAGACCAGGTAGAAAAGCAATGGCCCCGTGGCTAGCAGTCGGAATCAGTGCGGGACTGACTAGGCTCCCCACCTTCCAAATCATTTACACTTGTGCGCATCAAGCTACAAATTTGGGGGTTTTTGGCGGCCATACTGAAGAGCAGTGGTCCCGTGATAAGCTGTCGGAATCAGTTCAAGACTGACTAGGTTCTCACCTTCTAAACCATCTACACCTGCGCAATGGGGGCTACAAGTTCAGAGTTGGTAATTCGGCGGTCAAGCTGAAAAACAGTGGTCCCGTGGCAAGCCGTTGGAATCAGTTCAGGACTGACTAGGCTCCCACCTTTTAAACCATCTACACCAGTGCAATTGGGGCTACAAGTTTAGGGTTGGTAATTCGGCGGCCAGGCTGAAAAGCAGTGGTCCCGTGGCAAGCCGTTGAAATCAGTTCGGGGCTGACTAGGCTCCCACTGTGGACTAACTTACCTTAAATCAGCTAGTGATTCACAGGTATGATCTGTGTATCAGGATTTCAAATGCTCATGCCAGGCATGTAGTATAATACTGTTGGCATAGTAGGTCGAGCCCATGCGCCCACAGAGGAAGGGATAGGGTTTCTTGCACAAATTGTGCTATGTGTACATCGTAGATCACGCGGTAGCACGTGTACCATGTAGGCTGCGAGACGTTTGAGTATCAGTTACTCCCCCTTAATTGATGGGGTGGCGTGCAACACCATTAATTGGACGAACATGGTCTGCTTAGTTCCTTGGGATCTATTGTCCCGTTGTTTCCCATACGGTATTCAATGCTGGCAGTTAATGCTGAAGTACCCGTTTGGTGAACCATCATATCTATATAATGGTGTTCTTCAATCGTTGTAGGCACTATCTTCTGCAGATCGTATCTCCTATAATGTTCTTGCTTGAAGGAAATGCTTTGGGTTCTCCAAAGGTTGAAGGGAGATCTCCATCTTTGGAGTCTTCGAATGTTCTTACATTTGCGCCGATGAGGCAAGATAATAACCGCCATTATGCGTGGTCACCTGTTCTGGGTGGGCACGTAGTTGATCTGTTGAGATCTCATAATTTTTTTCATATTGCGGAGAAGAAGTACGGATTTCCTCCCAAGGGAGGAGCCTTGGTGTTACCATGTGCCGCAACGCCGGCATGCACGCGGTTCCTGCTGTTAACTTATGGCTTATCGAAGTGTTAGTGGATGTGCGATGCTTCCGGGGTGGTATCTCTCAGTCACCCCGAGTACCATGCATGGGAAAAGTGTCCTCGCTTGACAACATTGTGAGACCTTGACTGCTTCGGCGCTTGCGACCATCCTCATCTGCCTTATTCTATTTCCTTGAGGAGGCCGGAAGCCGTTCGAGGAAGTCATCAAGGAGGTAGGATGCCTTTTGAGGTATTCATCCGTTCGTTGTAAAGTCTGCATCGCTATTGGTGGGTCACTTTTCTGAGGTGTTTCGATGGAGCAATTGGCCTCTTCGCGCTTTCAACCCTATCTGCCATTTTGTCCTTGATCTTGGGAAGGGGTCGAACGAAGTTCACTTTGGGTTTCTTCAAACCTCCTTACGCAGTTGAATCGTCTAATCAAATCTTTTACTCTATGTCGCATCGGATTCAGATGTTTGTAGTATGTAGTCTTTTATATCCATTGCCTCAAAGTGCTCGTTGTTACATCTTTCCAATAATCAATAGAGCGTGTTTGAGTAATTCTTTCTTTATTTCTTGAATGTTTGCAAATCACATAAAATTTTAAAATCTAAAACTGTACATTGAGTATGGAAACGGAAATGAACAACTAAAATAAACTAACTGTTGACGGAGAGAAATTGATCCTGGCCCTGAAGTGAATTCGGATGGCCCTTGTGGACCGTTTGTATTTTCAGTGGACTGTTGAGCCTCACTGATGTCACAAAGGCTACTGAAGAGTAAACCTTGTGAGGGAGTTAATATCCGCGCTGACGAAATGTCGGGGGTTTTACTCCGGCTTGCCCTAGTCTCTCCTTTCCGCTGGGCTGAAGAGCAGATCGCTCCTGTATCGCTTGACTGTTCCATTTCTCCATAGCAAGCCACCACTGTCGTGGTCTCGTGTGAGTGGAGTGATGCGTCTGCAGTCACTAGGCCTGGCTTCGGTTCAGATTGCTCCGAGGGATCCGGTTGGATCTGGAAGCATTCTAATTATTTTAGTGCACCATAATGGCAGCCTCGTGCCGCAGGTTGGTCTCCATGTATTGTTCCTTCAGAGTGGTTAGCGGTATACTTGACGCACTAGTAAAGGGTGGAGACTACTACTTCCATCTGGTGGAGCCATGGCCTTTCCAAGATAAGGTTGTAGGTGGACGGTGCGTCTACCACTATGAAGTACAGAAATATGACCTTTTTCAGTTGCAGCTCCTCTGTCACTACTGCTAACCTTATCCTCCTGACCGGGAAGCATTTCTCTCCGCTGAATACAATCAGCGGGTAGTATGAAGACGTTAGGTTCTCTTTTTTGAGGTCCATACCGCGGAACGCATTGTAGAACAGGATGTTGAGTAAGCTCCCTGTGTCCACCAGAGCTCTCTTTACCTCCCACCTTGCAATGGAGACCGAGATGACTAGGGCGTCATTGTGCGACGCTCGGACTCTTTCGAGGACTTTGTCCGTAAAATTCAAGGTGGGAATGGGGATCTCTTCCCTCGAGTAGTAGATGCGTCTCTCCTCGTCCGCGGGTTGTGTTCGCATCTCCAGTAGAGTCAGCTTGCGAGACTTGTGTGACTGGTCTTCATTCGGGCTGACTCCATGAAAGACGTAGATTATGCCCTGAGTCTCCTATCTATTTCTTTGATTGACTCCCCCCGGTCCATGGATCATTCTGGTGGCTTTTCAGAGTTCAGGAGTTCTTTTAGTTTGCCCCAGCAGTTCCAGTACTCAATCTCATACCTCAGACTCTTGCAGTCATTGGTATCATGGTCGCCCTCCTTGTGGTACGAGCAATACTTGTTGTTGTCACGCTTGGAAGGGTCTCCACGCTGCTTTGGGAGCCATTTCAGATTTTCCTAGTTTTCATGGAGTTCAGTACGTCCGACAAGCTAGAATTGAGGGGTGTAACGGCTCTGGACCCAACATAGTTGGATGCTTTCTTGGGCCTGGCCTGACCAGGTTCTGTCTTGTTGTCACCACGCTTTGTCTTGCTCATTTCTTCATCCTCGCGTCTTTTTCCCTCATTCTTGTCCTTAGGAGCGGAGAGCTTCTTCTCACCTTCAGCTTCCCTCTTAACGGTCATCAACTCTTCTAAGGTAATGTGCTTCAGGGCGCTCTTGAGGAGCTCCGTCATGTCTAAAAAGGGTTTCAAGGTGAGGTTTTCGTATTGTTTTCCTTCCTTTAGGCCCGCAGTGAAAGTTGTCACGACTGTGTCATCACTGCAACCCTCAATGAGTGTCAGCTCGTTGTTGATGCCCGTGACATACTCTCTTAGCGTCTCATTGGATCTCTGTTTCAGAGAGAGTATGTAGTGTGGGACTTTTCGAAAATGCTGACTTCCAACGAAACGCATCAGGAACTCCTTCGCCAGTATCTTAAAAGAGTCGATTGACCTCGACGAGAGGCTGTGGAACCACGTTAGTGGTGTCTTCTTTGGGCTAGTGGGAAACGTTATGTACATAACCGATTTGGATCTTTCTATGAGGGCCATCACGTGCAGGTAATGGCGTAGATGGTCGAATGGGTCGGTGGCCCCGTCGTAGAAATCGAGCTTTTGAGGCATGAACTTCTTCGGAAGTGACTCGTTCGTAATACGATCCATGAAATGTGGGACCGAGAGACGGTATAGCACATTTGGGTCATGTGATCCTCTGCGGAAGACAGGGGCATGTGCTACTCCTGATTTCCATTAACAGGTGGAGGGTTTTGCCGAGCGAGAGCCTCCACCGTTTTGGTGATATGTTGTATTTGAGATGACAACATGTCAATCCTGGGTCCGTCATTGTTGCTGCTGGCGCGGGGGCGTGTGTCTGTTGCTCGTGCATAACCGGCACCGCGGAGAGCGGGAGTATAGTACTAGTTGGAGCGTTTGACGTATCCCCTTGTTCTCCATTGTTGCATGATCTAGTGGTCACAATCTCTCCGAATTTTGAAGGGAGATGATGCTAGCGTAAGGTTAGGAACTTTGTCGTTCTCACGAGCGGCGCCAAACTAATATCCTTGTTCTCCATTGGTTCATCATCAAAATGTATGTATAAATCTGAATCTTTAATCTGTAGTTCTATACTAGCGGCTTAAACCCATACTGCATATCGATCACAAGATGAGAATAAGTTAGTTTCTCCAAGTGGGGCTATAAGTTGGCAAAGCCTTCAGATTTGACCCGCAATATACAATTTGTTTAGCCACATGCCAAGAGAATGTCTCTTGGGAGCGCATAAAAATCAGATTTTCCCTACATAATAAACTTATTTCATAGAGATGCTTTGTTTATGTGCATACAAAACTAAATGCATGTTTACTAAGTAGTAAAGTCTAAGATCTCAAATTTCGAACATAGTGAGACCAAATACACCTCCTATGCATTAGACTCATTGACCTTAATGAGATCTTCAACCGCATGCGGAATATATATGCGCCTTGTAGTTGCTAATAACTAATTTTCGCAACAGCGAGGTTAATAACAATAATAAAAAAGGTAAAAGATAAACACAAGTGGATTATCCATAATTAGTTGCAATTGCCAGTTTGTGGAAACCAACCGCGTCAACACTGACTCTTCTTTTCAACCAATCTATGCCTTGATTTCGTCAGTTTCAATATTTTGGAGTGCATTTATTGATAACTAGATTTGTCAAAAAAAAATTATAATTAGTTACTATGGTGGGCGGGTTGGTGGCTACTTGATTTTTATTATACTAGCTAAAATTCTTTGATTACGATACATTTTGTGTATAGCCGTTGATCGAGCCCATTCACAGTAAACAAGTAGTAAACAAAAATGGAATCGAGGCCGATCCTAAACAGATTCAGGCTCTTCTCGACATGAAATCCTCTACCAATAGCAGAGACGTTTAGAGTGTGACTAGAAAGGTAGTAGCACTCAACAGATTTACATCAAAGTCGTCCGACAAATGCCTCCCATTTTTCAAAATACTAAGAGGGAGCAAATGATTTTCATGGAACGAGGAATGCGAACAAGCCTTTTCAGAACCTGAAAGCATACATGGGGAGTCCAGAGCTACTCTCAAAGCCCGCGATAGGTGAAACACTATACTTGTACTTATCTGTTTCAAAACACACTGTCAGTTCGACCCTCGTACGAAACGACCAAGGAACCTAGAGGCCAGTATACTACACCAGCAAAACCTTCAAGGAGGCAGAAACACGCTACCCGGACCTGAAAAAGTTGGCTTTGGCGCTGGTCGTATCCTCTAGAAAACTAAGGCCCTATTTTCAGGCCCACTCCATAACGGTCCTAACAAAACATCATCTCTGCTCGATATTACATAAACCCGAACTATCTGGCAGGATGGTGAAGTGGTTGGTAGAACTCGAGCAGTTCGACATAAACTACGCTCCAAGAATCGCCATCAAAGCTTAGGCACTAGCATATTTCATCGCTGAATTTACTGGAAGAGAAGAGCCGAAGATAGACTACCAACTCTCGAAATCAGATGTCCAAACATGGACCCTGTGCTGCGATGGATCCTCGGTCGATAAGGCAAGTGGAGCAGGGTTCACACTCTGTTCCCCCAACGGCTTCACCCTCGAAAAGGCAGTCAGATTCGACTTCCTTGCTTCAAAGAATAAGGCCCTGACTCTAGGGTATTATTGGCCGACCATGCAAGGAGACGCCAAGGACACCGTCCGCAAGTGCGACAAATGCCAAAGGTTCGCACCATACACCCATATGCCAGCGCAGCCGCTAATCCCAATGATTAGCCCAAGGTCGTTCACACATTGGGGAATGGACATTGTTGGGCTGCTCTCGGCATCGGCTGGTAAAACATTTCTTCTTGTCGCCGTTGACTACTTCACCAAGTGGGTCGAGGCCGAGCCCTTATCCAAAATAGGGCAATTCCAGATCGAAAAAATCATATGGACCACCATCGTCTGTAGATTTGGCATCCCCAGTGTATTGGTCAGTGGCAACAGAACCTAGTTTGAAGGTAGCAAGGTTAACGAGTTGTGCAAAAGTCTGGGAGTCAAGCACCACTTCTCCTCATCAGGACACCCTTAGGCCAACAACCAAGTGGAAGTTACCAACAAGACGATCCTAGAAGCCATCAAAAGAAAACTTGATACAGCCAAAGGAAAATGGGTTCCAGAACTACCAGGAATACTCTAGGCATATCAAACAACTAAAACAATCCCTACCGGAGAGACACCCTTCGCCCTAGCATACGGGTCAAAAGCTATGCTTCCGGTGGAACTCGAGGTGTCAACCTTCTGGACGAAAGAGTTCAGACCAGAAGGTAACGACGAAGCCTTGCGCGTGAGACTGGACCCCCTCGATGAAAAACGGGATCTAGCATCCGCCAAGATAGCCGCCTACCAACAACGGACGACGCAATATTACAACAAGAAGGTCAAGCCACGCGAATTCAAGGTGGGAGACTTGGTACTCAGGAAGACCCAGCAAAACACCAAAGAAGCCGGAGCGGGAATGCTAAATCCAAACTGGGAAAGACCTTATAGAGTTGCCAAAGTCAACAGACCGGGAACATACTGGCTGGAAGACGCCGACGGTGACGGGCTTAAACGACCATGGAATGTTGAGTATCTCAAAAAATATTATCAATAAAATATTTTGCTTTTACCAAAAGTTCCAATGCTATCCGTTACAACCCTTCACCAGCCCGACTATGACTGGACTCGAATATCACCCCAAAGCCTAATTCACTTCGCGCGAATCACGACGGCGGAGGAAGTGGGAGTCTAGTCAACGTTGGTCCGCTGATGACAACGACTTGCCAAGGGATCATTGCTCTCAAAATAAACAATGACCATTGAACATTCCTAGTAAGCTCAGTCAATCCGTGACTAATGTCGACGGCTTCTGGTGCCCAAAGCCTAATCTACTTCTTGCGAATCACGACGGCAAAGGAAGTGAGAGTCTAATCAGCGTTGGTCCGCTGATGACGATGACTCGCCAAGGGATCATTGCTCTCAATACAGAAAATGATCACCGAACTTACCAGGTAAGCTCAATCAGTTCGAGACTAATGACGATGCTTCTGGTACCCAAAGCCTAATCCGCTTCACAGAAAGAATAAAGAACCGAAGACAGTACTAGTCCGCCAACACTTAATGAGTCGCTACTGGAGAAGACTGGTCAACCCCTGACCAACAACGGTCCTTGTTGGATAAACACTAACCTGCAACAGAACAACCTAAACCAGCAATACATTTTGAATGACAAAGACAAGCATTCCACCTGGCGGTCAAAAAAATTCTACGGTCTATGAAGTGACTATAGTAAATACGACAATATGAGACAAAAATAGGACTTTCATTAGAAAATGTCTATATATTCTGTCCAAGAGAGGACGTTACAATCATTCTAAGGAGAAGCATCCTTCTTATCAGGAAACCTTGCGGAGCCCTCCCTTCTATTGATCGGTTCGAAAGCAACCCTCTTGTAGCGATCAAAATCAAGGTCAGTACCGAGATGTTCCTCCCTAATCAGCTCCAGGAGCTCCAGTCTACCACGAACAACCTCAGATGAGATGAACGACTTCCTGCCTGACACATCGAAGTCCACCACTCCCAGCAAGGCCTCGTAATGCGAGTATTCATCTGCCAGCAACCGCTTCGCCTCCAGAGCGCGGTGAAACCCCTCATCAATTGCGGCTCCCAGCAAATGATTTTCGACGACCCATTCCGCCTCTGCTCGCTTCCTTTCGGCCTCCATGCCTGACGATCGACAACGGTGATAGAAGCCTGCAACCTACATTCCAAGGAGTCTGCCCAGTAAATAGCGTCCGAATATGAAGTTTGTAGGTCCGCGAAGGCCTTCTCCAAAGCAAACACCCTTCCACAGGCTTCAAGATGCAACTCCGGGGCATGAGTAGCCATTCCGAGGCCGCCATGACCCAAAACCTTGACAAACGCGCCAACTTCCTCCCTTACTAAGTCAATAGGGGGAGTCGAAGTGCTAAGTGAAAGGCTGCGACCCCCCAAGGATGTCTCCCGTGCAGACCATGACATACTAAAAGGATAGGCTGCCCTGACAGAAGATTGCCTCCTCCTCGGGACTACGTCGGGAGGTACGTTCGCCTCCAATTCAGCTAGCCCGGAAGGACTGGGCAAGGTCAGACCTCTCTTCCTCAGGCGGCGAGTAACCACCCCCTCAGCCGGTGAACCTGACACGGGTGGAGCACCGTGAGAACACTGGAGCGTGAAACATTGCCTTGCTTTATGACCTCCTCAACAGAAGTCAAGGGAAGCTTGAGAAACTCCTCTTCTATCCGCTTATCTTCCTCACTGAGAGACAAAATAGCAAACCTCCTTGAAACGAAATAACAATGTCAGAACCAATATCACAGAAGGGACATACATAAACACACATATCACGACAGTCGAAAGACTCACAAAGATCAAACTGGAAGTATCGAGACACTTTACGACTCCCGAGCTTGAAGTAACCAACCAAAGCAGATAACCATTTCTTCCCCCAGGATTCAGCGTTGCCCGCTGCCAATCGTAGACAAGGAGAGCACTTCAACACACAAATACCCCTGGAATCTAGCTGAGCCTTGGTTAGGTGGTGGATCACCAACAAAGATAAACAAAGGCCAGCATCATGAGCCCTCGGGAAAATTGCGAGCACTATCTTGAACCCGCTCGGCGCCATTTGAGCGGGGGGCATTCGAGTATGAGTAAAGAAACGCCAAACATCATCTAGCGTTGGAAGTCAAAACTCGAACTCGAACATGCCTCGGTTCAAACATATGAACCCTTGAGGAGGCACAATCAGACCTAAAACTCCAAACGGGGGAACACTTTGCAAACCTTCGGTAAGGTCGTACAAACTACAAAGCCCGATCAACTCATTTTCGTCGACCAAACTGTCTTTGAAGAAATTGACACAAGCAAACGATAACAGGTTCTTAGAAGAAGATTCAACATTGTCAGCCATTAGAAGATGGAACAAATATTATGGGTCGAAAAGATAGCGCGAATAACAATGAAGGAATCATCATCAAAACATTGAATATTTATAGGGAAGGCCAACTGCACTTTCCCTAATTGAGCAGTTGTGTATCCATTAATATCATACGCCGCTCGAGACGAACGCTTCGAGTCCAATCATCGCAATGGTACAGTTGTTTTTTCAAAGAGCCAGTGGACTGACTTAACGCCCTACTTACTCGGGGGGGGGGGGGGAGTAGCTGATGATACATAAAAACGGTCACACCCAAGAGCCATACACGTGTCAAGATGATCTCGAAGAACTACATGCCCCAGCATTAGCCCAATGTTGATCTAGCCCAAGTGGTTCTAAACCCGCTCAGTTCAGTCCGCCAGACGAACCCGGACTCAAACAACACGCTAGGCCCACACGTCTCACAGCTGTCCTCAATACCCATAAGCCCTCCATACACAAGTATCTCGAGGATCAACTTCAGACGGGCAACTACAACTGCTCTTTGCTCCCAACTAGGTAGCAAACACCAGAGTATATTTCACAAAGAGAAACTCTCTTCTACGAATTGCTCTTGAATTGTGAACTATCTCTCGCGTATCTAGGAGCGCAGAGCTAACAAAAAACTTTCCTTTGACAGCACGACTCCTAATTAGAGAGGGATCTCCACGAAGATCTCCTCCCTAAACTACGCCTACGATGGCCTGGTTAAACCAGAACTCCTTGCACTATAAATAAGACATGAGGTTGGTAAGCTAAGGTACGCAACAAATTTTTTGTTACAACATTACACCTTTCTGAGAGTCCTGACTGACTTTAGCATTGGAGTGCCATCGGCCACCACAACGGTGGTCCGTGGCTCACGTGTGCTATTTAGGCAAATCAACAGGTAAGCAGAAACCAGGTCAGAGCAGGGAGCAAAAAACGATTGCATCAATCCCTAAAGGTTATCACCATTTTCATTTAACATTTTAAGTTTTAAGTTGCAAAAAAAATGCTTTAAAGTGCATTTGAGATTTCAGTTTTAGACTTCGCTTGAAGTTTTATGTTTTTCAAATTGAAAGCACCCAATTCATTGCTAAATCCAGATCCAAAACGGACAGCCTGAATTTGGTACTCCACTTAGTCTGATGTTATTAAGAATTTAGTTTTTAATTAAAAGGGAAAGCAATCTAGGCCTTAAGCATGAGAGGGTTGGGTGGGTCCCCAATTGCCTTGCAAAAAAAAAAAAAAGGCCTCAAACATTGAAAGGGTTGTCCTTATCACTAAATAAAACTTCCAAGTGTGAAAATCCCAAATGCTGAAAGATTCTTTGTGAACTTAATAATGCATGGTAGCCAATTTTGACGACTACGTACAACATAAAACTTTGATTTTAGGTTTAGAAATGTTCAATTTAGTTTAATAGGCAAGTTTGAGTCATAAAGAAATTGTCACATATTGTACTACAAGCTGTGCATTTTGTTATTTGTTATTGATCGAGTAGGTTGATTAGTCCATATATAGTTTTGCCCAATTTATGGAGGAAGATTAAATCAACAAAAAAAAAATGAAATTGGGACCAAGAGTCAAAGATATTCAAATAAATTCATTTAATTATCAAATAATGTCTCATTTCATTCCAGCCCACGCAAACTATTTCATTCCAGCCTTCCCCTTCAACTATAAAAATAATGGAGTCTCCCTTGTTTAGAAAGCATCAGTCAATCTCTTTTCAAGTCCAAATAGCTAGCAAAAAGAGCTCTAAAAACCTCTCATCACTCCAAGTCTCTCCTACTTTATATATATTCTCATTCAATGGCTAATCAAACTAGTATTATCATTCTCCTCCCCCTGACCATCATCTCTATATCCCAAGTTTCAGCACAACTCTCCGTCTCATTCTATGCTACCACATGCCCTTCAGTTTACGATACCATTCGTGCAGCCACTCGGTCTGCTATCAACAGAGAACCTCGTATGGGGGCGTCCTTAATACGTCTTCATTTCCATGATTGCTTTGTTAATGTACGTCCACTATCTATATATGTACGCTAGAGCACCTTCACAATTATACTACCAACTTAATCAGTTATATAACTAATACTCTCATATTGGTTTTGGTTACAGGGTTGTGATGGGTCAGTTCTATTGGCAGACTCTGGCTCTTTTAGAGGCGAACAGAACGTTCGTGGTAACAACGGCTCAATAAGAGGGATGAATATTATCGATAGCATTAAGACTCAAGTTGACAGAGCTTGTGGTCGCAGTGTGGTGTCCTGTGCCGATATCCTAGCAGTTGTTGCTCGTGATTCAGTTGTAGAAGTGAGTATATAAACATCATAACATGAATCCATGCAGCATGCATACTCAAATGCTACTAATCTGCATGTACATGCACATAAATATGCAACTTAAGGATTGATTAGACTGAAAAGGAGTTCAACGGAGATTCATTGATACTCGTACTTGACAATTAACATGTTAGTAAAAGATTTCAGCTCCATGTAAGGCTAGGGAGCCAGATTTTGCAAACATGTTTTATAATCAGGATGATGTGGCATCGTTAGAAGAGGTTTTTTACAATCTCGAGATACACATAAACACTTTGAAAATTTCATCATTCTTTTAAGATCACGCCACGACACCATGGTTACAAAACCTGATTACAAAAACATAATTTCCTAGCATTTTCGTTAATATGTTGAGGACCCTTTTACTAAATTAAGCATGTTTGTATATACTTCATAATTTTCCAATTAATTTCTTAGAAGTTAATTATTTATGTTACTATAGAGTATTTTTGCCATATATATATATATATATATATATATATATATATATATATATATATATATGTATGTATGTATGTGTGTATTAGAAAACCAGCTAAAAATATTAAACTATAAAAAAAAAGGATCAATTTGTAATATTTCAGAATAAACAATTCCAATAAGTGCTTATCCACGACCATTTATATTACTTTTCCTTAATTAATCTTGAGATCCTTCTGACTTGAAAAGGTGATTCATATACGGATTAGCGAAAAGATATTTTTCTCAAGGTGCTAGAAGGAAAAATCCATTCAAACACTTTTCTACTTAATTCATTAATCTTATTGATATTATTATATAATAGAGTCATTGACCAAACTATATTTATTGTTGCAGCTTGGGGCATTATCTATATTACAATTTAAAGGGGGGTTTTTGTCATATGTGGCAAGTGTTTGTCCTATGTGGCAGTTTTATGTCTTTTGCAGAACTTAAGTTAAACAATTCACCCCCGATGTTTTCCTCACTTTCTCTTTTCCCTTCTCTTCCTCTACCCAAACCCCTCCCACCACCGATTCTCGAAGCAGAGAAGAAGAAGGACGAAAGAAGAAGAAGTTTGAGAAGGTAAGATCCTTCTTCTTTTTTAGATCTCTTCTTCTTCTTCTTCAGATCAGAAGAACACACAGTTTGATTTTTTTTTCCAGATCTCTTCTCCTCACTCTCCTTTCATTCTTCGATTCGGTGGAGGAGGAGGAGGAGAGGTGAAGCCGAAGAGGAAAAGTAAGATCCTTCTTCTTTATCTTCTTCAGATTTGAAGAACACATAGTTTGCTATTTTTTTTCCAGATCTCTTCGATCTTAAGATCCTTCTTCTTCTTAATTTTTTTTTCCAGATCTCTTCTCCTCACTCTCTCCTTTCATTCTTCTATTCGGTGGAGGAGGAGGAGAGGTGAAGCCGAAGAGGAAAATGAAGACGCCTTCGCAAATAGAGCTGGTGAGTGATTGATTGGTTGAAGATTTTGTTTTGATTTTATGTGTTTTTAGGTTTTTGATTTGATTGTTTGTTTAGGGTTTTGATTTGTGTGTTTTTAATTGGAAACAGTGGAGACTTATCCTCCGGAATCGTTTTTTTTTTTTTTTTTTTTAATTAACCTCCAGTGGGGAGGGGTAACTATGGAATGCCAGACCTTTATTACTTATCAAAAATTGACTTACAGACGTTACGAGGGCACATTACGACGTTACCCGTATTAAAAACCAAAACAAAATAAAAATAAAAACTGTCCTTAAAACAGTTGCAAAGACAAAACGTTGCATCCTGAAAAGAAACAAATTGCAAAAAGTCCCAACCAGATTTAGCGTAGCACGCTGAAACGTAGCAGCACGAACTCTGTGTCGCAGCAGCGTGTTCGCAGCCACCATCGCGACACTGGACAACACCCACCACCTCGGCATCATCTCAGCAGGCCGCAGCATCGCAGCAGCCCCCAACAACTCAGCAGTCCGCCTAGCTCAGCACCCAGCACAACACAAAATAGGGTACACTTTGTTTTGCAATAGAGTGCCCAACATAACCCTCGCATCCTGTTCCAGCTCCGAACTCTGCCCAGCAATAAAAACAGAAAACTGCATCTACTCTTCCCCGTGGCGTATGTACGCCGTATGCCAACGGACAAGCACCAGTCCACTTTAATCTTCCACTTGAGCTCATATCTAGCAAACTCCAAACACCAAAAACCATAGCACAATATAAGTTCTTCGCAACAAATCCACTCCCAATCCATATGATCTTTTTTTGACACGATCATTAAGCATCCGAGAGCCGAATATACGCCGTCTTATTCTTATCAAGAATAATTAAGGACCTTATTCTTTTAGGCAACACGTCCCAAGAATAAGTTCTAGACAGTAGCTCCACTTGCGCCAATCTAGCCAAAGCATCCGCCACTGAGTTAGTCTCTCTGAACACGTGTATACAGAACCACGTCAATGCCTTACTCATAGTCCTAATCTCCCTCCACCAATTGCTAAGAAACCAGGAAATACTAGCTTCTTGGTAAATCCATCGTTTAACCAACATATAATCCGTTTGAATCACACAATTTCGAATTCCCAGATTAATGCAAAATTTTAGACCCTCAAACAAGGCCCTCGTCTCAGCAGAGTTATTTGATCCTTCACCAAAACAACACTGACTAGCTGCTACAAATTTGCCCTCGTCATTTCTGATAACAAATCCGCCAATATTAGTATTATCCACACAAGACCCATCCACATTTAGCACATACCATCCTGTAGGAGGGAAGGCCCAATATAGAACCCGAGGAGGAGACGTTTTTACACTCTTTGCCTGTATGCCCAACCTACTGAGCAATGCTTCATTGGTTTCCTTTCGTTTAGGAATAAAAAATTTGGCCACGCACTTAATCCAAAAATGAACTTTAATAATCACGTAACATGGCGAAACCTCTTTTCCTTCAAAAAATTTCTTATTTCTTTGGATCCAGATTTCCCATAGGATGTAAAGTGGAGTAAGGTGGATGAGGGTGCCTGACAACGAAGATTTCTTCACTTTCCTAAACCATGCCTTAAGCATTGTGTAAACTTCAACTGGTCTGTGAATGTGCATGTCAAACACCAAATCAAAGTGTCCCCACACCCTTCTTGCTAACTTGCTATCCAGGAAAAGATGTTTCATAGTTTCTTCCTCAGAATGAATACAGCATACACATTTAGACGCGAGTAAGAACCCAATTCTTCTAATTTCACCATCAATAGGTAATGCCCTTCTAATAATTTTTCAGATGAAAATAGAGATTTTAGAAGGCAATAAAGGATGCCATATCCAATTCCAAAAGTCATCAGGTGTCTCTCTAGCACCTAGAATTTTGCAAACTGAACTAATCGAAAAGCCACCATCATTGTTTGGAACCCAAATTCTTGTATCTCGATCACCAACTTCACCTTGCACTATTGTCTTGTAGAACCCTTGAGCTTTTCTTTGCATATCTGGGTTTAGCATTCTGAAATTTTCCTTGTGCATTTTCCGTAGGGAAGGCCAATTGTCATACGTCACCACCGCCTCATTTTTACTGAAAATTCCATCCTTAGCCCATTTTTCTTCAAAGAAATTCACCATGCCTTTAGAGATCCGCCACGTGGAGTTTTCAACAATAAAATCTTTGTGCACCATCAACTCTTTAATGAACGGAGACGCCCCAACTTTAAGCTCTTGCTATCTGATTGGAACCCCATCTTGCAAATATTTACGCCTTAGATAGATTGCCCATAAAGAGTTGGAAGTTATAAGATTCCAAAGTGACTTAATTCGAAAAGCTTTGATGATATCTTTCAAACTCCTAACGTTTAGACCACCTTCCTCCTTTGGAACACTGATGTTCCTCCAAGCTATCCATTTCCGCTTATGTCGCCCTTCATGATCTCCCCAAAAGAAGTCTGCAATCAATTTCTAAATAGATTGCAGGACCTTAACAGGGACGACTGTGGCTGCGATGGAATAAATTGGCATTGACAATAAGACATGTCTTATCAACGTCAATCTACCCCTTGGCGATAAAAGCCTGGCTTTCCAGCCGTGAATTCTCTGCTGGATTTTATTGACTAAAGGTTCAAAGAAAGAAACTCTGCATCTACCTTGATAAATAGGAACGCCAAGGTATGTGAACGGAGATTGCTTGTAGACAAAGCCTGTCTTAAGTTTGATAGCAATGATTTTTTCTGCACGGACTTTCTCATCAATACAGAAAGAGTTTTTTGCAATATTAACTTTCTCTCCTGAAACCTGACAATATCTATTTAGAAACCGCATACATCCTTCCATGGATTTTTTTCCTGCCATTCAAAAAGATCAATGTATCGTCAGCATATAAAAGGTGGGTGATCGGGGTGGCCATCTTGGGTGTGTGATAAAAGCCAATTTCTCCTCTACGAAAAGCCCGAGAGAGCCCTCTGCTCAGCACTTCTGCTGCAATAACAAATAGAAGAGGGGATAGCGGGTCCCCTTGGCGAAGGCCTCTCGAAGATTTAAAATATCCGTCATATCTGCCTTGCATCAACACCGAGAACCCGCAATGAATAATACAGTTCGAAATCAGGTGACATGTTCTGTTATTGAATCCGAATCTGCGCAAGACTGACAAGAGGTATCCCCATTCCATTCTGTCATAAGCCTTTTCCATATCCAATTTAAATATTATATTATTTCCATGGACCTTTTTCCCAATCTCTCTCATCATTTATTGTGCCAACCCAATATTTTCAGAAATGAGTCTCCCCTGAACAAAGGCTCCCTGCTCTAGGGAAATAATATTTGGGAGAAACTTGGCCAATCTCAGACTAAGAATTTTGCTGAAAATTTTGTATACCACATTGCACAGACTAATAGGCCTAAAATTAGAATAAGAGATAAGTTCTGCAATTTTAGGAATAAGCGCCAAAAAATTGGAAGAAAAGGAACCTGGCAGTGCATGACAAGCAAAAAATTCCTTCGCAGCTTCCCAGATGTCGAGGCCAATAATGTCCCAGCAATCCTGATAGAATCCAGCTGTGAAGCCATCCGGGCCCGGGGCACTATCATGAGGAATACTAAAAACTGCTTGCCTGACTTCCTCTAACTCTGGTCGCTGCATGAGAATATCACAATCCTCCTCTCGTATCAGACTCGGAATGCAATCCATGAGTTCAGGATCATCTTTATGCTCTCCCGATGAAAGCAAAGATCTGAAAAAATTGTTAGCTTCCAAAATAATATTTCTCGGATCCGTGATTAAATTCCCCGCCATATCATGAATTTTGTTAATAGCTCTTCTTTTCTGTTTGGCTTTAACTGATGTAAAAAAGAATTTAGTGCATGCATCACCTTCTTTAAATTCCTTTTCACCTGATTTTTGTTTCTAGTAAATTTCTTTTCGCACCAACGCCAATTTAAGTTCAGCCTGACATCTGTTCAAATTAGTCATATCACTTGGATCCCAACTCTGCATTAGACTGAATTTCAGTCTTTCAATTTCATCCTCCAACCTTCTAAGAGTACTGAAAATATTCCCAAAGGTTTCTTTATTCCATCTCTTTAAAGCGCCTCTAAGACGCTTAAGTTTGGAGGCCACACTAAACATAGACCCATTGCCTTCTACGGCAGCATTCCAATTTCTTTCAACGAATCCTAAGAAACCATCATGAGTTAACCACATATCTGAAATCGGAAAGGAGACATACCTGCTCTCTGTGACAATGGTAGAGAAAGTAACAAAGGTGCATGATCCGAACAAGCTATAAGTAGATGATCAACTCGAACGTGCTGCATTACAATTAACCATTCTGAGTTCCCCAGAAAACGATCCAATCTAGCCCAGGTTCTGTCCTCCCCTCTTTGATTGTTACACTATGTGTATTTAGGTCCTTCAAAACCACAGTCAGAAAGCCCGCAACTCGAAATACAACTGGAGATATCTGTCATCGCCAAACTATTAGAAGGGCGTCCTCCTAACTTTTCGCCGCCTTCAACAATCACATTAAAGTCTCCACCAATGATCCATGATTCATTCATACCCATTGCAATGTGTTCCAGATCTTCCCATAAACTTCGCCTCTCCTGTACTGAACACTTGGCATATACAAAAGAAATGAAGAATACGATATTGGAAAAGAGAATATGAACCTTACAGTGCATTAGTTGATTCGTGTTGATCAGTACGTCCACTTGTAAGTTATTATCCCAAAAGAACCAAATTTTACCACCATACTCATCATTCGTTGCAAAACAAGGCAAGCTCACCTTACTTGCGATCTCCATGTGTCTTGAAGAGTGAATCATAGGTTCCGCAATAGCAAGTAACCGAATATTGTTATCTTTAACCAGCTTTTTGAGTCTACATCAGGTCGCCCGGTTACCAACTCCCCATGCGTTCCAAAACATGATGTTATCTATCATTACTAACACTTGGGATAGCCATGTTTCTCGTCACTCTCCGAGACCCCACCACCGATCCGTTCTTAGAACTTTTCTTTTTTTCTTTCATATTGACCTCACCCGAATGGTACCCTGGATCAATCAAATTGTTCGAAGACATTTTAGTATCGGATTCATTATCCGACACCGCGTCACGGTCTAACCTTTTACCATCTCCCTGTTCCTGAATTATGTGATCAGTTGTGTCTTTAGCCTGTTCCTGCAAATTATCGGGGTACCTTGTAGCCTCATGTTCACCACGTTTCAGCTGAAGCTGCTCAATCTAACTCTGTTTCGGCATCTGTTCAAGCGGATTCTGTTTCAGCATCTGAACTTCACAAATTTTCAGCTTTTGCGCCGTTGAGTCTAGCGTATCATGCAGTATATTAATCCCTAACTCTGATGTGATCAGTTCAGGCCCTGGTCGCTGGATGTGCCCTGGCCTTTTCAGGACCCTAAGACCGTCAAGAGCTGGCCCCTGTATCTCATGTTGCGCCTCTGTTTCAGCAGGAATTATCGTTTGCTGCTCCTCTGTTTTAGCAGGAATTCTCGACTGTTGCTCCTCCATTTCAGCAGCATTATAAGAAGGTATATCACAGCCTGACCTACTGTCTTCTTGCGCGTTATTAGAGCTACTATCCCCCACAAACGGAACCATCCACAATGGAGCCGCATTCTCAGACCCTCCTTCATATTTGTCTGCATCACAATTCTTCGTCAACATTGTCATTTTAATTTCACTCGTTGTGTAGCCGGCTTCTCTTAAAACCTCTTGTGTATTTTCCAACTTATTCTTACTCATCTTCGTGTTTTGAGCCTCCATCTTGCGGTCCTCTTGGGTTTTTGTTTCTTCGTCATTACCCTCCCCAATTCCTTCCGGATTTTCTGCCGCTAATAACCCGTATTTGTTCGTCGAAATCACATTCTCAAATTCTGTTCCCCTTGTATTCTCCTTGGTTTCTTTAACAATTGCACTATTTATCTCGACTCCTTGAGAATTTTTGGCTCCGCTGGTTCCTATTTTTCCATTTCCTTCCATCACTTTTTTGGTAACTGGGACATATTTTTGCTTTTGCACATGATGGTCTTGCTTTGCTTCAAACTGAGTTTGTTTCTGCTTGTCCTTTGGAAGAGACTTTGTTTCGTTATTGTTTTCTCCTTCCACTTTAGTTTGTGCTCTCTTATTTCCAACCAGTTTTCTGCAATAGTCCTTCTCATGCCCAATTAATGAGCAATGATCGCAATATTTGAATCCTGGATAGTCAAGTTTTTGCCAATAACCTCCATATTTCGGACTCTCAAGCCAGATCCTATGTGGGAGAGGTTTAGAAACTTCCATCTCTACGCACATTCGCGCGACCTTTGGGCGGGCAAAGTATCTAGTACCATCATCAATTCGAAGAAAGTTACCGAAGGAATCTCCAATCGCCTTCATAATTGCAGGGAGAAAGAAGGCGAAAGGAAGGTTAGGGAGTTCAATCCATATTGGTGCCAATTCCGGATCCGCCCGTAGGCTAAAACCAGGATGCCAACGAAATATTTTATATCTAACTCCCCGAATCGTAAAGGAATCCTTTGATAATACTTTCTTGACTTCATCTTCAGATTGTAAATAAACCATCACATGCCTAGGATCAATGAGACCCATTATGAATTCACCGGATATCCCCCAAGATCTATGGATGGAGTCTCTTATCGAATCTAGCGACGGTCTGAAACTAGAGAATTTCATAACTACAATATGATTAGAAACATGAGACTCACCTTTGGAAACATCCGAATCTGATAGCCTTAAAGCCAGACTTCCTTCTTTCCTAAAGGTCGTGGAATCCGTCGGCTTGTCATCAAGATCATCCTTCATCGCCTTCCCAAGAACCTGTGCAAAGGAGCGCCTAGGAGAGTCGTCTTCCTCCTTGCCAGCCGCAGGGACATCCCCCTTGGCTAGCTGTGTCGCCTCCATAGAAAAACCTATTCGCCTCTACAATCAAGAACCCAGCCAACCCTTTTGAATCCCAAGGACTAGGAAACAAAGACCAACAACACTGCTAGGGAACAAGCGCCAGCAACTCGACCAAATACGTCCTGAATACCAAGAACCAAGAATCACACGTCTAGGAAACAAAAGCCAGCAGCACGACCAATCTCATCCAGGAAACCAATCTCTAGAAAACTCGACCAAACACGTCCAGGAACCCCACACCAGCAATCGACCAAGCAACGTCTAGGTGTCGGGCTCCCTGGACGTGTTTGGTCGAGTTTTCTGGAGATTGGTTTCCTGGATGTGATTGGTCGTGCTGCTGGCTTTTTGTTTCCTAGACGTGTGATTCTTGGTTCTTGGTATTCAGGACGTATTTGGTCGAGTTGCTGGCGCTTGTTCCCTACCCGTGTTGCTGGATGTGATTGTCTCCAAAAATCTTGGAACGGTTATGATTGAAAGGATTAAAATTGGAAAAATATTCCAGTATTACCCTTCAAGTCGCCACAGAGCAGAGCTCTTTTTTACAAATTGTTGGTTATTTCAATAAACATTAGTTGGTTTCAACGGAATCGTTGAGTGCAGTGCTGTCGGTGAATATCTTTTGGATCTTGGAGAACCCAAGTGTTCTTGGTGATGGGGTTTTGGAGAAATTTGGAAAGGAGTTGCCTTTTTTGTGTCCAAGGTACTTTAAATGTTGTTCAATTTTATGGTTTTTGTGATTATATGTGGTTGCTTTAGTTAACTGATTCTCATTTGGGAATTTTAATCAAAAAATGCTTTGTGGTTGCTAAGGTGCTTTCAGTAGGGAAAACTTTGTCGATTCAGGCGCATCCAAATAAGGAGTTGGCGGAGGCTTTGCTTCAACCAACACAAGCTTTTGTTTGATTACAATTCAGGTACCCCAAAAGGCCATTGAATTGTTTTTTTTAATTAACTTCTTCTACCCATGTTAATTTTGTTGCTTCTTTCTATGTTTTGGGATTTGGGGTGCTTAAATCTTGGACTTTTTGCTGTTCAAGAGAGAATTGGGGCTTTCTTTGATTTCCATGACTGAATCTGAATTCCCAAGAGTCTCTCTGCCTGCAGTTACTCTTTGGGTTCATTCAATTGATAGAGTTTACTCAATTTGTGCTTTAATTTGCATTTGACAATTTGAATTTCCAACTGTTGCTTTTGTTACTTTTTTTTTAGTGATTGTGTGTACTGAAGTGTGGGGTTGGGGTTGATTAACACAACAAGCAAGACATACACTTGGGGTTGATCAACACAACAAGCAAAGCAGAGATAATGAAATTTTGTGGGCTGGATTTATATTTTGATGGTTTGTGATATTTGATTGGTAGATATAAATTTTTTTGAATCTTTTTAATTAATTATAAATAAAACCCCAAATGTAAGTATTCGACATAGCGTAATCTGCGATATGCCAACGGCGTATTACACTAGTCTTATACAGTCCCGGTAGGCAAGAGAGATACAAGAACTGCAACTCCGGATATTGATGATCTTCCAGCCCCAAATGAAGACCTCCGTGTACTCAACAAATTTTCGAGGAAAGGGTTTAGTGAACGAGAGATGGTCGCGCTATCTGGTACACACACCAGATGACAACATTGATCCAGCCCCAAATGAAGCCCGTTGCACCTCATTTCGTGAGCGGATTTATACTGAAACCAACATTGATCCAGCATTTGCAACATCCCTTCGCGCTAATTGTGCTAATACCACTGGTCCTACCGATGACAATTTGGCCCCTCTAGACCCCCAAAGCCCGAACCGATTTGGAAACAATTATTTCCAAGCATTGGTGAATAGGAGAGGACTTCTTCACTCTGATCAGGAATTGTTCAATGGGGACTCGACTGATTCTATTGTAAGGACATATGCCAACGATGCTGCTACGTTTGCCACAGATATTGGGAATGCTATGGCGAAGATGAGTTTGTTGAGCCCCCTCACTGGTACTCAAGGAGAGATCAGAGTTACCTGTGGCAGGGTTAATTAATTAAGAGTCCAACCCTCTCTATAAGTTGGAAGAGTGAATTTTTTTTTAACTTGTAAGCCTAAGATTGGTTCTGTTTTAAACCAAAAAACAGGACAGTATAGCATACAGCTAGTTTCAATCAAATTGTATAGTCTTTACTTTACCATTTGTTGAATATGAACGGATATCTTGCATTGTTCATTTGGTGTTTGTGAGTTTAATAATAGATATTGGGCTAAAAGAGCCCAGTTTCTAGGTATGCAAGTTGGGTGAGTATACTCAAGTCCGATTGGGCAAATCCGACATGAGCACCCAATGGTACTCGAATCCAGGAGCTATTTAATATTGCTTTAATATGTTCCTGTGCAAAAAAAATGTTATTTTCTCATAAAATAAAACAAAGTATTGTATTCTATAAAATAAAATAAAGTTCTATACGTAAGATTATTTTTTCTCCAAAGATTTTTTTCGTTTTTGCCAGAATATATGTAGTAAACTAAAAATAGTCAAGACTAATGAAACAAAATAAACTTGAAAATGTATGATTAATTGATTATATTCTTAATGATTTTTTTTCCAAGATTTGTTACCAACAACATATATAAAAAAAAAGCACAATAAAGTAATGAAATGAATATTTATATTTTATTTTGTAGCAATATGAGAATGATGAATGTTTTTCTAAGGTCAACGTAGTTCCTATCGGAAAAAAAGTATTTTGTTGGTGGCACCAACACTTTTTGTAATTTTTTTATTTGGTAATAAATGTTGGTTGTCGGTAATAAATGAATGTTTTCAAGTGACATTTAACTTAGTCTTATGTATTGTCAAATTAATTAAGTTACATATGGGTATTCGATTAGCTTTGTAGCAGAGTCGAGAGTTTTTGTTCCAAATTTCAGTGAATCAACCTCGCATTTTCTCCCCTTTACTTGTCCTTATTCTCTGATCTACCTTTTGCTTTTATTGCCTGTGTTTGCTCTTCAAACTCACAGTTCTTTATTTCTTCTTTCCATCTTTTTCTGTTGGAGTTTTTCTCTGGTTGTTCTTGCGTTTTGGTTGTGATTGTCTTTGTAGTTGTTTCTTCTTTGTAGGTCTCGATGTAGTACGGTCTCCCTCCTTCCTAAGCTCATCATTACCTCGCCATTAATCACAACACCACGCTCGCCATCTTCCACATCTTTGTGTCTTCGCATCCTCGCATCACATCGCATAATCTTGCAATGTGTAACTTACCACACTTTTCAACTAATGCTAATAACAATCAAATCAACATCTAATTACTCCAAGATCTTCTCACCCAACCACAACCTTTTCTCTAACTCCTATGCATTCTACACAACTCTCCTCTTCTTTTACTGTCTGCATTCAATGAGCCCACTTTTGCTTCCGCTATTTGCTCTTGAATTTCTCTGGTTCCAGTCTCGCACCTCTTCCACTCCTGCTCCTACGATGATTCTTACTCCAAGACTACCTACAACTTCTTCTTCCACTCCTTCTAAGAGAGATCTTTCTCCACAGGTCCCGTCACTTCCACCTACTTCCACTCCACACTCTGGCCCATCCCCTACCCTCAAAACTAACACCATTCACATCCTGGAGTCTCAACTCGGTCACAACCTCACACTACCAACTCATTCTTTAATGCGACGAGCTGAGCGTTCTAGTGAAAATCCACAATTGCGGATAGTAGTTAAATATTGCCATCATCAACGTCAAAGGCAGGAAGTATTCGCCAAGCGGATTGCATCTCAATGGGAGACAAACTTTACCTTTCATGTGGAATAGTTGGATCGTAAAAGGGATTTGGAAAACACTTATTATCTGGTGCAATTCACTGAGTTATCTGATATTTTGAAAGTGTTGTTTTCCAAAACTTGGGTTATTTTCGGTTGGTTAGTTATTCCAAAACCTTGGCAAGATGCTTATCTAAATGTGGATTTTTCAGAGGTACCTTGTTGGCTTCAAATCCACGAGTATCCAGCCACCAAAATCAAGGTCTCAGATATAGAAATTCTTACATCTAGAATCGGTGAACTCATGAAGATCGATTCTTACTCTATAGAAAACCCATGAAGCTCATATATTAGATTTAAGGTCTGGCTGAATATTACAAAAGCACTTTCGTGCTCAATGGAGACTGATTTTGGGATTGATAATGGAAGGATGTATACGGTGTATTTTTGTTACGAAGATCCTCCCACTTTCTGCTTTTGTTGCGGTTTGGTTGGCCATGTGTTTGGGAAAAATTTCCCATTATATTATGACACAATTCGCCAGCTTGAGCAAAGCCGACCTCCGTCCACCATCAAGCTTCCTTTCTCTCGGAGATCTCGTATAAAATGCGGTTCAGATTAGCTCTTGGGGATGCCATCTCCGCCCACTAATCCACGACGCTTTCGCCATTCGCAACCGCCTCTTCACAGGCGTGGTTCAGATAGAGACAACGGTCGCCGATTGTCTTCTCCGATTGAGATTCATTCCACCCTTGACAGTGACACAGCTTTGCCAACTTCTCACATGAGAGAGGAAGAGGCTCCAATTCCTAGGAGCAATGTTAGTCAGCTAGTGGGAGTTAATGAATCCCACTTTTCAATTCAGTTAATGAGTCCCCTCAACATATTCCCATGCAACAACAGCAAAGTTCTACTGAAATAGATAATCTTCAAGACTTGTCAGCTGATGGGGCCCATTCCCAACTTTTCAACTCTACGAATTATTGCAGTAAGGGACAAAGAAGCTACACAACTTCAGTAGCACCAGATCAGCCAGGTTGGGTCTCCTTGTTTGGGCATAGGTATGCGGAATGTTGGCCTTTTATGGTTCTTTTCGAAGGCTTTTGGTCTCGGGCCTCAATTACTCTTCTCAAACTCCACAAATGGGCTATTATAATTATGGATTTCTTCCACTATTAAGCTCCTTAGGTAATGGTTTTCAGAACTCTTTTTTCATGGGTTTTTGGTTCAAAGGTAGATTCTTCTTCTTCTTCTTCTTCTTCTTCTTCTTCTTCTCCCCTTACTTCTCCACGATCGATCCTCTCATGCCTCACTCCTCCCATTTCACAATAGCCACCGCTCCCTACCGTCCCACCCCTATATCTTTTCTTCCTCGAAAGAGCTCTCTCCTATTTATACTCTAGCGACAACATGTTCAGTTTCCACCAACTTTTCTCTGGCAATTTCTTCGCAGGAACATGTCTCCCCTATCCACGACAGTTCTCAGGCTCAGGAGACTCTAGTGACTGCTGAGTTCCCAGTTCAGCGAGCGCAACCGAGCTATCTCCCAACTGCATCAGCAATAGGTTCCCAACAACAAACCTTGACCTCCACAGGAAATACTTTAGCTTGGCATCTGGGTGCACCGACATCTTCTAATGCTCCAGCAATCAGAGACACATCTTCCATTGTCTCATTGTCCAGTGCTAGAAGCAACAAACCGACCGTCAAAACAAGTAATATTGCTAGAGGGGGTACAAGAAACTAGAAAGCTGGAATGATTCATATCCTGAAAAAGTGAGTAACAAGAAAGAACAAATTCATAATTCCAATAATTTCACGGCCACAACACCTCTTATTGCTTCTCATACAAGGTCTACTCCCATTCCCGTTACTACTTTAGATATTTCCACCATTGACAGTACTTCATGTTGGATTCCCATTACTACAATTTATGTTCATGCCATTGGCTCAAATTTTTTTTTAATTAAACCTCTGAGAGGGAGGGGCAATTATGGGATGCTAGACCTTTATTACTTATAAAAAAATTGATTTACAACCTAGTCGGGGGTACATGATGACTTTACTCGAAAAATCACTAAACGAAGAAATGAAGCACTTACTTTCCTCAATATTAAACATCAAAACCTTGAAATAAAACTTAACAATCTTACCAATACTGATATTACCAATCTTCTTAAAACCTGTAGGAAGAACTCTAAAGTAGACGACCAACAAAACAGAGCCTGACAACCTTTGTTTTACGCAACTAAGACCTTCTACTTTGAGCAGCAAAACTGTAATATCTGTAGTTTAAAAACAAATTATTTGGAAGGGGTGTACTCAGAAAAGTTGGTGGGGGCACATAGCCACCCAACCTTAAAAGAGAAAATCCCTTCTCCTTTTTCCTTCTTTCCACTTTTTTTTTTACAGGGAGCGATCTCCTTTTGGTTTCTCTTCTTCTCCGGTGAGATTTCGTGTGGGTTGTCGATTTCTTCCCCCCAAATCTCATCTCCTCCTCCTCATTTTTCTTCCCCTTTCTCCCCTCTCCTCATTGCTCCAGTTTTTCGTTTAAAAATCGAAAATTTCAGATTGTGTGGGCTTGACGGTGTTGGCTTTGACTGATCAGTGTGGCGTCATTTGGAACCTGTAAACCCCACATGCAAGGGTGGTTTAAGGGTTGGCCGAAATTTAAAAAAAATCAGTGTGCACGTCTGTTAGGAAGGTTCTTAGGCGTGAATTCGGGCTTTGGGCGCGTGGGTGAGCTGCAAATTCATAATTTCAGTGTTCTTGGACCTATTTCCGGCCTATTGTGATGTTCGAAGGCAATCAAACCGGAATAGGGTGGGTTTAGGTGAGTTTTGTTGAATTTTGGATGTTTGCCGGATTTAATTTGCCGGTAAGTTTTTCTTTCAGTCACGCGCCGGTTGTTATTTATTTTATTTTCCAGTTTTTGGCTAGTTTGCTCACTTTTGAGTCCGCCTTGCAGTTTTAAGAAATTTCCTTGGTCCTGCATTCGCTATTTCGCGAGTTGGGAGCTTCGACCGGTAGGATTTGGGTTCCGAAAACTCATTCCGCTCAGGTGAGTGTAACTATAATATTTACCTTGAGAAATATTTATTTTAAATCCTGAATTTAATTTTTACATTATGCCATCGATTGTGTATAAGTGAATACAAGTTCGAAATTCGGGGTTTTTGGAGATTTTGATGGTTGTGTCGGTTCTTTTTGTGAAGGAATTTATGTATTGAGTTTTCTGAAAGCATGACATACAAGAATGACATAGAATGGTTGTTGAATTTGGGTGTGGTTAGGCTTTGGTGTAATGGCATTGGCTTGTATGTTGCGTTTTACCGTAGATTGCCGAGTCTTGAGCATGTATGATAGTTCGACTCGAATGACTTTATAGTGGTGAATTGGGTCATGTTGGGACCCTAGCGTAGTCGTGGATTTATGAAAATTGCCTAACTGATTATGGTTACACGTCTGTTACATTTGATTTTGTACAGACTCGTCATATGTGCATGTTGATATTAGTGCTAGTGTCTTTACCCCATTGTAATGCCTGTTGTCCAGATGCTTAGGAGCTTGCTCGTATCATGAGTTTGATGGTGCTTGAGATGACTTGCACCTACAGACATTGAGGACGCTATTGCATGTGGCAAGCTTGCTGAGGTGCGGTGAGCTCCCGCACACACGCACTTGCCACTAGAGAGTGCACTACGATGGGTGCCGGAGGACGTGGTTTGGAGATTACTCGCTTTCCCTCCAAGCGCGCTTGAGTTGGATTTGTATTAGGTTGGTCGTGTTAGGCCAATTTTTTGGGACGTTTGAGTTTGTATCCGGGCATATGACACCCCATTAGGATACAAACAAGCCTAAAGTGGTACTGGTGCACGTTGTGGGATGTGTCTGGGTGAGACACATTCGTGGGGTATGCGGATACCTACGATATGAGATACTTAGGTAGAAATTTTATGGTTTCGACTTTCGATTTGATTTCCATACCTAGGAGGCTATGCATGATTACTATATTGTCTTTGTTTTCATCGCTTGATATTTACCATGTTTGAATCACCTGTAATGACCGGCATATCTCGTAAACTTGTAGTTATGGTTGAATCTGAAATGTTTGTGTTGGTACTTGAACTTAAAAATATTATCCTTAGAAACACGGTGTGATTTAGATTTTAGAACCTGTATAGGAACACATTTTCCATTTTATGGATCATGCATCTAGGATTACTCACTTATCCATTATTGTGTGGCATGAATTTTTCCTGTATATTATTCTGTTATTTGTATTTAGTTCGCTCGCACTAGCTAGCTTTGTGCTTTGCTGACCCCACAAGCGGTGTGCTTCTATTGGAGTGCAGGCAGTGTTGGCGTTCCTGCTAATCGTGGCGCTTAGGCCCAAATTTCTGTTGTAGGATTGTTTTGTGTTCTTTGGTCGTGTCCACCCTGTACGGGTATATTTTGCTTCCTTTGTATTATCTTGTTAAATACTAGATGTTTGTATATTGGTTTTGTCGCTATGACTCTGGCAAGGCGAATCAAATATTCATATTTTGTTCAAATTTTATCCTAGTTTTTATTTCAGTTTAATTCTCATTTCAAGAATGTGTTATATTATGATGCTGTGGCCGGTTACGATCCGCCTGTATTACGGATTAGTTCACGCATCGGCATGCTGCAGTTCCCCTCGCGGGTTGGGGCATGACAGAGCTTGGTATTAGAGCCATTGTTTACCGGTTCACATAGAACATCATCATATGTCACTTTCTTGAGTGAATTGGGTAGAGGAGATAAGATTTTTGTTGTGTTGTTTGATGTATTGTATGTGTGTTTTCTTTTACGTAGAGGGAGTGTGGTGATGGCGCGTGGTAAGAGAACCCGGGGTGAGGGATCCGACACTGCTGGGGAGGATGCCTCTCAGGCTTTCATTCAAATGATGACACAGTGGGTACATAATATGAGACTGGGAAATCAGTCAGAGGATCCGTTTACTCGTCGCAACAAGAATTTCGTCAACTTGGGTGGTGAAAGATTTGATGGTACTGGAGATTTTATAGCTGCGGATCGGTGGATCCGTAAGGTAGAGCTCGTATTTGAGATGATGGTGTCGACACCTATACAGCGTACCGAGTTAGCAACACACCAATTTGACGGAGAGGCTATGTATTGGTGGGATTTAGTGAGGCAGAGCCGTGATTTGTCAGAGATGCAGTGGGATACATTTTGCGAGGTGTTTGAACAACATTTTGCTCCTGATTCTGCCAGAGTTGAGATAGTGGAAAGGTTTCTACACTTACAGCAGGGATCTAAACCTGTTTCAGAATACTTAGCCAAGTTTACACAGTTGAGCCGTTATGCCACTTGCTTCATATATACTACAAAGAATAAGAACATGAAATTTTTGAGTGGTCTGAACCCGTTCCTAAGAAAACAGTTGATGGTGATGATCGATCGTCCTTTTGAGAGATTAGTGGACGTCACTTTAGTTAGGAGCAAGTTGACGCTGAGTGTAGGCAAAAGACTTTGGTTCGACAAGCTTGAGGTTCAGAGCACAGTCAGAGGTTTGGCCGAGGAAGTCAGACAGTTGAGCGGACACAGCAGCTAGAGTGTGCCGCTGTTCAGTAGAGAGACCCTGGTAGAGGGGGACTAGTTAGGACGGGCAGAGACTGTAGAAGTGACAGACGTTCCCGAGGAGATCATCGACAACAACAGCAACAGAGACAACCTATGAGGGGTGGTCAGACAGGAACTAGGAGCGGTTGCATCACTTGTGGTCAGGAGGGACATGTAGCCCGTGATTGTCCAAGAGGTTAGACAAATCGATGGGAGCAGGTAGTTTGTTATACTTGCAGGCAACCGGGGCACTTTTCCAGAGCTTGTCAAGAGCTTGTCTGCAGAAGTGACAGACGTTCCCGAGGAGATCATCGACAACAGCAGCAACATAGACAACCTATGAGGGGTAGTCAGACAAGAACTAGGAGCGGTTGCTTCACTTGTGGTCAGGAGGGACATGTAGCCCGTGATTGTTCAAGAGGTCAGACAAATCGACGGGATCAGGTAGTTTGTTATACTTGTAGGCAACCGGGGCACTATTCCAGAGCTTGTCCTCAGAGTAGGGATGTACCAACACAACAAATTGCGCCTCAGGGACAGTTAGCACTTACGCTTGGAGTTGGTCAGAGAGTCCCTCTCCCAGCACCGCCTGTTCGCCTCACAGCTATTCCCAGTCAGGGAAATGTTGAGGGTATATTACTATTTTTGTTGTAGTTGTGTGTGCTAGATGTAGTAGGATATGTGTCATGTGCATTATGCGTAGGAAAATTGCATGTTAGTGTGTTGTTATGTGACTCAGGATATATGTGTTGTGTGCCAGGTTTTGTGCATTCGTTGTCTTCTTAGTTGAGGGCTCTTTTTGATACAGGAGCATTTAGGTCTTTTATTTCTAGACACTTAGTTGTTAGAGACCGCCTAAAGGTAGTGCCTTTGTTGGAACTCTTATGCGTTGTGTCTCCTTTAGGCAGTTCGGTTTTGTTGTGGGAATATTGTCCCTGTTTTGAGTTTTCCTTGTTGGGGTACAACTTCGTGTTTGACTTTATTGTCTTGGGTTTTGAGGGCTATCATTTGATTCTAAGGATGGATTTGTTGTCCAGTCATCCGTGATCATTGATTTCTTGCATAGGTCGGTGATGTTAGCGCCACCTGATGTTTCGCTTTGTGTGTTGACTTGTGAGCCTGATTCTGTTTCTGTGATGTCGAGTTTTCTTAGCTCTCTTGAGATTTTTAGTCCCGACACCAGTTCTGTAGAGGTTGTGTATGAGTTCCCTGATGTCTTTCAAGAGATTCCTGGTATCCCTCCTTGCCGTGAGGTAGAGTTTCGGATTGACCGAGTGCCTGGTAATGCACTTATATCTAAATCAGCATACAGGCTTGCACTTAAGCAATTGGAAGAGATGAAAGTACAACTTGATGATTTTCCTCGTAAGGGGGCTCCAACAATATTTGTGTCCAAAGGATGGATCATTGCAGATGTGCATAGATTATCGAGATCTGAATAAAGTGACCATCAAGAATAAGTATCCATTGCCTCAAATTGATGATCTATTGGATCAGTTGAGGGGAGCCGTAGTGTTTTCACAGTTAGATTTGCAGTCTGGGTTCCAATTACCGTTTTTTGAACCCGTTATGGCTTGTATGAGTTTTTAGTCATGCCATTTATACTGACCAATGCACCAGATTTCTTCATGGATTTGATGAATAGATTGTTCAGTCCATACTTAGACAAGTTTGTGGTAATCTTCATTGATGATAGCTTAGTGTACTCGAGGAGTTTAGAGGAGCACAGAGAACACCTTCGCATTGTTTTGCAGACACTTAGAGAAAATTAGTTGTATGTGAAGTTCAGTAAGTGTTATTTCTGGGAGCCTGAAGTTCGATTTCTCAGACATGTCATTTCTAGTGGAGGTATTGCAGTGGATCCCGAGAAAGTCGAAGCAGTGAAGTCTTGGAGACGACCGAGTAGTGTGACGAAGATTCGTAGTTTTCTAGGTTTGGCCGATTATTATCGACGATTCATTGAAAAATTTTCACTGATTGCGGCACCACTCACTCAGTTAACCCGAAAGAATGTTCCTTCTGTATGGTCAGAGAAGTGTGAAGAAGCTTTTGAAACTTTGAAGCTTCGGTTGACTTCAGCACCAGTGTTGACTATTCCGACACTTGGTAGCCGACTGGTGGTATTTACTGATGCTTGCAATACATAATTGGGTGGAGTGTTGATGCAAGGCAAGAAGGTCGTAGCCTATGCATCTCAACAGTTGAAACCCCATGAGAGGATATATCCGACACATGATTTAGAGTTGGCAACCGTAGTCTTTGCTTTGAAGATCTGGAGACATTTATCTGTATGGTGAGAGGTTCGAGTTGTTCACAGATCACAAGAGTTTGAAGTACCTATTCACTCATAGGGAGTTGAATATGAGGCAACAACAATGGGTTGATTTTCTTAGCAGCTATGACTTCGAGATACAGTATCAGTCTGGTAGGGCCAATGTGGTTGCAGATGCCTTGAGTAGGCGACATGCAGTGATGGCAACCATGATGATTCAAGAGTACCAAACACTTGAGACATTAGTTTCATTTGCATTTCAGCCTACTTTCAGTACAAAAGGCAGCATGATAGCGGGTTTAGCAGTTTATCCGCCGTTGATCAATAGAGTGGTGGAATAACATACCTTTGATCCAGTGATTACGAGGCAGATAGCAGATTTGGTAGTGGACACACTGGATGAGTGCCCTACCGATTGGTCGGTGGGTTCAAATGGAGGGTTGCGATTCCGTGGGCGGCTTTGTGTTCCGTCTGTTGAGGAGTTGCAAAAAGATATCTTATAGGAAGCTCATAGATCTCATTTCACCGTTTACCTCGGTGGAACAAAGATGTATCGAGATTTGAGACATTCTTTCTGGTGGCGTGGCATGAAGAAAGACATTGGAGTGTTTGTGGCACAGTGTGCGACTTGTCAACAGGTGCAAGCCGAGCATCAGAGACCATCTGGGTTATTGCATCCATTGGAGATCCCGACGTGGAAGTGGGAGTATGTCACTATGGATTTCATCGATGGACTTCCACGGTCGAGGAAAGGTCATGAATCGATATGGGTAATTGTTGATCGGTTGATGAAGTGTGCACATTTCATTCCTGTTAGTATGAATCGGACGGTAGACAGTCTAGCGGTGTTGTTCATTCGGGAGATAGTCCGCCTTCATGGGTCGCCTGTTTATATTGTATCCTACTGAGATCCGATTTTCACAGCCTACTTCTGGAAGAGTTTTCAGCAAGCTATGGGTACTAGATTGGACATGAGTACAACATATCATCAACAGACAAATGACCAATATGAGCGAGTGAATCAGGTAGTGGAAGACATGCTTAGAGCATGCATTTTAGACTTTGGAGGCAGTTGGGAAGATCACCTACCGTTGTGCGAGTTTGCGTACAACAATAGCTACCACATAAGTATTGGCATGGCACTGTTTGAGGTACTTTACGGATGACCGTGTAGGTCCCCTGTTTGTTGGGCAGAGATTGGAGAGTCAGTTGTGATGGGGCCGGATGTGATCAGAGAGACTACTGAGAAGATTGATCTGATTAGAGCGCGTTTGTTGACAACCCAGAGTAGACAGAAGAGTTACGCTGATAGGAGGCGTAAGGAGTTAGAGTTTGCGGTTGGTGACAAAGTCTTTCTGAAAGTTTCTCCGATGCGCGGAGTTGTTAGTTTTCGAAGTCGAGGGAAGCTTGCACCGAGATATGTAGAGCCCTATGAGATTACTGAGAGGATTGGATCAGTGGTCTATAGATTGGATTTGCCGCAGAGTATGTCAGGTCTCCACGACGTGTTTCACGTATCCATGTTGCAGAAGTGTTTGGCAGACCCGTCGCAGATTGTGGAGCCCGCTGAGTTGGAGATTTTTGATGAGTTGACTTATCCAGTGAGTCCAGTAGCCATTGTTGATGATGACGTGAAACAACTTCTGCGGAAGACGGTGAAGTTATTGAAGGTCCAGTGGAGCCACTGGGAGGGTGACATGACTTGGGAGCTGGAAGACCAGATGAGACAGAAATACCCCGAGCTTTTCGCCTAGTCTTCCTTGTCGTTGCTTTGTCTGATCTCGAGGACGAGATCTCTTTTAAGGTGTGTATGATGTAATATCTATTTTTAAAAAAAAAAATATTTGGAAGGGTTGTAATCAGAAAAGTTGGTGGGGGCACATAGCCACCCAACCTTAAAAGAGAAAATCCCTTCTCCTTCTTTCTTTCCTTTTTTTTTCTTACAGGGAGCGATCTCCCTTTGGTTTCTCTTCTTCTCCGTTGAGATTTCGTGTGGGTTTCCGATTTCTTCCCCCAAAATCTCATATCTTCCTCCTCATTTTTCTTCTTTTTTCTCCTATCTCATTCTTGCTTCAATTTTTCATTTTAAAAATAAAAAATTTCAGATTGTGTGGGCTTGACGGTGTTGGGTTTGACTGATCGGTGTGGTGTCATTTGCAACCTGTAAACCCCACATGCAAGGGTGGTTTAAGGGTTGGCCAAAAATTTAAAAAAAATCAGTGTGCATGTCCGTTAGGAAAGTTCTTCGACGTGAATCCAGGCTTTGGGTGTGTGGGTGAGCTGCAAATTCATAATTTTACTGTTCTTGGACCTATTTTCGGCCTATTGTGCTGTTCGAAGGCAATCAGACCGGAATAGGGTGGGTTTCGATGAGTTTTGCTGAATTTTGGATATTTGTCGGATTTAATTTGCGGTAAGTTTTTCTTTCAATCATGCGCCGGTTGTTATTTGTTTCACTTTCCAGTTTTCGGCTAGTTTGCTCACTTTTGAGTCTGCCTTGTAGTTTTAAGAAATTTCCTTGGTCCCACATTCGTTGTTTCGGAGTTGGGAGCTTCGACCGATAGGATTTGGGTTTCGAAAACCCATTCCACTCAGGTGAGTGTAACTATAATATTTACCTTGAGAAATATTTATTTTAAATCCTGAATTTAATTTTTACATTATGCCGTCGATTGTGTATAAGTGAATACAAGTTCAAAATTCGGGGTTTTTGGAGATTTTAATGGTTGTGTCGGTTCTTTTGTGAATGAATTTATGTATTGAGTTTTCTAAAAGCATGACATACAAGAATGAAATAAAATGGTGGTAGAATTTGGGTGTGATTAGGCTTTGGTGTAATGGCATTGGCTTGTATGTTGCGTTTTACCATAGATTGTCGAGTCTTGAGCATGTATGATAGTTCGACTTGAATGACTTTATTGTGGTGAATTGGGTCATGTTGGGACCATAGCTTAGTCGTGGATTTATGAAAATTGCCTAACTGATTATGGTTACATGTCTGTTACATTTGATTATGTACAGACTCCTAGTATGTGCATGTTGATATTAGTGTAAGTGTCTTTACCCCGCTGTAATGTATGTTGTGCCGATGCTTCGGAGCCTGCTCACATCATGAGTTTGATGGTGCTTGAGATGACTTGCACCTATAGACATTGAGGACGTTATTGCATGTGGCAAGCTTGCTAAGGTGCGGTGAGCTCCCGCACGCACTTGCCACTAAAGAGTGCACTAGGAAGGGTCCCAGAGGACGTGGTTTGGAGATTACTTGCTTTCCCTCCCAGCGCGCTTGAGTTGGATTTGTATTAGGTTGACCGTGTTAGGCCAGTTGTTCGGGACGTTTGAGTTTGTATCCGGGCATATGGAACCCCATTTGGATACAAATAAGCCTGAAGTGGTACTGGTGCACGTTGTGGGATGTGTCTGGGTGAGACACATTCGTAGGGTATGCGGATACCTACGATATGAAACACTTATGTAGAAATTTTATGGTTTCGACTTTCGATTTGATTACCATACCTAGGAGGCTATGCATGATTACTATATTGTCTTTGTTTTAATCGCTTGATATTTACCATGTTTGAATCACCTGTAATGACCGACATATCTCGTAAACTTGTAGTTATGGTTGAATCTGAAATGCTTGTGTTGGTGCTTGACTTAATAATATTATCCTTTGAAACATGGTGTGATTTAGACTTTAAAACCTGTATAGGGACACCTTTTCCATTTTATGGATCATGCATCTAGGATTACTCAGTTATCCATTATTGTGTTGCATGAATTTTCCCTGTATATTATTCTGTTATTTGTATTTAGTTCGCTCGCACCAGGTAGCTTTGTGCTTTGCTGACTCCGCAAGGGGTGTGCTTCTATTGGAGTGCAGTCAATGTTGGCGTTCCTGCTGATCGTAGCGCTTAGGCCCAGTTTTCTGCTGTAGGCTTGTTTTGTGTTGTTTGGTCATGTCCACCCTGTACAGGTATGTTTTGTTTCCTTTGTATTATCTTGTTAATTACTAGATGTTTGTATATTGGTTTTGTCGCTATGACTCTGGCGGGGCGAATCAAATATTCTTATTTTGTTCAAATTTTATCGTAGTTTTTATTTCCGTTTAATTCTCGTTTCAAGAATGTGTTATATTATGATGTTGTGGCCGGTTACGATCAGCCTGTATTATGGATTAGTTCACGTATCGGCACGCTGCGGTTCCCCTGGCGGGTCGGGGCATGACAAAAACGCTCTCCACCTTGCAACTCATTTTTACCAATTGCTTCCAGTCCACAAACTCCCATTGCCAAACAGAATCGTGACCATCTACATAGAAACGTTGCAGAAAACAAGCAAAACGAAATCTCGCCATTGCACAAACCAAACTGCACATGCTATATTTAAAACAGAGCATAACACAATATATGCTCATTGATGAAGTCATTTTCCACTCTCTGTTTGACCTAGTCCTGCTGACCTGCACAAGTATTGCACGTGAGCCACGGACCACCGTTGTGGTGGCTGATGACACTCCGATGTTAAAGTCAGACAATGATCTGAAGAAGGTGTAATGTTGTAAACAAGGAATTTCTAGTGTAACTTAGCTTACCAACCTCATGTCTTATTTATAGTGCATGAGTCATGGTTCTACCAAGCCATCGAAGGCATAGTTTAGGAAGGAGATCGTCGTGGAAATCCTTTTCTATATAGGAGTCGTGTTGTAAGAGGGAAGTTCCCTGTTAGCAATGTGTTCCTAGATGCGCGGGAGATAGTTCCCAAACCAAGAGCAATCCGTAGAAGGAAGTTTCCATGAGTGGAATGTACTCTGGTATTTGCTTCTTAGTTGGAAACATAGAGTTGTTGTAATTGTCTGTCTGAAACCGATCCTCGAGATACTTGCCTTAGTAGGACTTACGGATATTGAGGATAGCTATGAGACGTGTGGGCCTAGCATGTTGTAAGAGTTCGGGTTCGTCTGGCGGACTGAATTAGGCGGGCTTGGTACCGCTTGGGCCGGATCAGTGTTGGACTAATGCTGTGGCCCGTAATTCCTCTAGATCATCATGACACGTGTATGGCTTAGGGATGTGACCATTTTTGTGTATCATCAGATACTTCTGAGTTAGTGGGTCGTCACATCGGTTCGCTAAGTCATCTCTTGAAAAGATACGCTACTCATGATGATTGAGTCTGAATTGTTGTTTGAGCCACGCGCTTCATTAATTGAACGTGCGTCGGTTCAGCAAAAAAGAGGTGGGAACCTAATCCCTATTTAGGTCATCCATAGTGCGAAGTCTAACTCTTTTATTTTCTTTGTTTTTGAAGATATTGCCCTGTTCATCTTATAATTTGGAAAAGATTGTGCGTCTTTTTCATGGCTCAACAAGACCTTCTTGACGAAGCAACCTTGGCCAAGGGCCTGGAGTTTTTCAAAGACAGGTTGCTTTCCGAGCCCGGCCTCGTTGAAATCCGTACAAAATTTGGGGTCTTCGAGGACCTGCCATTGTATGTCCTAAAGGGTGACCAAATGCCAATATCGCCACCGGTGGGGTTCATCTACTTGCATCGTGGGATGCTTCAAACTGGAGCGCATTTTCCCGTTCTAGACGTGATATAGGAATTCTTGGACCTCCATGGGATTCC
The DNA here is from genome assembly GCA_963556465.1 of Berberis vulgaris. Classification (NCBI taxonomy): domain Eukaryota; kingdom Viridiplantae; phylum Streptophyta; class Magnoliopsida; order Ranunculales; family Berberidaceae; genus Berberis; species Berberis vulgaris. The sequence goes on from OY747134.1 coordinate 15,961,967, forward strand.
CCCGACCCAATTGGGGCCTAATGGATATAGGATTATCCTCCTCATTTTGATAAGGGCAAAGGAGACCGGCATCCGCGTGACCCTGCGGGTAATCTAGTTGTTGCCTTCTTCTTGGTTGAAGGGTAATGTTGTCTGTATGCTTCACGAATTTGCTAGACTACTTTAAGTTTTGACCAAATTATTGCTTCTTGGCCCCTATGAATTCAAAGTACTTCTGGTTCAAGGGTCAATCGCTCGAACGAGAGTTCAGGCCGCTTTGTAAGTGTAACTTTTTCTTTTGACTCTACTATGCTTGATTGCAGGTTGGCTAATCGTTACTGGGGTTTCTTCGCATGACGGTTTGTCACTACTCTCCTTACCATATATAAGAAAAATACTATAGAGGCATTCCGCATCTTGTCGACAAGGAACGTGGTGGATGTTATAAGCATCCCCAATTTCATCTGTAGTAGGCTGTGGGACAACTGGCACGTAGCCCCCACTCTGTACCGAGCATCACGGATTAAGCCTGAAAATGGGCCATTTTTAGGAAGAGGAAAGCTCCTATTCTATCTAACATGGATGAGCCATCTGAGACGCCTACCTTTTTCGTGAGTTCAAAGAGGTCCCGTGTCAGAACTGGGTCACCTTCAGCACGACGCGCTCTAGCGAGAGAAGAGCGCGAGCATGACTAGCCCGTCAAGGCGGAGATTGATGTATCCGACTGGGAGAAATATTACCTGCAATTTGCAGGGGTTGAAGACAGGTCGAATCTTAGTGAAGCGCAGGCCGAAGCTTTGAATGAACAACTAGTGCGGGTTGCAATGGCAGCTTCTACCGGTGTTGATTTGTGTGGAACCGTACCAATAGAAGGCTCCTGTGAAGATCCACCTGAGGTTGTGGAATTTGATTGTCCCGTTGGTGCGCTATCTGATAGTGGCCATGGCGGCACAGGGCAAGTTTCATGTAGTTCGCATAGTTTACCGTTTCATTCTAGGCCATAGCTCGAAGTGTTGGAGGGTTTTTTGGATAATTCGCTTCATCCTCTCCGTCCGGATCCCGTCAAGCCTTCTCGCACTAAAGGTCGGCTGTTCGTGACAAGGGAAAGGTCGCGGAGAAGAGCCTGGGAATAGTGGCAACTGTGAAGGGTGGTGCAGGCGTGATTTCTGATTCGAGAAAACTTCATTCGGATGTCTGGATAAGCCTGTTTGTACCAAACTTGGTAAGGATGAGCACTCCGGTCTGGCACGAAGAGGTTGATGAGGAGTACGCTTCGAAGAAGCATATAAGCAAGCGTCATAGCTGGCTGATGGATTGCTTTCCGAAACCCGAGGAGGATACACTATAAGGGTATATGGATAAGGGTTTAAAGTACCTTATGCTGGGTATGTCTCACTTGAGCCATGTGGCCGTTGTTGGGACAAAAGTCGAGGCAGCTCAGAAGAGGACATACACCATGGAGAGTGTCTTCTCGCACATACAGGTGATGTATTATGATGCACTTCATGAAATTGAGTGGCTACAGAAGAAGGCTGAGGAAAAGGGGCTGGAGCAATCAGTCGTGGTTGTCGAGACTTAGAGGGCTCATCTGGAGGCCCTTGAGCGTGATCTGGCAGAGATGGTGTCTGAGAAAGACAGACTAAAGTTGGAGTTGAACTGGGTCTGCCAAGACGCGGAGGTTGTGGATGAGGTGCGTTCTAAACTGCGGTCTCTTGCTGAAGAATGTTTCGAAGAAGTCTGACTGGGCTACTCAGAAGCAACAATTGGAATCTAATGTGGAATTCAATGCCCGGTAGGCAAGGAAGGTCGTGGACCAGCTCAAAATGGAATGGCATGAGCTCAGCGTTGTGAAGAGTAGTCTGGCCACTTAGCAGTCTCAGGTTGACACGCTGACAGACAATTTAGAGTTGTTAGAGCGTGAACTTGCTGATGTGAAGGCATGAGAAGAATAGCTTCTGCAGGAATAGGGCAAATGCGAGTTTTCCTGGGCCGTACACGGCAGGATGGAGCTGCTGGTGCTGATGAAGGAGGAGCATCCGGAATGGGATCTTAGCTGCTACAAGAAAATGTCGTATGTAGACTTGTTTGTTGCTTTTGCATCATCGAACGAGGAGGACAGTTTGGATCATGATGCCCAGGCCGTAGTACATGTGGACACGACTCTTGCTCCTTTATCAGTTAAGAAGATGTCGTATGTAGACTTTTCTGTTGCCTTTGCATCATAGGATGAGGAGAAAAGTTTGGACCCTGAAGCCTAGGTCGTAATGCGTGTGGATGTGACTCCTGCTCCTTCCCTCGCTAAGCTTAGCTCTTTTGTTTCTGTACCTTCTCCTAATAAGGAATAAACTGTGCATTCTGTACTCATTTTGTTCGATCGTTAATGAAAATAGTTTTTCCCGTTTTGTGTTTGTTGCCTATATTGTATGTTTTTCGTTTTACCTTGTCGTATTGCTTTGGCATAGGCTGATTGAATCATTAGGATGTTGAGTGGTCTGTCTGCTGCCAGGAGCTTGACCATTTTCATTGTGAATGACTCAGAGTCAATGTTGCATAGTCATGTCCGATGGCGGGCATGTTGCAAACAATTTAGCCGGGAGTTAATTTGCCCAGGCTATTGTCTTGTCCTCGAGGTAAGCTGCTGGAGGCTTGCCTCGCTTGTCTGATTGGTCGGCTACAATTGTTGCTATGGGCGAGTTGTGATAGCCAAGCATACGCGTTGGAGCGTTTGTGCTGAGTCAAGTGTCGTAGGCTCAGGCTGACACACTATGTAGCATTTATTTGGGCACTGGCTGGATGATCTATGTGTCGGTGCCAGTTGTCTTTGCTATTAATAGGATGCCAGTCCGTTTGAGCGTGAAGACACTGACTTAGCTAGATCTGACTTTGGGGCTCCCACCTTCCGAACCATCTATGTTTGAACAATGTGGACTACATGATCGAGGACTAAGGATTTGGCGACTACACTGAAGAAAAGTAGTCTCGTGGTAAGCCGTCGACATCAGTATGGGACTGTCTAGTCTCCCACTTTTAGAAAAATCTACACCCGCTCGGTGGGGCCTATAAGTTCGAGTCAAAGATATTTGGCGACCAGGCTGAAAAGTAGTGGTCCGATGGCAAGCTGTTGGAATCAGTTCGGGACTGACTAGGCTCCCACCTTCCTAATCATACACACCTGTGCGCATCAAGCTACAAATTTGGGAGTTTTCGGTGACCATGCTGAAGAGCAGTGGTCCCGTGGCTAGCCGTCGGAATCAGTTCGGGAGTGACTAGGCTCCCACCTTCTAAACTATTTACACCCGAGCAATGGGGGCTTCAAGTACAAGGTTGGTAATTTGGCGACCACGCTGAAAAGTAGTGGTCTCGTGGAGAGTCTTCGAAATCAGTTCGGGACTGACTAGGCTCTCACCTTTCAAACCATCTACACCCACGCAGTGGGGGCTACATGTCTGGGCTTTTATCAGAAGCTTTCGTTATCAATCGTCACCGGCTACGCTTACCTGATCGGGTTCAGCGATCATTGACCTTGAATTGGGCAACGATCTCTGGCGAGTCGTGATTACCAGGCGTGATACTACTTATTAGACTCCCACTTCTTAAACCAACGGGATCCGCGCTGGGCAGACTAGGTGTCGGGACGTACCAGAAGTCGTCGTCATCAGCTTGGCTGACTAAGATTGCCCGTTTTGAGAGAGGTTTCGCCCATTTGAGGGCGTCCGAACCCATGTTCGCTAGTGTCGCACATTATGTAGACAACACTACCTTAAATCAAACAGCGATCCGAGCGCCAAAGCTGTTTTGGATTTGTGTTCGTGCCAAGCATGTAGTAAAATATTGTTTGAATGGTAGGCCAATTAGTTCGAGCCTATGGGCCCGCAGAGGTAAAACTAGGGTTTTTGTACGGTTGCGCTACGTGTACAACATAGATTGCGCAATAACACGTGTACGACGTAATTGCGCAATAACACGTGTACGGCGTAAGCTGTGGGACAGTTGAGTATCAGTTACTCCCTTTCAATTAATGGGGTTGCGTGTAGCATATTAATTGAACGAACGTGGTTTGCGTAGTTTAGTTGGGAATCGTCGTTTCCTCATTTCCCATCTGGTATTCAATGTTTGACAGTTAATGCTAGGGCGCCCGTTTGGTGAACTATCATGTCTACATAATGGTGTTCTCCAATCGTTGTAGGCACTATCTTTTGCAGAAAGTATCTCTTGTAATGTTCTAGTTTGAAAAAAATGCTTTGGGTCTTCCAAAGGTTGAAGGGAGATATCTAGTGATGGAGACTTTGAATGTTCAAACATTTGCACTGATCATGCATGATCATAATCCTCGTTATGCGTAGTCACCTGTTGTAGGTGGGCACGTAGTTGATCTACTGAAATCTTGTAATTTATTTTCACATTGCAGAGAAATAGTATGGGTTTGCTATCAAGGGAGATGCCTTGGTCTTACTTCGTGCTGCTTGTGTCCGCATGTATGTGTTTCTCGCTGCTAACTTATGGCTGTTGGTGGTAGCTCTCAGTCACCTCGGGTACCGCGCATGTGAAAAGTGTCCTCTCTTGACAACATTGTAAGACCTTGATTGCTTCGTTGCTTGTGGCCATCCTCGTCCACTTTCTTCTATCTTCTTCGGGAGGCCAAAAACTGTTCGAGGAAGTCATCAAGGAGGTATGATACCTTTTGCGGTAGTCATCCATCTGTTGTAAGGTCTACAACACTGTTGTAGGGGCGCTTTCCTGGGATGATTTGACGGAGCAATCGACCTCTCAGTCCTTTCAATCCCTTCTGACAATTTGTCCTTGATCTTTGGAAGGGATCGAACGAAGTCTATTGAATGTTTTTGCTGTCACTTGCAAATGGCCTTCTTCAGATACCTTTATGCAGTTAGATTGTCTAAGCAATTTTTTACTTCATGTCGCACTGAATTCAGATGCTTGTATGATGTAGTCTTTTGTATCCAGTAATCAATAGAGTTTGTTTTCATAATTCTTTCTTTATTCTTAAATGATTGCAAATCACATAAGCCTTTAAGAACAAAAACTCTACATTGACTATGGAAAGGGAAATAAACAATTGAAAAAGACTAACCGTTGACTGAGAAAGATTGATCTTAGCCCTGACGTGAACTCAGATGGCCCTTGCAGATCGTTAGTGTTCTCAGTGGACTGTCGAGATTTGCTGGCGTTACAAAGGTTACTGAAGAGTAAACCTTGTAGAGGGGTTAGACTCTGCATTGACGAAAGGTCGGGCTTGTGTTCCTGTGGGCCTTGGCCTTTGTCGTCATTCGACCTGGCATTGGTTCAGGCTGCTCCGCATGATGTTGTTGGATCTGGGAGCATTCTATTTGTTTCAGCGCAGCGTAATGGCAGCCTCGTGTCGTAGGTTGGTCTCCACATATTGTCCCTTCGGAGTGGTTAGCGGTATACTTAACACACTGGTGAAGGGTGGAGACTACTACTTCCATCTGGTGGAGCCATGGTCATTCCAAGATCAGATTGTCGATTGATGGCGCATCTACTACCATGAAGTCTAAAAATATGACCTTTCTTAGCTGCGGCTCTCCTGCCACTGTCGCTAACCCTATCTTTCTGATGGGAAAACATTTCTCCCTGTTTAATCCAATCAGCGGGTAATCTGAGGACGTCAGGTTTTCCTCCTTGAGGTCCATACATTGGAATGCATTGTAGAATAGGACGTTGAGCTAGCTTCTTGTGTCCACCAAAGCTCTCTTCACCTCCCACCATGCAATGGAAACCGAGATGACTAGGGCGTTGTTGTGCAACGCTCGGAGTCCTTCGAGGTCTTTGTCCGTAAAGGTCAAGGTGGGAATGGGGCTCTGAACCCTCAAGTGGCAAATTCGTTTGTCCTCGTCCGCGGGTTGTGTTCGCATTACTAGTAAAGTCTGCTTGTGGGACCGGTACGACTAGTCTTCACTCGGCCCGACTCCATGAAAAACATAGATTATTCCTGGAGTCTCCTTCGTTATTTCTTTCACTAACTCCCTCTGGTCCCTGATTTATTCTGATTGCTTCTCAGAGTTCAAGAACTCTTTTAGTTTGCCCCTGCGGATCCAGTACTCAACCTCATACCTCTGACTCTGGCAGTCGTTGGTATCGTGGCCACCCTCCTTGTGGTACCCGTAGTACTTGCCATTGTCACGCTTGGAGGGGTTTCAGATCTGCTTTGGGGGCCACTTCATATCTTCCCAATTTTTCATGGAGTCTAGTACATCAAACAAGCTAGAATTTAGGGGTGTCACAGCTCTGGATCCAACATAGTTGGAGCTTTTTTTGGCCTGGACCGATTAGGGTCTGACCTGTTGTGTCTGCGTTTTTTCTTACTCATCTCTTCATCCTCTCGCCTCTTTCTCTCCTTCTTGTTCTTAAGAGTGGAGGCCTTCTTCTTGCCTTCGGTTTCCCTCTTCATGGTCCTCAACTCCTCCAATCAGCGGGTAGTCTGAAGTTGTCAGGTTCTCCTATTTGAGGTCCATACTGCGGAACGCATTGTAAAATAGGACGTTGAGTGAGCTCACTGTGTTCGCCAGAGCTCTCTTTACCTCCCACCATGCAATGGAGATCGAGATGACTAGGGCGTCATTGTGCAGCGCTCGGACTCATTCGAGGTCTTTATCCGTAAAATTCAAGGTGGGAATGGGGCTCTAATCCCTCGAGTAGCAGATGCGTTTCTCCTCATCCGCGGGTTGTGTCCGCATCTCCAGTAAAGTTCGCTTGCAGGACCTGTGTGACTAGTATTCATTCGGTCCGACTATATGAAAAACGTAGATTATGCCTGGAGTTTCCTTTTTTATTTCTTTGATTGACTCCCCTCGATCCCTGGATCGTTTTGGTCGCTTTTCAGATTTCAGAAATTCTTTTTAGCTTGCCCCTACGGATCCAATACTCAATCTCATACCTCAGACTCTTGTAGTCGTTGGTATCGTGGCCGCCTTCCTGCTGGTACGAGCAGTACTTGTTGTTGTCACGCTTGGAGGGGTCTCCACGCTGCTTTGGGGGCCACTTTAGATCTTTCCAATTTTTCATGGAGTTCAGTATGTTCGATAGGCTAGAATTGAGGGGTGTCACGGCTCTTGACCCAACATAGTTGGATGCTTTCCCTGGCCTGGCCCGACCAGGTTCTGTCCTGTTGTCACCATGATTTCTCTTGTTCCTTTCTTCATCCTCGTGTCTTTTCTCTCCTTCTTGTCCTTAGAAGTTTCAATTTTCTTCTTAATGGTCTTCAACTCCTCTAAGGTAATGTGCTTTTGGGCGCTCTTGAAGAGCTCAGTCATGTCTAAAGGGGGTTCCAAGGTGAGGTCTCCGTAGAGCTTTCCTTCATTTAGGCCCGCAGTGAAAGCTATATGTCACGACTGTGTCGTCGTTGCAACCATCAATGAGTGTCAACTCGTTGTTGAAGCGCGTGACATACTCTCTGAGCGTCTCATTGGATATATGTTTCAAAGAGAAAACGTAGCATGGGTCTTTTCAAAAATTCTGACTTTCGACGAAACGCGTCAGGAACACCTTCGCAATCACCTTGAAGGAGTCGATTGACCTCGGCGGGAGGCTGTGGAACCACGTTAGTCTTGTCTTCTTCAGGCTAGTGGGACAAGTTATGCACATCACCGATTCAGATACTTTTTTGAAGGCCATCTCGTGGTGGTAATGGAACAGGTGGTCGAATGGGTTGGTGGTCTCGTCGTAGAAATCGAGCTTCGGAGGCGTGAACTTCTTTGGAAGGGTCTCGTTCATAATATGGTCCACGAAAGGTGGGACTGAGAGACGGTATAGCACATCTGGGTCGTGTGCCTTTCTGCGGAGGAGGTTCTGAGGACCGAGCTTCTCTGCCCTAGCAGTTAATTCTGCGTTAACTGCGCCAGCTCCCCTGGTTCAGTGTGAACTAGCAGGGGCCTGACTCTCCTGTGCCTACTCTTTGTCGTCTTTGGGAGACGGGGGCCTGTGCTACTCCTGATCTCCATTAACGAATGGAAGGTTTTGCCGAGCGAAAGCCTCCACCGTTTTGGCGATCTGTTGTATTTGAGATGACAACATGTCAATCCTGGGGTACGTCGTTGCTGTTGTTGGCGCGGGAGCGTGTGTCTGTTGCTCGTGCATAACCGGCACCGCGGAGAGCGGGGGTATAGTACTAGTCGGAGCGTTTGATGTATCCCCTTGTTTTCCATTGTTGCGTGATCTAGAGGTCACCATCTCTCTATATTTCGAAGGGAGATGATGCTTGTGTAAGGTTAGGAACTTTGTCATCCCCACGGACAACGTCAAACTGGTGCAGTCGTTTTCTGTTCCTTGCTATGACCTAGTCCTGTTGACATGCTGGCGTGCACAGGGAACTCAATCAAACCTCTCATTTCAGCATGATTCATTGAAACCCAGATATCAAAAATCAAAACTTTTCACCAAAATCCTATACCCATTCATCCAAAAACCAAATAAAGCATCATAACCAAGATTCAAATGGTGGTGAAAACAAACATATGCTAAATAACACAATATATTGTCTAACCAACAAATCTGAATTCAAACAAAGAAGATGGAAACCAACCCAATACTGATTCAAATGATTCAAGATATACCCAAAGAACAAAGTCCCTCTAAAACCTCACAATCTAGATTTCAAAGTGCAGAAAGCCAACTAAAACATTAAAGAAAAGAAAAATATGGACTTAATCAACACAAAAACATAGAAATGAACAATATTTCGAGAATTGAGCACATACCCAATAAAATTCTCCGCAAAAGAAAGATAAGCCCTATAGAAGAAAAATCGATCTGAGCAAAATAAAGGTGTGATACTAATTTTCCTGCTGCTCGACTGGCTTGGGAATACCTTTCTGGGAATTTTATATTGGAGGGAAATACACAAGGGAAATATTTTAGTGTCTAGAAAATCTGGAAAAGATAGCATTACATATGTGGACATATGGATGCTGACATGCTGCTATAGTTGCCTGTCCGAAGCTGATCCTCGAGATATTTGCCTTAGTAGGGTTTACGAGTATTGAGGATAATTGTGAGACACGTGAGCTTAGCTAGCTATAAAAGTTCGGGTCCGTTTTGCAGACTGCATTGAGCGGGCTTAAAACCGCTTGGATCGGATCATTGTTGTGCTGACGTTGGGGCCCGTAATTCCTCAAGATCATCATGACATGTGTATGGATCAGAAATGTGACCATTTTGGTGCATCATCAAAATGTATGTAAAAATCTCACTTTTATTCTATAGTTCTATACTAGCGGCTTAAACCCATACTGCATATTGATTGACAAGATGAGAATGAGTTAGTTTCTCCAAGTGGAGCTATAAGTCGGCAAAGCCTTCAGATTTGACCCGCAATATACAATTTGTTTGGCCATATGCCAAGAGAATGTCTATTGGGAACGCATAAAAATCAGATTTGCCCTACATAATAAACTTATTTCATAGAGATGTTTTGTTTATGTGAATACAAAACTAAATGCATGTTTACTGAGTAGAAAACTCAAAGATCTCCCATATATGCGGGAATCACCCAGGCAGGAAAACCCTTGCCCATAATTCCTCAAGATCATCATGACACGTGTATGGCTCAGAAATGTGACCATTTTGGTGCATCATCAAAATGTATGTAAAAATCTCACTTTTATTCTATTGTTTTATACTAGCGGCTTAAACCCATACTGCATATTGATCGACAAGATAAGAATAAGTTAGTTTCTCCAAGTGGAGCTATAAGTCGGCAAAGCCTTCAAATTTTACCCGCAATATACAATTTGTTTGGCCATATGCCAAGAGAATGTCTATTGGGAATGCATAAAAATCAGATTTTCCCTACATAATAAACTTATTTCATAGAGATGTTTTGTTTATGTGCTTACAAGACTAAATGCATGTTTACTGAGTAGTAAACTCTAAGATCTCCCATATATGCGGGAATCACCCAGGCAGGAAAACCCTTGCCCATAAGGGTTTAACTCTAGGGTATTATTGGCCGACCATGCAGCGAGATGCCAAGGACACCATCCGCAAGTGCGACAAATGCCAGAGGTTTGCGCCATACACCCATATGCCAGCGCAGCCGCTAAACACAATGACTATCCCATTTTCGCTCACACAATGGGGAATGGACACTGTCAGGCTGCTCCCGACGTCGGCTGGTAAGAAATTCCTTCTTGTTGCCGTCAACTACTTCACCAAGTGGGTCAAGGCTGAGCTCCTATCCAGAATAGGGCAGGTCCAGATCAAAAAATTCATATGGGCCACCATCGTCTGTAGATTTGGCATCCCCAGAGTATTGTTCAGTGACAACAGAACCCAGTTTGAAAGTAGCAAGGTTAACGAACTGTGCAAAAGTTTGGGAGTCAAGCACCACTTCTCCTCACTAAGACAACCCCAGGCCAACGGCCAAGCAAAAGTTACCAACAGGACGATCTTAGAAGCCATCAAAATAAAACTTGATGCAGCCAAAGGAAAATGGGTTCCAAAGCTACCAGGAATACTCTGGGCATATCGAACAACTAAAAAAATCCCTACCGGAGAGACACCCTTTGCCCTAGCATATGGGTCAGAAGCTATGGTTCCAGTTGAACTCGAGGTGCCAACCTTCCAGACGAAAAAGTTCAGACAAGACGACAATGACGAAGCCTTATGCATGGGACTAGACCTTCTCGACGAAAAACGGATCTTCCGCCAAGATAGCCGCCTATCAACAACTGATGGTGCAATATTATAACAAGAATGTCAAGCCACACAAATTCAAGGTGGGAGACTGGGTACTCAGGAAGTCCTAGCAAAACACCAAAGAAGTCGGAGAGGGAAAGCTAAATACGAACTGTGAAGGACCTTATAGAATTGCCAAAACAACATACCAGGAACATACTAGCTGGAAGACGTCGACGGTGATGGGCTTAAATGGCCATGGAATGTGGAGCATTTAAAAAAATATTATCAATAAAATATTTTGCTTCCAATGCTGTCCGTTACAACCCTACACCAACCCAGCTATTTCGCGTGGATCACGACGGCAGAGGAAGTGCGAGTCTAGACAATGCTGGGCCGCTGATGATGATGACTTGCCAATGGATCATTGCTCCCAATACAAACAATGACCGCTAAACTTGCCAGCTAAGCTCATTCAATTCACGACAAATGACAATGGATTTTGGTGCCCAAAAGCCTAATCCGCTTCACGCGGATCACGATGGAGGATGAATTGGGAGTCTAGTAAGCGCTGGTCCACTGATGACGATGACTTGCCAAGGGATAATTGCTCTCAATATAGACAATGATCGACAAACTTTCCAGGTAAGCTCAGTCAGTTCGAGACTGATGACGACTGCTTCTGGTGCCCAAAGCTTAATCCGCTTCGCGCAGATCACGACGGCGGATGAAGTGGAAGTCTAGTCAGCGTTGGGCCGTTGATGACGAAGACTCTCCAAGGAATCATTGCTCTCAATACATACAATAATCTCCGAACTTTTCAGGTAAGCTTAGTTAGTTTACGACTAATGACAACGACTTTTGGTGCCCAAGGCCAAATCTGCTTCACGCTGATCACGACGGCGGAGGAAGTGGGATTTTAGTCAGCGTTGGTCCGCTGATGATGAGGACTCGCCAAGGGATCATTGCTTTCAATACAGACATTGATCGTCGAACTTTCCAGGTAAGCCCAGTCAGTTTGCGACTGATGACAATGACTTCTGGTGCCCAAAGCCTAATCCGCTTCGCACGGATCACGATGGCAAAAGATGTGGGAGTCTAGTCAGCGCTGGTCCGCTGATGACAATGACTCACGATGGAATCAATGCTCTCAATACCAAAAATGATCGCCGAACTTGCCAGGTAAGCTCAGTTAGTTCACGACTGATGACGACGGCTTCTGGTGCGCAAAGCCTAATTCGCTATATGCGGATCACAAGGGCGGTGGATGTGGGAGTCTAGTCAGTGTTGGTCCGCTGATGACGATGACTCTCCAAGAGATCATTGCTCTTAATACAGACAATGATCGCCGAACTTTCCAGTTAAGCTTCATCAGTTCGCGACTGATGACGTCCACTTCTGGTGCCCAAAGCCTAATCCTTTTCGCATAAGGAATAAAGAACAGAAGACAGTACTAGTCCGCCAACACTTAGTGAGTCGCTACTGGATAAAACTTGTCAACCCCTGACCAGCAACGGTCTCTGTTGGTTAAACACTAACCTACAATAGAACAACCTAAAACAGCAATACATTTTGAATGACAAAGACAAGTATTCCACCTAGCGGGCAAAACATTTTATGGTCTACGAAGCGACTAAAGCAAATACGACAATATGAGACAAAAACAGGACTTTCATTCAAAAACATGTCTATATATTCTGTCCAAGAGATGACGTTACAATCATTCTAAGGAGAAACATACTCCTCATCAGTAAGCCTCGCGGAGCCCTCCCCTCAATTGATCGGTCCAAAAGCAGCCCTCTTATAGCAATCGAAATCAAGGTCTGTACCGGGATGTTCCTTCCTAATCAGCTCCAGGAGCTCCAATCTACCACGAACAACCTCGAACGAGATGAACGACCCCATTGCTTGACACAAAAACAGGACCATGCAACTCCAGGGCACGAGTAGCCATTCCGAGGTCACCATGATGCAAAACCTCGACTCACGCGCCAACTTCATCCCCCGTTAAGTCAATAAGGGGAGTAGGATCGCCAAGCAAAAGGTCACGACCCCTCAAGAATGTCACCCGTGCAGACCGTGACATACTAGGGGGAGAGGCTGCCCTAACAGAAAATTGCCTCCTCGTCAGGACTATGACGGGAGGTACGTTTGCCTTCAATTCAGCGAGCCCGGAAAGACTAAGCAAGGCCAGACCTCTCTTCCTCAGGTGGCGAGCAACCACCCCCTCAGCCGGTGAACCTGATACGAGTGGAGCACCGTGAGAACACCGCAGTAGACCATAACGTAAAAATTGCCAGGCATTACGACCTCCTCCACAAAAGTCAAGAGAAGCTTGAGAAACTCCTTTTCTATCTGCATCTCTTCCTTGCTGAAAGACAGAATAGCGAACCTCCCTGAAACGAAAGAACAATGTCAGAACCAGTATCATAGAAAGGACATACAGAAACACACATATCACAACAGTCGAAAGACTCACAAAGATCATTTTGGAAGTATCGAGACACTTTACGACTCCCGAGCTTGAAGTAACTAGCCGAAGCAAAGAACCATTGCTTTCCCCAAGACTCGGCACTGCCCGCCACCAATCATAGACAATGAGGGTACTTCAACACATAGATACCCTAGGAATCCAGCCGAACCTCGGTCAGGTGATGGATCATCAACGAAAATAAACAAAAACCAGCATCATGAGCCCTCAGGAGAATTGCGAGCAGTATCTTGAACCCGCTTGGCGCCATTTGAGCGGGGGGATTCGAAAATGAGTAAAGAAACGCCAAACGTCATCTGGCGCTGGAAGCCAGAACCCGGACTCGAACATGCCTCGGTGCAAACCTATGAACCTGATCAACTCCAAAAGTAGACCTAAAACTCCAAATGTGGGAACAATTTGCAAACCTTCGGAGAGGTGGTACAAACTACGAAGCCTGATCAACTCATTTTCGTCTACCAAACCGTCTTCGAAGAAATTGACACAAGCAAACGATAACAGGTTCTTAGAAGAAGATTCAACATTGTCAGCCATTAGAAGATGGAACAAATATTATGGGTCGAAAAGATAGCGGGAATAACAATGAAGGAATCATCATCAAAACAGTGAATATTTATAGGGAAGGCCAACTGCACTTTCCCTCATTGAGCAGTTGTGTATCCATTAATATCATACGCCGCTCGAGACGAACGCTTCGAGTCCAATCATCGCAACGGTACAGTTGTCTTTTCAAAGAGCTAGTGGACCGACTTAACACCCCACTCACTCGGGGGGAGTAGTTGATGATACATAAAAATGGTCACACCCCAGAGCCGTACACGTGTCAAGATGATCTCGAAGAACTACAGGCCCCAGCATCAGCCCAAGCGGTTCTAAACCCGCTCACTTCAGTCCGCTAGACGAACCCGGACTCAAATAGCACGCTAGGCCCACATGTCTCACAACTATCCTCAATACCCGTAAGCCCTCTATAGACAAGTATCTCGATGATCAACTTCAGACGGGCAACTACAGCTGCTCTTTGCTCCCAACTAGGAAGCAAACACCAGAGTATCTTTCACAAAGAGAAACTCTCTTCTAAAAATTGCTTTTGGATTGGAAACTATCTTCTGCATATCTAGGAGCGCGGAGCTAACAGATAACTTCCCTTTGACAGCACGACTCCTAATTAGAGATGGATCTCCACGAAGATCTCCTCCCTAAACTACGCCTACGATGGCCAGGTTAAACTAGGACTCCTTGCATTATAAATAAGACATGAGGTTGGTAAGCTAAGGTACGCTACAAATTCTTTGTGACAACATTACACCTTTCTGATAGCCCTGACTGACTTTAGCATCGGAGTGCCATCGACCACCACAACGGTGGTCCGTGATTCACGTGTGCTACTTAGGCAGATCAACAGGTCAGAGCAGAGAGCAAAAACCGACTACATCAATCCCCAAAGGTTATCACCATTTTCATTTAACATTTTAAGTTTTTAAGTTGCAAAAAATGCTTTAAAGTGCATTTGAGATTTCAGTTTTAGACTTCGCTTGAAGTTTTATGTTTTTCAAATTGGAAGCACCCAATTCATTGCTAAATCCAGATCCAAAACGGACAGCCTGAATTTGGTACTCCACTTAGTCTGATGTAGGGGTGGGCATCCTATCCCGCGATCCCGATCCCATCCCGATCCCGTCCCGTCCCGTCCCAATTTTTTCGGGTCTTAATGGATTGAATAATTTCATCCCGATCCCGTCCCGTCCCGTTCTAGAATGGGATGGGATGGGATGAAGATTTTCAATCCCGCCAATCCCGTCCCGTCCCGAGCTATTTTTTTAATATTTATTATTAATATTTTTATTAATATTAATATTTATATATCATGTGATACATCTCACGTTCAAACTTGATAAAGAACACAGTTTCCTTATAAAAAAAGTAATATTATATATATATATATACATATACTTGGTTTAGTTGAACATTTCACCTAATTCCTTTTGAATATCTGCTGTGTCAATCAAGTTTTCTGGATTATTTTCTGATCTCAAATCAAATGGATGAATGATTGTATTCCGGCGAAGTTGTTGCCAACGTCTTTGTATTGAAATCATGCATGTTGTAGGCCATTGGGCAAAAAAGTAAAAACATAGAAATCAACCCAACTTGCCCCCATATAATTCAGTTTTGGTTGTTGCTATTAATAATACTTCCCACGTTGAGAAATCCACCACATTGTTTTGCAAATAAACAAGCATACACAGAAAAATGTTTTAATTGTTATCTTAACTTTTAGTTTTAGATTGTTACCTTGAGATGTTTCTCTGTAACTTCACTACATTTGATATCCTTGTCTTAATTTTTCATTTTATTTTTTATCAGCCTTGTTTGGGTGGTGATTCGAAAACTTTAAGTTTGTTAATATATCACCTGATCCTGCATCCGCTGGAGAGTCTCTCTGTTCTCTGCGTTTCGCTGCCAGAGTCAACTCATGTGAGATAGGGACACCACGGCGTCAAACCAATCATCAAAGCAGTACACGGTCAGTTGAGTCTCGTTTGAGCTATGGATGAATTTAATTCGCATGGCGGTCTTCCTCTTTCACCGCAAATGTAATTGTACTTGTGTGACGATTAATTATAAGTAGAAACCCTATGTTTAGAGGCATTGATTGTGTGTGTGTGTGTTTTTTTTCTAGAGCAACTTGCGATCCAAAAGTACCAAATATGGCTCCCTTTTGGTAGAACTGATCCCGTCCCGTCCCGTCCCGTCCCGTCCCGTCCCGAACCCGTTTGGGATGGGACGAGGTCGGGATGGGATTTTTCTCATCCCGTCCCGTCCCGATCCCGTATGAACGAGATGGGATAGGGATGGGTATATCTCGTCCCATCCCGTCCCATGCCCACTCCTAGTCTGATGTTATTCAGATTTTAGTTCTTAATTAAAAGGGAAAGCAGTCTAGGCCTTAAGCATGAAAGGGTTGGGTGGGTCCCCAATTGCCTTGGAAAAAGAAAAAAAAGGCCTCAAACATGAAAGGGTTGTCCTTATCACTAAATAAAACTTCAATTAAGCTTTAATTGTGAAAATCCCAAAGAGCCTTCTAGTCGTCGAGGAAATCGGCGAGGGGTGGGTATTACCACTCATTTCTCTCGAGATTTGTGAGATTGTGCATTTCGAGGGCACAGTCACGTATCTCGACTCACCCCCTCACCTGTTTCCTCGCCATTTAGAATTTTCCAATCCAAAATGCTGAAAGATTCTTTGTGAACTTAATAATGCATGGTAGCAAATTTTGACGACTACGTACAACATAAAACTTTGATTTTAGGTTCAGAAATGTTCAATTTAGTTTAACAGGCAAGTTTGAGTCATAAAGAAATAGTCACATATTGTACTATAAGCTGTGCATTTTGTTATTTGTTATTGATCGAGTAGGTTGATTAGTCCATATATAGTTTTGCCCAATTTATGGAGGAAGATTAAATCAACCAAAGAAAATGAAATTGGGACCAAGAGTCGAAGATATTCAAATAAAATCATTTAATTATCAAATAATGTCTCATTTCATTCCAGCCCACACAAACTATTTGACTTTGGACGTAGTTCTCTGATCTTTCTCAAATTAAACTATTTGCTTATCCACCACCATTTAAACTACGATGGCTTGGTTAAACTAGGACTCCTTGTACTATAAATAAGAAATGAGGTTGATAAATTAAGGTACGCTACAAATTCTTTGTTACAGCATTACACCTTTTTGAGAGCCCTGATTGACTTTAGCATCAGAGTGCCGTCGGCCACCACAACGGTGGTCCATGGCTCACCTGTGCTACTTAGGCAGGTCAGCAGAAACCAGGTCAAAGCAGGGAGCAAAAAATGACTGCATCAATTCATCAAGGTAATCACCATTTTCATTTAACATTTTAAGTTTTAAGTTGCAAAAAAATTCTTTAAAGTGCATTTGAGATTTCAGTTTTAGACTTCGCTTGAAGTTCTATGTTTTTCAAATTGAAAGCACCCAATTCATTGCTAAATCCAGATCCAAAACGGACAGCCTGAATTTGGTACTCCACTTAGTCTGATGTTATTCAGATTTTAGTTCTTAATTAAAAGGAAAGCAATCTAGGCCTTAAGCATGAAAGGGTTGGGTGGGTCCCCAATTGCCTTGCAAAAAAAAAAAAAAAAGGCCTCCAACATGAAAGACATGAAAGGGTTGTCCTTATCACTAAATAAAACTTCAATTAAGCTTTCAAGTGTGAAAATCCCAAATGCTGAAAGTTTCTTTGTGAACATAATAATGCATGGTAGCCAATTTTGACGACTACGTACAACATAAAACTTTGATTTTAGGTTCAGAAATGTTCAATTTAGTTTAACAGGCAAGTTTGAGTCATAAAGAAATAGTCACATATTGTACTATAAGCTGTGCATTTTGTTATTTGTTATTGATCGAGTAGGTTGATTAGTCCATATATAGTTTTTGCCCAATTTATGGAGGAAGATTAAATCAACCAAAAAAAATGAAATTGGGACCAAGAGTCGAAGATATTCAAATAAAATCATTTAATTATCAAATAATGTCTCATTTCATTCCAGCCCACGCAAACTATTTGACTTTGGACGTAGTCCTCTGATCTTTCTCAATGGCCAGCGTGGAAGAAAGCTCACCCTTTAATTAGCCTTCCCCTCCAACTATAAAAATAAGGGAGTCTCCCTTGTTTAGAAAGCATCAGTCAATCTCTTTTCAAGTCCAAATAGCTAGCAAAAAGAGCTCTAAAAACCTCTCATCACTCCAAGTCTCCCCTGCTTTATATATATTCTCATTCAATGGCTAATCAAACTAGTATTATCATTCTCCTCCTCATGACCATCATCTCCATATCCCAAGTTTCAGCACAACTCTCCGTCTCATTCTATGCTACCACATGCCCTTCAGTTTACGATACCATTCGTGCAGCCACTCGGTCAGCTATCAACAGAGAACCTCGTATGGGGGCGTCCTTAATACGTCTTCATTTCCATGATTGCTTTGTTAATGTACGTCCATTATCTATATATGTCGCTAGAGCATCTTCACAATTATACTACCAACTTAATCAGTTATATAACTAATACTCTCATATTGGTTTTGGTTACAGGGTTGTGATGGGTCAGTTCTATTGGCAGACTCTGGCACTTTTAGAGGCGAACAGAACGTTCGTGGTAACAACGGCTCAATAAGAGGGATGAATATTATCGATAGCATTAAGACTCAAGTTGACAGAGCTTGTGGTCGCAGTGTGGTGTCCTGTGCCGATATCTTAGCAGTTGCTGCTCGTGATTCAGTTGTAGAAGTGAGTATATAAACATCATAACATGAACCCATGCAGCATGCATGCATACTCAAATGCTACTAATTGGCATGTACATGCACATAAATATGCAACTTAATGATTGATTAGACTGAAAAGGAGTTCAATGGAGATTCATTGATAATCGTACTTAACAATTAACATGTTAGTAAAAGATTTCAGCTTCATGTGAGGCTAGGGAGCCAGGTTTATTCATTGACCAAACTATATTTATTGTTGCAGCTTGGGGGATTATCTTATACCGTCCCGGTAGGCAGGAGAGATACAAGAACTGCAACTCCGGATATTGGTGATCTTCCAGCCCCAAATGAAGACCTCCGTGTACTCCTCAACAAATTTTCGAGGAAAGGGTTTAGTGAACGAGAGATGGTCGCGCTATCTGGTACACACACCGTTGGTCAAGCCCGTTGCACCTCATTTCGTGAGCGGATTTATACTGAAACCAACATCGATCCAGCATTTGCAACATCCCTTCGCGCTAATTGTGCTAATACCACTGGTCCTACTGATGACAATTTGGCCCCTCTAGACCCACAAAGCCCGAACCGATTTGGAAACAATTATTTCCAAGCATTGGTGAATAGGAGAGGGCTTCTTCACTCTGATCAGGAATTGTTCAATGGGGACTCGACTGATTCTATTGTAAGGACATATGCCAACGATGCTGCTACGTTTGCGACAGATCTTGGGAATGCTATGGCGAAGATGAGTTTGTTGAGCCCCCTCACTGGTACTCAAGGAGAGATCAGAGTTACCTGTGGCAGGGTTAATTAATTAATTAAGAGTCCAACCCTCTCTATAAGTTGGAAGAGTGAAATTTTTTTTAACTTGTAACCGTGAGATTGGTTCTGTTTTAAACCAAAAAAAGGACAGTATAGCATACAGCTAGTTTCAATCAAATTGTATAGAGTCTTTACTTTACCACGTGTTGAATATGAACGGATATCTTGCATTGTTCATTTGGCGTTTGTGAGTTTAATAATAGATATTGGGCTAAAAGAGCCCAGTTTCTAGGTAATGCAAGTTGGGTGAGTATACTCAAGTCCGATTGGGCAAATCCGACGTGGGCACCCAATGGTACTCGAATCCAGGACTATTTAATATTGCTTTAATATGTTACTGTGCAAAAAAAATGTTATTTTCTCATAAAATAAAACAAAATATTATACTCTATAAAAATAAAATAAAGTTCTATAGGTAAGATTATTTTTTCTCCAAAGATTTTTTTGTTTTTGCCAGAATATATGTAGTAAACTAAAAATATTTAAGACTGAAACAAAATAAACTTGAAAATGTATGATTAATTGATTTTTTTCTCCAAGATTTGTTACCAAAAACACGTAAAAAAAAGTTTTATATTAAAATATAATAAAATAAGATAAAACACAATAAAGTAATGAAATGAATATTTATATTTTTTTTGAAGCAATATGATAAATGGCGATTTGTTTTTCTAAGGTCAACTTTGTTCCTATCGGAAAAAGTATTTTGTTGGTGGCACCACCGCTTTTTGTAATTTTATTTTATTTGGTAATAAATGTTGGTTGTGGGTAATAAATGAATTTTTTTTAAGTGGCATTTAACTTGGTCTTATGTATTGTCAAATTAATTAAGTTACATATGGGTATTCGATTAGCTTTATAGCAAAGTCAAGATTTTGTTTCTCTTTTGCAGGTCTCGACACAGTACGGTCTCCTTTTTTCCTAAGCTCATCATTACCTCGCCATTAATCACAACACCACTCACGCCATCTTCCCCATCTATTTGTCTTCGTCGTCCTCACATCACATCGCATTATCTCACCATGAATAACTTGCCACACTTTTCAACTAATGTTAATAACTATCCAAATCAACATCTAATTACTCCAAGATCTTCTTATCAAACCGCAACCTTTTTTCCAACTCTTACGCATTCTACACAACTCTCCTATTCTTTTACTGTCTTCATTCAACGAGCCCACTTTTGCTTCCGGTATTTGCTTCTGAATTTCTCTGGTTCCACTCTCGCACCTCTTCCATCCTCTAAACTTCGTCCTGCTCTTACACTCCTCCAAGACTACCTACAACTTCTTCTTCCACTCCTTCTAAGACAAATCTTTCTCCACAGGTCCCATCACTTCCACCTACTTCCACTCCACACTCTGGCTCATCCCCTACCCTCAAAACTAACACCATTCACATCCTGGAGTCTCAACTCCGTCGCAACCTCACACTACCAACTCATTCTTTAATGCGACAAACTGAGCGTTCCAGTGATAATCCGAAGTTGCGGATAGTAGTTAAATATTGCCATCATCAACGTCAAAGGCAGGAAGTATTCGCCAAGCGGATTGCATCTCAATGGGAGACAAACTTTACCTTTCATGTGGAACAGTTGGATCGTAAAAGGGATTTGGAAAGCACTTATTATCTGGTGCAATTCACTGAATTATCTGATATTCTGAAAGTGTTGTTTTCCGAAACTTGGGTTATTTTCGGTTGGTTAGTTATTCCAAAACCTTGGCAAGATGCTTATCTAAATGTGGATTTTTCGGAGGTACCTTGTTGGCTTCAAATCCACGAGTATCCAGCCACCAAAATCAAGGTCTCAGATATAAAAATTCTTACATCTAGTATCGGTGAACTCATGAAGATCGATTCTTACTCTATAGAAAACCCCAGAAGCTCGTATATTAGATTTAAGGTCTTGTTGAATATTACAAAAGCACTTCCGTGCTCAATGGAGACTGATTTTGGGATTAATAATGGAAGGATGTATACGGCGTATTTTTGTTACGAAGATCCTCCCATTTTCTGCTTTTGTTGTGGTTTGGTTGGCCATGTGTTTGGGAGAAATTTCTTATTATATTATGACACAATTCGCCAGCTTGAGCCAGGCTGACCTCCATCCACCATCAAGCTTCCTTTCTCTCGGAGATCTCGTATAAAATGCGGTTCGGATTAGCTCTTGTGGATGCCATCTCCGCTCACTAATCCACAAAGCTTTCGCCATCAGACATAGACAACGGTCGCCGATTGTCTTCTCCGACTGAGATTCATTCGACCCATGACAGTAACACAACTTTGCCAACTTCTCATATGAAAGAGGAAAATACTCCAATTCCTAAGAGCAATGTTAGTCAACTAGTGGGAGTTAATGCATCCCACTTTTCAATTCAGTTAATGAGTCCCCTCAACATATTCCCATGCAACAACAACAGAGTTCTACTGAAACAGATAATCTTCAAGACTTGTCTGCTGATGGGGCCCATTCCCAACTTTTCAACTCTACGAATTATTGCAGTAAGGGACAAATAAGCTACACAACTTCAGTAGCACCAGATCAGCCAGGTTGGGTCTCCTTGTTTGGGCCTAGGTATGTGGAGTATTGGCAATTTCTGGTTCTTTTCAAAGGCTTTTGGTCTCGGGCCTCAATTACTTTTCTCAAAACAAATGGGCTATTATAATTATGGATTTCTTCCACTATTACGCTCCTCAGGTAATGGTTTTCAGAACTCTTTTTCATGGGTTTCTGGTTCAAAGGTAAACTTTTCTTCTTCTTCTTTTCCCCTTACTTCTCCACGATCGATCCTCTCATGCCTCACTCCTCCCTTTCCACAATAGCCACCTCTCCCCACCGTCCCACCCCTATATTTTTTCTTCCTCGAAAGAGCTCCCTCCCATTTATACTCTAGCGACAACATGTTCAGTTTCCACCAACTTCTCTCTGGCAATTTCTTCGCAGGAACATGTCTCCCCTATCCACGACAGTTCTCAGGCTCAGGAGACTATAGTGACCGTTGAGTTCCCAATTCAGCGAGCGCAGCCGAGCTATTTCCCAACTGCATCAGCAACAGGTTCCCAACAACAAACCTTGACCTCCACAAGAAATACTTTAGCTTGGCATCTGGGTGCACCGACTTCTTCTGATGCTCCAGTAACCAGAGACACATCTTCCATTGTCTCATTGTCCAGTGCTAGAAGCTACAAACCGATGGTCAAAACAAGTAATATTGCTAGAGGGGGGTACAAGAAACTAGAAAGCTGGAATGATTCATATCTTGCAAAGGTGAGTAACAAGAAAGCACAAATTCATAATTCCAATAATTTCACGGCCACAACACCTCCTATTGCTTCTCATACAAGGTCTACTCCCATTCTTGTTACTACTTTAGATATTTCCACCATTGACAGTACTTCATGTTGGATTCCCATTACTACAATTTATATTCATGCCATTGGCTCAGATTTTTTTTTAATTAAACCTCCAAGATGGAGGGGCACTTATGGGATGCTAGACCTTTATTATTTATAAAAAAATTGATTTACAACCTAGTCGGGGGTACATTAAGACTTTACCCGAAAAATCACTAAACGAAGAAATGAAGCACTTACTTTCCTCAATATTAAACATCAAAACTTGGAAATAAAACTTAACAATCTTACCAATACTGATATTACCAATCTTCTTAAAACCTGTAGGAAGAACTCTAAAGTAGACGACCAACAAAACAGAGCCTGACAACCTTTGTTTTACGCAACTACGACCTTCTACTTTGAGCAACAAAACTGTAATATTTGTAGTTTAAAAACAAATTATTTGGAAGGGGTGTACTCAGAAAAGTTGGTAGGGGCACATAGCCACCCAACCTTCAAAGAGAAAATCCCTTCTCCTTCTTCCTTCTTTCCTCTTTTTTTCTTACAGGGAGCGATCTCCTTTTGGTTTCTCTTTTTCTCCGGTGAGATTTCGTGTGGGTTGCCGATTTCTTCCCCCCACATCTCATCTCCTCCTCCTCATTTTTCTTCCCCTTTCTCCCCTCTCCTCATTGCTTCAGTTTTTCGTTTAAAAATCAAAAATTTCAGATTGTGTGGGCTTGACGGTGTAGGCTTTGACTGATCGGTGTGGCGTCATTTGGAACCTGTAAACCCCACATGCAAGGGTGGTTTAAGGGTTGGCCGAAATTTCAAAAAAATCAATGTGCACGTCTGTTAGGAAGGTTCTTAGGCGTGAATTTGGGCTTTGGGCGTGTGGGTGAGCTGCAAATTCAGAATTTCAGTGTTCTTGGACCTATTTCCGGCCTATTGTGTTGTTCGAAGGCAATCAGACCGGAATAGGGTGGGTTTAGGTGAGTTTTGTTGAATTTTGGATGTTTGTCGGATTTAATTTTCCAGTAAACTTTTCTTTCAGTCACGCGCCAATTGTTATTTATTTCATTTTCCAGTTTTCGGCTAGTTTGCTCACTTTTGAGTCCGCCTTGCAGTTTTAAGAAATTTCCTTGGTCCTACATTCGCTGTTTCGCGAGTTGGGAGCTTCGACTGGTAGGATTTGGGTTCCGAAAACCCATTCCGCTCAGGTGAGTGTAACTATAATATTTACCTTGAGAAATATTTATTTTAAATCCTGAATTTAATTTTTACATTATGTCGTCGATTGTGTATAAGTGAATATAAGTTTGAAATTTGGGGATTTTGGAGATTTTGATGGTTGTGTCGGTTTTTTTTTTAAGGAATTTATGTATTGAGTTTTCTGAAAGCATGACATACAAGAATGAAATAGAATGGTGGTTGAATTTGGGTGTGATTAGGCTTTGGTGTAATGGCATTGGCTTGTATGTTGCGTTTTACTGTAGATTGTCGAGTCTTGAGCATGTATGATAGTTCGACTCGAATGACTTTATAGTTTTGAATTGGGTCATGTTGGGACCCTAGCATAGTCATGGATTTATGAAAATTGGCTAACTGATTATGGTTACACATCTGTTACATTTGATTCTGTACAGACTCGTAGTATGTACATGTTGATATTAGTGTAAGTGTCTTTACCCCGTTGTAATGTCTGTTGTCCCGATGCTTAGAAGTTTGCTCGTATCATGAGTTTGAAGGTGCTTGAGATGACTTGCACCTACAGACATTGAGGACGCTATTGCATGTGGCAAGCTTGCTGAGGTGCGGTGAGCTCCCGCACGCACGCACTTGCCACTAGAGAGTGCACTAGGACGGGTCCCGGAGGACGTGGTTTGGAGATTACTCGCTTTCCCTCCAAGCGCGCTTGAGTTGGATTTGTATTAGGTTGGCCGAGTTAGGCCAGTTGTTCGGAACGTTTGAGTTTGTATCCGGGCATATGACACCCCATTAGGATACAAACAAACCTAAAGTGGTACTGGAGCACGTTGTGGGATGTGTCTAGGTGAAACACATTCGCAGGGTATGCGGATACCTACGATATGAGACACTTAGGTAGAAATTTCATGGTTTCGACTTTCGATTTGATTGCCATACCTAGGAGGCTATGCATGATTACTATATTGCCTTTGTTTTCATCGCTTGATATTTACCATGTTTGAATCACTTGTAATGACCGGCATATCTCGTAAACTTATTGTTATGGTTGAATCTGAAATGCTTGTGTTGGTGCATGAACTTAAAAATATGATCCTTAGAAACACGGTGTGATTTAGATTTTAGAACCTGTATAGGGACACATTTTCCATTTTATAGATCATGCATCTAGGATTACTCACTTATCCATTATTGCGTGGCATGAATTTTCCTTGTATATTATTCTGTTATTTGTATTTAGTTCGCTCGCACCAACTAGCTTTGTGCTTTGCTGACCCCGCAAGGGGTGTGCTTTTATTGGAATGCAGGCAGTGTTGGCGTTCCTGCTGATCGTGGCGCTTAGGCCCAAATTTCCGATGTAGGCTTGTTTCGTGTTGTTTGGTCGTGTCCACCCTGTACGGGTATATTTTGCTTCCTTTGTATTATCTTGTTAAATACTAGATGTTTGTAAATTGGTTTTGTCGCTATGACTCTGGCAAGGTGAATCAAATATTCATATCTTGTTCAAATTTTATCGTAGTTTTTATTTCCGTTTAATTCTCATTTCAAGAATGTGTTATATTATGATGTTGTGGCCGGTTACGATCCGCCTGTATTACGGATTAGTTCACGCATCGGCATGCTGCGGTTCCCCTAGCGGATTGGGGCATGACAGAGCTTGGTATTAGAGCCATTGTTTACCGGTTCACATAGAACATCATCGTATGTCACTTTCTTGAGTGAATCAATGGGAGTTTGTGGACTAGAAGCTATTGGTAAAAATGAGTTGTAGGGTGGAGAGCGCTTTTGTTATGCCCCGATCCGCCAGGGGAACCATAGCGTGCCGATGCGTGAACTAATCCGTAATACAGGCTGATCGTAACCGGCACAACATCATAATATAACACATTCTTGAAATGAGAATTAAACGAAAATAAAAACTACGATAAAATTTGAACAAAATAAGAATATTTGATTCGCCCCACAAGAGTCATAGCGACAAAACCAATGTACAAACATCTAGTAATTAACAAGATAATTCAAAGGAAGCAAAACATACCTGTATAGGGTGGACACGACCAAACAACACAAAACAAGCCTACAGCAGAAAACTGGGCCTAAGCGCTACGATCAGCAGGAACGCCAACACTGCCTGCACTCCAATAGAAGCACACCCCTTGCGGAGTCAGCAAAACACAAAGCTAGCTAGTGCGAGCGAACTAAATACAAATAACAAAATAATATACAGGGAAAATTCATGCCACACAATAATGGATAAGTGAGTAATCCTAGATGCATGATCCATAAAATGGAAAAGGTGTCCTATACAGGTTCTAAAGTCTAAATCACACTGTGTTTCTAAGGATAATATTTTTAAGTCAAGCACCAACACAAGCATTTCAGATTCAACCATAACTACATGTTTACGAGATATGTCGATCATTACAGGTGATTCAAACATGGTAATATCAAGCGATGAAAACAAAGACAATATAGTAATCATGCATAGCCTCCTAGGTATGGCAATCAAATCGAAAGTCGAAACCATAAAGTTTCTACGTAAGTGTTTCATATCGTAGGTATCCGCATACCCTACGAATGTGTCTCACCCAGACACATCCCACAACGTGCACCAGTACCACTTCAGGCTGTTTGTATCCTAATGGGGTGCCATATGCCTGGATACAAACTCAAACGTCCCGAACGACTGGCCTAACACGGCCAACCTAATACAAATCCAACTCAAGCGCGCTGGGAGGGAAAGTGAGTAATTTGCAAACCACGTCCTCCGGGACCCGTCCTAGTGCACTCTTTAGTGGCAAGTGCGTGCGGGAGCTCAGCGCACCTCAGCAAGCTTGCCACATGCAATAGCGTCCTCAATGTCTGTAGGTGCAAGTCATCTCAAGCACCATCAGACTCATGATGCAAGCAAACTCCTAAGCATCGGCACAACAAGCATTACAGTGGGGTAAAGACACACTAATATCAACATGCACATACTACGAGTCTGTACAGAATCAAATGTAACAGACGTGTAACCATAATCAGTTAGGCAATTTTCATAAATCCACGACTACGCTAGGGTCCCAACATGACCCAATTCACCACAATAAAGTCATTCGAGTCGAACTATCATACATGCTCAAGACTCGGCAATCTACGGTAAAACGCAACATACAAGCCAATGTCATTACTTACACCAAAGCCTAATCACACCCAAATTCAACCACCATTCTATTTCATTCTTGTATGTCGTGCTTTTAGAAAACTCAATACATAAATTCATTCACAAAAGAACCGACACAACCATTAAAATCTCCAAAAACCCCGAATTTCGAACTTGTATTCACTTATACACAATCGACGGCATAATCTAAAAATTAAATTCAGGATTTAAAATAAATATTTCTCAAGGTAAATATTATAGTTACACTCACCTGAGCGGAATGGGTTTTCGAAACCCAAATCCTATCGGTCGAAGCTCCCAACTCCGAAACAACGAATGTGGGACCAAGGAAATTTCTTAAAACTGCAAGGCAGACTCAAAGGTGAGCAAACTAGCCGAAAGTTGGAAAGTGAAATAAATAACAACCGGCACGTGACTGAAAGAAAAACTTACGGCAAATTAAATCCGACAAGTATCCAAAATTCAGCAAAACTCACCGAAACCCACCCTATTCCGGTCTAATCGCCTTCGAACAACACAATAGGCCAAAAATAGGTCCAAGAACAATGAAATTATGAATTTGCAGCTCACCCACGCGCCCAAAGCCCGGATTCACGTCGAAGAATCTTCCTTATGGACATGCACACTGATTTTTTTAAAATTTCGGCCAACCCTTAAACCACCCTTGCATGTGGGGTTTACAGGTTCCAAATGACACCACACCGATCAGTCAAAGCCAACACCGTCAAGCCCACACAATCTGAAATTTTCGATTTTTAAAACAAAAAAATGAAGCAAGAATGAGAGGGGAGAAAAAGAAAGACAAATGAGGAGGAAGATATGAGATTCGGGGGGAAGAAATCGGCAACCCACACGAAATCTCACCGGAGAAGAAGAGAAACCAAAGGGAGATCGTTCCCTGTAAGAAAAAAGAGGAAAGAAAGAAGAAGGAGAAGGGATTTTCTCTTTTAAGGTTGGGTGGCTATGTGCCCCCACCAACTTTTCTGAGGACACCCCTTCCAAATAATTAAAAAAAATATATTACATCATACACACCTTAAAAGAGATCTCGTCCTCGAGATCAGACAAAGCAATGACAAGGAAGACTGGGCAAAAAGCTCGGGGTATTTCTGTCTCATCTGGCCTTCCAGCTTCCAAGTCATGTCACCCTCCCAGTGGCTCCACTGGACCTTCACTAACTTCACCGTCTTCCGCAGAAGTTGTTTCATGTCATCATCAACAATGGCTACTGGACTCACTGGATAAGTCAACTCATCAAAAATCTCCAACTCAGCGGGCTCCACAATCTGCGACGGATCTGCAAAACACTTCTGCAACATGGATACGTGAAACCCGTCGTGGAGACCTAACATACTCTGCGTCAAAGCCAATCTATAGTCCACTGATCCAATCGTCTCAGTAATCTAATAGGGCTTTACATATCTCGGTGCAAGCTTCCCTCGACTTCGGAACCTAACAACTCCGCGCATCGGGGAAACTTTCAAAAAGACTTTGTCACCAACAACAAACTCTAACTCTTTACGCCTCCTATTAGCGTAACTCTTCGGTCTACTTTGGGTTGTCAACAAACGCGCTCTAATCAGATCAATCTTGTCAGTAGTCTCTCTGTCACATCCGACTCCATCACAACTGACTCTCCAATCTCTGCCCAACAAACAGGGGACCTACACGGTCATCTGTATAGTGCCTCAAACGGTGCCATGCCAATACTTATATGGTAGCTATTGTTGTATGCAAACTCGCACAACGGTAGGTGATCTTCCCAACTGCCTCTAAAGTCTAAACACTGTAAGCAAACAAAGAGGCACCAGAAAACACCGGCTTTAGTCTGGAAAGAAATATGGAGGGAAGGTTGTACTGTGAAGATGAAGGGAGATAGGGAGGGGAAACTGTTGAAAAATGTAGGGGGTGAGGGTTGCAAAAAAAGAGTTTAGTTTATTGTAAATTGAAACTCAGAGAACTCTGGAACAAAAACTTTCATTCATACTGATGATACACCGAACCGTCTAGTAATCTGTACCGTACACGTGTCATAATGATCTCTTCGACAGAATAAAACAGGCTTGGATGAGCGCCCAATCTGGCAAGCCCAGATAACACAAAGCCCACTGAGGCAAATTTTAGGAGGTTGGACCAGATCAACGGTGCCCTAATAAGCCTATAAGTCACATGGTCAAGCTCAATACCCATAAGACCTAATAAGGAAAATATCTAGGAGTTTGACCTAAGACAGACATGCCAACATCACATTGACTCTTGCTAGGAAACAAATATCAGAGTATAAGTCGAGTATTGAAACTCTCATGCATGGACAACACTCTGCAAGGAAGAATCCCCAACATATATCAGATTACAAGTCGTGTATGAAAACTCTCCTACATGGGCGACTCTCAACAAGGAAATGATCTTTCAACAGATATCTTTCCCTAAACTATACCACCAAAGGCATAGCTGAACAAAGACTCTCGTCTGATAAATAGGGCACAAGGTTGAGGAAGGTATGTTGTAGAACCCAATTTACAACATTACACTTTTCTCAAGCCTTGTCTAACTTAAGCATCGGAGTGCCATCGGCCACCACAACAGTGGTCTTTGGCTCACGTGTGTTCCTTGTGCAGGTCAAGGAGAACAAGAAATGACACCATCAGTTTGGCATCGTCCATGGGGAACGACAAAGTTCTTAAGAAAACAGTGATAACACCCCTTCATTACAATCTAGAAAGATGGTAACCACGAGATCTTGTAATAGTGGAGAAATTGTCGAGCCCTCAAACGCTTGAACCGGCGCAGCGCCGCCAGCTCCAGCGGTATCAGCCCCTCAGAGAGAACAACCCCAGGCCCCCGCGCCTGGAGTAGCTGCAATAGATTCTAGGGTGGATCGACTGACAGCCCTAGCGCAACAAATCATGCGCGGTGGAAATGCTTACTCAGCGAAACCCACCACATGTGAAGGAGACAAGCAAGCAAAGAGAGCCCTATCCCTAGATGACAACGGAGAGCGCATTCAAGAGAGTCACTACGTCCCTATTAGCTCTCAGTGGATCAAGGGTGGAGGAGTGGCCTATGACCCGTCATCTAAAGTCGACAAACCCATTTCTCAAAATCCCTCCGGTTCAGGGCCACCTATCCGAACTTGATGTACAACCTCACCGATCCCCCGTTCACGGATCGGATCATAAACGAGCCACTGCTGAAGAAGTTCAGTCTGCCAAAACTGGAGTTTTATGATGGGACAACTGACCCATCTGACCACTTATTCCATTACCACCATGTGATGGTGCTAAAAGAAGGATCTGAAACAGTAATGTGTTGGACATTCCCCACTAGCCTGAAAAAATCAACGCTAACCTGGTTCCACAGTCTCCATCCAAGGTCTACCGACTCATTTTAGATATTAGCAAAAACATTTATCACTCGCTTTGTTGGCAGACACGGATCAAGAAGGGCCTGCATCACTTGCTCAACCTCAAGTAGAAACCAAGCGAAACACTGAGGAAATACGTCATCCGCTTTAACGATGAGTTGATTCTAATCGACGACACCTCAGTCACAACCTTCACCTCAGGTTTGAGGAGAGTCAAATTCTACAACTTCTTCACCCTCGAGCCTTCGATTGCCATGGAAAACTTGCTAAAGAGTGGTAAAAAATACATCAATCCTGAGGAGACGTTGGCCGCCAAAAAAAGGGAGAGCTGACAAGAAGTATCCCCCTGGTCCCATAGATAAAAATGAGGGAAATAAACAGAAGGATAATGACAAAAGTAAAAGAAAGTGGAATGACATCAAGCCAGACTCTGGTCATATAAGGCAAGATAAAGCCTCTAATTTTGTCGGGTCCAAAGCCTTCACTTCCCTTAACTCTAGCCCATCCGCTGTCCTCAATACCATTAAGAATTGGGGAGAAGTAAAGTGGCTCGCCAAACAGCAGGGAGATCATTCCCGGCGAGACAATGGCAAGTACCTCTCCTTCCACAAAGATAGCTGCCACGACATTGAGGACTGCAAGAGTCTCATAAATGAGATTGAGTACTGGTTAAGAAGGGAAAGCTCAAAGAATTTTTGAGCCCGAAAAAAAAAGACAAGATCGAGCAAAGGAAAGAGAAGAGGTTGTCAAAGAGATAGAAAAAAAAACTCCTTGCATCATATATGTCCTTCATGGGGTCAGCTCGAAAGGTGAGCAATCCAACAGATACGAAAGAAGACACTAAAACAAAGGTGGGCTCAGCCCACCTACAAGGACTAACAAGTGCAATATGCACGTATTCACAATGACGCCCTGGTCATCTCAGCCCTCATAGCAAAATGGAAAGTGGAGAGTATTTGGTAGACACAGGGAGCTTTCTGAATGTTTTGTTCTTCATTGCATTCCGCGGTATGCAACTCAAAAAGGAGAATTTGACGCCCGCCAGTCACCCCATGATCTGGTTTAGCGGAGATAAGTGATTCCCTGTTGGGAAAATCAGACTAACAGTAGTGGCAGGAGAGCCACAACAGCCTTCCAAGAGTTCATAATGGTTGATGCATGCTCCACCAACCTATAACATTATCTTGGGAAGGTCGTGGCTCCATCAGATGGAGGCAATGATTTCAACTTTGTACCAGTGCATCAAGTACACTGCCAATCAGGTGGAAGGGATAATTCGAGGAGACCAACGATCAGCAAGGGATTGCCACTATGCAATGTTAAAACAACTGGATTGTTAGCAATTACAACTTGGGCCTGTGGGTCAGACATATCAAAGCCTGAGCCTAAAAAAGAGAAAAGAACCTCCCCACTCGGACGATGAGACCTTAGTCATCCCAAGGGGAAGACCTGATGTCCGCCAGCCAGACTGGTCGGCTAATGTCATCTCAGTGAAAAAGAAAAATGGGAAATGGAGAGTTCGTGTGGATCACGCGAGCCAGAATAAGGCTTGTTCGAAAAACAACCCTCCACTTCCACACATGGATCAGAGCATGAATGCTACATCCGAAAAAATCCCTCTAAGCTCCATGAATGCTTATTCCGGACACCACCTGATGCAACTATACCCACCAAGTTAAAAGAAAACCTCATTCATACTGAAAGAGAGACACACCACTATCGGGTAAGCTTCGAGCAACATAGCACGGGAGCAACGCATTAATGAATATAAGCTAGATGTTCAAGGAACGAATTGGCAATGTCATGGAGGTCTATATAGATCACTCAAGACATCTGACCGATCTAGTTCATACGAACCAGGACATGACCTTGACAACCAAAGCGGGCAATGAGCAAGAAATGGCCCGCCCACATGAAGATTACTTTTCAGTGGCTTCACTATCAGGACCCGGGGGGCTCCTGCGCACAAATCACAACCATAGGATCTGATCCGACAGTCCAGATCGATGGACTTAAAAAAAAATATTTCACAGTTTTTTTTATCGCTGGATTGGACTTAAATTTTTTTTTAATTGACCCCCCCGGGTCCCACTTCTTCCATCTCCTCTCTCCCAACTTTCCTTCTTTTTCTTCTCTCTCTTGTTCTTGTTGAAGAAGGAGAAGGAACAAAGGGAGAATTCTAGTGCAAGTGGTAGTGATAGGAGAGACAAGAAAAGATGGAGTTTTGGAAAGTCTGGGAGAGATTCAGGTGGTGTGGGTTCGATCCCGGGCAACATTCCAGCCAATATACCACCAGGTGAGGCTGCTTGGTTAAGATCTTATTACACTGAAACTGAGAAAGAGCATAACAAGAACGCAATTGCGGTGGCTGCAGCCACTGCGGCAGCTGCGGAAGCGGCGGTCGCTGCTGCATAGGCAACTGTGGTTGTTGTGAGGCTTACTAGCCATGGAAGGGGAACTATGTTTGGTGGTGGAAGAGAGATGGGCTGCAATGAAGATTCAAAATTTAGACCGTCTTTCGTATGCTTCTACAAATTCATGTTGTTCAATGTTTATCAATTTTATGCTTCTTAAGATTTAGTCCAATGGGTGTACTTATCTTTGAATTCAAACCAATGGGTATGTTTAATTTATGTTCAAATCTGTAGATTATCACAAACCAATGGGGATTTTAGCTTACAACTTAAGCCTAATGGTTGTGTTATTAATTCTTAGCTTAGTTTAGTTATTACTGTTGAATGTTTATTAATTCTCTGTTGAATCTAATATCAGGCAAGAAAAGCTCTTAGAGCTTTAAAGGGACTAGTCAAGCTACAAGCTCTAGTTAGAGGTTATCTTGTGAGAAAAAAAGCTATTGCAACCCTACATAGTATGCAAGCTTTGATTAGAGCTCAAGCAACTATTCGATTGGCAAAAAATCGTGGTCTTCCTCCCAAAGATTACAGGTCTCACTCAAAATCGGTTCGTCCTCCTCGTAGATATACTGTAAGTATACTTCATTCAAAGTTCTTGTTGATGTCATATGGAGGTGTGATTCATTCCAATTTGTTAATGAAATTGCAGGAAAGATTTGATGATACAAGAAGTGAACAAACTGCTTCAATCCATAGTAGAAGACTATCAGCTTCTATTGAGTTTGCAATTAACAACTATGATGAGAGTCCCAAAATGGGTGGGCTTGATAGGTCAATTGAGTGTGTTAGAGAGGAAGCAGAAAGAGATTGTTTGCAGAGGAGATGGTGAAGTAAAAGTAGCACTTCTCAGTTCGTTGTTGAGGTTTTCCTTCTCTATTATAACCAATAGGACACAAAATGTGTGTAAATCCAATCCAATCCAACAGTTTGATTTCAAATTTCTTTGTATCTGATGACCTTGAAATGAAAATCTGTTTTCTTGAATGAAATACTTTGAATTCAAAAGCAATCCAACTTGAATACAACATATGCAAAAATGGAGCATTGATGAGTAATTGATGGGGATTAGTTATTCTTGGATTGATTTGAAGGCCAGTGGCTTGTAGTATTTTTGATCTCTCAAGATTTTAGCTTTAATTGCATAATTTTTCTGATTGTGGCTTCTTCTTGCAATTGTGTGGGTCAGGTGAAGAAGAAGAAAAGCTAAAACAGATGAAGAAGAAGAGCTAAAACAAATGAAGAAGAAGAAAAGCTGAAAAGAAAAAGAAGAACAAGAGAGAGAAGAAAAAGAAGGAAAGTTTGGAGAGAGGAGATGAAAAAGTGGGACCCGGGGGGGTCAATTAAAAAAAATAAAATTTAAAGTCCAATCCAGCGATAAAAAAACTGTGAAATAAAAAATTTTAAGTCCATCGATTTGGACCGTCAGATCAGATCCTACGGCTGTGATTTGTGCGCAGGAGCCCCCCGGCTCCTCACTATCATCAATGAATCATGCTACTTCGTTAAGGGAACTACACAGTCTAAGTCAGGACAACGTGCGTCTCCTTTAGGACCAGATTAACATAGTTCCCGCTCAAAATTAGACTAGGAGAATTGTTCGCACAAGCCAATATGATACAAATTCTTTCAAAGAATAAAAAGCGAATTCTAAAAAAGACTTTATTGATTACTAAGAAAGTTGCTAGAAAGCTTGACTGATGGTTAGTACAAAAGTTTACACCATAGTAGTCAAAATCCATGGATTCATCGCTTAAAGCCAAAAGTCAGGCCAAGCCATGACATCTCGCTTCACTTCGATCAAAGCCAGGCCACTACTATGAAGCCACAAAAGGCCATGGCTTTTTTCATTTTTTTGCCGAAGCCTGAAGCACCCAAAGTGGAAGCTTCATGTTACAAAACATCTCCAAATTTTATATATTTTTTTCAAATGCTCTTACTGATTTTGGTCGGAAAAAAGAATAGAAAGGGAGAGGGAAATAAGAGGAATAAAAAGGAAGAAGAAATGAAAAGGTTTTAGGCGAAGAAACTAACCAGATTGCTCGGACACGGGGGGGGAAGAGGATGAACAATACGCAATCATCTTGCTGATTTTCTCTGATTTTGGTTGGAAAAAAGAATGGAAAGGGAAAGAGAAGGAATAGGAATAGAAAGGAAGAAGGAAAGAAATTATTTTAGGCGGAGAAAACCCGCCAGATTGCTCAGATGCAAAAGAAGGAAGACGATGAACGGTACACAAGGGAGGAGGAAGACGATGAACAATATGTGCAGGAGGGAGGAAAATATGTTTGAAACTTGGGTGACTACATTTCTGAAGGCACCCCACCTAGAAAATTAAAAAAAGAAAGAAATTAAAATTTTAATTAACATTAACACTACGTAATTAATATTGAATTAAGGAAATCATTGTTTTAATTTTTCAGAGCACATACTTCCACCGCTTTACACTTTGTTTTTTGAAAAAAAACCAAGCCATCACGTTTTGCTTCGACTTCGCTTCCAACTTTGACTACCTTGGTTTACACACTACAAGTATCTAAGCCTGGTGCGAGTACGGATCCGCTGGAATGCACGTCAAGACTTTGCTCCGCCAATCTAATTTCAGAAGAGAACTCGAAACTCAAGCAAAAAACAAACGTACCCAAAGTTAGCTGCAATTGACTGCAGATATGCACTTGATTATTTATTCCGCCAATCTGCCTTGAAAGGAGGATTTGGAAATGAAAGAAAAGGTAGCCAAGGTGGGTTGCGGAGGGGATCCCTTGAAAGGAGGATTTGGAAATGAAAGAAAATGTAGTCAAGGTGTGAAGCAGAGTTAGCACCCCAGGGTCGTAGGCCACATCCACTGGAGCTCCATTTTGCCAATCTGCCTTCCGACTGTGGCATCACGTGTATGCGCCCAGGAAGGTGTAGTGGGAACAACCACCAAAAGTTGGCTATGAGTGTTATCTCCGAAACTGGATGGCGAGAGACACCGTGAGAGCAACGAAAGATGGAAGACAAACTTGACCCCTAAGGGGGAGTTTGTACTTATTCCACACAATATAGGAGGAAATTACAAGGTTCTATGGAACCACTGGATGCTCACCCAAACCAAGTGGTATCATCCAATAGCAGGTCTTGTTAAGACTTATCGCTGCGAATGTCAAAACATTCGAAGACTCCACCAATGAAGATCTTCATTCAACTTTTGGTGAGCCCAAAACATATTTTCTAGAAAAACACATTTGAGATCCATACTCTACAACGTTCATGGCAACGCTTGAAATGGTGAAAACCAGCTTATATATATGAGCAATGGTTCACTAAATGAGGTCACTTAGTAGTCACGTCAGCATCAAATACCATACGGGAAATAAAGAAGCGAGGGTTCCAATTGCAACTGCAATAGTTCACATTCATTGAATTAATGGAACTGCATGCAGCCCCATTAATGGGAGGGGTAACTGATATCAAACCATCTCGCAATCTACTTCGTACATGTGGCACGATCATTTAGTCAACATGCCCAGACTAGTTATTGGGCCCAAATGAGTGCTTGGCCAGATTCAGCCAAAAAAATGGTGAATGGCCCATACATTCTCAAATACAAGCGGTAAAGCCCTTAAGTGCCCACAAAATGTAAAACACCTATGGAGATATTATCAATAAATCCATGGTATTCACTTTTTTAAAGTTTCACTGTTGTTCATCAAATTTGGTTGAAATTTCATTGCTGTTAGAAGAAGTAAGTTAGGATAATCAAGTCAGAAGTAAGTCAGGACAATCAAGTCAGACTTATACGCCCAAGGTCACACGATGGTCGAATTTGACCAAAGTTTAGTCAGTTACGACTAATGACAACTTCTGGTCCGCTCTAAGATGTAGTCCACCAAGCGTGATGATGATGGCTTAGAAAGTGGGAGTCTAGACAGAGCTGACAACGCTAGATCAAGATGATTTGCCAAAGATCATTTTCCAACTATAGACAATGGCGGTCGAACCTGACTAGAGTTTAGTTCGTGACGACCGATGACAATAGTTTCCGGTCTGCTCTAAGACATAGTCTGCCAAACACGGATGAAGATGGCTTAGAAAGTGGGAGTCTAGTTAGAGCTCACAACGCCTGATCAAGATGACTTGCCAGGGATCATTGTCCAACTATAAACAATGATGGTCGAACCTGACCAAAGTTTAGTCAGTTACGACTGATGACAATAACTTCTGGTCTGCTCCATGTAGTCTGCCACGCGCGGATGAAGATGGCTTATAAAGTGGGAGTCTAGTCAGAACTCATAACACCTGATCAAAATGTATTGTCAGGGATCATTGTCCAACTATACACAGTGGTGGTTGAGCCTGACCAAAGTTTAGTCAGTTACGACTGATAACAATAACTTCTGATCCACTCTAAGACCTAGTCCGCCAAAAACGAACAAAGATGGTACAAAAGGTGGAAGCCCAATCGGAGCTCATGAAGCCCGACCCCGATGACTCGCCAAGATCAACCCGTCTTTCACAGACGTCGCATTGGCCAAGTCGAGCTCAAGAGTTTCCAAGTGGACCCTTTGAGCCTTTGACTTTGTCTGCAAGGCCTCAAATTGGACCCCCAAATCAACATGCCTCTTACCTCCAAGTTGTTTCGTCAGTGATTCGATCTTGCGGAGAGCATTGAAAAAACATTATGCATATGTGCAAAAACTCGTTCCATTGTGTATACTCTCTCACGAGCAACCTCTACTTCAATCGCAGCGACAACAACTTGGTTCAAATATGACTTCCCAGCATGAGATGTTTCAGCTCCTTGTCCATATGCTTGCCCAGTGTATCCCCTCCTGGCTTCAGATAATGATTCGTGAGCCATTCGTTCCATCTACTAATATGCCTCCTAGAGGCATAAGAAATGTCAACCTTTTGATGCCAGATCTAGTTTCCGATCTTCACCACATCCGGAGAAAAAAAGGCTAATCCGCACATCGAGATGATCTTTTGGATTCGTAATTACGCTAGCACTTCCCTTCGTCGTCTTCACTGCATCGAGGGCCTCCTCCACTGCTTTCCCCTTGCTTACAACGATTGACTCCCTCTCGCCAGCCAATTTGGAAACAGTTGAAGGAAAAAGAGAAGGGAATTGTTTTTTGGATTGTCCGCCACCTCATGCTGAGGCCGAGAGCTAGACAGAGGATAGTACGGGCGACATGGAGGGGACCTTTCGCCATATGGACAACAGCCATGCGTCTTTTTGCCAGTCTGAAAAGACTCATGATCAAAGTAGGGTCATAATTGAAATCCTTCAAAGAAAAAGGACGAGTCCGACCTGCATCAGATGAAGAGGCCATTTCCACCTGAAGTAAAAGGTTGTTCAAAATCTTTGCCTGCTTAGTGCTCAACTTTGTCATATCATCTATCCTCACCATTTTCAGATACTCCTTCTCCGGGTCAGAAAGGGAAATGGGGGCTCTCGCCTGAACATCTTGTTTTTCGGACACAACAAGATCTTGCCCAACAACTTTGAGCCCCCCTTCAGAAAGGGTTGATCGCCTGGAATAGGCTTAGACGCGGTGCAAGATTTGCAAGCACAGACGAAAAAAGTGCCTCATCCAATTCCACTCACCACGACGGCCTAGGGATCTTGACCTTCGGGATCTTCCTCTTTTTCGAAGGGGATTGCAATCAGGCTTCGATTTCGGAATTCTGACGAGAGTAGGAGCCTCATGCAAGTAACCCCACAACCCACTACGTTTGATGTTGTTGGGCCGCACAACATCTTCCACCCGCATTAGGGGCATGTCACAATACTTATCCATGGCTGCTTTGTCCTTTGGAGAAAGAGGCGTTGAAAATTTCCCTACAAAAAACACGGATAACCATCCAGTATGTAATCAACATCTTACACTTACTTAGTTGTTTGAACTTCCATTTGATTGGATGACCATAAAGCTCGAAATACTTCGAGTTCGTAGGAGCCATGAAATAATACTTTAGCCAGAACTTGTAATCGTCAGGCAACTTGCCCAAGCAAACCGGCGACTTCAACACGCACATAGCATGCTTGTTCACCTGAGGAGAGGTGAGCAACTGGATCACCCTCGGAGATACTCGAAGACCAACATCCTTCGCCCTGATTTTAATGGTGACCACCATTCTGTACCTGTTTGGCATCAGTTGAGCGGGTGGAATGCCGAGGTACTCCAAGAAGCGCCAAATTTCCATGATGACTGGAAAACAAACGCTCGATTGACGCATACCTCTGTGCAAGAAAATAAATCCTTTTAGATATGACAATGGCGTCTGACCAGACCTTAATGTGAAGAGCTTCAGATTGTCAGGGATCCGATACTTCTTCCGAAGGCTCACTAGAGCGCCTATTAGATCAACCTCTCATAAAAAAACTCACGACCTTTAGCAAATAGTTCATCGAAAAACTAATTATGGCCTGCCATAGAAGAACATACGAACTTTCGATTACGGTGGCTAAAACAAAAGTTGAGCAAAGCCAAAAACGCAGAAGCGAGACAAAAAAACAAGATCTGAGAAATCGCAAAAATAAAGAAACTAAACTTTGTAGATAAGGGGACTTATATATAAGCAAGGACTTTTGCCCTTTTTGAGCATTCGCGCACCCAATTAATGATGTGCGTTGCTCGAGGAAGTGATTCATACTCGATCATTGAGACCATCCAACTCCCTCGTGACGTGACTTAGTGGACCAATGAGCTGGCCCACTAACTAAGGGGGAGTAGTTGATGATACACCGAATCGTCTAGTAATCCACACCGTACACGTGTCATAGTGATTTCGTCGATAGAATAAAGTGGGCCTGGATGAGCACCCAATTTGGCAAGCCAAGATAACACAAAACCCAATCAGGTAGGTTCTAGGAGGTTGGATTCGATCAGTGGTACCCTAATAAGCCCATAAGTCACATGGTCAAGCCCAATACTCATAAGACCTAATAAGGCAAGTATCTAGGAGTTTAACCTAAGACAGATATGCCAACAGCACATTGACTCCTATTAGAAAACAAATATCAGAATATAAGTCGTGCATGGAAACTCTCCTGCATGGACAACACTCTGTAAGGGAAGAATCTCCAACAGATATCAGAAACTCTCCTACTTGGATGACTCTCAACAAGGAAAAGATATCTCAATATATATTTTTCAGTATTGTATACGTGTCATGATAGTCTCGTCAATAGAACAAAGCATGCCCGATTGCATGCACAATCCAATGAGGCCCAGACAGCAGCAAACCCACTATTGGCAGATTCTAAAATGTTGGACCCGAATTGCAATGTGCCACTAAGCCCACATGCCACGCGGTCAAGCCCAATACTGTAAGCCCTAATAAGGCAAGAGTAAGCCATGATAAGGCAAATATTTAGGGGATCAACCTAAGATAGGCAAGTCAACAGTACATTGATTCCGACTATGAAACAAATACTAGAGTATAAGTCGGGCAATGAAACTTCCTTGCATAGACAACACTCATAAAGGGAAACCTTTCCCGCAGATCTAAGAGTACAAGTCGTGTAGGGAAACTATCTCACATGGACAACTCCCAAACAGGAAAGGATCTCCAGCAAGATCTCTTTCCCTAAACTACGCCATCAAATGCCAAGCCGAACAAAGACACCTACACTATAAAAGGGAGATAAGGCTGATGAACTTAAGGTACACTACAAAATACCAATTTACAACTCTAAGCTTCTCCTAAGCCTTATCTAACTTAAGCATCGAAGTGCCTTCGGCGACGACACAGTGGTCCTTGACTCACGTGTGCTACCTATGCAGGTCTAGTAAACAGCAAAGAAGGAGAGCAGAAATCGACTACATCAAATTGGAACCGTCCATGGGGAACAACAAAGTTCCTAAAAAAATAGTAACACCGTCCTTCACATAGAACCAAAAAGATGGTGAAAATAAGGTCTTGCAACATTGGAAATGTTGTGGAACCCTCAAACGCTCGAACTAGCTTGAACTAGCATAGCGTCGCCCGTTCCAGCTCCACCACCGCCACGAGAGGAACCTTCTCAAACCCCCACGCCAAGGGTGGAATTATTGTCAACCCAGATGCAACAAATTGCATAAGTGTTGGACGCACTCAAACAACATAATCCTCCACCTACAGAAGGAGACCGCGAGCAACAAAGAGCCCAGTCCCCAATGAGCTCCAGAGAGAATGTTCAGGAGAGTCGCGCTGCCCCAACAACTTCTCAGTGGACCAGAGGTAGAGGAGCAGTTAGAGACCCATCGTCCAGAGTTGACAGACACGTCTTTCACAACCCCATCAACAATGAGGCCACAAACCCAGACGTGTTGTTTAATCTCACGATCCCTCCATTCATGGATCATATCATGGATGAACCGCTGTTAAATAAATACACACCACCAAAGCTGAAGTTTTACAATGGGACAGGAGACCCGTCTGATCACTTGCGCCACTTCCAACAAGTTATGGCACTCAAGGAGGGGTCTGATGAGATAATATGCAAATCATGAAGACGTCAACACTGATATGGTTCAACAACCTCCCTCCGAAATCTATCGATTCATTTTGGATGTTGGCGATAGCGTTCCTCACGCGCTTCATGGGCAGTCAATGACTCCGAAAGGGCCCGCATTATTTGCTGACCCTGAAGAAAAAAAGAACGAAACATTGAGGGAGTATGTCACTTGTTTTAACGATGAGTTGACTAGGGATGGCAGTGAGGCAGATTTTCATGAATATCCGCTCCACCTAAACCGTTTGGGGCGGATTTGAGTTTACCTTAACGGATCTAGGGACGGATTCGGGGATCGAAATTGTATCCATCCCAAATTCGGGGCGGATACGGATTTAACCGTAACGCCCTGCGGATATCCGCCCCACCTATCTAATTTAAATAATAATAGCATGTGTCAGCCCAAGTGACCTCTCACATATACTTCAAAGTTCTTGATAAATCAAAAGGCAACTGTCATGTCACCATATCTTGGGCTAAGTGCCTTCTTCAATACACCTCCTCCCTCTCAGGTAATTGAGGGTCATAGTACATTAGTACTACACCTTTCATGTCATAAATTCAAGTTAACTTTCATTTAACCACGATTGAACTAATCCATTGGACCCTAATAATTTTCAATAATTAAAGTACATGCACTACTTCTTCTTATTCACACTTCTTCACCATCAGTCCCTCATTCTTCACCATCAGTTTTGTCTTGGATCTCAACAGGAAATCTGGAAGCTCAAGGTCTTCCATATTTTGTTACTGTTCTTCAATCTTTCTAACATATGGTGGTGATGGTGTTAGATTAATTGGTGGCAGTATTGAATTAGTTGGAGCGGGCTCATCAAGATTCGAGTCATTAATGCCATGGAATTTTGTTTTTGGTCCTTTTCTAGAAGGAGTCTAAGCTTCTCCCCAGGGAGCGAAACCCTCTACAATTCCTTATATTTTGCTCGAGTTGCTTGATTCCTCCTTTTTCTCACCGACAACAATGCCTCCTCCTCGATAACCCTCTGTGACACCTCCTCATCGACAACCCTATGTGACGCCTCCTCCTCAATAGCCCTCTGTAATGCCTCCTTCTCGGCTTAGGGTTGGCAGTGGTGGTAAATCTGGTAGTGGTGGTTGTGGGATCTATTAACGGTGGTGGCTGTGGGATCCATTGTTGATGAGTATCTCGAAGGAAAGATGGACGGATAATCGAGGCGGGGGATATTCGTGAATCCGTATGAAGCGGGGATGGTTATCACAAACAAAATAAACGGTTATTCGGTGCGGATTCGGGGATCCACAATCCCTGACGGGGCAGGGATAGATTTGGCCAAATCTGCCCCATTGCCATCCCTAGCGTTGACCCTCATCGATGGATGCAGTGATGACACCGCCATCACAACTTTTACTTTTGGTCTTAGAAGGGACAAGTTCTACGACTTCCTTACGCTAGACCCCCCAACCAATATGACAGATTTGCTTAGGGATGCCTAGAAATATATCACTCTGGACGTGATGGTGACCACCAAGAAGGAAGTGAAATTAGAAAATAAACCCTATGTCCCCAAGGATAAGAAAGAGGGGAAGAAAAGAAAAGACGACGATGAGAACAAGAGGAAGCGCACTGACAACAAGACCGATTCGAGCCACACCAGGTAGGATAAGGCCTCGAGTTATGTTGGGTCCATATCAGTCACCCCTTTCAATACCATTTTGTTCGGTATCATTGATTCCATCAAGGATTAATTGGGAAGAGCTGAAGTGGCCACCAAAGTAGTGAGAGACCATGTTCGGCGTGACAACAACAAATATTGCGCCTACCACAAGGAAGACATACACGATACTGAGGATTGCAGAAACCTCATAGGAGAAGTCGAGTGTTGGATCGGGAAAGGCAAACTCAAGGAGTTTCTAGGCTCGGGCAGGAGGCATGGCAGAGAAAATGAAATAAGAAATGCAGTAAAGGAAATTAAAAAAAGAAGCTCCTAACTTCATTTATGTCTTCCACGGGGTCGATCCCAAAAAGGAGCAATCTAATATGTCTCGCAAAAGGACATTGAACGAGATGCGGACACCATCCATGTTTGAGGATCGGCAAGTGAAACATGCACGAGTTCACAATCTGATCCCATACTGACGTTTACGAAAAGGGATCTCCGGGGGTACATTCTCCTCACAATGACGCATTGGTCATCTTCGTCCTCATCGTTAAGTGAGAGGTAAATAAGACCTTAGTGGACGCAAGAAGCTTACTCAATGACATGTTCCTTAGTGCATTCCGCAACATGCAACTACAGGAGAAAGACTTAACCCCCACCACTTACCCCATGGTCAGGTTAAGTGAAGAAAAGTGTTTCCCCACTTGGAAGATCAATCTAATAGTGGTAGCGGGAGAGCCAGTATTACGAAAGTACCTTGTCCAAGAGTTCATGGTGGTCGATGCTCCATCTACCTACAACATTATTCTTGGAAGGTCGTGGCTTCATCATATGGAGGCAATGGTTTTCACTATGCACAAATGCATAAAATATACAACCAATCAGGCCCAATGAACTATTTGAGGATATCAACTTGCAGCAATAGACTGCTATTATGCAGTCCTGAAACAAATGAATTGTTGCAAATTACAACTCAGGCCCACATAACCAATATGCCAGGCAACATGCATTGACAAAAGAAGAAAATCACTCTATAAGGTTGGAGGAGCCCCAATAACCAAAGTGCAGTGATGCGGAAAGCCAGAAGTTAAAGCTGGCAGCGCAATCCAGACTAATAAAGAGCTAAGTAATAAAGAGCTAAGTAATGATACTTCAGCAAACGAGCACCTGTTCTAAGAGCTGTTAATCAACAAAGTATCGCCCGCTAGAACGAAGTTCACTATTCAGTAACTTTGCAACTTGGCAAAACAAAGCACTTCGCTAGATGGACTATGCTATCTGAGCAATGACCATATGAGCCTCCTTCGGGCCGAATTAGTTTAGTCTTCGATCGGAATTAAATTATTTTGTTGCCTTGATTTCGTTTTTTGTTTTTTGTGTTTTGTTTTTTGTTTTTCATTTCAGTTTAGAAGAATTGTTCGTACAAGACAAACTCAAGAAATAAAACAAATTTTATTGATTCCAATGAGAGTTATTACAAAGCTTGTCGACCAACTAGTTCATCAGTTCATATACTACAAGTATCTAAGTCGGATGCAAATATCTATCCGCTGAAGCAAGGGTAGAGATTCTGATATGCTAATCCGCCTCTAGAAGAGAATGCGGTGAAAGTAAAGCGTCTGCAACAGAAGACGAAGGAACACACTCAATTCATTGCTTCGTCGAATCACATCACATGA
Source organism: Berberis vulgaris (assembly GCA_963556465.1). Classification (NCBI taxonomy): domain Eukaryota; kingdom Viridiplantae; phylum Streptophyta; class Magnoliopsida; order Ranunculales; family Berberidaceae; genus Berberis; species Berberis vulgaris. Next base: position 16,006,486 of record OY747134.1, read on the forward strand.
ATGATTTGAAGGTGGCAACACGAACCTTGAAACGAAGTGCACACATCTTCAACCCACTGACCTGCCCTACGAAGAGGAATGGAAATCAAAACAGAAGGGGTGGACGGGAGGTTGACCCTCAAAACGGAAGTATCTGGGATGCAGCTGAATTAAGATCTCTGTAAAGAAGGTCGCATTCATCAGAACCCCGCTCCACTAACATGCCTCCCGGATGTGGCATCACGCGTGAAGTCCAACATATACAAATGGAACAATCGCCATAAACTAGCTGCAAGTATTATCACCCAACAACAGTGGTGAATGAGAACTCGGGAGCCATAGAAGATGAAGGACAGACTTTTCTTATGAGGAACAATTCGTACTTCTACGAAATATAAGAAGATAATACAAGATCTCATGAGCTCAATCAGGTGCTCACCAGAACATGCAGCACCATATAATAGAAGCACAAATGTTAGAACATTTGAAGACTCCAGCGAGGGAAATCTTCCTTCAGCCTTTGGAAAACCCAAAGTAAATTCTTTGGTAAGATGCATTTGATTATCATGTTCTACTATTCTCATTTTCAGTGCTTGAATGCAGAATAGTCAACCTATATATATGCGCAATGGTTTACGAAGTAGCATCAGCCAGTAGTTACTTCAACATTAAATGCCATACGAAAAATCGAAAAAACGACGGTTCCAATTGCAATTGCACAAGTCCACATATTTCGAATTAATGACCCTGCAAGCAGCCCCATTAACTGGGGGAGTAATCGATACTGAATTGTCTCGTAGTATCCACCATATCCCTGACACGCTGATCCACAAAGATTTTTTCTAATTGTGCCCCTCCACTAATGGGCCCAAACTTATGCCCTGCCAGATCCGGTCCAGCACATGCAAAAAAACAAACAACAAAGACCCTAAGCGCCCATAAAATAAGGAGCACGCCTACAGAGTATTATTATTAAATCCAAAGCATCAACACTATCATTATTTCGTTGCTACTTGTTAACACATTGATTTGTGTTCTTCATAGTTCACTTGAAGGAACTGAATATAAATAGTAAGTGAAAACAACAGAACAAAAATATTAGCTGTTATAGGTGGATCGTGTTTGGTAATGATACTGCATGCAAGTCCGAGGGCATTATTGTAACATTAGATGATCATTCCATATAGATATTTGCCAAAACTTTAATAATGATTCTAAATTTTTAATGCAAAGTGACTTATTCTGGAATCAAAGCCCACATATGCCATGCAAGAAGTAGCTTAATTGGCTTTGTTATTATAAAAATAGTGATCATGCTAGAATGGATTCCGCATTTGTGACCTTGGCAATCTATCTTCCACTGTCCATTCATGTTGCTTGGCGATGTTAGCGTGCAGCTTATGTCACTAACTCCCCATGTGGAGAGTTTGAAGTGTGTGCTCTTTTTTCATTAGGTACATCATAGACATTAAGACATTGTCATTACACAAGTTAAAAAAATCATTAAACTGCAAAAAAAACATCATTCAATCGCCTTTTGAGATTGTGATTGTCACATGTCCAAGCTGAGGTATAAAGATGGTAAACATAGTGCATGCCATAAACTTGAGGGAAACACCAATAATAATTTAATATAAATACTTGCCAAAAGTCACAACGCTTAGCAAGTATGAGAAGCTGACTAGGATTTAACCAGAATATGATCTTTACATGCAGGGATCTTCAATGGGAGACTTGCAGGCGACAAATAAAGTTTCGAAGAAGCCTTTGCCCAGGTGTATTTCTCCAAATTAAGCGCCTGAAAAAAGAAATAGATTACACCAAATATCAGTATCCAGTAAGACAATTCTATTGATATACAAGTCCATACTTCATCAATAGTGATCCCAATGTAAGCCATTACTTGGCAAACACCTATTCAATTCACGACAATTAATTTTCAAAGAGAAACACAGGACATTTTACTACCTGCACATCTTCTAGTAATCCCTGACCAGATTCACCGCCAACCACTATCATTTTGTTCCAAACCACTATCATCGGGTGCTGCATTGCAGAAACAAGTCGATTACTAACTTTCTAAGACTAATTGTTACAAGTATTTATCAATCAAAAGCCAATTCATAGATAAAATCAATCACATTAAACCTAGGTGTAGGCAAGTCTCTTGTGGTAGACAACGCCATCCAACTTTCTGATTTCCTGGAGTAGGTTGTTTCTTACAGTTTCAGGTTGATAAAATTCAGGAATAGCCACACACTTTTCAAATGGTTTGAGCTTGATCTTCACCTCAAAAGAAACATAAACAAAAAAGAGAGTTGGGAAGTTTCTGTCAATCTCATGGTTTCGACTATTACCAGTCGCCAATGCAACATCTTCTACCTGCAAAAAACACCAATCACATCAACCACATTCATCATATCCAACCTAAAATAAATTTGAAACAACCCAAATTAGAAAACCCATTATTTTGAATGAAATTTCATGCTAAACAAATCAATCCCATAATGAATCTCAACACTGTAATTTGTGATCACTACACCATAAAAGGGCTTTTTGTTTTAGCTCTTACATGTTGCTAAAATGAATTGTAACACTTTTGTGTTCAGTGCTCATACCAACTGAGGTGATATTTGTATCATCAACTAACCCATACTAATCGAATAATTGTATCATCAACCAACCCATACTAATTGAATAATTGCAACATGATAAAACTAATATTAAATTTTATATAGTTATATACACTAGCTAATACTAATTTCAAATGAAGTTGATACTCAATTTTGCTTTGTATCATTTAAAAACTATAGCTAATTTCAAACATTCACCATATAAAAAAATGGATAATACACATCCAAAATCTTCATAAACTACTACATTCAAATCCCTATATTTTAAATGAATTTCAAGGTTTTTTTTTTTTAATAATTTCAAAGTAAACAAGTAGTAAGAAAGTAATGTTTACAAATACGAAGATGCAAATTGTGGATGATTAAATAGCAACACCAAAGTAGAATCTGAACAAAACTGGGTCAGCCCAACACTCACCCAATTCACCAAGCAATCAGATATTTAGATCAAGCTCAAGAATACAAGTTAAGGTTATGCAGTACAGTAGCTTATGCGTAAGCAGGGACTTTCCCAAACAACGGGGCCCCATGGAATGGACCATTTGCATATTAGCCTGACAAGGCTTACAATCATATCCTAGCACTTTAACCCTGCTCTATTGTCTTTGGTATGAGGTATATCTAAAGGAAACTGAATATGTGACCACAAACCTAGAGGAAGACCGGAGAGAAACTTGTAGTAAGAGATTTAACATACTGCCACCATTTTGGCAGGATGTACAGCATTTTGCCTTTCTCTAAAATGCAGTCCGTAAAATCCAGGTTTTGCGTCTTTGGAAACTCTGTCTCATTTAGGTTGTCAAGATCCACCTGCCAATACAAGGAACATATCAGATGAGTGACAGTATAGTGAATACAACTATTAAACCAAGTACTTGAGATAACATCAAGAAGAACAAACTAACACACACTTGTCCCAGAAAATAGTGAGCAATTGAAAGATTTTAGGGAATTTGAAGCAATACCCACTTTAGATAACACCAAGAATAGTGCAATACTACTATTAAACCAAGTACTTGAGAAAAAGTACCCAAAGATCACAAATGAGAAGAAAGAGAGAACTAGGTACCAAAACAACAAACACAACTCAAAGAGAGGAGAAGAAGTTGTAACATTACTCACTAGAGCTCAAAAAAGAATGTCTTCAGAAGAAAAACCACCAGAAAACAACATGGGAAGATGACTATATCCCACCAGAGCTATGGTCAAGAGTGCATAGCAAAATTTACAACCCCATTCAAGAAAAGTCTTAAAAATGGTAAAAGCAAAAAATGGTAAAAGCAAACATGAGTTACTAACCTATAGATATTTGACCAGTGCCTTCAACCACACTACAAAGCCACCCTCGCAAATGTCTCGAAAACAGGTTGTACAACCTTGTTTTCCCAAGTATAAAGCCACATTGTAATTTACTATCTCATCCAACAACACTTTCTCATCCAGCTCATCAACTTCGTGTCCATGACAAAGTTCACGATGCTTGTCCAAGACGACTCGCCCCTTGGCTACTACTTCATGCTCCAAGCTTAGTAATTCACAACTAACTTCGGCGCTTTTGGAACGTATAGTTGTAGTAGAGTTGGATGTAGAATCAACTTTTCTAACGTTTCCTTGAGTCATGGGTGGAGCCATCCCCATGTATCCATTTAATAAAGCCTGCAATACACATAGCAAATAACTATAAATTCTCAATTCATCAATGAAATTCAACATCAGCCATGATAATCAAAACTCAATAGACAATCAATGCAAAGAGTGTGAGGGATATAAAAATCACATGAAATAGAGTCTTACCATCATTTCTTGCATTTGTTCCTTCATAATGACGATATGAGATTCCATGGAGGTTACTCGAGAAGCAAGATTACTATTTTCAATCTCAAGTGATAAAACCTTGGCTAATGCAAGAAGTAAAGCTTCAATTTGCGTTCTTGATACAAGAGACCCAACACCACGAACATGTCCCCTAGAGACTTTACCAAACACCTTCCCTAAGGGATCATCTTCTAATAACCAACCAATGTTCTCACCCTGATTCAATTGAATGCTCTTCACTTGTTCCTATATTTCACAAACAATGAAGAAACAAATGAATCATCTTTGTTATCAACACCAATCGAAATATCCATGCTGGACTGATATATCGACCACTAGAAAAACTGATATATTGAAGAGAAATTTTTGTAAAATAAAACAGTTAACTTCATAATTCTGACATCTGCAGTTGGATTTTTATCTTTTAACACTTGGCTTGAGTATCTGGTTCAAGATAGTAAATATGTAAAGTAAGAATGAAACAAAACCAACTGCTGACCATTCAGTGCCAGAAGATAAGAGCTGAAATTTGAAGAATGTAATGCACTATTCTCTCATATTGCCACTGTCTACTATCCTTATTAAATCAAACCAAAAGTAATGCTAAGAGAGCTATCAAATTAAATCAAACCATATAATCAGCTAGCTAGCAAGCAAAAAGGATAGATTTGCTGCTAGAACACATTGTGCATTTCAAAGCTTGATACTAACATCAAAGCATATAAACCCTCTCAAAGGCCATTTCCCATAATGTGGTATATAGTTGCAGTAGGTAACAATAATATATACCTTGGAAGATATGATCAAGCTAGTTTAAATGCCAGCAAATATAATTGTTACAAACTTTGACCACCCATAGTGAAACCAAAATTCAGGTCTAAAAACATTGCTAAACTATTTGTCCTACTAATTACCTTATTAGTTTAGTTTCCACCAAATATACATGCAAAGCCTTTCCTTTGACCACATCTACACTTCTTCCTCTAAAAACAAAGCAAAAAAATAACTTCACCCAGTCTAGAGGTTAAGAAACATTGCAAATGAAAAGAAATTTTATTAAGATCAACCATCCCCCCTCTGATTTCTACATTTATTACATGGGCAAGAAAACAGTTGTTGCCCACTACCATTATCCTCCAAAATTTTCAAAAATTGAGAAACCCCGGCCCTATATTGTGGGTTACTGTATTCAGACTCATCTATCCATTCTTTACTTACATATGATCAATGTTGGTGAATCGTAAATCGTATAGTAAATCAAAAAGGATGAGATTTTGATTTAATTGTAAATCAAATCGTAAATCGTAAGATTCATATATTATAATTATATGTATTTAAATTAATAAATATATATAATTTATACCCAATTTCAATCAATTTCATTTCATTCGATTTCATCACAATCAATTTAGTTTAATTCAATTTCATTTTGTTTAATTTTATTTAGTTTCATTTCGTTTAATTTCATTTACTTTCAATTTCATTTAGTTCCATTTCAATTTAATTTCATTTGAATCATTTCAAATTCCTCATTCATTATGCTGATAATGTCAATACACACACGAACCCCACACCAACCCTGATTCCAAGTCTCCAACTCTCTCTCTCCAATAAATAGATTTCTCTCAACGAAAAATGGTTTGTGTTGTCCTTTTTACCTTTTCTCATTCGTTGACTTCTTCACTACTCAAATCACCCCCTTCTTCTTCACTCTTCTCTAAACTCCGCCCAAAACCCATGGTGTTCAATCATTTGAAATCACAGAGATTCATAACTTTGAAATCTCTCAAAACAGTATTACAAAAGAGAGAGGTGAAAAGAGAAGCTAATGATGAAACTTAATCAACTAAAGTTGCACCTATTGAACCGGTTGCAGCCTACAAACGCACAAAGGCAGCAGATAAGAAGCTACGAACTATACTTCTTCATCCTCTTATCTTGTTCTTCTCTTTTCTCTTTTCTCTTCTCTCTGAATTACCAAACTCGGACAAGTTTGTTACAATCGCGATTTAGCGATTCAAATCTTGAATCGGGACAATTCACCCTGATTTGGGTGAAATCCGATTTAACAAAGATTCAAATCGTTTGTAAGGCGAGTCGATTCAAATCGGCGATTTGAATCGCGATTTCTAACGATTCATACAACACTGCATATGATGCCATTCTACACAATACAATACCTCATTTAAATAAATGACATTTAAATGTAAACAAAATTAATTAACAACAAAAGATATTTTCACAAACAAAATATTCAAAGTTACATTCACATTGAAATGAGAAAACTAATGCATGTGCTCACCTCACCTAAGTTTATATAGCAAATTGAGATGAATGGGACAAAATGAGATGGACAAAAAAAATGCATGGTGTTGGTGTGGTTCAGGAAAAGTTCATATCTACAAGTTGCATTCTAAGGTGTGTGACATGATCAAGTTTTAAGTTCCTTCATTTCCATCCATACATCATGATACGATCTTTGTGCTTTAACCCATACATCATGATACAATCTTTGTGCTTTAACAAGATAATCTTAAAATAATTTGTATAATTTGTATTTGATATCTTACAATAATACTCATGTAATTAGCAGGATGCATGGTGTGGTTAATGACAAGGGTGAACAACAAATTAAGGAGAATGGTACACTTTCTCGATACACTTTCTCTTGATCTACCTCAATCACTTTCAGTGTATATTCTATGTATATTTTTCATGAGTATTTGCTAATGTTAAAGACAAAAGAAGAAAAAGAACATAAAAGACCTAAGATGTTCAATGTTGGAAAATAACATAAACCTATATTCCTCAAAATATTAGTGGTTATATTCAAACAAATGAAACAGAGAGCGTAAATAAAGCAAACTTTTAAAGTACAAACATGAAGGCTCGCTGACTAACATGATACGAAATCAAGTGTCATAGTGATATTCCCTATAACAGAACTGTTGATACAAGAGAAATCAGCATGGGAACAATAGTTATTAAAGTTTATACTTAAGTGCCTTCGCCGAAATGATCTGTGATCTAACCCTGTTAATTTAGTAAGAGTACAGTTCCTGACCATTTGTGATAGTACAACTCTAAAATATGAGAATCAAACAACCACACAACAAATACCTCAAAATTTAACTGCCGATGGACAAACTTAATGGAGAGTGGTTCTGGATTTTCAAGTTAAAAACAGCCAGCAATCGTACACCTGTCAGCAATCATTGACACGGGGATTTCTACGTTAACTCACAGTTGCAATGCTTAGATGACAATGACTTCATAATTGATCGAAAAAACAAACTAAATATGCATAATATATACTCACTCACTCTTTAATTCAAAATGCTTTGTCTTACCAATACTAAGTTAGCTGTAAAGTCTCACAATTTCACGTTTTTTTCAGAATTTTGAGAAACTGAATCAGTTAATTCAATTAAGTTCACAAATGACATGTTAAGTTCAATAAAATCATTTCCACTTGTATGTAATATTAAATACACAATCAATGATCGACTTAATTGTTCTTATCCACAATGAAAACTTTTAACTGTAAAAATCAATGAACAAAGGAAATTCAAAATAAATGCTCTTTACAATCATAAATGAATCCAATTATGTAAATTGCACCTAAAACTCAATAACTCTATTCCATTTGGTCTTCTTGCAGAAATTAAACTGCTTCAAAGCCTAAATTCCTCAAAGTAAATTGCCATTAAATCGTTTCGTTCATTACATAAATATATAAGCAATCCTTGAACTTTTTCAAAGCAGAGAAAAATAAGCAATCGAGAATCATTTACTTTGTTACATAATAAAATCTGGGTCATTATCCCAGTACCTCATTTCTGTTACAAAACAAACACAGCAGTCCACATATTATACTTTTAAAATACAAGTTCTCATTGCAGCATCAAATTTCTAATTAAGAGCATTCCAGAGCTTCAAATCTATAAACAATGAACCTAAGCAGCTTGCTAGCTGAGACTTTGCAAGTGTAAAACCATTAGGTAGTAACAAACTTCAAGCCAAAACAACAAAGTTTGCTCATCTCATGTTACACCGAATGTACTTATCAAGGAAAATGAAACACAAAATTTAGAGAAAAAGCCTATTCCCCTACACTAGAATGAATATACATAGAGAGAGAGGTCATCATAATATTAATATTCCCCACCTCTTTCTCTCCACTCCCTTCTCACTTTTGGCAAAATTTCTTTTCTTAGGAAAATATTCCATTGAAGTACACCCAAAGTGGTATTTATTCTTTAGGACATCAACAGAATGTTATATAGAACCATTAATATACATTGATGAACTTCTTATCCAAACCAAACTTCGAATTAAGTTTCTCAAATTAAGACTCACAAACAGAAGCAAAAACTAGAATCACCAGAGCTAACATTTCATCATCTCCATCACAAAATCTCGCTACAACACATTTTTCAACAAATAGAAAACAAAACCCTAATCAAGAAACAACAAGAACCTGTAGACACTACCAGTAACTATTGCAAAGAGTAGAAAACCCTGATTGACAAATAAAAAAGAAATGGTATGAGAAGATTGATCAGGCATCTCTTGTTTCTCTAAATTTAAGCAAACAAATATAGACGATCTGATATCGAAATCCGATGACCAACACAGAAATCAACCTAACGAAAAAAACTTTAACGATCTCTCATGGATCGAGCAAACACAACGAAATTGAAAAGGATCCGAGGAGATTTCAACAAAATGAAGGCGAGATTATGTCGAAACATACCAGAAGCAAGAAATCATGTTAGATGAACATGGATTGAAAGAGCTTGATCAGGGGATTAAGAGAAAATAGGGAAGGAAAGCAAACTAAACCCTAGAGCAAAACGAGAGAGAGATAAAGATTGTGTTTACCTTGCAGTGACTGGGAGAAACCTCAGTGATGGTCGAACGAGAGTTGGATCGAGAGAGGACAAACCGCAGTGATCGAGAGTTGGATTGAGAGAGTTGTTTTGATGAACAGTTGGTAAGGAAGAGAGAGATGGAGAGACTCCAAAGGAGAGGGTTTATGTCGTGACCATTAGTTTAGATGATGAATTGCTTCAAATAAAATATCATCCACATTGGTAACGTGTACTGAACCGATAACACACATAGGATTGTATCATATAAAAGCATTAACTATTATAATAAACAGAAATTCTAAATGTCGAGGAAGTGGGCGAGGAAATGAGCGAGGGGAGGGAGGTGGCGGGATGGGGACCGTCCACCTCCCTCGGGATGTGTGCCGTCTTTTTGGTGCACGCATCCCGAGGGAGGTGGATAGTCCCCCATCCCGCCACCTCCCTCCCCTCGCTCATTTCCTCGCCATTTAGAACAACTCTATAATAAACTAATACTAGTGTTGCTATAGTTGAAGAAGGATACAATTAAAATTTTGATTGTGTTGCAAAATTGCAATTTTGGCACAGTGTGAAAGAACCCAAAACTAGAAACCAATCTTTGTCTTGAACCATAGAATGAAATTTTTGTGAACTTGTGCTATGAACCAGTGGCATACAAAATCACTTTTTTTATGAATGCAAAAAAAAAAACCCTATATTTCAAATGGCATTAACATCTAAGTGAGATAGACATGGCAAACAATTCCAACATGAGAATGAATGATAGACTATACCCTATATTTCAAATGGCATTAACATCTAAGTGAGATAGACATGGCAAACAATTCCAACATGAGAATGAATGATAGACTATACCCATTTATTGATATTCAGCAACAAATGAATACAAACTCTTCTCCCCACATTTGCCTAGTTACTCAACAAAAAAAACACGAGAATATAATCTAAGAAATTTAGTGCATAGAGGTATTAATCTGACCTCAGTTTGTGGTTCCTTTTCTGTAACTTCCTTCTCAACTTGGGCATAATTGTTGTTCTCTAGGAATACCAAACCTCTAATCAAAGGACAAACCCAAAACCCAATTAAGTCCTCAACCACTACAAGCATGAAGCTGAAAAACAAAAAAATCAGAAATGAGTGAACTCAACTCCATCCTAGGAAATCGAAGAATTTTAAAACAAATGCCTAGCTCTTCTATTCTGATTTGGCTTTTTCCATTGCTTTCTCCAAACGTTCGAAGGATCCAATTTCTTATCTTCAAATCACCTCACGGGCGAAAAAAATAGAACACTATTGATTGAAACAATCAATACATGCAACTTGAAATCCTACAACAATTTCATAACCTGATTAGAATACAAAATTTGAAATTACCTCATCTGTGACATTAAATGCCTCCAAAACTCTATAAATCTATTTGTAGCGAAGAGATCCAAAACCCTAGATTTGAAGAAGAAATGTTTGAATCGGCATTAACGAGAGGGATAAACATTCAAAGTTGTACGATTACACAGGGTTCACCATTAATAAGAGGGATAAACATTCAAGGTTGTGCGATTACATAGGGTTCGCCATTAACGAGAACCTTCTCCTGCTCTCCTTCTTTCCTTCTCTGGATCTCTCTTAGAGGGTGATATTCAATTACAAATTTTAATGGATTGTAAATGATTTTAAAATTCATTAAAATTCAGGGGTATTCAATTAAAAATTTAAAATAATACATGTAAATCTAGGGATAGTCAAATATCGATTTTAAAGGATTGTTGTAAAATCCATCAAAAGTAGAGGTATTCAATTCATGCTTTTCAAAAGTCCACTAAAATCAGAGGGTATTCAAGAAGTAGTGAATTTTAATGGATTTGTTAAAGTTGTGGATTTTGAAGGATTTGTGAGTGAAAAGTATATATAACAAGAGTTATTCCAAATCCAACATTCCCCCTCATATTTCAACGGATTTGTATTGGATATTGTTAAATAACACCACCATTTTCGTTGAAGGACGCCACCATTCCATTTTTTTGTGATCTGCTAAAGGACACCACCACCTTCCCTTAGGAGCAACACCACCTTGCCCCACAACTTTCGGCCACACCACCGTGCCCTACCACCACTGGCTGCACCACCACCCGCATTTCCTCTTCTCTTTTGTTCTCGTTCTTATTATTATTATTATTATTATTATTATTATTATTATTATTCTCATTCTCTTCATCTTAATACTCTTCTTCTTGTCCTCTCTTCATCTTTGTTTTTTGTTCTTTTTTTTCCTTCTGATTTCTTTTTATTCTTCTACTTTTCTCTTTATTTTTTTTCTTTTTCTTCTTCTATTTTTTCTCCTCTTCTTCTTTTCCCATTTTTTCTTCTTTGTTCTTGCAGAGGTTCTACGAGTGGAGGTTCCCCACTTGCCAGAACCTTCACGAGGGCAAAAAGTAGAAGAAAACAAAAATAGGAGAAAAAAAGAGACAAAAAATTGAGAAGGAAGAGGAGAAGAAGAAGAAAAAAAGAAAAGAATAGATAAGAAGAAGAGATGAGGGAGAGGAGGTTGAGAATAAGAAGATGAAAATGGGTGGAGGTGGGCTGAGCGGTGGCGGTGGGGATTGATGGAAAATAATAAGATGAAAAAGAAGAGAGGGAGGAGGAGGAGAGGTGGCGGTAGCGTGGTGGTTGTGCTGATTGAAGAAGAAGAAGGGAAGAGAGGTGGCGGGGATAACAATTTGAAGTAAAATAGTTATTTGTATTACTTTTAGATCATCTTCAATGTATTTGATATATTTTTTTAATTTGAAGTAAAATTCTCGTAACATACAAACAATTGTTTAATTGATATTTTATGATTTGTGTTGGCATGGATAATAATGAAGGTGATGTTTTTTCATTGTTTCCTATGACTAATAACACATTTATAAAAATTCATTGAATTTATAAGAATCCATAGAAATCAATAACAAACCTTTATAAAACCTACAAAATCCAATCATATAAAATCCATAAAAATCCAATGGATTTTGTAAAATCATTTGAAACCTTTTAAAATCCACGAGATTTAAAATTCTTCAAAGTCCATTCAAATCCCGAATTGAATACCCCCACCTTTGTAACAAATAAAAAATAATCAAGGGTCACGATGTCGTGAGGTTAATATTGAAAAATCCTTTTTTAATTATTTTTTAACTAAAATATTGCTTCATTTCTAGATAGTTACTGATATTAGTAATTGTGACCAACTCATACAATTGTTTGCTACATCTCATATATGATACTATTTAATAAGTATAATTTGATATTAAAATGCTATTTTTATATATACTTCTCCTGTGGTTACTAATTCTCTGATTTCTACTACCCTTTAGCCTGTCCATGTCCATGTTTTAATTGATCGGTTAAATTTGCGATTCTCTGTAGGAACTTTTTATTTTTTATTAGAAGCCATTTGTTGCAAACTAAATTGAAGGTCTGTGCAAATCAGTTGTTCGTGAGGCAATCATCAAGCAGAAGTTATGCAGAAGGTCCTAAAACTATTTTTTTGCAAAACATGCTCACTGGTCTGTTGGTGCTTTTAGTAGACACGCAAACAACATTGCCTCTACATAAATTGGGAAAGGACGTGAGAAAATACCAGCAATGGTGCTGCCAACTTTCTCTCCAAAGAAAACACCCGATCCTAACCAGCTCGATAAACCAAGCCCATCACCCCTACATAAGTGAGATGATTCATCCCATCCATTATTTGCTTAAGACCGTGATCAAAATGAGCGCTTCGATCCAATACGGGCATTGAAAGTCTTTCCACTAACCACCTGTGCCATTCATTTATCAACTTGCGTGCACCATTTTGCACGTCAAGCTTAGTAAACCAACAAAACTTTTCGTCTGACTTGATACGGATATCTCCCAAGATGGGCTCAGTCCAGCTAATTTATGGATGATGAACACGGGGATCCAGAAGCATAGAGGAACAACCCCCAACGGCCGAAAGAATAGGCGAAATGACAATAACAATGGAAAACCCACTCTTGCCCTCCCGACGCGAAGAAACCATAACAGTAACAAAACTAGTAGCGGCAGCAGGAGCAGGAGAATCCAAACGAGCAGGAGAAGAAACTAAGAATTTGGTCACATCACTGATGTTAATGGAATGAGACTAGGAAGGAAGAACTTCAAAATTCTTACCACTACCGACAACCTTTATAGATGGCTCCACCGCCAACTGGAGCATCTTTCATCAATCGCCCGAGGATCGTCGCTCGACCATTCAGCAACGTTCGAAACACCATAGGCGGAAAGAAGTCTCTTCTCATCATCGTCCAATGGACGAGTAGTCTCTTTCTCGCTCCTCTCCATTCAACTCCTCAGCCTCCTCGAAAAATGCATGATCCTTTTCCATAACATTTGTGCAGGAAGGATTCGAACGAGATGCAATTTCCCCAACATCCTTGCTAAAAGGACTCGGACGAGATGCAATCCGTGTGGCACCACAAGCAGAGAGTCGTTTCTTCTTCGAAACCTGATTAGGATCTACCAATACTCGCTTTGATGGACTAACAGGCCTCACAAGTTTCCTTTTCTTGGAGGTTGGGCCAACGACATTGGCAGGAGCATCGAGATCAGTAACGCACCTGTCCAACCTCACTTCCCAATCAATGCTAGCACCACTAATGCCAATATGAGTAGCACGAACAACAGTTTCCTCAGCACGAGATTCAATAAGCAAGGCCCGCTCCGCTTCATTCTTAGTGTACAAACTGCTATGATCCAAGGTGTCCTCATAGAGGAATGCCTCAACAAGAAACTCGGGAAGACTCAAAAATTGGTCATTGACCCTCCGTTCTTGTATAGTCAATTGTAAATCCTTTCGTTTGTTAGGAACTCAGAACGACCGCAAAATCAGACGTCCTTGCAATTGGAAGTAGCCAGAACTGACAAAAGCATAAAACCATGACCTCGACCAATCTCGGATGTCATCATTAAGCTTCGCAAAACGGGCAGGGGAGCGGAGGAAGCAGATATCCTTAGTTACCATTAGACCAACCACCGAATACAGGACCTTCACATTTAAAAGGATGTCGGATAAAATAACCCTCGCATAGGAAAAAAACCATAACCCTCCAATTGTTAGGACCCATTTGGGCAGGTGGAATGCCCAAAAAATCAAAATATTCCCAAAACAGCTCTGGAACTGATAATCGAATGCCAGAAGAAAACATGCATGGATACAATGCAATGTACCCAGACCTTGGACCGCAAGTACTGTAGTTTTGTCTAGACAAAATAATCTTAAGGTTCGGTGGCAAATTATAGTCAAAACGAAGGCTATTCAACATTGCTTGAGTTGTTTTTTTGGGAGAAAAATAAGCTTCGCAAGTAGCTAGTGGCTTACCGCTTAGTTTATCTCTATCAGACATCACTAAAGAACGGAGAAGCGAAGAGAACGAAGATGACGGAAGAAGAAAAAAACCCTAATTTCAAAGATATCGTAAAGAGGAAAAACAAACCCATCACGCCCCTATTATAGAGCCAAGCAACGAAGGGACTACTCATGGGACAACGTGCAGGATATGATGGCTACATGAAATCCCAAAAATATGGTAAAAACAAATGAGTGAACAGGAAATTGAGACACCAACCTACCAAAAGCTGCTGACAACATTTAATACAAGGCAATGATAGAATTGAAAAACCAATAGTCATGAAGTTAGTGGCCACGTCAGCATACCCACTAACTAAGGGGGGGGGGGGTAGCTGATGATACATCAAAATAAACGGTCATCACAGCCACACGTGGCAGAAAATATCCATCATGAGGATCTGGCGTCCCATCTACTGGGCCAGCTCGTAAGACCCAAAAGGGTAAAATCGATCATACAAGCCCAAACAAGGCCCATTGAAGCAAGACATAATTAAAGCCCAAATCCAGGCCTGCACGAGTTCTCTCATAAAGAAGATAACATCACATAAGAAAAGAGTTGCGAAGGGAGCTACGCCTCCATGAACGCATCTCCATAAAGGAGACGTTTCTCGTAACATCTCTTTCCGTTGCGCCTCACATGCTTAATTCACGCAGAGAATTAACCGCTACCATTATAAAAGGTAAATGGAACATTTGACAAATGTACGCAACTTTAACTGAATTTTGTCCAGATTTACTTCTTTCTTCAAATAGTGTTGTTGACTTAACCATCAAAGTGCCTTCGGCTACCATAAAGGTGGTAATTTGCACTCTAACATACGTTTTGCAGGTCAAACTCATAGGAGAACGAGATTTGGACGCATCAAGTTTCATTGTAGATATGGTCACGAAATGAAGTGCATTTAGCTTGACCAACATTGTGTGCACTAGATGGCACGATCATCTCTCGAGCATTGAATAGCTTATTTGAAAATTTGGAAAGCGTAGAATTGAGATCTTCTAATGAGGCTGGAAGATCACTAATATCTTGGGTAGTAGTTTTTGAATCCCTCCTTCCAAGTGGGATTGTATACGATTGTCCTCCGAGCTGTTTGTTGCAACATAAATTTTGGTCAGTAAATTAAACCTTTTTTTGCTCATATTATTACCAAATGTGGTTTTTTAGTCCTCTTGAATGGGGTTTATGAATGGTATTTCCCACTCCTCGAGAAGGCTCGGGCATGGTGACCTATTCTCTCCTTTGTTATTTGTCATTGCAGCTGAAGTATTAAACACGGGGATATGATTGGGTACTATTACACCCCAAGGTCGTTCAACCCGATTACGTATCTTCTTTATGAAGATGATAGTTTGATCTTTTTAAATGGTAGGAAAACCTCAATCCAAGTATGTATGGATTTTTTTAAATGGTTATTGTGAGCCATTTGGATAGAACATTAATGCAGAGAAAAGCTTTTCATTGTGGCTGCAACCTCGCCTAGGTAACGTATTGAAAATGGTTTTGGCAGGTTACAAGCTTTGATAGTAAAGCTTCCCCGTTCAAATAGTTGAGGTGCCAGTATATGAAGGAAAATGGAAGATTGTTTTCTTCGGGAAGATAGTGGAAAGGATTTCGAAGCGAATTGGAGGATGGAAAACGAATTTATATTCCCCTAAGGGCGACTAGTTCTTATTAGACATGTGTTGTCCTCCATGCCAATTTACACTTTGGCGGCCACTTGTGTCCCAAGAAAAATTTTGGATAAAATTTGTGATCTCAATGCAGATTTTTGGGGGTAATTTGAAGGAAAATGCATAAAGAAGTAGGTAGCTAGGTCTTGATTGAGCTGTCCAGTTAAGGAGCGTGGCTTGGGGGTTAGAGATTTATGGCTGGTTATCAGAGCGTCCCAGTTGAAAGCGCTTTGGAATCTAATGCATTCCAGATCCGTTTGGGCAGTGTTCATTTAGAGAAAATATGGATTAGACTCTATATTGTTGATGGTTTACAAGGAAAAACATGACTTTTCCAAAAAACATTTAAATAATTTTTGAAGCAAAAAAAACTTGATTGATTAATAATTCGATTTGGTTGGTTGACAAGGAAACAAACATTAGATTTTATTTTAAAATTGGAGGGGTTCGGGGATTTATTTGCCTGACTTTGACCCTACGTTAGATTGGGCAACACTAGAGTCATGTGCTCCATTACATGCAAGGGTTAGAGAGGAAGCAATGAGAAACTTTAGTTGTTGCCAGAAGCAGCTAGATGGCAAAGGAGATGTGTGTGTCTGGTCGTACACGCCGAGTGGGAAGTACTTGGTGAAGACATGATATGAAGTTATGAGAGGCCAGGAGGAACATACAAAAAAAAATTAAATCTTTGGCATCCTTTGTTACCATCCAAAAAAATTTTGATTTCCTTTTTTTTCATTTTAGAATAATTATTCATGCAATCCTATATTCAAGGAATAAAACAGACTTTATTGATTACTAAGAAAGTTGTTACAAAGCTTGCCCGACTGACTAGTACAAAAATTTACACACTACAAGTATCGAAGTCCAGCGCAAGTATGGATCTGCTTTAACGCACGTCAAGAATTTGCTCCACCAATCTGTCTTCAGAAAAGGATTCAGAAGTGAAAGCAAAAGTACCCAAAATAAGCAACGGCCGCATGTTCAAGCATGATTATTTTCTCCGCCAATCTGCCTTACAGGGAGGATACGGATAACAAAATAGAAAAAGGCAGATGAGGATATGTCTCAAACTTGTAATGCCTGGGGTGATGCAGAGTTAGCGCCCCGGGACCGCAGGTCGCATCCATCACAGCTCCTCTCCACCTATCTGTCTTCCAGCTATGGCGTCACGCGTGAAGCCTAGTAGATACAGTAGGAACAAACACCCAAGTTTGGCTGCGAGTGTTGTCCCTGAGATTGAATGGCGCGAGACGCCATCGGAGCACCAAAAGATGGAAGACAAACTTGACCCCTAGGCGAAAATTCGTAACTCTTCCTCGCAATGTAAGAAGACATTACAAGGTCCCATGGAACCAATTGGATGTTCACCCAAACCAGGTGACACCACATAATAGGAAGTCTTGTCAAAACTCATCGCTGCAAATGTTAGAACATTTGAAGACTGCAATAACCAAGATCTTCCCTTAGCCTTTGGAAAATCCAAAGCAGGTTTTCTAAAGAAATGCATTTCAAGAACATTTTTTACAACATTCATGGCAATGCTTGAAATAGTGAATACCAGCCTATATATAGGCGCGACGGTTCACAAAACGATGTCAATCAATAGTTACGTTAGGCAACGATTCCAATTGCAAATGCACAAATCCACACTCATTGAATAAATGGCGCTGCACACATCCCCATTAACTAGGGGGAGTAACCGATATTGAACCGTCTCACAATCTACGTCATACACCTAGCATCTTGATATTTACAACAGGCCCAGCCAACTAATGGGCCTAAGTGAATACCCCGCCAGATCTAGCCCAGCAAACGTGAAGAAGGCCTTAAGTTCCCATGTAAGGTAGAACACGCCTACACCGATGTTATCATAGATCCAAGGTATCCGCTGTTGTTCATTAAACCTGGATAAACTCAGTCTGAAAAATCTTTGGCGATCCGATTCCAGAATAAAATTTATTGATTCGACCTCAATGTTAGACTCCATGTCAAACTATCTAGCGAATTAAGTCAAGACACCCAAGTTAGACTTATACACCCTAGGCCAAGTGGAGGCCTAACCTGACCAAAGCTCAGTCAGTTCTGAATGATGATGATAGCTTCTGGTCTGCTCTAACGCCTAGTCCACTAAAAGCGGATTACGATGTCTTAAAAAGTAGGAGTCTAGTCAGCGCTTTCAATGCCTGATCACAATGACTTGCTAGGGATCATTGCCCAACTGCAGATAATGATCACCGAACTTGATCAAAGCTTAGTCAGTTTCGACTGACGACGATAGCTTCTGATCCACTCTAACGCCTAGTATGCTAAAAGTGGATGACGATGGCTTAGAAAGTGGGAGTCTAGTCAGCGCTCTCAATAACTGATCACGATGACTTGCCAGGGATCATTGCCCAACTGCAGACAATGATCGCCAAACTTGATCAAAGCTTAGTCAGTTTCGATTGATGATGATAAATTCTGATATGCTCTAAGACCATAGTCCGCTGCATGCGGGTGAAGATGGCTTAAAAAGTAGGACCCTAGTCAACGCTCCAATGCCTGATCGAGATGGCTTGCCAGGGATCATTATCCAACTGCATATAATGGTCACCAAACCTGATCGAAGTTTAGTCAGTAACAACTGATGATGATAACTTCTGGTTCGCTCTAATGCCTAGTTCAACGAGCGCAGATGACAATTGCTTAGAATGTGGGAGTCTGGTCAGCACTCTCGATGCTGGATCGCGATGGCTTGCCATGGATCTTTGCCCAACTACAGACAACGATCGTCGAACCCTACCCACCAAAGCTTAGTTAGTTTCGACTAATGACGATAGCTTCTGGTCCGTTCTAAGACTGTAGTCTGCTAGTACGGGTGAAGATGACTTAGAAAGTGGGAGTCTAGTCAGCGTTCTCAATGTCTGATCATGATGGTTTGCCAGGGATCATTTTCCAACCACAGACCGTGATCGCCAAACCCTATCCACTAAAGCATAGTTGGTTTCGACTAATGGCGATAGCTTCTGGTCTATTATAAGACCGTAGTCAACCAGTTCAAATGAAGATGGCTTCGAGAGTGGAAGTCTAGTCAGCATTCTCAACACCTGATCACAATGACTTGCCAGGGATCCTTGACAAACTTCGGACAATGATCGTCGAACCCCACCAAATCTTAGTCAACATCGGCCTCTAGCTGCTAACATCGGACAGTCCACTTGGACTCCTTCATGGCCTTCTCCGCATTAGAGCCAGCATCTCAGCCTGCGCCTAATTTACAGTCTCTTGAGCAAACTGTAAGTCACAAAAGACAAGGTTCAAGCCAAATCGGAATCAAGCGCTTTCAAGCGAATCCTCTGAGGCATTGATCTTGCCACCCAGACCTCTGAGTCAACGGCCGACTGGGTAGGCCTCCCTTCCTTAAACTGCTTCATCAATGATTCAATTTTACGGAGAACATCGGAGTACAACTTCTAGAAATTCGCAAAGACTCGCTCCATGGTATACACTCTCTCATGAGCAGCTTCAACCTTCATCCAAGCAACGACACCTTGGTTCAGATATGACATCCCTAGCACGAGATATTTTTGCTCCTTATGCTTACGCTCTCCTAGCATATCACCTGCTGACATTTGAGTGAAATTTCCCAGCCAGACATTCCACTTACTGATATGCTTCTTGGAGGCATAAGAAATGTCAACCTTCTAGTGTCAGGCTTGGTTGTTCATCTTTAACACATCCGGCGCGAATAGGCTGATCTGTGCATCCGGATAAAGGTCCTATGGAACCAAAATTACTCCAGCACCGCCCTTCGTTGTCTTCACCACATCAGGGCTCTCATCCACTACTTTCCCCTTGCAAAGAACTATTGACTCTATTTCGTGAGCCGACTCGAAAGCAGTACATGGGGGGAAGAAAGAAATGAGTTATCTCTCATACCCGTCGTCACCTCAATGTGAGGTTGATATCAGGACGGAGGACAATATGGGTGACGTGGAGTAGACTTCTCTCCGAAGGGACAACAATCATACGACTCCTCAACAAGCTAGGAAGACACATGATCCAAATAGGGGTTATACTTAAAATCCTTCAACGAAAAATGACGAGTCAGACCCGTACCGGATGAAGCTGCCATACGCGCTGACAACAACGGTTGTTCATGATTTTTGACTGCTTGGTGCCCATCTTCGTTACATCATCAACCCCCACCATTTGTAGATACTCTTTCTCCAAGTTGGGAAGAGAAATAGGGGCCCTTGTCTGAGCATCTTGCCCCTCGGACACAACAGCCTCCCTCCTAGTGGACGAGTTGATAACTTGCCCAACAACTTCGCGTCCCCCCTCTGAAGGGGCCTAACACTCAAGAATGGGCTTAGTCACGGCTCGAGGCTTCTTTAAGCATACAGAAGAAAAAAACACATTGTGATACCCTTGTGTGGGAGGACCTGAAGGGGAGGGTGAAGGAGAAGCCCAAGAGCCCATGGATCTCATGAGGGTTGGCAAGCTACAAATGAGATATCATAGTCCCAAATTGCCTGGGTACGGGAGGGTGATAGACTATATATGTACGAGGTTGGATCTACAAAGTACTACGTGTTTTAAAGCCGTGCGGGGCCTTGGGCCCAAAGCGGACAATATAGTACTCTGTGGATCGGGTCATTACAGAATCGTATCAGAGCTTGACCCAGCCAAAAGTTTGTCAACGAGATTGTTGGGCCCCAAGGGGGGTGGACTGTGATACCTTTGTATGGGCGGACCTGAGGGGGGAGGGTGAGGGAGAAGCCCAAGAGCCCATGGATCTCAAGAGGGTTGGCAAGCTACAAAGGAGAGATCATAGTCCCACATCGCCTGGGTGCGGGAAGGTGATGTGCTATATATGTACGAGGTTGGATCTACAAAGTACTACTCGCTTTAAAGCCCATGCGGGCCTTTGGCCCAAAGCGGACAATATAATACTTTGTGGATCGGGTCGTGACAGAAATATTGTGTTGCCCTTGTGTGGGCGAACATGAGGGGGAGGGCGAGGGAAAAACCCAAGAGCCCATGGATCTCAAGAGGGTTGGCAAGTTACTAAGGAGAGATCATAGTTCCACATCACTTGGGTGCGGGAGGGTGATGTACTATCTATCTACGAGGTTGGATCTACAAAGTACTACGTGCTTTAAAGTCGTGCGGGCCTTTCGCCCAAAGCGAATAATATAGTACTCTATGGATCGGGTCGTGACATAAATACTGTGATACCCTTGTGTGGGAGGACATGAGGGAGAGGGTGAGGGAGAAGCCCAAGAGCCCATGGATCTCAAAAGGGTTGACAAGCTACAAAGAAAATATCATAGTCTCACATCGCCTGGGTGCAGGAGGGTGATGTACTATATATCTATGAGGTTGGATCTACAACGTACTACGAATTTTAAAGTCGTGCGGGCCTTTGGCCCAAAGTGAAAAATATAATACTCTGTGGATCGGGTCGTGACACACATCATTCAACTTTGCCCTCCTTGTCAAGCTCAGAATCTTAACCTTCGAGAGCTTCCTATTCTTCGAAGAGGGTTCGCCTTTGGAATTCGGGTTTGGAACTCTAAAAGGAGTGGGAGCCTCATGCCAATGAGCCCACAGTTCACTACGCTTGATATTGGAAGATTGAACAACATCCTCTACCCGCATTCGAGGCATGTCACGAAATTAATCCATAGTCGCTTCATCCTCAAGAGAAAAGGGCGTAATTCGAAATCTCCTTACAGAAAGCACAGATAACAATTCAATATGCAATTAACACTGACATAATCAATAACAGAATTAAACTTACTCAGTTGACTAAACTAACGAAATTAAACTAGCTCAATTGATTAAACCTTTGTTCGATCGGACGACCAACAAGCTCGAAATATTTCGAGTCCGCAAAAGCCATGAAACAATATTTCTGCCAGAACTTGAAGTCATTAGGTAGATTGCCAAAGCTGTCTGACGACGTCAACACACACACAACATGTTCGTTTATCCTAGGAAGATGTGAGTAGTTGGATCACCCTCGGAAAATCTCGGACACTAGCGTCTTTCAACCTAATCAAAATGGAAATCACCGTCCTATAATTGTTCAGCACTAGATGAGCCGGTGCAATACTGAGGTACACCAGGAAGCTCCAAATTTTTTTGATGACAGGAAAACGGACACCCAATTGGACATACCTCAATGCAAACAGATAAATCCTTCTGAAGGAGATAATGGCGTCTGACCAGCACCCAATGTGAAGAGCACCAGATCATTAGGGATCCCATATGTATCATGAAGGCCCTCAAGATTCAACTCAAAGATTGACCTCTCCTCAAAGAACTTACGACCTTTAGCATACAGTACTTCCGAAAGTTGATTCTGGCCCATCGTGGAAGAACGTATAAACTTTCGATCCGGAAAGTTAAGCAAATTCAAAAGCACGGAAAGATAAGCGATAAAGCATAGTCTCTAAGATCGAAGAGTAAAGAAAATAAACTCTGCAAATAAGGGGATTTATATAGAAAATATAGTTCTTGCCTTTTTCTCCTTCAAGCAGACACACGGCCAATTAATGAAGCTCACCGCTTGAGGAGACGATTCAGATTGAACTATCATGACCATTCAGACCCTCCATGTCATGACTTAGTGGACCGACGAGCTGGCCCACCAACTCGGGGGATCGTAGCTGATGATATACAAAAACTGTCCCTTAATTAGTGTTGTACACGCGTCATGATAATCTCGTCAGCAGATCTAAGCAGGCCTGATTGCCCATCCAATTTGGCAACCCAGGCAACACTAAGCCCACTTTAGCAGAATCCTGAAGGTTGGACCTAATTGCAGCTCCCTACTAAGCCCACACATCACATGGTCAAGCCTAATACCCGTAAGGCCTAATCATGCAAGTAACTAGGGTAAGCCAGAAATACATTGGTTCCGACTAAGAAACAAATATCGAAGTAAAAATCATGCATGGAAACTCCCTTGCATGAACAACACTCTAAAAGGGAAACCTCTCCCACCGTTCTAGGAGTACAAGTCGTGTAGGGAAACTCCCATACATGGACAACTCCCAACTAGGAAAGGATCTTTATCAAGATCTCTTTCCCTAAAGTACGCC